>OY292334.1:7834628-10234628 GCA_958496145.1 Heliothis peltigera | reverse complement strand
AATTTATTCGGTAGATATTGACTATTCGGCCATTGTGAAACTGGCCGATGGCCTTAAGGCGTACCCTTCCTCTTTATCCATCCACATTCATGCTCAAAACCTCACAATGTGATCTTCATTTCTTCCCTAGCATGACAGTTGGATTCCACAGAGCTTTTCGGTGACCGGAGACACTTTCAAACTTCTTATGTTATCATTCCTCACTCTATCCATTCGGGTATCGTCACTTATTCGTCGTAACATTCTGTATTAACTATATAAAAAGTCTGAATGGTATTTTTGTATAATACTTCATGGTAAAATTAAAGCTGTTGGATAAAGAGGGCTTTGAACACCATTACCATGTTTGTTAAAACATGTTCTGTTCAGTTTATATGGTCATATTTATTGCCAATTAGTGTATTTACAAGAGGTCCAGATAATTGCAATGACTTATTTTATTTATATTTTTAATTTTACTGATAGTACACACAAAATTATACAAATCATGAGCTTAATCATGACAGTAATTTAATAATGAGTTCAGAAATAAATCCGTTGTCATGTTCTGCGCTATTGTGTCATTGCCTTATAGTATCTTTTTTCTGATCAAGTAATCAGAAAGTAATTTGCGAAGATATGTGGCATCTTTATCTTTCAGATTAATAATCTTTTTGAGCTTTTATAACTACAAATATGTCATCTATCTACCTTCGAACTTATCTGCTTACTTATCTGCTACTATCTATTCGTAAATGCTGGCTGTTATTTTTTGTGTAACATATTTCTTAGAAACAATAACATAAGGTTGATTTTCATAAAACTTACTCTGACTGTTTGTTGGTATTTATGCGATCATCATTAACTTCAGAGCAGCAGGGTCAGAGCAGCATGATTTCTCTTTTCATACCTTTCTATCTGACGTCATCTCACAACACTTTTCGCAGCCATATCGACATGATCATACACACACAACACATGACCCTTCCTCACAACATGATACTCATTCATCCTTATAATACGTCCATATCGCGACACTCAGTTTCCTGCATGCGATCTTTTGCAAAATTGATGTACCTTTAGTTACTTCGCTTTTTTCCAAGGAGGTTCGAAGAACTTAGTATTTCAGCGCGTGTCAAGCCAGACAAAATAACATTAACTTTGACATTGAACTCGATAAGAATTGAATTGAAACAATTGGCCTTGCGTAAGACACCTTCAAAGGTATTCGTTTCACCTTTATTTCGAGAAATAATCAAATCACGTTTTCTTCTGTGAAGAAAGTGTGCTTCCTTGCTGAAGATACTCGTATCTATTATATTTTACCGGTCTGTCTTAAATTAGGGATAAGAATAAGAATTGACCTTTCAAAGGTCAGAGTATTTTTTATTCTTAAAAGATGACTAGGTGGGGGTCTATTTAACCTCTCAATAGACTTGTGTCTGCAGTGGATTTATGTTTATAGTGTAATGGGTGGGAATCGAACTCACGACCTCTTGATTGACTTTCTAAAACACATTGAGGACACATTCTAAGAGAGGTACGTGTCCTGATGTGCAACTTACCTTGTGTAGAAACAGCTCGACTCCTAGCCAGGTCAATTTTGTTGGCGACTAGGATAGCCGGCCTGGCCCTCAGCATGTCGCAGTCTAGTAGCCTCGCCAGCTCCTGCTCAGCTTTTTGGAACGAGGCCTTGTCCACCACGGAGTAGATCACCACGAAGGCGTCTGGCGGCTCCGAGCGCTCAATCTCCTCCTGTAAGATTAGCTAAATTGTTTTATATATTCCTTTAAGGTAATGTTAGATTTTCTTTAGGAAGACCTCGTGGCCAAATGACATTTCTCACAGGCATATCTCTGATTACTCTCTTGCCTCATCTCTCACCTCATCATCATCAGCATCACAGCCTTTTTATCGGCCCACTGCTGGGCACAGGCCTCCTCTCCCATGGAGCGTTAATTTTATTTTATTTATATTTTTTTATTTATTTAGGTACCACAAATACAACTATTATTACAGGAGAACCTAATGCAATAGTGCATTGTCAATTTTTGTACTTATTCTAAATTACTCTAATAATAATAATAATAAGCCCGCAGGGCATCTGAGGCGGATGTCGGGGAGTAGCGACCCCGCGGGTACCGAGTGCTCCAGGGAGAGGATACTGTCCCTCATCTCCGGCTCGCCGGAGTGAACCCTGAGGGGGGACAGGTCTCCCGCCTCTGGCTTGCCTTCATTGGCCGTCCAGAGTGGAGTCGCTAGAGCAATGCTCGGAGGGTGAATGCCTCGGGTAAGTGGCGAGTGGGCACAGAGATGCTGGACCCTGGCTTGATGCCGGTTTTAAGGCGCGTGATCTGGGTAGAAAGCCGGCCGGGGCAACCTCACCCTTCAGCCGCTCACGTCCCCGTTGCCCCCTTGTTGCGACTTAGCGACTAGTTCCCGGGGGCCCGGTAAGTGAGCTGGCGAGTCTCCTCCTGCCATTTTTACATGTATTTATTACATTGTTATCGGCAGGGGCCATAGTTCCCATAGTTTTCCCTTCCCTAGTCCACTAGCATCCCATCACAATAACCCAAGTAGATTTTCTTCCATACTTAGCAATAGTTTAGCACAAACCGGGGGTTGTCCTTGGGTACATTTCCATAGTGTATACAGGGATAATCGTCGGTTTTGTGTCACCATTACATAATATTAAAGTTGTCTTAAAAGGGCTTCAGCGTGTTGGCTTCGGCCCCACGTTCGCCTTCCAAAAATCCGGGACTCTATAGTCCCGTGGTCGGAAAAAGACATACAAAAATAATAATAATAATAAGTGAATGCCTCGGGTAAGTGGCGAGTGGGCACAGAGATGCTGGACCCTGGCTTGATGCCGGTTTTAAGGCGCGTGATCTGGGTAGAAAGCCGGCCGGGGCAACCTCACCCTTCAGCCGTTCACGTCCCCGTTGCCCCCTTGTTGCGACTTAGCGACTAGTTCCCGGGGGCCCGGTAAGTGAGCTGGCGAGTCTCCTCCTGCCATTTTTACATGTATTTATTACATTGTTATCGGCAGGGGTCATAGTCCCCATAGTTTTCCCTTCCCTAGTCCACTAGCATCCCATCACAATAACCCAAGTAGATTTTCTTCCATACTTAGCAATAGTTTAGCACAAACCGGGGGTTGTCCTTGGGTACATTTCTATAGTGTATACAGGGATAATCGTCGGTTTTGTGTCACCATTACATATATTAAAGTTGTCTCAAAAGGGCTTCAGCGTGTTGGCTTCGGCCCCACGTTCGCCTTCTAAAAATCCGGGACTCTGTAGTCCCGTGGTCTAGTAGAGACATACAAGATAATAATAATAACCACGGATAAATTAGTGTGTATATAACCACGCTTGCTTTATGCGGGTTGGTGATTTCAGACTTTATACTACAGGTTTCCTCGAGATGTTTTCCTTCACCTTTAATCAGTCATTGGTGTCCAAGATAAACTTAGAAAGTACGTATAACTTAGAAAAGTTACATTGGTACTTGCCTGACCTGAAATCGAACCCGCACCTTCATACTCGAAAGGCTGGTGCTATATCCACTAGGCCACCACGACTGATCTCAATGTTTTATTTTTATATTATAATATTTCGTATACAATTTGATCACAAAACTAAAAGAATTACGTCTGCATAATAATACCTATTTTGTAAACCAAACTCGTATTACACCCAGCCATTAAAAAATCGAAAGAATTACATTGAACAAATCAGTCGCCTAGGACCCGTAAGTTCAGGCATTAAAGTCTTCACAAACTTAAGTAAAATTCTTCTAAATTAGCAAAATGTCTAGAAAAGCGAGCGAAGTACAAATTAATTAGTTACGAGTTCAGTTCGTTTGAACTTCTCATTAATTATGAAAAGTTACATTTGTTGAATATTTACCTTTGTTGTAGTGCAGTTCACGAAGTATAGCTCTGATTCTTCTCCGTTCAGCATTATCGACACTTTTTGTTCCGAACCGTCCGCATCTGAAAATATATTTCTGATTTTAGTATAATTTTGTAGAAGACTTATTTTTCGATTTATTTCTAGGTCTTTTTTGGAGTGTAAGGGATGTCTTATGTACTTGTTATATGCCATTGTAAGAGGTACACTATGATATATAGATATGTAATAATTTTTAAACGATCATGTTCACATATAAAATATGCAAAATGGAAGTAGTGAAAATTCATACATCTGAGTATTTAACACGGTTCTAGATAAACAGGCAAATTTAAACACCGTTTTAGATAAACATGTTCGCGTAGTGTTTAAATTTAATTTTTTATATTAAAAGTTTTAATATTTTGATATTAACATTAGAGACAACACGTTTTAGACAGACATCTTTTGAATATAAAATTTAGCAGTTATACCTCTCCGTTTTTACTACGATAGAAAAGTGTTGGTGTGAAAATGCATCTAAAAACAAAATAAATCTGTTTTCAAAAGGAACTAAAACTCTTGTATCGGACAATATTCCCTCAAGATATTCTATGAAAATGTTCAATTTATTTTTAAATTATTTTCAAGTGGGATCCATTCAGCTTGTATCTCAGGTGAGATTTAGTTTTCTCTGCAAAATACTTTTATAAAATGTAGGAAAATACAAAGGATAGGAAGGTGTCTTCGTTACGGTCAATTTTGCATTTAGATAAGTGTTGTCGACCCTCCGAAATTTCAAAACTAAATTAGGTACCTATATAATTTTTTATAGTGGGATAACGTAAGATTTTAAAGAAGGCATATTTTGGTATTTTTTGTATAATAACTTATCAGTACTTAACATTTATGTGTCGATATGTTTGACATGTCTATTAGTCACTCAATGTTATGGGGGTTTAAAAAAAGAAATGCTTAATAAATACGTGATCACAACCCTGTGACCATGCCCACCCGATACGAGCCGGAGTCCCTCAAGGCTCCGTACTCTCACCGCTCCTCTTTACGCTATACACTAGCGACATTCCAAAGAGCAAGCTCGTCAAGATTGCCCTATTCGCCGATGACACGGCAATATACTACACCGGCACCAAGCCGGAAAAAATTTCTCAATCGCTCCAGACCTATGCCAACACCCTAGGTGCCTGGTCTAGGAAGTGGAGAATTGAAATTCATCCAGACAAAAGTCAGGCCGTACTCTTTTCGAGTCCGCACCGTCGACTGCCCCCCCGTCCCCCGTCCATCTCCATGTTTGGCAAGCCGATTCCTTGGAAGGAGCATGCCAAATATCTCGGAATAACCCTCGACCAACGGCTCACCTTCGCCGCTCACATCCGGGAGGTCCGCAACAGAGCGGCCTTCGTGAACGGTCGTTTGCATCCCGTACTCAATAGAAAGAGCAAACTGTCCCTGAAATGCAAGTCTCTCATCTACAAGACTTGCATACGCCCCATCATGACCTACGGCTGCCCTCTGTTCGCACACGCCAAGCCGCGTCTAATTCATAGATTACAGACCCTTCAAAATCGTGCTCTACGAAAAATCACGGATGCCCCCTACTACGTCCGAAACGAGACTCTCCACGTAGATCTCAGAATCCCCACATTAGGTCAATTTATGAAGCGTGCCTCCATACGTCACTTTGATCGCGGCGAAAAACACTGCAACCCACTCGTAGTGTTAGCCGCGAAATACACTCCATCCCAGATTAGTAAGATACGTCGTCCCAGGCACACCCTCCTCATTCCCGATGATCCCATTACCCTCCTCCAAGAGAGTAGTAAGAGTACAAGCACACTACACAAACCGCGTTCGTACAAACCTCGCCGCCGAGGTCCGCCGCGACAGTCCGATAATAACGACTCTAGTCCTCCCGTCCCTAGCACATCGAGCCAGCCCGCGAGCTGAGCCAGTAGCTTAAAAAAAGTCCGTAATAATAATTACAATCAGATCCAGCCCGTCCCTTTGCTGTCCTCCCCCCAACGACGCCCTGAGCCGAGGTCCTAACCCCACAGGGGGTGCCCTCAGCGCTGTCGTTTAGTTTTTAAGTTCTATATAAGCCCCTGGCTGGAGGCCTAAATAATAAATTTTAGGACCCCACAGGAAAGCCCGGTTAAGCAGTACACGGCCTCCTAGGCTGAACTGCAAGAGGTCATAACAAAAAAAAAAAAAAAAAAAAAAAAAAAAAAAAAAAAAAACTGTGACCATGATCGTGGTTTTAGATCATATAATTATTTAATTAGACCAAAGATGTGTAAAAACTATGCTGGCTCTTATCATAAATTACCTAAACATAATATACAAAAAGGTCCAATGTAATCGACAAATAGCAATACCTCTTTTCCTGCATTAGACGTTACGACCATAGACTTCATTTATTCAAACAGCCGTAAAACATTGGCTGTCATTGTACCCTTGAGGATGGGATGCTTAATGGTATCCATTGCTTCTCGGATTAAGACGTATAAGTACTGTATTTTTACAAAAAAACGTTTACAAAAAGTTCGAATATAAAACGTATTAAGACCACGGTTAGGGTTAAACATTGCTTAGATATTGTTTTAAATTAAATAGGTCTAGGGCTTGTAGTAAATGTGTTGTGGTGAAAAAAACTATTATTAATTTTTGAATGAATATTGATTTGCTCCTGAATCCTTCTCAGTGTGAAAGGAGGCCTGTGCCCAGCAGCGAGACAATAAAGAGGCTGATGATGATTGATTTGCTTAATGCGTTTAGCGTTGTTTTGCAAACACTGTTTTAAACAGTGTAAAACTAAATTTAGCTAAAACGTTAGTCTTGTTATATTTAAATATATTTTGTTCTTGAGACCATAAGTGCGTCTTCGAAAATATATTTCATAATTTTCTCCAAACAAGTAGCCAGTTAAAGCCAGTTTTATTTATCTTTCGTTGTCAAACATAAATATTACAAACATGGCTTCCAATGTTAATGAAAATATTAAAATAAAAATATACAAAATTACAATGCAACACAAATTTCCAACGCGTAGCTGTCTGGTTACCGGTGCATAAAGTCGCGTTAAAAATGTTGTCATTGAAAGAAATTATACCTACCCATATGTTAGTGTGACAGGTAGAGGTGTTTAATGAAATAACAAATAACTATTATCAGACCAATTACTCAAACAGTCTTGCGCTGAAAATAAACTTAATTCATGTATCTTTATTTGGTTTGGCATCACACCTTTACAAACGAGGAATTCCCATTAAACCCCCCATTAATTTCATCCACTAATGTTCCAAATATAAATAAACATTCGATCATTTAGAAGTCAGGGCTTTGATTCATGACCACCATTAGTATTGTCAACTTCGATTTGCCATCGATCATGGTTGACTAAAGTTCCCAAATAGGACAATGACGCGATGACGTCATATGTCATGGCGTACGACCAAATTACTGAGTTGCGAGTAAATAATTCTGATGAGTAAGTGTTAAGTGAGTTTTCAGTGTATGGCTATGAATTCTGAGGGTTTATTTATAAGATCCATCTCTATCTATCTTAATAACATTATGAATGCGAAAGTAGCTCTGTTTTTCTATTTGTCTGTCACGCTTTCACGGTAAAACTATTTAACCGAGAGTCTAAAGTCTAAGCCTTACCGGGTATAGGAAGTTGTTCCCTCGGCCGGCGGGTAGAACCACTGGAAACAGCTAGTAATACTACAAAATCATAGATAATGTACCTGCGTTTATGTCACAGAAATAATTGTATAGCACCTGCTCTCGGCTCTCTTAATTAACCTAATTATTATTATTTTTTTTGTCGTTTTTAATCAAATTACCTATGGAACAGAACGCGCAGCCGACACGTGCCTGTCAACCTTAGGCGTACCGACAGTGAGCTACCTAAAACTCACCGCCTACAGATCTGCACCTGCGGTGGATGGGAGTTGTCCCTCGAAATTAACATAGACTTCCTCACGAATCAGTCCATTTGTACCAAAAGCTGGATAAAATCGGTTCACTTATTATTAATTTTATCACGAGTCAGACATAATTGCATCATAAAGTTTCTATAGTCCCCGGCACATAACTTGGCAAAAATCGGTTGGAGAAAACAGATCATATTTCTTAAAAGTCATGATTACAATAAAACATGGCAATAACGATAGATTAATAGAAAACACATAAAGGGACCACTGTTTTGTGTAACTAAATTCCCTATGAGCGAACTTATCCTAATTAAAAAAGTCATAATACTTGCCAGGTTATGCACTGGCGACTATACTTTTGAAGGACAAACCACCAGCTCGTGGTTAAGTTTCCGACAATATACCCTGTAAATCTTGATCCTATGCAACTTTAAAGTACCATCAAGAGTATGTTGAGCTGTACTCAGCGATTTCATAAGCGGAATAACATAATCCTCACGTTTAGGGGCTCCAATTTAACATGAATAGTGGATGATTCGAGGGCTCCACGTAATTGGAACAACTACGTGACTCGTGACGTCACGCCAGTTCCTCAGGAGACGGTTTGACTGAACTCTGATTGAATTCTGCACGTTTCGTAATATTTTGCTGATGTTACGTTGGAAGTTGTCTCCTGAGTATTTAATTTCGTGGACTAAATTTGAAGGTGCGTGTAGGTATATGAACATAAGAGTTCTGAAGAAGTGATGAGTAGAGAAGGGAGACTGGGACTAGCCGTGGAACATCTGACAACTTACATATATCACCATTTTGACGGTTTAATCTATACTTAATAATATAAAGCAGAAGAGTTGGTTTGATTGGATGGTTGAACGCGCTAATCCCAGGAATCACTGGTCCGATTTGAAAAACTCTTTCAATGTTATTAAGCCTATTTATAGAGGAAGGCTATCGGCTACTTTTTATCCACGTGCGCGGAACTGTTCCTACGGAACTCGGGTGAAACTATTAAGAAAATTTTACAGCTAGGTAGGTTGACGTACTGGCGTTTGTACAAGTGTAACTATCATGTCACACCATGCAGGCAAATAGTTGGCATCACACAACAATTTTAATGAATCCACTCATCAATGAGACGAAATTCCTTTCTAGTTCCACAATAGACTTTCTTAGAATAATAGACATATCATTATTGGCAATGTTTGAGTATGTCGTGAAGGTATTTCTAGTTTATTTGCCAAGAAAAATGTTCGTATACAACTTTGTGAGGTTCCTTTATCGGGTCGGCATGAAATGCAGTACTGGTAGCGTGTCGCGTTGTGTCTGAACAATGGATGGTTTTGTGGTGGGTCTGGGGTTCTGTACCCATGTAACCATGCGGTTATGGCATCATCAGACTTTTTAACGTCCTACTGCTGGGCACAGGCATCCTCTTACACGGAGGATGGTCCAATGATTGCTAAATGCGAAATATATTCCTTATAAAACGTCAGTAAATCCTAACCGTTTAATAAAAAAATGGTGGTGATAATACTTAAACTCCATTAAACATTTATAAATTAGACGAGGCATTGGCATAGTAGTAAATATTTTGTCGGTTATCGCATCAGTCCGTAATTGCTTTGAGAGTTTTCCTACAAAGCAGGCGAATTTTAATTAGGTCTTAAATATACATGTTTCGACGTACATACGTCGCTATATGTATCTTAAGGTGTATTAAACAGTATTCAAAAATATTAAGATTGATCTTATTTTTCTATTACTCTGGTTCTTCAAACCTACAGACTAATGTACTGCCGAGGAGTTTATTGCGACACTTCTTCCCAGCGAAGAAGATGTGAAGGATTTTGGGATTGTCTTTTGTTTTGACGTTCGAAAAGTTCTGATTTGAGTTTGAATCAGAGTAGACAAAGTGATCGGTCAATGGCTAAGACATTGTTCTCCACCTAGACTATCATGTGGAATGTATAATAATATTAATTGGTCGTGACGACACTCAGGGCACATGTTCCATGCCACTCCAGGGAGCTAATACTCCAGCATGAACAATCAAATCAGAGCTAATCCTTGATGCTGCCTTGATTAATCCCTTACACCGTAATTAATCCTCTATAATTATTCAGCAAATATTGGTATCAAGGAGGGTGATGCATTTTATGTAATAACTAGCTCCCGACAGCGGATGCACTCGCGTATCATTGGAACAACTCCACGCCCCCGGATGAAAAATTTAGTCTTCCCGATAAATGGGCTATCTAAAACTGTAAGAATGTTTTAAATTGGTCTTGTAGTTCCAGAGATTAGTACGTTCAATCAAACCAATAAAAAAATCAGCTTCAGCTTTATAGTATACGTATACATATTTAAGCATATTTTATATATGTGTTTTTTTTTTAATTTGTCTTTATTCTGGCTCAGAATCTTCTAAGTTATAAAAATCTAGTATTTTATTGCATGAAAATAAACTTCAAACTGAACCCAGCAGATTTCAAAAGCATGTGAACTGATTTTTAAATTTCACAACATGTTTATTTTTAGGATATATTCAGTGGATAGCTGTGTTTAAAGGTACAGACGCCAGCACATCAAGCTACTAAAATCTGTAAATTTTTCCCACTCAACTTTGAACCATATGCTTCAGCGATAAAGTTAAAAATCTATTAAAGAAATTTGACAGATTTAAGTAGCTTGATGTGCTGGCGTCTGAACATAATACTGCTCTATCCCTCAAGAAAATACTAGCCTTAAATGTTACTATTAACCAATATAAACCCATATGGATAACACATAATTTAATAAACCCCTATTACACGATTTTGCATCGCATACAAGATCATGCCGACCTATTTCCTACCAGAGATCCCCTTTAACTTAATACCCCGGATTCTGGCGTACTATGTAATTGGTTTCTGCATTGTACGTATGTATGTGTGTGTGTTCTAGAAGCTTCCATGCCAAATTAGTATGTAATTATTGTTATATTTGCTTTGTAGATGGATTATGAAGTTTCAGGGAGTAATAATGTTGGTGTTTAGTGTTTGATTGCAATTTACGGAGGTGAAATTTCAGTTGTATTATTGTCATGATAAATTATTTTGGGAAAGACGATATGGCTAGAAATAATGTTACTCGTGAGATGATGTCAGATGGAAGAAGACATACATACAGAATTTAAGAGACAAATAAAATTAGGATAAGGGCAGGAGAAGGATTGTTCCACCATTTCTTTTATTCACAGTGATAACACATAGGAAGTGGTGAAGGGAGGTTTTCGGGTGATGTGTTTTGTAAAATTGACTTTCACATAAGTGCTGATTTCTTAGAATAAATAATTTTTATATCCTTTCTTATTCGTAGCTCCTTTTTACATTGACGCAATATTAATTTGTGATTATTCTGCGAGTAGGCTTTGCTCCGAAAAGTTCCTTTAGGTAAAGTAGCCTTTTCCTTAGCCGTGTTGGGGTCGGCTTCCCGTCTGACCGGGTGCATTTGAGTACCGTTTTACAAGGAGCGACTGCCCATCTGTCCTTCTCAACCCAGTTACCTGGGCAACCCGATACCTCGTGGCAAGACTGTTTGTCAGACTTTCTGGCTTCTGACTACCCGTAATGACTGCCAATACACAAAAGGCAGCCGTGACCGATAAAATTAACGGGCCTTCCTTCACACGACCCGTGCGGCTGTTACTTAGCCACGAGTTCCTCTGATATTAAAATGAAGGTAGGTGATTAGCATTAGGTAACAGTTTTATCAACTTTAATGTAAAAATAAGCTGGTTCTAAGTTCTTTCGCAATGGCCCTGACATGACATGGCGCCATGTTGCGTGTATTCCGTTTCGTGCTACAAATATTTATCAGATCTCCAAAAAACGAAGGCCGATATTGTTAAAATAAGTAACTTGCTTAAATATGAATAATGGAGTCAGTAGCTAAATAGTCAAGGTGATCAATCCATTTTTGTATGGTAGACGGCAAACGACAAAGTTAGGAATGATTTCATTAGAGGAGTTTGAAAGTGTTCTCAAGTGTGAAGGCGTGGGTTCGATTCCAGTTCAGGCAAGTACCAATGCAACTTTTCTAAGTTTGTATATACTTTCTAAGTATATCTTGGACACCAATGACTGTGTTTCGGATGGCACGTTAACTGTAGGTCCCGGCTGTCATGTGAACATCCTTGGCAGTCGTTACGGGTAGTCAGAAGCCAGTCTAGCCAAGGGGTATTGGTTTGCCCGGGTAACTGGGTTGAGGAGGTCAGACAAGCAGTCGCTCCTGGTAAAACACCGGTACTCAGCTGAATCCGGTTAGACTGGAAGCCGACCCCAACATAGTTGGGAAAGGGCTCGGGAGATGATGATGAGTTTGAAAGTGGCGCTAATTATAAAGAAGATAAGGTAAGCGGTGGCCATGGTATGGGCATGTAATGAGGTGGTATGAAAGACTTAGCACAAAGAGTGTGTTAAATATGAATGAGGATGGAAAAGGTGAGGAAGACTGAAGAACAGATGGATGGATTCTTCAAAAGATGATACGAAAAAGAAGGGAGAGAATTTTTCTGGGCTCAGGCCTCATCTCATACAAGGATTGAATGTTAGTCACTACGGTCAATGCGGGTTGGTGATTTCAGACTTTGAAGTCTAGCTCTCCTCGAGATATTTTCCTTAACCTTTATAATCAGTAAATGGTGTCCAAGATATACGTAGAAAAGCATTAAAACTGCAAATTTTGCCATTGTAATATTTAGCTAGAAGCCTCTAAAACCCCCCATATTTACAGACATATTTCAAAGCCACGCCGCATCACGGCTACAGTTTCATATTACACACAAAATCACATTGGATCATCCCTTTCCTGTTCCGAGTAATATTTAACTGCACAAAATATTTCCATAATTGAACGAGCGAGCGCTCAAATATCAGCGCCACAAACAACGGAGCGACGAATTCAGCTGGGCCCAATTTCGGCCCGGCCAATATCCGGGGAGGTGTCCTGCGACAAATGACATGAAAATTGATAGCTTTAACGATCCCCAGTCGAATGGGGTGGAGTTGTAGGTTTATATTGACAGAAAAATCTAATTGATGTTTACTTGATTATGTGATGGTTAAACGTGGGTTTTGAATTCGTTTTGTGGCGTCAAAATACACACAAAATAATTGATTTTTGTAAATGCTGGTTAACCAGTAATTGGCAACTGTGTCAGATTCATACTTATTATAACCATTCACAAGACTTTTTTACACAGAACTATTGTAAAATAAATAAAAGTTGTTGTATACTAAATAAATAATTATTGTAAAAAAGAAGCCCTGGTGGCCTAGTGTTTAAAACTCCAGCCTCTCGTGTATGAGTTCGATTCTAGGTACTTTCTAAGCATATCTTGGACACCAATGACTGATTAAAGGTTAAGGGTAAAACATGGACTAAAAGTATGAAATCACTAAGCTGTATTGAGTAAGTATGGTGATTAATGATTTATCCTTCTCTGAGTAAGGTTCTCTAAGGAGGTCAGTCAAAAGGCTCATTATGATAATTGAAAAGAAAAAGTAGCTAAGAAGTAAATAAAACCTAGTCTTAAGCATACTTCTTGCGATGTCATATATCTGATATACCTCTAAAAACCAATTAGACAGGAATATACATACATAGAATGTGAGTGACGTGTCGCCCGTATGTACCATAATAGTTCTCAGTCAGCCGTCAATCGTGCAGTCAACTGCGGCCGACGCACTACCCTATTATCGGACGCGGACTTCCTCTGATTGGCCTATATTGTGCGGGCTACTAGTGGTACTGTCGAACTCGATAATTTGCTCGAATCGTGCCTATATTTCGCTTTTAGAAAATAGGACGGATTTTTGTGCGGACAAGTGATATGCATGTTCTTATCTCGATTTGTGACAATACCTGTTTTCGTAACAATAAGGTTAACTAATTTTGTGTCACCATTACATATGTACATTAAAGTTGTCTCACTAGGGCTTCAGCGTGTTGGCTTCGGCCCCACGTTCGCCTTCTAAAAATCCGGGACTCCGTAGTCCCGTGGTCTATTAGGTTAACTAACGAGTAAATGTCTTACTGTTACAGAAGTGACAATATCTTTTTGACTGCCTCGTTGGTCTAGTAGCCGCATTTCGCAAATGTTTTGGTACGAGGTCTTGGGTTCGATTCCCGGTTTGGGCTTGAATTGCTTTGTGGATTTTATGAGATCTTCATAAAGCATCCCGGAGTATGGCAGTTGGTGATTAATGCACCCGTGCATCAGAGAGCACCAATTTAGGGGTAAATCTAGTTCTTCAAACTTATATTGATGGGGAGTTTATGACACCACTTCTTCCCAACATAAACACATAGGGAGTGGTGAAGAGCGCGTTTTGGGGGCTGTCTTTTGTTTTGACGTTCGAAAAGTTCCGATTGATTTAGTAATATAATATATATGATATAATATTCCTCACACATTCACACAACATCATCTAGTCCCAAACTAAGCAGAGCTTGTACTATGGGTACTAGACAACTGATAAACATACTTACATACTTTTCTTTTGTAAACACATACATATTATACATAGAAACACCCAGGCTAAACCAAACACCTATGTTCATGCACACAAATGTTTGACTTCGAAATCGAACTTAGCCTAATTTGAATAAATGATTCTTGATTTCATTTAAATAATAAATCGAGTAAAAAGTGACAAACAGTAATAAACTCCTATCATGTATCTCGATCATCGACAGCGCCGCAATGTGTCGCGCTTCACCGTTTTGATTCATCGCTGTCGGCTTTCGGCTGTCGATATTATAACCGAACAATGGACTGTCGACGATTCATCAAGTAGCACCGGCTTTGTTTGTTAATAATCGCGTGCTTTAGCTAATTTGGTAGTTGACTAGGTCAAATATAAAATATTTTATTTATCATATTCATTTGGTAAAGCAGCTTAGGATAATGTGTTTTTGTATCATTTTGATACAAAAATTGTTTTTTTTTTTATTAATAACTAGCTTTTGCCCGCGCCGCTTCGCTCCCGTTCTTCTACCCTAATCTACACTACACTACTCTACTCTACCCTACTCTTCTCACCTTTTAAACCTTCCCTAGACCTCCACGAACATTTCAAGACCAAGATAAGATAAATCCGTTCAGCCGTTCTCGAGTTTTAGCGAGACTAACGAACAAAAATTCATTTTTATTTATATAGATAGATAGATAGATATATAGATATTACATTGAAATCTGTGACGTCATAGTTTACATTATCATACAAATTGACAGTTCAATAAAAGTATTGAATTTGACTAGTTGTCAAGTAGTATCGAGTATTTTCTTTTGCAATCCTGTTTTTTTTTTATTTGTACACTCGTTTGATCAAATTATATCTTATCTAATATTTATCATATTTTAGGTTAAGTATTCTTTAAAAAAATATTAAATTTAAAAAAAATACCGATCATGGATGTAAAAAATAATGGAGAGGCTTGTAAGGCTTTATCATTTTAATTTGATGTAAATTCAAATGGATCCATGGCTCCATCAATGTAGGTCGTATCTGCGGGTGGTTGATTGAATTTTCCGCTGTCAACGACACGGGAATGTGTTTTGTGGCCACGAAGTCAGCGGAACTGAGATGATAAGAGAGAGTATTTTAACAAAAATACGTTACCAAAGGCTGCAAATTAAAATATAATAACATACCTACTAAATGTTAAGTATTTTATAATTTTGTTAAGTACTTCTAGTACGAGAGTTGATCTAATATTTTATTACAGTTCAATAATTTGATTATCTATATTTTAGTGAAATAAAAAATAAGAAAAAGTATTTTTTTAGAATAACATTAAAAAAAAATCTAACCATCCCATGTGACCACACAAGTTTTTAAGAACGTGTTTAATAAAAATACCTAAATAATTGCGCGAAGGTGGACAGAAACTACAGAGCTCTTTATCTAGCATACTGTAGAAAATAGCGTCTTACAATCAAGTTCTATGATAAGATACCTATAGTCTACCGATATTACTAAAAGCCCTAATATGTCACTGTCATAATCTGATCAATATCCGAAGATATATTCTATGTTAATATTGCCAATAAATCATAATCTAGCTCCAACGATATTCCTTATTTATAACTAAAACCCACTAGCATAGAACTGAAAAGGACGATACACGATATTTATTGAGTTTACGTACCCAGGTATTTTTTTTTTGGCCTGGAATGATATATTTTAATGCCATATTTTATGGAGATCAGTCCAGTTCTTTAGGTAGACACATGCAAATAAAATATATACAGGATGAAACGAAAAGAGGGTATACAGACGCCAGTACATCACGATATCCGAAACTGTCAAATTTTCCCAATCAGCAACGAGCAATCAATCAGCGATAAAATTGAAAATCTATTTGGAAAATTTCACAAATTAGAGTAGCTTGATGCGCTGGTACTGGTACTTACGACGGGAGGTTAACTTAGCATTTAATATAAAAAATTAACTTGATATCCGAAGTTCTCCCTTTTGTTCACCCTGTATATCCTGAAAGTATTACCTACTCATTTTCACAAATACTTAAAAAAAAATAGCATCCATTATCGTTGCGGGTCTTATCACCCATTCATTCTATCTAAATAACACATTGAACATCAATAGCAATACCCTACAAAGGTTGGGTACACTTTATATCAATTTGAAGCGCCCATGCATTCGCCCGCGTGTTTTATGGCCCCAATATCCGAGTTCTCACTTTGAAACTGGTCCTAATGGTAAAGCTTTTTTTGTTCTTTAAATGTGCTGGATGTTCTAGAATTCTTATTCGTGGTTTTATGGTAAAGTAGTTCTACGTATATTCTACTTTGTTTTTCTAATTTGATGCACCAGTTAAAGACATGCATTGCGTTTGTTTTTAGGGTACGATACCTTCCCGTGATTATACGGATTGCATGCGGGTAAATGGTTTCTAAAACCATAAGCAACCTGCTTTGAGCAAGCGGTATGTTTAACGCTCAAACCGCCTTGCGAGAGGAGGTCTGTGCCTAGCAGTGGGGTGATAAGAAAGTGTATGATGGAACTATCAAGGGCGAACATGCAAACGTTAATTTTTATTTACATAGTTATAGACCGAGAGTATCAACGATTCACGAATATGGTTGTTGACAGCAGTTGGATATCAAAAGTTCTCTTCTAGGTTGCATAAATTAAAAAAGCCTTATTAACAGACCTCTTGTTTAAAAAAAATAACGAAGCCAAAAAACAGAGAATATTGGTATTAAAATATATAGTTAAAATATCAACGATTTAACATATATTAGTTCTTTCTTCTATAAATGCGAACAAAAAGTAAAAGTAACGCATGAAACGAACGATGGTATGATCAATAACGATGTGTTTCAATCCGTAAAGAAAAAGTATTATAAGTGAGTATTATAAAAACAAACTATTGCCATCCTTTGATGCCGAGTTGCACAAATACCATTGTAAAGGATAAAAGCTTTGTAACAATAAAATATCTGAGAATTTCTTAGTATTGCAAGCGATAAAGACGATACGAATTTTAAATAAAATATTTTACAAAGGGAAATTCTGAAGACACTAATTCAATAAACAAAATTGTTGACGCGAAAACGATTTTTCCTTCGACTGTACCTTTTTAATTAAAACGACAGAATCGAGATGAAAGAAAGCGTGAATTGTACAATTGTTACGGTTCCCAGATTTCAAAATAAATAAGTAATTATAGACTCTCTAAGTTCTCAAGTTATGTCAGAAAATGTGAGCAAATATCAGTCATTTTGTCAATTATTATTTACGCGTGCAGTATTGAAAGAAAACAAAAATAACGAAATTTTATTACAAAACAATGTTGAACAAACGTTTAAATTAATAAAAAAAATTAAATATTTTTTTTTATTGTTATTGTTTTAAACACTTGTTAAACGGTAGTTTAACTTCTTCTTCTGTTTTGATGATCTGACGTTTTGTGCTTTATTAATAGTTACATCCGACGAAAAAAGGTTTAAAACTAACATTCAATTATATATAGATAGACGTAAAAGAATAATAAGATTTTCAGTTCCATCTCTATGTCTTCTCTGTGTGCTAATTTTACATTAGCTTATGATAATGAGAAAAAAAGCTAATCATAGAATTGCCAAGCCAGTACAATATTCATTGTTTGTCATTATAATAAAGCAAACGATGAAACACACAATGTAATAACAACTTCCCAAAATACCTCAAAATACATACGTTTTATCCTAAAAAATATTGCTTACGATAGGGAAGTACAAAACCAGTAGCTTTGATGGTATAAAATCCTTTGTTTACCCATACTCAACGCCATGCGGGCTTGTTGGACACACTTTGGTAGACAGTAATCAAATTATGTTGAACAAGGGTATTTTTTCATGAATTCCTCATGGTTGGGAGGGACATATGTATGAGCGCGTCATCGTGTTGCCTTTTTGGGAGGGAGCCGTGGCTATGTAAATGATTTTAAATTAATTGAGGGATTAAATAAGTTTGGTCATGTGAAGTTGTGAAGAATAAAAATTTATAAGGTCTAAAAATATACCTAATTCAAAAAAAAGTATTGTAAATTTTCTGTTTTGTTTTAATATTTAAATATACGTAAAAAAGTTTTTTTTTGTCACTACCAAAAATATATTTTGTCAATGATAATTCTTAATAAAACACACGCCTGTATATTAAGCTACCCAAAATTGTCAAATTTTCCCAATCAACTTAAAACCGTAATATGTTTCAGCCATAAAGTTGAAAATCTATTAAGGTAATTTGACAGATTGTAGTAACTTGATGTGCTGGTGTCTGTACTAATAATTGAACTACTACTAATATACATTTCAGAATCAACTCATTTATAAATTCTACCTAACAACAAAAAAAACAACACAAAGCTTCACAAACAAGCTTCAATCTAAACAAGCTTCCATCAACACCAACATTATCCGAATGTCACCTTTTCCAAAATTAAAAAATACACGAGCACCATGTATTTTTTAACAGGGCAAGGAGAACACAAGCGTAATAAATGGCAACCCTCAAAAGATCACGAGTGGTCGTCGGCCGAATCTACTACTCCTTCATAAATTATGAGCGCCTGGTACCTCGAGCTGTTATCTCACATTCTACCCCCAAAGGGACTGTTATCTCTGTAATCAAGTACTTTTTTTATTTATCTGAAAACCCTTTTTTTATCCATTGGAATATTTTTTGTCTGGTTGCTATACAGTAATTTTTTTTTCTTACTTAAAAATTGTTTTTATTTTTTTTCTTTTGAGGAAAAAATTGTGATACTATTAGCAAAACTTACAAATATCAATGACCTATTCTTTAGTTTCCATTTGATTTAAAAATATTCTAAACAAAGGCTCAACAGTATACCCAAACTCAACTCATTTTTTGATCTTCAAAAATTACAAAGACAGCCCCAAAAACGCCCACCCTACCACTTCCTAACACTTTTTCTTCACATTCATGCTGGGAAGAAGAAGTGGCGCAAAAAACTCCTCAGCAAAATTATAATATGAAATTTCATCATTACAAAGAATTTCACAAGTTCAGTTTGTATTCATTGAACTGAAACGTTTACTATGTGGCTACTGAGAAATCACAAATGGCAGACCAGAAATATTTTTCCCGACCCGATCCGAACTTTTACATTATACACAACAGACTCATTTAAAGCGAGACTGTTATTCTTTACAGCAAATATATATTTTTAATATCAGCATATTTCTATAACAAACAACCTTCGATTTTTATATTACAAAAAACGAAGAGATGAAAGAAAAATAAGTAAACATTTATTTTGGAATTACGCTCCGCTTAGTTCAGACAATGGATTGAAATGAAAAGCCATACACAACTCACAGTGTTGCCAGCGTTCCGTTACATTTTAAATTGTTCACGTTAATCTTTGAATCCATTGTTGTTCGTATAATAAAACAATTGAACGCTATAGGTAGTGGTTTATTAGAGGTTCAAGAAGAATTAATCTTAATATTTTTTTTTCCATTTTTTAAGAGAGTTCACCATCTGCCTAGCCTTATCCTAAGCTATCTTGGGGTTGGTTATCCAGTCTAACCGTATGCTGTTAAGTACCAGTGTTTTACATGGAGCAACTGCGAATCTGTTGGCAGTCGTAACGGGTAAATAGAAGCCAGACAATTTTACGAGGGGTACCGGGTTGCTCATGTAACTGGATTGAGGAGGTCAGATAGGCACTCGCTCCATGTAAAACATTGGTACTCAGCTGCATTTGGTAAGATTGGAAGCCGACCTCATCGTTAATCTAAAAAGACTAGGCAGATGATGACGCAAACGTATGAAGGAATATCTCGCAAAGCACTCAGATACCTGAAGAAAAACAGCAACAAATAGACGGATACACATGCAAAAATGTAATAACAGAATAGTTTCAAAAAAGTACCAGCCGGGATAATTGCAAAGTTAAGTGAATTTCTGTCGACAAGCGAAGTAATGCCACAATGTAGATGAATATACAGAAAAAATATAACGATCTAGACAAACGATATACAAATACTGTAGATGGTAAAAAAATATAATTATGGTTTCGGGACTGAAATTCGTGTCGAAGATAGACTTGGAAATGAGAAACATATAAGGGACAGCTTACTCCCAAGCCTTTTTATCGGTTAGGTAGTCTTTAACAGAATAACGTGCTTTGCTTTATAATGACTGTGACTAAGACTCAAATCTTGAATATGGCTGGAAATTTTACAAAAAAAGCTTACACAATGGCATTTAGTACAGCTTTATCTTTTTTTTTTGATTAGCATCTCTCAGTTCAGCCTAGAGAGGCTGTTTACTGCTTAACCGGACAATCCCTGTGGATTCCTAGAATTTAAAGCCTCCAGCCAGGGGCAAAAATGCTTATATACTAAGCGACTGCGCTAAGGGCACCCACTGTGGGGTACAAACCTCGGCTTAGGGCGTCGCTGACTACAGCAAGGGACAGGCTGGATCGTATTTAGGGGCTATTTTATAGCTACGGCTTAGCTCGCGGGCTGGCTTGTGAGGTATGTACAATACTACTTTGCTCAAGTTCACGGTCGCTCTTACAGCAGGCTTAGCACGGCGATTTTATATCTATTCTGTCAAGAAAAGACAAAGCTCTTTCTGTCAATGCCAACATGTCTTCTGCCCGAGCATGGCGCGACTTGTAGCCTTATGTCAATCGAAGAAAAGAAATATTACTTCAAAAAGTGTCAAAAGAAATCTTACGTCAATCTGTCACTTTTCTGTCATTATTTCCAATCTCCGGTAAACAAAACTTGTTTCTACGGTTGCCATGCTAAGCCTGCAGGAATGCACGATAAACAAAAAGACAATTAGTAATAATTTTTACCAATGATAATATTATATTTATTGCACAGAGTGGAACTTCTGTATCTTCATTGTACTAGTACATAAGTTTGTTCCAGTAAAATGAACAATAAAAAACTAGGAGAGCTGCTGTCCTTTATTTCTTCGTTTGGCGTGAACTTCACAGTATTGTTGTTTCATAAACGCTGTAGTGTTTTTATATTGCGTTCTAGCATCGCAGTTGGTAATGAATGGAGAAAGTATTTTTATTGCCTGCACTTGCTTTGAGGTAAACGGACTGTTACTATTTTTCTTAGCCTTTTCTAGGCTTTAAAAATGTAAGCAATTGTATGTTGTTTATTATGCAATTTAATAAAACTGTGATTTCATTAGCTTACACGCGGTAAAATAAGCTTGTCTTCTGGCAAGGTGTAAAAATAAGCTTGTCTTCTGGCAAGGTGTAAAAATAACTATAGGATTTTTTCTAGGGAGTTGGGCTGTTTGAATGGGTACAGATGCCAGCACATCAAGCTAATACAATCTGTCACCTTAATAGATTTTCAACTTTATCTCTGAAGCATACGATTCAAAGTTGATTGGGAAAATTTGACAGTTTTGGGTAGTTTGATATGCTGGCTTCAGACATATTAAACTTCGGTCGTTGGTATGATGATGGTGTTACTGGAACGAAGATTATGTAAACAAATGACTATCAGGGCTGCAGGTTGTTTGGAAGAGGTAGCCGCGGCCAAGGACACACAAAGACCTCCAGAAGAAACAAAATGGGGTGCTAGTCAGTAAAAGTCTTTGCTCACTCCTGTTGCACCCTTAGCTGTAGGGAAGATGACTTATCACGAGAATAAGAAAAGAAAAAAAAAGTATTATAAAATGTACGTGAACCTAGATTCACTTATTTTCTTATAGTAGTATATTAAAATGGTCTAATAGGGTCCAATATTGGTCCAATATTGATTTATATATTTTATACTAGTTAGTACTTCTATGTAATAGGGCTTTCTACACTACACCATCTAACCACATCACCTAGATTTGGCATACCATAGGTCAAAATCCGTTTGACGTCACGCAACGTCGATATAACAGCCCCTAATTGGTTGAAACAGTACTACACAAGTTTGCCGGCTTCATTTCATTAAGTTGTCACTTGAACGTGACACTTCTAGTCTTTAGTCTGTGCCAAGTTGTCACTATTGTGTTAGTTCGTGTTACCTGTGCGAAACTTGGCCAACTTGTCATACTGTATTTATAGTGGCAGTGTACAATATACTGTGACGTCATGTTTGGGAAATCTATCTTATGATTCAGACTAGAAGCATAGTATAAAGATATTGGGAAAAGGCTAGGCAGATGATGATGTTGGGGATTTTTTTGTCAATTATCTAGTTTTTTTTTTGGGGAATAGATATAAGCCGAGTCGATGTAGATGGATTCAGTATTGCGCTATTCTCTTAGTAGAACGGATCCGGTAGATACAGGGCTTTAGAAGTAACAACATTAGTCAGTAAAAGTCTGACACTCCATCTAGCTGACCCCAATAGCGGGAGGGGATTTGATGATTTCCCTATCAAAAAAAGGATACGTTCAATAGCTAGAGGCTTTTAATAAGAGTATAAATAATAAGAGCTTGAAAACTACTCTATCATTCATCATCAGACTTTTTATCGTCCCACTGCTGGGCACAGGCCTCCTCTCACACAGAGACGGATTGAGCGTTAATCATCACGCTTGCTCAATGCGGGTTGGTGATTACAGACTTTTATAGTCCAGATTTCCTCGAGATTTTTCTTTCACCTTCATTTTCCTTCACCTTTAATCAGTCAATGGTGTCTCAGATATACTTAGAAAGTACATATACCTTGTAAAAGTGGAATTGGTACTTGCCTGACCTGGAATCTAACCCGCACACTCATAATTGTGAGAGGCTGGTGTTTCAACCACCACGACTTAGACTCTATCGTTAAAGTAACAGAATTAATCAGTAAAGAATAAATAGATAAACGTTGAAAAATTAAAACAATATAGGCAGATATATTTTTTTAATTTCATAAATGTTAGTAGAATAAATAAGACTCAAACAATGTTTATCAATGTTCAAAATATATTATTACGTGTTCAATTTGAGTACAAAGTAATTCTATCAAAGAAAACAATACGAATGTATGTTTGGTCGAACGATCAACAAAATGATTTTATTTCGATCTGATACCGTAATCTGGTCATCCGTTTATTTTAGAATAATCTTGTTTCAGTTTCAATGAGAATATGATGAGATCATGTAATTTGTATTAATACTAGCTTTAGCCTGTGGTTTCACCCATATCTTGAAGGAACTCCTCTCCGCATACCGGAATAAAAGTTATAGGAGCCTTCTTGATAAATAGGCTTTATCGGGGGCCCCCGCCAAGTCTAATCTAATTTATTTTATATGTTATAAGCTAAGCCCCACAAAACCGGCTATTTAACACTGATTTTTTTTTATCAGTTCAGTATTTCCACGGATTAGCGCGTTCAAACACACAAGCTCTTCAGCTGACAGCTTTATATTACAAGTATAGATCATAGGTAAATATCTATTACGTTGATTATATATTTGAAACTCTCTGATTAAATAAATGTAAAGTTATTACTGCATCTTTTTTTTTGGTCTTATTTATATTTTTTTAAAGTATCAATAATATGTTGCATTTTCTTTTCGTTTGTTCTGTAGTTTCAAGTTGAAATAAAAAAAAACATGCATTTACCAAGTACCTACACAAATATGGAGAGCTTATCTATTATGTAAGTTAAATGATTAAAGACATTTACTTAATTAATTGATTTTGGTGTAGAAAAAAATATTGTAGTATTAAAAATAATTTAGAAATTAACCCCACAGCTACCCTTGTTCGTACCTAACATTTACTTCAAACATAAAATTATTAAAGCGGAGTTTTTGAACCATAACGAAGCATATTCAGTTAGCGACGAGTTTCGGGAATAACTAATTTACTAGTTGAAAATAATTTAAATTAATTTGTTAATTAGAAAACTCGGACTGTAGCGACGGCCCTGCTAAATTTATATTATGCAAAATGCAGTAGCCCCGCGGGCAAGAAGTTTTTGAAGTTATTTGTTGTATTTTCTTGAGAAAATAATATTTGTTTTTACATGAAAAGACGATGAGAAAGGCCATCCATTTTCTTTTCGAAGGACGACCTTTTCGATGGTGCAACGGTTACCACGCTGGACTGCTGAGTTTAGGTCACAGGTTCCCGGTAATTACTATTACTATTAGACCAAGGAGGCAGTCGATTATGATAAGGTACCATAAAGTTAGTCCAATGGAGACGAGCCGGCTATAAAATCCGTGAGTGATAATGTATAGGAATTAAATATGTATAACATGATTGATCTTAAATCTAAGACTCACCTCTTTGTCTATCATAAGCGTTAATACACTCGCTGGTTTGAAACTGACTGATGAGTGCTGTCTTGCCAACTCCTGGAGCGCCCACCATGGCGACCCGGTGGCACGCAACGGGTTTTCTTTCTTGAGACTCGGGGGCTGATTGTGCTGGCGACGAGGGCGCTAGACTGCCAGACCGGGATCTTCGGCGTCGGAACGAGTCCCCACGGTTCACAATGCCTGGAAAGAAAATGGAGATTAGTTTCTTTTGCCCATTTAAATAGTGCGACTGTTGAGCATGGGATCTGGGGTTCGATTCCAATGTTGGGCCGAAATCGCTTTGTAGGTTTTAGGAGATTTTCATAAAGCAGCCCGAAGTTTGGAAGTTGGTTATTGATACACCCGTGCATCGGACAACACGTAAATGTCGGTCTAATAGCACTGCCCAGCTGTTTTACGGTTTAAATAAATTTTCTATTTCAATCTTAATATTTTATGATGCCATTAAGAAGCGAGATAATTATGAGGAGTTGAACTGTAAGAAGCCAGCACATCAAGCTACCCGAAATTGTAAAATTCTCTCAATCAACTTTTAACCATATGCTTTAACGATAAAGTTGAAATTCAACAGGTTGTAGTAGCTTGACGTGCTGTACCTACCTAAAAAAACATTACTTAGATTTGTACCCCAGATTCGGCCCAGCACGGAAATACGCGCGTTTTATAGGTAGGTACTTTAGTACTTGGCGCTGTGCGAGTACTCGTTTTACGATATTGACGTCAGACCAGCGGGTATGACCACAATAAATTTGGTATCGCGTCAGCTGAGCTAAATTTGGGTAACGTGCACTCATTTTGATGGTAAGGGCCTTTGGTTATGCTGGTTTCATTGGTCAGTTCGGAGGTTATTTTTGAGTTTGTGAGTAACGGTTTTGAATTTGAGGGGTGTGGTTTGCGAAGATTATTTACACACAAATACATACATATGTATATCCGTATGTGCACATGTTTAGTTGTATGAATGCGGAATTCTTCACAAGAGTTACAACGGCCCTGGCACACAAAGACCTCCAGAAGAACATAGTGGGTTTTAGTCAGTAAAAATCTGACACTCCCTCCAGCTGCACCCTCAGCGGGGGTAGTCATTTGATGATTTCCCACGGAAACAGGGGTGTGGTTTTTGAGTGTGTGTGTTGAAAGCCATACAGAGGAAAATACAGTTTTCTTTACAATTACTAAATAGGACGATCTAGGACGAACAGAAAGATGGTCAGCGAGATATTTGACAACACTTTAATATTTGAAAACTAAGAAAATAGTCCAGTGGATTTATTAATATCATACTAGCTAGTATTTCTACAAATGCGAACGTTTGTTTGTATGTGTTTTTACTTTGTTAAAAAACTAAACGATTTTTTATGAAACTAAGGAGTAATATAGCGTATACATGAGAATAACATATAGAAAACTTTTTATTTGAAAGCGGGTAAATGGATGAAATGCTGGCAGAAGATAGTTAGTATTACATTCTCTTTGAAATCTCTCTCAACTTTGCACACATTTTGCGATCCATCCATCAGTCAGCTTCACGGCGGGCTGACATTTACGGCGTAAAAAGGAATTAATACATATCTATGGTCTGACATTTACGATTTTACTCTATGGCATGCAGCTGCAACGTTTATTTTTCTTTCATTCACAAATGAGATTTAGATTCATTTAGATTAATGAGATAACCTATAAATGTTACATAAATATGTGTGCTTAGAATAGGTAACTGTTTGAGATTGGGTTGTAAAATGAATTTATACTTGGTGGGAATCGACGTTGTATATCTAGGTATATTTATGTCTGCTGCGTAACAAGTTATTTTCATACAACAAATAATGTTTAATTGTTAATTATGATAGGATAAACTACTTACGTATATATAACAACTTATATAATTATGAAGAGGCGTGGAGATAGCTGTGGGGTCCAGTGGTTATAGAGCCAACCTTTCAAGCCAACTTTCTAAGTATATCTTGGACACCAATGACTGTTTCGGATAGCACGTTAAACTGTACGTCCCGACTGTCATTGAACATCCTTGCCAGTCGTTACGGGTAAGAAGCCAGTAAGTCTGACGCCAGTCTAACTAAGGGGTATTTAGTTGCTCGGGTAATTGACATCATATGGCTTAATTTCTGAATTTACAGAACCAAATTTGCCATTTTATTAATATTCAAGACGAAAAATATTTTCCAAAACCGGTCCAGCGGCCAATTTTGGTAAAAAAAATACCAATGTAAAGCCCATTTTTTATATGTATCATATGGCTATATTTTATCCTGGCACAAGAAATAGTTCCTCCGAAACGCGGGTTAAGTTGAAGGTAACAGTTAGTAAGTCATCTTTTTAAATATTTAAAAGAAATCCAACACCTCATTGCTCAAACCAAAAGCTTAGTAACCACCATTTAACGAGTAATTTGGTCTACTTTAAATGTATTACGAATCAATGTAACCGGCCTCGTGTTCGACTGAATGACGTCAGTCCTCCATGTTTACAAACATACAAACATAGCCGCTCGAGCCCTTTTGTGTTTACACCGCTAAATCCGTCCAATGGAGCTTTTCTTAATTGTAGAATGAGCGTTTTCTATTCAAAACTATGTATAGTGGGTGTTCAAATTATTATAATAAAAGAGGAGATTTGGTTGCCATCCTACTTAACCAGCTGAAATGCTATATAAAATGTTGCCATATGCAATTTAAACATTTTTTTGTTAGGTGTCAAAATCAGAGTAGAATTTTTCAATTTGCTTGAACAGGTATAATAATTTGAATATATGTAGATATGGTTCTTATTATTTAAACAAAATATCTCAGTCTCAGAAAGTCTCAGTCAGAATATTAAGGTAGGTTTTTGAACTTTAAAGTGATAAATGTACAGACGCCAGCACGCCAAGCTACTATAGTCTGACAAATTTCCTAAATAGATTTTCTACTTTAATCCCTGAAGCATACGGTTCCAAGTTGATTAGGGAAATTTAACAGTTTCATGTAACTTGATGTGCTGGCATTTGTATCTCTACATTGTAAAAATAAAAAAAAATAAGTAGCTTAATAGATAATATTTTTTAAATAGTTCACCTAGGAAGCGAAAAAGATTAAATGTTTTTTTTTTTATAAAAAACCTGAACTTTTGATCTAAAATGGCAGAAAGGAGTTGAACAATTTCTTTAACACGTATGTATGTATGTAGGCTTGCTATCACCACCTTTAACCAGCAAAACTAAGCTCAATTAAACATACAAGGAAATTCCTAAGCTATGAGCATGACGCCAACATAATTAGTAGTTAATTAGCAATATCCTAACAAGGCGGTGAGCTCTTAATCAAAGTTCGGTAGTTCAGTACCAATTCCAAACATTTGGCTTGCCAAACAATCCCTGAGTTTAGAGTTAACCGCACGTTTAATAATAAACCAGCGAACAATTTGTTAAAGTTAGTTACAAAACTTTATAATTTTTATTTAATTGATTTAATAATTGTTTAGTGATTTTTTGTTTTGCTATGTTTGCTGGGGAGTTTGTTCTTGTTTTGTTCTTTCCAGAGCGATGACATATAGGGAGTGGTGATGGACGGATTTTTTGGAACTATCTTTTGTAAAATTAACCTTCAGCCTACTTTGAATGAATGAGTTTTTATCTCTTTTTTAGCTTCTACAATATTGGTTCCATATCCAAAGGGCGAAATAAGAGTATATTATCAATCAGAGACACCATTGTCGATCATATTGGTATGTATAATGACGTCTAATTTTCGGCTACGATGGCTGTTCTCTCTAAGGATATCAGCCAGCTACGTAGGACATATTATAGTGCACTCTTTATTCCCTTTCATAATCCGATGGGTCAGTAATCTGACACAACTGCAGGCTCAGCAGGGCAACCGTAGAAACAAGTTTTGTCTACCGGAGAATGGATATAATGACAGATAAGTGACAGATTGACGTAAATCTACAAGTGATTATATGCGAGTTGACAGGTCGCGCCAAGCTCGGGCAGAAGACAATGTTGACATTGATAATGGACATAGAATCGCCATGCTGAGTCTGTTGCAGAGAGATATATCGCTTTTAGCTACTATTTTTAAAATGTTATCAACTGAAAAATCCAACCAAAATGTTAGCGAGAAAATAGCGTCCATGTGTGTTCCTAAAAAAGCACGCTTGCCCATTCGAGCAGAGGTTTTTGCTAGCCTTTCATACGTGCCGTAAGAAAAACACTAAAAAGTGTTCGGAAAAATTTGCATTTCAATAGAAAACTACGCTTTTGAAATACTGTAATGTATTCCTGAAAAATAATGAATGGAGTCAAAGGGAATAATTTTACCCTTATCCGAGGAGGACGCCAGCATATCAAGCTACTACAATTTGTAAAATTTCCTTGATAGATTTTTAACTTTATCGCTGAAACATAAGGTACAAAGTTGATAGTTTCGGGGAGCTTGATGTACTGATGTCTGTGTCACGTGTGTTTTATGACATTTATGGTTAGGTAGAATGGCTTCAAATCTGGTTGATATTAGCAAAGCTCGAGCAGGTAATCTTTTGTAGTGTCAACATAGTATTGTGGCTATATTGTTGCGGAAAAGCAAAATGTTTTTGTTTGTATTTTAAAAATAACGTACTAGCTTCCGCCAGCGGTTTCATCTACATCCTTGAGAACTACTCTGCGCAACCGGATAAATAAAAGCCTTCCTCGATGAATGGGCCATCGAAAACTGAAAAGAGAATTTTCAAAATCGGTCTCGTATTTCTTGGGATTAACGCATTCAAACAAACAAATTCTTCAGAATGGCAAAAACAACATGTTCTTTAGGTTCATTTACTAAAATATGGTTGGTAAAACTGTTCACTGGTACAAATTGTCTTATAAAGAAAACCCTATGACTGTTCCAAGCATCAAAAGTACTTTCCCCTTCTCTTTGTTTCTCTTCGTTTCTTCTTTTATCGAGAAGACATCTGTTTAAGACAAATCTTCTATCCTATCGTCCACTATACATGTTGATTTTCCTGAATTTCCCATTTTTACTAAACGTGAACTTACATCAAATATGGTACAGCACGATTGCAGCAACAACCGTTGGCGCGCGTGACGTCACCGACCAGTATGTATTATTGCGCGTTACCTACCACTACGTGCGCCTTATTGGAGCGCTGCGAGGAATTTAAATGATTTGTTTATTGAAAACTTTTGCCGTTCGATATTAACGGCAAGGTATTGCGGACTTTTATTTTCTGTAAGTTTAGTAGTAAATTTTGGACTTACTTTTTCCCAAAACTTCTTACAACACGCCAGACAGCGTGGCATGGAATAATCATATTAGATTTATAGCATATTTTTTTATTACCCTTAAGCAGAATTTATAGTAAGAAGAAAATTTTGAATTTTGGGTATGAAACATGAAAACATTTTTGTCCTTAGCAATTTTGATGTCAACAGCTGTTTTAATTTTTAAATAGTGGAACAAGCGATCATAAGGTTAAGCAACGCTTGGCGCGGTCGTTCCGTAGATGGGTGACCATGTTATCACACCGAGTTCCTCCGTGTTTCGAAAGGCACGTAAAATTGGTGGATCTCGGCTGTCGTTTGCACATCTTTGGTAGTCGTTAGTTACCGGTAGTTAGGAGCCTGAAAGTCTGACAACCAGTTTTACCAAGAGGTCGTTTATCGTGTTGCCCAGGAATCACTGGTACTCAGCGTCATCCGGTAAGACTGGAAGCCGACCCCAACATAGCTTGGGAAAAGGCTAGGCAGATGATAATGGTTCTGCAATAAGCAACGTTCAGAAAATTCACGATATGAACACAGTGCTTATGAAGGTTACACGATATAAAAATACCTAGATACTCATTACGTCAAAACAAGCTTATAGTAAATGTCTGGAGTTTGTCTGTCCGTCGATAAGTGGCCATTACGTCCATCAAGTACACATCATACTGTGTTGCCATGTGCGAATAACATTATTCATTTAGAATTATATCAAAGTGTTTTAAATATTAAACATTTTTCGCGTGGGTTTGGAATTCCGTGGATAAATATATATACAAAAGTTGTTAAGACACAATTTACCTATTAGCTGGGGTTTCTTGAGGAGTTTAACAGAAGGAGAATACTTCTAGACTGTGGCTTTATTTGTATGATACCATATTTGCGTACGGACTTGTTACAAAGGCATTATTTAACTATTTATGTAACTATGTATTAAACAAAGAGTTTGCGACTATGTTACGGTGAACAAATGAATTTTATCTCTCGAATTTCTTCTTTTACAAGGAGATGCATTGCAAGGAAAAATATAATCATTCACTACGAAGCTTCATATTTCATTACGTACGTATTTCCCAACAAATCACACCATTTACTACTGAGAATAAACAGTAACTTACCAAATATGACTAATTAACAATAATAATCAACTTTCACAAATGAGTGACTCAAAGTTTCTCCGAAAACTGAGCAGTTTGCCAAGAGTTTCCAGCCAAATATCTTCCCAATAATGTTAAATATTTCCTATGATACATCTAGTATGGTAACACTTTCTTTCTGTACGTGACGGTTTCTGAAGCTGGCAGTTTGCCAAAATTGCAGTATGCAGGAAGAACTGCAATGTCAATATTTTTAGGTTTGGTGAACTATTTGCATGGGCGCATTTTCCGTCACGATATTTTTTTGTTTGCTGTTTTAAATGAATTAGACCTATTTGCCGACGGCATTAGTACATTTTTATAAGGAATTTAAATTTATTTTAGATAAGGCCTTTTGGAATTTATGATGTTATAAGTACTTTGGATAGTATTCTGTTAGCTCATGACATACTAAATAAATAAATAAAAAATGAGTGTAATGTTTTTTTTTTTTTGAGTGGGCATCTCGCAGTTCAGCCTAAGGAGGCTGTTTACTGCTTAACCGGACAAACCCTGTGGATGCCTAGAATTTAAGGCCTCCAGCCAGGGGCAAAATTTCTCTTACAAGCTAAGCGACTGCGCTAAGGGCACCCCCTGTGGGGTACGAACCTCAACTTTAGTTGAGCTCAAATAAAAAAATTGCTTAGGAGCAGGAGAATGATGATGATACTACGTAACTAGACTATAAAAATTGCATTATTTTTGACTATGATAAGTACAGACCACCACAACTACATGAATATACAGACCCAAAGCACATAAAGCTACTACAATCTGTCAAACAACTTGACAGTTTCAGGTAGGTCCTCCTGGTATCCTGACCCTCCTAGTATCTCATTTATTTCAATATTTATTACTAAGGTACGCTTTATTCAGAAGAGCACAGTAAAATAAAAAGTTTTATGGAAAGGTATAAAGTAATTCTACCACCTAAAAATGCTTTAAGTATTAAAAATGAAAACAGCCATAACTTTGTTTTTTTTTTTCGTGGGAAATCATCAAATGACTCCTCCCGCTGAAGGTGCAGCTGGAGGGAGTGTCAGACTTTTACTGACTAAAATCCACTATGTTCCTTTGGGAGATCCCTGTGTGCCAGGGCCACGGTAACTCTTGCAAACATCCCGCAGCCCAGGCCGACTCAGTCAGACAGAAACAGCCATAACTCAGTCTTATTACTCTAGAATAAAGGACTATAATAGACTGAGAATTTGTGAATTTTATAACCCTACCATTTAGGTCAACCGTTTCCAAAGCTTACTGAATTTCGAGGTACTATTTATTTATTTAATATTTGTTGAGCGTGTTCCGAACGAATTTACCATAAATGATTTTCTAGATGGTGAGGAGTCACGGAAGGTCTAGAAACTTAGACTTTCAAATTTTAGGAATGCGCATCAATTCTTAAGTTATTTTCGTCTATTCAGGTCTATCTTTGAATTAAAAGTTTAATAAAATGCCAAAGTTATGTGTTGTTCAAAAACCAATTATAATGTTTAATACCGAAACCAGTTTTACGACCGAAATAGAAACCGAATTTCAGCAAAGGTTCTCATTTTCAGGCGAAAACGAAACCGAAACCTAGCTTAGGGCACCTAGTGTCGGGATGCCTAGCGTCAGAACGCCTAGCGTCGGAACGCCTAGCTTCGGGACTACTAAAGAGTTTAGTAACAGCCAAAAATAAACTGTTTTAAGCAGTTCGATCTCGAGTGCGATTGTAAAAAAACACTGTTTACCTAAAAACACGTAAAAGTAGTGTCAAAATATTTTTTGTAGCTTCGATTAAGCACATGGCATAATTATTAATAGAAAAATCCACGACTTTCTTTGTACCAAGTACTTATGTGTCCAAATGTAACTCTAAACCTTACCGAATAATACAATTGGGATGCGGACTAGGTCATAAATAAAATACTTTATCATATTCATTTTGTCAAGCATCTTAAAATAATGTCAGTTTAATTTATAGTTTTGAATCGAAAACTGTTTTTTTTTTATCCTACTACTATTATAAAGGCGAAAGTTTGTAAGTATGGATGTATGGATGTTTGTTACTCTTTCACGTAAAAACTACTGAATGGATTTGAATGAAACTTTACCACAATATAGCTTATACATCAGAATAACGTATAGGCTACTTTTTATCCGGGTATGGAAAGTACTTCCCTCAGAAAGCGGGTGAAACCGCTGGCGGAAGCTAGTTTATAATATAATCGAAATAAGCATACGGATTGATGTGAAAAATCTGTGACGTCATATGTGGTGATTTCATACAAATTTCAAAGAGAGTAACCGTTTTTGAAAGTTCTATAAAAGTATTGAATTTGACTTGTTGTCCGCATCCCTATTGACTAATCTTTATCCGTATTCGGAATGACGTAACGACAATAAAACCTTCTTTGATGTAGTAACACATTTATTTTACGCGATACGTTTACGAGTGAGCGATGTTCAATCGATTCTGATGCGTCTTTGTTTCTATTCGATTCTACGAATCGGAATCTCGGCAAAATTTGTACAGACGCCAGCACATAAAGCTACTACAATCTGTAAAATTTCCTTAAGAGATTTTCAACTTTATAGATGAAGCGTATGGTTCAAAGTTGATTGGGAAAATTTGACAGTTTTGAGTAGCTACTAGCTTGGTGTATGTACATAAATAAATTGGGAAATTGGTTTCCAAACTGTGTTATTGTTCGATTTTCAATAATTTAATTTAAAAAGTTTTTGATTGTTTTAGAAATTCTCGTATTTATACTGAAGTAACTTGAATGGCCATTGCTGAGTCGTCTTCAGTCGCATACATATATAACAGCATATGCTATTCATAACTTACGAGGCAGAGAAAGGATTATAGTTATATAGGAGACTAGCTAATCATAGATCAAGTAAAACAGTTACTAAGACTTATGTATAAGTTAAATACTATAATAAAATCGGTATCATTGATCACATCTATACATGATTACAATGACTGTAGACACTAACTAATAGACATTAGTATCTCTGTTTCGTACGAGTGTAGTATCTATGGCACAATAGGTACCTTGAAAGACTGCCTCTTTATGCTAAAGGTGTGTCGGCTAAAAATCTCTACTCATTTCTTCGGCGGACATCTATCAAAAATAAAATCTTATCTTTAAAGAAGAGTTACAAAGCTATACAGCATTGTAATAATGTAGATCATATTTACAGAAAATGACGACCCCGATGGTGCAAATGTAGCCTCACCGGATTGCCGAGTTGAGGGTCCCGTGTTTGATTCCCGGTACGTACATTTGCGTGATGAGCATGTTTGTTGGCTGTGGTCTGGGTATTTAAAAAAAATGTAGTTTATCAGTTGTTTGTATGTACGCCCCCATAACACGAGCTTACTTTGGGGCTAACCGTCTGTGTCTGAAAAGCTTTCTCGATATATTATTAATAAAAAATAATGAGAAACACAATATACACATACCTTCCTATAAAGTTAACGGTTGGACAAATGTTGGTGATGAAACTTCGGCAACGTTCGTTATTTACGGAAATACCCGAAGTCCTTCGGCCGTTTAGGAGCGCAACTATTTCTAGAGCCGATTTCACCACAAAGATTAATCGTAATTATGAGTTCTCAAACATGAATTTTTATATTCTTAAAGAAAAAAAACAATTGGGATGCGTACTAGGTCAAAAATCTCAGTTTAATTTATCGTTTTGAATCGAAAACTGTTTCAATTTTTGTTATTGCTAATATAATCGAAATAAGTATACGGATTGACGTGAAAAATCTGTGACGTCATATGTGGTGTTTTCATACAAATTGCATAGACAGTAACCGTTTTTGACAGTTCTATAAAAGTATTGAATTTGACTAGTTTTCCGCATCCCTATCGAAACATTTTTGTCAAACAAAACATAATCTGTTTTCATCTACGCTTTCAGAATTTGACGCGGTCAGCACAGCTATACACCCGCAGTGCTACAAAAGGTAACAATAGAAGTATTGCTAAACTGACTACGGACCCATCTCCGTCGAATGTTAGTGGGGGAGGGAGGAGTGGGGGTACAAAGCAGCCGACACCTTTGATCTGCCCGCCTGATAAGCGAACGCGACATTACATTGGTATGTGCCTGACCTGGAATCGAACCTGTGCACTCATACTTGAGAGGCTGGTTTATGTTGAAAATAAATTTGTAAAAGCTGTTTTTTTCGGTGCTGACTGGGAAAAGTGTCACGTCAAGAAAAAGCGTTATATGTTCTGTACATACATATATTGTATAAAATATGTAGGTATGTGTGCAAGTATTACAATAGTAATGCGGGTTTTAGTTGAATAATCACGTTAAAATAAGTATATAAACATAATACACTGCGTTTTCTCTTTACTGCTGTTAATATCGTTGAGTTAAAAATTCTCCTTGTAATAATGCAGCTTACTTGGTAACTGTGTTACGTTTTCAATCTGAATATAATTAGTCCCGTAGATTACCTGCATAAGCGCACAATACCGATTAGCTTATATTTTTTAATTTCTTCGACTAAGGGGATAATCGGTAAATCCATTTAACAGCATAAAATATTTACGCCAGCACATCAACCTACCTCAATCTGTCAAATTTCTTTAATAGATTTCAACTACATCACAATATCGGAAGGTTTAATATTCAATTGGTAAAATTTGACAGGTAGGTTGACCTGCTGACGTCTGTACATTCTTTATGACTTACTAGCTTCAAGCCAGCAATATCCATGTGCTATATATGTATAGCCTTCGTCAATAAATCGGGTATATAACACTGAAAGAATATTCCAAATCGGTCTAGTAATTCCTGAATTTATCGCGTTCAATCAAACCTTTTAATAGTAGAATATATTCCAAAGGTAAAATGGTACATACCTTTTTTATATATCTACATTAAATCATACATAGAGTCTTCATCTCCCATTCATGGACTGGCCTATCTCTAATTAACACAATATACTCTATGACTACCAACTAAAATACTCTAAAACTAAATATAAAATTCAACCATCACTCTGGCATAACAGAAAACTGAAAGCCATTAAAAAACGTTCCAACTTCTAAATTCAAATTCGAATTGAAAAACGCCATATTGCGTTCTGAACGAGCCGACCTATCGCATTGCGTGCATCGACTAAACAAGGGCTGAACGACTTTTTAAATATAGAATGGGTACTATTGGCGCTAACGTGCTGTTTAGCTACCTACGCTTTCTTACTTCCTTCTTCAAGTAGAATAACATTAAAATGTGTTACATTTGCCACTAATTTTATTAGATAGTAAAAAAATGTACCCTCTTGAAGTAGGATGAGCTTAATAACATATTCTTGTTGCAGTCAGTGTACATACGATCCATTATTATACTATATAGTGTCATATGGTATATTAAAATTGAGTATGAGTATTTCACCTGCGTCCCGGAGGAAGAACTCCATGCACCGGGATAAAAAGTACCCTATTGCCTTCCTCGATAAATGGGCTATCTAACATTGAAAGAATTTTTCAAATTGGACGAATTCCTGAGAATAGTTCGTTCAACGAAACAAACAAACTCTTCTGCTTTTTTATAATATTAGTATAGATTGGAACAGTAAAATTCATGAAGCTGGAACCATAAACTATAACAGAACTACACAACTAACATTTTCGTCCCGTGTCACTGGTCCCTAAATTTCGAATCCTCTGTTTCTTGATACAAGTGCCACAGCCTAAAAATATAGCGTCGTAAATCGTCCACAAACATCCAGTGTCACAAACTTAAGATAAAAGTACCCACTACAACTAAAGGGTGGTACTTTTACTGTTTTTATGAACAATCTGAGGGCGATATGTACTATTGTGGTTAACGGCTACAGATTAGGGGCAAATCTAGAATAGAGTATTTTATCAAATGGCGATGGAATGAGGAAGATAGGCCACAGGTCGGCAATCCGACACAACCGGGGCAAAAACAGATGCAGGACTGACATTTACGTGCTCTCCAAGGAACGGGTGTATCAATCGCCAACTTCTGGGCTGCTTTTTGAGAATGGTTTTTTAAGCCCATAAAGCAATTTTGGCCTTACCCAGGAATCGAACCTGAGACTCCATTTCAGCAGTCGCACCATGCAACTACTAGACCAAAGACGAAGTATTTGTTTGTATACATTAGATGTTGGTCGGCATATCGACTTTCAAAGATAAAGAAAACAGAGAATTCTTATACTAGGGTCAACTGAGCAAGCAACAAGAGTGGAGTCAAAAGATTTTCCATCTAGTAAGGGAGACGATACACCCTTTTGAAACCTACGATGTAAGGTATGAGATATGTGTATTTACTATGGCTGGACTTCGTAAGGGGTGACATGCGTGCCAATGGGCTAACCATTAAGAATGCCGAAGATCGTACGAAGTGGAGAAGAAAGAGCAGGAAGGAGAAAGAGGTTGCTACCGGGATAACGCTCGAATGATGATGATGATGATGATGTAGTTACCGAAATCTTTATCAAGGCCACAAACAGCAATTAAAACTAAACATACATATTTACGAAACCCCTTCTAAATTTAGTTACGTGTTTAAATTTGTAAACACTTGCAATTTAGCGCAAAATTGTTACTTTTGGTTCCTTGCCAAGGCATAAAGTGCACGCAGTATTACTAATATCAATAATATTGCCGATAAAATGGTTGCAATCGAAATAGATGTGGCTCTTTCGAATTGTGAGGAGTTAGAAAGATCTATTCTACACACTTTTCAGCTTTATATTATTTGTAGATATAGTTTTATACATAAAATGCATAGTATCCAGCACACCAACCTACTACAATCTATCAAATTTCCTTAAACGAAATATTAATAAATAGATAACAAAAATATGGTACTTGTCCCAGTTATGCTGGACAACTATATAGTGCCTGACGCTGCGCCTACGAGGATACAGATACAATACAGAATATACAGAACAATATTTGTAGTGAATTAAATCATCATCTCCCGAGTCTTTTCCCAACTATGTTGGGGTCGGCTTCCAGTCTAACCGGATTCAGCTGAGTATCAGTGTTTTACAAGGAGCGACTGCCTATCTGACCTCCTCAACCCAGTTACCCGGGCAACCCAATACCCCTTGGTTAGACTGGCGTCAGACTTACTGGCTTCTGACTACCCGTAACGACTGCCAAGTATGTTGTAGTGAATTAAATATCAAACTTAAATGTTACCTTAATGTAATGTTGATTCTTTTCAAATTGTAAATTGAGATGATGTCTCGCATTTGAAAAACATCGTATCCTAATATTCCAAACATTACCATTACTTTTACAGCGTTTTCACACTAGTGGAATTAATTTCCGCCTTAAGTTTTTTTGCTAGTAACAGAATTCAGCGTAAATATCTGTCGTTCGGTTATAAATATCATTTCTCACTATTGATTGTCAATACTTTACTTTCGCATACAATTTGCTGCGACAGAAAAATAATTATACACTCAAAGTCAAGTAACATTTGATAATTTCGAGGTCAGGTCGCCATTTGCCAGTCTCAATTATATTACGTTCAGGTTGCCGTTCCTCCTGTGAATATCCGACGCGGTTACTTCATGTCTACGCGAGACAGACAGACGTGTGACATCGTTCTAATGCCACTAGTGTCTGTGGCAGTTGGTGCTATGCGGACAGATGGATAGATATGGAGATATGTTCCTGTTCCAGGTACTTATACTGTCATATTCAGTATAATGAACGAGGGGCTCGAGGCTAAGTAAAAGCACGGGTCGATCGATTATAAGATTAAGCAAAGTTCGGCACGGTCGGACCGTGGATGGGTGACCATCTTGTCATGACGAGCGACGTCATGAGATTCGGAAGGCATGCTAAATTGGTTGGTCCTGGCTGTCATTTTTACATCTTTGGCAGTCGTTATGGGTAGTCAGAAGAAAGGTCTGATATACAGTCTTAACAAGGGGTTGAGGTGGTCAGACAGGCAGTCGCTTCACCTAAAACATTTGTATTCAGCAGCATTCGGTTAAGACTGGAAGCCGACCACAACATAGCTTGGAAAAAGGCTAGGCAGATGATTCAGTATTATAAACGCGACAGTTTTTGAATTCACAGAGACCTCCAGAAGGAAAATAGTGGGTTTTAGTGAGTAAGAGTCTGACACTATCTCCAGTTGCAACCACAACAGGAGGGGTCATTTGATGAATTGCGACCAAAAAAAAAGTATTTCCATACGTAACCCCTGTAGGTTTTGTAGTTTCGTTTGTGTCCTATAATGGCTGATCTCCTTAGAGAGAATAGACGTCATGGCCGATAATCAGCTTGGCCGATAACATAATAAAAAGTAAGTGTAGGTAATAGTGCCCAAATTAACTAGTCGACGCGGACGTAGTCACTAGTTTAAGGTTCTCTAAATGGAAAATCCTTTGGTATCTCCTTTTATATGAATTTTGGCTTCCGTAAAGTATATTTTCGAGCGCAACATTTGAGCAAGTAATTAGCTAGTGTATTTTCAAAATGTAACGTTGCATTTTAGCTGTATATTTTGGATATAGAAGTCTGATTTTCAGTAGAAATACATGAGCACAGCAGGCTTAGCATGGCAACTGTAGAAACAAGTTTTGTTTACCGGGGAATGGACATAATGACAGAAAAGTGACAGATTGACGTAATTTTTATTTTCTTCAATCGACATAAGCGAGTTAACAGGTCGCGCCATGCTCGGGCAGAAGACATTTTGACATTGACAGACAGAGCCTTGTCTTTCTTGACAGAATAGATATAAAATCGCCATGCTAAGCCTGCTGGATACAACATCATCAGCAATTCTATTTTAACAATGCAGAGTAGATACAGACCTCTTCTTATACAAAGAGGTAATGAGCGTTAATGACCACGCTTGCTCAGGGCGGGATATAATATTTAGTTAAAACTTAGTATGCAAATAGTGATTTGAAATAAGATGATGTAAAGACGTTCTAGAAAAAAAAAGAAATCAAAATTCAAAGTTTAGTTCTTGAGACTGCACTAAGTTAAAAAATTAACAGTTTCTTCATTCGTCTTTAGACAAGCTTTTTAATTATGTTTGTGGTCTGAATAATATATACCTATAAAACGATTCTATCGTTATTTTCATCGAAGTATATGTCAGAAAAATCGTCAGAGTTGAAAAAAAACTAACAGCACTAAAACCAATACATAAATCAACATTTAACGACATAATGCTATAGTTTTGTAACACATTAACTGCTGATAGTACTGTCAATTCGTCCCAGGTGGTCGATACAACGCCATCTAACGAAAAAAAAATATAAACAAATGTATGACGTCACTTCACGGCCGTTTTCTTAGGTGACGTAGAGGCGTATGGGGAAGGATTTGTTTATATGATCTCATGATGTAATAGCAGTAAAATTACACTGTTACGGTGTAAGCGAGCTTCAGGGTATTCGCTTTTCCGGGTAACGGGGTACGAGGAGTTCAGATAAGCAGTCTATCCAAATAAAATACTGGTACTCAGCTACATTCAGTTGGAATGGAATGTGACCCCAACGTAGCTTGAGAAAAGGCTATACAGATGATGATGCTTACAAACTCGGGAGTACCACATGATTTTTCCGAGACAAACTAAACAACAAAGGAACACAAGATAAGTGTCTAAACACACTATGCCGAACGTACGCGGCTGATTTTACATTCCATCGTATTCGGCTGATATGACACACTATAAGTGCCGAACTTACGCGGCAGAAATTCACAATTTTGTGTGTATACCTATTCAGTGTTCCGAGCGCTGTCGTGGCGTCGTGTCGTATTATCTAAACAGCCGGACAGACAAATGCAAAATATACTAGTCGCGTATAATGTGTGTTCTACAGAATACGTTGCCGCCGAATTTCCGCTGCAGTTACGCCCGACTGAAGTTCGGCTGTACGCTATAACGCAACGTAATTTCGGCATAATGTGTCGCCAGTAATTCAAATAGCATTGCAGGCGTAATCATGCCGAACTTCTGTCGCGTATCCTCGCCATAGTGTGTTTAGACACTAAGAGCCGGTTCGAGGGATGACTCCCATACTCGAACGTGTATAGGCGACCAATTTCAACACCGCATTCAGAATAAAAAAATATATACATATATATTATGCATGTTTGAAGCAACCTGAGTTCAAAAATCAAGTTCCCAATATCGGTAACAGTTAAAACCTTCTCTCTAAAACGACCATGACTTGGCACATAAGATAACTGACATATACTTTATCTACACACGATCTAGTCACGTTAGTTACAGCGGAATAACTAGAACTATTCGCAATTCGTGAACTAGCAGGAACGGAGCCAAAACATCGTAATTCAGCAATCTGTGTGTAGTTAGTGTGTAATACAAATCTGTTCATCTGCAATTGGATTGGTATAATCATCATTATTTTGGAATTCATAGATGTTTAAGCTCCTCCTTAATCGAACTGTATTAATACTTCCAACCGGATAAATACCCGGGCAATTCGATACCCCTTAGCAGTTTGGTCAGACATTCTGGCTACTGACTACCCGTGATAACTTATGACAGCCGGGACCTAGCAATTTTGCGTGCCTTCCAAAAGATGAAGAAACTCCTCATGAGAAGATTTCTCGCCAAGCATTTTGCTAGTATGTAAGCACTCTAGCAATATCATAAAAAAACAGTTGAAGACTGTAAAAAAACTTTTACTAGCAATCTGGTAATCTCAATCAACTGCTATGCGTAGGCTTAAACAGATTAGAAGTGCTAAATAATTTATTGCTGTTATTTCTTTGGATGCTCGATAAAATTATACGATCTGCTATTTAATTGTAGTACAATATGTAAGTCTGTGAGGTTCAGGGAATCTCCGTATGATTTAATTTTTGTTCGTTAGCTCTTACATAGTCAGGCCTCTAATCATCAACAGATCTAAATTATGTTTTAAAATTTCTTGCGTCTCAAGGCCTTTTATTCTGCGGGATTGTTCGCAAGAGTTACCACGTCCCGGCACATAAAGACCTTTCAGAAGAAATAAAAGTGGGTTTTAGTCAGTAAATGTCTGACACTTTCTCCTACTGCAACCTCAGCGGGAGGGGCCATTTGATAGACGTTCTGTCTAATGTTTATACACACGAAAGGCAACGAATTTATGATTCGAAATTTATTCCTTTTGACAAGTAGCATTGAGGTTTTAAGTTTAAATTTTAAAATAAAAAACAATAAATCAATAACAAATATTGATTGATCACCATCTTCCTGCCCTTACCCCGGTTTTATTTGGGGATCGGCGCAGTGCTTTCTTCTTTCACACTCTTCTATCTGACGTTGTCTTATAAGTAGGTGATATTCTTTCTAGTCATATCGTGCTTCACACAATCTTGTTCCTGAATCCATCGTATTATGTAGTACACTACGTTAAATATATAAAAAATGCTTAAATGTATAAAAAAACATATCTTCATTTAAAATTGGTCTACCCAATCACCGCATGCGGTTCTCAAAAGAATAAATAAATCACTGGAATGGAATTCTTTAGCGCTTTGTAGAATTTTGCGAATTCGCTTTATTAGGGCATATCCAAACGGTGTTTATTCATGCGAGAAATACGTCTGTGGATTTGTTTGTAGAGGTTGGTACATTGTGTTTGTTCTGTTTAGATTTTCATTATAAATGTTGCTAAAGAAAATTTGGGTATAGCTTTAAAATAATGAATGCACACAACGTGATAGTCTTTATTCGTATTAAATTGGATAATATATTTTGTAGAGAATTCATGCACAAAATTTTGCTTTATTTCAGTAGTTCAAAGAAGTCATTCAGAGATAAATTAATTGTATGGTATTTATACTGATATAGAGCTGAAGAGTTTGTTTGTTCGCTTCAATGCGCTTATATCAAGAGCGAATTGGGAAAATAATCCAATGTTAGATAGCCCATTTATCGAGAAAAGCTAAATACTAAGTATTCAGTACAGATGCCAGCACAGCAAGCTACTACAATCCGTCAAATTTCCTTAATAGAATTTCAACTTTATCCTTGACGCATATGGTTCAAATCTGATTGGGAAAATTTTACAGTTTTGGTAGCTTGATGTGCTGGCGTCTGTATATTAGAATTTTCAGAGATCTTTTAGTTTTTAATTGAAAATCTGTTTTCAAAAGGTACTTGATGCTAAATTTATTAATTGAGGGATAATTCTGAAATATTTAATATAGAGTTTTACAGAATAACTTTTGCATAAATATAGATAAAAAATACAGAATAACTCTTACAGTTATAGAAATTACTTCATACATTTTTACAACAAGCTAGTGCGAAAATAAAATCGAATTTATTCGTTTCGCTCGTAAATATGTCGAAAGATAATGGTTTGTATTGAATACATGAATATAGACTATTTCCATAGTGGCCGTTATAGAATAATAATAGCGTTTTTATTTTAGGAAAGCTATTTTTTTCTGCGCCGTTTATCGCAGCATTTGCCGTGTTTCGGAAGGCACGTTAAATTGGGGGTCCTGACCGTCATTTGAGCATATTTGGCATTCGTTACGACACACATTATAAGCTACATACCATTTAGGGTCTGTTTCACCATCTATGAATAAGTTCCAGTTATTTTTTTGGTAGATTTTTCTGGTAGATAGTGGCTATTTGGACATTATGAAACTGGCCCTTAACAGCAAAAAAAAGCAACTGTTTATGCAAATTGTAGTTCCTTCTTTTACCAATAATGAAGAATCCCGTTGGGATATACATTTCGTCCCCCAAAAAGTAAAATCTATTTACGATACAAACAAAAAACAAAAAAAAAACAAATTAAAACCAGCCTAAAACAACCTGAGTATAAATAAACAAGAATTATATAGGTAGACAGAGCCATAAAAATATCTCGTACCATCTTAATATTATTCCCTGAAGACACAGCGGTGATATTGTCTTGTACCTACTTACAACTTTCTTTAATATTTTCTCGTGGTTTGAGGATTATAATCGTATCTAATTTTCAGATTATACCCGAAGGCTTTAAAGAGAAGCTTTTTTAATGCTTGTAGATTTTCTTATGATAGACTTTAATATAGTATGGAAAGAAAATAAAATGAGTAGGTAATTGTATTGTTCTGATATTGAACAGTATTTTTTTTGTGTTTTAATTTAATACTAAAATCCATACTCATCATCATCTGCCTAACCTTTCCCCAAGCTATGTTGGGGTCGGCTTCCAGTCCCACCGAATGCCGCTGCATACCAGTGTTTTACATGGAGGTACTATCTGACCCCCTGAATCCAGTTACCTGGGCTACATGATACCTCTTAGCAAGACTAGTAGTCAGACTTTTTGGCTTCTAACTATCCGTAACGACTGACAACCACCAAGGGGTATCGGGTTGCCCAGGTAGCCTAGTTGTGTAGGTCCAATAGGCAGTCCCTCTACGTAAAACACTGGTATTCAGCTACATCTGGTTAAGACTGGAAGACGACCCCAATATATTATGTTGATTTAAACTTTAATAGTCTCTAACATTTGAATTATTTGTTGCGAGATTACTACCATGTACTCCGTGTTACATTCCGAGTTACTCCGTCATCATGGCGCTTGCAACAGTGCCGAAATATCGGGAACTCAATAAAAAGGTACATGGTAGCAATCTCGTAACAAATAATTCAAAAGACCCTACTACAGTTTGGGAAAAGGCTAGGCAGACGGCAAGAATACATATGCAACTGTAGATGCAACTGCGAGCTGATATGTAACCGTGTATAACTGTTAGTTATTTTTAAACGCAATAATGCACTTTGCATAAGTCACAATCAGTCGCTCGGTGTGGTCTCTCTGGGCCAAACACGAATGCATTAAATGCAAATGCTTGTCATTAACGTAAGTGACTTTTGAATTGAAAACACACCGTTTCACACCTAGTTTTTATGTTAGTTTATGGATGATATGAATGTGTGGCGTTTATCAAAGAAGTTTATTCAGTGGATGTTTTTATGATGTTTTTCAATACTTTTCACTAATACGTTAGGTAATTGAATATACCTAACGGAATATAATAACGGACTATAATTGGAGTGGCTGTTTCTTATTTTGTTTGTCAGTCTTTTTGTTTCAGCTAATCGTTGAAATGGTTCGACTGATTTTAATGGGACTTTTATTAGCACGTAGCTAATGAAACAAAGAATAACTTAGGCAATTTTTTTACCATAGACTTCCAGGCCCCCTCCACTTTGGCCAGGTTGGAGTGCCGCTGGTTATTTGTAGTGGGTATACCGGGAATGACATTATCAGGGAGTCGCGCATACACTGTCCCGGCTCCGACGGGAAGGGGATGCTTTTTTCTAAGCGACAAAAAAGGCAAATTTTAACCGGGTGCGGGAAATAAGTTCTTTAGAAACCGGTTGAAACCGTGGATAAGGGCTAGTTTAAAATAAAACAATCCAGAATATTTTATCGACCCCGTCACTTGCGACTCCGTCAATTAGGGGCAGTACACATCGCGTGTTCCGCCTGTTGGAGCTTGTGTACGTTTACCTTTATAGTTAGTGCTACACCAAATATGCTCGTTAACGTTCCTTGTAACGCAGTGTATGTATTTGCAGGAGTAGGTACAATGGTAAATGTGGTTTAATTTCTGTACTAATTGTACTAAGAGTTTGTTTAAAGATAATTTTATTATTTGTAGACTATTTTTTATCTGAAGGAATGTATGTAAGAACATCACCGTATACAATGTTAGATTTTTTCTGCATCCATTTGGTATTAGAAAAATATAAAAACATAGACTTCAGCCAGCGGTTCCAGTAGTTTTAGTCCCTGAGATAGTAGTAGATAGATAGTGCGTTCAAGCAAATCTTCAGCTTTGGATTATTAACATAGGTAAAGTATGAAAAATGTTTATTCGCAATACACAGAACATACGTAACAGTGAATAATAATACCATCAAGCCCTTTCTGATAAAAACAAATATAGTTCTCAACTTAAACCGCCAACTTACCAACATCAAACGAGCTATTTGAAAAACCAAAATCTGAATTGGAATGAATCCAATCCTGACCGAGAGAGCCATCGAACACAATCGTTCTCGAGACTACCAAACGCGCTGCGCTTCGGACCGTTACGAATAGGGGTGTCACTCCAGTAAAATAATTATTGTGAAGGTATCAGGGACAAATTGACATAAGTTAGGATACCATCTTATCTCTATCCAATATTTTTATCTCAATCGGTTCAGACAAACTGGTAAATAAACTCACTTTCGCATTTATAATATTCGTAAAAATAGAACTAGACGAAAATCCGTGCTGTAGTTCTTTATATTGCCGGGAATAGACAAACAGACAGATTTGACAGAAGATTTTTTTATATGCACGAAATTACAAATATCGGTCTGTAGGATGTAATATTAAGTCTCCGTAAATGTAAATGAAAAAAATGGAAGTCTCCGTAAAGTAATCGTAATCTGCGCGTAACCGTAAGAATAAATCAAAAATAAACCGTAATTTTTAAAGAGTTTTTTTTATCAAAATTATATAATGTGCCAACCCTAACTGCAACCCCACAAAACCAGTAGGCACTCGAGACAGTGCAACGCAATTTAAACTTAGTTCAAGTAAGCTAACCGACGGTTCTAGTTAAACTCAAGTAAGGCCTTTGTCTGCAGTAGGCATAGGCTTTATTTGTCATGCCGTCTGATTAGAATGGGTTCATAGTAGGCAATTGTACTATTATAGCAACAACTATAGTAGTAAGGGCTGGTAAGAATGGCAAGATAATTGAGAGCTATACCTAATATATTTATTTAGATTTTTTAGGGCCAGTTTCACAGGTTACGGATAGCCACTATCTACCAGATAAATTAAAAAATGGAATAGACTGACAGTTTCGGATTGGTTGATGTCGCATGACTTTACGTTAAATTGGTGGGTCACGGTTGTCATTTGGCAGTCGTTACAGGTAGTTAGAAGCCAGAAAGTCTGACAACCAGTTTACCAAGAGTTATCGGGTAGTCCGGGTAACTCTGTTGAGGAGGTCGATAGATATATATATGTATTCCACCTCTTCTTTGTATCACTTTCAAAAATAACACTATTGTCTACCTACATATCCAGAATTCTAGGTACTCAAACCTAAAAACACTCAGACCTTCACGGTATCTGTGAAAAATGCTGACGTTTTATAATAAAGCGAGTAGCTCGGTTAACAAAAAGACATCCGACATTTCCTTGTCACAACGTGCCTCCATTCATGGTGTCTGGGAATCCAGATATTAAAATAGTTCTCGTTATAGTTGAAGAAAATATATATTATAAAAATCAAAAGTGGAAAACGATTAAAAAAAAACAAATGTCAACAAAAGAACCATTTTTACTTCTCAAAAATAATTGAATTAAATCACAATCAGACTTCTATTCTATTCTATAGATAACAATCACATAAAATTACAGAGAACTAAACAGAGTGTCACTTTATCACCTTTTTACTAAACTCAAATGGCTTACGTATCGTTGCGACTAGTCGATGATTCGTACGTCCGTCCAGTCCGAGCGCAGAGCAGCAAAAAGGACGCGAACAATGTCAGCACCTGCTTTTATAGACAAGGCGGGGGTAGTAGCTGATGTAGGAGAGGGTTCTCCTTACACGGCCTCTCCTGACGAGGTGTCGTCCTCGACACGAACTCCTGGTGTGATCCGACTGGGACCCACGGTGGGTGAGGTCGGCGGCTCGACCTCCACTTCGACACCTGGTCGAGGCGACGGGTCGACCACAGTAGAGGACTCTGTTTGCTCAGAGTCGTCATCAGTACTTTCATCTGCAAACAAAATTTTATCAGAAAACAGATTCAATTTCTATAGAAGCGTTCAGCCTCTCATACAGTTTCATTCATCTTCAGCCAATTAATTCATTCATCGTTCTTTCAAATAGTTTGTAAATAGACACACACATCCATCTTTCTTAAACCAAAAAAATAGCGAAAGCATGGTCCTGTATGTGTCCAGTGCGTAAGTACTGGTTCTGCGCTGCCATATTACTGTCAGCGTCCGCGGCCAGCGTTCAGCTTCTGCCACCTGCAACATGGTCTACCAACCCATAGACCCGCTTGACACGCAGACCGTATTCATACGTGCAAGCCGCTTAACACGCAGACCGTATTCATACGTGTAAGCCGACCCAAACGCTGATCGCAATCATGCGTAAGAGCCCTCTCGATACGCGGACCGTATTCATGCGTACGAGTTCTCTCAATACGACGATGATATTCGTGCGTATGAGACCACAAATTGACCGTACTAGGTCAAACTAATATGGCTACTTGTGACTCAGCAACAGGTGCTAACATGATCGGCACACCAATGCGCCTGCTACCAGTGGTGCCGCAGTACTACACAGCAGCTGAAGCATCACTCCTGCCTGTTAATTCAAACAAACATGATGCTACTTTTGTAAATCAAACAGCAGTGATTTACTTACTCTCAAAGAATGCAGCACACGTTTCTGGGCACCACTCGCCGCGCCACGGCACCATGTACTGGGCAGCAGCCTGTGTCATCTTGCCATAGCTGCCGCTGAGCAAACGCAACGCATAGCGTCCACTAGGTAGTGCTTCTACTACCTTATACGGACCACGCATTCCAGAGTCAAGCTTTCCTGTTGACTGAGAAAATTTTATAACAAACACGCGGTCACCAACGTTGAATTGACGAGGTGGACGTCGCTGTTGGTTAACTTGTTCGTCTTGCCTGGCTTGATTGGTCCTTAGAAGTTCGCGAGCTCTGCTCCTGGTTACTTCACGTAGAGCTTCTCTATTCGGCGTCGATCCTTCTACAGTTATGTCGCGCACCAGAGCTTGAATTACAGGCGTTGTAGATTCAGTACCAATCAGAAGGTTCAATGGTGACACTTGCGTAGTCTTCTGCCTTGTAATGTTTAAGACTAGTTGAAGTTTCCACAACGTTTCTGACCAGGGGACGTTCTTATAGTTCGCCTGGATACGAAGCATGTTGAGAACGGTACGCATGTAACGCTCAGCTTGGCCATTAGCGTGGTGCATTTCTGGCGTTATGTAATGCAGATTACAACCGAGTTCGTTTATCCAAGTCACGAACTCGCCAGACTCGAACATTCGTCCCTTGTCAGTGACCATAAGTTTAGGCACTCCAAACAAAGAGATAGCTTGAGAAATAACACGTTTTAATTCACTAACGTCTTGTCTACAAATCGGGTAGAGAAGGGTATATTTGGTAAAAGCATCTACGATGAGTAAAATGAATTTATACCCTTCAGACACAGGCAAAGGGCCTAAGGCGTCGACATGAACAGTGTGGAACGGTGTGTCCGGTTTTTCCCAAGAGGTAATTGTTTGCAAAGGGGCCCGTGGGATTCTCTTTTGCGACACGCACACGAGACAGTGGGCTATATATTTGTTAACGAACGGTCTGAGTCCAGGAAACCAAAAATGTCTTAGGATGAGGTCTAAAGTCTTCTCTGCGTTAATGTGTTCGTGCTCGTCGTGAAATACTCTCAAAAGACTAAGTCTATGCCCTTTGGGTATATAGCAGAGTAGGCGTGGATCTTGGCCTACTGGAGTGTACTTGTAATATAAGATTCCGTTTCGGACAGAATAACGATCAGAATCAAGATTGCCATCATGAAGGTTTTGAATGAGATTTTGCGTCTCGTTGTCGGCTGCTTGTGCAATCTGAGCCCAATTTCTGGGTCTAGAAATTTGATTGACATTCACGGGGTTACGACTTAGGTAGTCAGCATGGGGTATCATCACTCCTTTTCGATACTCGATTGTGAAATGGAAGTCCTGGAGGTAGATCCACCACCTGGCCACTCGAGGCAAAAGGTCTTTCTTCCGTTCGGTCGCCTTAAGGGCGTTACAGTCTGTTACCACCACAAATTTCAGACCAACCAGATAGTGGCGAAAGTTTTGGAGAGCTTTAACTACAGCCAGGGTCTCCAGCTCATAGGAGTGGTATTTTCCTTCAGCACCCTGAGTGGATTTACTAAAATAAGCCACAACATGTTTTTTTGAATCTGGGTGTACTTGTAGTAGTACAGCACCATATCCAGCACTGCTAGCATCTGTATGGACTTCGGTGGGAAAGCTGGGATTAAAAATGGAAAGAACTGGTTCATTGGTCAGTTCCCTAATGAGATCTAGGCGAATGGCTTCACATTCGGGAGTCCAATTGAATTTGACATTTTTACGAGTAAGATGAGCGATGGGAGCAGTTCTAGTAGAGTAATCTTTTATGTACCGCCGAAAATAGCCCGCCAAGCCTAAGAGTTGGCGTACTTGTTTTACGTTTTCAGGTGGCAAAGTGTTAACCAAGGCTTCCACCTTTCGTGGACTCGGCCTAACCTGACCCTGACTAACTAACCTCCCTAAATATTCTACTTCTGTAACAAGGAATGAACATTTAGCAAGGTTTATTGAAAAACCAGCTGATGTAAGCGTCCTGAGTACTTTACGCAACAGTTCGATCCCTTCCGTCACGGAGTCACTAAGCAGGAGGACGTCATCGACGTATACTAGGACGTTTCCCTCATTGAGATGACAGCGTAAGGTATCATTTATAATGCGCTGGTAAACTATTGGGGAGTTAGTTAAGCCGTAAGGCATTTTTATGTACTCAAAGTGTTCTTCAGGTGTCACAAAACCGGTAAAGCGAATGCATTCCTCTTTAAGAGGAATTTGGTGAAAACCTGTAGCCATATCAAGGCTACAGAAGAATCTACAAGAACCTAACCTATCAATGTGATCATCTATTAGCGGCAGAGGGTATCGATCTTTTACCGTAATTCGATTTAATGCTCTAAAATCGACACAGAGCCTGTCTGATCCGTCACGTTTTCTCACAAGTATAATGGGGCTCGCATACTCTGATTTCGATCGCCTAATCACTCCCTTATCTAAAAGATCTTGCGTAATTTCTCTTACTTTAAGTTTTTCGGAGTAGGATAATCTATAAGGACTATAGACAACAGGGGCGGAACTGGTAAGTCTTATTTCCATCTCACCTGTTTTAACTGTGGTCGTAGCAGTTCCCGCTATTAGGTAGTCGGAAAACTCGTTTATTATGGTCATAAGGCCATCCAATTCCGCACCCTGAAGAGGCGTATTAACTTTAATTTGGTTACCCATACGGATGGAATTTACTTTATCGCTAATTTTATTGGAACGCGTGAGATATTGCTCGTTCTTAGTCCGAATGTAAGTGATACCCTCGCGGTTCAGAACATCGGTGCCAATTATTATTGGAGCGTTCATAAACGTCGATGGGACCACCACTAGGTCCACTTCAATGGCAATGTCGCTAAATTCCACTGTCAGCGTGACATAAGATGTTGCAACCACTTCTTTCTCACTTAAACCTTTCAATACACATCGTCTCGGTTTTAGCTGACATGTAAAATATTTCAAAACATCTGAAGAGATAAGGGACACATCGAGGGCTCCACTATCAATGAGCACGTCTACAGGTATTCCATCTACTATCGCCGTAGTCATGTCGTTACTTTGTGCACTGCTTGATCGATAAGAGCAAAGGTTGACGTTACGCGGGTTTCGTTGCTCAGATTTGGCTTTAGTGAAGCATTTGTCCTCAGTATGCCCTGCCCTCTTACAGAACGTACAAGATTTACTCGAAGAGGGTTGTGCAGTGGAAGACGAGTCCGTGGCCACGTTAGCAGGCTTACTACTGGTTGCATTCATCTTAGGTCGCCTACAATTGCGACTGATATGACCAGTTTGATTGCAATTGAAACATTTTGGCCCAGAGCGGTGGTTCGGTTTTGCTTGACCTTGCCTCTTAGAATCGACGACTTTGTCGCGCTTCGACGGTTTCGCGTAGATTGACAGAAACGAGACAATAGTGTCAGGGGTTAAGTTTGCATTAGCAGTAGCTGCACGCACTTGCGGATTGTCTATACCACGTATGACTATTAATGTTCGTAATTCATCACTTAACCCCTGGACTATCCTCAAACGCAACAAAGTACGACGGGCGTATTCCGAATAAGTTGAATACTTGTCCGAAGTAGTGTTCATAGCTTCTAACAAAATATTCGCGTAATCTAATTTACCCGGACAAAGGGGTTTGAACTCACGTACAAAATTGGACCACGTCCTGTCGTTCGTCACCCATTCTCCCAACCAGACCCTAGCGTCACCTTTAAGGCAATTAGCCACGCGCGACAGACACTCGTGGTCGCTCCATCCGTTAGCCTCCCTAGCACGATCCACTTCATCGCACCATGCTTCGATGCTGTTAATTGATGGGTCAAAGTTCGACACATAGTAGTGCTGTGACCTTACTGGTTGCATCGTTTTCATTGCTTGCATCAAAGCATGAGCGAGAGAGGACACCTCGGAGCCGGGGCCACTAGACTCCGTAGACTGGTGTCGTTCCGACGTATTAAGGACTATTGGCTCCTTAGCTTTTCGCAAATCCTCACTAGTCTTGCGGGTAGGACTCGTTTGAACCGGGGGCGACGCAGTATGAGTCCGCTTCCTATTGTCAATATTGCTACGCGAACGATCCCTACTACGCGATTCGCGCCTATCTCTAGTACGCGATCGGTGCCTTTCGGGACAGCGAGAATCATGCCTATCTCGATTACGCAAGCCATTTCGCGAAGTACGACGACTCCTACTTGAATCGCGGTATGATCTACTACTACTGCGATCACTTGACCTACGAGATCGACGTCGTTTGCGGCTGCGTGACTTATCATGAGTATATGACCGTCTGTCACGATTACACGAGCTTTCACGCCCCATTACCACAAATAAACAAAGTGATCGAATAAAATAAAACAAAAAAAAAATGATAAAGTGAGTAGAAGCAAAAAAAATTTAAACAAAAAAAAAATGGTTTTTCTGTTCTCGAAAATTTATGGTAACAAAACTTTTTTGTATCTGTTTTTTTTTTTTTATAAGTGGGCTTAAAAGTTACATATCCCACTTCTGATATAAAAATCAAAAGTGGAAAACGATTAAAAAAAAACAAATGTCAACAAAAGAACCATTTTTACTTCTCAAAAATAATTGAATTAAATCACAATCAGACTTCTATTCTATTCTATAGATAACAATCACATAAAATTACAGAGAACTAAACAGAGTGTCACTTTATCACCTTTTTACTAAACTCAAATGGCTTACGTATCGTTGCGACTAGTCGATGATTCGTACGTCCGTCCAGTCCGAGCGCAGAGCAGCAAAAAGGACGCGAACAATGTCAGCACCTGCTTTTATAGACAAGGCGGGGGTAGTAGCTGATGTAGGAGAGGGTTCTCCTTACAATATAGAATTCTAGCTAGTATTCCAAATGTACACTGGAGGTGCGTGTAAGCTTCTTCGCATAAAAAGTGGTCCATATATGGGCATATATGGACCACTCCTCGATATATGGGCTAGCCAACACTGAATTTTTTTTTTAAATTTGTCTAGTTGTTCCTAAGATTAGCGCATTGAAGCAAAGAAAAATAAATCTGCTTCTTGCTATTCTGCTTTTCGGGTCTTTTTTATGTTTTGACGTTCGAAAAGTGCTGATTTATATTTTTTTTGAGCTTTTTAAAATTAGTATAGAATAATTGCAAGAATGTTCACTGTCCTTATTAGGTATTTATAGTTTTGATGTTGAATATTTTAATTTGTGTCAGTGAACAGCTGTGTCAGCTGGTTTATAACCACTCACTTGTTTCGCAAAACAGCTGAGACTCATTGAATATTGAATCGAAATTGGAATATCAAAAAAGGCACGTTTGATTTTTTTTGCCGTTATTTCTGTAAATGTCGAAAATGTTTTGAAAAAATACTTCGAAATTCTATCATCATTGAAAAGTCGAGTATGAGGGTGCGGGTTCGGTTCTAGGTCAGGCAAGTACCAAAGTAACTTTTCTAAGTTATGCGTACTTTCTAAGTTTATCTTGGACACCAATGCCTGATTAAAGGTGAAAGAAACATCTCCAGGAAACCTGGACTATAAAGTCTGAAATCACCAACCAGCATTGAGCCAGCGTTAATGCTCAATCCTTCTCCGTGGGAGAGGAGGCCTGTGCCAGGCAGTGGGACGATAAGGCTGTGATGATGATTGAAAAGTTATATCTAAAAGAAGGAATATGAGGAGAAGTAAAAATGGTATGCCTAATTTCAATAAAAGAAAACACATTTAAAAAACTTTGTTTGAAAAATAACATTTTCGCTCATAACTACAGTTGTAGTAGAGATCATTTTCCTTACGGTTACAACTGTTTAATATCCTCCATGCAGAACTATCTCCGTTCCTTCAAATATGTAAATGCATATCGCTGTGGACTTATGTAATTTGTGTGGTGTAAAAATGTTACCATATTTTAACTCGAGCGTAAAAAGTTTTATGTGTAAAAGTTTGCACACTTCTCTTCTAGCTTATGAAGCTTATTTTGGCTTTTTTTGAAGGCTGATATATGTGTGAAAAAAGTTTCTTCTGTTTAATATTTGTATGAAAACTAGAGATTGTGATTTCATATGCCTTTTTTCAGTCTATCTTCGAACTGATATGTAATAGTTGATCGATCATAGGATAAGCTACGATTGGCGCGTTCGGTCTCTGGATGGGTAACCATCTTGTCATGACGAGTTCCTCCGTATTTCGGAAGGCACGTCAAATTGGTGGGTCCCGGCTGTTATTTGTACATCTTTGGCAGTCGTTGCGGGCAGTCAGAAGCCAAAAAGTCTGACAACCAGTCTTACCAAAGGGGTATCAGGTGGGCCGGGTAAGTGAGTTGAGGAGAACAGACAGGCAGTCGCCCCACGTAAAACACTGGTACTCAGCTGCATCCGGTTAAGACTGGAAGCCAACTCCAACCCCGCTTGGGAAAAGGCTCGGTAGATGATGATTCGAATAGATAATTTCTACAAAAGACGATAACAAATTGTATAACAAGGCGAACACACAATCATATATCAAATAACAAATACATAATAATGCTTTATTGTAGAGACCCCAAAATATATTGAGTCAGTTACAATTCTCAATAACAATAAAGCTACTACAGTGTTCTTATCACAAAGACCGATTTCTACCAAACCCGCATAAATATAGACACAAAATAACTCATATTCAGAAATAAAGCCTTCAAATTCTACCATCTAGCAATTTATACACAAAATCTTCAGATCTCAAAATCAGAATAATAAATCAAATAACAAAGATACGGGTGTTTCTTAAGAATTTCGCCACTGTGGAATATTCTAGAACTCGAGTCCTATAACAACAGTCCTTTGTCAACATAAAATCAAAGTGTCTGCATGTCTGTATCAGTAATTATGCTAAAGAGTCTGAAGTGTGGACGGAATAATAATGAGGGTGGTCGATAGAAGGGTAGACAGACATTCTTAGTACAACATTTTATTTCTTTTAGACGACCCCGTTGGTGCAATGGTAACTCAGGACTGCCAAATAGAGGGTTCCGAGTTCGATTCCTGGCACAGTCGACATTTGTGTGATGAGCATGCTTGTTGGTTATGGTCTGGGTGATATATAATGTGTATGTAGTTTATCAGTTGTGTTGGCACCCATAGCACAAGCTAATCAATAGCTTACCATGGGGCTAATCGAACCTGTGTGAAACGGTGTGTAGGCCAGCAATTTAACTCTTCAATCTTTAAATCTACAATCTGTCAAAGCATGTTCAAAGCTGATTGGGAAATTGTGACAGTTTCGGGTAGGTTGATGTGCTGGCGTCTAACTATAGTATTGTAGGTCTTTGTGATTTTGTAGGCTGATAGAGAGGAAAGCAAGCTGAAAAGATAATATTGTGCAAACCGCAAGTAACTTGGGAACGGGGCAGGAAGAACAATATCTGGTCTAAGCCTTCTCTAGGGACTGTGTTATACAACGATAAAACTAGGTTTGTATGTAGTTTCGACTTAGTTCTCAGAGGGTTAAGAATCAATTTATCATCATCATCACACCCTTTTTATCGTCCCACTGCTGGGCACAGGCCTCCTCTCTCACGGAGAAGGATTGAGCCTTTATCACCACGCTTGCTCAATGCGGATTGGTGATTTCAGACTTTATAGTCCAGGTTTCCTCAAGATGTTTTACTTCACCTTTAATCAGTAATTGGTGTCCAAGATAAACTTAGAAAGTACGCATAACTTCGAAAAGTTGCATTGGTACTTGCCTGACCTGGAATCGAACCTGCACCCTCTTAGTCGAAAGGCTGGTGCGTTGACCACTAGGCCACCACGACTTCTACTATTTATATAATCAATTTATATGATTCTTTTATTGGTTTTCATGTTTTAATTACTAGTAGACGCTCAGGGAATTAAGTATCGTCCTTTTTCCTTTCTTTAATGGTTAAATACTATTGGGAACGGAACGAAGAGTCCAAAGAACTAAAGATCTTAATCAACTAACAAACTGATAAGCTAGAAACAAGTTGAACAATCGAAGTTAGGTGACTGTTTTATGGAGCACTTGCTTATTTAGATAGAAGGTCCTCAAAAGCTTGGGAAAAGTCTAGCCAGATGAGATGATATACCATTTTGTAATCCATAATCCAAATTGGTAACCATATTGAAGAAAACCAAAAAACTTTTTTACTGTTATACATCATCATCATCCTCCTGCCCTTATCCCAAGTTTTATTTGGGGTCCGCGCCGCATGTTCTTGTCTACCACGCTCTTCTATCTGTCGTTATCTCACAAGTAACATTCTTTCTAGCCATATCAACCTTCACACAATCCATCCATTGTTTCTTTGGTCGTCCCTTTCATCTTTATCCATCCACATTCATGTTCAAGACCTTCCTCACAATATGATCCTGTTATACATACATATATCGCAATATTATTTTATTCCAAATTATTTTAACACAGTAACTCGTGGCCGGGTCTGCTAGTAAAAAAAAAAATATATGTAGCAGAATTCCTAAAAAAATGTTTGCCGTTGTAAGTATGAAAACTTACTTTCATAAAATTATAACGAGTCTTCACAAAAACCTATCTAATCAGACGATATTTTCGTTTACTTCGTTCATAGTTTACTGACGTACACAAACAGACGAACCCATTTCATTTCTATCATGTATAGCAGTCATATGTCAGCTGTTAAACTGATTTATTATGATGAACTTAGCAACTGGTTAGTAAAAATGAGCGATTTTGACAGTTAGGCTGAGGCCACAGTAGGGAGCGATTTGCGATGCGACTGGAAGAGCGAAACGAGAAAAACATGGTATGGCTACATTACAAGCGATATTCTGACGTATATTCGGCGATGACATGTCTGTCTACGGTACACATCCATCGCGGTTTACTATACGCATAATGTAGCCACACGGTTATTTAACAGCACTATTGAACTAGTCGTGCAAGTGGGAAATTTTCTAATAAATTCGCTCATAATAAATGTTGATGTAGCTGATGCCGTGATTTCAGTAATGTTGTTCCTATCGCATTAAGAAATCAAAGATCGCTAGTAATATTTGATGTACGGTGTAGCCATATACGTGAGCATTCATTTACTTGTTTTAATCGCTCATGTGTCGCAGGTCGCTTCGCGGCCTAATGTAGTCTCAGCCTTAGGCCGTGGCCTAAAAACGATAAACGATAAAATCAAACGGCGAGCTTTCCTGATTGGAGGAAATTACATTTGGAACAATAAGACAGCTGTCAGATTACGGCACGATGTTCGAATTTCAAAATTTTCAGAATTATTGTAGGTATTTGAATATTAAAAATGGAATAAGAATGATGATACTTTTATTTGATGTAATTTATTTGCTGGAAGAGATTTCTTAAGAAATAAGCTGTGCCTTTGTACTTGATTGTTGTATTTTACTTATTGTCTCATCAACTGTTTACGTAAACTGTTAAATAAATAAAGATATTTATGAGAGGTTGTAACTATGCACTATTTTATGGAGAAAATATAGGCACAGACGCCTGCACATCAAGCTAGAACAATCTGTCAATTTCCTTAACAGATTTTCAACTTTATCACTGAAGCATTAATGGTTCAAAGTTGATTGGGAAAATTTGACTGTTATAGGTAGCTTGATGTGCTGGCGTCTGTCCCTTTATCTTAGATTGATGACTAAATGATGATAAGTAACTGAAATTTATCAATATAGAAAAATTTATAGGTATGTAAAAAAAAATTGTACAACAAAAAATATTTTTGCATTCGGGAGAACACAAAAAAATATATACATTAGATCGCGTGTATAAAATTGGCAAGCTCTCAATACGTCTACTGAATGGGAATACTCGGAACACGCATGAACAGCAAAAGTGTGCGCTTACGCAAGTATGCAGTTCGCTTCCCACTTCGACGTTTCACAATATCGTAGGGGAACCATGATTTTGTTAATTTTATATTGTTTTGTGAGACTGTTTTCAATATGAAAAATTAGGGTGACTATTTTTAGTAATAAATGTAGACTTTGATTTGCAAATTGATTTCAAAAGGTGCTTTGCGAATTAAATTGATTCAAACGAAGTTTAGTATAAAGGGGCGTTTCGCGGCATATAATAATACTTGTGACTATAGAAATATAGTCTGAATGTCATGCACCGTAATCTAAGTAGCAACCTTGATACCGAAGAGGCAGTTTAAATATAGTTTTTATTCTATGGAACTTAAAATCAAAATCATTTATTCAAACATGGCTGCAAAACAGCACTTTTTAGACGTCAAAAATTACAAAAGATATTCCCAAAATGCCCACCCTTCACCACTTCCTATGTGTTCTTGCTAGGAAGAAGAAGTGGCGCAACAAACTCCCCAGCAACACATGTCTGTCTGTAGGTTTGAAGAACCTTTAAACAATATTTTCTTCATACATAATTTGTATCATGCACTATATATAAAAAGTGTTTACTTCGCATTCATATTATTAGTAACAGGAGTACATATTATTATGTTCATTGCAATCATTCATTGGAAGAAATATCATTTGGACCGGATTCAAAACTACTCAATTTTAATACACAGCATAATAATTATGAAAGGTAATTAATATTAACATGAATTAATATAGGAGTTATTTTAATAAGCTATTGGAAAGGTGTTCAAACAATATAAATAAAATATTATAGGTTCGATATTATTACGATTACTTCCATATCACTCCATAAGCACGTATATTTTTAAAGCTGTTATACATAAGCTACTTTTTTCCTTGGTTAAGTTTTTATATAGATGCAAGTTTTCCATAGTGTTATATTATATAAATAAATATTTTCTTTTATTGAAAATAAATTACTCTCTAATTAATAATGAGTTATTATTTAGTAGGACAATGATTTTGTATTATTATTTTTTTCATTATGTATAGATTTTTTTTTTCATTTTTAAATATTAATATAAAAAAATAAAAACATTTAAAAATATAAAAAATAGGTCACCACCGATATCGGGAACAGGGTCCAAGCTACCGGTGGTTAGGTTCCCAGAGACAGAAACCTCCTCACAATATGTCCCGTTTCAAGGAGTATTATTTTTATTTATATACTGTGTCAAGATAAACACGCTTGGTCAGTTTAAACTATTAGAATTTTGTTTGGGCTTTAAGGAATTTTACTAAAAGTGTACACACCTTCATTTTGAGAGTTTAGCTCAGAAAATATTTTAAATTTTGTCGAGAAAATCTGAACCGAACAATTTTCGTGATAATAATATAACAATTTTCTCAAGTCTACATAAATTTTAGTCTAAGCTTGTTGCAAAGAATGTGCTTATTAATAAACTTGATAAGTTTCATAATTAAATCATAGGCAAGCTAAATTCTTACTAAATATTTTCTTATCTATCGAATAAAAAAACATAATCATCACGAATTGAGAGCGTGCTCATTTCTGGGCTGCGGGTTGTTCGTAACAGTTACCGTGGCCCTGGCACACAGGGACCTCCAGAAGGACAGGAACATAGTGGATTTTAAGACTCTGACATTCCCTCCAGCTGCACCCTCAACAGCAGGGGTCATTTCATGATTTCATGATTGGGAAGTCAGCGTAAGAAGAACAAGTTTTTTATACAGTGTCAATTGTATCGAAGAAATTAAAGAAGTCTTTTAAAGACAATATTTTACATACATCTTACAAATGGAACTGTCTACTTTTTTACCAACGTGTGTACATATCAACAATCTAACTTTAGAACTTAGATATTTCTGAAATAGGGTCAAGAATTACGTCGGCAGTGCGATGCCGTGCGTTCGGCTATTTTCGTATCGAGTCGGGCGCGTTCGGCTATTTTCGTCACAGTTCGGGTCGGTTGTTTTAAAATTGGGAATGCGTATTCTTTGATGTAAAACAAATTTTGTTTGCGTATACAACAGACTCCAATGTAATTGTTTAGGTAAAACTAAATTAGAGCATAAAAAATCATCATCATTAAAATCTTTCCACTGCTGGGCACAGGCCTCCTCTCCCAAGGAGAAGAATTGAGCGTTAGTCACCACGCTTGCTCAATTCGGGTTAGTGGTTTCAGACTTAATAGTCCAGGAGTCTTCAAGATGTATTCTTTCACCTTTAATCAGTCATTGGTGTCAAAGATATACTAAGAAAAGACATATAACTTAGAAAAGTTGCATTAGTATCTGCCCAATCTGAAATCGAAACCGCATACTCATACTTGAGAACTTGCTACTTTATCACTCACTGGGCTACTACAACTAAAGTTCACTGAAATAAAATTGATATATTTTTTAATAGAACCGTATCCCTTCCCATCCTCATCAAAGGGAAATACTCGTAATAAATTATGAATATCATTTTCTGAGTAAAAAAATAAATATTACTTTGAAGTATAATTTACTACAAAACATGCTTAATAAACTTTTCTGTCAAAAGAGAGTCAAATACAATTTATTTCAAGGGATTTTGTGTCACCTAGGAATTGAGTTTTCGAGGTCAGATTATATTACATTGAAAGCTTTAAGTAATGGATTCAGAAAACTTGTATTTAGGCTGCTTTTTCGTTGATGCTAGCTGATCTCCTTAGACAGAACGGCCGTCCTAGCCGGCAATCGGTCTGGACGTCATTAAACTTACAGGTGGGTTTATGTTTTAACTGTTCGTTGCATGCTGTCAAATTTCCCCAATCAACTTTGAACCATATACTTCAGCGATAAAGTTGAAAATCTATTAAGGAAATTTGACAGATATGTAGAAGTAGCTTAGTGTGTCGTCTGGTAGTAAGTAGCTTAGCATCTGTACTATCATTTATTTTGTGAACGCTGGTTAACTTGTAATTGGCGACCATGTAAGAATTAGACACAATAAAATAATATACATACGCTCTAGTGTATCCTGAAGTTGTTGGGAGACCTTAATGAATTAGTAACTACTATTTTTTGATGTTGGAGATTAAGTCACACTTTAGCGCCTTTCATCAGTAGATGTGTGGTAACCAAGTCACTTCGTTTATGCAACCGCTTAGCATTAGAAACCGTCTTCCTAGTTAGGTAGATGAAGATAAACGTTTAAAGTCTCTTTGCCTATACTTAATGATATTATAAATCCCAAAATAGCGGTGTATGTCTGTCGTGCTTTCACGCCAAAACTACTGAACCGATTAAAATGGAATTTGGTACAAAGGTAACGATAGGCCTTTTACACAGAGTGCCGAACAGACAGCTAGTATTGTATGAATAGAGAGCCTTATACGGCATGTGATAGGAAATTATACACCGGTATTACAGGGAATAGTTCCCATTCTATCAGGAGTACGTCATTACCGGGTTCATTCTGTTACTAGCTAAGATAGTTTAGAAGCTTGGTGCCTATAGTAGATGATCCATGATCGGTGAAATTCGGCCGAAACGTCGCGGGAGAAAAGAGGTATCGTTTACAGAAAGAAAGAAAAAAGAAAGAAAATTACTTTTATTTCGTGCTTGTGACACATTAATACAGAAGGACAAATTGTACAAAATTTTGATGTTGAGGGAAGAATATGCTTCGCAAACACGCAATACAGCCATCGCTCAGCTTGATGCTGCAACCCTGAGGGAGACAGAGTCACAGCGCTGATTTTCAGCGATAGCCGACGTCTTAACGTGATGACGTCAAACCGGTGATAGATATAAGTAGATTAAAGTAAAATAAATATAGTGATAAAATTACATGTAAATAGAACAAAGTAAACAAATAGAATATTAAATAATGTAATATCTGTAACTGCGTAACTTTTTACCTTCTTCATTAAGACTTTTTTTATTTATTAAGATTCCACAAGGTTATGTATGTTATAAGCTAAGCCCCACAAAACCATTCTAAAGGTTTGACTATGGGACTAGTTTGTTGTGTAAGATATATAGTAGATTTAAATAAATATAGGTACCATGGAGAATAAAATGACTAGATAGGTACCTATTTAAATTACTATGAAATGTCAAATTGACGGTGATTTAAAAAATAAAATGGTGTCCGATGTTTAAAAAAATCCGAATTTTACTTCGAGTTTTGTATTAAATCAGAGTTTAAATTAAGTTGTCCAAGTAACTGGATAGAGACGGTCAAATAAATGACAAAGAAAATGCAATGAAATATGGAACCCCACTTTTATCCTCAAATTTACGCAGATTTTGTACTTCTGTGTCTCCAAATGCAATTCACATGCGATTCACAGGTTGCTTATAAGTTCCAGATAGTTTATCTGGCAGATAATTTCATACAAACCTGTGAAACTGGCCGAAACGCTTCGTATTAAAAATAAAACACACGAAAATCTATCAAACCACATACACTGCAATACACGTAAAACGGGCCAAGCTTACTATCTGTCTCGCTGCCTACAAACTTACATATTTCTAGCTCATTGGCTCGAAGTTTGTACACGGCCGAGCAAATCGTGTGTAAACATACCCCGTCCCTTTATCAAGATGAAAATTGCAAAATAATGTCGTTTTATGAAATATTTTATAGCTACCTCGTGTATGTGGCGCTTTGGGTCAAGGTTCTAGAAAAAAATGAACCTTTTTTACACCCAATTAATTTTCCATCGAGTTTTCAACAATCCGTTGATATTATTACCTGAAACAAATGAAAAACTTTTATTAGCATCAATTTTTCATACATTTTTTCAGTCAATTAATTAATACAGTAATGATATGCCATAATGGGTTATTGATACGGTAGATTTAATTATCATCATCATCTCAGCCATAAGACGTCCACTGCTGAACATATCTATATAGATCTCCACATCTCTTTACCGGTTGGAAGCAACCTGCATCCAGCGTCTTCCGGCGACCTTTATAAGGTCGTTTGTTAATGTCGTGTTAAAACTGATTTGGTTGAGTTATAAAAATGACATTACAGGCTTTAGAATTCTGGTTTTGTTGTGGGTTTGTTCGCGAGAGACCTTCAGAAGGAACAAGAGTCACTAAAAGTCTGACACTCCCTCTAGCTGAACCCGCAGCGGGAGGGGTCATTTGACGATAACCCGCTCAAAACTGTTTTAAAGTTTTGTACTTATTTTGGAATTGAACTATAAGGGTTGAACTACATCTGGCAGCACGGAATCGCATTTGTTCCGTCTGTGCTACCACGTGCTGCAGTATGCTGCCGCATGCGAACGCGCGCTGTCGAATTCCGCAGACAAAAAAGGCGATCGCACACGTAGCAAGTGATAGGCGATAGCAAGTGATCGGCGATGAAAGGATGCGTTAGCATGCTATCGCGCGCTTCAGTGTTCCGTAGTCTCCCTGCCGACCATTGCATTTTGTCCGTGAAGCCGATCACCTCGAGGATTCCGCCGCGTGCTATCGCATTATGCTTTCTGTCTCGGTCTAGCAAATGGCAGTTCTAAGCGACAGAAAGAAAAATGGGCGACGGAAAAAGGCGATTCTGTGCTGCCAGATGTAGTTCAACCCTCATATACTACTATGCTCACTATGAATTCTATAATATGCATACAAACCTAATTAAATAGTTATAAATAAACTATATTTTTTTCAAGCCGGACCAAAACAGCAGACATACTTTTCAGCTTTATTATATAATCATACATAACAATAAATTCAATAAAGATTTAAATTTAATTATTCATGCAACATATTTCGATAATTAATTGAATTGTTTGCGAATTATACCGCTTCAGTGGATAATGTTTTAGGGATTAAATATTTGGATCAAATTTTTGACCTTTCAGAATTAATCAACTCGACATTTTTGAAAGGTTTCTGCTGATCACATATATTTTGTTTAATATAATATGTATATTGATTTTAATTTGTGAACAGATTTGGTCGTCCTTGACTTTACATAAAAAAAAGAAAATTTATTATATGTCCTATCTTGAATACTATATCAAGTTCACTAATAAAAACCTCTTAAAAATAATATAATAAAGACCTACTTCTCCATAGCGCAGTCATCCGGTAATGAGCCAAGAAGGCCAAGAAGACTGCTTATTCTTTGACCCAAGAATAGAAGTATTTTTCGCGGTATTTTCTTAAATATTCTTTATTCTAAACTAGCTGTTGCCCGCGACGTCGTCCATTAGGTGATTAAACATCCCCGTATAGTGTGATAATAAGTAGCCTATATATTGACCCGACCTCTTAGTTTTATATTCATGCCAAATTTGAAGCAAATCCATGTAGTACTTTTTGAGATTATCCCGGACATACATACAGGCAAACAGGCAAAAATTCTAAAAACTATATTTTTGGATTCGATATCGATTGTAGATCACGCCCCAATTATTCTGTTAAGAAAATATTCAATGTACAGTTTTGACTTTTCTACGATTTTATTATTTGTATAGATAATTGTTTTGTTTTTCCACCTTTTTAATTATAAAGTATACACTCTAACATTCACACTTACATATGTAGTAATCGTTCAACATTTTTCAAAAAAAGGCACAGAAAAGGGGAGCTTTTAACAAAATTTTCCTTTGACTCAGCTGTATGGAAACTTGGTTAATCAATGAGAGAGCAATTTACCTGAACGTTTGGGGCCCTACCTTACCTGTTGAGAGTTTAGGGCTGTTAAGTATATTCAGCTGTTTAAAAAAATGGTTAGGGAGGTGAAATGTATGAGAGTGCTTCACACCTACGCTGCCGTCATAACTAAGAATGCAGTAATCGCAAAATGGCGGTTACAAGATAAACGCAAAAACAATAGTTTTTATGCAAGTACGGCGAAAATCATTACATAAAAATCATACTTGGAGTGATTTTTTTATGAAAATATATTTTTGGGATACCATTTCTGGAAAAAAGTGAAAATCTCAAAAATGACGATTACTGCATTCATTGTTATCAGGGTAGTACGTATAAGTGTAGCATATTTAGCATATCTATGTGATCACACACAGTAGACACAGGGTCGCTATAGTTACTAATTCTGTTCCAAGTATTCCTCGAAGCAGTCAGCAAACATTGGAGGGGTCCCGAAGGACTGAGGCCTGCCGAGGCTATGGGTTGTTCGCAATAGTTACTGCGGCCCTGACAAGACCTCCAGAAGGAGCAAGGTGGGTTTTAGTCAGTGGGAGTCTGACACTCCCTCCAGCTGCACCCTCAGCGTTGTAAAAAAAGGGTCGCTACTGAGCAGACCCCTGAATCTAAAGAGTCAGATTCATTGAATATTCATTTAGACATACTTAACATACATATATTATCATTTAAAGGAAAAAAATGTTGATGGCCAATTGAACAAAATAGTTATCTTTTTGTTGATTTAAAACTATAAATACAGGCGAGTTACCAAACTAAACCAGCAGAGCAATCATAAAAATACTTGAAAATATGGGAAAATCAACGAACTGTATCTGGCAACCCTACCGTTATAACAACACGTCTCGCACACAAGCCGGCCCAGCTGCACAGCTGTAGGGTTATCCCGTATTTGCGAAAGCGGTTTTTAGCGCAATGAGCTGTTTGATCAATAAGTCTGTCTGTCAGTCTGTCTGTTCGGGGCTACACCTGCAAACGTATGTTTGTTCTGACAAATAGTATGTTAGTTGATTGAGTAACGGGCAATTAATTAACGTGGAAGGATTAAGGGCGGTTTTCTTGCTCTTTTAGAAGCTTTATGAAGGTCTTACTCACTCCGCGCCATTATAAAAAACCATATTGTTGCTTTCTGTAGGGTTTGAAAATTGAAATAATAAATCTGGGTTCAATAAAAAACACCCTGTTATAACATGCCTGTGTTCTTAAAAAAGTACCAGCTCTCGTACTAGATTTAAACAACTATCTTGAACATAGTTAATGGCCCAAAACTAGCACTAAACCTGGTACTTTTTAAAATATTTTAAAAGTTTTATAATAAGAGGGATGTTTACCAAGTTTTTTAAGCCATGCAGCTAGGTTATTACACTTATATTTCCGATTTTATTACTACACCTAAATATAAAACTGAGAAAATTAGAACTTCTTGTTGTTTGTTAATCTTTAAACCCTCATCTAGAAAATGTCGCCATTTTCCTTAACTATAAAGCTATTACTATTGACATGAAAATATATTAGCCTCTTAAAGAAGAGTGCAATTATCCAAACAAAACATTTCCCATCTTAAAGGAGAACGTGACAAATTCCCGCTAATTAAATCTACCCTACATCACTTAGGCTTAATTTAAGTTAATTACTATCCTCACTTAGGTATCGTTGACACAAAGCGTGCTAAGCTTCAAGTGATTAAGTTAGTAGCCTAGTTGGTGCTAAACCGAGCAATGTGATTAAAATCCGAGCGATTGACTTTGTAGCGTGCGGGGCGTGAACTTAGGTCATCGTGGTGAAATGTACAGGCAGGTAACTTACAGGCACTTTGGACGTGTTTTGTTTATGTATTTAACAGGTTTTAGGAAAGAAAATAACGGAAAATTCGGTTACGTGCCTCTAGACTTAATGTATACAAATAAGATGCAGCATAAAAATAAAATTAACGTAAAAAATAGTATGTATTTAATGTACTTAGATTTCGGAAAAAAATCACAAAGGCTATTAAAAATAAAAAATAAACGGACGTTCATTTGTTTTAATTCAAATATTTCAACTCATTTGAACGTCGAATTTGACAAGTTCTAAACATAAAAAAAGATCATTATTATGGTACAGACACATCAAGCTATCAATACGAAAATGACCAATTTTCTCAATCAACTTTGAACCATACATTATGCTTCAGCGATAAAGTCGTACATCCTTGTATATTTCAGTAGAACCGTCGAATCAAGATAAATCGTTAGCTAAATATTATTTAGATTTGAAACATTAAAATTATAATCTAGCAAAAAAACAACGTAATATGTGTTGAAACAAAAGATTTGCTGGTCTCAAAAAAGATAAGTCTACAAGATTTATTTTAGTGCAAGCGTGTGTAAGGACTCAGGTGCACTCTATTCCCTTACTCTTTTAATCCTTGGAGACGGCAATCCGACACGACGGGATAAAGCAACGACGACTGTTGAGAGCTGTGAAGGGTTAGCTTGTGAATTTTATGGGCCACTTCATCTTAGCTTGAACTATAGTGGTAAAGGGTTGAAATCTTTGGAATACTGTACTGTATAAAAAGCTATTTATTTTAACATAGTTTAAATATATAGTTTTTTTATATCATCTCCCGAGCCTTTTCTCAACTACATATGTAGGGGTCGGCTTCCAGTCTAACCGGATTCAGCTGAGTACCAGTGTTTTACAAGGAGCATCTGCCTATCTGACCTCATGATCTCCCGAGCCTTTTCCCAACTATGTTGGGTCGGCTTCCAGTCTAACCGGATTCGGCTGAGTACCAGTGTTTTACTGCCTATCTGACCTCCTCAACCCAGTTACTCGAGCAACGCAATACCTCATGGTTAGACTGGCGTCAGACTAACTGGCTTCTGACTACACGTAACGACTGCCAAGGACGTTCAATGACAGCCGAGACCTACAGTTTAACTACGAAACACAAATTAGTTTTATTTATATATTAATGATATATTATTAAACTTATGAATTATTCAAGACAAAATCAATAATCAAAAAGCTTCAATATCTACACAGATATAATGAATTAGTTTAAATTTGAATAGAAAGGTCATTCAACCATAAATTAACTTTTGGAAAGCTTATTCCACCACAGGCATTACTTAAGCCCTTGAGCGGCTTCTTTTATCCAAGGAACCACTAATTATTTAATTCTTGTTTTGTATTATTAAAGTCGCTCAGCGGGCTATGGAAAGAGCTATGCTCGGCATTTCTCTGAGGGATCGCATCAGAAATGAGGTAATCCGTCAGAGAACCAAGGTCATTGACATAGCCCACCGAATCAGCAAGCTGAAGTGGCAATGGGCTGGCCATATTAGCCGAAGAACCGATAACCGTTGGGGTAAACGAGTTCTAGAGTGGAGACCACGCCTCGGCAAACGTAGTGTAGGACGTCCTCAGGCACGGTGGAGTGATGACTTGCGCAAGACGGCTGGCAGGAGCTGGATGCGAGAAGCCGAAAATCGATCTCAGTGGCGTGCACTTGGAGAGGCCTATGTCCAGCAGTGGACTGCGATAGGCTGATGATGATGATGATTATTAATGCGTGATAATAACTTTTATTTATTTTCTAGTAAAAGTCTTTTGTTGCCCCACTGTGGGTTTTAAAATACCTACTGTTAAATTTCAAGGTCACATTGGCGTCTAATGAAATGTATTAGCTAATGGTCTGCGCGTGAATGTGTCTGTCGCTCATTATTTAGTACCTCCATTATAATTCTGTAATGTGACACTTAGATGTAATAGTCTAATAGAAACTAGCACTCCGCCGCGGGTCCTACCGCGTAGTCAAATTTCACAGTTTTTACAGTTTTGGTTAGCTTGATGTACAGGCGTCTGTATATCAAGCTGTATTTCGTCATGAATGATAAAAATTAATTTCAAAAATATTGACCATTTTCCATGATATTTCTATTTTGAAAAAAAAAACCTCATTATTTTGTACATAAAGAGTAATCCCATTATTTTATAAGCGTAATTTTATCACATCATGACATATAATAAGTACTTACTGTTTGATAGTATTTTGTTTGGCGAGGTAAAATTATGTAACTAGTTTTATTTCGGCATATGTATATAAAAAACAACAACAACTTTAGTATCTGAGGGGTGCAGTCTTAAAACTCATTTTCTTCTTTTCATACATATATAACTTTATTAACCTTACAAACTCCACAACATATTTACTTCCTAAAACACTTCTATATCAAAGCTTGAACATTTCATCTCGTTCTTCATATAGCGTTCAGCTTCGAAACACTACAAAAAAGTTTTATAAAAACGTAGTGTGAAAACCTATCCGTGTGTTTTTCGGGCGAAACAACCTATGAGCCCGCTGACAGGGACAAAACGAAATACACAGGTTTTCCCGCCGACATGTCCGAGCGAAATGGATTGGAAACTTTCAAAACACAATTGTAGTGCATAAAAGACAGATCGAAAATCTGGGAACTGGGAATTGGGACATGTTATGGTGTTGCAAATATGTTTCTAGAGTCGAACATCACGCTTTTTTGACATGGGTTTACCAGGAACTATGGTCTAACTATGGCAATATTAAATTAAGTTCTTACTAATTATAAGTTGGGACCATGGGGCCCACAAACTGTTCAAAGACATAAGCATCCGCTTAGTGGAGCCCACACGTGACCAAAGGGTTGGATTCCTTGGCCAATGAATCAGCATTGCTATCCAACGATCCCCGCTGACAGCGAAGCGGATGAATTTTTTGATGCATAATTTAATTTGTCCTGTTTTATTTTCTTACCCAAAATTTTAGACGTCAGGAAAGTTACCAGAAACTATCAAATATTCTTAGTCAACTTTGAACCATATACTTGAGATATAAACTTGAAAATCTATTAGGGAAATTTTACAGATTGTAGTAGCTTGATGGTGCAGCGGTTGTACCAATGCATTTAAAGCATGCAGCGTAATTTTCTAGCCTGTAGTCACATAAACCTTGTTTATTTACGATTTTGTAACACAAATTACTTCTATTTATTTACATTTCAAGAAAAAACAAACACTAACACATACATATTTCAATTAGTTTCCTACCTAAAACCAAGCTGCCTGTAAAATAAGCACCCCCATTTGATATTAAAGGGAGCCATTTTAATAAATCTGTGACATAACTTGGATCGGTCGTCCCTGCCGCCATCTGGCGTGCACCCATCGCGATAACCGAAGCTTAGCCATGTGGAACAGTTTGTGGCTATACATGGGCCTATGAGCCTTCGCTTCGGATTATGGGATATTCCGAATGATGATATAAATTACAAGTGGATATAGAAATTGAGCTTAGAAAGGCGGGTTAAGGAAACATTTTCTGTACTTCTTTTTAAGGGTAATTGGTATCGTATTATGTTTCGGAAGGCACGTTAAATTGGTGGGTCCCGACTGTCATTTGAGCATCTTTGGCAGTCGTCACGGAAAGTTAGAAGCGAGAAAGTCATCACCAGTTTTTTAGGAGGGTACCGGGTTGCCTAGGTACTGAGTTGGGGAGGCTTGATAAACTTTCGTTCAATGTAAAACCCTGGTACTCAGATGCATCTGTTTTGGATTGGAAGCTGACCATAATATAGTTGGGAAAGAGCTAGGGTAGATGATGAAGTGTCGTGAAACTAAATATTAAAAATTTAAGCTTTAGGTCATGATTCGATGAAAAACAAATAATCCTTTCTTGCTACTTTAAAATGCGAGGTAAGCCGTGACAAACAGCTTCTTATAACATTATACAAATTCAAAGACAAGGAGCTCTTTCTGCATGAACTCGCTCGTGAAAGTAGAAGCAGCGTTACGTATTTTGGCGAGAAGCGGGCGTTTCTTCGTCACAGTTTGGAGGCGCGTTTAATTTTTGGGAACGTTGTTCCTTGTCGAAAATCACACAAAACCAGCAATGTAAGATGTTAAAATTTTAATATCTATATACGAGCTTAATATTTCACTATGAGAATACTTCTTAAGCGGATTTTTCAAATTGATTGTTTTTTGTTGGTGCAGCAGCCGTGCGCGAAGGTTGCGTTTGTCACTTTGTCATTTGGCGCACGGACGTTCACTTGTAACAAAATGCGCAGTATGTCAACCAAGGATGAAGTATGCGGCCGAGCTCAAACTTATTTAGTCTCACTCTCTACTTGGCTGCAAAACAGCACTTTTTGAACGTCATTATTAACAAAAGACAACCCCCAAAATCTTATGTGTTTTTGCTGGCAAGAAGTGGCGCAACAAACTCCCTGGTAACCTGTAATATTCTGACAGTCACCACAGCCGCATCAACACGAAACGTCCCATCTGAAGGAACCCTTATTCTTCAGAAATGAAATTTTAATCCGATCAAATAAAAAAAAACACACTCACGGAAACCCATTTCATTATAAACACCATTACTGTGCCTCAACATTATCTACACAAAAGAAAAATAATCTCGATAACAATCCATTACTATATCAACACATACAGCAATTTATACAAGGAGTATACAAAGGAAATCCAACCTTTTTACAAAATTACAATCATTCACCGTGTGTTCTCAAATCAGATTGAGCTGAACAATCAATTGGATCCATTAAATCTCCATCTTGAGAAGAGAAAAAACCTTTTTTCAGGGATCCAAAACATTACGTTTGCTTTACCCCATTTAGTTCCTCCTTGGCGTTTCATTCAGCTTCATAATGAGAATGAGAAAATAATATCTGATCAATATTTTGCAAATTTCTTAGTATTCGTTAATGATATTCTAGCGATTTTAAAACGAGAATCAAAGAGAGAAATTGTAAAAGTTGTTGAAAGTAGGCTAATTAAGTTAACATTTTTTGACGGCCCCAAAAACCCCCAAAAAGTCCCCCTCTTTTCTCAAAAATACAGCTTCAATCGTTTGATTACAATGACTATTATTTTATGAATACTTTATTATTTTTTAATACACAACTGTTTTGGTTTTATATACAAGATTAATAATAGTTCATCTGGCAGATAATTTCATACAAATTCTGTTCCATTTTTGAATTTATCTGGTAGATAGTGGCTATCCGTAACCTGTGAAACTGGCTAACTAAATTTAATACACCATTAAAATGTAGGTAATTAAAAAAAACTCAAATTTAAAGGTTCCTGACTGCCTTGAGAAGAAACGCCGAAACAAACTCAAGGGTTATAGTCTTTTTTGAAGTCCAGACATAAAAACAAATTATATTATTACACATAAATATATATTTATTTACGACTTGTACTGATTTCAGCGCTTGTAAGAAAATTACCTAGAGTAGGGTCACTTAATTAAATTTTCGTTCATTCCCAATTTAGTTTCGTTCTCTTAAGTAGACCCCATAACATCAGGTAAGTCTTTCGACTACGTTCTGTAGGTTGGAGGGCTGTGGTAAACATGCTTACTAATATATTGGATTAAAACGGTCTAATGTGTATTACTTTTGTTTTCCTACGGAATAAATGCTGACGTGTACGAAAGGTTGTTAGTGAGAGCTGATGGGATTTAATTTGTTAGAAAGGTTGATGATGGTAGGTTGTTCATTGTGTAGGTTACGGGTTTCTTATGGTTCCATGTTCATCGTGGTGGTACTATTTTCTATGTGCTCTTAAAGTTTCACATACATACATATTATGTCAAATGTTTCACAATAGGTGTACGAGACGCGAGACGAGTAAACGCGAGCACAAAAAAACAACAAAACAGACTCAAGTTTTAAGCCAGTCCATAAAACTGTTCTAGAATAAGTCTATACTAATATTATAAACAGGGGGCTTAGCCAACATATCTTTCTACAATCGTAAACGATATGACATTTCAACTCACGTTATGACCACGTGATGTGTCATTTCCATTCTTGTCGTTTCTACTAGCGTCTACGATTGTAGAAAGACATCTTGGCTACAGGCCCAGGAGAGATTTGATTGTTTGTTTGTTTTTTGATAGAATAGGCTCCGGAACTACATGACCGATTTGAAAAATTCTTTCACCGTTGGGACACACTATCCGCGGTGAACATAGGCTGTTTTATCCGGGTACCTGAAGAAGTTCCCCGGGGACATGAGAGGAAACACGCGAGACTGCTAGATTATAATAAAACCAAAGCATTTTAAAAACTCCTTCTGCGGATCACAAACTCCTCACAGCAGTATAACGATAAACATTTTAATACAAGTTTTCCAATCCCCTCCCTATATTACCTTCTAAGATGTTATTCAAACAAACTTTACCATCGTCACAGTAATTTATGGAAAAAATATACATACTCAAAATTCGTCGTATACAAGCCGCACTTTACGGTAATACAGCTCCTCAGATTAATGAAGGACAATAGATGAAGTGTAACTTAGCAGGAAGAACTTACGTATTGCTATCCTGGTTCTGCAAGTAAAACTCGGTATTTGAAGAAACAAGATGGCAATGTTTTTGTCAGGATGTCAATTTCAATCCGTGTACAGCTCAGATTAATGAAGGACAATAGATGAAACCTTTATGCCATAAAAGCGTGCTACCCAAAGTGACAGTTCCGACTCCTAACGACTCCTATCCACCCGACCAAATAAGAAAGGTACTTTTATAAGTGACACTAGCAACATGGGAAATCCTTTCAATTTAGTCGCATTATATCTTGTGTTATTGCCCGAGAAAAGACTTTCAGTTTTAAAAGAATTGTGATAAATTATGGTGTGTTTGTGCCTCGTTTTTATATGGAGAAAGAAGGAAAGGGCAGGCAGATTGTCCTGCATTGTGCGCGATTGCAGATCATATTCCAGCACAAAGAAAACTCGGCCGAAAATATCAGTTTCAAGAAGTAAGTAAACAAACATGTTTTTTAAAGTAAATAAAACAGAAAATATAGTGGTATTAAGTTAAAATACTTCTGGTAACTTGTATTACAATTCTGAGATAATTTCATACATGTTAAAATGAAAATAAACACAAAAATCGCGAATTCAATGAATTCAATTTTGAGGTTACTAGTGTCGTGAAAACTGTTATCGACAGTTGATTGATTAATGTCGCTCATGCCCGAAACTTGACCTTTTATGTAAATCAATGTAACTTAACTAACTCATATGTTTTAACTTATATCTTCAAGGTTTCCGAAAATTGAAGACATCCGTGTGCAACGGATCCTGTTACGGATCGGATGAGAATCAGCCCGAAAACCATTGGAGGATGTGCTCACAAAACTTTAATCCATAAATTAAAGAATGTTTTTTTCGTGTTTAGAGTTTTATTAAACCTCCATTATCATAAGAACATTAATCATTTTACAATAATTCCTTACGAATTGATATGACTTACATCAGATTCTCGAATAAACCTCATTGTTGCAGCGTCCCAGTAGCCACATCTGATTTTCCTACTTCATTTATTTTTGTAACACTAAAAATACTCAAAAAATGAAGTATCTCGACTTAGCACACGAGGTTGTCGCCATGTGGAATGTCGACACGGCTATCATCGTGCCGATTGTCGTTACGGCCAATGGTCTAATGGCCAAGAGCCTCGACCAACATGGTCAGGCTTTCGTTAGGCAGATGGATCAAGGGGCAGATTCAGAAGGCAGTACTCCTTGAAACGGCACGTATTGTGAGGAGGTTTCTGTCTCTGGGACCCTAACCACCGGTAGCTTGGACCCTGTTCCCGATATCGGTGGTGACATATTTTTTATATTTTTAAATGTTTTTATTTTTTTATATTAATATTTAAAAATGAAAAAAATATGTATAAAAATAAATAAATGACTCAAAACACTCAAGTCAGTGTAGGTAAACCTATAATATGAAGACCACGACTGGAAAGCATACTTCCCAAACCAACTATATTTTATTACAAGCGGTTTAGCCATCTTCAAGCTATAAAATTCCGAGGAACTGAGCACCTCTTCTCTTTTTTCAAGTCAGTTGTTAAAGGTAGAAACGCATATACCTATTTATTCATATTTTGGTTTTACTGTTGAAACTCAAATATTTTCTTTTGCTTAGCATGTTTTTAATTATCAAGTAACGTCGATATCGATTAAAACTGTTGGTACATTCCTGGGTGATAGCGTTTGACACTGATTTGTCAAACAGGGCTGTACGCGGATTGAAATTGACATCCTGACAAAAACATTGCCATCTTGTTTCTTCAAATACCGAGTTTTTATTTGCATAACCAGGATAGCAATACGTAGGTTCTTCCTGCTAAGTTACACTTCATCTATTGTCCTTCATTAATCTGAGGTGTACAGCCCTGTTTGACAAATCAGTGTCAAACGCTATCACCCAGGAATGTACCAACAGTTTTAATCGATATCGACGTTACTTGATAATTAAAAACGTGCTAAGCAAAAGAAAATATTTGAGTTTCAAAAGTAAAACCAAAATATGAATAAATAGCTATATGCGTTTCTACCTTTAACAACAGCTGACTTGAAAAAAGAGAAGAGGTGCTCAGTTCCTCGGAATTTTATAGCTCGAAGATGGCTAAACCGCTTGTAATAAAATATTTTTGGTTTGGGAAGTATGCTTTCCAGTCGTGGTCTTCATATTATAGGTTTACCTACACTGACTTGAGTATTTTTATTGTTACAAAAATAAATGAAGTAGGAAAATCAGATGTGGCTACTGGGACGTTGCAACAATGAGGTTTATTCGAGAATCTGTTCTAAGTCATATCAATTCGTAAGGAATTATTGTAAAATGATTAATGTTCTTATGATAATGGAGGTTTAATAAAACTCGAAACATGAAAAAAACATTCTTTAATTTATGGATTAAAGTGTCGTGAGCACATCCTCCAATGGTTTTCGGGCTGATTCTCATCCGATCCGTAACAGGGAAGCGTTGCACACGGATGTCTTCAATTTTCGGAAACCTTGAAGATATAAGTTAAATATTACATAAGTTAGTTATATTGATTTACATAAAAGATCAAGTTACGGGCATGAGCGACATTCTTTGGAACGTCATTAAGCCGCACCAAGTAGGACGAACGCGGTGGAGAATGCAGAAGCATCTGGGCATGCGCTCGCTTGGAGCCTCCGTCGGTGTAGATCTCGGTATAAGTAGATCAATAATCAACTGTCGATAACAGTTTTCACGACACTAGTAACCTCAATATTGAATTAATTGAATTCGCGATTTTTGTGTTTATTTTCATTTTAACATGTATGAAATTACCTCAGAATTGTAATACAAGTTATCAGAAGTATTTTAACTTAATGCCACTATATTTTCTGGTTTATTTACTTTAAAAAACATGTTTGTTTACTTACTTCTTGAAACTGATATTTTCGGCCGAGTTTTCTTTGTGCTGGAATGTGATCTGCAATCGCGCACAATGCAGGACAATCTGCCTGCCCTTTCCTTCTTTCTCCATATAAAAACGAGGCACAAACACACCACAATTTATCACAATTCTTTCAAAACTGAAAGTCTTTTCCCGGGCAATGACACAAGATATAATGCGACTAAATTGAAAGGATTTCCCATGTTGCTAGTGTCACTTATAAAAGTACCTTTCTTATTTGGTCGGGTGGATAGGAGTCGTTAGGAGTCGGAACTGTCACTTTGGGTAGTACGCTTTTATGGCATAAAGGTTTCATCTATTGTCCTTCATTAATCTGAGTACAGCTCACTGAGCTGGAAGTATCAGGTGCGGCTTACCTGCGCCGAATTGTAGCAAAAAGGGCTTAAATGTCAAGGCATAGGTTGGCTTATGTAACCTCCGTGAAAAGTGAGCGGTGCTTTATCATGGCGATTTAAATGGAAATTTACATGAATCCGTTTGAAAAGGATTTCCCTAGCTGAAGGGAATAGCTGATAGTATGGGAAATACATTTATATTCAGTGACGGCATTTCAATTTGTAGTTTGACTTTTTCCTTTTTGTGACGTCCTAGTTGGTTGATTTAATCTCTAGAGTATTAACACTCAACAGCTTGTTAAAATAAACTTTATATATCACAATCTCTTTAATAAAAAGTAAATAACAATATCAATATAAAAAGTAAATAACAACATCTGACCCAAATTAATTGGCCCCGAGTGTACGCAGTACATATTTCATATTACTGTTGCCGTACATTCGAAAGCCATGCTTATCCAAGCGAATAAAGTCAGTCCGCGAGTGTTCCCGTAGCTTGCACCTGACGTGTACCATTAGAAACAGGGTCATGTGCTCCGAATTTCATATCAAACCAGTGTATATGAAAGACCGGTCTTTTTTTTGTAGGAAATCATCAAATGATGCCGCTCGGGGTGCAGTTGGAGGTAGTAACATACTCTTATGAATAAAACCCACTATGGTCCTTCTGGACTATGGTCCCTCTCTGCCAGGGCCACGGTAACTTTTGCGAATAGCTTGGCCCTAAGGGTCCTCTTCAATGTTGCTGACTTATCTTCGAGGAGCGCATGGAACAGAACGCGACATCGACACGGGTCTGCTCGCCACGGGTCACTAGCATGATTGCTTCGCAGAAGGAGGCGACGGCATCCTATTCTCTCTCGCTCTGGACCATGGCTTGTACTAGGGCCGGAATATGAAAGTCCCCTTCCTTAAAGGTGTTAGCATAGTATACGCGCCTATTGGTTGGTGATCATTCGCCTACCTCGTTGTCAGAAGGTTTCGATTCCTGGGTCGAGTCTGTTAGTTGGTGATGGGGAAAACAACCGCCTTGACCGTCATTCCTATTCTTCATGACCGATTTGTTCATGAAAGTTATTTCAGTGGTATATTGCCCAATTATTGAGATTCATCCGACTGTGCGGAGTTCCTATGAAACGCGGGTGAAACCACTGGCTTATGCTAGTATTTCGTACAAAAGACACTTAAAACAAAACAAATAAAAACCAAGCTAAAGCAATTCTTTGTAATTAATGGACTTTAAAAAACGTACAATTTTACCCTTCAGCGGAAAGCGTTGAATCAATTCAATTAGCTCATGAAAAAGCGATTTAATGGACCAATGAAAAAGTGCAAGCAATTTTTCTCTAGCCCCCAGATGGATGACGCTGGTACCCTTTTTGCAGATATAGAATGTGGGCTATAAGAACGTAACAATTTGTTAAAAGTAAATGCAATAATTGTTTAAAATGTGAAGTAGATAGACACGGAAAATTGCTTATGCAGCAGTTTTTTGTAACATCTAATGATAACACAGTAATAAATTATATTAACATTACTATTTGCCTATCCTTTTATCTAGCTGTGCTAGGGTCAGCTTCCAGTCTAACTGGATGCAGCTGAGAACCACTGTTTAACATGGAGCGACTGTCTATCTGACCTCTTCAACCCAGTTAACTGGGCTACCTGACACTCCTTGGTGGTCTTTTTTACTTCTTATTATCCATAGGGACTAAACGAAACGACAATGATGCGCAAAAGGCAAGGCAAGGCGGGGCCCACTAATTTATATGTGCCTTCCGAAACGCGGATGAACTCGGCATGACAAGATGGTCACCCGTCCACTGACTGACCGGGCCAGGCTTTGCGTAACCATCGATCGATCAGACCGGGCGGCTGTTACTTAGTCACGAGCTAATATTTACATATATTATATTTTGAAAATATGCAAAATCAAAAGTAGTTGTTATTTTATACGATTTAGACAATTTTTTTCGATTTTAATCAATTTAAGAGTTGATACGTGCAATTAAATTATTTTATTATTGAAAAAACCCAACAGTGATCATTCGTAAAAGTATTATTTCACTGTTTCTAATAAAAATAAAAAAAAAAATCAGTCTACCCTACTCTCCCCTCCAGCGTGAGAGATATCAAGTGATCACCGAGCAATCTGTCGGATAATATATCGTTAACGTGCAAACTTGATTGGAAGTTGACACTATATGGTGGCATTATGTGACATGGGTCGTAACCTTTATTTCTTGGCTTCGAATTTTAAAGCGGTTGCGCTTGAGTTCTAAAACCACTAGTTCTAGCCAGACATAAAATTGTGTTGTAGTTTTATTGAGTCAATTCAATATCAAATCCACATGTAGGCTTCTTTTTATCCGGGTGCGCGGAGTAGTGCCCACGGAAAGCTACCTGTATTAGTGCAGACGCCAGCACATCAAGCTACTATAATCTGTCAAATTTCCTTAATTGATTTTTAACTTTATCACCGAAGCATACGGTTCAAAGTTTATTGGGAAAATTTGACAGTTTCGGGTAGCTTCATGTACTGGCGTCGTACAAACAACACACGTATCTAAACTGTGAAAACTATCAGATTAAGTGTGTAGAGTAATTTGGACTAAGTATAAAAATTGACAATACACTATCGCATTAGGTTCCCCTGTAATAATAGTTGTATTTTGTGGTAAATGAATAATAAAATAAACAAACTAAATATTTTACTAAAGGTTATTTTAAACGAACGAGTATTGAACTCTACTAAAGGCTCAATATTAATTGTATTCCACAGTTAATTATTACGAAAATGCCGATAATTTACAGTTTAAAACTTCGCGTGTAAGCCGCATGACGTCACAGATAACGTAGGTAATTTGCATTTACAGTCAGCAACATTGGTGTTTTAACATAATAACGGTTTTTAATGGAGTGTTCTTTAAGTTTAAATAACATTTTATTATAGGTATTTTTAAGTGGTCTTAAATTACTGTATTAATTTCTGATGCAAAATTTGGTGTTGTTATGTCGTTGCATTATATTTTTCATAATTATTGTATTAGTCCGTACAACTCTCAATGAATTAAGATTTTAATCATAATTAATATCAACTTTTAATTTAGTTATTTTTTGCAAATTTTTGATTTCAGAATAACACATTGGTGGTAATCTTTTGCTTAACAAAAGATTACCACCAATGTGTCGTAGTCCCAGCAACCAACAAAAATATTGTAAGACTTTTATCGCTGACTGTACGTGTAATACATCGTTTACGTGCAAATTGTATGATTGAGAGGCTCTCAACGACACCCTTGATCAAATTAAATCGAAAATGAGAGCATGCAGGTGTGTTTGCACCGTTCGAAGTTCATTATAAGTTCACCAAGTTTATAATAAGCAAGACTAAAAATAATTAGTCTTAGGGCCTGTTTCACCTGTGCAAAAAGTCGTAGTAACCTAGTGGTTAAAGAGCCAACCTCTCAAGTGTGAGGGCGTGGGTTCGATTCCAGATCGGGCAAGTACCAATGCAACTTTTCTAAGTTTGTATGTACTTTCTAAGTATATCTTGGACACCAATGACTGTGTTTCGGATGGCACGTTAAACTGTAGGTCCCGGCTGTCATTGAACATCCTTGGCAGTCGTTACGGGTAGTCAGAAGCAGTAAGTCTGACGCCAGTCTAACCAAGGGGTATTGGGTTGCCCGGGTAACTGGGTTGAGGAGGTCAGATAGGCAGTCGCTCCTTGTAAAACACTGGTAGTTTATTAAGTAGACTTATATCAGTCGAAGAAAAGAAAAAATTCCTTTCTACGTGTCAAAGGCAATCTTACGCCAATCTGTCATTAAATATGTCAATTCTCTGGTAGACAGAACTTGTTTCTACGGTTGTCATGCTGAGCCTGCTGGTAGCTAGTGTCTATTCGGACATTTTGAAACTGGCCCTTAACCACATTTATGCATAGTAATAAATTATCGCGATACTGTTCAAATGAATTGGAATTGTAGAAATTAATACTTTTCCGATAAATTCAGCATGTTCGAATTGTTATTAAGTTCATATCAAACGTATTGATAAATTTCCCTCATATTTCAGTGTAAAATAATTTATTTGATACGAAAATATTTTCCAATTATGTATAATATTATAAGAGTAATCCATTGTTATTATTTTTTAATGTTACTTCTGTTGGAATTTGATTTTAAAAATACAGAATCGCTCCTTAGTTTATGTTAAGGAAAAGATATTAAGATCACCTGCCTAACCCCTTCCCAAGCTGTGTTGGGGTCGGCTTCCAGTCTTAACTGGATGCAGCTGAGTATCAGTATTTTACGTGGAGCAACTGCCTGTCTGACCTCCACAACCCAGTTACCTGGGTAAACTTATACCCCTTGACAACCGAGACCAACTTAACTTGCCTTCCGAAACACGGAGGAACTCGTCATGACAAGATGGTTACCCATCCACGGAATAACCGCGCCAAGCATTGCTTAACCTTATGATCGATCGACCCGACCGGCTTTTATTAATTGTGTTCTCCGAAATATTTCTCTAAGAACCTTAAAACTATTTTCTTAGCGCGACCACCGATATAGTTTGCTTTGGCTAGAAAGCTTTCTATCTCAAGATTGGCTTGTCGGTACCTATTCGAACGGAAAGTGCATCTACCTTCGCTTTAGTGCACCGCTGGAGTAATATTATCGATATTAATCGAAGATAAATCGAGTATGGGATGGTTCTGAGGATGGGTAAGTGTAATGGATGGATGGTCTACTTGAAGGAATGAGTTAGCGAGCTTCTTATAGATCATAAATTCTGTTTTAAACTAGCCAGCTAACCAAAAAACCTAACAGCGATGAGATTATTTGACCACATTCTATATATACTTCCATTTGACTATATCACTGCCGTACTCGGCAACTTCGACTGCTTACAACTCTGATTAGCTAGGATGCCCAGCTTTTGGTGCGCCCTCCAGTGGCTGGCATAGCCAATTTTCTGAGGAAACAATTTTCTCAGAAAAATTGTATGTATTTTTTATCAAAAAAGTAAATTATCCGGGGATTTTTTTTTTGTTAAAATTTATTAAATTAGTTTAGAAAAAAATACTATGCCTATAAAATTACGATGGGATTGACGTCGTCAGTACCTACAAAAGTGTCTAAAATAAACAAGATAGGTAAAATCGGAGCTTTCTAAATGCGCATTTTAACAGTGTTACATTACGCTGTTATTTAATTGACTGTGACAAAAAAACGTGAAAATATTAATTGTCTATAGTAAACCCCTCATATTTAAAGTCTAATAAAGTAAAAGATAGAGAACACCGATAAATCTGTACCGCTTCATCAAGCGCCTCCGTGTCTCGTCTATTTTGTGACCCTATTTCCCCTTGCTCCCCTGTCCGTCAGTCAAAATAATAGCCGCCACGTATGTCGCATGTTGGTGTTATCCATCTTAACGTATTACGGAGACTGGTTACTGACATCTGTATCTACGGTGTGTTGTTTGAAACTAACTGAACATTTACGTTATTCCTTGCAATTTATTTTTAACCGACTTCAAAAAGGAGGAGGTTATCAATTCGACGATATGTTTTTTTTTGGTAGGTTATGATGAGCAGGTCTCTTCGAACCGGGGTTTTTTAAATTCAGTAATAGAGGCATATGTTCGGCAGTAGAATGATGTCCACTGTAAGACGATTATTATCATCATCATCAGACTTTTTATTGTGTGTACAACGGCAAGTCTTCTTCAACCGGGTATTATTAAAATCAATGGTGGAGGTTGATCTTCAGCAAAAGATGTCTTATGAGAGAAGATTACCATCATCATCAGTCTTTTTATTGACCCATTACTGGGCACAGGCTTCCTCTACGGATAAGGAATGAGCTCTAATCACCACGCTTGCTCAAGCTGGATTGGCCATTTCAGCATTTAAAGTCTAGGTTGCCCCAAGTTTTTCTTCACCTTTAATCAGCTATTTATGTATGTATAATATGTCCAATATTAACTTAACAATACCAACAATTATTTCATCAATCACCAAGTCACAAATAATGTAACCGCTCAAAATAAAATTACCTCCTATTTCTGTGATCTGAAACCAATAAATCTGGTCACTATGCCCACGCACACTGCATTTAGGTTATTTTACAACGTATCTTCGTAATATTACACTGAAGCCTATAAACCCAGATTTTATGCTTAAAACTTGCAACGATGATATTTTACGTGCGGTTTGGGGCGACGCGGAAATTTTACATTACACTTAGCGGTTTGTGGGTTGGAATAATGTAAGTGCTGGTGTGTGGGAGGGCTTGTGAGTGCATAGAATTGTATATATTATGATAGTGTTCACATAGCGCGACTGCTGTGCACGGGGTTTCGGGTTCGATTCCAGGGTCGGGTTGAAATCATTTTGTGGGTTCTAAGAGACTTTCATGATCTTTTCAGTCTGGAGTCTGAAATATATGATACTCTTGCATCGGAGAGCACATAAATGTCAGTCCTACACCTGATCTATCTCCGATCGTGTTTATTTTTAACTAGCTTCCGCCAGCGGTTTCACCCGCTTTCTGAGGGAAGTACTTTCCATACCCGGATAAAAAGTAGCCTATATGTTATTCTGATGTATAAGCTATATAGTGGTAAAGTTTCATTCAAATCCATTCAGTAGTTTTTACGTGAAAGAGTAACAAACATCCATACATCCATACATCCATACTTACAAACTTTCGCCTTTATAATAGTAGTAGGATTGATTTTTCTAAGTATCTTCGCAGCGCTTTCGCTGGTTTGGGTCTAAGACGTTCTAACAGAATCTAATAGAATATAACAAACACCATGAACTATTTAACTAGTTACCAACATGACAAAACGGGTGTGACAAGGGGGTTTGTAATCAGAATAAATGGCTACCGCCAACCGCCATCAATTTACGTCAAAATTATTCGAACCCCACACCCCCTTGTTCAAATGCCTACCGATATGCATCGGATTAAAGGTGGGTAGGTTCATAATTTATTTATGAGTACAAACGATGAAGTTTTTAGTGAATAATCAATTTGGGTTTGTTTTGGAATTTATTATTTTAATTATTATTTAATTAATCGATTTTGTTTTATGTAAATGTATGATTTACAAAAGCTGATCAATATTATTCAAATCTGGCAAACGGTTTGATATTTACAGCTTCTAATATCACAACATAGAAGAAGCCAGTAAGTCTGACGCCAGTCTAACCATGGGGTATTGGGTTGCCCAGGTAACTGGGTTGAGGAGGTCAGATAGGCAGTCGCTCCTTGTAAAACACTGGTACTCAGCCGAATCCGGTTAGACTGGAAGCCGACCCCAACATAGTTGGGAAAAGGCTCGGGTGATGATGATAATATCACAACATAGAATAGAAAAAACTCGTGTTATTGGCGATATTCTTGACACGGAATTGAGCAATTTAACTCTAACTTCATTAACCCTGTCTACCTGTCCTAATCCCTATTTTATATCATCACTGGTTGGTACAACATGTTCACTTCTTTTATACTCTTCTATCTGCCGTCATCTTACAAGTTACATTCTTTCTAGCTACCTATTCTATCTAGTGTTTCTATGGACGTCTTCCTTCTCTTTATATCCATCCATTTTCATTCTCAAAACCTTCCCCAAAACTTGGCAACCGGTTTCCCCGTAGTTTTTCGGTTACTAGTGCCACTTTTAAACTGCATATATTATACTAATTTCTTGCTCTTACACTCTGGTAACACCACACATTCCTCTCTATATTGTCATTTCCACTACCTGTACATAGTTATTTTCCATTCATCCCATTTGTTTGCTTAAAAAGATATCTCAATAATATACTCAATTTTTGATTGTAACACTTCTTTTGTTCACTTTGATTGTTAAAATAAAAAATTGATAATATTTAATCTGTTAACTTAAAAAAAATACAGACGCTATTGAATTCTGATAAAATAGAACCTTCCAACATATTAAGCCTACCCGGTTACCCACAGTCACTTAGTGACATTATCAGATGAATGGGCCGGCCTGACGTAGGCGGCGTAGCCTTCGTAGCAAGGCCTACGCCGTCGTAGCGCTACGTCACCCGTCCATTATTATTATGCGTCATGCATTACGTCACTCAGATTTTATTCTTTTTTTAAATCCGTGCACATGATTGGCTCGCTTTGAAGTTTGACATTTTCGTCTCTCGTGTCTTGGTTTTCGTAAAATTCCATTGACAAGTTGCTATTTTTGTTCTTACGTCAGACTATGAAAAATACGCAAATAAAATTTACATCATTTTTAAAGTATGGATATCTATGGGATAAATGTTTGCAAGTAAGGGCCAGTTTCACAATCTCCGATAGCCACTATCTACCGAATAAATTCAAAAATGGAACAGAATTTGTATGAAATAATCTACCAAATAAAATAACTGGATGTTATTTGCAGGTGGTGAAACCAGCTGTAAGTAAGCCAAGCCATTATTTGTCAAAAAAGGTGGGCATTCAATAGATTTTTTTTGACATAAAAAACATAACCTCTTTACAATATTATTCGAAACAAAGACATAGGCATACACATGAAACTATTTCAACCAGCGTGACTGAACTATAAAAACTGCAATTAACCTTATTGTGTTTAAGTACTTAATTGACATTTACGATGGTATCTCACTAGACGAGCACACGCGTCCCAACAATAAACGTCCGATACGTCAGGAGACGTCAACTAGAACCCAAAGGACTTCAGTGCTGATTTACTGAAAGTCCTTGCTACTTTTAGTTAATTAGTCATTTATAGAATCAATTGATCTATGGTGTAATTTCTGTGTGGTAACAATAATAGTATCGGGACACCATTTTCACACACGGTCGGCTTGGTAAGCTATTGACTAGAATTTACTGACATAGCTTACGTATAGGTACAAAGTAGCTTGGCTGACGAGAAAAGCGTAATTTACAATATCATAAAATTCTTTGGTCACGTAACAGCGTAAAAACAACAAAAATACACAACCAACATTGATTAATTAATGACCCTAATAAGTACATTAATGCATTGCTATGGAGTCAATTAGCAAAGTTATTAATGAGCTCCGTAAATAATACAATATTCGCCTGTCCATACTGTTGGGTAATTACGCCCAAACATAATATTAATAACATTATTACTTAATTAGGTATACTGTTGCTAAGTCAATGTTATTGATATTTGGTTGACCTACCGTTTTGATTAGCTGTTTATGATATCTATTGAGCTGCATGTAGTATAAGAGATTTTTTGTTATTAATATAAAAATGTGAAAGTAATTGTGTGTTTTTCTCACTTCCCTGGTAAAACTGATTGAGATGATATAATATATGGAAATAGGTGGTTGATACCCTGGTAATGCTTATAGACTTTTTTACCCTTAATACGAGTTGATTATTTCATCCAATCCTGAACTTGATCACACAAATGATGGCAATATGCGCGAACAAACAAAAAAAACATACATCCATTTGGATGTATGTTTTTGTAACTGTATTTACAGAACCTCCTTTTTGAGAAACCGGTAATAATAATATTTCATAGCCCCAGAAATATGCAACGAAATTGTGCGCGAACAAACAAAAAAAAAGGAACTAGCCCCAGAAATTTGCAATGAAATTGTTATACAGTATTAAAGAATAAAAAAAAACAGATATAATGGCCGGACCATACACAGTAAAACAGCTAAAAACCCGAGCACAATGCGTCAGAAAATAGCATTTGAAAGGCCTAGCTAAAAACTGCAAGCGCCAATGTAAAAATGTAACCATTCATTCATTCATTCTCATTGTCGGCCCATTGAACAATAAGCCAGTGAGTGAATGAGTGAACCATCCCAGTAATGGCCGCATAAAATTGTTCGTTCCAAATCTTTGTTACGGATTTTATGTTCGTGCTTTTTCGTTGACGATTTTATTTTTTGTTTCTTGTGAAAGATTAGGTGCCCATTGAATAATATGTATGTAGTTGGACATATGTATATGTATGTATGTATATCATTTGGCGTAGAATTTATCGAAATGAATGTCTTGTGAATAACTTTCGCGAGCGATATCAGCTGTGCCCCGTGGGATGTGGACATGGGTCTAAAAGTACTTAGCCTTCTATAAACGGGCTATCTAACAATGAAAGAATTTATCAAATTGGTTCAGTAGTTCCTGAGATAAGCAAAAACATTAACAAAACTGGGGATAATGGCAGGAGGATGATGCCTGCTGTGGCAGAGCACACAAGGACACACAAGGACCTTCAGAAGGAACAAAAATTATAGTCAGTAAAAATCTGATACTCTCCTCAGCTGCAAGGGAAGGTAATCTCGGGAATCAGGTGACGGGGGAAGTTTGTCAATTTCCTACTAAAAACAAAAGGGCTAGATGATTAAGATATATACATATAGTGGAGTTTCAACTATCCGAAGGAACCGTTTTCTGAACTATTATCTAGTTAGTGAACTGTTGTTTTGCATACGATTACATATTTTCTACTATGTAATACTACCTTATACGTATATGAAGAAGTTATAAAACCACCTACCTTATTAAAGAGCTTGCCCACCTATTGAAATAGATAACGGATGGGCTAGTACCTCATAACGCATCAAGTAAAGTGCATTTGTGCACTCTAACTTATTATCGACACTTACAGCGTAGTGACGTCACTATGTTCTATTTGAAACTATAATTTATATATATCGTAGTAGTTATATTAAGGACAATATACATGAATAGCAATGCCCCTGCATTGCAGTCTAGTGCTTAAATATATAATTACGACATATTTTAGATACACTATTTCCAGTTTAACGATGAAAAAACTAAACATTTTAGGTAGAGTGCCTGACTATTTGACCTCCTCAATCTAACTGCCTCGGTAACACTATATCCCTTCTTCCTAATACTGGATTTCAGATTTTCTGGCTTTTGTCCACATACGAATATCTTTCAGTTAAATTCTAGGCAGAAAAAACTACTATATGATTCAATCTCACACCGACTTCTTGTTTTATTTTACGAGTAATAAAAAAAAGCTGCAACAAACCTGAGTAATTTCTGTTGTTTATATAAAACGAAAAACAAAAACGAGTCGCCTGCATTCAATATCCAAATTATTCATAATATGATCCCAACGGCCGGTGTGTGGGTTCCGTGAAAAATAAACCAACATACGATTTGACGAGGTTTTTCATCGAACTTGTTGAAATATATTTTACATTTGGGTACACTTGGCTTTGAAAACTCTCCGTGATATTCCGTGGCAAATGGTAGTGGTTTCAATGAAAATATTTCGAAAACTGCATTCGGATTCCTTTTTGGATTTTTATTCTATCATGTTTTTGCATTGTTAGAATATAATATGTATGTACACAAACAGACTCCTGCACATAAGCTAGTCTGAAACTGTAAATTTTTCCCAATGAATTTTAAACCATTTGCTTCAGCGATAAAGTTGAAAATTTGTTAAGAAAATTTAAAACATTGTAGTAGCTTCATGTGTTGGCGTCTGTGCAAAATAGGTAATAAACAATTTGTGTTTACCGCAAATAGGTCATCTTTTTGTTAATGGGAATCCAATTACCCCGCCTGATGTGGGTGCAGCTGGAGGGAGTCTCAGACTCTTATAAACTAATACCCACTACGTTCTTTCTGGAGGTCTCTGTGTGCCAGGGCCGCGGTAACTCTTGCGAACAACCCGCAACCCCGGCACTAGTATCAATAATCTACAGGATAAGTTTAGCAGTCGGAAATTTTAATTCAAATCTTAATTACTTCAGAAAACAGATGAATCTTGGGAACAACTGAATTAAAGTCATTAAAAAATCTATAAATAACCATTTTATTAATAGCCGACATTCACATCCTATACGAATAAGCCCTCAGTTTCAGAAGCATCGGAAATATGAGATGAAAGGAATATACCGGCGCGTTCAGTGTGCCGGGCGAATCGGGTCACTGACCCCAACCCTTTACTGAATGCCGCTAGTTTTATATATCCGTATATAGTGTTGGTTTTGGTGTTATATAACTATGTTAATTGTGCACGGAACTTGGGTTAATTAATTTATCTTAAATTTGGAAATTTTATCATAGTATCTTCATAGTCAAACATCAACTTTAAGGTGACTGACTGACATGATGGCATGTAGGCCGATTGTCAGCTACGGCGGCCGTTCTCTTTTATAGAGATCAGCTATGCAGGACATATTATAGTGCACAAGCATTCGCGCAGATACAGATGCACTCTCTATTACTTTACTCTCATAGTCCGATGGGACGGCAATCCGACACGACCGGAGAGAGATAAGTGACATAGTGATCTATCAACGCACAGCCCAACCTACTGGCCAGATCGGACTGTAATTTAGAATGCAGGTAGATGACGTTATGACGTAGGTATCTGCTAAGAAGATTTTGATAAATTCTATCCTCAAAGAGATAAAATAGGAGATGAATGTTTTTGTGAAACTTTGACAGTTTTCAACTGATTGGCTTGAGACTTTACGTGCATAAAACTACTATGACGTAAGCATTCTCTATGAAAGAATTTTAATAAATTCCACCCCTAAGGGGATAAAATAGGCTATGAAAGTCAAAACAATACCTTACCTACCAATAATAAAACTTCTTAATGCAAGCGAAGCTGCGAGCAATACTTATAGCTAATACTAAAATATTATGGGTACCCAATGCATTCAGAATATATTAATAAAAAGTCTAGGACAAAAGATTTCCTTAAACAACAAACGAAATTCCAAATTTTCAAACTACATTTCTGGTAGCAATAACTCGTAAAATACATACTACAATAACCTAGGTTACATAGTAGACTTTAGCACTTTTTCCTGTTATAAACACTACAGTTAATTTGATCGTATAAAAAACTTTGGCACGTGTGTTGTTCGTTTAAATAATGCTCTTACATTGTTAGAACTAAAACAATGTAGTTTTGTGACTAGATTTTTAAGAAAATCCTACGGTTTTAGGTATGTATTTGAAACTTAGCTTTTATATAAGACTAGCCCTTCCCCGTTGTTTCACCCGCATCGTAAAGAACTTTCTTCTCTCTCGCACCCGGTTAAAAAGTAGCCTTGATTACGTCTTGTTACATAAGCTACCTGCCAATAAAAGTCCCGTCAAAATCGGTCTAGTCATTTCAGGGATAAGCCAGAACAAACAGACAGACAGACAAAAATTGTACAGACTGTTTTTTTTTTTGGATTTCATTATAGGAAATCTTATATTCGATTTGTGTAAATTAATTCTAACCTACTTACGAAGTAAGAAGACAGACGAACTGTGTAGTCTTCTCTTTCTCTCCTTTATTGTGTATTTGTTTAAGATGGCGACTTACCTGAAAGAAGAAAGAATACCAATAAGAACACACTTTTCTGAGAAACAGTTTTTACAACGTACATACAAAGTACTGTGAAATGAAATTCTTTAAAAATGCCATTTTGGATTTAGAATGACGTCATATAACATATCGCGCATTGTCATCCAAACTGAACGTGTATACAAAATTTCGGCTCAATCGGTTGAAGATAATCTACTTCAAAATTGAGTTCAAAGAATCCACCGTAACATACATACACGGTAAGTTAAAAAAAAGCTTTTAAAAAGTATAGTACTTATTTTGACAACCTAGTCGGCGCAATCTATCAATATACTATATATCATACATACCTAACATATACGAGTATATAAATCTTAAAAAAAATACCTTATTTAAATCCCTTTGCATACCTATAAGTTTCAATTTTCCTTTACTGTCAATAACATTCTAAAATAGCTAGAAACTGTGCAATAAAACCCCCGTGGCTATCAAATGGTTTCATAAAATTAAAGGGAATTGGAACAGCCATTGAAACGCGCTCCAATCATTCTTATGCTTAGAATAGTATTGATAAAAGATGGAATTGCGTTTACTTGCCATTTCATATTGAAATAACTGCTGTTCAATTAAAGATATTGGCATTATATAAGAAAATATAGAAAGAAAGAAGATATGTAGATAATTCAACAGTTCAGAAGGTATGCCAGACAACAGTGCCTGGCGCTGATTTTCAACTAGGCCAACGAGGAGTTGCGGGTGTCAATCAGCTTGAAATAATTTAATGTACCTATTATGTATGTTTTTTTTTAAATAACAAAACTAAACAAAGCAAAATAAAATTATGAAAAAGAAATTTAAAGGTTCCGAAAGAAAAAAATATTAAAGAAAAACTATGGTCTCTTATAAAGACATTATAATATATCGCGACGTGAGTTCCATGATAGCAAACAGAAAAGGCATTTTAAATTAACGTTTGTTCAGCAGGAGGGAGTGTCAGAATCTTACAGACTAAAACCCACTTTTGTTCCTTCAGCAGGCTTAGCATGGCAACCGTAGAAACAAGTTTTGTTTACCGGAGAATGGACATAATGACAGAAAAGTGACAGATTGACGTAAGATTTCTTTTGACACGTAAAAAAGATTTTTTTCTTTTCTTCAATCGATATTAAGTCTACAAGTGATTATATGCGAGTTGACAGGTCGCGCCATGCTCGGGCCGAAGACATGTTGACATTGACAGAAAGAGCTTTGCCTTTTCTTGATAGAATCGCCATGCTGAGCCTGCTGGAGTCAGAGAGAGTTACCAAAAAATCTCGCATCTCCGGGCAAATAGCGCATTCAATCTTAGGCTCACCAAATGCCGCTAGTTTCAACTTATTTATAACTATTCTATTGTGGTTTCTAAAGTTTTCCTTGCTTTAAACTTTAGCCACTGAAACTTCTATAATAATTAATTTGGTAGTTCATTACGCAACTAGGTTTATTCCGTGGAATATCTGAATGATCACCCAATCAAAGCTAGTTTTATGAAAGAATCAGGGTACTAATTTTTACAATTACAAGTTTTACAATTTTCTATCGAATTTTACGTATATTAGCATTTTTTTAAGCGAAACTGTTATATTTTCCTAATCAACATTAAACCATATGTTTCAGCGATAAAGTTGAAAATCTGTTAAGGAAAACTGACAGATTGTAGAAGCTTGATGTGATGACTTACATACAGAAGTACGGTAAGGGTCGGTTCATATCTGACGTAAAATACGCCGAGCGTATCATCAATCGTACTAACATATCATCGGTTGAGTGTGAACGGTCAAGTGTTTTTCCATACATTTGTCAGTTCTAGCGTTACGCGACCGATAACACGCGACGCATATTCCGTTAGATATGAACCGACCCTGAAATCCTACTACTATTATAAAGGCGAAAGTTTGTAAGTATGGATGTTTGTTACTCTTTCACGTAAAAACTACTGAATAGATTTGAATGAAACTTTACCACAATATAGCTTATACATCAGAATAACACATAGACTACTTTTTGTCGCGAAAACCGACATCCACGCGGGCGGAGCCGCGGGCGACTGCTAGTAATTTCATAATCTGTAAGTGATATTTTAGACGTAACGCGCTATACGGCTTTTGAGTAATAAGGAGTTTTGTTAAGAAATGAGATCGAATTACAAACTTCATAATTATATCAACTCTTAATCTATGTGTAGTTGTTACTAAGCAACAAACTCCTCAACCTCCAAGGGAGTAATTTAATATTCAACCAAACCTTACCACTTCCCTTAACCCTCGGCAAAAATAGATTATAAATTTCACCACACCCAACCCTTAAATCGTCAAGCACTTCAAATGGGAAACTAATGGGATATCGAACAGACTTGTTAACCCTCCCGATGCAAATTGGACATATTCGAAGAACCCAGGGTTGGGATAAAATGGACCGAAAAAGGAAAATTTTAGCGACAGCGGTTAGCTCCATAATTCACTTTTGAGAATGGTTCGAACATGCGATATAAATAACGCGGGATTTAAGATCTGTTTATTGACGAACGGGATAAGAAGCAGATGGTGACTGATTTTCTCGAAAGCATATACGTGTTATTAGTAAGATATATGTATAAGGGCCTGTTTCACCACGTACGAATAAATTCCAGTAAGTTTATTTGGTAGATAATTTCATACTAATCTATTCGGTAGATAGCTATTCGGACATTTTGAAACTGGGCCTAAATTAAATAATCAAAATTATAGAAGACCTCGTAGCTAAATAATAGCGTCACAAGTCCATCGATCCTATAGTTAAGCGACGCTTGGCGCGGTCAATCCGTGGATGGGTGACCATATATCGGGACGCGGGTGAACACCTTGGCAAAAGCTAGTTTAATATATTTAAGACTTGATTCCGATGCTGACCTCATCTTGTTTTTTTTTTTAATAGTCTTGACGTGTAAAAGTGTTGATTTAAATATTATCTGAAAATAAATATCATTAATCATATTTTTTGACAGTATTAACCTGTGTAATATTAATTCCCTGTCACCTTTGATTCTTAGATCTTTATCTAGACGCATTACGTCTATTGTATTGTATGATATTGTACCTTTTAGTATGGACTATATGGTCTGAAATCTGGTTTTATTCATTTATTTATTACCCCATATGCCCTACATTCAGGTTTATAACCTGTTACACAAATATGTTTCAACATGTATAGTAAGACAAACAAACAACAGAACGTAGCATGTTACGTACTCATATTGACATGTATGAACATGTTCGTAAATAGAGAGACATAGCTCTTGTAGGTACTATGTAATAATATTTTTCGAAGAACTTGTTATGTGTTGTAAAGATATAGTGTTGTAGCTATCTGTCGCAAGGCATTTCTTTTTTACTAGATAGACTATTTTGGTTTCAAAAATTCTGAGGGAATATTTTATGAACCAACTTTTTTTCTCCCCGGTTTAAACAAAACAAAGTTATACGGATTTACGCAGTCGGTTCGCGGAATTCTGAACTTTATTGTAATATTTTTTATTTCACATTTTTTTGAGTTACGGTTATGACAGGATTTTTTTTTTGTGTGTTACCGACGAAGTCATTGTGGTCTTGTGGTTAAAGCACCAGCTTGTCAAGCATGAGTTTTCGGATTCGATTCCCAGTCAGTCAAGTACCAACACAACTTTTTGAGTTACACGAACTTTCTAAGTATATCTTGGGCACCAATTACTGATTAAAGGTGAAGGAAAACATCTTAAGGAAACCTGGACTACAAAGTCTGAAATCACTAATCCGCATTGAGCAAGCGTGGTGATTAATGCCCAATCCTCCCCTTTATGAGAGGCCTGTGCCCAGTATTGGGATTATTAAACGGCTGATGATGATGAATCAGTTACCTACGTAGAAATTTTTTTGTTTTTCCTTTGAAGGTTCAGCTTCAGCACATTTCAGCACATTTCAGTAATTAGCCAAAGCCCAACACGGCTACATCACTACAGACTCCGTTGACATTCAAGGATCACTTGACCTCTGAAGTGTTGGCCTCAGATCCCTTCACACTATTGAGAAGACCCATATACTTTCAAACGGTAGGCAGAGAGGGTAGCCTAATTCATTGAATTTCAATTTCAGATGAAAGCACGTAAATCTCGCTGAAATTAAAAAATATCTTAAGTAGATAATTCAATGCAAATAAATAATTTACATTTCTCATTTCTTCATTTTTCGTTTTCATTTTCTGCTTAGTATGGGACTAGATGACGTTGTGTGAATGTGTGAGGAATATTATATTATCTATTATCTATCTATATCTAAGGTTTTAAAGTCTGTATAATGTAAGGCTTTTCTTGATGGGGCTGGCATGGTCTAGTTGTGACCAAAAGCCCTTAAATTTAGAAAAGATAATTAAAAAAAAAGAGCTTATAAAATCAATTTTGTCTCGCTCATATCTCCGCTTTATATAAAACCGGCCAAGTGCGAAGGGTTCCGTACCATTATTTATAAAACGGACAAAAAATCATGTCTGTTTAATGGGAGCCCCCCTCAAATATTAATTTAATTTCAATGCAATTACTTATTTTTGAATTAAGTAATACATTCCATATTCTGTGAATATTTCAAGCATCTACCTGTTGCCTTTATCGATATCGAGCAAAAATGAACAAAAAAATCACGTTTGTTGTATCGGAGCCCCCCAAAATATTTATTTTATTCTAGTTTTCAGTATTTGTGGTTATAGCGGCAACAGAAATACATCGTCTGTGAAAACTTCAACTCTCTAACCATCACGGTTCATGAGATACAGCCTGGTGACAGACGGACGGACGGACGGACGGACAGAGGAGCGAAAACAATATGGTTCCGTTTTACCCTTTGGGTACGGAACCCTAAAAGTTGGGAGTTAAAGAAACAATTCTTTTAATTGGTTCACAAAATATTACCCCAATTGGTCAAATTAAGCTGCGTAAAATTTACATATTTAAAAAGTGCTTCAAAAGCAATAAGTAAATTACAATAATAATTCAAAATCTTCTAGAAAAGGTTTCTTCGTAATTGAATCGGGTTAACCCTTTCGCTATCGTAACTACCCAAGCTAAAATTAATCATTTTGCTCCCTGCCTTCAGTTTTCTGTATACCGAACCCCAGGGTTAAGCCAAAAAGGGTTCAGTAGAGATCTTGTAATAATGTACGTCTTATTTAAATCATGGTAATGCGAAGACAAGGATTCTTATTTCTTATTAAATTGCTGTTTAAGGCGGCCTGTTCACTGCGCTACAGAATGTAAGATTTCAATCATTTTAAAGTCAATCGCAGAAGGAAAACTTATGAATCAACTATAGTAGAATAATTGAAATGCTACATTAATTGTACACGTGGAATATCCCTACATTACGGCATTTTTTTGTGGAAAATCATCAAATGACCTGACGATCAATCTTTCTCTGTGTGAGATGAGGTCTGAGCTCTGAGAGCCCTGCAATCGGACGATAAAAAGGCTGATGATACTGATAGCCACGCTATGATATTAAAACTTTATTCACTATATCCAAATGATAATAAGGATTACAGCAGGATGCATTTGCAAAATACCCATATCGTGCCTACAGGAATCTTAGTATTTCCTATCCATTATTAAAAATAATTTCTACAATTTTATTGTATTAACGCAAGTCACGTTCAGTTTAGTCGTGTCTTATATTAGTCTCATAGTGAACAGGCGGCTTACAGTCTGTATTATTTAAAGAAACCGACCTTTACACACGTCTATTTTTGTTGAAGTACAGCAGAGAGCGTTCTGCGTGGCAACAGGAGTCAGGAGGTCGGCCTGTGAGTGGAAATCTGGTTCTACGTGTTCACCGTTATTTGATAGCTATGTAATATAGGCAGGGTATCCGTTTTATATTTGTCTGTTCGTTGTAAGAAAACGAATGAAAAATATCATGGAAAATCAATATACTTCACAATCCGAATAGCCATTATCTAGATACTATCCAGATAAATAAAAAAATGGAACTGAATTTGTATGAAATTATCTACCAAATAAAATATCTGGAACTTATTCGTAGGTGGTGAAACTGGCGCTTAAAAATTAATATTATATTTTTTATGTGTCATCATCATCTCCTGAGCCTTTTCCCAAGTATGTTGTTCCAGTCGCACCGGATTGAGTACCAGTATTTTACAAGAAGCGACTGCCTATCTGACCTCCTCAACCCCGTTACCCGGGCAATACTATAAGAGAACTGTCTAATACCAGTCTCCACGTAATTGGATATATGACTAACAGCCACTTTCACAGGTTACGGGTAGCTATCTACCAGATCTAAAACCACCCCGGTGTCTCCTCGCACGTGCGCGCGGGATCGCGGGAATCCAGATTCTTCCGCAGCTTCGCACTAGTGCTGGCCCGACTGCCCGGGCATCTCCTCCTGCACGGGGTAGCGAGGTGTTGAACTACCCCGTGCATAACCTCAGAGAAGTCAAGAATAAAAACCTTTACGATATTAATTTGGTAAAGCATCTTAAAATATTGTCACTTTCATTTATCGTTTTAAATGAAAAGCTATTATTGTTTTTTTTTTCATTGATAATTTAAGCCAAATAAATATATGGCTTGATATGAAAAAATGTGACGACATAGTTCTTATACACATCTTACATACACATTGCATAGAAAGTAACCGTTTTTGACAGTTCAATACAAGTAATGAACTTGACTAGTTGTCAACTACCCTATTTAAATTCTAGAACAATAGTCTGTATTAATAACTGGTGACCTCTTAGCCACAAATTGTCGACTGTGATTACTCCCAAAGGTTTGTTTGTCCAACCACAGTTATTATTGGCTGCGGTCAATTTCAAAGTTTGTTTAACGACCTTTGACAAGGGAGACATCAATTTGTACAAAATAATAGGCTATGGTCAATAGTCATCGTTAAGCAGTACAGCCTCCTAGGCTGAACTGCGAGATGCCAATACAAAAAAGATAGTTATCAAGAATCATCATCATCTCCCGACCCTTTTTCCCACCTATGTTGGGGTCGGCTTCCAGTCTAACCGGATTTAGTTGAGTACCAGTGTTTTACAAGGAGCGACTGCCTATCTGACCTCCTCAACCCAGTTACCCGGACAACCGAATAAACCTCTTTTCTTTTTCATCGATTTACCAAAAAAACCATGTTGAATGTAATAAATATTCCAATTAGAGTAATAATACACACCTTGACTTTTTAGTCGTCTTGCAAAAGTGGTCTCATAAATTCATATTTTTTTATTATGTTCGTTTACTAGTCATTGAATACACGAACTGGGCTTTTGTACATAACTCTATACGAGTAGTCTATAATATTAATAAAGAGATAAGAAAACTGTTAACTGAATAATAAATAGTCTCTATACAACATAATCTTATCAGTAGATAATAAAAGCACCTAAACCAGAGTAATAATATAAGTACCAAACTATTGTATCAGTATGACGCATCATCATCTGCCTAGCCTTTTCCCATTAATATTGGACAGATAGTTAACAATATCGGAGGGACCCTTTGGGGCAGGCCCAAGGTTTGCCAGACCGCGAGCTATTCGCAAAAGCTAACGTGGCTCTGACACAAAGGGACCTCCATAAGGAACATAGTGGGTTTTAGTCACTACAAGAGCTACCGTGGCCCTGACACAAAGGGACCTCATATATAACATAGTGGGTTTTAGTCACTATGCGCCGGTTTCACAGGTTACGGATAGCCACTATCTACCAGACAAGTTCAAAAATGGAACAGAATTTTTATGAAATTATCTAGCAGATCAACTATCTGGAACTTATCAGCAACCTGTGAAACTGGCCCTAAGAGTCTGAAACTCTCTCCAACTGCACTCTCAGCGAGAGGAGTCATTTGATGATTTCGCACGCAAAAAAATAGCATTACCTATATAAGTTATAATACCAAAGAGACATTTTATGTGTAGGTACACAAATTATTATGTACTAGCGACCCGCCCCGGCTTCGCACGGACATTTATTTTTTAATTGAAACAATCTTGCTCAATAAATAGTTTATTTGGATAAGGATATTTGACGATAATATGACGCCTTACTCCACAATTTTCCCTACCACGAAAAATCCTTTCTATTTTTCGGGATAAAATATAGCCTATACCGATTCGGAAGAATCCCTTTTAGTAATGGTAAAAGATATTTTGAAATCAGTCCAGTAGTTTTTGAGCCAAACACAAACATACAAAAATACAAAGGTTTCCTCTTTATAATATTAGTATAGATGTACATATTTGAATATAAACAATTTTCGAAGACAAACAAATTGCCAAGTTGTTATAAGAATTTTCTTTTATGTTGCCTCATTGGCTTGAAGGTATCTGAAGTTTTGTTTACACTCCAAGTATTAGTAACACGCAGAGAACCAACTTATTGATAATATTCTGAGATACAAACATTATGATAATTTAAATAATATATACTTTAGGGATATGTTTTATATATGGGTTGTCATCAGTTTCAATTTAATCAAAAGGTTTATGGAAATTAGGTTATTTGGGTTAATAATTTTTTACGATAAATATTATATTAGGCATTTTTTTGATTGGGACACTATTAAATGACCCCTCCCGCTTTGGGTGCCCCTTGTATTAGAGTGCTCCCACAGCAGTTATATAATTTTATACAACATCACCTCCCGAGCCTTTCCCAACATGTTGGGGTCAGCTTCCAGTATAACCGGATTCAGCTGAGTACCAGTGTTTTACAAGGAGCGACTGATTATCTGACCTCCTCAATCCAGTTACCCGGGCAACCCAATACCCCTTGGTTAGACTGGCGTCAGACTTACTGGCTTCGGACTACCCGTAACGACTGCCAAGGATGTTCAATGACAGCCGGGACCTACAGTCTCAAGCCCACTTTTGATCCTTCTGGAGCTCTTTGTGTGACAGGACCGGGGTGTAGCGGTGGATATATGAGACATAATCTCAAAAAAATTCTTCCTTTCGAAGCCTATTAATTAACATCAAGATCTTGTTTAATTAAATGTACTATATGCATGTATATGTTAACTCATGATTTATATACATTAGATTTTGTGTACGAAATTAAACTCCTTTAAACAGAAAACAGCCGAACTATAACTCTAAACAAACAATATGAACTAAGAAAATACAGCTGCATTACTGCAGCTTTAAAAGCATTCCGCTTGCATTTCTGCTTACCCCTTTAATAGTAACAAGCGTACAAACAAACAGTTTCTCTTAGTTGATAACCACGAAAGTTAGGGAACTTAATTGCTTACAAACTCGCCGCTCTAACTCCATCTGAAAACCAAGTTAAAGGAAATTTCTAACGAAGCAGGGTGTTGGGTAAATTATTTTATCATAACTATATTGGGGACTAAGGTAACGAACAAAGGGCTATATTTTTTTGTTGAGAAAAATCGCCGCATTTGTTGATAATATTGCCTGTTGTGGGTATACGGCGAGTGGGGGCATTCTGGTCTGGGAGCTCGATTCGAGTGCTTGAGAAAAGGTGATTCGGAAGTTCAATACTGTGTAAAATAAAGGTTTATAGTGTGCTAAATAAGGAGCTTTATTACACTGTAAACTGTATAGTTAGTTCGCATGTAAATTTAAAATGAAATAAATTAAAAGAAAATCTTTTTTTTAAAAAGCTTTTATAGTCCGCCATATTGGATTGAGAATAACGTCAAATTATTTTTTAAGTCACTCTCAATAAGCCCTTTCATTTGATACCCATATTGTTGAAATTCATTAAAAATAACTACTCCGCCATCTTGGACGGTCCGCCATATTGGATTTAGAATAACATCATATAACATATCTTGCATTGTCATCCAAACTGAACGTGTATACAACATTTTAGCTCAATCGGTTGAAGATATCTACTTCAAAATTGAGTTCAAAGAATCCACCGTAACATACATACACGGCAAGTTAAATAAAAGCTTTTAAAATGTAGCCCTTTGTTAGTTTGCCTTGTCCCTAGTTATATATTAGCATAGCAAAGAGTCACTTCAATATTACTTTATTGGGAGAATCGTCGAAGCTGGATCGATGTCGTAGCTAGTGTCTAGCTTCCACGAGCGGCTTTACCCATGTCCCGAGGAAACTACTCCGCGCGTCTGGATAACGATGTCGTAGCTAGTGTCTAGCTTCCAAGAGCAGTTTACCCACGTCTCGTGGAAGCTACTCCGCGCACACGGATGAAATGTAGCCTGTACCCTTCCCTTCAATCAATGGGCTATTTAGAAATGAAAGGATTTTTCAATTCGTACAATTTGTTCATGAGATTAGCGCGCTCAAGAATACAAATACTATACGTAAACTCCTCAGCTTTATAGTATTATTTTACTATAGTTATGTAGCGCGTAATATAGAAATATGTATATAGGCGCAAGCACACCAAGCTACCCGAACCTGTCAAATGTTCCTAATCAACTTTGAACTAAATGCGTCAACGATAAAGTTGAAAATCTATTAAAGAAATTTGACAAATTGTAGTAGCTTGTTGTGTTGGCGTCTGTACATTATAAAGTTAATAATATACACGCAACACACACGAGTAAATTAAAAGCCGTTAATAAGGCTAAGCAAAGTTGCCATTAGACGGATCAACATAATTTGGAAATATTTACAAGTTACTCTGAAATACTTGTTTAAAACTTAACCGGGATACGGCTAACTGGCAGTTACCCAGCGCTAAAAGCTCCCGAAACTCGAAAACTTAATTGCCTAGTAACTCGCTGGTTTAACTACGGGATAATAATTAGTCAAAGTATTAATTACACATGTATTTAAGTGTTATAGTTATGGACGAGTAGAAACTTTGATCATTTATTGCAATCTACATTTCAAATTTCAGTTTTTGTTAACGTGTCTCAGTTATTGCATTTTTCAGACTGTTTTGTCAATAAGATTAGATTTGTCTATTTTTGAAACCTCCGTCACAATTACGACTTATTACTTATGGAATTAAAGATTAATAAAAATGAAAGAATTCAGTCATAAAAATTTTCACATACTGTGTTGGAATAATCCGGCATATACGTTTATTAACTCAGTTTAAAATAATAAATATTAAAAGATACATTTACAATTACAGATGGCTTAGATTTTATAGTAATAAAAAGTCTTAATAATAACAATCGTATCTAATAATTAACTTAATCTAGGCTAATACAATATATGCGAGGAAATAACATTCTAAGTCATCAGATATTATATGTCCCATTTATTAATTTTCGTTCCATTACTTCCATTAAATCTTAACCTTATAATACATAAAAATTTCCATATAAATCTACACGATTCAATACACAATCCAAACGCTAAACCTCAACTCATATACCATCAAATCCAAGCGCACGCGCAAGCTCCACTCAAACAAAACAAACTATAAATACACTCGCCGCCATATTGCGAAACAATGAACGCTTTCAGTAAACCATGTCGTTAACTGTTATGTTGGTAATTAATAGACTTACCGGCGAAAGGAGAAACCTAATACTCAATTATAGAACCGAAGAATTTGTTTGTTTGCCTACTTCCTTGAAAGCGCTGATCTCAAAAACTGCTGGATCGATTTAAAAAAATAATTCAGTGTTCGATAGCCTACTTTTTGAGCTACTTTTATTTTATTTTATCTAGGTGTAGTCGTTGGCAAAAGCTTAAATAATACTGTGTGTACAAATTACAAAAAAGTTTGTTAACGACTTTCTTCTAAAATATTTTTATAAAATTACAAAAAATATATATACGTCATCAAGAAACAAGCAAAAGCTTTTACAATCATGTTTTTGAACATAATGAGCGTGGGTGTGATTTTAAAGAAAACACGACTTAAATATTAGGTAGCATATTTTTGTTGCGTTATAAAAATATAGCTTTTTTACGTTTTTGATGAAGATTTTCGATCTTTCTTCTGTTTTAGTGTAGTTCGCTTTTAACTGGAAATCTGTACCTACTTAGGGCCAGTTTCACAGGTTGCTGATAAGTTCCAGATAGTTTATCTGGCAGATAATTTCATACAAATTCTGTTCCATTTTTTAATTTATCTGGTAGGTAGTGGCTATCCGTAACCTGTAAAACTGGCCCTGAATATTATGAAGTGAAGACTTTTCTATTTGTTGACTTGAACGCGCTAATTTCATAGAACTATAGGACTGTTTTGAAAAATTATTCCAGTATAAGTTGCTTTACTTTTAGATGGGTTACTTTTTATCCGTATGCGCGGAGTAGTTCCCACGGGAAGCAGGTCAAACCGCTGACGGAAGATAGCAAAGATTATATGGAAAATAACCATGTGAAAACACTTCTTAGTAATAAAATTGGTGAAACAAAAAATCACAATCTATTTTAGCATTTTAGCAAAAATATAACACAAACCGACATTTCCTTATTATTATTTTTTAAATTTTACATTCAACTAATTTATGATTTAGATGACAAATATATTGCGTGTTCTTGGCTATCAATAAATATTTTACACAAAATATATTTGACAGTCAGGGACGTTCATCACAAAGATTGGTTAAGGTACCACCACTAAGGAAAAAACTTGCCAGTAGATCTAATAAAGACCTAGAAACTGTCTGCAGGGACTGAGGGTTGATCGCAAAACTTACCGCGGGCCTGGCATACAAGGACCTCTAAAAAGAACATAGTAGGTTTTAGTCAGTAAGAGTCTTAGACTACCTCCAGCTGCACTTTAAACGGGAGGGGTCAATTGACGATACACCACGAAAAGAAAACCTAGAAACTACACATCGCTTTCAAGAAATTCTTTGACCCTTACAAAGATTCCAGCATATTTTCTCTATAAACATTCATGCTTTTAAACCTCGAAGCTAAGAAATTTCTGATAAAACTGTATTTTCAGTTTATTTAGATAATATCAATGTAAAAATTCATAAGTCTCTCGTCACTTCAATATATACGATAATTCATTATACTTCAGTAGGTATAGTCTATATATTTAACATGTCATGGAAAAGTGTTCACGCGATATTCACTTCCCAAAACTCTTACAAAAATGATGACGCAAATAATGTTGGGTGGAAATTTCGACAGCTCATCTCCTACGCAATTTGTTGACGTTCAATAATATTTATGGTAAAGGGGATCCCACCAAAACCATTCTGTAAAAAACTAGCCAAGTCTCACTCTGACGACCAGTCTTCCAAGGGGTCTCGGGTTGGTGATCAGACAGGCAGTCGCTCCACGTAAAACACTGGTAGACAGCTGCATCCGGTTAAGACTGGAAGCCGACCCCAACATAGCTTGGGAAAAGGCTAGGCCCATGATTTTTTCTTTCTTCATCTTTCTATATGAATTAATATGTAAGGCATAGTATCTCTCAAGTAATGTCTGGAATAATTTGCATCATCATTTCGCCTGCCGAATTCTAACCCCAGTACACCGTATTAAGCGTGCTACAAACGAGATAGAAATTGACAATGACCGCTCATGCGCGTCCCAGAGAGTATGTAATACATTGCAACAGCTAAATGGCTGCAATTTCGTGGTAGCGCTTTACAGCGCTTTGTAAAGTTTAAAGCGGATTCAGAATGTAGCGGTTCTATGTATCGTTTATGCTGTATTGTACAGAGTTGCCAGCACATCAAGTCAGTCATTCTGTCAAATTACCATCATCATCACAGCCTTGTTTATCGTCCAACTGCTGGGCACAGGCCTCCTCTCCCACGGAGAAGGATTGAGTGTTAATTACCACGCTTGCTATGCGGGTTGGTGATTTAAGACTTTATAGTCCAGGTTTCCTCGAGATGTTTTTCTTCACTTTTAATCAGTCATTGGTGTCCAAGATAAACTTAGAAAGTACGTATAACTTAGAAAAGTTACTTTTGTACTTGCCTGACCTGGACTCGATCGCGCACCCTCACATTCGAAAAGCTGGTGCTTTAACCACTAGGCCACCATGACTCATTCATTCTCTTTCATTCTGTCAAAGATATGGTTCAAAGTAGATTGGGAACATTTGACAGCTTCAGCTAACTGCATGGGCCGAAGTTTATTATAAATTTAGGATTCAATATAGAAACTTGAAATGTTATCAGTTATGTAGTACTATCAGTTGAGTGATAACTTATCATTGATTGCAAACAGAATTGGTGACAAGTAACATGGATTTCTACAAAACAGAGTATAATATTAAAAAAAAAACATCTGTTCTATTTATGAATTACGTGGTCAATATTTTGTTCTAATATTATAAAGCTGAAGTATTTGTTTGTTTGCTTGAACGCGCTAATCCTCGGAACTACTGAACCGATTTGAAAAATTCGGATAGATAGAGTTGTGGCTATACGGCCATTTTGAAACTGGCCCTAAAATTATAATCTTACAAACCACACACAGTAACACAGAAAACAATTGCCAGATAATAAACAAAGACGTAAAATGCCAGCGAAATATTAAGTGCCAGTTATATGGCAACCCAGGTCGTAAGCGGCGTTAAGTGTGGCAACACCGCCATAATGTAGCTCCCGTAAACAAAAAGCAATTAAAAAGATTAAGGTTCTATTCACATTGGAGAGACGAAGCGAGGTTATGCTGTATTTATTTTTGTTTACAATTTATGATGGTTTAAAGTTTTAAAACTCATTCAACCTGGATAAAAAGTAGCTGTCCGATAATACGGGATTTGTACTTCAGCCTTTTTGATACAGCAGTTTTATTTTTCTCTAGGTTTTAATTATTAGATTATGGGAAGACTAGCATCCGCACATGGCTTAACCCACATCCTGTAGAAAGTACTTCGTGTACTGGATAAAGAGTAGCTTGCCAAGAGGGCCGTATTGCGAGATTGTGACGCATACTACCCTCCCTTTTTTTTTCGTGGGAAATCATCAAATGACCCCTCCCGCTGAAGGGAGTGTCAGACTCTTACTGACTAGAACCCACTATGTTCCTTCTGGAGGTCCCTGTGTGCCAGGGCCACGGTATCTCTTACGAACAACCCGCAGCGCATACTACCCCTCATGTTTGATTTTTATATATATTTTTTTCTTTTTTTTGTATATTATGTTATATCTTTTTTTTAGTTTGTAATATTATGTAGTATTTCAATTTCGCAATAAAACACTTTTTCTTTCTTTTTTGTTTCTTCTGCCCAGTACTGAAAGAATTTCACTAAATCGTTCGCTTAATTGAAAGTTTTAGAACGACCACCGTAAAAAACTTTTAGAATAGAATGTTCTTATGCAAGTACAGACGCCAGCATATCAAGCTACTACAATTTTTCAAATTCTTTTTAAAGATTCTCAACTTTATCGCATATGGTTCAAAGTTGATTGGGAAAATTTTGCAGTTTCGGGTAGCTTGATGTACTGGCGTTAGTCAGTAGTTCATTAAAATATAATTCAGGCCATATTTTGCTATTTGGCATGCAAATATTCATATTATTAATTATTACTACATTAACATGAAATGTATTTCTTACATCAAATAATTATTAGCAAAAAACCGCCAAAAATGGCGACCACTAGCGTACATGTAAATGTCAAAATATTACAACTAATGGTCCTTAGTAGACATTCAACTTACAAAATAAACTCAGATGTCGTCAATACAATACTTTTTAATTACTTTTCTGAATAACAAAAGAATATGCGTTTTTCTATTAGTTCGTTGTCACGCAATTTTCACATAAAACTACGTCAGCTAATATGTTGTTCGCATTCGTGTCAATAACCTTTCCCTGCATATCGCTGTCATGGTGACACGCCATTTTGTTTATTGTTCCATACCACGATTAGGGAAATGGGGGTTCGTTTTTGATATAGTCTTCTATCTATGGGGATGAACGGAGAATTTAAGTTAGATATCACAGCTGGAACCAACAGACAGACAGATACACAAAAATAATATTTAGATGTAAGTATGTATAGATGCCAGCACATCAAGCTGTGATCCGTCAAATTACCTTAATAGATTTTCAACTTTACCGCTGAAGCATATTTATAGTTCAAAGTTTATTGGGAAAATTTGAAAGTTTCGGTTAACTTGATGTGCTGACACCTGTGCCGTGTATATGTAAATATGTGTGTAGCACAAAACGGTTATTTTATTAAAAGACATTACTTATTTTATTAATCATTTCATCATCATCTCAGCCATAGGACGTCCACTGCTAAAGATAGGCCACCCATATAGATCTCCACACATACCTGTTAGAAGCGACCTGCATCCAGCGTAATTTATTAATACGAATATTAAAAGACATTTTTAAGGACATTTCCAAGAGACTCGCTGACACTTCTCGCGACCCAAGGGCTGGCTTTTATTTCGGCCAACGATTAAGCATTGCCATACAACGTGGCAATGCTGCCAGCCTTTTGGGTACACTCCCGGCGGTCAGCGATGAGGAAGAATTTTTTGTCGCAATTTATTAATAAAGTTTTTTTTTTACTTGTATATATTAATTTATATTTTATTTGTAAATACATTGTAAGTATTTATGTGAATGAAAATTTAAAAATAATTGTACATATGTATCTACGTCAAATTTAAGAAGTTGAATAAAACTGCGTAGAAACAAACCATTTGACACTGTTAATTGAATCAGTAAAATCCGTTCACCTTTACAAAATGAAATTATTTTCATAAATCATTAACTTCATGACAAGTTGCAAGTAATTGATTGGAAAAGTCAAACGAAGAACCTTCATTTATTATTCTTCTGTGATTTATTACTGTATGCCAAAATATTTGGGTATATTCGTCATTAATTTAAAGCTTCGTGGGAAATTCTGTTGAAAATACATCTTAATAGAATGATTATTATATACTAATATTAGCAGGTTAACTTGTTTGCTTGAACGGGTTGATCTCAGGAACTACTGGTTTGATTTTTTAAATTATTTCATTGTTAGATAGCCTATTTATCGAGGAAGGTTATAGGCTACTTTTTATTTGAGTGAGGGAATGAAATGATAGTCATTCCTGACATAATTTATAATCGATCGAATTGATTTTATCTTACATGCGTAAAGGTCTGTTTAAACTTTATGAATGAGATTTATTTATTTGATAAATATAATATGCATGTCTCCATCAGTAAATCTGCAGCAATTTATTTCATTGTGGCGGTAGATAGAAGATCAAAAGAACAAACATAATAAATATTTTAATTATAAAGGCCCCGAATTGAGATCTGCCTCCTCCTTTTTTGGATTATCGGTTAAAAATATATGTTTTTTTATTATATATCGTGTCAACGTAATTATTTTTATTTTTATTAATTGAAATTTTCATAATGGTAGGTATATCTAACTTCATAACTCGCCATACTTTTATAACTAGATTTTTCTTAACACTCCATTCATAGTCAAACTGAGAACGTCTATCTATTAACCCTGGGTTTTATCCAAGCTCCTATCTTAACTATCTTGTAAAATGGGAACTTCTCATTCAAAAGGACATTTTCCCACGATATAATTTATGAGCGTTTAAGTTATTGTGTAGAAGCCGCGTAATCGTGATAAATAGTCTAGTAAACCTGTGAAATGAACAGTATTTAATTAATTCTGTTAAGAAGTTGGACAGATAGATTAATGTTTAGTGTTATTTCAATGAATGGGAATATAGTGTTATTTTATTTCATAATTCTATGTGACTAAGGGCCAGTTTTACAGGTTGCTGATAAGTTCCAGATAGTTTAATTGGCAGATAATTTCATACAAAAACTGTTCCATTTTTGAATTTATCTACTAGATAGAGGCTATCCGTTTACTTCTATAAAGGGCCAGTTTCACGATCCAAAATAGTCACTATCTACCAAATAAATTAAAAAATGTAACAGAATTTGTATGAAATTATCTACCAAATAAACTAACTGGAACTTCTTCGTAGATGGTGAAACAGGCCCTAAATAGTTTCTCCGTGGCGTTTTCCGCGTTTTACGGACACATTTTCAAATGCAAGTAATCAGGACTTCACTTTTGTGTCACTGTCAAATTTTATAAATCGAATCTTCCAATATTGTAATAAGGTTCAAAATCTATTACAGAAATTTGACAGATTGTAGTAGCTTGATGTGCTGGCATTTGTACATTACTCAATCCGTTATAGTAGACGGTATACAAATATTTGTTCTGCGTCGAGTCCGGACAAACACCCTTATCGTAGAAAGCCTAGCTTCACTGTGCCAATATAGCTGTCGTAACGTATCGTTTGCCTTACAGTGGTTTCCTAGAAACATATGAATAATAAAATAGGTACTACCCTGTAGTTTGTCTAAGGTAAACTATGGGGACTGGGGACCCCTTAGCGCCAAGCTCTGCTGAGTTGTTCGCAAGAGTTACCGTGGACCTCCAGAAGGAACATAGTGGGTTTTAGTCAGTAAGAGTTTGACACTCAAGCTTAATCCTCAGCGGGAGGGGTAATTTGATGATTTCCCACGAAAAGAAAAATAATGATTTGAAAGATTCAGGGCGCCATTTTCAGATGAGTTGGGGAAGATTATTATTATGCTCATTATATTATCGTCTTAGGATCAAATCTTATATAGAGTGGAAAACTTTATTCAGACGCCAGCAGATCAAGCTACTACAATCAGTCAAAATTTCTTGGTAGATTTTCAACTTTAACGCTAATGTATATGGTTCTAAGCTGATTAGGAAAATTTAAGTTTCGGGTAGCTTGATGTGCTAGCGTGGGTACTTGTTTATGATGTCATTGACATTTTCAGACATTAGAATGTATGAAGAAAAGTACTTTTTATAACACAGAAAATGACAGCTAAGTTTCGAATACCCGATAACTTAGAAATATAAAAATCATTTATTCAAAGTAGGCTGAAAATCAGCACTCTTTAAAGGCTGAATGAACACATGTATATTTTTCCATACAAATACCTGCGACCCACTTTCGTATCACTTATTTCCCGATAAGAGATGACAAATATGATAAAAAGGGTACATGCACACAATTTAATCCATTTCCAAAATCATCCGACCGAGAACAGCGAGATTGACGAGCTCACGGCAGGGAAGGGTTAACGCGGGGCGAACAACCAAAAAATATAAAATATATTATATTTCAAAATAAATTCTAAATCGTGTTTATGAAAAACCTATTAGCAAAAAAATACTTTAAAACTATATATTTTTTCTATTTGTTTAATGAGAAATTAAGAATTATTCTACTACTAAATAAATGTTGTGACCTGTTACGAGTATCATAACAAGATAAAAAAGATAAAAAGTCATTTATTCAAAGTAGACTGAAAATCAGCACTTTTTGAAGGTCAATTCTACAAAATACAGCCCCAAAAACGCCCGGCCTTCACCACTTCCTATGTGTTTTTGCAGGCTATAAATCTGATTCATGAAAACAGTAAAACACATTCCTAAACAGTACTATTTTGAAGCACAAGTAAGAAATAAATCTCGCCTAATAGATTGTGAAATAAAACCTATTCGGAGTTGTTGACCCTACGCCTTAACACCCATAAGCTGCAGAGACAAATATAAGGGTTCGCAAACTAAATTGGAACAAACAATATTTTCACAAAAACCTGATTTCCTGAACTGCCCACAAATGTTTGTGACATTTTTATTATTCCTGCGAAAAATAAATCCTTTTTGCCTTAACTGACTAACTGTGTTTGATTGGTATTTAAATTTATGGACCATTTTTTCTCGTTAAATTCTACCATAATGCTGCCTACCAGTTAATATTTTGGCGAGTATTTGAATTACTGCTGAAAGTTTTTGGGTTTTTACTTTTAGATTATCGGATTGAGTATTTAAATTTCTGTGTAATTTAAATAAAAATAATAAACAGCTGTTAGGTATAACAGCTTTTGTTTACTACAAAATTGGGACGAAAATTTTATATTATATTGTCTCAAAATATTATTAATATTGTCACTTTTTGAGCTGTGTCTAAAGGCTAGACTCCAACAAAGCGGAGCGGATGATTTTTTTAACAAAAGAAATTTCACTGCTTGGGGATACTACTGAGTGAGGAGACGATACGAGATGCCGGGAAGCAATGCATGGATGCGGGTTGCTGAAGATCGCGCAAGGTGGCGAGCCTTGGGGGAGGCCTTTGTCCAGCAGTGGACGTCTTTCGGCAGAAACGACGGCGAGATGTTTAAATGACGACCTTTGAATTATTTGCTTAAAAACTTTTTCGCTCCGCTTTTGTGGAGTCTAAGCCTAAATAATAAAATACAAGAGTGGCAATCTCTAATCATATTCAGGTTTCGAATATCTACTGAAGTGTGACAATATGAGGCTTAAAAACGATCGGGGTGTTCCATTTTCAACCCATGACACTTCACCCCATGACATATGTTTTCTGTTTCTGTTCCTTGCTCAACCCATCGCAATTATTAGACTTTTTAATCCAAATGATCGCCAGCTGATGTGAAAATTAACCTTTTTTTAATAGGTTTCACGTAAAATTAAAGAATCAGCTAAGAAGAAAACTAGGGACTAATGAAGGAGTGACAAATGGTCCGTCGTCGTCTTGTCTTTCCTAATTAACTTTAAGAAAATTACTTATTAACGTTTCAACTAGCTATTTTTCGTATTGAAGTGTATTCCAACCAAAACGTTATGAAAATTACTATACAAAAATAAAAATTATTTAATAAAAAATAAATAAAGAGACAGATTACTTATATAAAAAAATATCATATTTATGCTCACATAACTCAAAGCATAACTCAAGCAAGGGCCTAAATCAGCCAAAAATAATTTACTTATTAGCTCTTACACAAGTCTGGTACCCTCGGGTCCGTTTCATTTATTATGAAACACTAGGGTCCTAAGCTCCATAGTAATCCTAGAATTTAAAATGGCCGCCGGCCTTTTGAAGTTACCATGTAGGTTTGGAGCGCTTTAGACAAATACTGCTTGGAATTTTAGCAACATGACTTTTATATAGGAACGTCGCTGACTTAGAATGCTTAGATTTTATATGACTTACTAATAAAGTTATGATTTTCGGTCCTTTATGAAAGTTTTATTTGCCACTAGTTGATTAGCCTGGTGCTCTTCAGATTATATGTGCATATGTATGTATTTGTTTAGAATCAAAATATGTAGTCATTATATCTCGTTTCTTTTTGTGCTGGTCATTACAAAAGTCTTATAAATAACTAAGCGGGTAAATTTACCCTTTTTATAACTAAAAAAAATATTATAATACACAATTTAGGTACCTACTCTGTTTGTCATCTTGTTATGTCACAAAGATCTCAAATTTTAATTGTCCACTATAGGGACACATATCACATCATGCCTCTTCTCCTACAAAGAAGGAATGAGTATGATTGACATACGCTTGGTTGAGAGTCTGATGCTTTAACCACTAGGCCACCACGACACTTTAGTGTAGTAATTTAAACCTTTTAAAACACTTAGTTTCATTACCCTTTTATGAAAATTGCGGATAAAAGCAATTAATTCTATAATTGTGATCGCCCATGGTAAAGGCCTATTAGTAAACCAACCTCTAATTGAAAACCTTCTACAAAGCTTTTACGTTCCATTTTCAAAAACCAATAATAATTTTAATTCTCTACGCAATGTCCGTTTCCCTGATTTCCAGTCAGCTTTTACCATATTAAATTGAATTTCGAATTGAATTATTCTCTCCAAATGTTTCGTAAATCAAATATCTGCGATTTATATAAGGCCAGTGTTAATGCTTAGTTCATAATTTAAAATTCCCTTTGACTTTTTGGCGTTTATTTTATTTGATACTAGCTTCCGCCAGCGGTTTCACCCGCTTTCTGAGGGAAGTACTTTCCATACCCGGATAAAAAGTAGCCTATATGTTATTCTGATGTATAAGCTATATTGTGGTAAAGTTTCATTCAAATCCATTCAGTAGTTTTTACGTGAAAGAGTAACAAACATCCATACATCTATACATCCATACATCCATACTTACAAACTTTCGCCTTTATAATAGTAGTAGGATTAGGATTAGGATTAGGATATAGATGGAAGTTTGAATGATTGATTGCTTTTTAATCGAAATTAAGGTTTGTCCACACAAATCAGTGACGTCCAGGAACGGCGTTTGTTTCTTCGTTCATTCAGGAACGCTCCGTTGTCGGCACGGGCGCGGACATGTGTGATCGTGTTCATAGACAATGTATGAGCCGATATTTTGTTTGACTACTGACGAAATACGTTCCTTATTCGGGAATAAGTACACCTTTATTCTTGCAAAAATAGTACAATTTCGTAAATGTATTTTTGACAAAAATATGTAGGTAGCTAATGTGATAATAATGCATTAAAGTTGCACACTTATGACTTATCCTTCGCTACCGAATATCTCTATCGCTCTAAGGTTAGCTGTAAGAGAACCCAACTCTGGGTTAAGCTCGCCTTTGTATATAATATTTCAATTTATATGTATTGTGTTACGTGTATTTATGTGAGCAATAAAGTATAATATTAGGTACTGTTTTAATGAAAAAGCAACCTACAAAAACCCTTAATAATTATCAACAATATTTTACGCCCATGTCGCGCTAAAATGACCAATTAACTTTTTGGACGCTGAAGAAATTAACAAAAGCCTTCTTTCTAAGGAAACTTTCATAATTTTCGCTTGTTCACAATTTCTATTTTTAACTTTCGTTTCCTTTTCAAAGAATTTTTTAAACTGTAAATGTCAAGGGAAAACAAAATATTTTTTTTTTATATTTCGATCAAAAATATCTTGTTACTTATATTACTTTCAGATATATACTGGAAATCGTATAGTTACTATAATCATAAAATTGTTAATAAATGCTAAAAAAATACATCAAGCATTTTTTTACTCCTGAAGCACAGGTTCGACCTTAGGAGGGGCCCTTTAGGGCCAGGGTCTGCTTGGGCTGCGGGTTGTTCGTAAGAGATACCGTGGCCCTGGCACATAGGGACCTCCAGAAGGAACATAGTGGGTTTTCGTCAGTAAAAGTCTGACACTTTCCCGCGAAAAAAAAAGCACAGGTTCTACCTAGTTCAGGCTAATTCTGTATATTATGACCTAAGTGGGTAATTACATTTTTTTATAATTATAAACATTGAAACCTAGAGACTCATTTAGCAAAAGACATCGTGTACACAATCATTAAATGTATTATCTAACCCTCAAGTGCACATAAATATAATATTTACGATACCCTCCACATCTTACAACAGGCTGAGTGAAGGGTTGAGGTCACTGACCTAATTTCTTCTCCACTGAACTTCCCCTTTTATCTTGATATATCCGGCTCTTTAAGATATATGGCGTGAAATGTTTTATTAATGTTCATTTTATTGCAAAATATTTTTTACTAGTTTCCGTCGGTGGATTCACCCGCCTCCCTAAAAAGTCTATAGTAGCCTTCTTCGATAAATTGACTATCTTGTAATGTTTTTTGGAGTCGACTTCCAGTCTAACCGGGTTCAGATGAGTACCAGTGTTTTACAAAGAGCGACTCAATAAAAGAAAAGAAAATACCCTTTGTGAAGCATCTGCAACAATTTTTTTTTTTCAAGATAACCTTTATCTTATTTCAATATACATGAAAGGCATTTGAAGGTCAGAGACAGTCACTTGACAGTCAGAGCGCAACTCGACATTATCAAAATTTCTTCAGAAAATGTATTTTTCTGTGAAAAAAGAAGCAAAAGAATAGAAACTCGTTTGTTTATTAATTGAAAATCGGAGCCCTTTGTTATTAGGTATTTCTTTAGAATATCTAAAAACAATGAGTGTTGAAAATAATATAGATTTCTTTTTACATTTTTATTAAAGAAATTTGTTGTTTTTAATTTCTTAAATTAGTAGAATTCCCTTTTACGGCATATTTATCATATTTTCATTATTATTATAGATGTTTACAAATTATTCTTACACACATTTGATACATGTACTTATATTTAAAAAAAGAACTGAAAAAAAGCGTCGAAGAAATCCTCCTCATTTCTGTCTACTGGGAGCGTGCCCAAGAGAGTTGTCTTTTTAAATTATATTCCTTTTTTTTCTCTTTCTAATATACATATGTAGGTATATAATTAGTTTAATTTCTTGAATCTTTAAATGCATTTATGTATACATATTCCATTTAGTCATAAAATGCAAGCAACATCACATAAATGATAAATGATAGTTATTTTGCAAAAGGGTTGAAATCAACACTTTTACACAACAACAATATATCGTTTACACGTCATACATACATTATGAACTAGTCTTATCAACATTTTATTATATGGTACATATCCATATGAGAAAATCCCCTTTACGTCCCAATCATTCCCCGGTTATATATCCACAAGCACTCTATTGATTTCCCTATGTTTATTGAATATAATAAAAGCGAATCTTCTGAATAATACGAGGGAAAACAATGCTTATACCCTGTAGATGCTCGTAAAATTGTTATATGTCCCGCCCTTAGGTCAATGACCTCGTTATTAAGACGTGTGTAGTGTGTGATGGTATGATCATAATAATTTATGTTGTTCTTTTTTGGTTTTGTATTTTTTTAACGTTTCTAGACCTAATACAGAAGAGTTCAGTTTCTGTGATATGATCATAATTATGGTGTCACTTTTTGGTATCGTATTGTGTGAAAGAATGTTCTTATATTTTTTAACGTATCTGCTACCTACTAATGCTATGAAATGCAGTTTAAGAGTTTGTCTGTTTGCTTGAAAGCGCTAATTTCAGGAATAATGGGCCGATTTGAAAAATTAATTTAGTTTTAGATAGCCTTTTTATCGAGTAGGACTATGTTACTAGATACTATAGGGTACTTTCTATCCTGGCGTGCGGAGTAGTTCCCACGGGATGCAGGCGAAACCGGTGGCGAAAGCTATTAAATCAATTGAAAAAAATATACCGAGCGGTCTTCTCTATTGAATTCCTAGATGTTATTTCAGAAAATCCTGATTTTGATCAATAAAATGCTTAAAACAATTATGATATTTATTTATTTATTTATTGGAAACCTTAAGCTGAATAAATAAAAATTCTTTCAAAATAAAATTGAAACAGAATGGTTAAATAAAATCTAGATTATGCCTATCATGCCGTGTCTACTTCATAATAATGCCCATTAAAAAGGGTAATGCGTTTAGAGGATAAATAGAACAGAATCACAAAAGAGTTTAAATGTCAAGTGTGGGGAGCTCAGGAGCCTGGCTGTCCTTTAAAAAGGTCAGATGAGTGAAGGTTGCAGTGAATAAGATTTCAATAAAAAAAGGTTGATACGTGAGGTTTGTTTTTTAATAATGAGAGTCTCTTAAAGGACAGTAGCTTGTGGCTAAGTAACAGCCGGACGGAGTCGATCGATTATAAGGTTAAGCAACGCTTAACCATTGACCATCTTATTATGACAAGTTCCTTTGTGTTGCAAACGGGAAGATAAGTTGCCCCAACCCGGTCAGCCAGTGCCTACTCGTCCCGGATAACATTTGAACATCTTTAGCAGTTGTTATGGGTAATCCCACGTAATTTAGGTTGAGGAGGTCAGATATCAGCTGCAGCTGACACGAACATAGCTTGGGAAAAGGCATAAATAATTTACCTGTTTGAAAAATATGTAGTGGGAACACTTATCTTTGATCATTAAAAAAAAATATCTTGTAAATGTTTTTCTTGTTAATAAATAAAATATATTAGTTTAAGATGAAAGAAACTGAATAATGTTTTTAGGGGTAATTAACATCAGCCTTTTATCACCCCACTGCTGGGCACAGGCCTCTACGCCTACAAAGAAGGGAGCGAGCGCAATCACCATGCTTGCTCAATGCGGGTTGGTGATACGCGGTTATGATTGTTTTATAATTGTTTATTTTCCTTACATGTAAAAAAATATTTCAATGGCTATTTGTAAGTATGGCACTCTGTTATTTTGGTTCACTCCATGTAAAAATGAGGACATTTTCTATTAAACTATTTTAGCACATTGTTTTGGACGAGATTGTACGAAACGCTTACAACAGTATTTCCATTATAACTTATTATCATTGGTTACTCAGAATACATTCTCTTGTTTTCTCTTTTAGTAATTTCAAGGTTGTTCATCTACTAACGTATTACTGCCCCATAAATTCCAGAGTATATTCAATTGTCTATGGAATTGGATACCAAATAGAGTAAGTGGTTTTGTTGTGCAAAACAAGAAAATTATCATAATAGAAAAATAAAGTAATGGTACTTTAAATAATTCGCCATTATCATCTGATTAGCCTTTTATTAACTATGTTGGGGTCGGTTTCCAGTCTTTTGCATGATGCGACTGCCTGTCTGACGTCAACCCTGGGTAAACCGATCCTCTCTTGGTAAGGCTCTCGCTCCGGCTGTGTGACTTCTACCTGTTACGACTTCTAAAGATGTTCAAATGACAACCGGGACCTATCAATTAAACGCAATATAATTCACAAAAAGACTAAGGGCCAATTTCACAGGTTACGGATAGGCACTATTTACCAGATTTCAAAAATGGAATGAAATTAAAAAATGGAACAGAATTTGTATGAAATTATCTGCCAGACAAACTATCTGGAACTTATCAGCAATCTGTGAAATGGCCCTAAGTAAACTATATTTTTTGAACATGTCTCAATGCCCTCTTCTGCACATAAGAAGAGGTCTTTGCTCCATACCATCACGTGTATTACAGACACATGTGTATGCAGAAAAAACGGTTGTAACATAAATAAGTTCGGAGCAATGACATCCAACGTCAGTAACACAGCGTACGCCAGCACATCAACCTACTGCAATCTGAAAAAATTCTTTAAGATATTTGCAACCTTATCACAATACCGGAAGGTTAATATCCGATTGTTCAATTTTGACAGATTTGGGTAGGTTGACCTGCTGGCGTTTGTACATATTCCAATTGCCAAGGAGACTAACGTGAGAAAATAATTATTTTTTCGTTGTTGATCTAGACGTGTCTGTGTCTGTGATTTTTTGAACGCAATTTTTTAAGCATTTTCATAACGTATTATACAGACGCCAGTACATCAAGCTGCTACAATCTGTCAAATTTCCTTAATAGATTTCAACTTTATCTTTATCGCTGAAGCATTATATGGTTCAAAGTTTATTGGGAACATTTTCCAGTCTCAGGAAGCTTGATGTGTTGGCGTTTGTTCATGCATTTTGCCTGTCCTGACTTTTTTTAAGCATTTTCAGAACGTATTGTGCAGACGCCAGCACATCAAGCTACTACAATCTGAAAATTTTCAACTTTATCGCTGAAACGCATTTTTCAAAGATGATTGGTAAAATCAGTTTTGGGTAGCTCGACGTGCTGGCTATACATTGTTTAGAACGCGTAAACAATCGCACATCTACTGCCAAGTTTTTAATGTGGCGTATTTTTCCATAGCGTACAGTGAACGGGTATTTTAATTCCGCTGTTTGTGCGTTATGATGTGCTGGGGTCTTTGTAACTGAGTGAGTTATGAACGAAAATAACAAATTTACGCCTATTTGTAAACAAACGTGTATGATTTTCGAGGTATTTAAAAAAAATGAGAAACATTGCTAGTTAAAAAAAAACAGTGAAGGAAAGATTGAGAATGGATTCTATGGGTATTTTTAAATAGAAAAATAACGATGATGGTTTTAATAAAAATCCTGATATTACCAAATATCTGCTATATTTGTAAGATTTATTTTCCATAGACTACAAAAAAAAAACTTTTCGTCATAACCAGAAGTCGGTGTCTTGAGGCTGTTATTTAGTTTAGTAAGCCAAGCCACCGACTTCTAGAGGATTTTTCCTTTTAAGTATTTTGTGATTTTCTGCTTTTCAGTTTCCTATTCAACATTTGAAGAAATCTACTTTCACACGTATTCGTACTTAACAGCATCGAGCTTCCAGTGGCACTCATAACCTACAGCACATCAAGCTACCCGAAACTGTCAAATTTCCCCTATCAACTGTGAATCATAAGCATAAGCGATAAAGTTGAAAATTAATTAAGGAAGTTTTACAGATTGTAGTAGCTTGATGTGTTGGCGTCTGTTGCGGCTACACATCTGGAATCGAATCCGCGCCCTCATACTCGAAAGGCTGGTGGTTTAACCACTAGGCCACCACGACCAGGACGAACTTTTTCACTAAACTATAAATAGGGAACTATCTTTGTAGCGCTGTCCTTCAAAAAGGTCGGTCGTAGTACGCGTAAATGTACTGCGCATGCGTGGAGCGATGCATGAATGTAGTACAAGCTAAAAAGGTCATAACTTGTGACTTCATAGTCATCTGACTAACCTTTCTCTGGCAAAGTAAAGTCGGATTTATTGTTATTTTTGTTTATTAAATGATGTGAAAATGGTATTTTCGTTTATGATAAAATCTATTTTTTTTTGTGTACTATCTATGTACATTATAGTATAAGAAAAAGTCTGTTTGTCAATTAGCGATAAACACAGAAACTATTGTACCTACGGATTTTAATGCTCTTATAAACGTCAGATGGATTGATCCATGAGGAACGTTAAGGTGTATATATGTATAATTGGTTTTTGTATAAACTAGCGCAGCCGAGGCGAGCTAGTAATAGGCAATCACGCTATTATTTATTCGGTTGGTAGTATTTTATTATTATTATTTTTTCATTTAAAAAAGATCGGTCCATCTAACCACAAGTAATTTGTTTTTTTATTATTTATCTTTCTCTAATAATTTTCAAATACCAAGACTATTAATCAAAGAGTATTAAGATATCTATTAGAAAAAACACAACAATTTATCCCTGTCCTTCTCAGGGTCTAGACTATCTATATACCAAATTCTATTCAAAACCTTTCAGTAGTTTTGTCGTGAAAGTGTAACAAACAGATACGAGTTACTTTCGCATTAATAATAGTAGCAAATATGCTCATATGCAACCTATAGAGCCTAATAAATTAAAAGAAAAACATTTTTTTAAAAAGCTTTTATAGTCCGCCATATTGGATTTAGAATAACGTCAAATTATTTTTAAGTCACTCTCAATAAGCCCTTTCATTTGATACCCATATTGTTGAAATTCATTAAAAATAACTACTCCGCCATCTTGGACGGTCCGCCATATTGGATTTAGAATAACGTCATATAACATATCTTGCATTGTCATCCAAACTGAACGTGTATACAAAATTTCAGCTCAATCGGTTGAAGATATCTACTTCAAAATTGATTTCAAAGAATCCACCGTAACATACATTAACGGCAAGTTAAATAAAAGCTTTTAAAAAAGGACATAGACTACATTATCCAGATACGATATCATTTAAAACCACAATGACTAGTAAAATTCCAGCATTCATTTTTACAACGAACGACTAGGCAAACAGAATGTGAAACATAGGTATTATTATTTTATTGCTAAAGTAATTTGGCACGCGGTGCGAATAAAAAAACTGTGTTTCCAAAACAATGAACACGTTTCAGTCGGTTTTCATGAATAGCATTGTTTCAGTGTCACACGAACTGAAAGCTTTACAATATAACTATATTGACTAGACAACTAGATGGCGTAGTAGCTAATATATATGTAATCTGCCTGCCAATTCAGAGGTCACGGGTTCGATTATAAGTCACAAATGTTTGTGTGCATGAACATTGGTATTTGATTTAGTCTGGGTGTTTTTATATATTATGTATGATAAGTATGTATTTAGATCGTTAATAAGAAAAGTACTATAAGTACGTTTTTTCAGTTGTCTGGTCCATACTACAAGCTCTCTTTAGTTTGTGACAAGATGAAGTTGTGTGAATGTGCGAGGATAATTGTTATGAACATATTGTAGATTATGCAATATTATTGTTACTAATTGTAACTAAAATTAGTGTTTAAGGTATACTTAGAAAGTAACTTAGAAAAGTTACATTGGTAACTCCCCGATCTGCAGGCTTAGCGTGGCGATTCTATATCTACATATACTGTCAAGAAAAGACAAAGCTCTTTCTGTAAATGTCAACATTTCTTCTATCCGAGCATGGCGCAACCTCTCAACTCACATATAATCACTTGTAGACTTATGTCGATCGAAGAAAAGAAAAATTTCTTCAAATAATTTCAAAAGAAATCTTATGTCAGTCTGTCACTTTTCTGTCATTATATCCACTCTCCGGTAGACAAAACTTTTCTCGCTAAGCCTGCTGGTATCGAACTCGCACTCTCATAGTTGAGAGGCTGTTCCTTTAATCAACAGACCACCGCGGCTTTAAAACTACAATCCACACTATGAAAACTATTATATGCAGCTGTTCCAATGCAAGATAAAGTCTCAAAGATTTATGACGTCATAACTCAAAACATATACAGACAGCAAAATAAGGATTCAAACCCCTCAGCTAGCTCTTCATTGTTCTAAGAAAACCCAACATTTATGTTCACCGTACATTCTTGACAAGTCATTATCCCATATCTCATGAGTCCTGGCAACGCTTCAGGCTATTATTTCTAAAGTTTAAGGTCCGCAGAACAGTCTCATGGGACCTTTAATTAATGCTTTTGAAGCTAGAAGCACGAATTTCGCCTATCTGATCTTTAATCATACCCGAATACCCAGGCCCGAGTGGTGTTACAGAAAGATATATTCATAGACTTTTGGTCTACTTTCTTATTATCTACATAATAATATTTACAGACTTAATAATTGACATAACTTATTGAATATATTCTTTCCTAACATTTATTGATAATTAACTATAAAAAGAAAATAGTATTTAAATTATATTTATACTATACATATATAGGGCAAATTTAAATTATGCGTCGAAAAACTCCGCCGCGTCGCTGTCAGCGGGGATCGCGCCCAAAAGGCCGGCCGCATTGCCACGTTGGATGGCAATGCTGATTCTCAAGTCACTCAAAAATCTCACTGCCTCGTTTGTCTAGAAGTCGCATAGCGTGACTTCTGTGCACTGGGTCTACGGTTCGATTCCCGGGTCGCACCGAAATCACTTTTGTAGGTTTTGAGAGACTTTCATAACACAGCTCGGTGTCTGGTATCTGATCTCTCTCCGGCCGTAGCGGATTGCCGTCCCATCGGACTTAGAGAGTAAAACCTACAAATCAATTTCGGCCCTACCCGGGAACCAAACCCGAGATCCCGTTCACAAACGGGAGCAACTCTTTTATACCTATGTACTTTACACAGTTGTAGCAAGATCGCCAGACTATTTCAGCAATGTCGCAAAGTCTTATATGAAGAACACTTTACATATCAATTATTAAGCGTTTAGACTTAATCAAACCCCACTTGGTTTGCTTGATGTGTATGCGAGCATTCGTATAAGGCTTTTGTCCCGACAATTATGCATAATTACATTGTATGTACCTATGTAGGTATGGTTGTATTGTCTACGTCAGGCAAATTATTTATACTTGTGGTTTTCTTTGTGTATTTCATAATATTGCAATTAAATTAATATTTTTTGTTGTGAAATTGCGAGTTTGAGTGTTTAATATAATAAAAAAAAAACTTTTCAATAGGTTTATAATACATGGCTCATAGTAAAAAAAACTGTCTGTCTGTCGCGCAACATTTTTATGATGAACCATCAAGACTTTCAGTGAAAATCCAGAGACAGATGAAAATTTAAAATTTCAAATTTGAAATCCTTCCAAATTTTTCAGTTTTCATGAACGTTTATTATTTTAACGCCTCACTGATAACTAATGATGTGCTATTTGTTAGTGTCAAGGTAAAATATAACAGTTAATTTTTTATAGAAAAATTTAACATTTTTCTACTTGTCACTTTGTGATTGTGGTCACGAAACATATATTAATAAAAAATATATCTTTTTTATTTACCATTTTTATTAAGGCTAAAAAAACCTTTGTTATTTGTACTCGGAAAACAGCGGTTTTTCCACGAACAGAGTACAGCATTGTGAAAAATAAATTTCATTTCCTCGTATTTAAAAACATTAATCAGCTTAACAAAAGATGGATTAATTAATATTCCTGTGCTAGAATTCATTTTATGATCAGCAAAATAGCTTTTTCAGAAATAAAATAATATTAAAGTTCTCTTACTATTCAACCCTAATACTTTTTTTTCACTTACGTAATTAACTATAGAATGCAGGTTTCAGACATACCTGTAACAAAAACAATTAAACATTATTCATTATAATAGAGACGTCAAACATTATAACTTATATAGGTATATTTAATATCCAAGACTGGATACTGACCCCAACACACGTTGGCAAAGGCTAGGCAGATGATTCAATATTCAGAAGTAAATATATTATTATTTATAAAACCATTTTATAACTGTCGCTCGGTTTTAAACATAATTATGATATGTTAGAATATTTTTAAATTTTCAGATCAAAATGATCAAACGAAAAAGCAAAAAATGGACAGTAGAATTTTATATAAAGTTTTTCTCTACCTCTCTCTCTTTGTATATATGTAATATACAAATGTATGTATATTGCTATGAAACATGTTTTTAGCTCCAAAAATCTCGGCGCCATATTCGTATATTTATTAAAAACTTTTTCGTGACATCGTTCGGAAATCCAATCAACTTTCAATGAAGATTTTTCATAAAGACTTTTTTTTGGGAACTGCTCTTTTAGAAGAATATTTTCAGATGGTACATTTTATAAGCATAAAGGTTTTTAATAACACCCTTGTGAACAAAACGCGGAGTGTTCGTGACATCGTTTTTATAGCTTTTGCTAAACTTATTATGATGGAAGAACTTAATTGATTCCATTGTTTGGAAAACTGGACGTAGTTAAATAAAGTTATATTCTATTTCATGGTTGTGAGTTTAGTTTGAGAATTTTGGATTTTAATACAAGTTAGGTAATATAAATTTAATGAATGCTTCAGAAAAGAGCATACATATTAAATTATGAAAAAATATAATTCCTTTTATTTTCATAACGATTATTGATGTCATGTTTCCTTAAAATCTCGTTGTTATTATTTAATTATATTTAATTTACAGACCGAGGTTAAAAAGTGTTAGTAATACAATAAACTTACTGAACTATTGTAAGTAGGCAAGTACCTACAGACGACAGCAGGTCAACCTACCCGAATCTGACAAAATTTACCAATCGAATATTAACCTTCCGGTATTGTCATAGGGTTGGAAATTTGACTGGAGGTAGATTGATATGCTGGCATATAAAAAAACAATAAGTATATGCAAAACTTATTTACAAATTATTAAAAAAAAAATATTTGGTTCGCTCAACCACTCAAAACTTGAATAATCATGAATCGATTTCATTATAAATACATTAAATTCATTAATTAATGTTAAAATTATTTAACGAGAGCTGTACAAACAAAGCAAATTTATTTCTTTGAAACATAACTATTAACAAAAAACTTTCAAGACTGGTTAATGTTGACCCATTTCATACTTTCGTTGTAACATTCACACCGTTACCAACTCCAGAGGCGAATCGTTACCAACCAACCAACTTTTACATTCAAGACACGTTTCCTTCGCGAGGCGGGAACCTTTTATTTGACAGGTCCAATTTACTTAGAACGTTTGAACTTCTCCCAGGAATATCTATGACGTATTTTGTGACCAATGAAGTTTGTTGGTCCTAAAAGCTCTTGACTTTGAGAAATGCCGACAAACATTTATTAGTATAATCTGTCAATTTATCTGAGAAAGGTACTTTGATATTGAATTGGGTATCGGATGGTTCAAATGTTTGATTTCAGAATGTTACTTCAGGACTTTATTATTATCTGTCTAGGCTGCGGGTTGTTCGCAAGAGTTCTCCATAAGAAATACCTATAGTGAGTTTTTAAGTCAGTAAGAGCCTGACACTCACTCCAGCTAGCACCCACAGCGGGAGAGGTCATTTGATGATTTACTATGAAAATCAGAAAATCAGAAACTCAAAAACTACTTACTAACAGATTTTTATATGGATTTAATTAAAATATTAGGTAGCAATCAAAAAGGTTCACTGGTTATAATTAAGTATAATTATGTTTTCAGTGCCATTTTAGTTATTTTTTAATGTGAATACTTGATTCATATGGATATTTTATATATGTATGACCTTGTAAATGTACATACATATATGTAGGTACTATGCTTACTTAAAGATATAATAAACCAAATAAATACAAACAAATCTTAGTATATTTTTTTCATTATCATCATCAGCCTTTTTATCGTCCCACTGCTGGACACAGGCATCCTCTCACACGGAGAAGGATTGAGCGTTAATCACCACGCTTGCTCAATGCGGGTTGGTATAAGTTAATAAATAAGTTTAAATGGAATTAATTCATTACACATTTTCCATACTAACGTAATTCATCAATAAAGCAACACAAAGCCCTACATGTAAATCCCATTTTCAGTAGGTAATAATGTTATTCACATTCGTAATTAAATTTGCAGGGTTAATAGGCTACATTTTAGTAAAGCTATCCAAGCTGCGGGTCGGGTTCACTGAACCGTGGCCTCTGCTTATCCCCATTAGACTGGGCCTCGATTGCGTTCAAATTACATCATGATGAAGCTACAAGCAACAGCACGGGTCGATCGATCATAAGGTTAAGCAACGCTTGACGCGGTTCGTTCGTGGATGGGTGACCATCTTGTCATGACGAGTTCCTCCGTGTTTCGGAAGGCACGTTATATTGGTGGGCCCTGGGTGTCATTTGTATATAACATACATATTATATATGTTAGTTTAAGGTATTTATCTATGGGCCATTGATGCCTGATAATAAAGGTTAAATAAAAATAAATAAATAAAATAAATTTGTACATCTTTGGCAGTTGTTACGGGTAGTCAGAAGCCAGGAAGTCTGACAACCAGTCTTATCAAGGGGTCTCGGGTTTCCCAGGTAAGTGGGTTGAGGAGGTGAGACAGTCGCTCCACGTAAAACACTGGTACTCAGCTGCATCCGGTTAAGGGGCTAGGCAGATGATGATGATAATGATAATGATTTTAAATGAAGTACCGTTTGAATGATATTGTCTGTTGATTTTAAGTTTTGTAATGTTTGATAAAGGGCCTGTTTCACCAAATCAAATCAAATTTATTTGCAAAGAATGCAGGTTACATTGAAATAAAGGTTTACTGAACATTCTGGACCCATGTACATTTTGCCTTTAAATAGGCACGCAAATTTTTTGTAAAAATTTTACACAATAGTCATTAATTACACAAGAAAATACAAATTAAAAAATATTATAGTCACATAATATTACATAATTATTTATTACAATTGAGAAAAAAAATGTTAATTAGAAATATTGTTACTCCAAAACGATTAAAAATTTCCAATTGAATTGACGGCCACCCACAAATAAGTTCCAGTTACTTTATTTGGTAGATAATTTCATACAAATTCTGTTCCATATTAAAATTTGAATTTATTCGGTAGATAGCGACTATTCTATATATAGGCTATGACATAGTCTGTTTATTCGGACATCGTGAAACTGGCCTTAAGACATATCTCGTCAACATAGATAATGGACGAAATAAACTAATCTATCAGATATGTCTCAGATAACATCCACATCCACCATCCACAGAATTAATGAAACAGGATAAATGTCTCATTCGGTTAATAAATGGTGAGCTTAACTTGATAAGACAAGTAAATGAGCTGCCATTGGCGTACTTGCCTCACTTTATTAAGCTCAGTTCAATGCCTGATAACAGCTGAATGAATTTCGTGAAAAACTTCCGCATTTTTTACAATTTTCTGATAAATTGTTTTGTTTATATATCTTTTGTGTCTTCAAATGTTTGTGTGGAACATACCTAATGGTATTAATTAGTCTTTATGTCAAAGAGAGCAAAAGTCTTATCTAACATCTAATTTTTGTCTCTTCTATAATGTATATAAGCCAGCAGGTTAACCTACTCGAATCTGAAAAATGTTACCAGTCCAATATTAACCTTTCGATTTTGTGATAAAGTTGAAAATCTATTAAAGAAATATTACAGTTTAAGGTACGTTGATATGCTGGTACTTAATAAATATTTGCATGCTTGCGAATGGCCACATTATTAAGCAGACATATATTTGTTTACTATCATCGAATATAAACCTGCATGTGTTTTTGTGATTACATATTTCTATTATATTATATTCTACACTATACCTTCTTAGTAATAAACGCCAGCATATCAAACCTGTCAAACCGAACCGAAACTGTCAAATTATCTCAATTAACTCTGAACCATATGCTTCAGCGATAAGATTAAAAATCTACTAAGGAAATTTGACAGATTGTAGTAGCTTGATGTGCTGGCGTGTGTTCTACACAGGTGTTCAGAAAATGTGTCTGTAAATATCTACAACTACTCTAACTTCTACCCGACCCGTCGAAAAGGTCAGAAAAAAATATTCCGAACAGAAAAAACCAACATAAAAATTCGAAACTATGAAATCTCATTCGCCGCCAGCCTCCTAGTTTATGATCACAATATCCATATAGAGGGTCGAAGGGGAAAAAAGCCTAAATGCTCCCAGGCTGTTTCTAAGATTTTCCCAACATTACCCCCGAAGGAAAGAACTTATAATGAGTTTCTAACTTGATGTTAAGCAATACGAAAGTTTTATTATACAAAAATGCCCGATTAGGTCCGCAAAGGAGTTTTGTGTTGTATGGAGATGTTATCTGTTATCATTGTAAGAATTGGGTGATTGTTAATATTATTTTGATATTATAATATTATGCATGGATAAATGGAGGAAGTGAGCAGAGATATCATCGATGGTTTTAATAATTTTTAATGTTATCAGTGTGAAAGTTTCGATTGTAAACTCTGTATGACTGTTATATTTGTTCTGATAAGGTGCCAAACTTTATTGTAAGTGAATAGAGAGGTATAATGTTGGGGCGGTGGTTAAAAGGCTTTTTTTATGTAGGTAGGCAAGATAATTGCTTGCAGTACACGAATAAGGACATCCCTCATTAGTCACAAATTCATCATCTCCCGACCCTTTTCCCAACTATGTTGGAGTCGGCTTCCACAAATTACAATACACTAAATCAAAGTCAAACTAATTAATGATGACGTTTCAGACCGATTGTCAGCCACGCTAAGGAGATCAGCCAGCGGCCTAGGGTATGCATACAGAGGTAAACTCTTTATTTCCTCACTCACATAATCAGTCCGACACAAGCGGAGGATTATGCGCAGCACCGACATTTACGTGCTTTCCTAGGTGTATCGATTATGTAAAACTTTCTTAAAAACCCACGAAGCGATTTCAGCCCGACCCTAGAATCGAACTTAGTACCCCGTGCACAATCGAGCGACTACCACACCAATGTCGCAGTAATAATAGTCATACCCATAAATATTGGTCGTCATTCACAGACCATCATCATCATCTGCCTAGCCTTTTCCCAAGCTATGTTGGGGTCGGCTTCCAGTCTTAGCAGCTAAGAACCAGTGTTGCTAGTTGTGACTCACAGTCCCTTAGTATTAAAATCACATTGAAAACTCGCCCTCTTCAAACAAATTATATCAAACCGCTTCGTTCATCCGACATATGAAGGCCATTTCCTACGTCAAACGAACTCAGAAAGAGATTATTATTAAAATGATTCATACTATAACACTATATTATTATTTATTATAATATTTTTTGGCAGAGCGTATCGTATTTTTATAATAGTCAAGTATATTATATTGGAAGTGTAACAACCTGTTCTATAGTTTGTATTACACTAGCGTCCGATAACGATTTCACCCGCGTCCCATGGGAACTATTCGTCATACCCGGATTGAATGTAGCCTATGACCTTCCGCAGTAAACCGGCTATCTTAGACTGAACGAATTTTACAAATCGATTTAGTAATTCCTGACATTTGTTGATGACGTATTGTTGAGCTCCTATGTTACTGTTGAGTTCAACGAAGACCGACAAATGCTTAACAGCTGACTGGACAGGTCCATTCAAACTTGTATGACACTTTCCTCAAAAGGTCATTTCAGACACAAGCCTACATTTCTCATGCATACTTAAGTATGTAATCTCTTTTTATGTCTGGACTAAAATAGTCTAAAATAGACTGTGACCCTTGAGTTTGTTTCGGCGTTTCTTCTCAAGGTAGTCAGTTAGGAAATGCCAACCTCATCTCGTTCTTTCATTTAAAAAATGTGTTGACGTGTAAAAGTGTTGATTTCAACCTATTTGCAGAATAAATATCATTTATCATTTAGCGGGTTCAAGCAAACAAACTCTTTTCTACTGGAATAAATCCTTGAACAAATACATCTCCCACAATTCCTTTAATTTAACGTGGATAGTCATCAAATGACCTTTCCCTCTGTGGGTGCAGCTAAAGGGAGTGTCAAACTCTTACTGACTAAAACCCACTATGTTCCTTCTGGAGGTCTATGTGTGCCAGGGCATGGCCAGGGCCGTGGTAACTCTTGCAAACAACCCGCAGCACTTTCAATAATCTTTAAACTGCCATACATTTTGCAATCTTGTTGTTAAATGAAAATTGAATCTACTTTTGTCATTTCGAAGCAAAATTCGAATCATAATAAAATATTGACGATGACCATGACCAGATGACGTAGGAGGTAGTAAATCTGCTGGCCACGCTGGAGACAGCGGGTTCGATTCCCGCGTAAGTCAAACAATTTTGTGTGCATCAACATAGGTGTTTGACTTAGTCTGGGTGTTTTTATGTATAATATGCATGTATTTACAAAATAATAATATTTAAGTATGTTTATCTGTTACCTTGTACCCATAGTAGCTTTACTTAGTTTAGGACTAGATGATGTTGTGTGAATGCGTGAGGAATATTTATAAAAAAATATTATTGTAACATTTTAAAATGAAAACATAAGCCCTAACAACTTAAGCGCAGTCACGTTTATTACATGAAGGTAAGTAGGTAACTTTAGCCAGTGGGCTGACATTTTGACCGCCCCTTCTGACATGGGTCGCTTCTGTTAAAAAATACAAGTTGTCATCTGCACAGTTCAGGTGTCTGACAATTTATCAAATTTTTTGTTTCATTATAACGTAAAAAAGTGGAGGAAAATTAGGTTAGGGTAAATGTACCAAAAAATTTCATACTTCATATAAAACCTTTACGATGGTACATCAACTCATTAGTCCTATTTTAAATAAGCATCAGCCCTCTGTTCTCATAGGAACTACTCCGTGTAGGTACTCGAACACTGTTACGCTTTGAAAAAAATCTTTCAGTGGTAAAGCCCATTGATCGAGGAAAGCTTTAGGCAATTTTTTATAGTAAGTATTTTATTAATATTACTAACCACTAGAATAATTTCGTTTTAATTGTATAAAGCAACATTACATATAGGACAACTCAAATCTTGACATGTCAAGTCGTGGTGGGCTAGTGGTTAAAGCACCAGCCTCTCAAGTATGAGTGTGCGGGTTTGATACCAGGTCAGGCAAATACCAATGCAACGTAACTAAGTTATTTATGTACTTGGTGAAGGAAAACATCTCGAGGAAACCTGGACTATAAAGTCTGAAATCACCAACCCGCATTGAGCAAGCGTGATGATTAACGCTCAATCCGTCTCTGTGTGAGAGGAGGCCTGTGCCCAGCAGTGGGACGATAAAGAGGCTGATGATGATGATGAAATTTGTCATTGATTAAAATGATTTCAAACACATTGAATACAAGAACTTTTTCGAATACAAGAAAAATTAAAATTTTGATTTCCCACTCATTTCTATGAAGCGCGTTTGTTTAGTCTGCAGTTATTAATATCGGTGTAATTAAACGTTACTTACACACAAACATAGCGCTGTAACTGTGAAAATAATGAATCAAGTAAGAAAATAATTTCGTACAGACGCCAGCACATCAAGCTACTACATCTGTCCAATTTCGTAAATAGATTTTCAACTTTAACGCTGAAGGTTTATAATCAAGTAAGAAAATAATTTCGTACCGTCGCCAGCACATTAAGCCACTACAATCTGTCAAATATCGTTAATAGATTTTCAACGTTAACGCTGAAGCTTTATGGTTCAAAGTTGAATGGGAAAATTTGACAGTTTCGGGTAGCTTTATGTACTCGCGTCTGTACAAACATTATGATGGAAGAATTTCTAATAAGAGTTTCACTCAAGTGAAGGCGTCTGAGCCTCCCGTCGTGGCTGCGGGATTGCTTGCAAGAGTTACCGCGGCCCTGGCACACAAGTTGGTTTTATTCAGTAAAAGTCTGACACTCACTCCAGCTGCACGCACAGCGGGAAGGTATAATTGATGATTCCCCACTCAGGTTTCTGTCGTGATTAACGCTCAATCCCTCTCTGTGTGAGAGGAGGCCTGTGCCCAGCAATGGGATGATAAAAAAGACTGATGATGGTGATGAATTACCGAAATTAAGATTATTATTTTTTTTTTGTTTCAGAGAAGCGATCATCAAAGTGCAGTTTTCGTCATATGACGCTCCAAAAATTGGCTTTACAAAGATTTCTCTATAATCGAAAGCTATACGTACAAAACACTATCTAATACGCACGCGCGAGGCGTCATATTTCTGGCTATGAAAAGGTATAGTCATTTAATGAGAACTATAATTTCGTAATTAACTTTTAAAACTGTACTACTGCTAGCAGCGATACTAATGTTAACTTTTTTGTTTTTACCAGAAAAAAACTCTAAAACCCAATCTATATTTAGTCACAATACACAATACAAAAATGCTTGCATCTTCAAAAATGCTTAGATACTCAATAACTGCTGTCGATGGAAAAATTACGTTGAAAATAATACTTCAGAGGAAATTTCTTTCAAGAGCATTTACTTCAAATAAGCAAGAGCCTTAAGGTAACAATACGCAAGACAGGTAACAAAAGAACCTCCTCTTTTTGTGTTGAGTAAGCACATTCATTTATCTTAATCGGGGCCGAATCGATTTACTTTTTCACCTCCTTCGCTACGGCTCCCAGTTTGTAATTGCCTAATGGATTCGCCCTTTACAAGAAATGATGACACGATGCGTATTGTGGAGGCTTCAAAATCTTACCAATTTTCGATTAACTCGCTATCGGAATTGGACGATGATTGAAAAAGTCGAAAAAAGATTATAGGCTGGTTTTATTTTAATTTTATCTATGATTTCATAATTATGAACGAATAGAGGAGCTCGTGGCTAAGTAATAGCAGGGCTTTGGTCAATCGGTCAAGAGGTTAATAAATTTAAAGGAAAATCTTTTTTTAGAAAGCTTTTATAGTCCGCCATATTGGATTTAGAATAACGTCAAATTATTTTTTAAATCAGTCTCTATAAGCCCTTTCATTCGATACCCATATTGTTGAAATTCATTAAAAATAACTACGCCGCCATTTTGTGTGGTCCGCCATTTTGGATTTAGAATAACGTCATATAACATATCGTGCATTGTCATCCAAACTGAACGTGTATACAAAATTTCAGCTCAATCGGTTGAAGATATCTACTTCAAAATTGAGTTCAAAGAATCCACCGTAACATACATACATCATCATCATCATCATCATCATCATCATCATTATCATCATCAGCCTATCGCAGTCCACTGCTGGACATAGGCCTCTCCAAGTGCACGCCACTGAGATCGATTTTCGGCTTCTCGCATCCAGCTCCTGCCAGCCGTCTTGCGCAAGTCATCACTCCACAGTGCCTAAAGACAAAAGTCTTCAATCAGTGCGTCCTACCTGTCATGACCTACGGAGCCGAAACGTGGACACTGACGGTACGGCTGGTCCACAAGTTTAAAGTCGCTCAGCGGGCTATGGAAAGAGCTATGCTTGGCATTTCTCTGAGGGATCGCATCAGAAATGAGGTAATCCGTCAGAGAACCAAGGTCATTGACATAGCCCACCGAATCAGCACGCTGAAGTGGCAGTGGGCTGGCCATATCAGCCGAAGAACATACATACACCGCAAGTTAAATAAAAGCTTTTAAAAAACGCTTGGCGCGGCCGCTGCCGAGATGGGTCATCCAACCATATTGTCATGATAAGTTCCTCCGTGTTTCGGAAGGCACGCTAAATTGGTGGGTACCGGCGGTCATTTAAACATCTTTGGCAGTTGTTACAGGTAATCAGAAGCCAGAAAGTCTGACAACCAGTCCTACCAATATCCAAGGGTATCGAGTTGTACAATAAAGTTGGAGTTAGAGTTGCACTCGGAAGTCAACTGCATCCAGTTAGAATAGAAGCCCGCCCCAACATTATATTGGGAAAAGGCTAGAGATGATGATTATGATTGATTACAACTGCCTGTTGTGATTTGACGGTAAAATTAAGTGTATCTAATCCCTGCACAATTTGAGTAATTTTAGGTACCAGCTTTACGGTACGTAAAGTACGGTACCAGTTTATAAAACCGGTACCAGTTGATAATCCCTAATTTTACTTATTCAGTTTCTTCATAACCACATAAATATTATAACAGGCCTTGTTAATACTGTAATTACGGTCCTCCCAAGAAAGAAAATCCATTAATTTTATGGTCCATCCCCTGGAAGGGTTGCTAAGCTGTGTAAGTATAACAGTATCTATGTATATAAGGATAATATGTGTCAGGTAATAAATGTCATCCAAGATTTGCCATTAGCACATAATGCACAGACGCCAACACCTCGAGCTACTATAATCTGTCAAAATTCCTCAATAGATTTTCAACTTTATCGCTGAAGAATATGGTTCAAAGTTGATTGGGAAAGTTTGATAGTTTCGGATAGCTTGATGTGCTGGCGACTGAAATAAAGTCTTTTAAGTTATCTGCACTGTTTCAGGTAACAAATAAAATGATAGTTTCTGCCTGCGCTTTTATCGCCTTCTTGAGTGATCTCCTTCACGCAAATAATTTCTAAAATCGGAACAGCAGTTACTGAGATTAGCGCGTTCAAGAAATCAAACAAAATTCAGCCTGTAATATTGGTATCTTTAGATTAATAATAACCTAATCAAGAATAAAAATTAATATAACGCCATTTTTTAATTATATATGTATATATTTTTTTTATGTAAATATTTAAATTAAGTTTTGTTAATAAATTGTAAATATATCTTAAGAGTCCTGAAAACTATAAATAAAATTGAGAGAAATCATATCCATACAATCTAATCAAATCTGCAAAATTAATGTGGGATTGGGCAGGTCATATCTGTCGGATGCACCCAGATAAGTGGGCCAAGATCATCACCCAATGGATGGAAGAAGGATGGAAGATGGCCTAGAGGAAAACCACGGAAGCGCTGGCGAGACGATTTGTACACTTTCCTCGCTGATTGGCCGCTACACGGTTCAGATAGAGATAGATGAAAGACTTTGGGGGAAGCCTTTGCCCAGCATTGGGACAGTATAGGCTTGCGAAAAAAATCCTCACAATAATAAACGACAGAAAGGTAGCATTTCACAAAGATAGATACGTTGATTTTTATAATGAGTTCCCAAATAAATAACTTGAATACACGGCAAAAGATTTTCCTTATAACCTGGTCCTTTGTTCCGCATAAGAAATTTCTCCCGGCTAGATATAAAAACGTATTATCTGTAAAATGTACACTTTCGGTAGCGGCGTTTTCTTTGAAGTCGGTCTGAGTTATCGTCGCAGATGTAACTTTAACGACCCGAGTAAAAGTTTAACTGGAGACGATTAGGCATTTAATGTGTAATAGTAAGTTATGAGCCATGATGAGGAGCTCGTGGCTAAGTAAAAGCCGCACGTGTCTTTTTTTTTGATATTACTACTTGCAGTTCAGCCTAGGAGGCAGTGTACTGCTTAACCAGGCTCTCCTGTGGATTCCTAAATAATCTTAGGCCTCCAGCCAGGGGCCGCACGTGTCGATCGATCATAAGCTTAAGTAATGCTGGGTGCGGTCGGTCCATGGATGGGTGACCGACTTGTCAAGACGAGTTCCTCAGTGTTTTGCAATGCACGCTTAATTGGTGGGTCCCGGCTGTCATTTGTACATCTTTGGCAGTCGTTACGGGTAGTCATAGACAGAAAGACTGACAACCAGTCTTACCTAGGGGTATAGCCCAGGTAACTGGGTTGAGGAGGTCAGATAGGCAGTCGCTCGTTGTAAAACACTGGTACTCAGCTGAATCCGGTTAGACTGGAAGCCGACCCCAACATAGCTTGGGAAAAGGCTTGGCAGATGATGAGTTATAAGCCATGATGAGCTTTAAAATTTTAATTTATTGTGTCTACGAATTAGTGCTTAATTATATTGGTCTAGATCTCTTCTATTTCTTATCTAACCTTGAGTACCAGTACAGTCGCCAGCACATCAAGCTACTACAATCTGTCAAATTTCCTTAACAGATTTTCAACTTTATCAATGAAGCATTATGGTTCAAAATTGATTGGGAAAATTTGACAGTTTCGGGTAGCTCCATGTCCTGGCGTCTGTATACATAGTGTTTTATTTGTAATGTGTATATATAACTTTTTATTATGAAAATAAATATTCTATTGTAAATATTCTATTTCTGTTTATAGAGACATGACTTTTTCGACCTTTTTTTAGCCTGAAGGACAATATAATAAAACCAATGCTACGCCTTTATATTTTGGTGCTGTTTTGTTATGATAACATGTCTAAGGATGTTTCATATCATCGTCTTGTTAGGTCCTAAGTGCTCACTTAATACGGACCTCGTAAAGCTGAGGAACAATCTCCTCTGATCATCATTATAGCGCTTGGTATACACACTATGGTGATTTAGTATGTGTAGTTCTTGCCAAACTTTATGACGTTTAGTATTAATTGCGGGACGTCATACATTTTGTCAAAACCTGCCTACCTACCTTCCTAGTAAATAGATACTACGTAGGTGCCTACGTACGTCATCACATCAAGCTACCCGAAAATGACAAATTTTCCTTGTCAACTTTGAATCATATGCTTTAGCGATAAAGTTGAAAATTTATTAAGGAAAGACAGATTGTAGTAGCTTGATGTGCTGGTGTCTGTATATAATTATATTAGAATCATTCATTAATGGCAACCGTAAAGCAAAATTCTTCGGACTTGTTAAAAAGTATTACCTTGCTTGACCCTGAGCACCAAAAAGAACAAGTGAAGATTTATTTTAATAATTAGCGCCCATAGAATAAAAAATCTATTCTGTTGGTAAAACACCGAGATAAATACGCTAATAAATATGAAAAAATTAAAATTACAAATTGAATACCTACATCTTCTTGTTTTGAAGTCGGTTGAAAATAAGTTTAATTCATTCCGTTCTAATGTGGGTTTCACCACGGGACTGTATGAGAATATTTCCAATCGATTAGTTTACCCGGGTACAGAGGGAACCCATCAATCCTTCTATCCCGGATATGGCGTATATCCGTGTTGACGCGTATATTTGCTCTCTGGCCTCCATTATTGGTAACCGAATATCCGAGATGGGATGTTTCGGAATATAAAGTGTGTGTTTTGTGGTGGCAAGCTAATAAACTATTGCAATCTATATTTTCAGAATTTGTACGATAATTTTATTTATTGTTTTTTATTGTTGTTTATTTATTGTCTAAAAAGACTAAGGGTTTGGCAGGTGTAATAATTTCTTAACATACTAATATCATATAGCATAAAGTGGGCCAATATCATCACCCAATGGATCTATGGGGATAGAAGACCTAGAGGTAGACCACTTTATTAAGGTAATTTGACAATTGTACAATACGGTAGATGACTACTAGTCAAATTCATTACTTTTATTGAACTGTCAAAAATGGTTACTTTGTATGCAATTTGTATGAAAATACTAAGATTTGACGTCACAGATTTTTCACATCAAGCCGCATACCTATATCGTTTATAAAAAAATGTAAACAATTTTCGGTTCAAAACGATAAATTAAACTGTCATTATTTTAAGATGTTTTACAAATTGAATATGATAAAGTATTTTATTTTTGACCTAGTCATCATCCCAATTGTAGCATGATTGTCATTAGGTACTAGACGTACTTAAAAAGTACAAGCAATTAATATAGTAATATAATATCCCTCACTCATTCACACAACGTCATCTAGTCCCAAACTAAGCAGAGCTTGTACTATGGGTACTAGACAACTGATAAACATACTTATATACTTTTCTTTTGTAAATACATACATATTATACATAGAAACACCCAGACCAAGTCAAACACCCATATTTATGCACACAAATGTTTGACTTATGCGGGAATCGAACCCGCGACCTATAGCGTGGCAGGCAGGTTCACTAACCACCACGGTCGTCAATTGATTTTAAATCATATTAGTTTTAACATCTCATCTGTAAACCAAAATGTTTTGAAATGCAACAAACTTTTATAACTGTCCTTTCTCTTTTCCATTTACGAACTCAATCCGTTTAAATTGGAAAAATAACGGAAAGATTTCCTTTGGACGTGATCAGAATTAACTTTTTATATTTTACTTGTTATACTTTACAGTGACTATTTATGTATGCAGTGATATTTTATGGTTACTGCTGGACGCAGAACTGAATGAAACATACGATGTAAATATACGTATACACCGTGATTTTTTAGTCATCTTACAAAAGCAGCCCAGTTCATGTATCCAACGACTAGTAAACTTTCATAATAAAAAAATATGAATTTATGACATATGAACAATAAAAAATATAATATATTCATTACTAGCGGTCGCCTGCGGCTCCGTCCGCGTGGATGTCGGTTTTCGCGACAAAAAGACGACTAAAAAGTAACTGTAAAAAAGTCACTGTAATGACACAAAAGTATGCATGTATCATTTAAAGTCCAATAGACAAGCGAGCGTGTGGCAGTGAGTTCGATTAATAGCTTAAATAAATATATTCTAATAGCATCCAGATCGATTTCCAACTAAGGCTGTTCTCTAGCAAGATCGAAGATGAACCAGCAACGCAGGACTTATTATAGTGCACAAGCATTTTGCACAGACATAATGTAGGTGCACTCTCTATTAATTCACTCTTACAGTCCGATGGGACGGCAATCCAACACGGATCAGGATCGACATTAACGTGCTCTCCAATGCACGGGTGTAACAATCACCGACTTCCAGACTTCGTCCTGCTTTGTGAAAGTTTGTTAAAAAGCGATTTTGTCCCGACACAAGAATCGACCCTCGAAGTCCGTGCAGAACGGCTCTATCTGCGACCATTAGCCCATCGAGGCAGACAAAGGATCGTGTCTGAGCTAAGCATAAGATTTTAGGATACCGTATATTTAGAAAAAGTGTTTTGTTTTCTAAAGATGTAAGTACAAATACAATAAAAATACATCTTACATAATACATTTGGAACTTGTATTAAGACTTCTAATTCCATCCAGGCTTAAATAGGTACAGCTAGAAAATAAAATCTAATAAGATTAGCAATAAAAACTACACGTGATATCGTAGTCTAGCCATCTAAATGTCAACCCTATACGATCTTATGTCTATACGTGAACAAAATTCATAGCTACATAGCTTTTTCGAACTTTGGGTAAACATTATTTAAGCTTTTCAACTTCCAGTGGAACAATCTATTCAACACAAATAGCTACTAACCCCACTATAATGAATCCAAGTAGGATTTTCTTTGCCTACTGTTTTATCATCCTCAGCCTTTCCATCGTCCCACTGCTGGGCAAAGGCCTTCTGTCACGGAAGGATTGAGCGCCAATCACCACGCTTGCTCAATGCGGGTTGGTGACTTTATAGTCCAGGTTTCCTCGAGATGTTTTCCTTTACCTTTATACAGCCATTGGTGCCCAAGATAGACTTAAAAAGTACATATGATTTAGAAAAGTTGCATTGGTACAAATGTCATCACATCACGCTACTACAAGGTGTCAAATTTTCTGAGTATCAGACAGTTTCGTAGCTTATGTTTGTAGCCACTTTGATAGCTTGATGTTCTGTCTGTACTTGCCTGACCAGGAATAGAACCCACACACTCATACATGAGAGGCTGGTGCATCGAACCCGCACTGGTGACGGTGCACGAAACTTTAACCACCACGACTTTTTTTCCGTTTATGTATCTAATAATTCTTCAGTAATAATAAATAAGGTGCCTCAAAAGTTGTAGCAAGTTCTTCCTAAATGGGTCTGTGCGAAGTTCGGAACAGTTTGGGTAAAAACTTCAATAGCTGTCTACGGGTCCTTTTATCCGCAAGCTTTTGGATGAAAGGACCACTTTTTATGAGTAGTGTAGTACTGCTGCATTGTCAGGATATTGTGATCTATTTACAAATAGGTGTAAGGTAACTTATACAAAAAAAATAACAACATAACACTTCTACTACATAAAGAACACGTAGAAGGCAAGAATTTGGGATTGTCTGTCAAAATCTGTAAATATCTATACTAATAGTACCTATAAAGTTTTAGATGATGGTTCGCTTGAATGCGCTAATCTCAGGAACTACTGGACTGATTTGAAAAATTATTTCAGGATATACTATTTATCTTTTATGTATATGTCTACTTGCATTCTTCAGCGGTTTCACCCGCGTCCTGTGGGAACTAATGTATGCAACCGAATAAAAAGCCTAGTGGTAGAAGTTATATAGCCTTCCTATATAGTCACGGAACCATTCATCTGTTTCATGACTGGCCGGTTTTTTAAGTCATGTTTACAAAGAAAACCCGGTTACCGTAAGAAGCAACATTTTTATGTTGTCACTTCTTGGTTTAGACTAGGTTTAGATTTTAAACAATATATAATTCAAAAGTATGCAACACTGGTATTCAATATAGGTGTTTTAACCACAAGGTTACCACGACTGAAGAAATTTTATAAAATGTATGTAGTAATTTAGTTTCATTAAAAATATTAATGGAAAAATAACAGAAGTTTTCCAAGTTCAAAATTCAGGGCCAAGGCTTTTAAATTAAATGAAAACAATTGAGTTTAAATTAATTAGAATCGGTGTCGGGACGTAGCTCCTAGCTCACAGCATACAAACACAGAATGTTTGTTTGTTTGTTTGTTGTTCGTATGTTACAAAGAAAATTAAATCTTTGACGTTTATTTTCGGTCAAAAAATTGTATTTTTTCCCACGTTTTTGTAAACTCACTTTTCTTCTTTCTTTTTTTATATTATTTTTTTATAATACCGCTCTTGATATGTGACACCTATACGGATCGATCGATTAAAAAGTTAAGCAACGCTTGGCGCGGTTGGTCTGTGGATGGGTGACCATTTTGTCAGGACGAGTTACTCCGTGTTTCTGAAGGCAAGTCAAAGGTCCCGGCTGTTATTTTAACATATTTCTAGAAGTCGTTATAGGTTAGAAGTCATAGTCTGACAACCAGTCTTACCAAGGTTAGCCAGGTAACTGGGTTGAGGAGGTTAGACAGGCAGTCGCTCCACATAAAACAATGGTACTCAGCTGTATCCTTCTAGACTGGAAGCCGAACCCTAACATAAACAAATACGTACCAACATACGAAAAAGGCAATTTACTCACCAATTAATATACATATTTTCGCAAACATATCCTACAAACACGCTACCACAGACATAAAAACCCACTATCGCACCTTCACTTCACCACGGCACACAATTTTCTTGTAACTATTACTTTCACTTTGAATTTTCTCCATATACCCTCATCCGTAGCCATAAAGTCAATTACCTGACCCTACCTTGAAATATCGCCCTCATAAGAAAATGTTCTCGGGTACATTGCAACTTTCCTTCTAGTAAGTTTCGTTAATGTATAAGTAGGTAGGTAAATGAAGTATTATTTATTTTTGAAGTAGGTATGCTTTTTTATCATGCTTCTATTAGGTTCACCTGTATTTTTCACCTCCGTTTAATTTGGGTAACTTCAAGTACAATCGCGTGCACTAATACATAATATGTAGTCACTAAGATTTTAACAGCTATTTCTTAAAAATAATTTGTAGTTTGAGAGATAAAACTTATTTAGTAACATTACGGCTTCCAGAATACTAAACTAAGGCTTTAAAAAAAGTTGAACATTAATGAATACAACAGGACAAAATCACTATTGAATTTTGTTAAGTACCAATCTACATGGAGAGAATCGTAACACATAGGCTACTTTCTGTCACGAAAACCGACATCTATGGGAGCATAGCCGCGGGCGACCGCTAGTTAAACTATATTCCAGGCATAAAGCCTTTGATTTCTTTTATTCATAGATATAATTCAAAATTTATTTCACCGACAAAGTGGTTCTTTGATCTTATTTTATTCAACCGTGACATACCTACGAATATATTTAAGAACAGCAATTTTTTCTTGACCTTCGCAACCGAGTGTACTTTATAACCTTTTTCTAAATAGACATATTCAATAAATATCAAAAAGCCTATACGTAAAAATGTTGAACACAGCTACTTCAAAAAAAAATTTGAGATGATGTAGAAAATTTACGTTACCATAACATGTTTTATAAAAAAATATTATTAAACAAACTTATGCAAAATGTAATCTATAGATAGAATCTACCTATATATGATTTCACGTGCCTTCCGAAACACTGAGGAACTCGTCATGACAAGATGGTCACCCATCCATGGACTGACCGCGCCAAGCGTTGCAACCCGTGCTGGTTCCTTAGCAACGAGCTCCTCCACGAGATTAACTGCATTGATAAAAATGTCTTATTCTATTTATTATAAATCGGTACCTTATCATCAAATGGCATCAAGTTCATGTAAGATGTTATCTAAATACTTTAAAGTTTAGAAATAAGAGTTTTCTACCCTTGGTTACGATATGAAGAGCCTGTTTCACCACCTACGAATAAGTTCCAGTTAGTTTATTTGGTAGACAATACAAATTCCGTTCCATTATTGAATTTATTCGGTAGATAGTGGCTATTCGGACATTGTGAAACTGGCCCTAAGAAGTATAACACAGATTTCAACTATTCATAGTTTTGTCAACGAAGCTTAGTAGCCCCTCTCCCCTTGGCTTAGTTCCCTCATCAAATTGATCCCATAATTTCCCCTTTATCCTATTAAATTGGTTCGGGAACTTTACCAATTTTGGACTATAGCGAATTAAATTAAAATATTCAGCAGTTTTTGGAATTCCATTGAAAGTTGCTTGTGATAAAGCTCCGTGTGACGAGCTCGCTATTTCGGTCAATTATACTCTTTTGAGAAGTTTGTTCGAAGGTTTTTTAGGACTTAGAGGATTATGTATATGAAGGTCCAATTTTTGTTTAAAGATAAAGAGCTTTGAGAATAAAAAGTTTTGTGCAATATGTATTAGTAGAAGTAGCTTATTTTTACCCCACTGCGGTTTAAAGGGTATATGCAGTCGCCAGCACATCAACCTACAAATCAATCTGTCAAATTTATTTAGGTAATAGATTTTCAACCTTTTCACAATAATGTAAGATACGATTGGTTAAATTTGACAGATTCGGGTAGGTTGACCAACTGTACTTTTTTTCAAGCTTTGCTTAAACTTATGACCGATCAACCCGTGCGGCTGTTACTTAGCCATGAGCTTCTCTTCCACAATATGATGGCATCCAGGCCGATTGCTGCATGCCGATGGCATCTATTCCCTCACTCTCATAGTCCGATGGAATGACAATCCGACACGACCGGAGAGAGATCACAAGCAGGACCGACATTTACGTGCTCTCCGATGCACTGGTGAATCAATCACCAACTTCTAGACTACAGGCTGCTTTAAGAAGGTTTCTCAAAACCCACAAAGCGATTTCGGCCCGACCCGGGAATCGAACCCGAGACCCCGTGCACAGCTGTTGCGCCATGCGACTACTAGACACAATATACCTACATATTAAGTAAAAAAAACATTAACATTAAAAGAAACATCTCCTTCTTAGAATGAGTTACAAGCGGAGGCCGCAAATGTCCAATTAAGAGGGAAAACATTTTCTTTTTACAATTTTCTAAGGTTTCTGTTAAAAACGTTCGAGTATTTTTGGCTCATTAATTTTCTTATAAAGAGTATTAAGGCTACTGAGGAATTTGTTATTATTATTACCTCCTGTGTTTCGGAGATGGTATCAACAAATAAATCATGTTTGAAATGGTTTTGGTGTTCTTTGGTGAGGCTCCCTTGAGAACGGTTAGACTGTGGTTTGATTATTTCTTTCTATATTTGAAAGACTCTGTTACGTTTATTTAAATAAAGTAGTCAATCATTTAATACAGTTTGTAAAATATATAAAAGTAATAATTACAATATGGTATGACCAGCACATGCATATTATATGTGGCCAGGTTATTTCAATGAAATAAAAAATAAAAATCTAAGGGCCAGTTTCACCGGTTGCTGATAAGTTCCATATAGTTTATCTGGCAGATAATTTCATTCAAATTCTGTTCTACTTTTGAATTTATCTAGTAGATAGTGGCTATCCGTAACCTGAGTTTGTTATTAATAATTAAGGTAAAAGTGCTCAACTACACGAAAGTCCGGTACAGAAGCCAGCGCATCGAGCTGTCAAATTTCCTTAATAGATTTTCAACTTTATCACTGAAGCGTATGGTTCAAAGTTGATTAGGAAAATTTAACAGTTTCGGGTAGCTTGATAGCGTGCTGGCGTCCAGAGGTGACAGAACTAATTTAAAATTGCTGACAAGCAGTTTATTTGATGCTCAATCGATAAATCATGAATTACATCGACAAATACCTATGTACTAATGAGGTTTCATGTGCTAAGTTTTAAAATTAGAACTCCATTTATTGCTATGTTCAACGGTTCCTTTACGAATCACACAAAACTACTGAATATTGGTAAGTTCGAACCGCCAAGTTTAATCCACCTTTATTTTCAAAGTAAAAACTTTTACCCAAGCAACGAACTTTGAACAGTTTTCTTTATTAGAAGGTTTCAGACGTCGAATTGGTATTCAAGACTTTCTTTTGAAATTATTAGTAATGCTAAGAACAGTTCCCAAACAATTGACCAAACGTTAATCATTACTTATGTAAGGACAATAAAAAAATCTCAATGTATTATTAATAAAATCTTTCTACGAAGTTCACGTCTGATCTGAACACAACAGACTTCTATCTAATGGGTAATAATATCTGCCAACTGTTGTTTTATCTACAGAGAGAGACGATGAACAGACATTGTCCCCCGGCAGTGACTATTCAATATGCATTATGCTAAACAGTTGCGACGTTCCTTTGTTTACGGAAACGCGCCATTTTGATAAATAAGCTCGTACTGTTGGAAGCCACAGCCAACCGATCTCCCGCTGACGCGTCCGTCTCAAGCCTGTTCTCTCGGAGACACGCAGCGGATACCCTTTGTATTGACTCAAACATAGCGGATACTACGCTCCGCTGTGCAGCCGATTCAAACTTTTAACGTCGATAAAGTGTGTTCACTTCGTGCGTCTCGATTTATTTATACCTCAAAAGTAAACTCAAACGTTCTTGTATCTTGATTTATAGTGGCCTCGTGAACGCTTCTCAACATGATTCACGATGACACAAAAATATTTTAAAGATAGCTTTTTAACACAGTTTATACTGAACACGGCGCGATTCTGCGACTCCACCATCTTCCGCGTTGGTCTTACGCAAAATTTTCTCCAACCACGCACTTAAAAGTCAATGCAAAAAGCCGAGCAGGCCGCCTGCCAAGTTTTCCGTTTCCAAGTCGAATTAAAAAAAGACGTTACACTAACTTTTGCGTGTGTAAATATAGTTAGGGTGAACGAACGTGTCGGCTAGCACTGACCTCCTTTCTGCGTGATGTTGAACGTGCGGAGCCGGTACGAGTCCTCGTCAGGCTCCTCCTCCGGCTGGTGCTGAGGTGCTCGGGGCACGTCCAGGAACGCGTTGGAGCGCCGGGGTTGGTTGTGCTGTCCGGGCGGTGGACGGCGACGGGCTGACGCCTGCCGGCGGACCTGCGGCGGCGTCTCAGCCTCAGCCAGGCGAGGTTCCGAACTATAGCGTGTCCTGGTCTCCCTATCCAGTTGTTGCTGCTGCTGCTGACGGCGGTGGCGCACAGACCGGCCGCCGGTGATCCGGGCGGACTGGGAGCGCGCCGCCGGCCTGCGCCGAGGGGCCGGCGTCGTCTCCATCGGGGCCGCAAGGGCTTCCATACTCGCGGAGGCGGGAGCGCATATCGACTGCGAGCGCTTCGTACGTCCGTCCGTAGCCATGGTCGCGACGATACTGAAGTGTGGCGTACGGTCGCCGCCGGCTCCCCGCGCCGCTAGGGCGGGCGGTTACTTGTTGCATCGAGGATTATGAGATTAGTACTCTTATAAATGTCTCTAATTGTGGATTTTCATGAACAATTCCACGACTATTCTCTTTATGAATGTAAATAAAAGTTTGGTATTTTGTTTGTGGTTGTTCGCTAAATTTGTGCCAACATACAAAGTTTATTCAGTGAATAGGCAACTTTCTGGATCAGTGAGCTGAGCTCGTTAGGCCATTAGATACTGACGTTTATTGATTTACACCTTTGTTTAGTTACGGTTTTCTTCAAAGTTGAAAGAACATTCCTATCGGTTGTAAAGTTTATAACACCTGTGTATAAATTGCTGAGATTTAGACAACTCGCGTATTCGTTCAGATTGAACATCGGCAGAGTTTTCTGTTTTATTTCAATTGATTTTAATATAATGTAACTGTATTTGTGTTTATAATCTACATGAAAATCTAAAGTTAATGATGTTTCTTATCATGGAAAATGGCGCAAAGCCACGCAAAGTTTATCCGGATTTTGGTTCGGAGTGCTTCATTTCCTAGCCTTTGGTGAATTTTACTTTGGCCAAAGGATTTCCACTTTATATTTCGTAGCTAATATTATGAGATCTTATTTCATTTTATGTACAGACGCCAGCACATCAAGCTACCCGAAACTGTATAGTTCCCAATCAACTTTGAACATTATGGTTCTTCAGCGATAAAGTTGATAATCTTTTAAGGAAATTTGACAGATTCTAGTAGCTTGATGTGCTGGATATCTAGTACCTAATAGAACTTATTCTTTTCAACTATTTTTTTTTAATTCCCAACTGGTGAGTTCAATGAGTTACTCATCTTTATTTCATGATTGCGTCTCCAATGTCCAGAAATAGTTCAAAACAAACACGGAAGGCGTATTCCTACGTATGCCACTGAAGTCGACGTAATTGGTAAAGACTCTCAATTTGTATGACCCTCACGTAGGACAGGCACCGAGAAATTTTGTGCTGTTACGGATAAACCGTGCTATTGATTAACTACTCCGTGCACCGGGATAAAAACTAGACTACAGTCTTTCTAGATAAATGGGCTATGTAACGCAGATTTTTTTTTTTTCAAATCGGTTTAGTAGTTCCTGAGATTAGCGCAAGGAAAACACATGCAAAGTTCTCACCCTCCAAATAAAATATAGTTACCGAAGATTATTTTATTTGAGAACTAAATCATGTTCCAAAAGATAAAAGGTGACAGAACGTGATAATATTTCTGACTGGATCCGATTTCTGCAAAAAGTACTGAAAGAAATCGCAAAAGTGAACATACTGGGACAGGTCTTATCCCAGAAGGATAGAAACGATGGACATGCTGGGTGGTAGATCTTGGCTTAGTAAGGTATATATTATTATCATCTTTTAGGTATCTTTGTAACTGTAAATAAAAAAACACTGGTAATCAGCTGAATCCGCTTAGACTGGAAGCCGACCCCAACATAGTTGGGAAAAGGCTAGGGAGATGAGATGAGGTATCTTTGTAACTATCGATGAAATATTTAAAATATTTTTAAAAGTATAAATTCCAATTATCCTTAATTATAAAAGGCCCTTAAAACGCTGAGTATTATAGCTTAAGTTTATATATGTTGCAGATTCTGGCTAAATTAAACTTCACAGTGACATATTCTAACCCTCCAACACCCAAAAAAAAACATTGTTAAAATTTTACACAAAAATTCACTAACGACCGTGTCGGTAGCTGCATGCAAAATATGACCTCACTGTTTACTAACAGTTGACGTTTCACTAAAACTTTTTATTTTTTCTATTGCATAGAGCATAGTGCTCGCAATTACGGGGTACCTACACAAACAATTCCGGTTTGATGACTTAAAAAATTTGAATAGCACTGAATAAAAGTTTAAGCAGATAAGATTTTACAAAATTTATATTTCACCATCGCTTGGTATGTATTTACGAATAATTTTATTTTTTACAACACTTCCAAGAAGGGGTTGTGTTTATATCAATAATTTTTAATAATTTACCAAGTTGTTACCAGCAGGGTTGGCTAAGATGTTTTTTTGAAGTCATAAACTTTAGTAGAAACAAAAAAACATGTACGAGTATGTAAATGAGATTTCAACCCGATAAATCACATGGTCAACTATTTTATTTTTTTATACGTTTTTACATTAAGTTATGTATCATATCATATGCAATCATAAACCCACATTTTTAAATAATAAACATACGTTTAAATAATAAACATACGTTTATTATTTAAAAATTCTAATAAAGAAAAAAAACTTGCGATCACTTTATACCTACACATCATCATCCTCCTGCCCTTATCCCAAGTTTTATTTGGGGTCGGCGCAGTATGTTTTTGTCTTCCACGCTCTTCTATCTTACTTCTCTCACACTTCGAGCTTGCTTCTTACGTCGCACCCGCCCGTTGTGGTGCGACAACCCTTGTCCATTTCCCACAGGAGCCGGGCGCTGCCCCTCCGCGTCGCCTGTGGGGTACGCCCTAGCCCTATGGCTCATAGTTTTTTTCCTACTCATGCTGCTGGTTTTTACAGTCGGCCGCCTGCCTAACACCAACCCTCCTGGGGAATGCTGTTGTGGTTGTTTACCCGCCACCGAGCGGGTGGCCCAAAGTGCTGGTGTTATGCACCAGGCCTTTAAAATACTATTAGTCGCCTCTTACGACACCCACGGGAGAGAAATGGGGATATCCTATTCTGATCCGGGAACGTCACTTTATACCTACATAGCCACAACATCAAAACACATATGTCATGGCTGCTTATAACACGCCAAAAAAGGTCGAATTTAGAACCTCTTTCTTTACGGGATGGCGGTTAAAGAAACTATTTTCTATATCTAGATCACTTCAAAATGAGATAGCCTATTTATCTTATTTCAGATTATCTTTATCCTAAATCATTCCATCCCTGTCGTATATTTCCCAAAGGAGCGCTCCTGTTATTCTAAGGTTTAAATATTTTAGGAATATTTTCACCGCTGAAATGTCCTCGCTCTTGGTTCGCTATTAAAAACTTTAAACTGTTATAAAGAAACTTTCGCCGATAAAATTGCTGGGACTTAATAAAGCTGGGTATAAAAAATTGCTTACCTTATTACGTATCGAAATAGCCGCGATCGCTTTGTGAGTTTTAAGGGATTTTCATAAAGCAACTCGAAGTTTGGAAGTTGGTGATTGATACACCGGTGCATCGGAGAGCTCATTAATGTCGGTCCTGAGCCTGATCTCTCTTGGGTCGTGTCGGATTGCCGTCCCATCGGACTATGAGAGTGAGGGAATAGAGAGTGCACCTGTATCTGCGCGAATGCTTGTACAGTATAATATGTCCTGCGCAGCTGGCTGATCTCCATAAAAGAGAACGGCCGCCGTAGCCGACAATCGGCCTGGATGCCATCATAATATGTTCGGCCCAGCTGGCTGATCTCCTTAGAGAGAACGGCCGCCCTGACCGGCAATCAGTCTGGACGCCATCTCATAAGGTATACTTGGTACGGTCGGCCCGTGGATGGGTCACCATTGGTCACCATGTTGTCTTGTTGAGTTTTATTTTCGAGTGAACACGAAACAAAAAAATACAAACTCGAAATTACCTCTTTTTGTGAAGTCGGGAAACCATACGTAGCAGTCTCAGCTATAAAAAAAAAGGTATATCGATCTATGGAAGTTCTCAGTTAGTAGTTATATTTAGTTCACATCAGTTCATTTCCAAATTGCGGCAGCCAACGGATACCCACAAAGATAATTGGCCTTTGTCCAGCAGTGACTGGTTCAAACCTAACCAGATTCTTTAATAGGGTGACCAGTATTTTATTCTGTAAATTCAGGACACATACTTGAAGAAAAGCTGATCTGGCTGATCTAGTGATTGCATGACTGCTGAGCTGAAAATTGGAGATAGGCATAATTGGTTGATAGCAAAATTCTAATAAATATACATACAAGCCATTCTAATCACCATTATTGTGTGTAATATGAACTCCGTCTAACACTTCAGGTGAAATGAATTGTAATTAATATTTTTTTTATTTCGAACAAAAGATTCTCCAGTCCACTTTTTCCGGGTTGGAAAAACGAACTGACATTCTTGCCTAATTGTTTCTTTTGGTCATTTAACAAGACCACTGACCAAATGTACAGACGCCAGCACATCAGGCTACAACAATCTGCCAAATTTATAGAAGCAAAGTTCATTGCGAAAATTTGTCAGTTTCGTGTAGCCTGATGTGCTGGCGTCTGTACTATTTAATATCTATTAATGTCATCATAACTTAATTCTGTAGGTCTACAAAACATTGAAAGACATTGAATACAACACTATAAAAGCTGAAGTGGGACTATCCACATTAAACCAGAATACATGGTTACCACTACGAACGTCTTGAGTACAGTAAACTTGATCTTTGCCTGAGTGCAAGTGAAACAGAGCAGCGAGCTAGTATAATGCAATACCTCGAAGTATCCCGAATGTTCCAGAAAGCTGGTATCCGTTTTATTGATAAACTAGCTAGCCCTCGGGTTTTGTTCGCGTTGCAGTACTTCAAGGAATATTATCTATCACCCGCCATGTTATCTGCATCCTGTATAATACTTGATGCAGGCGAATAATAATTATAATTATTGATTAACTTGACAAAATTGATTTGTAATAGAATATAGAAGGTAATACACAAAGATTTAAAATAATGAAACATAAAAAATTGCTTGGTTTTTGGGTTTTCCTTGTTTTAAGAAGTATTTTTTTATTTACAGCATTTTGATTTTAGTCAGACGCCAGTCTAACCAAAGGGTATTGGGTTGCCCGGGTAACTGGGTTGAGGAGTTCAGATAGGCAGTCGCTCCTTGTAAAACACCGGTACTCAGCTGAATCCGGATAGACTGGAAGCCGACCCCAACATAGTTGGGAAAAGGCTCGAGAGATGATCATGTTTTAGATCCGAAAATCGGATTTAACTAATTCTTGTAAAGTCATAAATTTGCTGATAAAATAATCACATATTTTTCATCTAAATCAACGAAATGCGCATCATAACACAAAAAATAACAGCAATAAAGTCGAAAATCGAACAAAAAAAGCCATAAAGAACTAATTTAAATCCTAAAACTGCCCTACGATGTTCGGGAACCGTATAACTTCCTAGAAACTCGTATGTACGTGATTTATTTGTCATGGCGTGACCCGAAGTCATTACTCCCTGGATCCATACGATTTGTGACACGAATAGCATGCTTTAAGCTGGGAATTCCCATCATGTGATAGAGGGTAATTTTAGAGTTTTCGAAATACTTTTTGAATGAAGGAAAGGGGTAATGTTGGTTTAAACATTGTTGTATGTTCAAAGGTAAGTAATAACTATGTATATTGAAATTAGCTATATTATTTTATGAAGAACGCAGCCACGAACAAGATATTAACTATTACATACTTACTGTTTTGTTGATCAAGTAGTCGCATACGCGCCTACTGCACGGGGTCTCGTGTTCTTTCCCTTTCGGGTTGCTTTGTGGATTCCACACAACTTCCACAAAGTAGCACGGAGGCCAACAACAGTTACCTTGTTTTTTTTTTCGTGTGCAAAATTATCAAATAACCCCTCCCGCTGAGGGTGCAGCTGGAGGGAGTGTCAGACTCTTACTAGGTCCCTGTATGCCAGGGCCACGGTATCTCTTACGAACAACCCGCAGCTCAGTCTGTTGGCCTCCGTGCGACTTTCAATGTGAGTCCACCTGCAAATACGGTGCACTATGGTATATCCTGCTCAGCTAATTTAGAGATAGCAGTCGCCGTGGCCAATTGTTGGCCAGTCGGTCTGACTACCAGTGTTTCACAAGGAGCGATTGCCTATCTGACCTGAACAACCCAATTACCTGGGCAACCCGATAGGTACTCCTTGGTGAGACTGGTTATAAGACTTCTGTATGTGTATAAGACTTCTGCAATTGACATACGGGGTCTACCAATGTAAAGTGCACGCATCAGGTCATCCGTGACACGGAGGAACTCATTATGGCAAGATCCATGATCCATCAGATCACCTTTAAGTCTATAAAAGATCATTCCGTGCAGCTGTTATTTAGCCACTAGCTACCCCATCTAATTACGGCTATAATAAACTGCTAAATGAAACATTTATACCTACTTATCAATATCCCCATTCGTTTCACAATCAGACGAATATCAGCCATTTTGAATTACAACCCTCGTCATATTTGCAAAGGTTCTCATTACGGCGGACCGAATGTATGAAACAAAGCAAATATTACGTACAAAGACCTAATAAATATTTATGGCCTGGTTACGAATTAAATTAGTAGATATGAAAAACTAGATTTTGCTCGTGACTTTGTCCAACATACAATATTATCATACTATCGAGAAATTGCTAGTTAATTCTTATACGCGCCTGCTGTGCACTAGGTCTTGGGTTCTTTTGCTTTCGAGTTACTTTGTGGGTTTAAAGAAATCTTATAAGCAGCCCGGAGTCTGGAAGTTAGTGATTGATATACCCGTGCATCGGAGAGCACGTAAATATCGGTCCTGTGTCTGCTCTCTCCAGTCGTGTCAGATTGCCGTCCCATCGGACTATGAGAGAGAGGGAATAGAGAGTGCACCTGTTTGCGCAAATGCTTCTGCACTAGAATATGTCCTGTGCAACTGGCTGATCTCCTTAGAAAGAACGGCTGCCGTAGCAGACAATCGGTGTAGACACCATAATCAAAAAATAACGTTTTTTGATTATATTGTCATAAGTTCAAGTCTCTATTTATTAATCGTATTTAATCCTACACTAACAATTGGCGACACGTTATCACCAGCAGCGGTAATCGGTCAACCGCTGAGATATACGCGTCGCGATCAATATTAGCTGGTTAAACTTCGGTTATATTGTTAACGTTCCGCTACTGGTTTTTGGAAGGTTAAGGCCCAGTTTGACACGTTGCTGATAAGTTCCAAATAGTTTATCTGGCAGATAATTTCATACAAATTCTGTTCCATTTTAGGAGTTATCTGGTAGATAGTGGCTATCCGTATTGAAACTGGCCCTAAATTGTCTATCATGATATTCGAAAATTGGCCAATTCAAATTAAAATATTATTCTCATGGAGAACCAAATAACGAGCGGAGATGCCACAACGTAAAGTCTCCTAAGAAAGTAGCGTCGCCTAAATGCGGGTGTGCGGGGGACGAGGAATGGGCGATGACTCCGCCTATGCTCTGCCTACTTTGGAAACCACCCATTTTTTGTAAATCCACCTAGTGTCGAATAGAATAACTAAAAAATTAACACTAAACTAACATCAAAACTTATAACGTATAAATGTCCCAAAACTAAAAATTATATCGTCTTGATAGAGAAATGTCTTATGGGATAACTTAAAATAAGCCCAGCAAAATGTGTAAGATGAGAAACGTTATTCCAAAAATTCTGTTTCTGACTTCCATTGAAGCTGAAATAGTATTTTCTAGACAGTATCTACATACCCGGCGTTCTATGGGAACTTCTTCGCCTCCCCCTACTACATAAGCTATCTAACACAGATTTTTTACAATCAAACCAGTAGTTCCCCAAGATTAGCAAACTTCATAGTTTAAACACGAATACAAACTCTGCAGTTTTATGACATTAAAATAGATGACGCTCTATTTCTAGCAAAACTAAATCCGAAATATAGTTAGAAAAGACTTACAACCCTCATTACTATCCAGGCTCAACGGCAGATTTTTTTATTTCATTGGGAGTAATTTAAAATGTAAAGTGAATATCCACATTCAATAAACATTGTGGATTTTTCTACACCTGGGTCTAAAATTACACCTTGGTGTTATTTATGGGTTGACTTACGAACTCTTCTTAATTTTAGTTCGTCTACTCAACACTTTGGCGTGACCAGCACGAAAATTTATTCTAGAACATTCGCCAAAATTCAAAATTAGTAGGGTGGCTGCACCAGTTCTCAGCATACTGCGAGTGAAAAAAACTGATTAGGTACCGATTACGGGTACTGATTTCAATGTTTGATATTGAAAGTTTTAAAGTGTCGGTAAGAAATAGATAGAGGTCATGAGAGTAAAAATGTGGTTACTGTTTTATGTTTGATTTTGGAAGTTTTAGTGTCAGATTTTTAAATAGTCCTGAGGATACTTAGGTCATAAGCAGTGATCGGTTAATCAGATGCGTATTTGTCTAAAGTTTATGTTTGTTAAAAATATTATGGAAGCGGCTTCCTAAAATATGTATATATATTCAGCTCCGTTTAACTAATCAGCGCGCGAGGCCTTTTCCGTTTCACAATTTGACGGTATCACTTCGATAGACAATCACAATCTAAGGAATAATAGTAGGATAAATAGTTGTAACATTTTGTAGGTTTCCAGTAAAGTTGATTAATAATACATCTCCATGTATTTCTTATATTTTTATTAATAGGAATTAATTGTAATAGTTATTTTGAATAAGTTACATGGCTTGTGACTGGCACTTTCACCCTAAAACGTCAAAATACCTATTTGTCAAAATACAAAACACTATTTTGTTTAAAAATGAGGTCCACTATTCTCCAACAGATGGCGGGGTTTTTGTATTCAAAAAATCCTTATTTCATATCTAAAATTAACAAATTTATTTATAAAATAATTTGTAGTTACCATAAGTGGCGTAGCTAACATACCAAGCATATTAGACTAACATTTGTTGCAATAATAAACATAGTTAAATAATAGTATCAAATCAGGGAGAAATGATAAAAATTCAGCTATTCGACGGCAGATGTCTCTAGCTATCAGCAATGAAAATAAATAAAAAAATTAAAAATACATCTTATTATTACTTATAAGTGAAATTTTGTGCTGTCAACATGCCTCAGTTTTTATTCTGAATAATTTTAGCCCCCAAAAACATCGTATTTAACTGTTAAAACTATTATTTCACCAAAAACAATAAAAATACAAGACATCCGAACTAGACGACAGCTCACTTGAGACTGAGATTTTTGGCCACGCCCACTGTGACGTGTAAGCCCTGCCCATGCCCTGGTTGATACGACAAGGCCTGGTTGCCTTGTGGCATCTCCGCTAGTTATTTTGTTCTCCATGATTATTCTATTCGGACGACCAGATGGCGTGGTGGTTAGTGAACCTGCCTGCCACGCTATAGGTCGCGGGTTCGATTCCCGCATAAGTCAAATATTTGTGTGCATGAACATGAGTGTTTGACTTAGTCTGGATGTTTCTATATATAATATGTATGTATGTATGTATTTACAAAAGAAAAGTATATAAGTATGTTTATCAGTTGTCTAGTACCCATAGTACAAGCTCTGCTTAGTTTGGGATTAGATGACGTTGTGTGAATGTGTGAGGGATATTATTAAATATTATTATTTCGTTTTTTTTTATTGATTATTTGTGTTTTTATATTGAAATTGTGAGTCTCCCGTCTCTCTTCCCAAGAAATGTACTAAATGTGAAGTGTTTTTCTTATAGTTTTTCTTCTAATTGGAGATAACCTATCTACAGTACCTAATAACCCTAGGTCATTGACTCTAATCAGCAGTCTAGTCTAGAATTCCTATTGGTCATACATTCTAGTCTAGACACCTTCAAGTGTTCCAATGTATTGTTTGCCTTTCGTATCGTTTACGGCTAGAGAAATTAAAATGGCGGCTCCGACGACCAAATATTTAACAAGGGTTTTGAATTGCAATAAGAATGTAGCTTGATAATTAAGAAATATCAACATTTTTGAGTTAGTTATATATTATTTATTTGATATTTGTTTATTATTTGGAGTTGTGCGTTTTTTATTCAAATGTAAAAGGATCTTATTTCAAAGTCAAATACTTTTATTGTATTATTAAATATTTTTATTTTATCTTTATTAATTTAATTCATATAATATTATTATGCATGTTGATTTCCCGTGGTTTTACCCGTGTTGATATAAAAGCTATATTACTGTCAATTTTCATCAAAATAGATTCAGTAGTTTTTGCGTGAAACATAGAACAGAGAACGTTTAGAGGTAAATATTAATGAGATAAAATTATACAATCTAAAGGGTGAGAATTTAAAATAGCAGGTATCTTTAACCGACTTCAAAAAAGGGAGCTTTTCAGTTTGACCTGTATTTATTGATGTATCTATGATTTTAATGCAGTTTTTTTAAGAATAAGTAGTAATAATTTGTAAACGCTACTTCAACGACATTGTCAATTTTAAAATCAACACTTTTACAGAAGCTAACCAGCTTAACATTTGAGGTACTTTATACATACTGAGATACCTAAGTACTCTTGATAAAAAATTAGGTTATCTCTGAATAAGCAGCTGATAAAAGAATCAATATTAAAACTAACTTCAGTGCTATGCAGTTTATAGCCATGAAACAAGTGAAGATTGGTTTTTTAATTAATTTAAAATTCGAAAAAAAATCCTAAAACTCTTATTAGTTAGTTTTATCTATTCAATTTCGCTCGGAAAATATTATTTTACCACAGATAAGGGTACTCAGAATCTAGAATTAGGCTGTGACTCCTTTCTCTCGCTAGCTGAAGATAATTTTCTTTGTTTAATTGTTACGATTTCTGAGTAAAATGGTGAAAGCGATTTAGATGACACTTTAGTTGACTACTTACTAAGTTATAATGTTGGGCTATTATAATGTTACTGTAATGTGCTAGTTTGGTAATGAACGGATGAAATTGCAAGTTTGAAAAACTTAAGTAGTTAATAACAAATCGATAAATTAATAAAAAAAAACTGTTCTGATAAATGATGATGTTCTGTTAAATATTAAAATATCTGTCATTCACATGGATGTATCTATTATGATGGATATGTTATGAATGATATCTGTCTGTTTGTTCCAGCTAGTTCTGAAATGGCAGAACTAATTTTGACGTGGCTTTCGATCGTAGATAGCTGATTTGACACAGAGTTCTCATCTGCATAACCGTATAATATTGAGGAAATCAAGCTGTGTTGGGGTCGGCTTCCAATATGAACCGCATGCACCTGAGTACCACTATTTTACGTGAAGCGACTGCCTTTCTGACCTCCTCAACCCAGTAACCTAAGCCAACCAATGCCGATTGGTATGTACATATTGTAATGTGTCACGGAGTAATGAGGTTTTCTCCGGGTATGTGGCAAGTGGTTCTTTGACGAGGGCAAAACCGCGGAAATCAGCTAGTGTTTTAATAAATATATTTACTTCAGACTTCTAAGCTAAATAGGCTATATCATTAATCAAATAAAAATAGCATGGAATAGGAGCAAATATCCGCCCGCCGATGGATGACACGAAATATGAAGGCATAAAATGTCTGTGTGTAATAAATTATATCAATAAAGTAACATTAAATTTATAAAATTCAACATTATTAAGATATAACTAATAACATCCTGGCTACAAAAAAGTTTTTTTTTCTAAATACATTTATTTAGGTAGGTACTTATCCGATTTAGAGAATTAATATTTGAAAATGTTTAATAGTTTTGGTCTTAGAATAAGCTCTATACTACCTAGTAGCTGACACTGTATTGACATTTTGATTATTAATCTTATTCTCAAATATGTCTCCAATTTAATTTTGTAACAAATAGATATTTTTATCTTGCTATCATGTAAAAGCTACCTGTAGCGCCATCTATCGAAATTATAACGAACTAAAGCTACATAACTAAAACGTCTCATCGAGATTTTTAAATTTAAATTAGATTTACGTTTAATTTTACATAAATGCGTGATGAAAGACTATTTTTGGTCAGTGGGTCGTCTTAGGGGCGGAGACTAATTAATGCAAATAATTACGTTGTGACTCCCTCATAGCTTTTTTCGCGAGTGGTTCATATTTTGAAATCAAAGGACGCAATCACCACGTTTGCTCAATGCGGGTTGGTGATTTCAGTTTACATCCCAGGTTTCTTCGAAATGTTTTCCTTCACATTTAATCCGTCATTGGTGTCCAAGATGTTCATCAAAAGGTACGAGTACATATAACTTATAAAAAATACATTACTACTTACCTGACTTGGAATAGAACCCGCAGGCTCATACTTGAGAGGCTGGTGCTTTAACCACTAAGCCACCACGACTACACTTCTAGAGAGTTACCTACTATCAACTGATTTCTTTCTTGACCCACCATAAGTTTATTTTTCACAACCATTTAGCTACAATAAGGTCAAAATTCGCTGATCTTTACATTATTAATTGCCATAGAGACGACCTTATTATCTGTCATTTAAAGACAGTGAAATTTTTTTTTTCGTATCAGTGCCAGTTTCACCTATTGCTGATAAATTCCAGATAGTTTATCTGGCAAATAATTTCATGAAAACTCGGTTCCATTTTTTAATTTATCTGGTAGATAATTTCATGAAAACTCGGTTCCATTTTTTAATTTATCTGGTAGATAGTAGCTATCTGTAACCTGTGAAACTGGCCCTCAGTCTTTGAAAGAGAGCTTAGAGCTGTTTCAGGCTATGGTATCGTCAAGCTTCGTTGGAGCATTTAAGCCCGAATAGAGCCAAGCCTTTTGCAAAACGTGCGCATAAAACCAGCGCTGATGCACTTGTAAGCGCAAATAAAAGCGCCAGCCTGAATGATTCCATCATGGATTCGAGCGAACACGGAATATGCCCGCGAATATCTACGTGAGTTAAGTTTTTTAAAGCCTGAAATGGTAACGTATTTTCGCACAAAAAACTTGCTCGACTAAAAATGTACAGATTCCAATTTTCCCAGTCAATTTTCAACCATATTCAGTGATAAAGTTGAAAATCTTTTGAGAAAATTTGACAGATTGTCATTTGAGTAGGATTATGTTTTGATTGGAAATTTGAGTAGCTTGATGTGCTGACTTACGTACACAAGTACGATTAAATAATTTGATAATTACCTACTGTTTCTAACTTTCACGACGATGTAATTATAAAGGTATACAATAACTCTTTTCTCCCGACGTTTCGGCCGCATTACACCGATCGTGGTCTCGGGTGGACTGATGACAGCTAGCGGCGTCTCCGTGAAGCGCAGGGTTTCTGAACTACCCTCACTTGGTCGTCACAATTTTTGCTTTTTGAATAAGTGCTATTGTCTTGATTGACAAAATAGATTTTAGTGGTATTATCCTGCTGAGGGTGCTGCTGGAGGGAGTGTCAGACTCTTACTGATTAAAACCCACTATGTTCTTTCTGGAGGTCCCTTTGCGCCAGGGCCACGGTTACCCTTGATGACAACCTGCAGCCCCGGGAGATAATAGATTTTAGCGTCACGTGTACACAAAACAAAATATTAATTACATAAATAATTAAATGACTACGAAGTCAATTAGTCCAATGTATAATGAATGGGTTTTTAATAAACTAAATTTTGAATAACCGTACAAGATTGTCGCATACCCTGGGCCCAATCTTCAGGTGGAAATGAGGACGAAGAACTAGCTCCCAGATCTTGGTATATCGAATGGAGAAATGGCTGACATGTATCGAAATCCATAGCCAGTTTTGTTTTTTATACAAAAACCAAAGGTACAAACTCCAGCACATCAGTCATCAAGCTACCCGAAACTGACAAATTTTCCCAATCAACTTCGAACCATCATGATTCAGCGATAAAATTAAAAATCTATTAAGGAAGTTTTACTGATTGTAGTAGCTTGATATGCTGGCATTTGTTTGCTGACAGTTTTTTTACCAGTGGCTTAAAAAAATAAACAATAATAATTAATGAAGACATGTTTAAAAGAGACTAAGAGAAATGTGTAAATGCTAATAAATAAATACCTACACTAATTAGGTACTAATCGTGACGGTACTTAATCGTGACGTCATTTTATAAGTACAGACAGACGAAGCAGTATAAAATATAAATGTACATAGGTACATTGAAGTGACGACGCACTGGTTGAACCGGTGATCATTATCGCGCACTTAATGCCATAGACCTGGTAATGACTAGACTATACCTACTGAATGTATGTTCACAGTAAATGCAAGCGGTATTTTTTTATTAAAAACATGCTCTGTAAAGGCGATTAACTATGTTATATTTAGATGTATTATTTTATGTTTTTAAATGTATAATTAGAATAGCGTTATAGCATATAGAGTTTTAGATTTAGATTTTTTTCTTATTTATTAATTTGTATTAAATACTTTGACGATGAGTTGGCTTAGTAGAAGTAAACCTGTCTGCCACGCCGGAGGTCGTGGGTTCGATTCCCGCATGGACCAAAAGTTTGCAGCATATTATATAATTATTTACAAACGAAAAGAATATATGTAGCAGCACGTTTATCACCTGTCACAGTACCCACAGTACAAACTCTGCTTAGTTTTTGACTAGATGACGTTGTGTGAATGTTTAGGTTCTTTTAAAGAATAAAGTTCTCTAGGGAATGATATTTGCCTAGAGATCTTTATTCTTTAAAATAATTTCATATAGTATATCTTATTTAACTGTAAATTAAATTTTGGTTAGCCTCCAGTGTCATGAGCATCGTTTTTCCATACCTTAGTAACCGTACACCTCATTAAAATACACGTTGTATAATAATTTAATATCTGTAACTAAACCTGAGCAGATGAGAAACCTTGGAGATCCTAACTTTTCAATTAACTGAACAAACTGGAAGCAAATACTTTCATAATTTACTTACGAAAGGGTTCTAATCAACTCCAGAACTCAGTTAGCCACCTCACTTGGAAACATAGTTAGCGATCGACCTATCAATTGACTATAGATAAGCAATCCCACAAGATCTCTTGTTTCGATTTTTTTTTCTCCTGTGAAATGGTCAAATGACCTCTCCCGCTGAGCAGCTGGTGGGAGTGTCGGACTCTTAATGATTAAAACCAACTTTTTTTCTTCTGGAGGTCCCTGTGTGCCAAGGCTAAGATTAACCTCTTACGAACAACCCGCAGCTCCGGCAGACCTTAGCCATATGGGGCTTCTCTGATGTTGTTGACCCTCCGAGGACCGTGTAAAACAGAAAGCGTCGCAGACGCGGGCCTGTTGTCCTTAGATGTACGGACAGTGAGCCACCCAAAACTCACCGCCCACAGATACGCTCACGGTGGCCCGAACACAACTGTTCCTCGACACATACTTCGAGATTTTAATTAAAAATCTTGTGAGGCGACTGACCCCCTAATAATCCTGCGATTGATCCTGGTAGCTGGCTGATCTCTTTAAAGAGAACGGCCGCCGTAGCTGACAATCGGTCTAGACGCCATTATTTTTATATATGTATAGCAGCCAATGTATTATTCAAATAATTATAGTAACGATGTCGTCTGCCATTAGTCTGAGCCAAACAAAATGGTTCCAATTTGTTAGGTTTAGGCCGCTTGGCTCATTTGCCACCTGTGGTCAGAGCCGCAGAGTATTTCATATTGGCCGTATGTAACTTATGTATCTTTAAGCTTTTCAAGGTAAGTAATTTGTATTTGGATTAGAAAACATTGATTATATATTTGGGTATGTAAGCTAGATACATTAACAGGAAAAAATACAGCCCTAGAAAACACACTTTTATACATACAGAGTAAAACAGATAAATAATTTTGTCTGTATATGGTCAAGCTTTCTTATTTTTATATTATTAACTTCATATCGCCCGCGGTTTTATCCGCGTCCCGAGAAACTACTTTTCACACATGTATATGCCATATATAACTATGATACTGCCAAGTTTCCTTAAAATCCGTTCAGCTGTTTGAGTTTAAAGAGGTAACAAACATACACACACACGCACTTCAACTTTAGCCTATATAACATTATGATTATGTCTTCTTATGTGAATGAAATCACCAATAACCGCAAATAAGCTACAAATAATTTCCTCTATGACGCGTATTTGCCACTTCTAACTCATTAATCGTTCTACAATTACAGATGCGCGAGAGCATGCCCCGTAACGATAAACGTCAGTCTACTACTATCCGTCCGAGAGCGCGAACGTCATGCTGCGCTCAATTTTATGTTTGTTCGCGTTAATCGCAATTTACACCGTGCAAGTAGTCACTGCCTACACAGTACCACCGGCTAAGTTAGAAGCCATCTACCCTAAAGGTCTTAGGGTAACGGTACCAGGTATGTTCATCTTGTTTTTTTTATTAATATAATAATGTGTTTTTTGACCTCTCTTGTTTGTTGTTGATTTATACTTAATGTTTGAAGTAGATCTTTGTTTTCTTTTTTTTAATGATACGTTATTTAAATGGCCTTAAATATTCGTGGTGCGTTTTCTTTTTATTTGAAGGTAGAACACAGAAAGACTTTAGTTACTTGCAAAATAAAATGATATCATAATGTTTACTGTTGTCATTATTTTGCATTATAAGTGATAGACACACACATGTTCGTACAATACGGTAGGTACCTGTCAAAAGTTTTATAGAACTGTCAAAAACGGTTACTCTGTATACAATTTTTATGAAAGTAAGAACTATGGTGTGATGATTTTTTTGAGAAAAATAACAAAATTCAAACAGGTTTAGCTTCCAAACGATAAATAAAACTGACATTATTTTAAGATGTTTTACCAAAATAAGTTGTATGGTCCGCTACCCAATCACAGTCTTAAGCATGGCATAATATGAGGTCAATCTCCAGCTGTCTCCTAGCTATGAGATTGCTCTCAATCCCGCAACTCCCGCGATGCTAGAACAAAAGATTCCAGAAGGAACATGGGCAGTTTTTAGTCAGTAAATCTGAGAATATCGCTCCACCCACATCGAGGGAGGTCATTTATGATATTTCCCTATGGAATAAAACCATTTATGGTAGTCAATTGAGTAGTTGACTAAGTAAAAGAAACTTTTTATTAAAGTACTCATTTGGTAAAGTAGCTTAAAATAATGTCGCCTTCGTTTATCGTTTTTATGAAGGAAGTATGTTTTTTTTAATTTATAATATAAGCAAAATAAATAAGTATACAGCTTGTTGGGAAAAGTATGACGTCATAGCTTGGGGAGCCTTGTGGGATGACTTTGTCCAGCAGTGGGCGTCTTTCGGCTGAAACGACGACGACATAGAGAGTAACCACTTTGGCAGTTCAGTATATTTTTTATTGAGCTGTCTACTATTCAAAGGACCTGTTTCACCACCTACGAATTTAAAACTCCAGTTACTTTATTTGGTAGATAGTGGCTATTCGAAAATTACGAAACTGGCCCTAAGGCTGACGATGATTATATTTGTAAAATCGTAGAGTGGATAGAAGAATGTAAATAAATAATTAAAAACTAATATCAAAACAAAGTCAGACATAGGTAGAGGTAAATAACACAATTATTGATTAGCTATCCACTTAATAAATACCTAAACAACACGATAAACGTGGGAAATACCTAATAATTTGTTCCAACGAACTACAAATACCTAATATTATAATTAATTCACGAAGGCCTGTGCCCAGCAGTGGGACGATAAAAAAGGCTGTGATGATGATGATGATGATGATGACAGGTTAAAATCGAGGTTTCAACATCGAAAGTAGTTCCCTCGATACAAAACTAATCAGCTTACAGCAACTACGAAAGGTTTCATGGTAAAATTATAATATCTTTCAAAGGCACTTTTACTTATTTTCTAGTTTGAGGATAAAAATATTTTCTTATATAAACAAATTCATTACAAGCATACCTTTGAACTTTAATCTGTATTTGCTGTGAGTACAAGTAGCTACGATATATTTTCATAATTTCCCTACTACCAGTAGGTACATAATATAAGGAAAACTTAAGAAAATTAATAATGATAACTTCCTTGTTATTGTACTCTTAATTCAAATACTTTTTAACCGACTTCAAAAAAGAGGAGGTTATCAATTCGACGGTATGTTTTTTTTTATTTTATTTTTTTATTGTGATAGAGACTATTTTATTGACTGACAATAAGTGAAATTAGTCACAGGTCAATTGAAGAACAGAACAAATTAAAATATAATAAAAATAATGGCGTCTAGACTGATTGTCAGCTAGGGCGGCCTATCACTTCAGGAGATCAGCCAGCTGCGCAGCACATACCTATTATAGTGCACAAGCATTCGCGCAGATACAGATGCACACTATATTCCCTCACTCTCGTATTCCGGTGGGACGGCAATGCAACACGATCGGAGAAAGATCCATTTCTTGAATCTATGCACTTAAATTATTTCTAGTTACTCGATTGTAAAAAAAAACAGAATATAATTTATTACTTAATTAGGAAAATACGATATAGACTTGCTTTTGATTTCATTTTTATTTTCGCAAACTTCGATTCCCATATTTTAGCTTTATTTAAAGTTGTTAATTAATTATTTTATTACTAAACTTTTATATCCCCATCAATCAATACCTAAAATATTTTGAAGTAAAAATTCCGAGAATAATATAATACCTACTGATTTTATGGATGTCTGTTTTCCTTGTTAGTTGTTTAAATCTTACGTGCGCAATTTAATTAACAACGAACATTAAAAAAACTCTTAATAGTTTTTGCTTATACAGCTGCATGAATCACGTCTAATTTCATAAATACATACAATAAGATTTACTTAATTATTTATTTGGTACACTAAAAATACCATAGACTAAGTCACCTCATGGGGAAACCCTGGGAATACAGTAGGTATGCGATGAAGTTAGAATTAAGACAATGTTGATGACAAAGGAAAAATATTACGAGTGCTACTTATTTATGAGGCGTTTAGTCATATGGAATATTTGATTACTCACCAATAATATTCTTAAAAAGTTTTCCTTCCTAAAAGTACCTTATAAATCTTAGAATTAAACAATGTACAATTTTCATGAGCGAATTCACTACAATGAGGAGAAACCACAATAAGATAAAACAATTAAGATAATCAAAATTGGTATAACAGTTATCAAATATCTTGTTCAATATTCTTTTGATATCCTAACGACTTCATCAAATGTCTTGGAAATACCGATACAGCGGGATCAGCATGGCGATTCTATGTCTATTCTACCAAGAAAAGACAAAGCTCTTTCTGTCAATGTCAACATGTCTTCTACCCGGCGCGACCTGTCAACTCGCGTTTCTATGAAGTAGACTCAAACAGTCGACTTAAACAAATATGTACATGCATTCATGACATGAGAATTTATCAAAAATTTCATCTATTTATTAAAATAACTAGCTTCTGAAAGCGGTTTCATCCGCTTCCTGAGGAAAGTACGCTTTCCACACCCGGATAAAAAGTAGCCTATATGTTATTCTGATGTATAAGCTATATTACTACCAAGTTTCATGAAAATCCGATAAGCCGTTTGGCCGTGAAGAGGTAACAAACATACACACATACTCACAAACTTTCGCGATGTGTTAAGATTAGTGTGAAGTGTGATGTGATGTGAAGTGCGATGATTACCGATAAAAGAAAAACAAAACTTTTTTGTTAAATAAAAAAAAACGACATTCCTTTCGATATAATAAAATTACCATAACCCGTTTTTATTCGCGCAATTTTTATTTAGATACCTCGACATTTTGAGAATAAGGGTCGATTTCTTAGAAAGATAACAATACAAATCTAACAAACATTTTATATTATTAGGGAAAATCCTTAAAGCATTTCTTAAGTCTCACTTTATTCCATTTTATATTGCGAATACCTTTTTCTATTTCATACTTAAGCTTTGAGCAACTGGTATTCTTTTATGAAGGTTTATCTAACAATAATAATTGTATATAAAATGCTTTTGTCACTAAAATGAGTATAGATTGTCTTCAAGACTGAGAGAGCTGTAAGTAAAAATATTGTATACAAACGTCAGCCCATATAGCAACCCAAACTGTCAATATTTTTGTCATTATGCTTCAGCAATAAACTTGAAAATCTATTAAGGAAATTTGGCTGATTGTAATAGCTTGATATGCTGGCATCTGTACCTACATAAAACAAAACGGTAGACTTTACTTATATTATTAAGAGGTTATTTGATTGTTTGTTTCTTGTCTGCATTAAATAGGCTCCAAAACTACTTGACGGGTTTAAAAAATTCTCTTGGGAAGCTTTACTATCCCAGTAGAACATATGTATGTAGGCTTTGTTTTATCCGGATACGGGAAGAAAACTCCGGAGACGCGGGAAAAATAGCAAACTAGCTAGTCTACAAGAATACCTGTCGTTTGTGAATTTTGTCAAAAAAATATCTTGGTCAGTTTTGAATTTCGATGAATATAATTTGTTTGAACAAAGTAAAATTTTATTTGCAAGCTACTTACTTCTACGCACTATATTATAACAGTACCTCAGAGTGTTGACATTGGGTTTCCAAAAAAATCGAAGCAAAAAATATCTCATTACTGCCGTAAGAGCTACGATTTGATAAGGTTTTTGCTCGCAGGCAAACCTGTTATACAATGTATTAATGACTTTATGTATATAATATACCTGTCTGAATGGTAGTTCGTTTGTATCTTTAGCTTCATGAACCTCTAAGGTTCAAGGGTCATTGACCAGCGAAGATTAATGGTAACTCTTATTGACGCAGAAAATATTTTGCAGCATGCATATTTTTTTTTGGAAACAGTAAATAGACTTTTCTTACAAAATGCGGCATAAAAAACACAGGTTACAGATAGCCACTATCTACCAGATAAATAAAAAATGGAACAGAATTTGTATGAAATTATCCGTAACACAAGCTAATCAATAGCTTACCTTGGGGCTAACCGATTGTGTGAAAAAGGTGTCCCGATATTATTTATTTGTCACTAGCTGTCCCCAGCGGTTTCACCCGCATCTTTGGTTCCTGCTCCGCTCCTGTACGTCTTAGCGTGATGGTATATAGCCTATAGCCTTCCTCGATAAATGGGCTATCTAACACTGAAATAATTTTTCAAATCGAACCAGTAGTTCCTGAGATTAGCGCGTTCAAACAAACAAACAAACTCTTCGGCTTTATAATATTAGCATAGATTAGCCAGTTCTTTGCTGCCTGCATTAATTACCACTAAAGCTTATAATCTCCTATTCCAGACGATGGCTTCTCCCTCATTGCCTTCCACGGGAACCTCAACGTGGAAATGGAAGGCCTGGAAGCCGGCCAATGGTCTCGTGACATCATCAAACCTAAGGATGGAAAGTGGATCTTCAGAGACAGAAATGCTGAACTGAAGCTAGGAGACAAGATTTATTTCTGGACATACGTCATCAAGAATGGTTTGGGCTACAGGCAAGATAATGGGGAATGGACCGTTGAAGGTAAGTCATCAGTTCTTGATGATTTAAGTTCTAATAATGCTTCAATGGCGAATAAGTACAGGCGTCAGCACATCAAGCTACTAAAGCCTGTCAAATTTCGTCAACAGATTTTCAACTTTATCGCTAAAGCATAATATAGATCAAAATTGATTGGGAAAATTTGTCAGTTTCGCTAGATAGCTTGATGTGCTGGCTTCTGTACTAGAAAAAAAGTTAGACTCTCAGTTAGTTTCATTATTAACTATTATTTATATAAGCAGCTGTTGAGTTAATTCTTTTGCCTAAGTATTTCCTCATTCATATTTTAATGCAAATGTCTGTCTGTTTGTAATACTTTCACTCTAAAACTGCCCAACCAATCTTAATGAATCCCGGCATGGAGATAGACAATAGTTTGGAGATCTATCCGTCTGCGGAATATAGGAGTAGTTCTCCTGCGATAGACAGAGGAGCAGATGAAATCTAGTGGCAATTTTTTCAAAAAATTCATCTATTTCAGAATTTGTCAACGAGGATGGATCACCAGTAGATCCCTCTGTAGTCCCACAACCACGACCAACCCCTACAGCTGCCCAGCCCACTCATACCATCCCCACTCAACGGCCCCCACCGCCCACTCAGCCTCCAAAATGCCAGATATCAGACACTGTGGTGGCTGGACAAAGCCCCGTCTGTAAGGGGTCCTTAGTCTTTAGCGAAGAATTCGATAAGTCTGGTATTAGAGACCTAACCAGCTGGACGGCAGAGACCAAGTTTCCTGAAGAACCAGTAAGGATATATTATATATTATTTAAATTAAAAAAAAGGAAAGAATTATGATGAAATCGACCATATTAGTAGCATATAATCACCCTGTATTTACCAATAATTAATATAAAAATACTTGATAGTTTTATTAATTTTGTTGTTTCTTGGAATGAATGCAGACGACGTCGCATTTTATATTTTAGATTTTTTACGTGCATTTGCAAATTCCAGGACTATCCATTCAACCTCTACATCCCGGAAAACACGATCAGCTTTGAAGACGGTTCCCTGGTCATCACTCCCATCCTTACGGAATCGGTACACCATGAGGGATTCCTCACTGAGACTTTGGATCTTAGCAACAGGTTGGTTACTAGTTATTTATTTACTGGTTACCACGCCGGACTGCTGGCCTGAGGTCCCGGGTTCGATTCCCGGAACAGTCGAAATTTGTGTGATGAGCTCGCTTGTTGAATGTGGCCTGTAAAGTATAATTATGTAATACTAGCGGTCGCCCGCGGCTCCGCCCACGTGGATGTCGGTTTTCGCGACAAAAAGTAGTCTATGTGTTGTTCTGATGTATAACCTATAGAGGACCCCCGCGGCTACGCCAGTGTGGATGTCGATTACCGCTACCAATGCCTAACTTTTGTCGGGATGAGAAGTTCGCGCTCGGACCTCCCGCCTTATTATACCTACCGACCGACCCGCTGATTATCGTATTTTATGTATAAGTTTGGTATTTCTACACCGATTTGTATGATTCTTTTTTTATAGAATATGTTATAATGTTATCTTTTGTTAATTAGGCATGAGCGAGAATATTATAAACATAAGAGTAAACAAATCAATAACAAGTAATCAGAAAGCTCCGAACTGGTAAACTATCGCGAGTTAGTGTTATTGTGAGTCAACCATTAAAGATAGACATATGCTGTTGTGGATTTTTTTTTTAGATAATTTTATGTAGAATATTTTCGTCATACATGATTTCTATGCAGCTTTAACCATTAAGGCTGCACACGCGACGAAAGCTTAAAAAATGGTGTAACTTCTCCCGTTTTCCCAACATTTTCCTTCACTGCTCTGCTCCTATTAATTGTAGCGTGATGAAAAGTATCCTATAACCTGCCCAGGACTATGAAGAATAATTGCACCAAGTTTCATTAAAATCCGTCCAGTAGTTTTTGTTCCTATTAATAACATACAGACAGACAGACAGACAGACAGACAAAAATTTTACTGATTGCATTTTTGGCATCAGTATCGATCACTGATCACCCCCTGATAGTTATTTTGAAAATATATTCAATGTACAGAATTGACCTCTCTACAGATTTATTATAAGTATAGATATAGATATAACTTATGTTGGCACCCATAACACCTTGACGCCAGCCGACTGTACCTATGTGAAAAAGGTGACCCGAAATACATAAATTCCTTCACCTTTAATCAGTCATTGGTGTCAAGATATACTTGTACTTCGACAATAGAGCTAGATAATTATTAAGTTATAAAACTGATAGACCTGTATTTAATAATAATAATAAGCTAAAAATATGTAAAACAAAAATGAAAAAGGGCAAATTAAATAATGCGTCATAAAACTCGGGATCGTGCCCAAAAGGCTGGCCGCATTGCCACGTTGGATGGCAATGCTGTTTTTTTATATTCATTAGTAGTAGTATTTAATTTGAAACATCCATGATTATTCTCAATTAATTAAGCAGCTGTACTAAGCCATGCTTAAACAAACAATTTCTGTCACTCCAATCATTTAGCGACTGAGGTAAACATCAAAAACTTTTGACTCAATTATAATTTCGACAGCCGTTTCCTTTCAACATCGAAATACCGAAATTTAATTAATTAATCATTAATTTAGTTGGTAACATTCAAATATTTAGCCGAATTTAAATATTGATTTAATAATATTAATTATTTTGTCTCTAATAATAGACATTTTGGTTTACTAACATCCCATCACAATAGCCCAAGTAGTTTTTCTTCCATAGTTTAGCACAAACCGGGGGTTGTCCTTGGGTACATTTCCATAATGTATACAGGGACAATCGTCGGTTTAGTGCACCATTACATAATATTAAAGTTGTCTTAAAAGGGCTTCAGCGTGTTGGCTTCAGCCCCACGTTCGCCTTCCAAAAATCCGGGACTCTATAGTCCCGTGGTCGGAAAAAGACATTTTGGTTTAAAGTGTAACTTTTCTAAATAGATATGGTATTACATTCAAGAATCCTTTTTTAATTTTAAAAGTTTAGTTTTTTAGGGCTTGTTTTGGCGAAACAAGCCCTTATGAATAAGTTCCAGATTGTTTATTTGGTAGATAATTTCATACAAATTCTGTTACATTTTATAATTTATCTGGTAGATAGTGGCTATTTGGACATCGTAAAAGTGGCTCTTTAAGTAGGTAGCCTTTAGCTAACAAAAACTTTCTCATTTGTAATATTAGTAGGGATTTCTAAGAGAGTATGTTAAATAAAAAAACCTTTCCTATTCCCAGATGCACCGGACAGTTGAGTACCACAGAATGTAGACGCGAAGCCTCTGGCGCCCAGATTCTACCACCAGTGATATCGGGCAAGATCACCACCAAACATAGGTTCGGCTTCAAATTCGGCAAGGTGGAAGTCAGGGCTAAGTTACCTGCAGGCAGTTGGATTATTCCTGGTAAGTAGACTTTTATTGAATTACTAACCTACGATAAAATATTATTCTGTATTTTGAGTTTTTTTGTCTCTAGAAACTAATGAAACTGAAGACTTTGTCTAGGTACTTGAACGAGCTAATCTTAGGATTTACTGGACAGATTTTTTATTGTTAGACTTATCATCGATGAAGCGATGCGATCGATGCGCGAAGTTGTTCCCACGGGACGCTAGTAAAACCGCTGGCAAAAACTAGCTTACATAATATATAATATAATATTGATGGTGAATGACCAAGAATTATATTAATTTGTAAAGGAGAAGTGCTGATCTATATCTAACTAAACATAATCAGTCAAATTTCCTTAATAGATTTTTAACCTTATAACAATATATAACAGTTAATATTCGATATTAAGCATAATAAAACGTATTTACAATAATTACAAACTTATTACTACATTAAATATGTATATACACACTTATTTAATACTTACAAGTAATATAATAACATAAAGAGCGTCAAAAAACTCATCCTCATCGTTGCCACCCGGCAGTGTACACGAAAGGCTGGCAATGCTGCAACTATGCTTTCGGGTCCACTAAATATAATTATTTTTTTAATATATTTGATAGAAATTAACTTGGAGCCGACGGAGAACGTGTACGGGTCTCTTCGATATGAATCTGGCATGATGCGAGTAGCCTTCGCTCGCGGCAACCCCAGCCTTGCTAAAAAGCTATACGGAGGACCAGTCCTCTCCGACACCGACCCCTTCCGATCCATGCTGATGAAGGAGAAGATCGGAATTGACAGCTGGAACAAGGATTACCATAACTATACTTTGATTTGGAAACCTGGTAAGAACTTTAACACGTGTAACTTCTTGAATAACTACCTCCAAGATATGATTAGGTTATACATACATATATGGCCAATAGCAGGCTCAGCATGGCGATTCTATATCTATTCTATCAAGAAAAGACAAAGCTCTTTCTGTCAATGTCAACATGTCTTCTGCCCGAGCATGGCGTGACCTGTCAACTCGCATATAATCACTTGTAGACTTACATCGATTGAAGAAAATAAAAATTTCATCAAAGAATGTCAAATGAAATCTTACGTCAATCTGTCACATTTCTGTCATTATGTCCATTCTCCGGTAGACAAAACTTGTTTCTACGGTTGCCATGCTACGCCTGCAGGTCGGGCAAGTACCAATGTAACTTATCTAAGTTATACGTACTTTCTAAGTTTATCTTGGACACCAATAACTGACTAAAGGTGAAAAAAAACATCTCGAGGAAACCTGGACTATAAAGTCTGAAATCACCAATCAGCATTGAGCAAGCATGGTGGTTAACGCTCAATCCTTCTCCGTGGGAGAGGAGGCCTGTACCCAGCAGTGGGACGACAAATAAGGTTGTGATGATGATGATGACGGGACCTAGTCCTTTAGAAGACGCGGGTGAAACTGTGGGCTACACTAATATCCCATGCGGACGACTGTATACTATATTGATAGACCTGTTCTTTCAGATGGTATCCAGTTGTTTGTGGATGGCGAACGGTATGGAAGCATCAACCCCGGCGAGGGTTTCTTCTCAACAGCTCGAGAGCACGCGGTGCCCCATGCCTCCAACTGGCTGAGAGGAACTGTCATGGCTCCTCTTGATGAAACGGTAATCTTAAACAACTTTCCCGAAGAAACATTTTTTTTTTATCATTATAGCAAAATTAATGACAACGCGGGCGCGGGGCCTCGCCGCTAACAGCTGATGAGGCGACGGCGCGCGCGAAATTTGAATTTTGCTGTAATGATAAAAAAATAACAAAAAAAGTTTCTTTGGGAAAGTTCACGTGTTTAAATATCGGTCACTAATTACCAGTCACCCTATATATGAAAACTAGCTTTTGCTCGCGGCTTCGCTCGTGTTAAGAATTAAGTTTTAACTTTCATCTCCTATATCATCCCCTTAGGGGTGGAATTTATTAAAATCCTTTCTTGGGGGATGCTTACGTCATAGAAGGTTTAGGCTCAGCGCGATGGGGGTAAAATTTACAAGGTTTCATAAAAACTTTTGAAACCGAAAATTATTGACATTTTTTTATCACTACATAGTATAAAACAAAGTCGCTTTCTCTGTCCCTATGTCCCTTTGTATGCTTAAATCTTTGAAACTACGCAACGGATTTTGATGCGGTTTTTTTTTAATAGATAGAGTGATTCAAGAGGAAGGTTTATATGTATAATTTAGTATCAGCATTGCACCCGTGCGAAGCCGGGGCGGGTCGCTAGTTAAAAATATAATGGAAAAAAGTATGCATCAAATCTTAGTATTTTCATACAAATTGCATACAAAGTGCACATTTCATATTTATATTATTAAAATCCTTTCTTGGGGGATGCTTACGTCATAGTAGCTTTATGCTCAGCGCGATGGGGTTAAAATTTATAAGTTTTCATAAAAAAATGTTCAATAATTTCCAGTTCTACTTGTCCCTCGGTCTCCGCGTGGGAGGAGTCCATGACTTTGCCGACGATATCCCTGACAAACCCTGGAGGAACCGTGCCAGTAAAGCCATGCTGGACTTCTGGAAACACAAGAACTCCTGGTTTCCATCGTGGTACAACACCGACTTGAGAGTCGACTACATTAGAGTGTACGCCTTGTAGACTTACAATATTATTATCTGTGATGCTCCTGAGATTATATTTTTTAAGACTTTTATAGTAAAATGATTGATTGTATTTTGTTTTTTTTATTTCTATTCATTGGTAGTGTCCGCAGTAATGGACCAGGAAATTTTATGTCATTATTTCGGGCTTGAAGGTAATAAGGATGACGCGACCCTGTTGGCGCAATGGTAAACACGTACTGCCATGCTACGGGTTCAATTCCCCGGACGGACAAGATGAGCATACATACTAGTTGGCTGTAGTCTGAGCGTTATTACATTGTCATGTATTTATAAATATATACGGGTAAAGTAAATGTAGTTTATCAGTTGCGTTGGCACCAATAACACAAGCAACTGCACGGTGCCGCACCCTGGTGGAAAGTCATCTTCACATCCCTGACACATAATTTAACATCAAACTAAGCAGAGCTTGTACTGAGTGATAAACAGCTGATAAACACTTTTTTCTTGGGAAATCGAATTAACTTAATTACATACATAAAGACTTAATTATGCTAAAACAAATAAAGGACATCAAAAAGTTTGGTCCTCATTGCTATCACCAGTTAGTGTTCCCAAAAAGCTAGCAGCTTTGCCACGATGTATGGCAACGCTGAAGCGTTGAGCGAAATAAAAGCCAGCCTCTAGTTTTCAATGACATAGTTCACGGGAAGTGTTATCAGCTATTGTTGAGCCTGACCAGCTAAGCCAGTTAGCGAGCCGACTAACACCCGCCCGTAAGGTTGCGGGCTGCCATTTTCAGTCACAGAAATCATATTTGCTGACCCCGTTGGCGCAATGATCACCATGCCGGACTGCCGAACTGAGGGTCCCAACTGAGGGTTAGATTCAAGGTACCGTTGACATTTGTGTGATGAGCAAAATTGACAGCTGTGGTGTGGGTGTTATGGCCTGTATTTGATAAATGTATATATAGGTGTATATATAACTTATCAGTTGTGTTGGCACCCATAACACAAGCTAATTAGTAGCTTAACATGGGGCTAACCAATGTTGTGTAAAAGGTGTCCCGATATTATTATAAAAAAAAATGCCTTAATGACTAAACTGAAGTTAAGAAGCAGTGCAGAACTTAGGTCAACGCGCCCTAGCATGTAGGTACTAACTATACATATAATGAAATAGTAGAAAAGTCAAAACTGTACATGGAATATTTTTAAAAAGAATACTTGGGCGTGATTTACAATTAACACAGAAACCAAAAATATAGTTTTTAGATTTTTTGTCTGTTTGTCTGTATGTCCGGGATAATCTCAAAAAGTACTGGATGGATTTACTTCAAATTTGGCATGAAATAAAAAGAGGTCGGGTCAACATATAGGCTACAAATTATCACGCGATCACCAAGGGGCGAGCAGTTGTCAATCTTTATTCAATTATCTTGCTACTCTAATGCCCACGCGGACGACGTCGCGGGTAACAGCTGGTTAATACTATATCTATACTAATATTATAAAGCTGATGAGTTTGTTTGTTTGTTTGAACGCGCTAATCTCCGAAACTATTGGTTCGATTTGAAAAATTCTTTCAGTGTTAGATAGCCCATTTATTGAGGAAGGCTATAGGCTACTATACCATCATGCTAAGACACACGGGAGCGGAGCAGTAACCAAAGATGTGGGTGAAACCGCTGGGGACAGCTAGTTTGAAATAAAGTTCTTGTTTTTCGTTTTAAATAGCTCGGCGTGAACCAGCCGGTTCCCAGTTTATTAAAGTGGACATCAATCGCAAGGTAGACTGTCTGAGGAGATGACGTCCGTCGTAGAAACTGCAGTGGTGCATATATTAACGATCTTTGTAATATGTGAAGTGCAAGTTAACGGTCAGATTTTTTATGTCCCGAAGATTGAACCCTTGGACACTAATAGCTTGAGACTCATCATTGAGAGTGAGCATGCATTTTTTTTTAATTTTAGATCGATTTATAAAATTAGAATTTCAAACTTTCTGTGTAATCTATACTAATGTAACTGTATGTTTGTATTGAATAGGCTCAAAAACTACTGGACCGATTTCAAAATTTCCTTTACCATTACTTAGAGGGATTCTTCCGAATCCGTATGGGCTATATTTTGTTCCGGAAAATAGATAGGATTTTTCGTGGTAGTGAAAATTGTGAAGTAAGGCGTCGAAAAAACTGCCGTACGTTAACGATTGGTTTTTCAAGTGTTGTAGTCACGTACTTTTAAACTATCCAATAAAAGGTTAGATAGTATAAAAATGGTAAAAGACATATCTTTACCTGATTTTGTAGTCGATTAATTTGCTACTTAAACCGGTACTTCAAAGTTAAGTATACTTCCATACATACGCCAGCACATCAACCTACCTCGAGCTGTCAATTTTTTTAAATATATTTTCAACCTTACCACAATACTGGAAGCTTAGTATTCGATTGGTAAAATTTGACAGATTCGGGTAGGTTGACCTGCTGTCATCTACATAAACTCAAGTGTAACATACGATAAATATACTTCTAGATACCGGCTTCGAAACATTTTCATTTCAAGGGAACATCAACAAACCAATAAAAGAAAGAGACATCGGCAGTCTATCACACATAGTTAATATTCCTACAGATACCAAAGTAGTCAATTTCACGCTATCGAAGATACCAAGTTTGAATATTGGAGACACAATATACTACTATGTTTATTTTGGTTCCACAAAAGGGCAACATTTCATCACTGATCTCGAGTTCACCGTGACAAGTAAGTTTATTTTTGGCATCTTCATCAGCTCTTCTTTACCTGGTCTAACCGGTTCCAGATCCTGATACAGGATAAACATCATATAATATTTTATCCACTGTTATTATCTGAACGAAGATTCTGTAAAATTCGAACAAGAACTCGCATTCACTTCGCTTTTAAAGGTTTGACAGTTTTAATCGAGTTTAAGTGCGTAGTGAGCGTCGAGGTGACGGGGACTTCCAAAATACCACATTTTAGGTCATGTCATATAATACTTTGTCCGTCAAAATCTTGAAGTAAAAGTTCAACTCGCAAACACGCTCGCAAGATTAGCGCTAGTGTAGATTCGAATTACGAATTTTAGAATGCCAATCAAGAAACTCACAGCTGATTCAAATTCGAATTTAAGTATGCAGTCTTTCAGCATCACACCTCTGGTATCACTGAATCAATTGATTACAACTTTTCGAGTTTTCCGAGGTATTTAAATGTAAAGGCGCGGGCCCACCGCGGCGCACATGTATTAAATTTCGTTTTGTAACTTTTTAAGTTATGTCCATTGCATCCCGCTGAGAGAACATGAATTGATGAACTAGGCTGCGCTTGTAAGACGAATGAAAAGTCACCGTGTATAATTGTGAAATGAAGTAAAGGGTCAGCCTCTGTGTTACAGAATTCTATAGCGAAGATGATACGCCAACGAAGCCAGACGCTCTGCCCCTAACTAGTGGCACCAGTAGCAACGACGAAGCCCCTTGCACCCTTTCTATAACTTTGGTTAAAGGTCATATGCGAAGCTGTAAGGGATCTTTGATATTCAGTGAGGATTTCACTCAAACGGACCTGAGGCAGCTGAGGCAATGGCAAGCATTGAAGCATATACCTAACGAACCGGTATGTTCTATATTTATCGACGCAGTTCTTTCGTGCACTTGAATTTATAAATAGCTTTCAACAATACTTGCTTATATACGTGACAGAGAGAGAGGGAGAGATTAATCCTTACTGTCCTTATCCTTTCTACACAAATATTATAATGCAAAAGTAACTCTGACGGTCCGTCTGTCACGTTTTTACGCCAAAACTACAGAAACCGATTTAATTATTTTGAGTTTGAGTTGAGTTTTGGGTTTTGACACAGGCTACTTTTAGAAGAGACGGTAGAACCGCGGGATACAGATTGTAGAAATATACCAGTATGGAAGGCATAATGATATTAAACTTTTTACTTTGAATTATTAGTTCACCAATCAGCATACGACGTCTGGTTTATTTATGTATCTCAACTGGCAAGTTGCGTGTAAAATTGAAGGACAATAAATAAATATTATATATTTTTTACTAGCTGTCCCCAGCGGTTTTCACCCGCATCTTTGGTTACTGCTCCGCTCCCGTGTATCTTAGCGTGATAGTATATAGCCTATAGCCTTCCTCGATAAATGGGCTATCTAACACTGAAATAATTTTTCAAATCGAACCAGTAGTTTCGGAGGTTAGCGCGTTCAAACAAACAAACAAACAAACTCTTCAGCTTTATAATATTAGTATAGAAATATTAGTATAGATGTCGTAGAAAAGGTATTTGTATTCAAAATTAGGTCACTCTATTTGCCCTATTTTAAGGGAAATTAATGTTCCAAGGTCTTCCGGGGCTTGGGGTTGTTCGCAAGAGTCGCCTTGAGCAAGCGTTCCTTCAAATAGCTATCTCCTCGTTCCAGGACTACCCATTCAACATGTACGATGCGGAGGACACGATCAGTATTGAGGATGGTTGCCTGGTCATCACTCCAATCTTCACCGATACTAAAATACGTAACCTTTTCCACCCACTGGACCTTTCTGACATGTATGTATGACTCATCTCTTTCGCTTGCTAACCCAACATATACACAATCTCAGCCAAATATGCGATGTTCAATGACTATATTTTCTACGTTTACAAATAACCAATAAAAAAGGTCGCCGGAAGACGCTGGATGCAGGTCGCTTCCAACCGGTATATGTAGAGATCTAAAGAGGGAGGCCTATGTTCAGCAGTGGACGACCTATGTCAGCCATATGATGATGATGATGAAGCGACGTTCACTCGTTGACCGCTAGGGGTCCACTGGTTGATTACATGACATTTTGTTGATAACGTGGCGTCCACCCGAGGACCAGCTGTCGACAACGAGTGAACGCCGTACGACAAGGTGAAGCATGAGCATGAGGCTCTAATGAGCTGCAACCTTATTACTATTAATTTTTTTTTGACTGCCTCGTTGGTCTAGTGGTCGCAAGGCGCTACTGCTTCGCACGGGGTCTCGGGTTCGAATCCCGGGTCGGGCCGAAATCGCTTTTTGAGTTTTGAGAAACTTTCATAAAGCAGCCTGGAGTCTGGAAGTTAGTGATTGATTCACCCGTGCATCGGAGAGCACGTAAATGTCGGTCCTGCGCCTGATCTCTCTCCGGTCTTGTCGGAATGCCGTCCCATCGGATTATGAGAGTGAGGGAATAGAGAGTGCACCTGTGTCTGCGCGAATGCTTGTGCACTATAATATGTCCTGCGCAGCTGGCTGATCTCCATAAAAAAGAGAACGGCCGCCGTAGCCGACAATCGGCCTGGATGCCATCATCATATTTTTTTTTTTTAATAAAATATATGGTATAAGTTTTATTTTAGGTGCACAGGTAAGATAAATACGCTGGAATGTAAAAGAGATGGCTCTGGGACACAAATGATACCTCCTGTGACCACGGGGAAGATCACCACGCGCCTTTCCTTCAGTTTCACGTACGGGAGGGTCGAAGTACGAGCTAAGCTACCTTCTGGAAAATGGATTATACCGGGTATGGAGTATTGTGAAATCATCATCAGACTTTTCTAGTCCCACTGCTGGACACACAATCTTTTCTCAAATTAGTGTGATGTGATTTGATTATCACTACATAGTATAAAACAAAGTCGCTTTCTCTGTCCCTATGTCCCTTTGTACGCTTAAATCTTTGAAACTACGCAACGGATTTTGATGCGGTTTTTTTAATAGATACAGTGATTCAAGAGGAAGGTTTATATGTATAATTTTAGTATCAGCATTGCACCCGTGCGAAGCCGGGGCGGGTCGCTACTATATTAATATCGCATGGTTCAAAGTAGATTGGGACAATTTGTCAGATTCGTGTATTTTGATGTGCTGGCTTTTGTTCAAAATAAATTATCAAGTCAAACAGATTTATAAATTATTAATATTTTTATTTACAGAAATTAACCTTGAGCCAACAGACAATGTCTATGGTTGGGAAAACTACTCGTCAGGTCTGGTACGGATCGCCTTCACTCGCAACGGAGATACTGATCTCAGGAAGTCGGTGTTTAGCGGCCCACTGTTTACGGGGACTGAGGTATACGGTGCTAAGTTCTTGGAAACAGAAGGCGAAGAATATTGGCACAAAGGTTTTCACAACTATAGCGTGACTTGGACACCAGGTACCCACATAAAAAGCATGTTTATTTTTCTCCACTGCAGCAGGCTTAGCATGGTAACCGTAGAAACAAGTTTCTAGTCTACCGGAGAATTGACATAATGACAGAAAAGTGGCAGATTGACGTAAGATTTCTTTTGTCATTTTTTTGAAGAAGTTTTTCTTCGATTGACATAAGTGTACAAGTGATTATAGGCGAGTTGACAGGTCGCGCCATGCTTGGGCAGAAGACATGTTGACATTAACAGAAATAGCTTTGTCTTTACTTGATAGAATAGATATAAAATCGACATGCTAAGCCTGCAGAAGAGCTCGTGGCTAAGAAACAGCCGCACGGGTATATTGAAATTACGATTAAGCAACCCTTGGCGTGGTCGGTCCGTGAATCTTGTCATGACGAGTTCCTCCTTCTTTCTATTTGGTAAAGGTTCGCATTTTCAACGTCGTTGCCCTTTTAGGTGGCTAAGAGAACTTAAAATGTTTTCATACTTTCGAAAGATTTTTTCGCTTTCTACAGCATATCAAGCTACTAGAAACTGACAAATTTCCTTAATAGATTTGCAACTTCGCTGAAGCATATGGTTCAAAGTCTTTAGGGAAAATTTGTTAGTTTTGGGCAGCTTTACGTGAATTTTTCATTAAAATATTATTTTGTGTTCTAGCGTACCTTGCCTTTTACGTGGACGGCAAAAGGATTGGATCATTCCAGTACACGAATAGCTTCGCTGAAGATTTAGAGAACGAGGTCCCACACGCAGCGAACTGGAAGAAAGGCTCAGATATGGCACCTTTTGATGAGATGGTACGAGATTTAAATAAAAATATAACCAATTACACCTAAATTAATAAGATTATATAGGATGACTGGTAATTAATGACCGATATTTAAACACGTGAATGTACTCATGATTACAAACAACTTTCCCGAAGAAACTTTTTTGTTATTTTTTTTATCATTACAGTAAAATTTAAAATTTTGTGCGCGCAGTCGTCCGATCAGCTGTTAGCGGCGAGGCCCCGCGCCCGCGTTGTCAGTAATTTTGCTATAATGATAAAAAAAAAAAAAAAAAAAAGTTTCTTTGGGAAAGTTGTTTGTAATCATGAGTACCATCACGTGTTTAAATATCGGTCACTAATTACCAGTCACCCAATATATGTACTTATTTATAGACCAAACTAATAGCAAGGAGTATTTTCTCAAGAACATTATGTTAATAGAGAAACATGAATTCTAAAATAGGATCCTTTATTTTGTGAACTTTAGAAGTATTTGATTTTTCCTTTACCTATAACGTTCAAATAATCAAAGAATCGAATGTGAATAATAAACTAGTTTTGTGTTTATATTTTCATTTTCCTCGAGAGCTCGTGGCTAAGTAAAAATCGGGTCAATCGATCATAAGGTTGAGAAACGCTTGGCGTAGTCGTTCCGTAGATGGGTGACCATCATGTCATGACCATTTCGTCTCTGTTTCGAAATGCACGTTAAATTGGTGTGAATCAAAGATGTCTTAGGCAGTCGTTACCGGTAGTCAGAAGCCAGAAAGTCGGACAGGCAGTCTAGCCAAACGGTATCGTGTTACCACAGGTGTTACCTATGTTAATAGGGGAAGTCAAAATACACCTGCGCCTAGAAACGACAGCACATGAAGCTACCCGAAACTGTCAAATTTACCCAATCAACTTTGGACCATATATGTTTCAGCGATAAAATTGAAAATAGATTAAGAAAACTTTCTTTAAGACACATTGTAGTAGCTTGATTTATTATCTTTATTTTTAAAACAATTTAGGGGTTTTGTCCAATCAGGATATGTACCTTATAACAATATTAAACAACTTAAATCTATGTATAATCTACACATGTAAGAAGTAAAAAGACATAAATATTATGTACTTACCAATTATCTTTAAATGTTAAGCAAGTTATACCAATGCTAATCTGCACTGAGTGGCAATGGGCAGGCCATATTGCTCGCAGAGCAGATGGCCGATGGGGTCGAAAAGTGCTAGAGTGGAGACCACGGACCAGCAAGCGCAGCGTAGGACGTCCACCAACGAGATGGACAGACCTTATAAAGGTTGCCGGAAGACACTGGATGCAGGTCGCTTCCAACCGGTGTATGTGGAGATCTAAAGGGGAGGCCTATGTTCAGCAGTGGACGTCCTATGGCTGAGATGATGATGATGATGAATCTGCACAATTTTTCTGGTGCAGTAAAAGTAAAGTTTCAGATTTTGGGTTTGACAGGATGCTCTGAACCAAGCCTACATCTACCTTATTAAGTTAAAATTCGTGCAATAACGAGTCACACTCATCTTTGTGTAGCTCCATGTGCTGGCATTTGTAAATGTTATGTATTTGTTTAGTTTCATGTGACCCTCGGTCTTCGCGTGGGCGGAGTGAGCGAGTTCAATGACTCATCAAACAAGCCATGGAAGAACTTGGCTAGTAAGGCTATGCTTAACTTCTGGAGAGCAAAAGACACGTGGATCTCTTCGTGGGATGACAGTGCTATGCAGATTGACTATGTCAAGGTCTACGCACTTTAGATATATCGAACTTTACTGTCTATCAAGTTATACGATAAGATAAATATTCTAGTTATCTTATTCAACGTCAAATATATCATAATAAATGCATGACAAGGCCTTTATTTGTATGTACCTTCTCTCCTTATATTTCCGGCACTTGGGGTTTTCCGCAGCCGAAGCGGCTACAGCTGTAGGAATATCACGAAGTATTCGCAAGGTTGAAAACATGGCGCAAGAGTATCGACATAGATCGCGTCCCAGACTAAAGGTCTACGCGTCTTCCAAGGGAATAACGACATGCCGTCTGGTCTTTTACCGTCATGTGCCAATCCATTTGGTTCTTATATGGCTGGGACTCCATGAGTTCCATCTGGGTAGTCAGAAGCTGGAAGGTCTGATAATCAGTCTTAATAAGGGGTATCGGGTTGCCCAGATAAATGGGTTGAGGAGATCAGATAGGCAGTCGTTCCATACAAAACAACTGGAACTAAGTTACATCCGTTTTGTCTGAAAGCCGACACCAACATAGTTGGGAAAAGGCTAGGCAGACAAATAGCAGATGAATTCAATGTTCCAACTTGTATGAAATAAAAAAAAACATTTTTCCCACTTCTTTATAAATAGGCTCTGCTTTTCCAAACCCTACACTTTTATTATGGGATAGCATATTACACTTCTTTGTTTTATTTAAATATACATTATCGTTATTAAATCTTCGCTTATACTAATACATAATAATAGTCTATCCTCATTTTTAGCTGACGTTCATCTTTTTGTGAAGTGAAAATATGCCTTAAACATTTCTCTAGTTTTTATTTCCACATAAATTTTGATGACAAATACACGTTATTTACTAGACTATCCTTAAGTAAATCATATAAGTCCGTTCTATTAATATACTAGACCTGTAGTTCTCTCCTCTTCTTTTTCTTTTTAAATACCTCAGACTTCAACCAGCCGGTTGTGAGCTCGTTAACATGACCACCAGTCGCGAACTATAGTGTCCGAGGAGATGACGTCCGTCCTAAAAACAGCAGTGATTCATATTTTCACGTTTTTCACAATATGTGAAGTTCAAGTAAACTGTGCTGTTTTCCATACTCCGAAAATTGAAGCGGTGTATCCTGATAGTTTGAGAATTGTATTAAAAAGTAAGATTATATTTAATTATTCAATAAACGACTTCAAAAAATTTGGTATATGAATATGTAAAATGCATGCAAAAATATTACTATTAACAAAAGTCAAAAAAGGAACGACGTGCCCTCAGCGCCAAGCTAAGAATTCGTTCATAAATGTTATCGTGATCGTGGCGTGTTGGGCACTTTTAGGCTTGTCATCTACACGTAAGTGTGGCGGTCAAAAGGTTAAGCTACGTACATATATGTATTTATCAATTCAAAGTTTAGAGTAGCCAGTGTTAAATACTGACACGCCTTTACCTACATTTTCAGATGAGAACTAGTCATACGTTGGCTTTCATATAAACATAAACAAGCCGATCAAAATAACAGATAACGGTGAGGTAGTTACTAATTATATTTCGCCTATTGGAGACCTAAATTTCACAGAAACTTTGGACCAAAATATAAATATTGGAGACACGTTCTACTACTGGCTCTTTTTGAAGGACACGAACAACGAAGAACAAATTGTTGGTAATCTTAAATTTACCGTGACAAGTAAGTTAATTTTGTTTTTTAATTGTAACTGTCAGTTGTAATCTGTAACTGTCTGCAGTTGTATTTGATGCTGTTGTATTCTGTCATTATATGTATCACGTATTCTATCTGACGGCCTCGTTGGTCTGACTGCCTCGTTGGTCTAGTGGTCGCAAGGCGCGACTGCTGTACACGGGGTCTCGGGTTCGAATCCCGGGTCAGGCCGAAATTGCTTTGTGAGTTTTGAGAAACTTTCATAAAGCAGCCCGGAGTCTGGAAGTTGGTGATTGATCCACCCGTACATCGGAGAGCACATAAATGTCGGTCCTGCGCCTGATCTCACTCCGGTCGTGTCGGATTGCCGTCCCATCGGACTATGAGAGTGAGGGAATAGAGAGTGCATCATATACCTTACACCTTAAGAATTCGATGAATTAATATTGTACACATAATTAAACACATTATATAAAGGTCTTTCGAACTAAACACGTATTATATGTTTTCCCAGTTTATGGCGCCACTTCCCAGCAAAAGTAAATAAGAAGTATTCGCGTCGCTGATATATTTTTTCAATGCGTGTCTGCGCGAATGCTTGTGCACTATAATACATATGTCGTGCGCAGCTGGCTGATCTCCATAAAAGAGAACGGCCGCCGAAGTCGACAATCGGCCTGGGGATGCCATCATTCTATCATTACGTTTAACTAGTGGCTAATCTGACCTCCACAACCCAGTTGCTGGATACTCCGCTAAGACTGAAGTCATGCCATATCTCCATATCTCTCTCTTTGCCTAGCCTTATCCCATATCAATTGGGGTCGGCTCTCGTCGATTCATTGCTTTGGGCTTTCTTTAGGTCGTTGTTAATGACGGACATCCAAGTTTGAAGGCGGCTACGGCGCTTCTTAGGGCCGGTGTTTATAGCCAGGACTAGTCATGTACTTATCCATATGCCATATCTTCATATGATTGTATTTTTCAACGAACTTGGGAGTCTTGGTAAATAAAGATGTTCAGCCATCTAAGAAACGAATGCAATAAGCAGTTAACATTAGCTCTGTGCAGGTGTACTCCAAACCTTAACATATACATATTTTTATAATAATTGGTCTAGTACTGTCGCATAGCGCGTCTGATGTGCACAAAGTCTCGGATTCGATTTTCAGGTAAGGTTGAAGTCGCTTTGTGGGTTTCAAGAGGCTTTCATAAAGCAACCCGAAGTTTGTAAGTTGGTGATTGTTACACCCGTACATCGGAGAGCACGTATATGTTGGTCCTGCGCCTGATCTCTCTCCGATTTTGTCGGATTACTGTGCCATCGGACTAAAAGAGTGACGGAATAGAGAGTGCATCATATACCTTACACCTTAAGAATACGATGAATTAATATTGTACACATAATTAAACACATTATATAAAGGTCTTTCGAACTAAACACGTATTATATGTTTTCCTAGTGTATTGCGCTACTTCCCAGCAAAAGTAAATAAGAAGTATTCGCGTCGCTGATATATTTTTTCACTAGCATAAGGTGCTGATTTTCAGCCTTGTTTTATTAAATGATTATGATTTTATACTAAGAAGTAATTACAAAATAAAGTAAGGATCTGACATGTTTCAGAATTAATTTTTGATGACAACACCCCGCCATCATGTACTCTTTCTAGAAGTAAGGTCAAAGGCCTTAAACATGTTTGCAAGAACACTTTGATATTCAGTGAGGAATTCACTCAATCAAACGTGACAGACCTGAAGCAATGGGACAAGTTAATCCAGTTCATTGGTGAACCGGTATGTTTTATATTTATCGATTCTTCCTTAGTGCACTTGAAACTACAGTGGTTCGCGAGTAGCACCGCGCTCCGCCGCGGTTGGCGGTAATGCGGTACTATTTTTTCTCTGACTTGTATCATAATATGGATTTACTCGAACTTTCGTCGAATGCATGTTACCGCCGCGAAATCCACAACGGTGCGTGGTGTGTTATTTACTTCTTAAGAGAGTAAATATTTAAACATCTTTAAATATAAAAAATGTCACGTAAATAATGGTAAATGTTTTTGGGTTAAGAATCAAACATTTTGAAAAAGATTGCAAGATATCTATAAAGGAATTGATGGAATGCATTTTTATAATGTAAAAAACCTAGATATTAAGTTACCTTGCGACGCGAAACGGCCTTTATACGTTGAAGTTTATACTTTTATTTTGTATTGTGCATACTGTAAACTACAGAGTGCGATAAATAAAGAAATAATTTGTAGTGGTGCTGGATTAGGTCACAGATCTATGTCCTCATTACAGGACTATCCATTCAACATGTACATGTCGGACAAGACGGTCAGCTTGGAAGATGGTTGCCTGGTCATCACTCCGATCCTAACCGAGTCAATACTACCTACCCTGTTTCAGCCTCTAGATTTATCTGGCAGGTATGCTCGACTTACCCCCTAGATTTTTTCTAAGGTCCATCAACCACGTGAGGCTGTATGGGGGAGGCAATTTTGCGAAAGCAACGGTTTTTCAGGAAAAGGTACACATAATGCTTTGGATGTTTTTTTATCCAAGGCATTCGATTGTGATCTCCACGGAATCTCATTCAGGAACTGTTACTATTATTGAACAAGAAACTTCGTGTCTTATTGCCTCATTTTTAATTTTAAATGTAAGAATTCTGAAAACGGATTGTAATGGTAAACAATCTCCATGGTCTTAAATTACTACGGGGGGGGCCCGCAAGGTACAATTCTAGGCCTGCTGTAATTTTTTTTTTGATGACCTATATGTTTCTTACCCCGTAAAAGATAATCATGAAATAGTACTGTTTGTAGATGAAATTTCGTTTTTATTTAAACTTAAACAAATGTTGATCAACGATATAAATAAAAAATTATATATTATAATAATTTGAACTCAGAACTCAGTCCCAGACATGCTCTCAGAGAGGTTTTTAAAGAAATTAATGTCGTGAGGGATCCATTGTATACATATTCAATGCAGATCTGTTTTATGTGCGTAAGCGTGTTAATTAAAGTATATGTAGTTTATCAGTTGCTTTAGCACCCATAACGGCCCGGCCACAGCTACAGGCGGTGCGGCGCGCGGCGCGGCGAGCGGCGCGGCGGGCGGCGCGACTTGCGGTGGTATGCCACAGCTCGACTAGTTGCGACCGCGGCGGCGTCAGCGGTGGACATATTTAAGAGAATGGCCCCATCAAAAGTGGCACGGTATTGCCTTAATCAAGTGTATTCTTAGCTCAAGTATTCTTATTTCAATAATCTGTAGACTATAGCTAAGGTACCTACATACCTAATACTCATACATGAATACACAAATAAGTCGTAGGTAACAATCAATGAATAGGTAGATAACTATCAATGAAACTGTAAATATCTACGAAACTAAATTCATCACCTACTTATCTAATTAAATTGCCTATTTGTAAAAAATAGGTAATAAATACCACTATTACCAGGAAATTTATGATTTATTTCTTCCCACATTTTTTTAATTATGTGCCTATACTTATGATGTGGATGTTTTGACATCCATATTGCTGGTCTACACAGTATTTCAGCAATGAATTCTTATGTATCCATATTCAATTATTATAAGAACGCGCGAAAAAAACAAAATGATTTGTTTCGGTCGCGCGATGACTGAATGCGTCCAGCGATGCCGCCCCGCGCGCCGCTCTGAGCTGTGGCCACCTCGATACTCGCTAGTACATTTGTTTCACTCGCACAACGCGCCGCCCGAGCCGCCGCGCGCCGCTCGACGCTCACCGCGCCGCAAGTCGCGCCGCAATTCGCTCCGCCGGTAGCTGTGGCATACTTCATAGGTTTTCTACCATTTGTTTTCGCCGCTCACCGCTTGCCGCGCCGCAATTCGCGCCGCAATTCGCGCCGCGGTTAGCTGTGGCCAGGCGGTAACACAAGCTAATCAGTAGCTTACCATGGGGCTAACCGACCGTGTGTGAAAAAAGTGTCCCGCTTATTTATTTACCGTATATAATACAGCGATGCCCATAATATTAATATAACATGGAGCAACTCTTTATATGTATTTAAAGGGATAATATGAGCCTCGGCTGCTTGTTGTTCGTAAGACAAATCGTCTGACAAACAATTGATGATTTCCCAAAAAAATAAAGTATGTTATAAAGAGTGACCGGTGCGTCGGTTCTAATGGGCACATGATTTTAGGTGTACAAGTCAGAAGGAAAATGATTGCAAGAGAATAGCGGGCCACATGCTGCATCCAACGATTACGGGAAAAATCACCACCAAACGCACTTTCAACTTTAAATACGGAAGGATCGAAGTACGAGCCAAGCTACCTGCCGGGAAATGGATTTTACCAGGTACGGAATTTTATGAAAATATGTTGCATATGAATTGTTGATTCACACGTCGTCTGTTAGTTTCTATTTATTATTGTAACTCCGTGTATACTTCCAATGGTTGCTAAGAGATTGCAATGCAGATAAAATAAGAATACTCAATACTCAATTCTTTATTAGCTTTCCATATGTAATACAGATGGTACATTTTATAATATAGAAGAAACAATATGGACCCGGTAGGGCACAGCTTAAAGAAGTAGGAGAGCTATGCAGTAGCTTATTACTAAGATTTTAATATTTAACAAATTTTGTGTGAATATACATATTTCTCTCTATCTGTGTATAAGAGATTGCATGAAGCTAGTCTATTGAAAGATCACCGAAGCTAGTAGTGGTTCAGTAATGCTACAGTGCTTCTTGTTATAAGAGCTCACTGCAAACTTTTAATCTTAAACGAGTATGGCACATTAAGCTACTAAAATCTGTCAAATTACCTTGATACATTTCCAACTTTATCGCTAAAGCATATGGTTCAAAGTTGATTGGGTGAATTTGTCAGTTTCGGGTAACTTGATGTGTACTGCCGTCTGTATATTGTGGCTGTTACTTAGCCACGACCTCCACTCCCATGTCCAAGGAATACAATAGACAAAAAATATTTTATATTGAAACTAGCGACCCGCCCCGACTTCGCACGGGTGCAATGCTGATACTAAATAGACTATAGAAGAACTGTGAGCGTTGTATATAAAAACACGGAAAAAATGTAATTATTTACGACATCACATCAGAAACCTCAAAAAAAACAGTACTTATCCACTATTTAATGAATGTCATTATACATATAAATCTTCCTCTTGAATCACTCTATCTATTAAAAAAAAAACCGCATCAAAATCCGTATCGTAGTTTCAAAGATTTAAGCATACAAAGGGACATAGGGACAGAGAAAGCGACTTTGTTTTATACTATGTAGTGATGATTAACCTTAAGATATTTTCTTGGACAGAAATCAACCTCGAGCCTACAGACAATGTATACGGAGAGCGAGACTACGCTTCAGGGTTGATACGGATCGCCTACCTTGATAACAAAGGAGAAGATGGTGAAAGGGAGTATGTATACAGCGGTCCAGTATTTACAGCCCGACGTATATTTGAAAACCATACCATGGGAATTCGTACAGATAACGGCAACTGGGACGAAGATTTCCATGTCTATACTTTGATTTGGACTCCAGGTATAAACGAAATTATATTTTACTTACGTTCACTTTTAGCGTTTGTCGTGGTATGAGAATGTCAAATGGGCCGAAATAGCTTTGTGGGTTTTGAGAAACTTTCATAAAGCTGCCCGTGCATCAGAGAGCACGTAAATATGGGTCTTGCGACTGATCTCTCCGATTTTACGGATTGCTCGTCGCATCGTATTATAAGAGTGAGGGAATAGCGAGTGCATCTGTATCTGTGCGAATGCTTATGCACTATGATATATCCTGGCTGATCTCCTTAGAGAGAACGGCCCCCTCAGCGGATAATCGGCCTGGATGCCATTATTCATATTTATATCACAGAGCTATAACGTAAGAATGTTTAGAATGTATGTTGGTATTTTCGATATTATACTAGCTTCCGCCAGCGTTTTCAATACTTTGCGGACCCAGTTAAAATGTACAGACACCAGTACATCCAGCTACCTGAAACTGTCTTTTCCCAATCAACTGTAAACCATATTATGCTTCTGCAATAAAGTTGAAAATCTAGTAGCAGGGAGTAGCTTAATGTACTGGCGTCTGTACCCTATAGCCTTCCTCAATAAATGCGCAATTCCATACTGAAATTTGTGTCTTTTTGTTACAGAGAGATTTCTCTTTTTCGTGGATGGCGAGAGGGCTGGCGGAACCGGCTTCATTCACAGCTTCGCTGAAGATCTTAAAGATGAAATTTTCCACGCATCAATTTGGGAAAAGGGCACTCACATGGCACCTTTTGATGAGATGGTATAAGATTTAATACCACATAAATATATATATATATGTTGACTGGTAATTAGTGACCGATATTTAAACACGTGATTGTACTCATGATTACAGACAACTTTCCCGAAGAAACTTTTATTGTTATTTTTTTTATCATTACAGCATAATTCAAATTTCGCGCGCGCCGTCGCCCGATGAGCTGTTAGCGGCCCCGCGCCCGCGTTGTCAGTAATTTTGCTATAATGATAAAATAAAAAAACAAAAAAGTTTCTTTGGGAAAGTTGTTTGTAATCATGAGTACAATCACGTTTTTAAATATCGGTCACTAATTATTTTCATTCAAGTGTATGCATGTATACATATGTATGTATGTATAAATATGTTGAAATCAATTAAATTAATTGTTTTTATGGTTACAGTTTCACGTGACCCTAGGTCTTCGTGTGGCAGCAAGAAAGTCGTGGCCGTGGCGGGAAACTATGGCAGAAATGTTTGAATTCTGGGAAGATAAGGACTACTGGTACCCTTCATGGGTTAACGGTTCTATGAAGATCGACTATGTCAGGGTTTATGCACTTTAAATGTTTTGAACTTCGAAAATAAATCGACAAAACTTTTATATTAAGTTTGTAGTATATGCCCTTGAAATATTGTCACTTGATATATATGAATAAACGCACATACTAAAAATATATTCATTAGTTTCTTTATCCCTGTATATGGACAAGGGCTAGCTAAAGGAATCTCAGTCAAATTTTGGAAGCATATTACTCATTTCATATAGTAGTAGTGGACCAGTGGTTAAAGTATACAGCCTTTCGAGGCTGTGGGTGCGGGTTCGATTCCAGCAGGCTTAGCATAGCGATTTTATATATATTCTGTCAAGAAAACACAAAGCTCTTTCTGTCAATGTCAACATATCTTCTGCCTGAGCATGGCGCTACCTGTCAACTCGCATATAATCACTTGTAGCCTTATGTCGATCGAAGAAAAGAAAAATTACTTCCACAAAATGTCAAAAGAAATCTTACGTCAATCTGTCACTTTTTTGTCGTTATGTCCATTCTCCGGTAGACAAAACTAGTTTCTGCGGTTGCCATGCTAAGCCTGCTGGTCAGGCAAGCGTACCAATGTAACTTTTCTAAATTATGTGAACTTTTTAAGCATATCTTGGATACCAATGACTGATATAAGGTGAAGGAAAACAACTCGAAGAAACATGGACTATAAAGTCTGAAATCACCATCCCGTTGAGCAATCAACATTGAGCAAGCGTGGTGATTAACGCTCAATCCTTCTCCGTGTGAGAAGAGGCCTGTGCCCAGCAGTGGGATGACAAAAAAGGCTGATAATATAATGATTACTCATTTGAAACGCTTCAAATGACCCCAAGGTTGGTTTTCAAGTGGACGGCGATGAGGAGGAATTTTTAGACGCCATCAGAAAAATTCAATTTCTAGCAGACAATAAAAAAGGGCTGCCTTCACAATTACATTGAACTCCCCACAATATTGATTCAAAAGGGTTATCATCTCCCGAGCCTTTTTCCAACTATGTTGGGGTCGGCTTCCAGTCTAACCGGATTCAACTGACTACCAGTGTTTTACAAGGAGCGACCGCCTATCTGACCTCCTCAATCCAGTTACCCGGGCAACCCAATACCCCTTGGTTAGACTGGCGTCAAACTTACTGGCTTCTGACTATCCGTAACAACAGCCAAGGATGTTCAAGGACAGCCGGGACCTACAGTTTAACGTGCCATCCGAAACACACTCATTGGTGTCCAAGATATACTTAGAAAGTACACACAAACTTAGAAAAGTTGCATTGGTACTTGTCAGATCTGGAATCGAACCCACGCACTCATATTTGAGAGGTTGGCTCTTTACGCACTAGGCCACCACGACTTACATTCATGATTCATGATTGATTCAAAAAGATCTAGAACCGACCCCGATTTTTGACGACGCCGATGGCGCAATGGTTACCACGCCGGACTGCCGAGCTGAGGGTTCCGGGTTCGATTCTTGGCACGGTCGACATTTGTGCGATGAGCATGCTTGTTGGCTGTGGTCTGGGTGTTATAATATGTATTTATAATTTCTATTATAAAAATAAAAAATACTTAAAACTAATTAACTATAACTAGTAAACATAAATAACTAAAAAGCATCAAGAAACTCATCCCCATCGCTGTCTACCGGGAGCGTACCCAAGAGGCTGGCAGCATTGCCACGTTGTATGGCAATGCTTATTCTCTGACCAAAGTAATAGCCAGCCTTTGGATGATAATTACTCATTTGAAATTAATAATTTATAATATATGAATATGTGAAGTAAATGTAGTTTATAAGTTGTGTTGCCATCCATAAGACAAGCTAATTAATAGCTTACCATGGGGCTAACCGACCGTGTGTGAAAAAGGTGTCCCGATATATTATTATAAGAACGCATCTACATACATATAATGTCTGTTAAAATTTCCAGGCACATTAAATGAGATTAATTGTATTTGAAATCGAAGAGCACAAACAGGAAAATATGATATACATACTATTTATCAGTTTTGCATACAAAATAATAAAATACCAACTGATTATCATTAACCTGTCCGATATTAAACGGCCCGGGTCAGAACATTCACAGCAGTCTGCAACAACTGTCTCTCGAGACATGACGTGTTATCAATTATCAGTTTTATTCCTCGCGTTCTCTATAATACAAGTGTACAGTCAAAACGCGGTGGTACCGAAGGTAGAAGCTTTGTACCCTAAAGGATTCAGGGTAACGCTAGACGGTAAGTTATTTATTAAAAGCTTTTATTTAACTTGCCGTGTATGTATGTTACGGTGGATTCTTAGAACTCAATTTTGAAGTAGATATCTTCAATCGATTGAGCTGAAATTTTGTATACACGTGCAGTTTGGATGACAATGCAAGATATGTTATATGACGTTATTCTAAATCCAATATGGCGGACCGTCCAAGATGGCGGAGTAGTTATTTTTAATGAATTGCAACAATTTGGGTATCAAATGAAAGGGCTTATTGAGAGTGACTTAAGAAATAATTTGACGTTATTCTAAATCCAATATGGCGGACTATAAGATTAAAAAATTAAAAAAAGATTTTTCTTTTAATTTATTAAAGTTATGAGTTTTAGCGCTTTTGTTCGAAATTTTAAAGACGTGCATTTTACTGTAAAATAAAGATAGAAGAGTGTGGAAGAAGTTGTGCCGACACCAAATAACATTTGAGATAAGGGAAGGAGGATAATGATAGTTTAGCTGTTCAGATGCCAGCACATCAAGCTATTATAATCTGTCAAATTTTCTTTTTAGATTTTCTACTTTATCGCTAGAGCATATACAGATACAAAATAGTTTATTTCATTAACAATGTGGATAGAATAAGATTGTGATTGGAGCCTTCTTTTAAGCTGTAAAAAGCTTTTAGTAGAAGTATCCGCTCTTCCATAACTAAAGAAATCATAATGGTTGAGAATTGATTGGGAAAATTTAACAGTTTCAGGTAGCTTGATGTGCTGGCGTCTGTACAATAAATAAAAGAATACACATTCAATGTCAATTATCAACGAATTATTAACAACTGAATTGTTTATAATTCGTCACGATAAGGCATTTTAAGACGTTGTATTATCTTATCACAACCCGTTAATATTTAACTTTCGTTTATTAGTTTCTTTTTTTGTTAAATATACGTATATTCTTAACACGTGGATCATTGTAACCTCCCGGAAGATCATAGGAGGTTTTGACATACCTTTTTCTACACTTACTAGACAAAAAGCAGAGATTATTTTACTGTTACACTATTTTTATTTATTTTATTTTTTATTTATCCATTTAATTCAGGCATCAAGGCCCATAGAAAACATATACAATACAATACAATATATCTTAAAAATACTATTAATAAATATAACATAATCAACTAAATACTAATACTAATGTACACGAAGTGTCGGCGTCGTGTTTCGCTGACTGGTGTTACGTAGCTGGCCACGAAACCGGCGGTACATAACACCCTTCGGCCAAAACTCTTCCTTGAGGAACTTATCGAGATGATGTGTCGGAACGCGCACCACGAACGATTTGAAGTTCGTTTTGTGACGCGGTTCCAACATCTCGATCCTCAAAGTCCAGTTGGTCTTCACGCACATGTACTCCACGACCTCCTTAACTAACTATTTTAGATATACGACAAAACTTGATACTATGAAATACTTTGAAATCTCTTATGCCCTGTTCCTTTAATTTGTTTATTTATTTATTTGGTATGTTAATGAAAAAACCTCGGGCCGTGGGGTCCGAGTGCAGACCTCCTCTTCAAGGACATATCGAAGAGACTCGCTGACACTTCCCGTGACCCAAAGGCTGGCTTTTATTTCGGTCAACGGATAAGCATTGCCATCCAACGTGTCAATGCCGCCAGCCTATTGGGTACACTCCCAGTGAGCAGCGATGAGGAGGAATTTTTTGACGCCATTTTTTAATTATATATATGTATATATGTAAATATTTAAATTAAGTTTGGTATGTTATAGGTAAGTTAACAGATAGTCCAAAGCACTTATAAACATCAAAAAATACGAAAGGCCTTATCTAAAATTAATTTAAATTTATTATATAATAAGTCAAGAAACCGTTTCGCTTACTGCCGATAGTTGTTTGTAACCGGGTTGTTTGTAAGAGTTACCGCGGCCCTCGCACACAAAGACCTCAAGAAGGAACAAAGCAAAGAGTCTGACACAGAGAGTGTATATCCAGCTACATTCACAGATCACACACATAAAACCCATTCCCATGTGTGTTCAAATCCTAATCCTAATCCTAATCCTAATACTATTATAAAGGCGAAAGTTTGTAAGTATGGATGTATGGATGTATGGATGTTTGTTACTCTTTCACGTAAAAACTACTGAATGGATTTGAATGAAACTTTACCACAATATAGCTTATACATCAGAATAACATATAGGCTACTTTTTATCCGGGTATGGAAAGTACTTCCCTCAGAAAGCGGGTGAAACCGCTGGCGGAAGCTAGTTTATAATAAAATTCGTCTAAATTCGGGAGCTACCAATAACTCGTTTTAAAAGGGCACTACGTAAATGGCTAATTGACAATCCTTTTTACTCCATAAAAGAATTTTTACAATATAAGTATTAAAAATAAACTATGAATAGGTTATGATATTATTAAAATATTAATAGGTTATGTAAGAATTATTATTTAAATGTTAAAATTATTATAAAAAGTCATTATCTTATGACTGAATGAATACCCAACTCACTAACAAATTTATAACACCTGTATCTACAGTATTCATGTGCAAATAAGTCCTTTGACTTTGAAAAAAACAAGAAAACTATAATTCATTAGCAAAACGAATCGTTTTTCTTTTGTTAATAAAAACCTGGAGAAGAGAGCATAAGGAAAAATGTTCAGTATCTGTTTATTAAAAGAATTTGATAAGGAAAGACTAATAGAATCTTGCGAAGCACACTGGTGGAATCCCAAATCTCATAAATGCTAACCTTCAATGCCCAATGTCAGAAACCCAAAGTATAAATGTCATCATTTTTCCAAGAATAACTTAAAATAAGAACAGAGAGGTAATCACCGGCTTTTTTAAGATATCAATATTTTACAGATCCATTGACACTAATAGCTATACCTACTAATATTACAAAGCAGAAGGTTGTTTGTTTGTTTGTTTGTTTGAACGCGCTAATGTCAGGAACTACTGGTTCGATTTGAAAAATTTTTCAATGTTAGATAGCCCATTTATTAAGGAAGGCTATAGGCTACTTTTAGTCCGGGTGCGCGGAGTTGTTCCTACGGGACACGGGCGAAACCGCTGGCGAAAAAAAAACGAAGCTAGTATAATAATATACCCAGATTACCAGATCATTAAACTTGTCTTGTACGTTCTGAAACATTTGGAGAAAACATACTATCTATAATTTACTTAGCCTTTTCCTAAGCTATGTTTTAATCGGCTTCTAGTCTTAACAGTGTTCTAGTGTTTTACAAGGAGCGACTGCCTATATCTGACCTCCTAAACCCAGTTACCCGGGCAACCCAATACCCTTTGGTTAGACTGGCGTCTGACTTACTGGCTTCTGACTACCCGTAATGACTGCCAAGGATGTTCAATGACAGCCGGGACCTACAGTTTAACGTGCCATCCGAAACACAGTCATTGGTGTCCACGATATACTTAGAAAGTACATACAAACTTAGAATAGTTGCATTGGTACTTGCCCGACCTGGAATCGAACCCACGCTCAAGTGTGACTTGAGAGGTTGGCTCTTTAACCGCTAGGCCACCACGACTTTTAACAAAGGACGTCGATCTGAGAATAAATTTATTATGAAGGCTTGTTCTGGCTTACTAATTAATGCCGGATAGCAACCGGTCTATACACGCTTCCTTACTCGAGTCATCTTTCACACCAATTAAACTATTTATATTCGAATATCCTTAAATATATCATAATGCCACATACTGACAAACAAGTTTACCTTACTTGTCATTGTACAGACGCCAGCTCATCAAGCTACCCAAAACTGTCAAGTTTACCCAAACAACTTTGATCCATATGCTTCAGCGATAAAGTTGAAAATTTATTAAGGACATTTAAAAGATAGTAGCTTTATGTGCTGGCGTCTGTAAATAAACTGAGACACAGATAAAAGTTCACCAGGTCAGGATTGCAATACAAATGCATAATGGAAAGCCCACTGACTTTATTTACATAATTTATAGACGATAAAGTGTTGATAATACCTATATGTATAAACAGCTCGTTTCAGTTTCTACTGCCTCGTTGGTCTAGTGGTCGCAAGGGTTCGATTCCCGGGTCGGGCCGAAATTGCTTTGTCTCGGTGAATCGGTTTTGAGAAACTTTCATAAAGCAGCCTGGAGTCTGGAAGTTGGTGATTGATTCACCCGTGCATCGGAGAGCACGTAAATGTCGGTGCTGCGCCTGATCTCTGTCCGGTCGTGTCGGATTGCCGTCCCATCGGACTATGAGAGTGAGAGAATAGAGAGTGCACCTGTGTCTGCGCGAATGCTTGTGCACTGTAATATGTCCTGCGCAGCTGGCTGATCTCCATAAAAGAGAACGGCCGCCGTAGCCGACAATCGGCCTGGATGCCATCATCATCATATTACTTTCCTCTATGCATAAACACCCCTTTTTTCTAGACGATGGCTACCAATTCTTCGGGTTCCGTGGAAATATCAACAAGCCATTCGACGAAGGAATCAATGAGGGCGAAATAAAGAAAGACATCGTGTTAAAAAGTCGTGGCAAGTGGGTATACACGAACCGTGATGTGAAGTTGAATATTGGAGACACCATATACTATTGGCTCTTCTTGAGGCAGAACGGACAGGGTCGCATGGTTACTGAACTTGAACACACGGTCACAGGTAAGTTTGCACAGAAGCCAGCTCATCAAGCAAATCCTCTCAAATTTCCTTAATAGATTTCCAAATCTATCGCTGAATCATGTGATTCATAGTTGATTGGGAAAACTTTAAAGTTTCGGGTAGCTTGATGTACTGGCGTCTGCACGTTAAGATAATCAGGAAATCGACCGGTATCTTCTTCTTCAACCTTTGCTAAGTGTAGGTCTCTACCAAATCTTTCCACTTCTGGCGATTATGTGTTATGGCTATCCAGTGTCTTCCGGCCACTTTAACAAGATCGTATGTATCGTATCGACAAAAAAATATAATTAGTTTCATGATTACCTTTAAAGTAATCTTTCAGCCAACCATCGAGCTAACTATCAGCTGACAGTTTAGTCTGACTTTTACAGATCTTTTAAGATCGTTCATATTACATTCCAGAATTTGTCAACCCTGATGGTACACCGGTGAAACCTTCTGGTGGGGCGCAGCCCGCAACAACCCCAAGCTCAGAATGGGTGTGGGGTTCAGGCTCAAACGGCAACCTGATACCAAAATTCAATCCCAATGAAGGCAACTGTACAATTTCTAAGACTATTGTGCAAGGCGTAGGAGATATATGCGCAGATACTCTGATATTCCACGAAGAATTTGGTATACAAAATCTGAGGGAGTTAAAGCAGTGGGATTCAGTGACCCAGTTTCCAGGTGAACCGGTATGTTCCATATTATCATTTTGTTTTTTTTTTTCCGACCACAGGACTATAGAGTCCCGGATTTTTTGAAGGCGAACGTGGGGCCGAAGCCAACACGCTGAAGCCCTTTTAAGAAAACTTTAATATTATGTAATGGTGACACAAAACCGACGATTATCCCTGTATACACTATGGAAATGTACCCAAGGACAACCCGCGGTTTGTGCTAAACTATTGCTAACTATGGAAGAAAAACTACTTTGGCTATTGTGATGGGATGCTAGTGGACTAGGGAAGGAAAAACTATGGGGACTATGACCCCTGCCTAAATATAAAAATGAATGAAAAAATATAAAAATACATACATGTAAAAATGGCAGGAGGAGACTCGCCAGCTCACTTATCGGGCCCCCTAGTCTAGGAACTAGTCGCTAAGTCGCAACTAGGGGGCAACGGGGATCATTATTTTTATTAATACGAAAGTAAATCTGACTATCTGTCTGTTGTACGTTCACGCCAAAACTTAAGCGATTTAGGGCCAGTTTCACCGGTTGCTGACAAGTTGCAGACAGTTTATCTGGCAGATAATTTCATACAAATACTGTTAAATTTTTTAAATTTATCTGGTAGATAGTGGCTATCCGTAACCTGTGCAACTAGCCCTTAACCTTTTGACCGCTTATGACGTCAAGAAAGGAAGACGTGCCCTCAGCGTCATTCATCCATTAGTACCTACAATATAGAAGTGAGTTCGGAATTATATCGATTAAAACTGACTAGTTTTGAACTTTAAAGGTTTGAGAGTTATTTGAAGTTTGAAGAACTCGTAACCTGACTAAGCTACTATGGATCAGATGTATGTCAGCTATCTTCTCATATTATCTTATCAATTCAGGACTATCCGTTCAACGTGTACCAACCGGACAGGACGATAACCTTTGAGGATGGTTCCCTGGTCATCACTCCTGTCCTGACTGAGACGGAATCTCAATCCCTTTACGCGACTATGGACTTATCCAACAGGTATTTTTGCCAACTGATCATCTTCTTTTCAACAAGTTTTAGTCATCATCATCATCTCCCGAGCCTTTTCCCAACTATGTTGGGGTCGGCTTCCAGTCTAACCGGATTCAGCTGAGTACCAGTGTTTTACAAGGATTGACTGCTTATCTGACCTCCTCAACCCAGTTACCCGGGCAACCCAATACCCTTTGGTTAGACTGGCGTCAGACTTACTGGCTTCTGAATACACCCGTAACGACTAATAAGGATGTTCAAGGACAGCCGGGACCTACAGTTTAACGTACCATCCGTAACACAGTCATTGGTGTCCAAGATATACTTAGAAATTACATACAAACTTAGAAAAGTTGCATTGTACTTGCCCGACTTGGAATCGAACCCACGCCCTCATACTTGAGAGGTTGGCTCTTTAACCGCTAGGCCACCACGACTTTTTTTTTTAACTTTTATATTGGGATTTTTGTTTTTTATACCTATTTGTCGTGAAAAAACTATATCAGCCGATTCTTGTTACCTTATCGTAAAATTCATAACTACAGTCTTATAACATTGCTTTTTTCCTGTTAGTCATTTTAGAAACTGTTTCTTTTTTTTCGCTAGTCAAATAGAAGGAAAAATATTCTGGCAAACTGAGAATATTTCTTTACGAATATAGGTATCTTGAAGCGCCCTTAATAGTATGAGAGAAGGAAAACCTGTATTCTGTACCCATATAATTTTCCCTGATTGTGTAACCTCATATTTGTCCGTATATGGGTTCGATTCCCGTCGACATTTGTGTGATGAGTCTGGGTGTTATTATATCTATTTATAAATATATAATATCTGTAAGAATATGTAGTTTATCAGTTGTGTTGTCACCCGTAACACAAGCTTATCAATAGCTTACCACGGGGCTAACCGACCATGTGTAGAAAAGGTGTCCCGATATATTATTATAAACTAAAACTCAACTCTGTTTTTCCAGGCACTCTTTGTATACCAGGGTCAATATTTTTAACGTTTTGTGCTTTAGTGAAAATGCATGTGCCACGAAGGTGTTTAGACATATACGAATCAAAATGATGACTTGTGGTCATTTATTTGATTTTCGTTTTTAGTTGCACGGGTAAAATAAATACCGATGAATGCATGAGGGAGGGCATTGGAGCACAAATCATTCCTCCTGTGACCACTGGGAAAATCACCACACGCCACACTTTTAACTTCAAGTACGGGAAGGTCGAAGTGCGAGCCAAACTACCTTCCGGCAGCTGGATTATACCAGGTATTATCATCTTATCATCTCAAATTTGAAAATCCATAATATTTTAATTATATACCCGAGGCAAGGGGGAAATCACCAACCCGCATTGAGCAAGCGTGGTGATTAACGCTCAATCCTTCTTCGTGCGAGAAGCCTGTGCCCAGCAGTGGGACGATAAAAAGGCTGATGATGAATAACCCGGGGCAGAACAAATGCTTTAACCTTTTGACCGCCACAGTCACGTATAGATGACAAGTCAAAAAATGCCCAGCACACCACGGTCACGATTACATGACAAACTCTAAAGTTAATCGTCAGTTTCAATCGATATAATTCGGAACTCATTTCTATATTGTAGGTATTTGTGGATGAACTCTTAGCATGGCGCTGAGGGCATGTCTTTCTTTTTTTGACGTGGCGGTCAAAATGTTAAATATAAAATTCATTAATCATTAATTCTCATTAAATTTCTTTCTCCATTAGAGATCAATCTGGAGCCTACAGATAACGCCTACGGTTCATCTAAATACGCATCTGGTCTGATAAGAGTAGCCTTTGTTCGGGGAAACATCGCTCTAGCGAAAAAGTTGTACGGAGGGCCGGTCCTCACTGACTCTGGACCCTTCAGGACTTCGCTGCTGAAGGAGAAGATCGGCATCGACAACTGGCACAAGGACTTCCATATTTACACCATGATTTGGAGACCAGGTACTGTTCAACGAAGGTAATTAAATATACTTCTTTTTGATACCATTGTCAATAGGACGATTTTGACATTGTCAAGGAGGACCGGCTGTCATTGAACATCCTTGGCATTCGTTACGGGTAGTCAGAAGCCAGTAAGTCTGACTCCAGTCTAACTAAGGGGTATTGGGTTCCCGGGTAACTGGGTTGAGGAGGTCAGATAGGCAATCGCTCCTTGTAAAACACTGGTACTCAGCTGAATTCGGTTAGACTGGGAGCCGACCCCAACATAGTTGGGAAAAAGGCTCGGGAGATGATGATGTCAATAGGACGAAACGAATATATATAAATAGACAAATATAATATGGTTCGTACTTCTGTTTTAGATGGCATGGATTTGCTTGTTGATGGAGAACGATACGGCACCATCAGTCCTGGAGGAGGTTTCTTCGAGGAAGCTCAAAAGAACAGAGTCGCGCATGCGTCTCTCTGGCAGAGGGGCACTGTCATGGCGCCGTTGGATCAGATGGTATGAGTTTTTACAAAGTAACGTAATATTTTCGTAGGCTGTAACGGTATAGGCGTATTTTGAGTTAACTGCAAAATTGAAGCTGATTATTTTTTTACTTTACTTGTATGTAATATATATCTAATATGATAGTTATAAATATATTTGTGTAAAAGTATAATAATACGTATGTGGTTTATCAGTTGTGTTGGCACCCACAACACAAGCCAATCAATAGCTTACCTTGGTAGCCCCAGGTTGTGTAAAAAAGGTGTCCTGATATTATTATATTAACCTTTTGGCATACTAGACGAATATCATAATATAATTATGTTTATCATATCATAATTTGCCGTTAATTTTTCTACACTAACAGAAAGAAATATGGATGTACTTAAAAAGTTACAGAATTTAAATCTCTCCTAGGTTTCTGACAAATGTCTTCTAGCTAATGGTTAAATACCAACCCGCATTGAGCAAGCGTGGTGAATACCGCTCAATCCCTTTCTGTGTGAGAGGAGGCCTGTGCACTGCAGTAGGACGATAAAAAGGCTGATGATGATGATGAATGGTTAATTAAGTATCTTGGTGTATCAAAAACCTTAAGAAATTAATTGTTCTATTTTGTAATTCCAGTTCCACCTAACCCTCGGTCTACGCGTGGCAGGAGTCAACGACTTCGATGATGGCTTAGAGGGCAAACCTTGGAATAATACCGCTAGCAAGGCCATGATTAATTTTTGGAAATCAAAAGACACTTGGTACCCCTCCTGGTATAACGGAGCTATGAAGATTGACTATGTTAGGGTGTACGCACTTTAGATGTGGCACTTCAAACGGCTGTGAATGATAAGATAGTAGGGTATTTGACTTTTTTTTTAATTATTCATATCAAAAGTAACATTTTACAAAACCAAAAACAGAAATAATTTTTAAATAAATATTTTTTTTGAAATAATGGGAATCCGTTGAGAAATAAGTCATTTATAAACCTTTCAAAAGTCAAACAGTTAAATAACAGAACAAGGATGCACATACAAGCTTGTGACGTCAACGCTATTTAATCACGCATGTGCAAAAGAGATAGCAAGATGTCCCCAGTATGATCCTACTCTTCATCATACGAATATAAAAAATGTTCATTGCAGCTTCATTTATCAACCAATTTTGACGCTGTTTTCAGAAAAATGTTCCTTGTGCATGTGTTTATTTGTTTTGTTAAAAATTTTGTACAAAATCAAACACAGTCAAATACCATATTATGATGTTTAGTTTTCCATGAATATGTAATTCGCGCATCGCTTCTTCCCTCCTAATGTCTATATTTCGATTAATACTGACGTAACTTCCCGCCGTTGTCATATTTTACTCAACCCCCGTATTAGAAGCATGGACTTAATATTACCTAAGAAGTATATCATCATATATGTGGACTCTCTAGTCATGCAATTGGGTAGTTGACTAGGTCAAAAATAAAATCCTATATGATATTAATTTGGTAAAGCATCTTAAAACAATGTCACTTTCATTTATAGTTTCGAAGAACAAGCTATTCGACTTTTTTTTTTTATTAATAGTTTAAGAAAAATAAGTAGATATATAATATGGCTTGATGTGAAAAAAATGTGACGTCATAATTCTAACTTTCATACAAATTGCATAGAAAGTAATTGTTTTTGACAGTTCAATAAAAGTAATGAATTTGATTAGTTGTCAAGTACCCAATTGAGAACACTTTATATAGCTCGGCGTAGATGGCGCCACTAGTACTTGAGCAAACCGCCATTATGCAATTTTGTTGTCGATTTAATAAATTATCTGTGTTCACACTCAGCAAGCACATATGACATATTGTATTAATAATATACTGTTCCTTATTTAAAATCAACGAAAGAATTGAATCTCAAATTGAATGGAGCAATTTTTATCTAGTCTTGGATGAGGTATCAAAAAAGTTTACCCGCATTTATTTTTTTATTTTATTTTTCTGTCATCTTTTTTACTCATATTCTGTGCAAATAAATAATTCTTATTCTTATGCTAGTGTTGTACTCTCAGCGTCAAAACTTTCCAGTTTATCCTAGTCTCTCCGAATTGGTGCTGATACCAAGTTCTTACAAACAATTCTGTTCTACAGGCTTTATAATTAAAATTATATAAAAAAGAAAACCCTGTTTTTTTTTTATTTAGGTATCGTCGTATCCTGACATATTGGAATATGGTCTGTAATGCCAGCACTTCAAGCTACTACAATAATCTGTAAAATTTCCTTAATAGATTTTCGACTTTATTACTGAAGCATACAGTACAAAGTTGGTTGGATGAACTTGACAGTTTATGGTAGCTTGATGTGCTGGCGTCTGTACACAGATAGATATGAATCTTGAGATTTTCCCATACAAGTATAAATAGTAGTCTAGTACTTTCAACGAGCCATCCTGGCTGGAGGCCTTAAATTCTATGACTGACTAAAAATACATAGGTACTTATCTGCTTGGCTAATGCAAGTTTTACTGTCCAGGTAAGAAGGCCAGGAGACCCATGACACAAGTTTCTTACTTAGTTTTTGGCTGCTGTCTCTCTTGCATATAATAAGCTTTGTTTTAAATGAGTGTATGTACCTACATATCTTGGGAGAAAATAAATGAAATTTATTAATTTATCATATATATTGGGTGACTGGTAATTAGTGACCACCATTCTTTGCTGTAATGATAAAAAAATACCAAAAAAGGTTTCTTCGGGAAAGTTGTTTGTAATCATGAGTACAATCACGTATTTAAATATCGGTCACTAATTACCAGTCACCCATTATAATACTTCCCTTACTCAATTATCCATTTCGTATTGAAAGAATACTTACTTAGATTAGCGCGTGCAAGCAAACAAACAAACTCTTCAGCTTTATAATACCAACGTATATCGCATAGATACTCGGGGTTCATTGAAACAGCACACATGGCTACATAACACACACACATACAGAGCAATCAGGTTTCTCATCAAGTATATGCACACTATTTAACTTGACAACGAGAATCCGAGTAGATAATATTCTCAAATAAATTCAAAGAAAAATCTTTTTTAAAAAGTTTTTATAGTCCGCCATATTGGATTTAGAATAACGTCAAATTATTTTTTAAGTCTCTTTCAATAAGCCCTTTCATTTGATACCCATATTGTTAAAGTTCATTAAAAATAACTAGGTACTCCGCCATCTTGGAAGGTCCGCCATATTGGATTTAGAATAACGTCATATAATATATCTTGCATTGTCATCCAAACTGAACGTGTATACAAAATTTCAGCTCAATCGGTTGAAGATATCCAGTTCAAAATTGAGTTCAAAGACTCCACCGTAACATACATACACAGCAAGTTAAATAAAAGCTTTTAAAATCACATTGATTTTAAATAACTTTATCTCTATATAGTATCAGCTTGGATTATTTCATAATTAAATTAATTTGACATTTTGTTCCTCTAAGGACGACAGGCCCGTGATATGTTCCACGCGCTCCTCGAAGATATGTCAGCAACAAGGAAGGCGCCCCTTAGGGCCAAGGTCTGCCTGAGCTGCGAGTTTCTCGTAAGAGTTACCGTGGCCCTGGCACACAGGTACCTCCAGAAGAAACAGTGGGTTTTAGTCAGTAAGAGTCTGACACTCCCTCCAGCTGCACCCTCAGCGGGAGGGGTTATTAGATGATTGAACACGAAAAAGGAAAAATATACTGTCCAAGAATTCGCTTTAAAATTTTCGTATATTTGCGTTAATTATTATATAAATGTGTGTATGTACGTCCGCGCACTATTTGGTCGACAACTCTATGTATAATCAAAGTTCCCAGAATAGTTGAGGTGAGTATAAAGGGTTGTCTACAATGCGGATCTTTTAAATAGCATATTTTGAGTAAATTTTAAATAGAAATATACATATATATAAAATAGTAAATTATCATCAATTCATATGGCATGTAATACTATATAAAACACCCAACAATATGCTAAATGATCATAAAATTCCATGTTAAACATGCTCTACACGATCCAAACCGACCGCCGCCGATAAAGGTGACCTTGGTCACGTGTCCTGTCGTCCGACAGCGTTCCACACAGTTGGGGCCAACCGCGGACGCTGCTGCGATGGATGCGCTCCCGACCAAGGTCGTCCAAAGTCGTTTGACTCCGCCCACATCTTATCGGCCGACCAACGTCTACACAGTAGATTTTCACACCAACTGAACCAAGGTGTCATGGTGGCCTAGTGGTTAAAGCATCAGCCTTTCGAGTAAGAGGGTGCGGGTTCGATTCCAAGTCAGGCAGGTACCAATGTAACTTTTCTAAGATATACGTACTCTCTAAATTTATCTTGGACACCAATGACTTTAAAAGGTGAAGGAAAACATCTCGAGGAAACCTGGACTGTAAAGTCTGAAATCACCAACCCGCATTGAGCAAGCTTGGTGATTAACGCTCAATCCTTCTCCGTGGGAGAGGAGGTCTGTGCCTAGCAGTGGGAGGATAAAAAGGCTGTGATGATGAACCAAGGTGACCCCTATCGACGGTTGCTTTAGATCGTGCAGAAGGCCTATTAAGAAAAACAAGTGCGTCTACAGCCTTACAAAAAACACATCGTACTATTATTACAAGGTACACATCTCACGCTGATGTTAGTCAGTCTCGCACTACACTCCAACAAACACTGACACATCTAGTCAATATTTTATAACAAACAAACAAACAAAAAAAAAAACTCGTTTTATTCTAAATGAAGACGCTTATTTTCATTTAGTTTTATTTTATAACAAATTTTTGTGAAAAATGGCGAACGTGTGTTTTTTGTTTATACTTTGTGTGTTAAGTTTTAATTGTGGGTTGTGCTATGAAGTGCCAGCGGCGACGCTGGAAGCTATTTACCCTAGAGGACTAAGGGTTTCTATTCCTGGTAAGTTTCCTTTACCTAATTTTTACAAAAGCCAATTAAAAATTAATTAGATTGGCCATTTTCGGAACATAACACCTGACATTTAGAATAATCTGCATGTTTTCCGAATGAAGTGTTATACAAGTCTCCCGGAGCTGTGGGTTGTTCACAACAGTTATTGTGGCTCTGGCACACAAAGACCTCCAGAAGGAACATAGTGGGTTTTAGCCAGTAAGAGTCTCACACTCCCTCCAGCTGCACCCTCAGCGAGAGGGGTCATTTGATAATATCCCACTCAAAAAAAAACGTGTTATATAGTTGCGAAGTTATTAATAACTTCAGCTTATTGACATGTATATTGACTTACAAACAAGTAAATCGTATTTTAAGTCAGTAGCTGTTCTTATATATAGTAATGTAATTAAGTCAAAAACATAACCTTTCTTAGCAGTCGGGTAAAATAAGGTGTTATGGCGAGCATAGTACAGATGCCAGCACACTAAGCTATCCGAAACTGTCAAATGCTCTCAATCATTTTAGAACCATATCTCAGCGATTTGACAGATAGTCACTTGTCATTTTGGATATATTTATTTACATTACAACAAATAAATAACTTTAAATTATATTACGTATATGTAATTAGATTACGATGCAAACAAACACTTCAAAGCATAGGTTACAATGATAAGATACTTAATACTTATGTACCTATACATAACTATATAACACAGAGGTCAGAAAGCCTGTGTGATTGTAAAATATCGGAATTCCCAGGTCTGTTTTTCTGTTATCACAACTGGTTTAAGTGTCAAGAACTTGGAGTACTAGTTTCTGTAGTGTATTTTAAAAACAAGACTTTAGTTCAAGAGCCCCTGCATACTGACAACCAGGGACCGAAAACCTTTATAAATTACGGTACAGGTATTGAAGAATTTTGGTTATTTTTTAGACTTAGGTTACCGCTATCCGGGTAACCAGACCGAAGAAAAAGGTAACCTTTATTCAGGTTACCGTTTTAATACCGGCTACCTAAAAAAGACCTTAATTACGAGAAAAAAACCTATGCGCGCTATGCGCGCCCTTTGACTATTGCCGACGGCACGTGTAAGATAGGGGTAATTTTTCTTTCAATTTAATAATAAAGGTAACCTTTAAAATTACCTGTAAAAGAAAAAAAGGTTGTTACCGAAAAAATACCCGTATTGATCATACCGGTTTCGGTCCCTGCTGACAACTTCTAGTTGGCCGATAGATTGATCAGGCTCAGAAATCAATATGCTATATACTACTCGTACATACAAAGATCTATTTGAAAAAGAACGGAGAGCCTGCGGGATTACTCACAAATATCGCGTCCTGGTACACAAGTCGCCTGGCAAACTCCTCCAAAAAGAATAAAAGTGGGTTTTGTCACTTAAAGTTTGACTTTTGTAAGTTTAGAGTTTTGTAATTTGATGATTTTCCCACTCAAAAATGAGAAGGACAGATCATTGAACTTGAACATACGGTCAGAGGCAAGTTTGTACCAGTTATACTTATTGTGTTGTGAATTTGAAAAGTCAAAGCCAAGGTATAGCAGTTTATAAACGAAATTGCATTAATTAATGTAGCTTTTCCCACAGTAAACCTTACCTTGTAGGTTAAATAAACTACAAATTATACTAGTATACTTGGGTAGTAATGGTTCCAGTAATGCCACAGTTTTTCTTGTCTTTTTAGGGGGCTGATAGATTGCTTGGGCCCATAAATCAGTATATAGATAAATGGAAGTGCGCACATTACAACGATCTAGTATCCGGCTGGTATCAGACCAATGAGTTTGATTAGAAAATACTATCGGGCTGACTATCGGTCAATAGTTTAGTATGCACTATGCGGCAACTCTAAATAGAAAACCTGTCGAGAATAAAATCCCATACATAGAACCGGGCTCAAAGCCTATTTAAAAATCATTGAAAAAGTTAGTTAGTTAAGTTTACAAGGACTGATAATTGGGAATTAAATTAAATCTTTACTTACCTTTCTTTACTTAGTATAAATGCGAAAGACGTTTTTTCCGTCTATTTATCGCGCTTTCACACCAAAACTACTGAATCAAATTAATTCTGAACGAAAAAAAGGTATAGGCTACTTTTTATCAGCGTGAGGGTCCAGGGAAGCAGGTTCCTTGGGAGGCGGGCAAAACCGCAAGGAACACCGAGTGTTTCTATGTATAATGTGCATAATTTCAAAAAACCTTACTGCGATATCAAGAACCCCATAGCGATATTTCCCAATCTGGGTTATCGACCTCAAGAATTGACAAGTACAAAAATAACTCGTAACAAAATTATTAACTCCTAACCTTTATAAAAGTTAAAATATTCTAATTAAATCAATTACAATATTAAGTTAACTTTTGTCGGCATTTTGAGAAATATTAAATTAACTGCTACTTAGTAATTATTTCGGGACATTTTCCTGGAACCCAATAAGACTTTGGGTATAAAGATTTTAATAAATATCGGATAAAAGTCAATTTTCGTCAATCTTTTGTGACCGAACTGTTTAATGGTGTTTAGCAGTGTTAAAATTAATCCTATTTCGATAAAACTTTAGCTTAACTGTAGAATAGTCTAACAAATAATCCTGGGAAAGTTGTGAGGTTTTTCATCATCTGCCTAGCCTTTTCCCAAACTATGTTAGGGTCGGCTTCCAGTGTAACCAGGTACATCTGAGAAATAAAACACTGGTAGTGTTTTACATGTGTGTTTTACATGGAGCGACTGCCTATCTGCCCTCCTCAACCCTAAGCAACATGATACCTCTTGGTTAGACTGGCGTCAGAATTACTGGCTTCTGACTACCCGTAAGGACCGCCGTAACAGCCGGGACCTACAGTTTAACGTGCCATCCGAAACGCAGTCATTGGTGTCCAAGATATACTTTGAAAGTACATACAAACTTAGAAAAGTTTCATTGGTAGGTACTTGCCTGACCTGGAATCGAACCCACGCCCTCATATTTGAGAGGTTGGCTCTTTAACCACTAGACCACCACGACACAATGTCAAATATTATAATAATAATTCGCCATCCCATGCGATACAGAAACCTCAAACAATCACAAACAACGATAAAACCACAGAAGCAATAGTTTTATAATTATGACGTCACTACACAACTGGTTATTGCGGTTCTCGATCGATAAACCGACTGATGACCTTGTGATTTTTTTTCGTAAATAATTGAATTAGGCGATTCTCATATGATAAGATTTGAGATTTCATTGTAACGATGACCACCTTGTATGTATTATTACTATACCTATACCCTAATCCCGTGATCTGTGATCCCGTGCATCGGAGAAAACGTCAACGTTGGTATATAATTGTTTAAAACCTGAGTGTTTACGTGCGACGCACATGTTTGCCTACACAAGTCTGCATGGAACGCAAGAAATTTATAAATTATACTTATAAGTTCTTTTTTTCAAAGAACTCAGGCAAGTTATTAAAATTAATTGAAACCTATGGCATGCATTGGCTATGGCAAATCTAAATATTATTACTTTTATAAGACCTAACTATCATATAACCCTATATTTATTGATTTTATTTAAAACCAAAATCTACCATAGCCAGTTAAATAAAAAAAAAATATATATAAATAAATAAAATATTTAATTCATCCACTTATGTATAAAGCAGTACAATTTTAGGAATTACCATTTAAGCAAATGTTTTGCGTGTGATAAATTCACACGCTCATCTCACAATGCTCAGACATACCGACAGAATCGACTTCCAATCGTTCGCAAACAAATCGCAGTAAGGCTTGGCGTCTAAAAGTCGGACAGCGTAGGTGGAATTGGGGACTGGGAACGCTGTATATTCCACGCTTTATATTTGACTGCCTCGTTGGTCTAGTGGTCGCAAGACGCAACGGCTGTGCACGGGGTCTCGGGTTCGATTCCCGGGTAGGGCCGAAATCGCTTTGTGGGTTTTGAGAAACTTTCATAAAGCAGCCCGGAGTCTGGAAGTTGGTGATTGATTCACCCGTGCATCGGAGAGCACGTTAATGTCGGTTCTGCGCCTGATCTCTCTCCGGTCGTGTCGGATTGCCGTCCCATCGGACTATGAGAGTGAGGGAATAGAGAGTGCACCTGTATCTGCGCGAATGCTTGTGCACTATAATATGTCCTTCGCAGCTGGCTGATCTCCATAAATGAGAACGGCCGCCGTAGCCGACAATCGGCCTGGATGCCATCATCATCATCATCATTATATTCCACTAAACCACTTCTCTAACATTCCAGACGATGGGTTTACTCTCTTCGCCTTCCACGGTAAGCTGAACGAAGCATTGAACGGCTTAGAAGCTGGTCAGTGGTCCAGAGACATTACCAGATCGAAGAATGGAAGGTGGACGTTCAGGGACAGGAATGCAGAGCTCAAGATCGGAGACACCGTCTATTTCTGGACTTTTGTCATCAAAAATGGGCTTGGCTATCGACAAGATCATGGGCAGTGGAAGGTGACAGGTAAGATGTCTTTAGCATCATCATCTCCCGAGCCTTTTCCCAACTATGTTGGGGTCGGATTCGGCTGAGTACCAGTGTTTTACAAGGAGCGACTGCCTATCTGACCTCCTCAACCCAGTTACCCGGGCAACCCAATACCCCTTGGTTAGACTGGTGTCAGACTTACTGACTTCTGACTACCCGTAACGACTGCCAAGGATGTTCAATGACAGCCGGGACCTACAGTTTAACGTACCATCCGAAGCACAGTCATTGGTGTCCAAGATACTTAGAAAGTACATACAAACTTAGAACAGTTACATTGGTACTTGGAATCGAACCCACGCCCTCATACTTGAGAGATTGGCTCTTTAACCACTAGGCCACCACGACTTGTCTCTATGATACATGAATACAGTATTTACCTAAGAATTTGTGGACTGAAATGATAAATTGTAATTAAAAATTGTATTATAATTATGTATCTCTTGTGTCTTAAATCAATGAACTAAAAAATATAGCGAAATAAAAAAATTGCCGACCCCAACATAGTTGGGAAAAGGCTCGGGAGGAAGATGATGATGATGATAATGTATCATAGTGACAATTTATAAGCATGTAGTCTTTATAAATTCAATTAATCGTAAGGTCAAGAGTACAAGATAAAGCAGTTCATAATACTAGGTATATTTATAATAAATATATGTATGTCTTCTAATACTTTCTTGTGTGTGTAATCTCATTGAAGTGTTAATAAACTGCGAATGTATTTGTAACATGATTTTAATATATTCATGGCATTAAGTATAGACAATGCATAGCAACTAGTAACAGATAGAAAAAAGTGTACTAATTATGACTTTTTCTTTGTTAGGTTACGTCGACGAAGCTGGAAACCCTGTCAACCCAATCGATGGTTCCCCTCTCCCCTCTTCTTCCACCCCCTCCCAACCACCACCAACTTCCAGGCCATCTCGTGAAGCTCCTCCTGCTGCATCGGCTTACTCACAATTCAGTGCAGAGTATCCTTGCGAGCTATCTATATCCAAGGTCAATGTACCAGGATTCGTCTGCAAGGGCCAGTTGCTGTTCGAAGATAATTTCAAATCTGGGATTGAAAAGGGCAAGATTTGGACGCCTGAGATCAAGTTTCCTGGAGAGCCGGTGAGTTGCGTGGTTTGGTTATTTTTAATTTGAGGTTTTCACTTTATATAAAAAAAAAATCAAAAAACGTCTAAGGACGACAGGCCCGTGTCGGAGGCGCGTTCTGTTCCACGCGCTCCTCGAAGAGATGTCAGCAACATGGGATGTTAATACGAATTATCCGAAATTCCGACAAGCTAGTTTTTTCCTAGGATGTTTCTTTTAAGCTAATTGATATTACGGCAAAGCATCTCGACCTCGATCTCGATCTTTAGATGTACGAAAAATTCCTAAATGGATAAAACGTGGTTTTGAAACACTACATTTTTATCCCCAGAAACCACTTAAATTACATTCTAGGTTCTCAAACATGTAAAACATATCTGTATGCACCAAAGCGCCCCATCCAAGTCTCAAGCAGAGCGGGCACGGTCGTAAAATCTTTTCTCGAAGCGATTCGCGTTTGTTTTTATCTCCCTACATCTCCGATATGAACAAAGCTAGGGTTTTGTGACATAGACTTGATAGTAAATAATATAATCTTTATACTTATTTTACAGGACTTCCCATTCAACGTGTATCTCAATGACCGCAATCTCCATGTAAGAGATGGGCGGCTCATCATCAAACCGATCACCCTGGAGTCTAAATATGGGGAAGACTTTGTGAGGCAGACACTAGATATCACGCCTAGGTGAGCTTTCTGGCATAGCTAGACCAAAACAATCTATATCAGCCACATGCTCTTAAGACCTACTTTCTTGATTCATAAACTGTTGGATATAAAAAAGTAGATCCTTGAAGTTCAGAGTACTCACTAGTTGACGAGATGATTGAGATAAGATGCTTGCAGGACTAAGCGATTATTTGCCAGGTTTTAACTTGAACCGATAAAGCATTGCTTAATCAGCTGTTATCCATATTTGTCTGCCATCTAAGACTGTATCTCCAATTTAGAAAATTGCTTATTTTGTAAATATATGTAATGTAATGTATCGAAATATGTAAATATTTCGATAATGCATCGTAAAATACAATTTTCCTTCCTAGACTTCCTACGGTTTTGTTTTTTTTTTCTATATTATCAAACAATCAATTTATTACATCTATTCCATGACTATCAGGTGCACTGGTATCATCGGAACTTCGGAGTGTTCTAGAGAAGCGTCTGGTCCCCAGATCTTGCCGCCCATCATCACTTCCAAAATCACCACCAAAAACAAATTCGCTTTCAAGTACGGCAGAATCGAAATCAGTGCTAAATTGCCACTTGGGGACTGGATTTATCCAGGTAATACTTTAAAGACCATAAAATGAAAGCTATTTTCACAATAATTATATTTAAAAAGACCTCTACATATATTGGGTGACTGGTAATTAGTGACCGGTACGATATTGAAAGACGTGATTGTACTCATGATTACAAACAACTTTCCCAAAGAAACTTTTTTTTTATCATTATAGCAAAATTACTAACAACGCGGGCACGGGGCCTCGCCGCTAACAAACAGATGATCGGCCGACGGCGCCCACGAAATTTGAATTTTGCTGTAATGATAAAAAAATAACAAAAAAAGTTTCTTCGGGAAAGTTGTTTGTAATCATGAGTACAATCACGTGTTTAAATATCGGTCACTAATTACCAGTCACCCAATATACGTTTTAGTAACTATATGAGGAAAATAAGCACCACAGCATAAAATTGAGTGATTAGTCAATACTGGATTTTTTTTATACAAAGAGCTTTTATCGTCTTGTCAGTGGTTAAAGAGCCAACCTCTCAAGTGCGAGGGCGTGGGTTCGATTCCAGGTCGGGCAAGTACCAATGCAACTTTTCTAAGTTTGTATGTACTTTCTAAGTATATCTTGGACACCAATGACTGTGTTTCGGATGGCACGTTAAACTGTAGGTCCCGGCTGTCATTGAAAATCTTTGGCAGTCGTTACGGGTAGTCAGAAGCCAGTAAGTCTGACGCCAGTCTAACCAAGGGGTACTGGGTTGCCCAGGTAACTGGGTTGAGGAGGTCAGATAGGCAGTCGCTCCTTGTAAAACACTGGTACTCAGTCAAAACCGGTTAGATTGGAAGCCGACCCCAACATAGTTGGGAAAAGGCTCGGGAGATGATGAAAGAGCTTTTATCGTCTAGAAATCCAGCTCGAACCTCGTGACCATGTCTACGGCATCAGGAATTACGCATCCGGAATCCTGCGCATAGCCACTATTAAAGGAAACGCGGAATCTGCCAAGAAACTGTACGCGGGACCCATCATGTGCGATTCTGAACCTTACAGGTGAGTACTTAAAGTTCAAATCTTTTTGAAACTGTAGAAATGTAATGGAGGTTAATATTGTATGGAGAAAGTATGAAAATCAAGGGAGTACAAAAAGAAAAAGAAAGTATATTGAACTGCTAGAATTTGACGGTATTCTATTACGGTATCTACATTTAAAAGCTGAAAAGTTCGTTTGTTCGATTGAAACTACTGATGAGATGTAAACAATTCCTTCGGTGTTAGATAGCCCACTTACAGGTAGTTATTGATAAAGTAAAATATCATCACGTGTAATGTACTTTTCTTAAATTTATTCGTACCTATATCTTTTATGTAAATCTTAATTTTACAGGACTGCATATCTGAAGGAGAAAGCGGGATCTGATCTCTGGAGCAGAGACTTCCATAACTACTCATTGGAATGGAGACCAGGTAGGCAATTATTTGTATTAAAAAGTTAACTATCCAATACCTATAAAGAGCTGGTTTAAATAAATTTTGATGATTTGATGTTCCCGAATCAACTGCTTACTGACTAAATGTTGAATACAATTTAACAAATCTCAAAAAAACACAAAAGTCGTTTTCATAAATGTCGACAAAACTGCAAGGGACATATTTCATGTTTACCATATAATAGTCAGTAATACAGTAGATTCGAGACGAAATCGATGATATAGATCTCTTAAATGACAATTATGTTATTTCAGATGGCATATCCCTATTCGTGGATGGCGAGAAGTATGGTGAAGTGACTCCACCAACGGAAGGTTTCTACAAGACTGCCACTGACAACCAAGTGGCTGCAGCTGCGCAGTGGCTTAAAGGAACCACTATGGCTCCTTTTGATGACATGGTCAGTAGTGTTTGGAATAAAATTTCTAAATCAAAATCGCTCAGCAACCCCAAAAATCCTGTCACTCATTACTAAGCTCTTAAAGTCTTCAAGGAATATAAATATAGCTCGCATTATCTGTGGTGTTCGTGGTCAGGCAATGCTTGATGTGTTAGGTCCGTGAATGGGTGATCATCTATATCATAATGAGTTATCCGTTTGTCGGACGCTACGTTTAATTAGCAGTCTTCACTGGTCACAACCAGTTTTACCAAATTTTTTCGCGTTGCCCCGGTTACTGGGCTGAGGAAGTCAGAAATACAATCTTTCATTTTACTCAGCGGCAACATGATAGACTGGAAGCCGAACATTTGAAATAATTATCGCAGTACTAGTACTTAAAGGCATCTGAAGAACTACATCAGTAATAAATTACACCCGTGTGTAAATAAGCCTATTAGAGTCTTATATTTCCTCATAATTAAAAACAAATGATTTGTAAAAATAGGAAATATTTGCCATAATTACACATCATTCATCTTCGAGTCCAAGACGCTATGATTGAAATTCCAAGATTTTGAATTTATTGTTGTTAATAAAAACATTTCAACAAGGTACTAAATATCATGTTTACGCTGCAGATTTTTCCTTGAGTGACTCGCGAAAATTGAACGCGAAGTACTATTATATATATTTTATATATTATTAATATATATTTTCCTTAGGAGTTTGTTGCCCCACTTCTTCCCAACGAAAACATAGGCCTCGTTTAAGGAGACGCGACGCGTCAGGCGGCGCGGTGCGCGAAGCGGGCCGCCGGTAACACAAACATACGCCGATGTATGGAGCGTTCAAGGAGAAGCGTTTTTGCACGCGTTTGTTTGAATTGTAGCGTCGCATGAGACGGGCAACGCCGCGTAGGACGCGGCGGATGAAGCGACGGGCGACGCCGCGAAGGACGCAGCGGATGAAGCGACGGGTGACGCCGCGTAGGACGCGGCGGATGAAGCGACGGTTGACGCCGCGAAGGACGCGGCAAGGAAGGGGAAGGAGAGACAGAAGACTGGCAGGATACAAGAAAGCTGCGGTAGCCGCAGCGGGCGCCGCAGTGGACAACGCCGCGTGCGCCGCTGCGGACTACGCGGCGGGCGCATCGCCGTAAACCACTAATCCGTATGCCCCGCTCCTTCATAAACGAAACCACTAGTTATCATATGTTTGTGTTTACGCGTGCGATGAAGCGTGCCGCTTCACGCGCCGCCCCACCGTAAACAGAAGAAACGTCCGACGCGCCGCGAGACGCCACGCCACACGCGACGCGGGACGCCCCGCGTCTCAGTAAACGAGGCCATAGGAAGTGGTGAAGTGTCGGTGTTTTTGAAGGCTGTCTTTTGTTTTGACATTCTAAAATTGCGGGTTTATCTCCCTACTTTGAAAAAATGATTTTTGTTTTTGATTGTAGTTGGGTTTTAACCAGTAAAGGCCTGACAAAGAGTCAAAAATTTGAAAAAAGGCTACCTCATCCTCAAGACAAGCCGACATTTTTCCTTCATTTCTCATACTTCTCACAAAATATTTCTTCCTCAGTTCTACGTATCCATCGGCCTAAACGTGGGTGGAGTAAGCGAGTTCCCTGATACCGACAATAAACCTTGGAAGAATCGCGCCACGAAAGCCATGCTGAACTTCTGGAACGCTCGGGATCAATGGTACTCAACTTGGTACGATGACACCAGCGCCCTGCAGGTGGATTACGTCAGGGTATATGCTCTGTAGATGGTAAGGTTCATGCTATATTTTTTTCCTATTCATAGGTATTACTAAGGCCTACTCTTGGAGGAGGAGCTCTTGGCTAAGTAACAATTGAATGATCTTAAGGTTGTACTGCTTGGCATTGTCCATGGATGGGTGACCATCTTTTCTTCTGTATAGCCTTTTCTCAAGCTGTGTCGACTATTCAGCTGGGTGAGTATTTAATTATGACGAATGTCTCCGTGTTTTGGAAGGCATGTTAAATTCTTGGGTTGGTTTGGACAGCTTTTACCCAGTTAGTCAGAAACCCTACAGTCTGACAACCAGTCTCATCAAGGGGTTGCTCTAGAAACCGGGCTGAGAATTTCATGTAGGCAGTCTCATGGTTATTAAAATCGATAAATAGGTCTTGTAAATGTATGTATGTCTGTATATTCAAGTACATATATATTTTTTGTTTCAGATCCGAAATGGACTTCATAGTAAGACTTAACCTTAGCGAACTCTCACATTTTAATTAAGATAAATAAATTAATAATTTTTAAAGTGACTTTTATTGTTCCATCATCATCAGCCTCCTGTCCTTATCCCAAGTTTTATTTGGGGTCGGCGCAGCATGTTTTTGTCTTCCACGCTCTTCTATATCCGTCATCTCACAAGTTACATTCTTTCCAGCCATATCAACTTTCACGCAATCCATCCATCGTTTGTTTGGTCGTCCCCTTCCTCTATATCCATCCACATTCATGCTCAAGACCTTCCTCACAAGTTTTATTGTTCCATATTATACAATAATTTAAGCGTCTATAATTTAAATTAATTTTAACTCTATTCTAAATTGGTACTCATTGCTTTGTCGATGGGGGATTAAACCTTCAAGTATTGAAGACTTGGGTAACCTATTGTGCGTATGACCGAAGTAGTTTTAACACACGATACTTGCTACATTGCTTGTATTCTGTAAATACCTAATTTGGCAAATGATCTCATCATTATTAAAACTGTTATTCTTGTTAATTCGTCTTGTTTAAGCTTAAACATCAAATATATATAGTCGGTGACTTTTAATTAGGTGGATAATAAAATTATATTAGTTAATAATATGAACCTTATAAAGAGAGCCAAAGTTACTGAAATTAATTTATTTAGGTCTGCCAAATTTCCCACTATACACAAACACATAGTCTGATGGTCTCCTCTTTATGTGGCCATACCACCGAAGCCGGCTCTCCTGCATCTTATCTGCGACATCGCGTACTCCTAGACTACCTCGTGCGTATTCATTACGAATTCAATTGAAACCATAATAGAGGACTTTTAAACAATGGATTGTGTGATAGTCTATATGGGTAAAAATAATGATATGAAGGAGATGACGGCAGATAGAAGACCGCCATAAAGTTAGGATAGGGGCAGGAGCCTTGCTGCGGATGAATTAGGATTCCCGCGGCCCCGAGCACACGTGCGAAGAGACACGGGTGGTTTTAGCCGGTAAGAGTCCGGCACACCCCTCGAATCCGTCTCTCCCCAGGCGTTGGATAGTCCATGAGGATTTCCCCCGATAAGGCCAAAAAAGGGGCAGGTGCCTTGCTGCGGAATAATCTGGATTCCCGTGGCCACACGCGCACGTGCGAAGAGACACCGGTTTGGTTTTAGCCGGTAAGAGTCCGGCACACCGCTCCGCCTCTCCCCAGGTGTTGGATATTCCATGAGGCTTTCGAACGATAAAAAAAAATAGTGGCAGGAGCTTGATAAGAGGACTTTTTTAAGCTAAAGCTTGAAAAAACAGCCCACTCTTACAACTTAGTTAAAACAGCTAGTAAACAAAGACAAATATACCCCGTCTGACTCACACGGTCTTATATGCATTCGTCTTGCAAGAAGCGCTAAACTGTCAGTATCAAAATGTGTGCCTTGTCGAGCGCACGCGCCGCTGTGGTTATTATTCCTTTGTTTATATTAATACAAACATCATGTGCTCAATACGAAATACCTGATGTGACTATACGTGCTCTTAAACCGAGAGGGTTTAAGGCTTCCATACCAGGTAAGGTATTGTTCAAATTGATGATAATTGACCGATGTTTGTTGAGTAAAAATCTAAGAGGAAAATATACAGAAAATAAGAAATTATTACATTACAGAAGGTTACAAGGTTACCTCCTTCTTCCCCTTCGAGTGCTAAAAGCTTGTTGGCCATTCTTTAATTAATATAAACATAGGCTTTGTAATGTAATATTGCATTGTTGTAGTATATTGTAATTAATATAGTATGTACAGGCGCCAGCACATCAAGCTACTACAATATATCAAATTTTCTTAATAGATTTTCAACTTTATCGCTAAAGCGATGTGGTTCAAAGTAGATTGGTAAGAATTGACAGTGTCTTTTTCATACGAAATTTCTCAGCCAAAATATTGTTTTTGTTTTCTATGATGACTCATAATAATTAATCTTGGTAAACTAAAATGTATTATAGGTTGCCTTTATAATATTATCAGTAACCTTTAAGGTTAAATAAACAAGAGTATATGTGAGTAAACAATGTACAGACGCCAGCACATCAAGCTACTCCATTCGTCAAATTTCTCTAATAGATTTTCAACTTTAGCGCTCAAGCATATGGTTCAAAGTTGAATGGGAAAATTTGACATATTCGGGTAGCTTGATGTGTGAAAGTATCGACCGAATTGAGAACCTTTTTCTGGAGTCGCTTAAAATGGATTATGTTTCGAATACGTATTTTTGCATATTCAAAAATTAAACCTTAAATCTGCTGGGCAGTGACTACCTACATTAAGTTCATTTAAATATATAAGTGTATATACTTTATTTTATCACCCGGTATTCTCAGAAATAGTTTATGTTTTTCCGTGTATTAGTTGCTAAGTGTTTGTCGGGTTATCTCAAGCCGTTGGCAAAAAAAAGTGAATCCCCGTTTCTTGCGTCGGCTACGAACTCATCAAAATTCAAAAAAGAGGTCCCATGTACCTGTCAGGAGGTCAATGTGCTATAAATACCTAGTCATTAATTTATGATTAAACTATGTATAGTCCCTATTCGAAAACAATAGAAACCAAATATTTATTACTACGAATTTGGTCAAGTTCGCCTAGTTGTTAAAGCACCAGCCTCTCAAGTATGAGTGGGTCCAATTCCAGGTCAGGCAAGTACAAATACAACTTATGAAAGTTATATCATGTCATTTCTAAGTATGTCTTGGACATCAATTACTGATTAAAGGTAAAGGAAAATATTTTGATGAAATCTGGACTATAAAGTCTGAAATCACTAACCCAAATTGAGCAACTGTGGTAATTAACGCTCAATCCCTCTCTGTGCGAGAAGAGGCCTGTGCCCAGTGTATAAAAAGGCTGACGATAATAAAATCTTAAAAACTAATCGATTAACGCAGTTGCTTCTTCTAGTAATTTGGAGTATGTATGGTTGAAAACTATATGCTTGCACCCAAAAGTATAAGTCCTATTGAGCAAGCGTGGTGATTAACGCTCAATCCTTCTCAATCTCTCTCAAGAGGGGGCTTATTCCCAGCAGTGGGGCGATACAAAGGCTGACTATTTATACTCCATTTAGTTTTAAATTGAAACCAAATTTTATTTTTGTGTCTACAAATATTAAAATTTCTAAAATATCATCTTCCAGATGCCCCAAACGTCAGTCTCTTCGTGTTCCAAGGCAACGTGAACCGTCCTATAAGCAACAACGATGTTGGAACTATCGCCGGAGAAGTACTTAAAGCTAAGGATGGAAGGTGGACCGTTGAGGATCCAAACTTGGAGCTGAAGGTCGGAGATGTCATCAACTATTACGTCGTGGTGTCTGCTAATAGAGCTGGATATATTAAGGATAATCTGAGCTTTACTGTTAGAGGTATGTTAAGACCCTTATAGTACATCTATTAATTACCTTTACAGCTTTAAACAGAGCCTTTCGAGATTTGAATTTAAGTCTAATTAAGCTATCGTGAAGACATGTCCAATTTTTCAAAAAGTATTATGTTAAAACTATATAAATAACCAAAACCTTGTCTATAAGCGCGTTACCAAAAATCTTCATTAGCCTGGTCTTTTCGTAACTGTATTGGGGTCAGCTTCCAGTCTAACCAAATGCACTAAAGAGAGACTGTTACTGATGTCAACTGGAGAGCCCCCTTTGTACTGATTCTTATCGTCAGACTTTCTGGTGACCCTTAATGACTACTAAAAAATTTTAAATGACAGCTGGGACCCACCAATTTAACGTGCCTACCGTTAACACGGAGGAACTCGTGAACTTGGACCGACCGCGCCAAGCGATCACCTTATGATCGATCGATCGAGCTGTGCATGACGAAGGGTTCCCATTAAATATGTAGAATACTTATCGGACGTGACCTAATAATTAAGCTGTTTATAACAAAAGGAAATTCAATCTATTCCCAGCTCTAGAAGACCGGTTGGCGTCTGACGGGCCTGTCCCGACGGAGTGTAAGCCGACATTGACGACAGTGCGTGGTGGCAGCGCGTGCGCAGGCCAGACGATATTCGAGGAGAATTTCGACAACTTCCGCGATCACGTGTGGCAGATAGAACAGTATATACCTGTTTATACTCCGGTTTGTAATATTGAAGTATTTTTAATAATCTCACTATTATATGCATGTATCACCTATGCTTGTTGTTTCTTCGCGTGTAAGACTGAAAAGATTTGATGAAACTCGCCAATTAAATCGGAAGACGCAAAAAAAATTGAATGAGTCAACGAATTAAAAGTCACCGACTCTGTTTTAGTCGATATTTTGGTATGTTTAAACCTATAAAATATTAATTGACTTGTTTTGGGAAGTAAATGACGTAATGAGTCGGTCATTGACCTGTATCATGAACCATCTGACACTGAAATCGGACATCAATTAAGTGTTAATAAAAAAAAGTCAATTAATATTTTATAGTTTTACTGTAGAAAAAAAATATAATCCTTATTTGTCGAATACCTAAAATTATTTTGGTTCAGTCATCAGATCATTTGGTCCTTTGTAGGTTAAGAAGCCTAATTTTGGTACCCACTTTATCAATACCTACACATACATTTTTGATTGAAGCTTATGAACCAAACTTTAGACAAGATGTCTTTCTACAATCGTAAACGCTAGAAACGACAAAAATGTATGAAAATGACATTTCAGATCGATAAATCACGTGGTCATAACGTGAATCGAAATGTCATTTACATAATTTTTAATTTCTTATTTCTATGAGCGTTTACGATTGTAAAAAGACATCTTGGCTAAGCCCCTGGTCTAGCGGATTTGTCATGAAAGTGTTACCAATCATTCACGTATCACAAAGCCTGGATATAAATGCGAAAAATGCTGATGCTCTGTTCACAGAACTTTCCATTCGTATCATACCAGCGTCTGGTTTCTGACCCCACGGTGTCTGTGTCAGACGGCAAGCTGCGCATCGCGCCCAAATTGCAGCAGAAACTACCTGGCTTCACTGATGACTCTATCTACACTGGCTCTCTTAATTTGTTTAGTGGGTAAGTTTAAATATAAAGATCGAAGTCTGTTTGTCTGTAAGACCTTTTGTCTGTCACCCTGCGAGACAGCGGCCTAGTGTCATACAGAGAAGGAATGAGCGTTGGTCACCACGTTTGGTCTAGGCGTACTGGTGATTTCAGACGTAGTTCCAAATTTCCTTTAGAAATTTTTCTTCACCTTTATCCAGCTATTGGCGTGCAAAGATATACTTATATTCGTACTTGCCTGACCTGGAGTCGAACCTGCACACTTGTACTTGAGACTGTTTGACTCGTACCGCTGAGTAACACGTCACTGAACCAAAATAATTTTATTGTTTACTTATAGTTATCAATTGTCACACGCTGGCTTATAGTTATCAATGACCTTAGTATATTTAGCGTGGGTACATTAACGTTAAAAACTAGAAAACGGGTAAGTACCTAAAGTAGGTACACTTTTTATGGAGAAGATATGACGAATGAAAACATTTCAGGCGATTAATAAAATACGTATAGATAGTTTTAAACCCATAATTAAAGGTACTTTGACCGATAGACCACCACAAAATTTGTCATTTTCCGGTAACTTGATGTGCTGGCGTCTGTACATTAAGTTTTAGGTACCATCAACTAATGTCTGCGTACTTTCCCAGCTGCACATCATCAGCCGAAGCATGCATGAAGCAGGCCTGGGGCGCTGACATTCTGCCTCCCATCGTCAGTGGAAGGATCACCACAAAGGGCTTTGCGTTTACCTACGGAACTGTCACGGTCAGGGCGAAGTTGCCGCAGGGCGACTGGCTGTATCCAGGTTTGTAATAGTCCTAGGATTAATATTTATACACATAGTTTAGAGTCAGAAAGAGGACATAGGCTATGTCTTATCTGCCTGGTCTGCGGGTTGTTCGTAAGAGTTACCCCTAAGAGTTGGCCCTGGGGTCTGGCATCTAATATAAATGGAAAAGTTTGTAAGGATTTATGAATGTTTGTCAGTATTTCAAGAAAACAATACCGCCTGGAGTTTGATGAAAGTTTTCCCCTACTTTTTATCCATGTACGGGATGTAATTCCTTCCTCGGGGTCTCTGGTAGAAATATATGATTTTGAAGTCGATAAATATTTCGATTACACCAAATTTTGCTATTTCCTAAATGCAACGAATTGAAAATTGATCCTTGAAACAGCTCAACTATTTTTAGTCCAGCTAAAACTTTCAGACTTACCTACTACCTACGTAAAGCAATAAAAATATATAAAAAGTTTGGCTTACCCGTTGTCAGGAGCCTGAAACAATAAAAAAATGAGGTTAGCTTTTAAAGAAAGATAAAATGCACTGTTGTTATTCATCATCATGATCACAGCATTTTTATCGCCCCACTGTTGGGCACAGGCCTCCTCTCCCAAGGAGAAGGATTATCAAAACAATACAAACACAACATTGAATACTTACTCATTAACACCATGCTTTTGTTTGAACCGCAAACAGCACTGAGCACTATATCACCTTAATATTCACACTTTGATCCACTCGACGTTCGTACGTCATTGTAGGGATCCAGCAGAATACCAGCGTCAGGTATTCTACCTGACACATGCTGAGCTGGACTCCCATTCGGTACATACAAACTTAACAACGCACCGCGGCAATTTTTTATTCTCCTATTTGGTACTACCGTCAAATATGTAATTTTAGTAGGTAATGTCTTTCGTCATTTTTTCTGTTTGTATACTTAGTGAAATATCTTTGTACCCACCTTTTTTCTTTTGTCAATATATTTCTTCTTTTGTTAGTGCTGAATAAATGTTTGATCTATCTACTTTATCCCAGTTTAAGCACTAAAACGTTTGTAAACGGTTTCCAGAAATCCTATTGGAACCACTACTGCAGAAATATGGAAGTCTTCACTACAGTTCCGGGGTTCTGAATATAGCATCTGCTCGCGGCAACAGAGAGCTCAGCAAAGGGACTACAGACTACTCGAATAAGGTGCATATCTACTATTGGTTTATCATCTTCTTCTTCAACCTTTAGTCACCCAATGCTAAGTGTAGGTCTCTTCCAAATCTTTCCACTTCTGGCGGTTTTGTGTTATGGCTATCCAGTGTCTTCCGGCCACTTTAACAAGATCGTCTGTCCATCTAGTCGGTTGTCTCCCTACATTTTTCTTTACCGCTCGTGGTCTCCACTCCAACACTTTCCTGCTCCATCTCCCATCCATCCTACGACTTTTATGGCCTGCCCACTTCCATTTTCTTTTTACTATCTCCCATACTATGTCTGAAAGTAGCGTTCTTCTACGATGTTCGGTGTTTCTCACCCGGTCATAGAAAGAGATGCCTGATATGGCTCTTTCCATAGCTCTCTGAGTCATTTACATTGGTTTATCATAGAAGTGTACAAAACGTATCATGATGAATGTTAACCACTTTTGTAGCATTAGTAGGAAATATAATGCCATCCAGAACGATTGTCGGCTATGCCGTCTGTTCTCTCTTGAGGAGATCAGACAGCCGCGCAGTAACCTTATAGTGCACAAGGCAATGTCGGCCCGACCTGGGTATCCAACTCGAGACCCCATGCTCAGTAGTCGCGTCATCCGACTAGTAGACCAACAAAGCAGTCATGCAGGATAAGTTGGATATGCCTTTAATATTACCCGGGTCTATGAAAGTCGTATTGGAAAAATGCAATTTCAAGTCACAAAGATAAAAATCTTCAACCTCATTTTCTTCCAGGTGCTCTTTGGCGGGCCAGTTTTGGACCTGCAATGTCATGACACGCTACTGAACAGTAACACACTGAACGATGGTCTCTGGGGAGACGATTACCATGAATATTCTTTAAGATGGGCACCAGGTAAATATACGCCTGTTCAACCTTTTAAACGACACGTCATATGGTCTACTTAAAGAATTTTCTCTCTTCTTCACGAAGTTTCAATAGGTTCAGTGAAAATATATATTCCGCCCCACAGATCGTATAACGCTCTCAGTGGACGGTACGGAATGGGCCCGAGTGGAGCCAACAGCCAGCGGCCTGCGCGGGCGCTTCCCCGACACATGTACGCAACTCCCGCGCACCTTGCTCGAACAGGGATCGAAGGTGGCACCATTTGATAATCATGTAAGTTTTCTAACACTGTCGAGGTATTTGAATTGAGGAATTATCATCAGAGGTCTAATCTTATTAACCGACTTCAAAAAGGAGGAGGTTAGATTATAGAAATTGACCTCTAACTTGATAAAATTTTAAAGAAATTAGTTTCCCAATATTTATAGAATCCCAAAACAACCTACCGTAGTTTACACTTTTATTACCTTAGTTGTCAACGATTTGAATAATAATTTACATTATATCTCATCCCCAGTTCTACATAACACTGGGCGTTGGCGCGGGCAGCATCACAGAATTCCCTGACGGGGTCAAGACTGCAAATGACCGTCCGAAACCCTGGAGCAATCCCAGCAGGAAAGCTTTACTAAACTTCTGGCAAGACATGGACTCCTGGCTGAGTACGTGGAACCAACCACAACTGCTTGTTGATTACGTCAAAGTTGTCGCCTTGTGAATGGTTCGGGACTTGCAACACTGCTCACTAAATACATTTTTTTTATGGTAACTGTATTTAAAACTTCATAGAATGGATATATGATAATATTGTGTCGTATGGAAGTTTGGTAGATATTGGGATGAAATATTTTTAAAGTTATAGTTTTAAATACTTTTACCATTGATTAGTTTAAGATTGAGAAGACTGTGACTGATTGTTCTTACTAGATGATAATAAATGATTAAAACTGAATTGTGTGTAGAGAACTAGGGAGTCAATAATATTAGGATAAATTCATTAAAAAAAATACTCAAGCATATTAATAATGTTAAGAAAGTATCAGAATTTAACCTTGTCAAAAATATTAAAAATCAAGAAAATATTGTACAGACGCCAGCAAATCAAGCTACTACAATCTGTCAAATTCCCTTAATACATTTTCAACTTTATCGTTAAGCATATAGTTTGATGTGCTGGCGTCTGTAGATTACTAAAAGAAACGAAACGTGTGATTAGAAAAAAAATGCATTGAAATTCAAGACAAATAAAACACTTATACACATTTGGGACTATTTTTATTTGCACGGTGTACATTTCTGTTCGCATAGTCGAGACATTCCCGCTACGCCGACTATCATTTGAAGGCTGGTCACACTGTTTATCGATAATAAAATATCGATACGACACGAATTCGCATCTCGAGGAATATGTATCGATAATTTGTCGATGAGTGTCGAGACAATGAATAGTATAATCGGTTTTACGTAATTTATCGATAAACAGTGCGTTAACCAATAAAACTGTAAACTATACATTAATTAACTGGTTTATTCCACAATTTCACTATTTTACAAAGACGTGAAAACAGTTTGAGAGATGTATTTAGAATACAAAATATTGACAGGGAATGTAATCGTTGCGATGTTACATAAATTATTCTTTTGGTGATAGAGACTGGTTTTATAAGCGTCTGCGCAATTGGATAAGACAGATAATTTATCACGTCTGACAAAATGTTGCTTTCAGAATTTGGGCATGATATTTCAAAAGAAGCGATTATTTAGCGCGAAAAAGGGTGATCTAAGTTAAAAGTCATATACACTAATGCTCAGTTCGTATAAACGATTCTATTTGCTTACTGAATAAATATTAATTTAATAGTAAGTAAATCGATTCGATTGTTTTTATAGAATCCTATTCGTGATTTCTGTTAACTCTTTTTTTTCTATTTTTTTTGTTAAAGGCATCCAGTGTACAAGAGGATTAGCTTTTGTCAAATATAAAGATATTTCTCACTGGTTGTCAAATTTATTAGACTCGCTGTAGCAACAATTACACCCCCAACCAACCTTATAAAAGACTACAAATACTTTGATCAATTAATTGATATTACATATTATCATAATATTTTTTTTATTCATTATAATTTTCAAATACATTAAAATTTGTAACTCCTACGTCTCGTCGAAATGCCCTAAGTGCCTTATTACTACAGAGAGTCAATCCCTACTACATTTATTTGTAGGTAGTTTAAAACATCAAATATCTTATAAATAGTGAGGGGACACGTCTGATGATGAAGTCGATAATTATGTAATCGACTAAATCGATATCGATTAAAATAACTGGTGACAATTGAACAAATTTGAGGGTTAAAGTGCAGGATTAAAAGCTTTTTTTTATTTTTTCTAGACGGTTGTCCCCTTCAGTAGTACGACAGCTAAGAGACAGTATAATTCGCAGAGACACAAACTTACAGATATGACTCAGCATCACATTATGGAAACATTACATAATAATATTATTACTTACTTTTCACACAGGCTCGCGACTTTTGAACTACTTGCACATTTTATAATTTTAAAAAAATCTAAGAATGAAAAAAATATTTTGGAAATTAAAAAAATATAATACCTATGTCGATTTACAAATTCATTGGATATTACAACTTTTATGTACTTGTCATTGAATTAATTTAAAAAAAATGTGTCAGCGGTTCAAAAGCCGCGTAGAGTACATCATAATAAATACTTAAAAGCAGATATTTGTTACGATTTCATAATTTAACTAACAATAAAAATTAATAACATTTGCTAACGTATATTATGACATCGCGAAGTGGTTCCACTAAGAAGATATTGGGTTCACAATAAGAAATTAAATATCAAATTTATATACAGCTAGAAACAGAAGATCACTAAAGGTAATTCACCAATTTAGGAAATGACGAATTATTCTTTTGATGGCTTTGAAAATTCCAAAAGACATTTCAATTAATAGAAGAGCGGATTTTTTTCATCACGGATGAATCAAAGTCTACCTTCTATCGCCTCCTAAAAGATGGCAGTATGACTTATATTTCTGAACAGTATTTACTTAGACATTCTACTGACCAAATAGTTCTCTACCACTGTTTCTAGCAGTCAAAATACACAAATATATTGGGTTACGACGACAGTAAATTTTAACACTGCTACCAACTCGCATTCACAATATCAAGCACCTCGTTAGACCAGACATGAGTTTTATGACAAAATTGATATTTTCTATGTCATAATACATAAAGAAAACTTTAAAATTAGTAAATTCTATAGCGGAGGAAAGTTCATACTTATAATGTCCACGACTGTACAGACGCCAGCACATCAAGCTATTTGAAACTATCAAATTATCCCAACCAAATTTCAAACTTCAGCTTCAGCGCTAAAGTTTAATTAAATCTATTAGGGAAATTTGACAGATTGTAGTAGCTTGATGTGCTAGCGTCGGTACATTGATAATGGTATAATCGTTTTAAATAATTTTTTTTTTTTTCATAATAATGATTGCCAGTATAATTAAAAACCTTGTAATATCGTCCGGGGCCATATTATTGATTATCACAGCCAACACGCACTCCCAAAACTAAGTTATTTTAAGGAAACAATTCTATACAATCGGAATTATACATACCTACCATTGTTATCACTATACCTTAATTATATCATCGACAAATTTGAACAGTTCGTAGCTGGAGATGTTTTATGGTAGGGTGGTTGTACCCTTGCTATACAGACAAATTTTGAGCCTATACCTTTTTAGGGTGTTACCAGACGAATCGATCGACTGTCGATCGACTGTCGATAGATAGTCTGTATCGATGCTAAAATTTAATGGTCGAAGTTAATCGATAGTTTCTACCATACTGATAGCGTTGAACAATCCAGTCTGGCTAGCCGAAACTGACAAATTTTCCCAATCAACTTTGAACTTTATGCTTCAGAGATAAGGTTGGAAATCCATTAAGGAAATTTGACAGATTTTTGTCTTTGCCTGATGTGCAGGCATTTGTACGCTACCTCTATTTCTCCCGACATTTCGGCCGAATTACACCGACCGTGGTCACGGATGGACTGATGACAGCTAGCGGCGTCTCCGTGAAGCGCAGGGTTTCTGAACTACCCCCACTTGGTCGTCACAATTTTTTGTTGTTAAGTTCGTATCTACCCTACACACTACACTGACATATTCAAAGCACAGACGCCAGCAGATCAGGCTACAACAATCTGTCAAATTTCCTTAGTGGAAAAATTTGACAGTGTCGGGTAGCTTGATGTGCTGGCGTCTGCACATACATACTCAAAGTATAGTTTTATACTTTATTACTAAGCTAATTAAAAGTAGTTTGCATAATTCCGATTGCTACAATAATATGTTAATAAATATTTATAACTGAGAGTTACACGACACAGGTTTACAATACGAATAATTTTTCAATTTAATTTTAATTATACTTTAGTTAGCTGCACTGTAAGCAACATTACAGCGAAATGATTACATAATATAACACATATTTTGTAATCTACAGAAATTCTTGCGTTTTTTTTTATGTTCTAAGGTTTTATTAGACCGATACACGTCCTATATGTATATTTTTTTAAAGGGGTCTTAATCAATTTTGCTTGTTTTTGTATTTATGCAGTCAAATCATGAGAGAGAAAATCGTGTGAGATTTTTTTTTTGTTTTAAATTCAAGTTATTTAGATATTGTGTGGAAAGTAGGCATACCCAAAAATTAAGAAGGAAATCGTTTTTTTTTTTTGTTAGTTTTAGTCCTTCTATAAATCAACTGGCCAGCCTTTTCCTAGGCTATGTTGGGGTCGCCATCCAACGGATGGAACTGAATACCAGTGTTTTACATGGAGCGACAGCCTCTCTGACCTACTCAACCCAGTTAACTGGGTAACTCGATACCCCTTGGTAAAACTGATTGTCAGCCTTTCTTGTTGTTGTTAAAAAATTGCTTAATATTTTCCAGAAGGTAAATTGATTGAAAATGTTTTTCTTAACATTCCTACTTTATACCAATTTTATAATATTAAATTCCCCTTTGGGTAATATGTAACTCAAGCTACTTAAACATTAATTATATTTGAAAATTCGCGTCTAACGCTGTCAAGATATCGTATAATGATATAATTCGAATTACAGATATTAATATCAATACTAAATCAGCTGGTATAGATTATCCAATATCTATGGTCCACAAGAGTCTACTAAAGATTCTAATTTTACTTTAAAATTGATGCTAATTATGAAACTGTTTAATTTTGGACCGAAAATAATGATTAATTTTCACCATGGCCTCTAATTCTTCAAAGACTCTAAACTAAATCATTTATAGATATCAATTTTATCAATAGGTACAACAATTTAAATATGGCTACACCAATGAATTACTTTCTAACGATTTTCAAAATTAAATATTTTATTTTTAATGAAATGTCGAGAGATAATAAATAAGCTTTTTAAGCTATGTACAGAGCAAAGCTTGATGCTTCTTAAAGCGTAGTGCGAGTGAGATAGACATAATATTTGTATAGCGCCATCTCGCTCTAATAGTAATGGCATGTTTTTTTACCCGTCATTTTACACCGTTTATGTAATGATTTTAAGACCTTATTATTATAACTATTTCTATAGAAGATCAAAAACTGGGCTTTCTACCGTAGCTAAAGAAACTTCTAGAATTCTAAGCAAGCTTCCTTATTTTTGCCAAAATTTAGTGCAAAGCCTTGCGTTTCTATTTTTAAAATTATTTATTATCTTAGACAATGGAATCCTGTCTTCGAACACAGAGTTAATACGAAATGGATATACCATTTAATCAAACTGTGGCTTTTTACCTAGAATGCGTAACAATTTAATAGATTTTACCTCTTCCATTTACAAATTATTCCATGTTTATTCACGATAGAACTTAGAAAGTGGCCTATCTGCAGTATACATTCGAATACGTCGTTCTTGCATTTTGAACCTTATTAATACACTGGTAGAATTCGTAATTTGAATAACAGATTTAGAGATCCGTATACATGGTGATTATTTTTGTAAAATGTACTCTAAGGTTGTTGTTATAAAGTCCAAAATACAATCACTGATTTGCCGTAACTGGTTCTATGCTGATTATACATAGATAAGTAAAGTAATGAGATGAATTTCATGATTTATGAATAATTGTCTCCGTCAATGGTATATTGTTCATTTCTGTTTACAAATATCAATGAAAATGTCATAATATAAATGCATTATTAAGATAAACTTGTCTTCTCTAAGTTATTGATTCTAGATTGCAGAGTTTTCAATTATTTTAAACAATCTAATGAGATTTTATAATACCTGTCTTTAAACGTAAGTTAGTAGGTAGAAAACTCTGCAATCTCAGAATATTGAGTTTTCTAAACCTACATATCAACTTACAACATCTCTAGCACTTCCATATACGACACACACATTGTCATCTAAAAATAAAATTAAAAAAATAAAACTAAAAAAATATACGTCCAATTTCGTCTCGCTTAAAAAAAAAGATCGAAAATATAAATTCACTAATTCCACTTAGGTACTTAATTAAACGAAGCTTAATGATAAAATAGTCACACAAAAATACTGCGAATAAATTTCGTTACTAGAAATTAGTAGGAATATTGATTTGACCGTCGTATATGGAGAAGGGGGCTCGCTCGCACGTGCGCGGGTCACTCGCACTCGCACTGGCACTCGCACTCGCACCCGCGCGAGCGCCGCCCTCACTCGCACTCGCACTCGCGCACTCACCTGCACTACGGCTCAAATTTCGAATGTCTGTTTGTCCTAATTGTAGCGAGTGGCCATCGTGGGCCAGCATGGGCCAGCGGTGGGAGCTTACTGCGCCTTGCCGTCGGGCTTGTGTCATACGAAGTCCATGGCGTCGCGCGACTTGCCGGTGAACTTGCCCGCCGCCCGCTTTTTTAGGGATCGCTCGATCAATTTCTTCACTTCGCTCACTATGAATACGCTGGATGTAAGGCATACCAGGAATATTAAATCTGCAAAAAAAGAGGTGTTATACAGGGTGTAACTGAAATGGGACATACGACGGAAGAGACGTCAATGTACTCGTAAAACTGAACAACTTTCAACAGAAAAAAAAAACGAAATTCTATAAAAAAATATTGAACGTTTCATAGAAAATTTGACCTTGCCGCGTTAATGTTGTATGTAGACACGCAATTTTTTTTATCGAATATGTTAAAATAAAAGATAGTCATATAGTTTTTTAAGCATATCGGGCATTTTTCATACCTTTTTTTTAACCAACAAGTAACACAAATTCCTACTCCCATTAAATCCCAAGAGCGTATCTAATATCATATAGGCCTTTTCAAGCTCTTACCATGTCCAGTTAGAGCCTCGGTCTGGAACACCCTCTGCAGCGGTGGGAAATATATGACCAGCATCTGTCCCACCAGGCTCAAGGTCACAGCTACCAGGAACATCTTGTTAGAGAACAGCCCCACTTCGAAAACGGACTTGGTTTGGGATCGGCAGGAGAGCGCGTTGAACATATCGAAGAGCACGAAGCAGGTGAACGTCATTGTGGTGTCGCGGGGAGTGATTTTATTGTCCGACATCTGAAATGTTAAATTATAATGTTACGATTTGAGTATTTGTTATAGTGATGTAAATTTATCGATATTTCCTACCGGCCCTGCCGGCCTACGCCGTAGCAACGAATAGCTACGGTTACAGGGCCTAGCGCGTGATATCAATCGTCGCTTTGTATCGCACGGCCTACGCCGTAGCACTGAGTAGCTACGGGCGCTACGCTACCAGGTTGTGCGGTCAGTGGAAACACCTTACCTCTCTGTTGAACACCCAAAGCGTGCCGGCGATGATGATGGCGGCAGACAACAGCACGTTGAGCAGCAGCGCGCGGGAGATGATGCGGCGTGTCGTGTCGCGTGGCCTACGCCGTAGCACCGAGTGATCTACTGGTTCTACGCCGAGAGACTGGGCAGGGGGACCTGTAGCAAAGTTTACAATATTGTTTACTACGCTTTTCGACTACATGGATCCATCGAATAGAGTCTATCGCGGTCGGTGCGTGAACTATTTCATATAGAGGGCGGTGCGTTACAGAACCATGTTCGGTCGACCAGTTGGCCGATAAGGTAGTTCATTCCTCCCAACTAACGCTTAATTTGCAATCGCAAACCCCTATGTATCTAAGCATGACCGCCAAAAATACTGTCCAATAGAGCCAATATAATGTTGGTGAGTGTATGCCCATCAGTGTAGCGTAGTGATGCGACAATGACGGCTGTAGAAATCGATATATTGATCAATAACTGACCATCCATAATAATATTGATCCACAGTATCTGCATGGCGTTGAGCGGGTTGGGTATGCCCATGAGCGTGGCGAGCGCGATGAGCGACAGCGCGGCGATAGACGTGGACAGCTGGAAGCGCACGAAGTTGCGGATGTTGTAGAATATGCACTTGCCCTCTTCTATGGCGGCGCTGGGGAACAACAGGAAAAAAATATTAGCACAAAAGTGTCTTCTGAAGAAAACATTAAATTGACAATGTAGGGACACATTCCATTAAGATTTGCGATAAAACGAATGAATTGATTGAGATTTTTTTTATGATGCTGATGGAGAGAAAAGTGCGTAAGAAAAAAGCTTATAATTTTTTTTGTCATAATTTTAGATTAAACTATTTGTTAACCTTATACAAACTCATCTGTACTGCATACTCCTTATTTGGAGAAATAATCAATCTTGATCAGAAAATTTAAAGACATTATTTAGTTTTCCTCCAAAAATACTAGTTACGAGAATTTACAAAAAATTCAAAGTATAATTTTATACCTAATACAAAAGGTAAAATTAATAGTATTACTAAATTATTATTATAAAGTATTATTAAAGTATTATTATAAAAAAACTCACATAATAGTAGCGAAATCATCATCAACAAGTATCATGTCAGCGGCTTCCTTGCAGACGTCGGTACCGTTGCGTCCCATCGCAATGCCGATGTCGGCTCGCTTCAGAGCCACACCGTCGTTGACGCCGTCACCTGCACAGAAACAGAATACTGTTGAGGTCTCTTTCCTCTCGCACTGAGGGGGGTGCGGGGACAAACATGACCCCCCCCCCCTCCACAACATCGGCAGCTCTTGCATATCCCAAGTACGGTCGCCCTTAATGTTCTCGGTCTACATGTTTTATAATCTATATACGCTATTCCCACTGCGTAACTTGAGATGAGCGTCAGCAAAATAATCTTATTTTACGGGTGGATGAATAAATGTATTATTATTATTGTTTTTTTTTTTCTTAAAAAGCTCCAGATCACATTGAAACAATTTTTTTATTGTTACTTCAAAATATATATATGTAGTTACATAAGTAAATGCTATTTTTTTTTATATGGTTGGTACTTACCCGTCATTCCTACAATGTTGCCCACCCTTTGTAGTGACTTCACTATAGATAGCTTGTGTTTTGGAGTCACCCTGTAGAATACACTTACCTGGAAACACAAACATAAGTTAATATGACAAAAATAAAACTGTATTCAGTATGATGTGGATGGATATAGAGGAAGGGAACGACCAAAGAAACGATGGATGGATTGCGTGAAAGTTGATATGGCTAGAAAGAAGGTAACTTGTGAGATGACGGCAGATAGAAGAGCGTGGAAGACAAAAACATGCTGCGCCGACCCCAAATAAAACTTGGGATAAGGGCAGGAGGATGATGATGATGATTCAGTAAATGCTACAAACCCGTTTAAATTATATGTTTTTGATGTTATCCTTTCCTTACCACGTGAGAGTGTATAGAACAGATTAGTCATTAACTAGAGCCAAGAAACAAAGAAATGAGTGTAAGAAAATTTATTAGTTTAAGGGCCAGTTTCACCACCGACGAATAAGTACGAATAAGTTCCAGTTAGTTTATATGGTAAATAATTTCATACAAATTCTGTTCTATTTTTAATTTACCTATTCGGTAGATAGTGGCTATTCGGAAATTGCGAAACTGGCCCTGAGTAATGGATCAATTTACTCTACACTTTGTGATGATGCTGACCCTACTAGATGATTTTAAAAGCACTTACAGTATCAATCATCCTATCCAATTCTTCGTCAGACATGGCGTCGAGTTGGTCGCCGGCCAGAGACTGTGAGTGCAGCACGTCCAAACCAACCATTTGCGCTGGAAAAGACAATTATTTAAGTTGTTTGTTGCGACTATAGCCTTTGAAATAAAAATATTTTTATGAATGAAGCATATAATTTTTTATTTGGAAGCAATTTTTTTTTAATAATTGCCGTCAAATATTAAGGATGTGTCATGGCGGCCGTTATCACCATGTCACTAATATTATTCATTAATTTGCTTACATGTAATATGTATGTATAGGTAAGGTCTAGCAAAAATAATGCTCCATATTTTTGCAGGTCATCTAGGACATGGTAAGGATCATGTTTACCAGAATATAAAGTTTTTATTTTTGTTTTGGTTTTAGTATATTTTCCTTGTTCATCATCTCCCGAGCCTTTTCCCAACTGTGTTGGGGCAGGACAACAGCTTCCAGTCTAACCGAATTCAGCTGAGTACCAGTGTTTTACAAGGAGCGACTGCCTATCTGACCTCCTCAACCCAGTTACCCGGGCAACCCAATACCCCTTCGTTAGACTGGCGTCAGACATTCTGGCTTCTGACTACCCGTAACGACTGCCAAGGATGTTCAATGACATATATTTTCCTTGTTATTTGTTTGGAAATGGTGACGACGTACCGACAGCGAGCGCGGTGGGCCTGGCGTCGCCGGTGACCATCTTGACGTGCACGTTGGCGGCGGCCAGCGTGGCCACGGCGGCGCGGACGGTCTCGCGCGGCGGGTCGCACACGCCGCACACGCCCGCGTACGTCAGCGCCTCCACGCGAGACCCGCGGCACAGCGCGATGATACGCAGACCTAAGGACCGACATTACCACTCATGTACTAAAACTAGCATGAATATCACCACGTTTTCACAAAAGCCTGCCTGTTTTAGTAAAAAGTTTTTAGTTAAGTGTTTATGGTGAGAAAAAGAAAAAGGGGGAACAAATTGCTCAGTAAAAAACATCTATCTGTACGAGCAAAGCCGTAAATTATAATAGTATTGATTGTTTGTTTGCACACAACACACTTATCTTAAGAACACTACACTGATTTAAAAAAATATTTCAGTACTAGATTATAGCCCATTCATCGATGCTTTTTTGTTTTCTTTTTATTCGAATACGCATTGGGATATACGCGTATTCGGATAAAAAGAAAACAAAAAAGCCTCGATAAATGGGCTATAATCTAGTATCGAGACGGGGATGAAACCACTGACGGACACTAGTTTATTTCTAAAAAATCTAACTCACCCATCCTAGCAATATTATAAGCCTCGCTAATAAAATCGTTCTGTTTCTCCTTGGTCATGGGCGCGTAATTCCCGCTGCTGTCGATGTACTGAGTGCACAGCGGTAGAACTTTCTCGATGGCGCCCTTCACGAACACCTCCTCCTTCAGCTTGCCGTCAGAGAACTTTGGCGCGCACTTCACCACCATCATCTTTGTTTCGGAACTAGAGTATAAAAGAATACGATGTGTGCATTTGTTTTTTGATTATTGATTATATTAGCTTCATTTGTAACTTAGAATATGCTTAGAATGTTATTAAATATTATAAAATTATAATTAAGGAAATCTTGGACTCTTAATTTAACCCACATCCCAGTTTTCAATAAGAATGAAATTTTGCACACGCTCTGAGTTCTGATGACAATACATGACTTGCTAAGAAACGTCATTACATATCCAATATGGCGGCTTATCCAAGATGGCGGACAGGCTGCTTGTAATTTTTTGTGCGTGCTTAAAGCGTGTTTTTAATTTTTTTATTCTATACTTTTATTTGTATTTTTTTGGTGTTTTTATAAGCTAAAGAAGCGACTCGTTCTGCTTACGGACGGTAACTTAAGACGTTTATTCTCCGGTGATTATGTCAAAAACCACCATTACGGACTGGACACTAGCCACTAAAAGGGTATAGAACCGGCGGTAAAGCAATTTCCGCCCGACCCGGGAATCGAACCCGAGACCTTGTGCACAGCAGTCGTGCCATGCGACTACTACAATAAACAATATCAATATTTATTTATTCTAATTTCCACCAGGCTGGTGGCGAAAACTTTGCACCTCCGTGCATACATATACATAAGGCTCATCTTAGCCCCGTCGAGTAGTCGGGGCCTATTTATCGGACAGGTCCGTAATATACCCCGGTCACAATGGGGCATGGAACCGGCGAGACATGTCGTGCGGTGTTCCGCAGGGATCGGTTCTGGGGCCGCTCCTGTGGAACATCGGCTACGACTGGGTGCTGCGCACAGACCTCCCTGACGGCGTCAGCATAGTGTGCTACGCCGATGACACACTGGTGCTGGCGCAGGGGGGGTCGCATCTGGCGGCGGCCGAACTAATGACGCGCGGGGTTGCGATGGTGATCGAGAGGATCCGGCAACTGGGACTCGAGGTGGCCTTGCACAAGTCCGAGGTCATGTGCTTTCATGGGCCTCGGAATAAGCCACCTTCGGGCTCCCAGGTATTGGTGGGAGGGGTTCACATCGGTGTCGAGTCGACGATGAAGTACCTGGGACTCGTCCTCGACAGCCGGTGGAACTTCGTCGAGCACTTTCGACGTTTGGGCCCTAAACTGGAGAGGGCGGGGGCTGCATTCAAGCGGCTCTTGCCCAATCTGGGGGGCCCAAATGCCTCCTGCCGGAGACTCTACGCGGGAGTGGTGCGGTCCATGGCCCTCTACGGGGCGCCGGTGTGGGCGCGCTCAATGCGCTTGCGAGCCGTCCACCACCTCAACGTCCCACAGAGGGTCATAGCCCAGAGGCTAGTGCGGGGGTACCGCACTATCTCCCGCGAGGCAGCGGGTCTCCTTGCCGGACTGCCACCGTGGGATCTGGAGGCGAGGGTCCTCTCGCGCCTGTACGACTGGCGCGAGGAGGCACTGCGTCGGGGGGAGTTCCCGTTACCGCGGCAAGTCGCTGCGCAGCGGGCAGTCCTCCGGCGCGATCTCATGGTGGAGTGGCGAGATCGCCTCACGCAACCCCGTGCAGGGCACGCCACAATAGTGGCCATAGTGCCCCTCTTCGAGGAGTGGATTGGGAGGAGTCATGGCACCCTCTCTTACCGCCTGACGCAGGTCCTCACCGGACATGGGTGTTTCGGGAGGTACCTGCATCGTATCGGGCGGGAGGAGACGCCTGGGTGTCACCAGGCGCGGACCAGCCAGAGGACACGGTGGAGCACACGGTGGAAGTGTGTTCTGCCTGGGCGGAGCACCGCCGTGTCCTCACAGCGGCAATTGGCGGCGGCGACCTCTCGCGTCCGGCCCTGATCCAGGCCATGGTCCGGAGGACTCACTGTGCAGAAGAAGGAACGCCGCTGCCATCCGCAGGCCACAAAGAGCCATTGCACAGCGGGTGGCGAGGGCGTATCGCACAGTAAGTTTTGCGGCGGCGTGCGCTCTGGCGGGAACCCCTCCTTGGGAGCTCGAGGCTTGGGTGCTCGCCAGAGTGTACGACTGGAAGGCGGGGCAGAGGGCACTCAACCGGCGCCCGGACCCTACAGAACGGGAGGAAGTGCGGGAGGAGGCGAGGCAGGCGATAACTCGGCACTGGGCCGAGGACCTTGCCTCCGCAACATTCGGCCGTCGGACGCTGGATGCCATCGGGCCCGTCCTGATAGATTGGCTCGATCGGCGGCATGGCTGCCTCTCCCTGCGTCTGGTGCAGGTGCTATCCGGGCACGGCTGCTTCGGATCCTACCTGCACCGGATTGGGAGGGAGGAGACTACAAAATGCCACCACTGCGAAGCAGCGGTGGATACGGCGGAGCACACCCTGGAGGTGTGCCCATCGTGGGCTGAACCCCGTCGCGTTCTGGTGGCAGCGGTCGGCGACGACCTCTCACTCCCCAGCGTGATTGCGGCCATGCTGGGAAGTGAGGAGGCATGGGCAGCGGTAGCCTCCTTCTGTGAGGACGTCATGTCACAGAAGGAGGCGGCGGAGCGTATTCGGGAGGATGATCCTCTCGCGGCTCCACTACGCAGACGAAGAAGGGGTGGAAGACGGGGAAGACAACGTCCATCCTCATCTGCCCCTGGGGGCGATCAGCGGGCGACAGGCGCGGGGGCGCCTTCGTCTGCATCACAGAATCCACCCCCTGTACTCCGGCCATTATAAAAGCCCCTTCCTATTGGGAGGGGACGTGAGGGGCCTGCCGTAAGGCGGGCATTCGCCGGCGGGGGACTGGACGACATAGACTCCCAGGCCCCCTCCACTCAGGCGAGGTCGGAGTGCCGCTGGGTATTTTTAGTGGGTATACCGGGAACGACTCTACCGGGGAGTCCCACATACCCCTCTCCCGTCCCCCGACGGGAAGGGGATGCGCAATAGCATTTTTTCCCAGCGCCAAAAAAAAAAAAAAAAAAAAAAAAAAGGCCATGGTCCGGAGCGAGGGAGAATGGGATGCCGTCGCCTCCTTCTGTGAAGCAGTTATGCTAGCAAAGGAGGCGGCGGAGCGGCTAAGAGACCGCACCGCTCATCCCAGCCGTCGCGGCAGGGCTGGTACCGGTCGACACCACGGGCGCCGGGTGTCGAGAGATGACTCCCGACCACCGTAGGCGCGGGTTTGTGGGCGGTGAGTGTGGGTAGCTCATCGTCCGTACGTCTAAGGACGACAGACCCGTGTCGGCGGCGCGTTCTGTTCCACGCGCTCCTCGAAGAGATGTCAGCAACACAGGAGGGGCCCATAAAGGGCCAGGGTCTGCTTGGGCTGCGGGTTGTTCGTAAGAGATACCGCGGCCCTGGCACACAGGGACCTCCAGAAGGAACATAGTGGGTTTTAGTCAGTAAGAGTCTGACACTCCCTCCAGCTGCACCCTCAGCGGGAGGGGTCATTTGATGATTTCCCACGAGAAAAAAAAAAAAAAAAAAAGGCTCATCTTAGCCGTACATAACCTGAGAGCTTACCTAAAAGGTATCTCATGCAACCTAGTGTAATCTTCCCGGATGTCCCGCATGCCGTTCTTAAGCGCGCACGCGAGCAGGGCGCCCTCCGTGGGCTGGCCGTACAGCGTCTCGTCACGGAGTGTCGCGTTGTTGCATAGTACTCCCACCTTGGAAGAGAAACCCATGTAAGTAACAATTGATATTAACATTTAGTTCTAAAGTATTTTCGAATTTTTAAGTAAATACGTTTTTTTTAATGGGAAATCCCTCTGTGGCTGTAGCTGGAAGAAGTGTCAGACTTTAACTGACTAAAACCAATACTTCTTATGTGCCAGGGCTGCGGTAACTTGCAAACAAGCCGGCAGTCCCGGTAGAAGTAATTAGGGCTCAAATTGAGTTCAATGCGAGCAGAAAAGGCCTTTTTTGTCGCTGGGAAAAAATGCTGTTACGCATCCCCTTCCCGTCGGGGGGTGGGAGAAAGGTATGTGGAACTTCCCGGAAAAGTCTTTACCAGTATACCTACTAAAATACGCAGGGGTACTCCTACTTCGCCTGAGTGGAGGGGGCCTGGGAGTCTAGCATCCAATACCCCGCCGGCGACTGCCGCCTTACGGCAGGCACCTCACGAGAGCAGAATAGGCCTAGCGATCAAAAACTGCAAAAATACCGTCACCGTGATTGACCACGGTAATTGCAATTCGTTCGAAACATCGGAATAAATATATACCTTTGTATCGTATACCCTTATACCCGGTTTGTTGTGTAAAATACCATCTTAATCTTCATAAAATCTCAATATCAGCTTATCAGTCTAGGCTAACCACTTACCTCTAACATAGTATTGACAGCCATCCTAGCGACATCCAGGTCGCGTCCTTTGTACGCGCGTAGCTGTATGTCACCGCACGCGTTGTACCCAGTGCCCGTCACCTCGGCAATATGGCCGCCAGACGTCGATATCGTCGTCACAGTCATCTCGTTCTTTGTTAGTGTTCCTGTTGAAAAAATGTAAGAATATTGCATCTAGTATAAATATATGCAATTATAGATGTACAAACCCACATCAAGCTATTACAATCTGTCAAATTTCCTTAATAGATTTTCAACTTTATCGCTGAAGCATATGGTTCAAAGTTGATTGGGAATATTTGACAGTTTCACTGTAGCTGAATGTGCTAACGTCTGTTCATATATTCTTTATGTGAATATTTAATAATCATTTGTATATAAGTTGTAAATATTTATATTATAACATGTAGTATAACAAAAGTTGATATAACTCTTTGTTACGCTGTCGTAGACTAAAAAAGGTACCGATTGAAGGGATAACTGGTTTCGATATAAATTGTTTCAGACTTCCTAAAAAACTCTCACGCTTTAGACTTATTAGTTATAACTCCTAACTAGTACTTAAAAAGTTTAATTCAAATCGTTTCAGTAGTTTTGACGTGAAAGGGTGATAGACAGTGTCACTTATAATGTGAGTCGCCCATAACATACATAGAAGGGATGTTGAAGTATTTCAGTCGGCACATCAATGTCAAAGTGAGTGTCAGTCAGTAGTAAACAAGTGCCACTTCATATTGAGTACCGTTTGAAATTTTAAAGGTCTTGACTAAGGTTTTTGTCGGTAGTTCGTTATTAATTTTGTCCTTCTTGAATTCAAGGATGCAAAAGATATTATTTCTTTATCGCACATACCATAATATTCGCAGAAATGTAAAAAAGCTTATTTAATAATAAAAAAAAACCAAGTCCAGTACCAAGGTAAAAAAATCTAAACTAAAACGAAAAATCGACCCCAAAATAAAAATCGATCAAATCTAGACCTTATCTCTATGAAGATAACGTTTTAATTCCTACTAACCAGTCTTATCGCTGCAGATGACATTCACACAGCCAAGGGTCTCGACGGTGGGCAGTTTCTTGACGATTGCATTCCTCTTGGCCATACGCATCACGCCCAGAGCCAGGGTCACCGTCACCACTATCGGAAGACCTGGAGGGACATTTTCGGTTTTAAGAATGTTCTAGAAATTGCTTAATTACTTTATTCTATAAAATGAGCTGCAAAAATAAATGGTTTAAGAGATAAAGGAGAAAACAGAATCCGATAGAAATTTCGTTTTATTTTTCTACCAGGGTAGTCTGATCTTAAGCTTTAATTATATATAGGATCTACACCTTTCTATTTGCAGGTAGAGGAAAACATGGTTTTGTGATAACAGAATACATAAAATATCCCTTTAATTGTAAAGAAAAGTGAAGAAGCATCATGCCGTACACATTCAAGGCACTTGGCACCAATAACCTTAACAAATAATAATAATCAAAACTTCTCTGAAACAAACCTTCAGGAATAGCAGCGACAGCAAGACTGACGCTGATAGTGAACATGTCCTGCAGGGCCTTGCCTTGCAGCCAGCCGGTCACCATGATGAACCCGATGATGCAGAAAGAATACATAGACAATTGAGCGCCGAGGGTATCCATGGATTTCTGTAGGGGAGTCTTTGGAGCTTCCTCTGCTTGCATCATACGGAATATGTCGCCGAATTCTGAGCGCTCCCCTGTGCTTACTACAATGCCCTGTAAGTAACAAAATATATTTTTTAAATAACGATACGTTCACGTTTTAAAATCTTAAGCTGCTTCATATTTTTTTTCATTGAGGGTCCTAGCTAATCGCTCAAATTGAAATAGAAATAGATTGACATAAAAAAAAAAATAACCAAAGGGCGTTCTCGAAAAATAAAAAATGCGCTTGGCACATGTCATTGTTATTAGACCTTCCCGTATCTTAAGTTTACCAGGAACGCTAATAGAAAACTTATTATGATAAGCTAAGAATAAAAAATACGCACCTTGGCATTACCACACCTAACCAGAGTCCCCATGAACGCAATATTATCCTTATTTACCCTCCCTGCGGCCGCCTTATTTGGGAGGACACTCTTGACAGCCGGTTCCGTCTCCCCAGTGAAGGAAGACTCGTCAACGGCCAGGTCTATTGAGTCGTAGAGCCTTAGGTCTGCGGGAACTCGGTCACCGATGTTCAGGTGAACTATATCGCCCGGGACTAGGTTTCGCGCTAGGAAATGTTCGAGGCTGCCTTCTCGTAGACTGTGGAAGAAATGGGTATATTTTATTTATGGACTAATTCCTGGCAAGGGCTGAGCATGTAGCGTTTGGAGATCTAGTTGCTGATGTTTGACTGTCAATACACACTACTTCTTATTTTCAAAACATTATTATAATATTTTCTTATTGTTTGATTTCCTACTGAGGGTTTAATGACCCATTCGTATCCCAAATACAAAATGACCTACAAAAGAAGATTTTTTAAGGATATCTCAAAGATGATCAGTTAGAAGGCACTGTATCTATACTTCTAATTACAGGGCCGTTCAAATCTTTTGTTTGTAAAAAGAAAAGACGACCATTTTAACAACCTCTATTCCGAATTAGGCCTTTTATCTAGAAGCTATAAATATCCGAAACCCAGGGGCGTGCGCTCTATATAGGCCCATAGGCTAAGCCTACCCTACCAAAACAACGGATAAATAAAACAAATGCATTTTCTACAATTATATAATAACAAAACACAACATATTGAAAAATAAAAAATGCCTACTAAAATGCTCATAGCAATAGCAACAGCGCGTCGCGTCGCGCCCGAGTAACTCACACTGTGAACACAGTAAACATAACTAAATCTTAGAAAGTTGTAAAGTGCGGCTAGATAGTATTTGCCGGTTCCATCATGAATATCCATTCATAAATTTATGCATGTGTGTTCATGTTTTCGTGTATATGACGGCACACATGTAAAAAAAATGGGCGTTATTAGACGCGTGGGAGATGGCCGTGATTGGTCAATGGTCATGCCACAAATTTTAAATGAATGAAAGTGAAGAGCTTTGCAGAATGTTGCCAATTTCATAAATAAAAACCCACAGAATATAAACGATAATTTCCTTATAACAAATAAATAAAAACCACATTAAAAATATGAAAATAATTATAAAACATACCACAAAAATTGTCTCAATAGTCATACCTATTTCGTAGTTCCAATTATTATAATAATAATAAATATTTATGACCGCATCCGTCAACACATCAAATCAATTTTCATCAAGAAATTTTTTATTATAAATAGTTCAAGAATAGTTTATGATACTCAAGAAATCCGATTAAGCAAGAAAATACAATTTTAAACAATATCAAAATGCTCAAAAGATCAAAATGCTCAAATGAAATCATGGAAATTCATATAAAATGTTGACGAGAGCTTCGACCAGACGGCTTAATGCACGCCCACCACCTCCGGAGTCGTCGCTCAGCTCCGCCTCGCCGCCGCCGGACCCCGGATCACCAGTGTCACCGGCGGCTGCAGTTGCGTCGAGCTCGAGCGACGAATACTTCTCTCCGCCGACGTCGCCACCACCTGTGCGTCGGCAGGGGAGACGCCGGCCACCGACGGGCTTGGGATTGGGGGGTCAACCGACCCCCAGCAGGGTCCCCGCTACCGGTGGTTGTGTGCAGCGCATGCGATGGACTCGTACAATGAACGAGAATGTCATGCGCGCATACTACGGGTCTACAGAGGGAGGAACTAACCTCACTGCGTACCGTGATAGGATGCTGTCTCTGTTCCAGGTACTTGAACCAGCTGTCAACGTTTCGGCCCAACGACTGTCGGATCAGGTGCGAGTTATCCAGCGCAATCACAGACTGGACGACGCCGCACTTGATCGGCTGCGCTCAGAGATGCTGAGCAGCCCTGCTGTCATCACCTCGTCACAGATCGCGGTGCCACCGCCACCTTTAGGCGAAAGCGTGCCGCGGTCCACTGTGGTTGAAGAGGATGAGGACAGTAGGGTTGTCACAGTAAGTAGTCAATGCAACGAACGCTTGAGGAGTGCTCTGGAGGATGCGATCCGAGATTTTAGACGTTCACCCGTCGAAATGAGACCTCGTTTACCGCGCTTGCCTATGCACAGACAGAATAGGGCGCTGGTGTGTGCTCTGGATTCGCTGTTGGAAAAGTATTTTGAAAACAGCGAAAACCTCTTTGATACACACTCAATCATGTATTGCGCGGCTGTTGCTGCATGTCGAGTGGCTAATGTCAAATTTCCTGACAGTGACAAAGCCACTCGACCAAAACCAGCAGTCCCAGCCTGGCAATGCAGGATTGAGCGTCGTATCGAGGGGGCCAGGGTGCTCATCGGCAAACTATATTGCTTCAGGGAGGGTAATACCCGACCGAGGGTGATGCGCTTTGTGAGGCGCGCATTCATGGGGACTGGACTTGGTCCTCATGAATATATGTCGCGTGTCACGGAGCGCATCGACTTCCTGAAGCAAAAAGTTTGTGCATGGGCGAGCCGTATTCGTAGGTATAAACGACGGGTGGAGCGTTATACTCTAAATCGCATGTTCCAGAGCGACCAAAGGTGGGTATATAGAACATGGGAGCGACCTGAGCAATGTGTGGAAGACGGGAACCGCCCAGATGATGTTGCCACAATTACGTTTTGGCGCAGCATATGGTCGGAGCCCGTCTTTCACAATGAAGGCGACTGGATACGGGATGTTGAACGGAAATGTGAACTAATACCAGAAATGGAGGAGGTCAACATCACCTCCTCCGATGTAGCCTGTGCGGTCCGTCCGATGCAAAACTGGAAATCACCAGGGCCGGACGGACTGCACAATTTTTGGTTGAAATGGCTCTTGAGTTCACATGCCCGTTTAGCATCGCCGTTCCAGTCAGCTTTAGAGACCGGGTCACTTCCAGAGTTCTTAACAACAGGAGTTACCCACCTGCTCCATAAATCAGGTAGTACCGCTGAACCCAAAAATTATAGACCAATTACTTGCTTACCTACGGTCTATAAACTTCTTACATCTATTTTGAGAAATAAAATAAATAATCATATAGAAAATCAGTCAATCATGTCTATTTCTCAAAATGGATGTAAGAATGGGTCCCGCGGTACTAAGGAGCTGCTCCTCATTGACATGGTCATTAGCCAACAAGTTCGGCGATCCCGAAAGAATCTGTCGACATGTTGGATAGATTACAAGAAGGCCTACGACTCAGTTCCTCATACATGGCTCATGAGGGTGCTGGAGCTGTATAAAATAAATACAACTCTACGCACCTTTCTTGCGTCATGTATGGGACAATGGAGGACGGTTCTTCGCTATCCAGGATGTCGGCAAATTGAAGGGACCGACGAACCTATTAAGATCAAGCGGGGAATATTTCAGGGTGACAGTTTGAGTCCTCTTTGGTTTTGTTTAGCCTTGAACCCTTTGAGCACATTGCTGGAGGATTCGAGGCTGGGCTATCCTTTGCGGAGAGGGGGTCAGGTTATATCCCACTTGCTGTACATGGATGACCTGAAACTGTTTGCCACTACTGATTTACAACTGATGAAACTACTAAAGGTCACTGAAACCTTTAGTAGCTCCATCAGGATGGAGTTCAGTGTGGACAAATGTGCAGTCATGCATGTAAAGCGAGGGGAAATTGTAGAATCTGAGGGAGTACAACTCTCAGATTCTATAAATCTGAGATCACTCTCCGCAAATGATACATACAAATACCTGGGTATGGCGGAGGGGTTAGGCATCAATGTTGCTGACATGAAACAATCATTACGGGAGCGTTTCTTTGGCCGTCTGAATAAGGTTCTTAAAAGTTCCTTATCGGGCGGCAACAAGGTCCGTGCCTTTAATGGTTGGGTCATGCCGGTCTTGATGTACTCCTTCGGCATACTCAAGTGGACTCAAACTGAATTAGACACCCTGGATAGGAGAGTCCGGTCACTGCTAACCGCAGAACGAATGCATCACCCACGATCGTCGGTGATGAGATTGTACATCCCACGGAAATGTGGAGGACGAGGCTTTTTAAATGCTAAGACACTCCACAACCGTGAGGTGTATAATCTCAGGGAATACTTCACTAAAAACGACGTGAGTATGCATCGAGATGTGGTAGCAGTGGACAAAGGGCTCACCCCGCTATCGTTGGCTAATGAGAACTGGCGCAAACCTGTGGTACTAACTACCAATGATCGCAAGGAGGTATGGCAAAGCAAGCAGCTACACGGACGCTTTTTCGGGGCTCTACATGGTCCCGATGTAGACTTCAAAGCGTCCGTGTCTTGGCTACGCTTCGGTGATCTGTTTGGAGAAACCGAAGGTTCTATCTGTGCAATTATGGACGAAGTTATCTTAACGAATAACTACCGGAGATATATAATGAAAGACGGGACGGTTGACATATGTCGGGCATGTCACCATCCGGGTGAGTCTATCAGACATATCATATCTGGTTGTTCTCGTTTAGCTAACGGCGAATACTTGCACAGGCATAACCAAGTGGCCAAGATTATACACCAGCAGCTTGCTCTGCAGTACAAACTTGTGGATCTTGAGGTACCGTACTACAGGTATGCGCCCGACCCAGTTCTCGAAAATGACCATGTCACGTTGTACTGGGATCGATCTATCATCACTGACAGGACTATTGTAGCCAATAAGCCTGATATAGTGGTGATAGATCGATTAACGCGCCGCACGCTGATAATCGATGTTACCGTACCACATGACGAGAACCTCGTGAAAGCTGAGAAAGAGAAACAAATTAAGTATCTTGATTTAGCACACGAGGTTGTTGCCATGTGGGATGTCGACACGGCTATCATCGTGCCGATCGTCGTTACGGCCAATGGTCTAATAGCCAAGAGCCTCGATCAACATCTGAAGAGGCTCTCGTTAGACAGCTGGATCAAGGGACTGATTCAGAAGGCAGTACTCCTTGAAACGGCACGTATTGTGAGGAGGTTTCTGTCTCTGGGACCCTAACCACCGGTAGCTTGGACCCTGTTCCCGATATCGGTGGCTAACTGTTTTTTATATTTTTAAATGTTTTTTTTTATATTAATATTTAAAAATATAATCAATGTGTTTAAAAATAAATAAATGAATGAAAAATATTTATTTCCAAAATGACCAGCGGGTCTAATAAGTTTGCGGCAGTTTTTATTTATTTAGTGTCGGCAACTCCGTGTGTTTTGTTTCTGTCAGTGTTTAGTATTTGTATAGGTTATCCGAAAAATATTGTAAACATCATTTTTGAACATGACATTATGCAATGATGGAAATTTAATTTAGAAGTATTTTATCGGGGCGTTTGTTTATTATTATTTTTTTCAAAGATGCCATATTGTTTCTGTGATTAGCGATCATCGCGCGAATATTTTTAAATAGTGATTGTTTTGTATTTTTAAATTACTCGTAGTGAGTTTTAAGTAATTCGTTTTTCAAGTAGTGTAAATATTAAAGTTTATTTGTTTGTTTACGTAACAATGGTCCTAGATTGTGAAGTTTGTGCTGACAATGTGTGTTTGTTAGAGATTAAAAGCAGTAAGTTTTCACAGCTAACGTATAATGATAAGATTCAAGTTGTGTCTAAAGGTAGATGTGTACCGGAGTTACGAGAACTAATTCAGACATACAATAATTCATCTCGTACTCGTCATTTCAATCCTCAGAGCTATGAAACAGTTCACTGGCTGTGTGGTTGTATACACACAAATAAATTGAAAGATATTTGAGGTGGCCAAATCTTTCTTCCATAACTAACATTTGCCTGGACGGAATAATAATCGTGTTTTGAATCTTACGTTAACTGGTGAGTTTTTGAAATGAAGTGGACGAAAACTCTCATCGTGATTTGAACACTGAATAATTTGGTGAGTTTTTTTTTTACATTTATAGCCTGGCCTACCCTTACTCAGAACCCACTGCACGCCACTGCCGAAACCGATAATAACAGCCCACAAACAATAATACCCAATCAATGAAAACAATTAAGCTTAATCAGGGGACTAGACGCCAATATCTCCGTCCAATGCCACCGACAGTCATTAATTAATCAAGCGCGTTTACTCCTTATGAAATAAAAGAGAATAATTCATGGGGATGGATTATCATCATGAGTTTTTTTTTTTAAATAAAGAACGGTGGCAATATGCAGGCATAAAAACATATTTATGTGTCTTCAAGCTCAAGCCTCAAGCTACTCACTACAATATGTCAAATTTCCTTAATAGATTTTCAAACTTTGACAGATTCGGGATGAAATTTTGCCATGTGAGAAAGTAGCGAATAGAGCCTTGAGATGGTTATGGGACACTATTTATCATGTTGTGCGAAAACTTACTTGAAACAGGGGTAAGAAGTATGTAAGGTATGCATAACGAAAGGTGATAAAATTGCTGTCCAATCCCTGACACACACCTTCATATAGAAATTCAAATGTGTGGGTTTCCCTCAAGACGACCAAAGGAGGAATTTCCATATTGGTACGTGAATATTTCCTCGGTCAAAAGCCGTGTGTTAATCGAAAGCATGAGTGATACGTACGCCAAGGTTAGTTTAAAACAATTCAGTATTACTTATGCGTGAAAATGCTGTTGAAATACCGCATATTTCATAATTAGCAATAAAGCAATTTGTTATAGAAAGAAATACTTTTAAATAAATACGTTTAATTATAAAGTGTTTGAAAGGGTAAACAAGGATTCTCAAAGGTAAACTACTAAAACACATTTTTTTACAACTAAACTACGTGAGACGCTTAGCGATACATGAATAATATGGTGATTATATAGCATAGTGGGTTTTAGTCAGTAAGAGACTGACACTCCGTCCAGCTGCACCCACAGCGGCAGGGGATTTGATAATTTCCCAGGAAAAAGGGGGTATTTAAGGGCCCTTACCAGTTACAAGATGGCGGCACCAGCTTATTGAGTTCCTCCAACGACTTCTCAGACCGGTACTCCTGGACGAAGGCCACCGTCACTACGATCATGATGGCAACGGTGATGGAAATCGCGTCGTCAAACTGCCGCATACATACGCTCACCACTGCTGAGCCTGTGGGCAAGGAAAAATGGGTCTTAATTAGGGGTACTAAGGAAGAAAATGCTAGTAAAAGGTAATTTGTTGAAAAGTCTATAGAGGATAAAAATTTACAAATAAGGAGACAATAATGAATGTACAGCATAATATAGGTTACCTTATACGCTTTAAACTTAAATAGCATATAACCTATGACCGAGGTCTAGGTCCCGGTCAATCATCACTTTTCGTCAGTCACGTTGTAGTCCTATAAAATGTGAGGAATGATAAAGTGTTTAATAACAAACTTACACATTCAAATAATATTAAATTCTCCAATAAAAGCTGAACTCATAAAAAAAGACTATATCCTAAATCAATAAATCATCGACATAACTATACCGTCCCAAATACGGAACAGAACAATGTATTGATTGTTTAATGATTTATAGTGTAATCTATTTTAAGAGGGCTACTTATAAACAATGCGTCACACTTGCACGTAATGCAAATATACCGTTCTCATATGCATTTACACTAACAAAAAGTCGATAATGTCATCTTCATGCTAACCATATATATAATTTTTCATTAGTCGCATGTCCTAGAGATCCTTCAACTGTTGACTAAGTATAGCTATATTTGTTTCTTTTTAAAGCTTATGCTCAAATATTTGATTCCTTTAAACTTTAATGAAAGACCTAGCAACCCTGAACCACAAGAAAAAAAAACACTCATTTATGTCTTTAATAGTATATCTTTACATAAAAATAAAGTTGTCTTCCTATAAACCTAAACACACGATTCTCCAGCAGAATAACCTACCCCTCACTATACCGACTGCCCTAAGACGAACCGTAGATAGAGCAAGACGGAGAAGAATTGTCACCCTCTACGTTAAGGCATATCAAAAAGTCACGACCTTCAGTAATGAAGAGAACGATAAAGAAGAAGGATACCGCCCCTTAAAGTGAAAAACAACAGGTGCTAGAGCTAAAATGTCGCACCGCCAATACTTTTTCATGGAAACAATCGATATATTGACTGGACAATTAGTTACTACAAGTACTAATGAATAATTAAGTAAGTTTAACAGTTAACACACCTGTACGGTTAGTTACAATTAACATAATGTTAATGTCACGGCCCTATACAGGTGTAAGCAGAAGGGGGGATGTTGTTAAGCAAAGTTAAAATGGCCCGTTAGACCATAGATTTAAGAAGAAGAAAAGAAGACAAAATGAGAGTCGACGAATAGCCAGAGGAATCTTTACCTTATTGGAGGCCTAAACCGTTTAAAAGGAACTCTAACAGTTCTGTCAAAATTTTCTTTTGAGTAAGCTATTTTAATCGAAGCCGAAAATCAGTCATCAGTGGCGTGCACTTGGAGAGGCCTATGTCCAGCAGTGGACTGCGATGGGCTGATGATGATGATGAAGCTATTGTATCCCACGCTTTTACGAAATTTTCTAGATATCTGTTAGGCAGCAACTTGGGGGTTACTCACTCCTACAAATCACGGATACGTGCCAAAGGGCCCAATAGAAGAGAGGAGACATCGCAACCATTGGGGTTTGCGGCTTGTCTAACATTATCGATTGAACACAAACCCCTCTTTGTAATATGCTATGTTCGAGTATGACAGACGATAGTTTAACAAGAAAAATTACAAACGCCAGCACATAAAGCTACCCGAAACTGTCAAATGTCTCCAATCAACTTTGAACCCATATATGTATGCTTCAGAGATCAAAGTTGAAAATCTATTAGGGAAATTTGACATCTGTACTTATTGAGCATGATCATTCATTAAAATTAATATACCATTATACAGCTTCACTTTCAAAGGTATTATTTTTTCCAGCATTGAAATTTTGAATTGAATTGTCAATGACACAGCTATTTACCCAGTTTGATGGCAAACGCGTAATTGTACTTATTACGAGCCCTGGCAACAATTCATTGTCACCTGAACACAACAGAACATAATTGCTTTACAGGTTATTTTTGTAACAAAACATAACTAGATGATATTATATATACATATTAAACAAATAACAATAAAAAATATTCTAAAACCTCTCTTTCTGCCTATCTGTATTACTAGCTGTCCCCAGCGGTTTCACCTGCATCTTTGGTTACTGCTCCGCTCCCGTGTGTCTTAGCGTGATGGTATATAGCCTATAAACTTCCTCTATAAATGGGCTATCTAACACTGAGAGATTTTTTCAAATCGAACCAGTACCGGGGATTAGCGCGTTCAAACAAACAAACAAACTCTTCAGCTTTATAAAATTAGTATAGAAGTATAGATATAGATGCTTTCATGTGAATTTCGCCACTAGTTTTAAGAGTTCTATTATTGACACGCTAGGGGAGAGTAGTGGCATGACTCATCATGAGAATATCATTTATCATTTAGTAAAGTAAAACAAGAAATGCTCTTTAGTAAAGTAGGTTGTTCGTAACAAATTGTCACATCTAGTTCGTCATACTGTATTCAAATTATAAAAAAAAAGATAAAACACGTAGCAAATATTTTAATGGCACAATTTTACGTGTATTTGCAAAAGATTACTCACGCTTAGCTATAAGCATGTAGATAATTTTCTTTACGAAAATATATTACATTTCGCTAGACATTATGTCGAAGTTGATGTCGAAAATACGATAACATTACAACCTCTGAAGAAACCTTTGAACGTATTGATTTATAACATATCATAAAACTAGATACCGCCATCGTTGTCACCTAAGTCCCGTGGGAACTATTCTGTGCATCCGGATAATAAGTATCCAACACCCTTCCTAGATAAATGAGCTAATTCCCACTAAAAGAATTTTTCAATACTGTTCAGTATTTCCAGACATAAGCGAGTTGAAGCAAATAAACCTTTCAGTATAATTATATTACCATGGTATGGGCATGTAATGCGGAGGAATGAGGATCATGTTGTGAGGAATGTCTTAAACATGAATGTGGATATAGGGGAAGGGAACGACCAAAGAAACGATGGATGGATTGCGTGAAAGTTGATATGGCTAGAAAGAATGTAACTTGTGAGATGACGGCAGGTAGAAGAGCGTGGAAGACTAAAACACATGCTGCGCTGACCACAAATAAAACTTGGGATAAGGACAGGAGGACGATGATAAGTATAATTATATTAGGACAGAAAAAATTCACGGCCGTAGAGTTAGACATTTGACTACATCATTGTTGTTATTCGTAACGTTTCCGAGATTACCTAACACAAATATGAAAAATCAACAGTACAATCCTACTGATAATAACTAAGCCTACGAGCTAAGTAAAACGTTAAATACCAAACGTAACATACGTGACTCGGTAATATTAAAAGACTGCCAGGTAATATAAATTCGTCAATACTTGAAAATGAAAACTGATATTAAGCCTTTGACCCATTGGCACACCAACAGGAAAGTTTGCAGCAGACATGCCTGAATGAATTTAAAGGCACGAAATTTTACCCGAACCTATATAATTGGGCTAGATGGACGGACGATCTCGCCAAGGTCGCCGGAAAGCAGTGGATGCGGATTGCTGAAGACCGGTCGAAGTGGCGAACCTTGGGGGAGGCCTTTGTCCAGCAGTGGGCGTTTTTCAGCTGAAAAGACGATATAATTGCACTGTCCAACTTAAGCAAGCTGTTCAGGCCTCAAATTAAAAAAAATATCGCGTACACGAGCTCCGTCTAATAGGCAGAATAGATACGTGAACTTAGCTAAAGTATATCGGTTTATAAAACCATGGTATACCAACGATACACTAGTGAATTTTATAGACAACACACGAATCCATGTCTTCAATATTTTTTTAATACTGTCCAATTGCAAAAAGCCAATAAAATAATTCGAACTGCAGTAAAATTACCTGTATAAATGTGTCATAAATAATTACAAAATTAAGTGCATTTTCCTGTTATCGTTATGAAGTTATTGATTTCATGCAGCGTATTAATGAAGTAATAAAGTTGCAGCCGCTAGAGGTTTAATTAATTTTAATATAGACGGAGTTGCTTGTGCATTTTACTTTTTATTTATTCATCAATAATAAAGTAACAGCTGGTTTCACGAACACTGTATACAAGTTGAATGAATCAATGACAGACAAGAAACTGAAGGGGCAAATCTTAACTATGACAGGTGTGTTAAGCTCTGAATCCACCAAAGCAGAGAGGAACGGGGAAGTTCACAAACAACCAACAGAATTACTCCAGTCAGTGGATACCAATGAATGGGCAGGGAAAAGATGTTTGATTAGACCAAATTCCATTGATTGTTAAAAACTTTTTACCTCCACTCAGCTTTAGTGGTTGTTAGACCTAATAAAAAAAATATTATGACATCTAATTGACTGTTGAAAATCATTTCGTAGTATTTGAATATAAGTAAATAGTTAAGCTACTAAAAATATCCCATGTATAAGTGTTGAGAAATCCTATAATTAATTAATTAATCAAACATGATAAAGAAAAGAAAACCGTTCTCTTTCTTTCCTAAGTAGCGTGAAACACGCCATTTGCTTGTGTTACACGTTTTTGTCTGTACATTTATGTACCAAGCAACGCAAAAAGGCTCTCATAACACTAGACAAGTGATCATTTTGTACAAGAAAAAAAACCTAAATTAGCTAAGGATGTTGCTGATTGTCCTTCAGAAATTGGCAAACCTTCTTTTTGCTGTTTATTTCTTATTTAACGTTTTCCTGCATGAATATATTAAAAATATGTATCGCTAACAATATTTTCTTTCATTATTAATCTTTTTTTTAAATCACTGACGGACGACATCACGTCAGCTTCGCCTTTCGCTGAAACATTGGCTAGGGCCCTTTTACTTGGGTGTGTCGCATTTTTTCCCTTATCTCTTCTCTTCTGTCTACTCTCATTGCTGTTCGTATTTATTGTCTGCAAATGTTCTCGTAAACAAATGTATTTTCTTTTTATCTTCAAAATTGTGAATGGTTACTTTTTCGAATACCGACGATCGTATTTTTCCTTTCCAGCTACATGTATTTCTAAGAAAGATATTTCGTGAAAGCCTATACTTAGAAGAAAACGGAGAGCCAAAGTAAATAAAAATGTACTATGACACAGATATAGGGAGTAAACACTGCGTTGAGGGCTGACAGAGATGGATGGAACGAAAAGTAACACATCGACCCTAATAAAATAGGACAGGAGCGCCTACAAGATATGGGAGGACAATTCCAACAATATTAAAAAAGTAATTTAAGAATATTTCTTATATATAAATAGACTTTACGTTGCAAAGAACGTACAACTAATTAACAACACAAAACACAATGAATCAGTTTTGTTTCTGATAGAAACCCTCAATTTTAATAAACAGGCTTCTAAGGCCACGGGCGACTACCCAAAATTTTCACAAAAACCATGATAAGGTTCAGTCGCAAAATGCCCACTTCTCAAAATGACTACAGGTAGCAAAATGTCTATTTCTCAGAATCTCCCTTTCGCAAAATGTCCTTTTCGCAGAATGTCCCGATCACAAAATGACAGAAGACCTTTTTGAATTCGTTTACAGTCAAGCCATAATATAACCAAAAAAATATATACAATGACACGACTATCATATAGCTAACTTTGAAAAACACCTTCAATAATTACCCAAAAAAAACAGCGAATTCACCTAAACACATCCAATGCCACTTAATGAGTCTCCCATCTAACCGCTAATTCTTTCAACCGTGACTATGCGCGCTCGCATAAAAACCGCGCAAACAGGTTCGGTAATATCAAGTGCATGCGACAATGACCTCGGGTACCGCAAAATAACGAGTACACGTACACTTGACGTGTGTCAAGCTGCACAGTTACATGTACTGAATTCTTGCATAAACCTTCATCTATGGAATCTGGATAGTCAGAATTTATTATGTCATATAGCTTTATCTTAAGAAATTAAGGGTCAACACAATTTGATAAAGGCAGAACAAAACGAGGAAGAAGTATTCTACAGGGAAAATGAAAAAATAAATGTAAAGTATTCACAAATGAGTAGTGATGGACACCAATGACTGTGCTTCGCGGATGGCACGTTACAACTGTAGGTCCCGGCTGTTACTGAACATCCTTGGCAGTCGTTACGTGTAATCAGAAGCCAGTCTAGTATTGGGATGCCCGGGTAACTGGGGTTGAGGAGGTCAGGTAGGCAGTCGCTCCTTGTAAAACACCGGTACTCAGCTAAAGAGTAGTGATGAAGGTTATGAGAGTTAGGGAGTATTTTAAGCTCTAGTGACAGAACTGCTTTTGAAAAGGAGCTACTACTATGGAGGTATTAAACGGACAACTTTAGGAGTTTAATAAAATACTCTATTGTTTGATTCTTGGGGAACATTTCGTCGTTTATCTCGTCTCCTCTAATCATTTAAGTAACAATTACCTTTAATCTCGTTTTAATCGTTCGAAACGTGACTACACGATCTCAATAAGACTGGCGGTCTTAATTTTACTTTCTTCCAACTTTCTAAGTTCATTTTATTCTTATTTTCCCCTTGATTGTTCTATTATTTATCACATCGAACTTATGATTTTGGTCGTTAGCACCGTCCAAAGTAAAAATTTTGACGTCAAATTCCCCTTCCGTTTTCATTGATACTGTTTCGGACTTTGGTCTTTTCATCTCTCTCATAATACTTTCTCATAATACCTACAGATTTTTTTGAACACATTTGTTTTGCACATAAAATCCCCAATTTGGTATCATTAAACTGATATCATAATAAATAATATGGACTCATAGACATATTTTTGTTGTATTTTGGCAAACGATGTCGACGAAGTCAAATTCGACAATTCTGCCAATGTCAGAAGTGATGAAGTGATGAGACATAATTCAGTTTTATTCCGAGTTCAAAAATTGCAAGTCAAGAACTTATTTTTAAAAACAAACATCAAAGAAATATTTTTTTTATATTCTGGCAAGTACAAATTGAGATAAATATCTCTACAATGGCCCAAAAACCGTCGTATTGCTTGCGGTTATAAATACACGACGTTCAAAATGCGTCGTTGCATCCGCTGACGTGCTCAAACAGATTATTTTGATGTTTATTTTTGGAACAGGTAATCCGTAATGCTGCGGTTTTGTTTTGTTGCATAGGAAGCTTTCGGTTGTGTTACAAGTGGTTTTTGGTTAAAAATAAAGACTTTAGTATGAAAGATAATGTGGTTTTCATAAAACGGAGTACTTTAGACATTATTGCGTCAATCGGCGGGCTTATTTAAAAAAAAGTGATATCTCAACAGACACAAAAATCTATACATATCATAAAATCGTATCTATGTAAATATAAAAATTAAGCCCTATTTCCCTTGAACACGGCATCATGCGTCGGTATCTTCTAGACCGATTTAAATAAAATTTGGTGGACACATACCGAGTCAGAGTAAGTACACAGACTACATTTTATCCAGTTGCAAGAAGGAGTTCCTTCGGGCAGCGAGTGGAACATTATGGGAAAAACTCCTAATCTAAAATAAAATGTTAATAAAAATTTCCACTCCATTTCCCACTTCAAAATTCGATCAGAATTCACTTAACCCTCCAAAGGTCTGATAATACAAATCTGGAGCATAAATACCCCTCGACCCTCCCCAATAAGGCTGGCCTCATTACGTCATCCAGAGTACCAGGGCTACGATCCTCCTTAAACTGTCACCGGCCACATATACGAGTAGGTTGGTTAATAAACATCAACTGTTGTTCCTTTAGATACCGTTTACAGGGTCGGCACAGCTGTACCTATGTAGATTCTACATAGATAATTCAACGTCTGTCACTGTGTATGAAAAGCAAGCGTGTATTTACTAATAATTTAATGACACAAGTCTATGTACAAGAGCGTATTGATGATTTTCTTTTTCTAGGCTTTTTACTTATTAGTTTTATAGCTCACCGAGGTAAAATCACGCAGTTTCTAGTTTTCTGTTGAAGAACCAATGAGGTAGAAACTTCGAGGACTAATATTATTAGAGCTATCAGATATCGTATTTATTTTAATTTCGTAAATTGGATTTTAATTCTACTGTATTAGAACTCTTAACACGTTGAAAATTTGTGATCAATGAAGCCTAATAAATTTTCCATAATCAAAGGATGTAGACGCAGTGACTTGACGACGATGAGCCCTAGCGTCGTCTTTCAACATACGTGGCATTGTTTAGAGACAAGGGTGTCCTAACCGCCTGTTATCTTTCATAGGGTATAAGAGATAAACTTACGCTTTTGACGCTGTCATCCCTGATATTGTTAAGTGAAGCGAAACCACTAAGTTTCGTCTCATAATAATGTTTGCTTCGTTACAAAGTGTCATCCTCATCATCTTTAAAAACACACTATTTATGGTATAGTATTTGCTCTGGTTTTTTAACAGTAGATATTTCTCTCTCTATTCTCAGTGGAGCAAACCCTTAACTATATTACCTTAGGTCATTCAACAACAAAAATATTCTACGAACACTAACAACCCAAGTGTTAACCCTACAGCGTCAGGTATACAGTGCCATTTCCAGGCACAATGTTAATCTGAGTCACAGGTGCGCCGAGTAAATTTAGTTCTGGCTAAAAGCTTGGCTAAATTGTGACTGAAGCGTGTACATGTTTGAAAATAAGGATCGATACCGTCAAATGAGACTTCCGAAGTTTTGGAGGGATCATTTCGTGACGATTGTTTCGATTGTCACTTGTGAAATGGAGTTAGACAAAGGAGTATGAAAGAATAAGAAATGCTACGCCAGCGCCATATATTTTTGTTTTCAAATAAATGGCGTTTAGCGACTGGGAGTATTATGAAGTACCGACGTTACCTTATGACCGACTTCAAAAAACGGAGCTCCGGACGTAGCCAATATTTTTCAGATCAAGAATAATGATGTTTTTCTATAAGGAAGAACTCAATCTCACATTACATGTGCAAGTGATTCCTGGTTTGCAATTTCAATGTAAAGTCATGAACCAAGTCAGTTTTAGACGGTAAAGTACACACCCTCCAGCTGCACTAGGAGTCGTTTAATAATTTCCCACGTCAAATAATCAAGTCATGAGTCCTTTTAAAGGTACTCCATTACACGTATAGATTGTGTGAATATGGCATTAGGCTATACACTTTTATTACTAGCTTCGTGCATCTATGCAATAAAAACCCAATGCAATATAACCATGCAATTGTGGCATTTGAGCAATAAAATATGCATGATAGGAACGTGCTATATCTAAAGATTTAAAACCATTTTTGTAACGTATCTGCAGAACAACTCAATACACCAAAAAATCCCATTAAAGGTTAATTTACTAATCGAGGAGAAATCAGCAACATCGGAGGGCCAAAGTCTGCCGGGACTGTCGTGGTTGTTCGCAAGAGTTAAAGTGGCCCTAACACACAGGGATGTCCAAAAGAAACATTGTTGATTATTCAGTAAGAGTCTCACACTCCTGCTAACTCCACCCACTGCGGAAGGGGTCATTTGAAGTTTTACCACGAAAAAAAAAGTTAATTTAGTAATCATAACTATAACTTCGCTAGACATTTACGTATCCAACCAACGCGCGGACTTTCGATTCAAAAATATTTTTGTGGAACCCAATGACTAATCCCAACGGCTCCTGGCGATCGAAAATATTCGGAGCAATAGCCTCAAAACTGCACTGCGCCGCCATAAATCCTGTCATGAAATTTGCTATCGCATTTTGCATACTTCATTCCACGAGCGTGGGGACAGCAATCCTTATATGAACCGCCGTAGCAGAATTGCTCTTTGACATGACTGAAATTCGGTTCGTTTTAACTAACAGCGTTTTCACACTAGCGAATTTTGTGCTCGGTTTTCTGCGGAACATAGGAGCGTTTGATAACTACTGGTAAGAAAGACAAACGGCTGGATAAGCGCGACAATAGTCGCTAGTGTGAAGCGCTCTCAAGGCACATGCACTATGCAGTGTAAAAAACAGGCTTTTCTGAGAATTTTCATTGCGCTCCTGTATAAAGCCTGTAGGTTTTTAGAGAAAAAGTGCATTCATTTTGGTATTAGGTAGAAAATAAACTTTCTGTAGAGTTTCGTGAGTATCAGTAAAATATATACATAGGTATTATAGTATGTTTTGTTTATTTAACCTTTGATACTTTGACCACTTTCATTAATCTGAAAAACGTGATCATCGACCGACAACAAAGGGAAATTTTATGTTATTTTTATTACCAACTTACTTACTAATGCCCTTGATAACTTAAGTTATCACCACTTAACACGTTTCTAAAGATAATTACTTATTTAAAATGACGAGTCTTCTTACTACCCGCTTATTTTCCAATAGCCATGATAAATATTCATTAGTACTCGTGACTAATAAATTGTACGTTTTTATTTTCAGGTAACGTTTTCAGTTTCCATAGTACCAACCTGTATAATATTGTAACTTATTCGTAGGTGGTGAAACAGGTCCTAATAGTAAAAAAAAGAACCTAATCACATTTGAAGGCTATCCACCAAATACTACTTTTTAATTAAGAACATTTTTCTCAGATTCGAGACAATAATGAACATTGTCAAGCTGACAACATTGAAATTAGCGTTGATAAAAATCAAACGAAAATAGTTAAACACAAGTTCTCTCCTCTTTTATTTAATATTTTCTTTCTAAGCATTAAACGAATGTAAATCTTTACATAAAGAAAAAAAAAATAGACGCCACTACTAAGTCCCATTTTTTGCGCACTAAAACCTGTCTGCGCTATCAACTCATATAACCGAGAAGGCTGGCTATATATCAAGTATTTTGTAGGACACAAGTCAACGAGTCAACGAACTCCAAGAGGTATGCTCGAAAGGAAAGCGCGAATGCCAAATTATGAGTAGACTAAGAAAGTAGAAAGTTCGGTGCAACATGCATATAGTAACGATCCTTTAAAGAATGTGGTGAGGGAGCCAAAGGGGCAAAAACAGAACAATTTTTATACATTGAGACACCAGTGCCAGGAGACATCTCTTATTTTCTCACAAACAAAACGTTACATCGTATACAGTTAGTTAATTGGGGCCTTGAAGTGAAGGTTTGCTTGTGTTAGATAAAGCAAGAAGTCTGGCGGCATTAGGCTCCTGGTCTATTGCGATACATCGGAGGGTTAGAATTTTATCAGTTGGTGTGGTGTGTTAATGGTTCTCGAAAGTTTGCATATTCGAACCCCGAAATTTAAAAATCGTCAAGGAGTCTTAATTGTTAAAACCGAACACAATTCCATCCCTAATAGTCTACGAGTATTCCGATACTTCAAGGATAGTACGCTCTTCACAAAATATTTATAAAAGTAATAGATGATATGTATTTATTAAACTCCTTATGCATTTTCTATCTAAACTGGTGAGCTTTGGGCGGTGGAGAATTATGTGTGATAGGTGCAACACTTGATTGTGATAGTTCACGAGATAAATCCAAATATACACAATTTCAACCAAGAAAAGTGTAAGAAAACAAACTACTGTAGCGCGAACTGAATTTCCTTTGCGGTTATTTCAATTAAGAAGAATGTTATCATATCTAAGATCGTTCCTTGCCAGTTTAGATCTTGCTAATGCAACGCTACTTGTGACATGACAACCGTTGGCACAAATACTCTACGTGAGTGGAGCAATACAGGAAATATTACTACAAACATACATATCTTAGTAACTTACGGGTAACGGCATAGCTCTATATCGTAAAAATATTTAGAGCTAGTTTTACGTTTATCTCCGGATAGCCACTACCTACCGAATGCCTCGTTGGTCTAGTAGTCGCAAGGCGCGACTGCTGTGCACGGGGTCTCGGGTTCGATTCCCGGGTCGGGCCGATATCGCTTTGTGGGTTTCGAAAAACTTTCATAAAGCAGCCTGGAGTCTGGAAGTTGGTGATTAATTCACCCGTGCATCGGAGAGCACGTAAATGTCGGTCCTGCGCCTGATCTCTCTCTAGTCGTGTTGGATTGCCGTCCCATCGGACTATGAGAGTGAGGGAATAGAGAGTGCACCTGTATCTGCGCGAATGCTTGTGCACTATAATATGTCATGTATAATATGTATAGCTGATCTCCATAAAATAGAACGGCCGCCGTAGCCGACAATCGGCCTGAATGCCATCACCTACCGAATCTGTAGAAATTTTCCAACCAAATAGACTAACTGGAACTTATTCGTAGGTACAAACGTTCGGTGAAACAGGCCCTTAATCATACAATAATGAGAACACTGAAATGTTTTTATGAGAAAATTGACGTAAAAACAGCAAGACACACAAATATGACATTCCTTATTATTTAAAGTTTATTGTATTTCTTATAACAATGGTCATGGAACAAAAGAACCATCACAGATTTCTTGCGGTCACAGAAAAAATATTATGTCATACTTTATCTAACCGTTCAAAATATATATACCTAGGTACGATAAAATCTAGCAATCGCAATGTATAATTGAAAAAGTCAGGACTACACAAATCGAACACGTTTTTCAAATGGAGATATTAATGGATTTGTTATTGGAACAGGTCAATAAATCACGTCAAATAAATCTAATAAATAACCGTTACGGACATCAGAAAAAAAACGGTCACTTATAGAAAGCGGTTTCACATAAACGAATCCTTCACATCATCTCTAAAACATGAAGATTCTAACAGATCTATCTCATCTATTTCTGTTTTACATACCGTTTTAGACGTGTTTAGAAAAACGGGTCTAAATATAAACTTCTCTCTCCTGTGATTCATCTCGCTTTAGCGTAAAAGTGTTGAGAAAACTTATGGCTAGCCGAACACTACATATAAGAAACTTTTGGCTTTTGGCTTCACTATATTTAGTAAGGTCTATGTTAGATGCTACATTTTTTACTAAATAATTTTCTTAGTATACTAAACAGGTCTTTGAAATCAGAAAAGATACGTACTGAAGGAAATATTGGAAGTTCGTTTCACGTTACTAACTGGCTTTAAAATACTGATAACTATAGAGGACGCCTCGTTACTACACTAATAATGTAATACTGTACTGTTGCTTGCATTACGTGCTCTCAGTGGATTGAGGAAATAAAGCAACCATGAGATGGAACTGACTGTTGACAAACAATATTAAATATTTTCGTACAATACATTCTCAATAGCAATTCAGAAGAGAGAACACAGAAAAGGCATCGTTCAGAACGATCCTCGAACATCCTTGCCACATAACTCTTCGACTCTTTTTTTTCCTTCCACCTTCCCAGAAAAACACATAGAAAGTGGCGAAGGGTGATTTTGGAGGGTGGCTTTTGTTTTGACGTTCGAAAATTGCTGATTTATCAACCTAATTCGAATATTGAGATTGAGTTTTAAGTTCAAGTCGTTATAAATAAAGTCCACTCACCAAGCAGCAGCAATATAAGGGGATTCTGGAACTGTTCTATGTACTTCTTCCATAGTGGCTCCTGTTCCTTGACTTGGAACTCGTTGGGGCCCACGAAGTTCATGCGATCGTTCGCCTCGCGCCATGACAGGCCGCGGCGAACGTCCACGTTCAGACGCTCTGCCACCTGGGAGAAATAAACAAAAATTTTATACTGACCAAAACTTTCGATAAAATTTCAAGGGAACATTGTTCAATTCTATGCTAGTGGTCTTCAGCTCAGAAGTTTTAGCATTACTGCTTCGTAAAAAGAGGCGACGGTATCCCATTCGCATGGCGTGCACCAGGGCCGGATGCGAGAGACCGTCAAATACAGCGGTGCTTCGCCCAAGCAGAGCCCACTTCCACTGTTTCCTCCACCATGTCCTCTAGATCGATTCTTATATCAAATAAACTTTTAATTTCAAATTAAAACAGGCCTTTCATGTTGTATCAAAACCTTAAAGTTACTGTTCATTTAAATAATTTCAACTATAACAACAAAGTTTGCCACCGGCTTCGGAGCCAATTAGCCTTAAGCCAATCCCGTGACCCAGTTGTTACAGGGCTGGATGAGAAATGTTTGGAGTTCGCGTTGAAATATTTGTATAGATGCTAAAACTAAAGGTAAGGTCACATATCAGTCCCAGAGGCTAGTGCGGGGGTACCGCACTATCTCCCGCGAGGCAGCGGGTCTCCTTGCCGGACTGCCACCGTGGGATCTGGAGGCGAGGGTCCTCTCGCGCCTGTACGACTGGCGCGAGGAGGCACTGCGTCGGGGGGAGTCCCCGTTACCGCGGCAAGTCGCTGCGCAGCGGGCAGTCCTCCGGCGCGATCTCATGGTGGAGTGGCGAGATCGCCTCACGCAACCCCGTGCAGGGCACGCCACAATAGTGGCCATAGTGCCCCTCTTCGAGGAGTGGATTGGGAGGAGTCATGGCACCCTCTCTTACCGCCTGACGCAGGTCCTCACCGGACATGGGTGTTTCGGGAGGTACCTGCATCGTATCGGGCGGGAGGAGACGCCTGGGTGTCACCACTGCGCGGACCAGCCAGAGGACACGGTGGAGCACACGGTGGAGCACACGGTGGAAGTGTGTTCTGCCTGGGCGGAGCACCGCCGTGTCCTCACAGCGGCAATTGGCGGCGGCGACCTCTCGCGTCCGGCCCTGATCCAGGCCATGGTCCGGAGCGAGGGAGAATGGCATGCCGTCGCCTCCTTCTGTGAAGCAGTTATGCTAGCAAAGGAGGCGGCGGAGCGGCTAAGAGACCGCACCGCTCATCCCAGCCGTCGCGGCAGGGCTGGTACCGGTCGACACCACGGGCGCCGGGTGTCGAGGGATGACTCCCGACCACCGTAGGCGCGGGTTTGTGGGCGGTGAGTGTGGGTAGCTCATCGTCCGTACGTCTAAGGACGACAGGCCCGTGTCGGCGGCGCGTTCTGTTCCACGCGCTCCTCGAAGAGATGTCAGCAACACAGGAGGGGCCCATAAAGGGCCAGGGTCTGCTTGGGCTGCGGGTTGTTCGTAAGAGATACCGCGGCCCTGGCACACAGGGACCTCCAGAAGGAACATAGTGGGTTTTAGTCAGTAAGAGTCTGACACTCCCTCCAGCTGCACCCTCAGCGGGAGGGGTCATTTGATGATTTCCCACGAAAAAAAAAAAAAAAAAAAAAAAGGTCACATATCAGTATAGTTGTTGTTTTTCATAATCAACAGAAAGTTAAATTATTAGATTAAAATCTTTTACTTGACACATGCTTTCATTTAATGAAACGTACATTTATTTATATTGTGGTGAGAAAACTTGACTTCAAATGCGTCAACAAAATTCTAATCCTTGCCTGTTTGTCTAAATTAAGCACAGTATTCAACAGCTGTTCATTTAGATAATTGCGTTTGCCACGTTTGTTAATTAATACCTCAGCAAGCAGGAGACCCAAAGTTAGTCATATTATCGTCATCATCCTCCGGCCCTTATCCTAATGTTCATTTACTGTCAGCATGTGGCAACGTATGGCCAACATGCCCTATTCTTCCCTGCTTCTCTATCTAACGGCATCGTACTATTTTATTTAAATTATTGTTCATACTTCTTTTGTTTTATGATGAAGCCCTTGATGGTTCATAACTAATAATTATGCAACCTTCTCATTGTTTTATAGTATCAAATGCGTTAGCAACGAAAATGGCATCGGAATTACCGATTTAAAGGTGAACGCACCTCACCACCATTCACCGTTTTTTGTTGTTTCAGAAGCATCAATCTCTATTGCAATACCTACGCAAGTTCTTTCATTGATTCATCATATTTCCGATATTAAAACAAAACATTTTAAAAACTGAAAAACCAAATCCCGTCCATTCAACCAATCTTGACTTATCTGTGGCAGATTTAATCTGGACCACCCATCCGATCCAATCAGATCGGGTTTAGCCTGACAGCGTGCGCGGCTGAGACATCAATTACGGATAGATTGTTCTAGAAATCTATCAATTGAGTAATTAAACGGACCTAACAATGATGGACGGTGTCATTACATTGCTCGTAAGTGCTACCTTGGAGGAGATGATTAATGTTGGTCCTGCAGGGTTAGCCAAGATGTTTTTCTTCAATAGTAAACGCTAAGAGAAACGATGAACATATACGCAAATACATTTCAAATAACGTTATGACTACGTGATATATCGACTTCCAATTTTTTTTTTTCTATTAGCGTTTACGATTGAATTTTGGCTATCCCCGCTGTTGTAATAGAAATAAGAAATGTAGATTTGCGTACGTTAATAAGTTTTTTTTTTAACTATACAAGCGAACCATTCTTTTCTCTTGATCTTATGTATGGTAACAATTATCTTATTTTTTAAAGGACCTGTTTAGTACCTTACCTGCATCAAGTTCGGAGATGGAAAACCCAAAGTACAAATATATTTTTTGTTGAAAAAAAATATTTTTTATTCATAAAAGAAACATTAAATGTTTTATATTACCTATAGTTTTTTTCAAGGTTTTTTTTTTATTTTATTATCCTTTGAATTTTAAAGCGTTATGTCCCATAGCTTGCAAAGCTTATCTAGAGTCCTTTCTCTACCAATATGTATCTAGATTATAGTTCGATCTATAAATAGTATTTTCCTGAAGTCTATTTATAAAACAAAATATAACAAGAACATCAATACATGGAGAAAGGAGGAAAACAAGGTGCCCAGTAGCATTCGCCACTTTAAACTTGAAATAAGCAGACATACAAGATTAATCATTTCACGGTATCTGCTTTTCCTTATTGGTGTCAAAATATGCAAATAAAAACGATTTAATTTATCATACAGAAAATCTTGAGGCAGGTAAACATTCTCATTTGTCTGTTGGTTTTATTCGCCATGATTTCGTTCACACCGTCCATCTTTTTCTGTTGATAATCTTATCGAGCGAGCTGCTTGTATAATCTCTAAACAATAGTGTCAATATTCTCAAATCCGAAGAGGATTAAAACAAACGACTGCTACTGAGTGGCATTCGGGGTCTTCGATCACGCGCCTCAGCCTCCCAGGCACGGATGCGCAATACTATCAACTTCTAGACTTCGGGCTGCTTTGTCAAAATTTAAAACACACAAAATACCCCGTGCACAGCAGTCGTGCTTTCGACCCCTGATGCCTAGGTAGCAGTCAATAATCTTCAAAGATTATATTTTTGTAAGACAATATCAGCTATCAAAGAATACTTTCCTTATTGGCCTTAAATATATAGCAGAATCAAAAAGTCGATATCAAATACAAGTAACATATCAAAAGGCCAAAACAAAACTTCATGCTCTAATTAAATCCTCTTATTGCAGACACCTGATCACTTCAGCTGCAAACATATCTACATATAGCACGCAGACTGTATTGCTTCATTTCTCAGTCGCCCGGTGCCAACTCAACGCCCTCTCCCGTCTCACGAAGCTTCAATAAAACCGAAAACGAGAGTTTTATATATTTTCTACCGCTTCTTTGATCATTTCAAGTACTCTCAGCAGATTCTTAAGGACACGTGAATTTTCCATAAGCTGTAACTAAATACGGAAGAAAGGGAGCCCTTTTATCCGTTTGATGTTATAACGGAATATAAAACAAATTCCTATTATGTAGATCATTGATAGGGAACAGAGGAATGTTATCATTGTCTTTGGAAACATAATATTGCCTAAAAAGTTACTAAACAATATTATAAAAATCAACAATCTACATTAATCGTTTACATGAGGAAGAATTTTTTGACGCCATTTATTAATAAGTTTTTTTTTTTTGTACTTGTATATATTAATGTATATTTTATTTGTAAATATATTGTAAATACTTATGCGAATAAACTTTAACTTTTATCGTTTTCTCATTTGGATCAATGTTGTCAAAGTTCTTAAATAAAGTAATATTTAGGTATAGCTGTGGTATTATAAATTTTTCTATCTGACATTTGCGTCACTGAACTCGTAAATTATTGAATAACTTTATTTGCACAAGTGTTTGTATGAAACATAAATCTGATGAATTAAAATTTTAATTTATCGTTTTTATATAGATTTTTATATTGATCTGTAGTTACTATAAGATCTTAATTGCAACAAAATCCAATGTGTCCACACTTTCTGGTCTGTTTTTCTTTCTTTTTAGCACGAGTAACGTAGCAACAAGCTGGCAGAATCACAGCATTCTCAAAATTATCTGCATTCTTAATCACTATTCACTTTCTAAATCCCACTAAGTCAAACTATGTAAAAAAACTCTATATTTTATGCATTTTAACACATTCCTGCGAAAAGTCGTCCAAATATACTGTATCGATTTACACTATTAGTAACTGCCTATTTAATAATAAGCATCACACCACGACCGACATTAGATAATCGTCTGTTTTCATGTTTATATCTATTAGAAACCGACCACGAATTTAATTGTTGTATTTTTTTTAAATAGATTATAAAAATAGATAACAAAATATTCGATTAAAATCGTCAATAAATAAGGTCACTCCTAAAAGACCGAAGACCGACGCATATACCTAGCCAAGTGCAAAACAACGCAAAAATAATACAAGAGGCTTAGAAATGCAAGCATCATTAGGGTCCGAATAGTTGCAGTCGTCAACAATAATGACTGCCTTCACAATTGAGATGCAAAGCGCCCATTAGACCTAGGATAGCGCACCATATCTCGGCTCATATAAACTAATTGATATCGAAACTAGGTCAGTATGCAAATGGGCTTCATGGAGATGAAAGCTCTTGACATTGATCGCCACTGTTTCTATAGTGGACGATATGTGAGAGACAATATATGTACAATCTATATAAGACGATTACATTGACAGTGTTTTCTCGACTCCGTCCTTCACCTTCGCAATATCAGATGCAGTGTAACCTAGATCTTTATATTAATGCCGTATTTTGCCCACCTAGATTGATTTTAAAAAGATGAAAAATATGATACTTGGTATAATTTTCTATGCCACGGGACTACTCCCAGAATTTTGGAAGGCGAACTTGGGGTCGAAGCCAACAACACTGAAACCCTTCTTTATTAATTTTGATATAACTTATGGATAAACAACCGAAGATTATCCCTGAACATACTATGGAAATGTACCCAAGGACAATTCCTGTTCGTGCTTAACTATTAAGGAAGAAATTTGCTTGGGCTATTGAGATTGGATTTTAGTGGACTAGGGAATACGAAAATACAGGAAGTATCACACCTACCAATAACAATGTATACGTCAAAAATAAAATGGCAGATGGAGCTTCGCCAGCTCACTTACTGGGCCCCCGAGTACCAGGCATGCTAAAATATCCCTCTCTCCAGGAGACTCAAACTCTAACAGGAGAGAAATGCAGAGAATGGGCAAGAAACAAGTACTGTATATCCAAGAACACCAATATCCCAATATAAAGACAAATATATAGATATAATTGACAGAGTAAACATTATAAAGATCATTCAATAGAACACTGACGTAACTGCAGAGGTCGTTGACACTTAAAATTGTAAATTACCGTTGCGGATTCTATAGTGGCAAAAACATGTGTACCACGAATTGTGGTTTGGGATTTATCAGGGTATATTGTATAAGCATTCGGTATATGGAATACTGCGAATACGTGGAAAATTATAAGTATGGAAGGATTAATGCTTGTGGCTCTTTCTCGTTGGATGGATTTTGATGAAACTTGGCAGTAATATCTCTCATATAACAGAATAACAGATAGGCTACTTTTTATTCAAGTTCTTTCGGGAAGCAGGTGAAACCGCGGATACAAGCTAACTAGCTTATAATAAAAAGCGGAATCTTAATAAGCATCGATTAAAATCATGAAACCAGAGCGATACTGCCAGAAAAGTCGACCATCAATCCAAAAGTAGCGTTGCTCTTACTTTGTTGCAGTCGGTTTAATTCCAGACACATGACATAGTAGAATTCTTTCACGTTTTTGAGTTACGTCTTTTATGGCTTTGGTATTCCAGTTAGTTTATTTGGTAGATAATTTCATACAAATTCTTTTACATTTTTGAATTTATTCGGTAGATAGTGGCTATTCGTACATTGTGAAACTGGTCCTAAGTATCTGTAAGTGAATGATCAGCTATTTGGTGAACCGTATTTTGACGAATCAAAATCGAGGGTTTTTTTCTGGTAGCCTACAGGAACTGCTTCCTCATTTGATTGCACTACGTAGTATCGTTATCAGTTTAAAAATCCCCCTCATTTCTAGTTAACGCCCGGAACATTCGCAAGTATCAAATACATACATACATATGATAGGTTATGTTTTGTCTGCCAGAATTCTTAATTTTCTAATCATTATAATTGAAATAATATGTCCGACCAATTTTTAATAAGCAGAGTGCTTTGAGAATATCTATTTTACATTATCTTAATATAATTCCAATTTAGATACGAATCGTTATTTAATTTTGTACATTCTAAAAACGAAAACACATTATCCACATCAAATTCGATTACACACTTGAATTTCTTCATTAAATCAACATAATACTCAAATTCTAAGTAAATTCAAACATAGCTGTACATCATATCCTTACACACATACAAACCATTAACCTAAAAAATCTAACGGACATTTTAAAAGCTATCAACAGACGACCTACTTCCTGCTTATCTTCAAGCAAATTGCTTTCCATACACAGACGTTTCATTCAATCAATCAATCTCTAACAATCGAATTGAGACTGTTGTGCCTTCAATCTTTTCAATCGTTATGTTATTATTACGTGCGAACACGATGTTATCTGTTATGTAAATTGTCATTGCCTTCCTTACATGTTTGGGTATATTGACATGTGAATCGATAATTGTTATATGTTTACTTTTAATCATCTGAGTGATGTGACCTTTCAGATATTAATATCGATAAGATCTTTTTGGAACTCTATTTATAAATTGAATTATTGAACAGCTAGCCTGTATGACTACCTATTACTCATGAGTAATGAGGTTTTATAGCAGCTAATTTTTACAGGCCGGTTTTTTAGAACGATACTCAAAATTTCGTATCTTCTAAAAAGATTAAAATTCAATAGCAACACCGATTTAGTCAATTAGCACAATTAACACCTTCTTATGTTTACTGTATATTTATACAATAGCTTCTGTCAGCAGTTTAACCTGGAACTACTCCGTGTACCTGAGTAAAAAGTAGCCTACAACCTTCCTCGATAAATGGGCTATCTAACCCAGAAACAATTCTTCAAATCGATCGAGTAGCTTTCTCTAAGATAAGCGCGTTCAAAAAAATATTTTTTTCAGGTTTTTACGGCCACTTTCACTGGTTACAGATAATGTCTATATAGTTTATCTGGCAGATAATTTCATACAAATTCAGTTCCATTTTTTAATTTATCTGGTAGATAGTGGATATCCGTAACTTTTTTAACTAATAAGGTAAATAGTATATAATCATATTTAATCTTTCTGCTTGTTTTACATAAAAGATTATTTTTATCAGCATGCGTGCAAAATATGTAGATGCCTTTCAGCTGAGGGAAACAATTAATGTTACCGCAAACGACCATTACAATCGAGAGAATTTCTACATGATTGTTAGTTTTATCTGAACCACTTCAGTACCCACTTATGACGAAAGATAAAGTTATTTCAGCTATTATTATTTAGGAAATCACGGTATTAATCTGTGGAAGACCACTGATAAGAACTGTTCAATGTGATCAAAACGCAACACGGGGACGAAAGTGTAATCTACTTATACAAGGTGTAAGGGACAGCCCTCTATCAAACTCAAATTCGTTTATTCATATTAGGCTGATAAATCAGCACTTTTCGAACGTCAAAGACAAGAGGCAGCCCCCAAAACGCTCACCCTTCAACACTTCCTATGTGTTCTCGCTGGGAAGAAGAAGTGGCGCAACACTCCCCAGCAAATAATAACCAGTATACCATACTAAGAAGACTCGTTCATGAAAATCTCACAAACATTAAACAGTATAACAATATGCCAACTTTAAAACCGCGTTCCGTGGGAACTGCTCCACGTATCCGAATAAAAACTAGCCTCCTGGATAAATGGGTTATCTAACACTTAAATATTTTTTCAATCGGTGCAGTAGTTCTTGAGATTAGCGCTTTCAAGCAAACAAACAAACTTCAGATCACTGTTCGTTTAGATAGTACGAATAAACTCGCAAAACACGAAAGGTACAAACTTGAGGCTTAAAGGTATATGTGAAAAATAAATTTACAAAGAGAGGAAAACATGCCAGTAAATCAATATGTTATTACCGGGATTCGTCGACGATATACACTTAAGAAGGCCATAAAAAATCCATTTTACCTGTTTTGACGAGTAAACCTATAAAAGACTTTTAATAAAAAGCCACGGGAGAAAAATCTTACAGGTATATAGGCCTATAAAAATATTACCGGCTGTAATATACCATAAGGATGTATTAACCCCCTGATATAGGCTGAGGAGTACCTATCTAAATCTTAGAACTTCCATCTGTTGTCATGTGTCCAAGTTCTTTGACATAACAGAAGCCAATTAATAAAACAAACGAATAAATAAATAACCCAAATCCAACGAATTTCGCCACTTACGCCTCTTTTTTAACCGACTTCAAAAAATAGGAGGTTATCAATTTGACGGTATGTTTTTTTGTGTTACCACTCGAAGTCATGTTGCCATGATAACATAATTAATGTTAATACAAATGACTTCGAAAAAGAAGGTCTTACTTTAAAATTATTTTCTATATTCAATTTTATTAGTACCTACATTTTTCTTTCGATTTTCGCACAATCACTACATAGTATAAAACAAAGTCGCTTTCTCTGTCCCTATGTCCCTTTGTATGCTTAAATCTTTGAAACTACGCAACGAATTTTGATGCGGTTTTTTTTAATAGATAGAGTGATTCAAGAGGAAGGTTTATATGTATAATTTTAGTATCAGCATTGCACCCGTGCGAAGCCGGGGCGGGTCGCTAGTAACCAATAAAACCACATACCTCCTCCCATGACAGTATAGAGCTCTCGACGGCGCTGATCCACATGTCGCCCGCACCTGCGCTCACGTCGATCAACCCGCGCCGCCCCCCGCCCCCCTCCTCCGTAGAATGCTGCAACAAAAACAAAGTATTTATTAATTTTGGAAACTGGACTGCTAGGCTGGCTTTCAATGTATTTCTGACGTTTCCAAATAGCCTTTAAGATACGTTATTTTTCGTTATAAAAAAATCGCGAATGGCAATTGTCTTCCAAATGCGACATTTGCGGATTTTCAAATTAGTTGTCATTTTCCCAAATAATTACTCCTCAATTTCGTAGTTTCCTATCTCATGAATATTATCAGCTATTAAGCTTATGGGAATGGGAAAACACTTTGAAGATTTATTGAGAAGTGCAGGGAGAGAAACCACTGATGACGTTTTTATCTTTTTATTCACAAGGAACTATGAGAAAGCGAAGAAAATGCTTCTACAAAGAATCAGGCATTCTGAATTTTCGTAAGGTAAAGACCAAGGTCACAATTTAGATTAAGACAAATCCAACCACACTTCATTACGCAGAGAAAAGTTCAGCAGTAACCACCAAGGATCTAAGCCTAATCTAAGGCAAACAAAGTCACTTTCTTGACTATGTCGCAAGGACCTTTTTGGCGAAGTTGCAAATTAACTCTAGTCAGCCTTACTTAGACCTCTTTTTATACCTCAGCACTACAAACCAAAATTACTTAGAAAAAACATTCTTACATTTTCGACTAGAACAAATTATTCATTAAATGGTACTGCGTGACTCTTCATGAGGCACGCGACGAAGACACATTTGTAGGAAGTGATAGGCAATATATATTCCAATCAATTTAATGAAGTATATTTGCTGTGGAAACCTTCTATCAATATGAACATACAACATAATTTATTATAGATAAGCAATTACTTCCAAAAGAAGAAATTAGAACAACTTCGCCGAGAATGGGCCGGAAGATATCTTATATCATACCAGTTATTAATACCACCGATAATATGAATAACATGAAAGATAAACATGATTTAACAGCTGTTTATCTTACATTACCATATAAACAACGTCCAATCAATCAAATGTTACAGGACCAATTAAAAACAATCAGTTTCTTGTTCTATATGCATGACACACACACAGATTTTGCACGTAACTTATTATATGTAGCCTCTTAACAATGCGTCGATGAATAAGCGCTGACCAACGTGCTAATACGTAAATATTTAGATAAGGAAAAGACCCGTACAAAAAACATAACTTAACATGATCAACAAACTACATACTTAAGGATCGAAGGACCAAAACATACCTCAACACAAAATACACTTTCAACTCAAATTCACACACCAGTTTCGCAGGGCAACCTTCAAAACAATACCTGTTGGTTATCCCGGGTATGTGGCCGCGAAAACACGACAAAAACGTATGTTTTTATACTGAGATAAATGCTAAAAAACACGTTTGCACGCACCGTCGCGCGGCGTCAGACTGTTCGTAAATAATTAAGTAACAAATGAACGCTGGCGCCGTCTATTCATATGCTCGTAGATGCGGAATAATCGAGTGCCTTGCCGTAATAAATTCGTAACAATGTGTTATTAAGTTGAAGGAATAACTACGGGGATTTTCTTTATTTATTGTTGGCTACTGCCATTGGTGTTGCCAGTGTTGTATGCGCTAAATAGGTAGTAGATCTTTAGCACATTTTTCATTTTTCTTTAATATATATAAATTTTCGATAACTGTTTCCTCCTGCAATGTATTACCTATTACCTGTTACAATAAACTAACTTTTGGCTCTAAAATGTTTGTATATAATACACTTCTAAAAGCAGCAAAAAAATTATAGTTTACCTTAAAGAACGCCAATTTCTTCATATTTTTAAGAGAAGCCCACACAACCAGACTACCCGAAGACTACAAGACTACAAGACTACACAACCCAACAACGATTTGCGATATGACAATAAACAATAGCTTATTATAATAATATAGTAAAAACACGAAACGAATTTGATTTAAATGGATTACATCCTGGCATATTACATCGGAACATGTGATATGATGTAATAAAATATTTTTACTACAACTTTTTCTGAGGTAGTATACTTAAAACAGATACAAGTGCAGCCACGCTAACAGCTAGTGTTAGTACAAATTGTAGTCTAGCTGAATGGTTCTGATTTAGCGCATCGAATGTGCAACCATGCGCGATGTCTGATAACATGCAAAGCTCGATACCTATTTGAAACCGATAATTCGATTACTGATATTAAATACAGTCTCCGAAAGTCGTTCAGAAATTGTTAAACTTTACAAGTTAAAAAACATTTTTATACGAGTAAAAATGTTTTGGGATAAAAGCAGAAAATCGCATTTTTTTTTTGCAATTCTCTTTAAAACACCTCACACACCTACATCGGTGACCCGAGGCTTCTGCTATGTGTATTTTGTCGCCGAACTAAAATACTTAGGAATACAGAGACTAAATTAAACACCCCTGTTCATGCACACAAATGTTTAATTTGTTTGAGAATCGAACCCGCAACCTACTACGTCACAACTACTACGATATCTGATCGATACTTAAACATCTAATAACCTAGAACTTCTCAATTAGGTAGGCTGAAAATCTCCTTTGTCAAAGATATAATCCGGATCGATATTGAAGACAAAAGAATAAAGTTTTGTAAATAGAGCGCGTGCACACGTTTTTCGCTGATTTTCCACGCAGTTAATAAGGTTCAACTTAACGATCGCCTCCATGGTTAATTAAGAATTAAGTTTCATTAAGAGGTGAAGAAAATTCATATCCAATCAACAAAGTAGTTCTTTTTGGAACGAAGTTCCTTATCGCGCGTTGCGAAAGGGGAAATTAAGACCTAAAGTTGTAAAGACACGTTTTACTATAGTCACAACTAAAGTCATAAGCCTTGCGGAGTGCGCTTCTCCCTCTCTCTCTCTCATTCTCTCATAGAAAGCTTCATTCCATCTGGATGTCCCTAGACAACTCTCAAGTTTATTTACGGCATTTTTAAGTCAAAAGCTCTTTCGAAAGTACTATTCGTATTTCCAAAAGCATTTACTCAAATTTCAAGAAAAGAGCAGATTTATAACAATAAATATTGAATCATGGTAATATGCGGCATAGATTGACATGTAAAAAAGTCAATTTTCCGTGACAATCGGTGCGTGAAAATCACATTTGAATACTTTCAATTCATTCCCTATCGAACGATCCACGCAAGCATGACGCAATTGTACGTCATCAATTTGGTAGAATGATCAGGTTGATTCAGGTTTTTAAGGACTTTATTCATTTTTTATTCTTTTTTATGATCGAAAGATACAATTCGCGAATGAGCGACCGACAGTCCGATATTACAAAACACTACAAAAGCATTAAATTTATTTTTTATGGTAAACAGTAGCAGAATCTTGAGTCTTGACTCTTTGGATATAATCAACTAAAACATGTCCTCAGAGATAGTACACAATAACCATAGGTGGCCGTTACACAATAACACCTTCATCATCATCATCACACACCCTTTTATCGCCCCACCGCTGGGTACCTCCTCCTCATCCACGAAGAAGGATTGAGCGTTAATCTTAGCGTTAATGCTGGTTGGTGATTTCAGACTTTACAGTCCAGGTTTCCTCGAGATGTTTTCCTTCACTTTTTAATCAGTCATTGGTGTCCAAGATAAACCTAGAAAGTACGTATAACTTAGAAAAGTTACATTAGTACTTGTCTGACCTGGAATCGAACCCGCATCCTCATACTCGAAAGGCTGGTTCTTTCACCACTAGGCCACCACGACTTATAACACACAATAACACCTTATATCCCACTTAATACTTGCGGTCTCCGGGATCCATTTCGAACTGGCAACAGATTTTACAATCAAAATCAAAATTAGGGATACATTTCCATTAGCCCTTCTTACCAAATAACTCAACCCGGCTGTGCGTGGAACGAAAAAGAGTTTTAGGTTCTAACTAGCGAAAAATTAACATTGGCTTTTCTTTGTCCCATGCTAAAGAAAGAGTTTATTATTTCGAAAGATCCCATCGATTTCTCATTAGCATGTATAACAAAACACAATCAGCATGTTTAAATTTCTGTATAACCTGTCATAGCAATTCATTGCATTCACCTAGCCGATCGATAAACTGCGACCTTCCGCCCTAGCCAGCTAAGTAAATAGGTCATTTCCAACGTTTGTTTAAATGTTACCTTTTCCCCTGTCCTCATTAGTGAAATGATTAATTGTACATTTTTTATGTCGCTGGTAATATTAATGACACAGCTGAACTAAAAGCTTTATTTATTCCTTTAGTCCATAAATTGGTATTAATTGCAATACGGATTTATCGAATGCGTTATGTGACTTATCCACGCGAAATATTATGACCGTTCCATTGATATAGTTCACACGAACATAATGATGCTTTATAGTATTGATTCCAACATTTCCAGCTGGTCTTGATTTAAATATCAATAAAATTTTAAGACGTATTCGATTTGCCGTGAGGATAAACCTTCTTAAAAATCTGAACAGCAAAAGACAACCCAGTGCCTAAACCGCTACTGAGCTAGTTTATACAGTTTTAACTGAAATATAATTTTAATTGAAATTATCTCTGATAAGGTAAACTATAGTAGAAAACTAATAAACAAGTTCAATAAATAAACCGTTCGTTAAAAATAAATAACGTCTGAAAAATCCCAAAAAACAGAAACAATTTAGACAATCCCATTCGGTATAATGTTAGAGGTCCCCCAGCGCGATACTGCGATAGCAGACTCTTTGTTTTTTAATAATATCTTTTTATATCAATGTTTTTAGATTTCTTGGTACACAGTAGCAATTATATTATTTTATTCTTTTTTTTTTCAACAATACCCTGATTGTCACTATCTTTTCGGCCGTTTCAAAGATATGATGTAATCAAGAATCGAACACAATATGCGCGAAAATCATTTCGACAACTTCTTTGCAGTCTGGCAAAAAGATCAAAAATTATTATATATTTTCCAAGTATTAATGTTTGAGGTACCACACCTTTAAATAAAACATCGATAGCTGTTTCATACAGTTGAATCGCTTGTCGTTGTTATTTAATACTGGCAATAGAGATCGAGTAACATAATTATCTGCTGGTTATTTGTTTGTCTGGTTTGTTTGTGTTCTACTGTTAGATACGACACCAACACTTGATGGTTTAACTTTCAGGTTAACTCAATAGTACAGCAATATTCAAAGGTTGGTCCAGGTGTATTGTAAAAAATAATTTGTGGAGTTACGATAGCTGATAGAGTAAGAAATGGGAATAAATGCCGAAGTTTGCAAGTGGCACCGGTAACAGACAGCAGGTAGAAGACGATATTTTAATGCGGAGGAATGAGAATCAAGTTGTAAGGAAAGAGTTGAGCATGTATAAGAATGGATGTAGAGAAAGAGGACGACAAAAAACGATAGATGAATTGTGTGAAAGACGATATAGCCCCAAGAGTGTGAGACTACGTCAGATAAGGTATGGAAGAAATAGACATTCTGCGCCGACTCAAATAATTGGGGTAAAGGCAGGGGAATGATGGGCTGCGGGTTGTTCTTAAGAGTTACCGTGGCCCTGGCAGGACCTCCAGAAGGAACATAGTGGTAGGTGGAAGAGTCTGACACACCCTCCAGCTGCACCCTCAGAGGGAGGGAACCCTTGGCAAGGTTATACTATAATTATTTTTTAACAACATTCTCGCAGCGAACATTTGAAAGTCTAAACCAAGCCTTTGGATAAATTAAATTTCATGTTAAACACACAACTCAAAGTAACAAACTAACTTATTCACATAAACGTTTCACCGTTCTCATTTGCAGGGAAACGCGGAACTATCGATTCGGTGCGCGTACGCGTTAGACATGCCTCACAATGTTTTGGTCAGCAAACTACTGGCTACCAGCATTATTTGTAGAACCATTTACTTTGCAACTCTTTGAAGGGATTTTTCTATGTCCTTGTATTAAACTTGTACCAATCTCCGTATTATTAGAATTGATCAAGTGCGAGTTGACTCGTAGCTGAAAAATATTCTGTGTCAGACGTCCGGTATTGTGAAAAGCTTGAAAATTAATGATGATTTTTGTCAGATCGAGGAAGGTCGATGTACTGGAAAATCTAATGAAGTTTGCGACTAAATTAAGTATCTATTTTGAAATAATTTGATATTGGACTTGTTTCTGTATAACTCCGGTTCTTCATACTTAAAAGACACGCTTGTGTTGCTGGGGAGTTTGTTGCGCTAATTCTTACCAGCAAAACCCATGGAAAGTGGTAGGTGAGCGTTTCGAGGGCTTTCTTTCGTTTTGCCGTTCGTAAAATTCAGCCTGCACACCAGTGCAGGAATGGTTGAATGTAGCGCGACAAAACTGTTAAACGAGAACTTTAGGTACCCAGATTTTATAAGATGTACCGACCATAACTATATGTACACAATATCAGTAAGATCTACGAGTATATGAGACCCTAAAAAGCGAGACAATAATGTACTGTCAGCATAATATCGAAGTAGCACCTGCCTAGGAACTAACCGCGCATGCGCTACATGAAAAATTCAATTTTTCAAACGAAGCTTTCGGCTAAATGAAACCTTCATACCTGTTAGGGTTTGATTGAATAATAATTCTGTTCACTGAATATAAATTATATATTCTGATTGAAAATAAACGTTTTTACGGTACTCATAAGAGATGGGATAAATTGCCTTTTTTCTCCTAAAAAGACAATATCGAAGCAGTATCGTTAGTAAATTAGATAATAACGTAGACATTTCTGAATGTACTCATACTAGCTCCCGACAGCGGTATCAAACGCGTCCCGTAGGAACTACTCCGCCCAACTGGATAAAAAGTAGACTATAGCCTTCTTTAACAAATGGGCTATCTAACACAGACCCATTTTTTATCGGACCAGAAATTACTGAGATTAACGCCTTCAAACAACCAAACAAAACAAACTTTTTAGCTTCATCATTTACTTGAAATAATACTACATATAACAAAATCGTAAATTATATCTAAAACCGCAACAACCGTTGGAAGATAGATTAAACTTGATAAACGAAGTCAGGTACGATCCGGAGCCTGGGACCCAAAAGGGACCCTTGACGTCATTTTAATCCAGGGACGCTTAAGCTATGTCATTCAAATCTCCATATTAAACCCTCTAACGTCCTACATTTATATGCCTAATAGTTGATTATAATCAACGATGTTCCCCTAAATTTTCTCACGCGAAAACTCACTATTCATATCGAAATTTCCGAACCTCTTTAGTTCGTGACCTATTTTAAGATGAATAGAGCGCTACGAAGTCTCATCTCCAAAAGTAAATACTTTGCCCGCCATTACTTAAAACCCAACAATGAAGAATAAATAATTTGGCGAACAAACTCCTTGACAAGTCTGGTAAAATTTTGACTATTAACGTTACAAGTTTACAAGGGAAATTACGAGCAATGAATGTAATTAAAAAGTTGGCAGGAATACAGCTTTTAATAATTAAATCGGGCAAATGACGTAAATGGAATTAGTGGGAGATGTTTTTGGGCTCAGAAAAGCCTGGTGATTACTTTCAACATCAGCAGACTACGTGATTATTTTCCGTGATAGAAGACTTAGACTTTGCAAGTTAGCGTAAGGTCTTAACGTAAGGCTCTTGGTTTTTATTTTGCAAGTAATAGGAAGCAAACTTCTTTCATTTTTATCTATACATATATCGGAGAGCACGTAAATGCCGGTCCTGCGCCTGAGCTCTCTGCATTTGAATCGGATATCTTATAATCGGAATCTTTGAATTTGCATCGGAAATGAGAGTGAGATAATAGAGTGTGCACCTGTATCTGCGCAAATGCTTGTGCATTTAGTGTGTTCTGTGCAACTGGCTGATCTCTATAGACAGTACGGCCACCGTGGCCAACAATCAGTCTGGAAGCCATTAAATGGGAAGCATAGAAAACATTACAAAAACATTATACCCTTATCAGATCATTTGCCACCACCCACCACCCATTCGCAAATACACCGTTGGAGTTGAGAGGCTTTGAGTACCTTTTAGAGTGTTTACTGTAGGAACATTTAGTACTTTTACTTAGGGCATTGCCCAATAACCAACCCGAAAAAAGATGACTTTATGTTCTGTTGTGTCTCGCCTACCAATCAAAAGCCAGGATAAGGCGCAAGGAATTTAGTAGCCGTTTACGCAAACTATTTCAAAATCATTGAATTTATGCTCGTAAATCTAAACAATTTAAATTAATTGCTTGACAAAGTAGGAACTTAATTTTTTTCTTCAATAAAAAATTACGAAATGCTTTGGTGGAACAAATTCAATAATTTACCTATGGTGTCATTGTATATACAACACATGGTATAAAAAAAATGCAAAGGCCACATATAAATACTGCAATTATTATTTTATTTAAATGATGATGCCCACAAAATATTTTCAATGTGTTTGTTGCGTGTTAGATGTTAAACTGATGGTCTGATTATGATAGTCCATTTTACTAGGATAGTACATTTTTATAGGTACTTAACCCGTGTATGCAAGGGCATAGAGGTAGTTTAACAATAAACCATCACCTAGGACTCAAATACTACAAAGCCTTCTAAGAAAAGGAAACATAAATTTTTTCAGATGTCATTGCTTCAACTGTAAAATATTTCTGTCATTTAATGTTTATGTCAATTTATAAAAAAAAATCTAAAATGTAGGATAATGGTGAATGGTGGTTGTCTTTCGTTTTTATTTAAAAAAAGTGCCAATATAGCAGGCTTATTTGAATAAGAAAATTGTTTGAGTTCTTTATGCCGGAATTCAAGCTTCTCGCCAGTTGCATTTATGCATTTTAAGTACTAGTCCATCAGCTAATCGGTTCTTCAGTAAGACTTTAATATCACAAAGAAAATAAGTTTCACTGGATAGTGTGATCAAAATATTAAGTAAGTGTGTTTATCTTATAACAAAAGTTTGTATCAATCACATTGGAAAATATTTTGACAATGAATTTAACAATATAAATAACTGCTTCAGTACAAGTTCTAAAAACATAGATGCAATAATATTTGCCTAAATAGACAATAGGTGTTAACAGTTGAGTCATTTGCTTTTGTTTTTATTATGATACTGGCTGGATGTCTTCAAAGTCCTTTTGATAATACTTTTTTATTAATTATTTGGCAATTAGGGGAACATTCCAAATATGTATTTGTTTTTCCTAAAAATAATGCTAATCTTAGATTTTATCAATGATTCTGTTTGCAGTAAAATATTGAACAATTTATCAAGATAAAACATGAATGAAAAATAGGTATTTAGAATGATTATTTTTTAAGTCTCTTATTATAAGCAATATATCATCCCCACATTAGCAGGACAAAAAAGGAAAATAAATAAAACTGAATATGGTCCTTTGTAAAAAGGTAATCTTAGTACAAATAAACATTTTTTTGGTTTGTGTGTAAAAAACTGAGTCATTGTAACAAATATTGCTGTGGTTTTAATTTCAAGAATTGTGAATAATAAGATCACTATTTTGTGACCTCAATGATTTACTGCCTAAGATTCTTCTCATTATTTTACTTTGTTATACTTTCAGTGAGTTTCAAAGTAAATACTCACAATAGAGAGAATGTATAGCTTTAATCAATTTCAATAGAAATAAAAGATTTGTGAACACAAAAAAATAATAAGACAAAAGACAGACTAATTAAAATAAAGAAAAAGTAAAATAATGAATTCAGGAGAAAGTGAGAGTGCGAAATTATAATACGCGGACGAAAAACAGCAAAAGAATCTAGTTGGCTATGCTACAAACATATTTTCAGCCAATAATAAATACCAATGACAGCTGAACATAAAAATTATGAAGAAGTCAATCGAAATACGTCTAGAACTAGAACGATCTAGGTCGTGTGCCGCGCATACGTAGGTCAAAACAGCCCAAGCTAATTCACACGCTGATTCACAGCCCTTTCAACATACCCGTGATCTTCACACAAGGTATTAAAGTAACAAAGATATAGAACATACGCTATGACTAATCTAAACATTAAAACGCGACAAATCAATAACATCTTACACAGTATACAAACAAAATCAATAATTTGAACAACGAACTAACCACACTGGCGGTGTCTTGGCTGTCTAGTGAATACTTGTCCGTTTCCTTCCCGTGGTGGTCGTTGGAGAAATTTTCATATTTGCGCGTAGGGCTACTTTTCATCGTTCACACGGTGCCTTACAGCTTAGGCCTCGATAGACATTTTCACACCCAAGAAGACGACACGAGCAAGAGCAACAACGAATGAAAAATCACTAACAGAAACAGACAGCAGTGCAGCAAGTAAAGTGACAAGTGACAGGACATAGCGGACAACAATTCTGACGTATCAATTTGACATTAGAGATGTACCGTTTTCATATTTTTTTTATCAATCTTGTGTAGTTCTGTCAATATTATTACCTAAAACTTAACTGATATGTTTCAATTTTAGTAAAATAATTTAATAGAAATAGTTGTTTAATTACTAAATACAATTTAGCTCTTCATTGCGAAGAAAAACGTACAACAATGTTTTTCAATATGGCACGTGACCAATCCTAATTTGTGATTGTATTTCCGGTAATTATGTACTATTTATTTATTAACAAAATAACAAGCTTGTAGTTAATTAAGGGGAAACATTAGAACTGTTTACTTTAGTATGTATCTTCAGTATAAATAATCTATAATTTATTTGCAATATTTTATAACCTAACAACATAACGCAACAACTTTCTAATTGAACATCTGATAGTACTTACGTTTTTCTGATCCCACGAATCGTCCCACAGTTGGACTGCCGTATATTCTTTATTTGTTTCATTTTTATAATTTCTACGGAACATCTGTAAATAAACACCATTTTGACACTGCAATTTTATTTTCATATTTACCTACATTGTTCGTGCAAAAAGATCGTATATCATCATTATGAACCTATAATCACAACACTCACAAGTTTTAAAGATTATTTGTAGAATATATTGTAATTTAATAAATTAAACAAAGTTTTTGCCTACTCACCTAAATAATTAAATAACTAACTTTTATAACATAGTTACGCACAGGACAATAACATAGCCACGACTGAATTAAGCTATTATATCTAAAGTGCTTGTTATCAGTGAACGTATGTACGTAAGTAGGCAATTTCGTATTACAAAATGAGATAATTATTACTAATTAGCTTATCGCGATTTTGCAAGTGTTTTTGTGTAATTTCTATTACAATCCTTTCTTATAAATCTATGTATGTTACAATCTAATTTTTAAGGAAGTATTTTTATTTGAAATGAAAACGTGCATTTAGTATTATGTATGAACCGGGAAATATTCTTATCTACCCACGTAATTTTTGGATGATAATACTTATATTTTATACGTAATGCGAGTAGACAAATAATACAAAATTGTAAAAACTTGTTTTAAATGGGGCCAAGCGGTTTTCTACCCCTATTAGCTCACGTTTTTCTTATTGTCTATGCTTCTTAGGGCCACTCAGCCTTTTCATATTTCTACATAAACCTGTAATTTTACACTACAAACGTAAATTACAAAAAATAAAAACACACAAACGATTCTAACTTGATTTATTTAAATATTGCCTATAAATAAAATTTACAAAACGGGAACTTTTTGTTCTACGCCTTCAGGCCGTCTTGAAGTCCGTAGCCAGGGCCTGTAGGTTCCTCGGTCAGGCAAGTAAGACCTCCTAACGGTTCTGAGGCAAATCTTCCGCTCCTGTAAAAATAATCAAAGGTTCTTTTAGAAAATGATTACATTATTTCTGGTGATGTAGCTTCAGAAGTTGTTCCTAATCCGATTCACGAAAAATATTAAAAATTAAAAAAGGTACCTAATGTAACTATTCTCATTGCTCCACAAGCCTAAAACTATATCTAGTACAGATCGCGAATTAATGGTTGCGTTAAAAAAAAAGCCGAGCAATAATATCGGATCAACCCCCGTAAGCCACTCTTGTTAGCTACTTATACATTCTGTAGACATTGAAAGATGCATAAATAATAATATGATCTAATTTAGTAAGCTTTTATTGGAGACAAAAATTGGCATATGGGAAATGTGAGCTAATTAAATAAACAAATATCGAGGCGTACCTAGGGCCAGCTTTGGGTTTCTCGTCCCTTTTAAGCTTTTCAACAATCTCCTTTGTATCTTCTACAGTCAAGTCTTCCTGTAATAGAAAAAAAAAATATAACAGCGTCCAGACCAACTGCTTTTAGCGACTGTCCACTTTTAAAGAGACTAGCCAGCTGCGCAGGACATATCATAGCGCACGCTCAAGCATTTGCGCAGACACAGGTGCACTCTCCATTTCCTCACTCTCATAGTCCGATGGGACGGCAATTCGACACGACCGGAGAGAGATCAGGCACAGGACCGACATTTACGGGCTCTCCGATGCACGGGTGTATCAATTACCATCTTCGTGAATTGGGGCTGCTTCTGGTGAGTTTATTAAAACCCGACCCGGGAAGCGACTGCCGAGGTTACAGATGACAGATGGAACCCACAAATTTAACGTAAAATTTACCTTATGATTGATCGACCCGTGCGGCTGTTGCTTAGCCAAGACTGTCTCGTAATTAAATGTTTAAATTTTAATTTGGAAAATGGAATTAATGAATGATATAGGAAATGTGTGTGGATTGCCCATTTGAAGGGTGCAGATAAATTTGTGGTTCTTCATTCAAAAGGGATCATCCTCCAACCCTCGATCCTCCAGAGCTAGTATTGTATTACAACAAAACGGATACCTCATTTGCTTGAGTTATCATCATGAAGTGTATACTCACATAGTAATCATCATTGACTTGAATCATGGGTGCATTGACACAAGCACCAAGGCACTCCACCTGAAAATATAGAAGTTATTATTATTGGTCTACAACTGACTTTTCCTAAACCAAAAATATAAAGAGATAACTAAAGCTTTAAAAGAGATACTTTTTAAATCTAAAACTCCAGACCGATTGTCGGCTACGACGGCCGTTCTCTCTAAGGTCAGCCAGCTGTGCAGGACATATTATAGTGCACAAGCATTCGCGCAGATACAGGTGTACTCTCATAGTAACACACAGGTACACTCACACTCATAGTCCGATGGGACGGCACCCCGACACGACCGGAGAGAGATCAGGCGCAGGTCGGACATTTACGTGCTCTCCGATGCACGGGTGAATCAATCACCAGCTTCCAGACTCTGGGCTGCCTTATGAAAGTTTCTCAAAACCCACAAAGTTACCTAATACCCTCTAACATATCACCTAGCATGATCTTCTAATAATCTATTTATTGCTTTATGAACACATGAGTTATCGTTTCATGCGAATCTGGCAGAAATTGTTGTAGCCTTCGGCAAATTGCCTTAAAAAAGAACATCTCACCTCAGATATAGAGAACTTGCCACAAGGGCTGTTGCCTCCAACATGGCACTGAGTGCCTTCAGTAAGGGCCTTGAGGATAGCATCGGAACCACGGAGCCAGCAGGGAGTAGTTGTGCAAACTTGGATATGGTACTTGCCGATTGGTCGTCTGGAAATCAAGAAGTGAGATTTAATTTACAATTTACATATTCTAAAATTATAATATTTATGGTGTGTACTTACCATCACTTACTAGAATAAAGGCCCACATATGTAGATAGTTTCTCGTATGTTTCTATCTCAAGCAAAAATCGCCATAACATTATCGTAACAAAATGTTAACATTCAGACAAGAACTATGTTGCCAGCATGATTCGTATATGACATACACGAATTTAGCAAAATGACATGCCGCTTGTCGCCCATGTCAACGGGCGAGAAGAGTGAATGTTTAGACGAAGGAAATGTTTTATATTCCTTCAATTATCGTATTTTCGAGGCGAGAAGCTCTCCCCGTATTAATGAGACAAATCATTTTTTGCACTAGGGCATTTAAAGCACTTATGAAAGTGAAAAGAGTAATCTACATTAATATTACAAAGCTGAAGAGTTTATTTCCTTGAATGCCCTAATCTCAGGACCTACTGGGCCAATTTGAAACTTTCTTTTTGTATTAGATAGCCCATTTATCGAGGCCTTCTTATTTTCCTGCACAAAATAGTATCCACGGGAAGTGGATGAAACCATTGTTAGAAGCTAGTATATAATAAAATAGGGCACTTACCTGATAAACATAGTGTAGAACGTAGCAACCTCGTAAACCCTCATGCGAGGAAGTTTGAGAATTTCAGCTACTTTATGCATGGCTGATATGGGCAGCCAGCCTCCAGCCTGACGTTGGGCCAGGTCAAGTAACGGGATCATGGCACCACGCTTGTGACCTTCTGGGTAGATTCCTAGTAAGGCTTCCACTCTCTGGAATATTTATCAATAAAAGAAAATGATTTTTCTATACTAATATTATATAGAGGAAAGATTCGATTGTTTGTTTGGAATCTACACTATCATCAGTGAATGTGATATGGTTGTATGTTTTAATCTGGGTATGGGAAGAAGTTCTCCAGGGTTATCAATATTTTACTATTGATACTAGTTCAGTCAGTAAAAAATCTTAAAAATATTATATCCAACTAGGCCTTACATTCTACAAAAGAGGACAGCATCATAATTCTTATCATCAGGTGCAGTTTGTTAGAACAAACTAATTTAATTATGTAAATATCTTTCGTAAATCTTAATATAAATATCTAGCAGTTATTAAATTAAAGTCTAGTAAATACATAAGAGTTGAAAGTTTGATAATGATTTGACTTTTAACAAGTTAACCTATAAAATAATAATAATCAATTAAAATCAACACAAATACTTTAATTTCTTAATAAACAAAAAGTGTTCTGAGCATTTGAAACAACATAAAATGCCATTCTTCTGTCACACAAAATCAAATTTTGAAATACGAACACCGAAAAATGGCACGGTTAATCAAAACAGATGACTTTCGCATACCTTCTTGTTGGCCTCTGAAAACTCGAACGGGATGTCAGGGTTGTCCTCAGGAGTATCACGGTGTACGAATAGACTGTCATGTTGAAGAGCTGAGCTGGTCTGAATACTCCTGGATGCAGCACGCCACTGGAAATACGAATACAAATCACTACGGTCGGATCACACAAACGTCAAAACGTTATTATATAATACGATTGTTTACAACAAGCACAATATTTTTAATATATTTCAACTGCCATACCACGCCCTGAACTCCAGTCCTCAGGCTGGAAAGCATGGTTATTGTAAAACAAATCTGTGTTGTAAATTTTATTGAAATAATATTGCGAAACACTGTTCGCCAACACTTTGGATTTGTGATTAACTTCAGTACAGTGTTATCAGTTTGACAGATACATTCAGAAACCTGTTCAGACATTTTACAAGTTTCTGGTTAAAAATATTTTGAATGCGCTTTCTCTGATTAGTATATAGTTTGATATGTCATTGATATTATTAATTATTAGTTCTAATTGAATATTTTTTATTAATCGAGTGAAGTATAATATTTATTTACATTTTAAACTAAAACTATAAACGCACGTTTGTCATTTGTGACCAACTTCATGTTAATAATAATATTGGTTATGGAAATTTAAGCAAAAATCAATCTAAAGTCTTTGTGTCAAAGGTGAAATTTCAGTACCAAGCAATATATTATCCATCATCGTACAAAATGGAAAGAAAACAAAAACGTTTTTGTGTTTTCAATTAAAAATATTGTAAAATAACTAGGTTGATATTGCTTGAGTCTTGAACAAATTTTTTTCTTATCGGTTTTCCAGTCACTATGTAATAATTAGTACCTACACCATAAGCGCCTCACCAAATTCTAATAGCAATACAACTTCTAAATGTAGTTCCATTCTAATATGGATCTACAATGACGTTAGTCATTCGAATAATCTGAGAAAATGTATTTCAGAAGCTCACAACCAAGGTTCCAACTTATCAACATAGCCTGTTTAAGGCTTGCTTAGCTTGTCTGGAACAAGCTAAGAGTAATATAAGCTAGGTATAGGTACCTAGGTATAAAAATGGAGGAATTGCTAATGCTTAATATTCCTAACAGTCTGCATTTGTAGTCAAAATAGATAAGATGTTAAATTTTTGCTACGCTCGCACCTTCTTCTTTATTTAAAGCTTGGCAGCTGATAGAGAAATTGCTTTCAAGGCCCAAAAAAGGAGTATTAGATCAATCTGCGGAATACACCAAACCGACTCCTGTAAACCTCATTTCATAAACCTCAAATTATTAACCCTACCTTCTCTCTACATATACGAGGCCTCCATTTTAGTTAAATCTAACATCAGTACCTATGACACATTAAAAAGCAGTCGACTTCAAAACACATTATGCAATAAAACATCCAGCACTGCAGTATACAGTAACAGTATATTTTGTATGAGCATTAAAGTTTACAATAAACTACCCACAAAAATCAAGAACCTACACTCTTTTAACATATTTAAAAGGAAGCTAAAAGACTACTTTATTCAAAAAGCCTATTATTCTGTTAAAGAAGTCCTTCTAGAAAAATAATATATGTATAATAATTAGAATTTATTGTGATGAAAATAATGTGATGTGCCTAGATTATAAGAGTAGATTTTAAGATGTAAAACTGTTGATCTCACTAAATTAGTATTATTAATAGTAATTATATGAAACTTTATAAGCATGTAAAACTATAACTATAAATGTGTACCTAAATAAATTGCAATGCCTTAACAGGCAACTAAGTTCTAAGAACGTACCTAGCTATAAGATCCTTTTTTACCTACTTAGTTCGCAATAAAGATTTTGAATTTGAATTTGAATTTGAACTTGGGGAACAGAGCTTTGCGGGTCCCACCAATTTCCTATCAGATTTTCTGACGAAGATCTACGTTATTTGGTCATTGCTATTCTAGTGGTCGCAGGCGGGACTGCATTGTATGGTTGTTACGGGTTTAATTCCTGGGTCGAAAGGTTTTAAGGAACTTTCAGCACTCAGCAACCGGAGTCTGAAAGGTGGTTGTTAAACTCCCGTGTTTGGCAAGCTTGCATTTAAGCGGTAATTTCTGATTGGTTACCTATTCCACGTCGGAGACCGTAAAGATAATTTAAGAAAACTCTGACAATGGTTAGTAATGAGAAGATTCTAAATTCGATAATTGTATACTACCTACCCCAAATTGGAGTAGCTACTCATGTTGTAACAGTAACTAAATGCTTTATATCGATGACATGCTAATCTTCTGGTATTGAACACATTTTCAAAAGCAAATATCTCCGCTTCGATATCACTTACGGCAATAATAATTACATTTACAAGCATCGTAAATAATATAGGTAGCCATTTTACTACCAGCTAACTTGTTCAGTGAAGACAAATGTATGTTTGTAATGTCGTTTGCTTTGAATAGGCTACGTTGAGGAAAACTTATTTGTGGACTGGGCCCCCTGTTTATCGAGGTAGGCTATGAGCTTTATTAGGATATCTACGTGAATTGCCATAATCATTTCATCAAATATCATTATTTGCATTTGTTTGAACCTTACATGACATACAAGGCTGCATTTCGTTTTTGAACCAGGCTTTCTACGTATCATCGTAAATGCGCATAACGAAAAGAAACGGAACACAAAAACAAGAAGATACCCTACATGTAGGTACAACAGAGTATCCACTTTTACGTCCTTAAAAATAAAAATGCCTATGAAACCTGTAGCTCGCTGCAATTTAATTGTTGTTCACGAAACACATATAGTAGATACGAATATCTAACATACTACGGTACTACCCTTTAAAAGGCATTGTCTGCCTCCATGCCTCTGCCTATATTTCCGTACGAAAAAAGCCAAACAAGAAAAAAAGCATAGACAAAGCGCGATCGGCAAAACAACGACGTGGTTGCCATGGTAACTGCCGCACCGGCCCGCCATGCACCAAAAATTTGTATCTACATAACTAAGTTGTAAATATTTAAAAAACGGATTTTGCTATGCGGATGGGGGGGAAATTGGGGGTATAAAGGTGTTATGCATGTTATGGAAGCTGATTGGCAGGTTAAAAAGTTTCATTTTGGGGCCTGAAAAGCTTTGCGGTACTGAATTTTGAATAGGGAAATTATTTCGTTATTTGATTCTGGAACGTTATAGATTATTTTTGCCTAGTCAAGGCAAATTACTGTGTTAGATTATGCAGAGGGTCCATGGGGAAAACTTTTGCTGATTGATGAATTATGGTGGTGTCTAATGTTAATTTATTAAGTGTACTTCATAAATTTAACAAGAATAAACTACTGTGTAACTCGAAGTGTGGTTTTTTTATAACTGTCGAGTCGCTTAGTCTTACAGTGTGTTCATGGATATATAGATGAGATACATGGATGAGACGATTTTTTTTTGACATATTCTTTTTCGGAACGACACCATTATGCGCTAGTTATGAATTTAAATTTGGTATCTTTCCTAATGCACCTTAAGGTGGTTTATTGTTAAATCAGAAAATAGGTAACCTACGTTGATTGATACATCCAACTACAACCAGCATTATGGGTCGTGACCCTCCTGAATGAGATGGTGGACAAGAGGATCATAGAAACGTGCCCTCTACTATAACTGAACACAACTTCTTTCTTGTGATCTCATTTAGCATTCAATTAAAGTGTATTTGGGCCATGGGGCTGTACGTGAACGATGTCATGTCATGACCAGCCAGTAATTATTCATTTAATTTGACTATTTCGATTTTCGAACATCTTTTTTTTTCTGTAATTGGTAAAACACTCTTTAGACCGTTTTATTGAAAGTGTGATTGCTTATTCTCAAGTCCGTGTACACACACGGATGGACCGTGTACCGTGTACACCAAGAATATGGGAGAAGGTAAAATTCAGATTGTCAATATCTTTAGGTCTAGATCAAATTACCAGTTCCTGCAGATGAAGACAATACAGTTTTAGAAATAACAAAAAACGTCTTATTTATTGTAATTTTCTATTAAGTAGATTTAGTCATATGTTGAAATATCGGGAACTCAACAAAAAGGTACATGTTAGCAATCTCAAAATAAGTAATTCAAGTGGATTTAGTTAATTTTCGAACTAATTTCAGAGTCCTACACTGTTCAGTCTAAGAGATTGTAGTTTATGCGTTTACTTTAATCGCAATTATCTATAGTTCACGGCGAATTACAAAAAACCTTCCGATTGTAATAGTCAACACTTTTACATGTTTTTTTTTAAGATGACTGTACATTCGACTTAAAATCTCGAACACCAAAGTGTAGCTTTGGTTACGGTTGGCGGCAAAATGGCGTCGACCATTCGTTCAGAAATTAGATAACGGGACGTGCAGTGGCACCATTGATAAGGAATTAAATAAGAAGCGAGCCAGTTCACTATAAGACGACAATGTAAAAGAAAATTGGAATTTTAGAAAGCATATCGTTGCGTGCGATAACAATTTGTTGATCGGCCGATATGAAATTAGATGTGCGAGCGCCATCGCCAGCCGACGTATCGGACAATACAATAAATAAGTCGTTCAAAATATTAATCCAATTAATTATTTTGTCTGGTCTCTGTGTGTTGGTGTTATCCGTACTATGAAACCAATAATTGTCTCGTGTCAAGTAATTTTGAACATCTGTAAGAAAAAGGGTTAATACTTTACCATATTAAACTGGCATCCATATTTAAAACCTGCTTGGAGCTTTTAGAATATAGACTATGATTTAATAATCCACATTAGTGCCAAACTAAGTGATGTAATTAGCACATCTTTCTTTTAAAATATAGTCCATAACTATAAAAAAATAACGCACATAATTTTTGCATACCTCAAAAAGTCATTAAAATGCGCTCCTAATCCAAATATTTATCTTCAAGATAACATGCAATAAAGTTGTGTAAATAGCATTAGGTATATTTTTATAGTATTCATTAAACCGTGTGCCTTACAGCCGCTGGAACCCACCGAACTCGTTCTCAGAACGTCTGTCTGTAGGACAAATGCTTAGCATTATTTCTAGAAGCCCATAAAAACTAGAGGTCACTATGACCCTAAAACCTAAAGTTATGAGTGTGGTCAAACAATGCGTTGTATAAGATTCTCAAAATATTTTGTAACTACGTAAGTTGGATAATATATTGAAATATTTAAAGGCCATAGAAGATATAAGATTTGGCTAATAATATTTAAGTCTCTTATGCATGATAGTGGTGATGAGATGGTGATGATGCATTGATACCTATAACCCCTTATCAATCATTTATTTTTAAAAGGATTTATTATTTGCTTAAAAGGAGGCTCCTACCCCTAGTTGTTACGATTTACTTATTAAAACTAATAAAGCATTCTTCATTGCTCATTTTTCATTTTTTCAATCCCTGAAACTACTGTCCCTAATCACTTATCTAACAGTTATGTAACATCCTTTTATAATATTGATACAAATGATGCGTACAGTTTGTTTCCTTTTACTCCTTCTTCTTCTTGCCCTGTTCCCCAGTTATTTGGGGTAATTCTTCTCTGTTAGTTGTCACACTAACAACTACTCCACTATATCTATCTCTTCCTTGGTCATTCTTACTTTACACACTCTTAGTAGCACGCTTTTCACGGCTTCTCATTACATGCTCATAACACGACAAACGCAGACCTCTAATTCTTTCTGTAATTGGCTCTATTTTTGTCATCTGATTTATTCATTCCTGACCTTTGCCATCCTGGTTACTCCACATATCCATCTCAACATTCTCATCTCTGTTACATGCACTCTTGTTTCATCCCTCTTTTTCAATGCCCAACACCGATCCATACGATAATCTCTCGATACGATACTCTAATTATAGATTGCGTTTAATTGAAAATTTTACAAATGGTCAATTTGGCAATAATTAATATTATGTATATAACCTACATCAATGTTTTGCGTGTTGTTGGATGGTATCATGGATGGTATGTACTTATATTATAGGTAAATATTAACTTTAAGGAAGATGACAGAGGTAGGACCTACTGAGACATTAATAACTAATATTAGGCCTATACTACTATTATTAATTATACTTACTTCTAACATAGCAACTACATACAACCAACTTACCTATTTAAAAATCCTAACACATTTTTTATCTGTAACCGGTAGTTACCGGCCGAATGCATTTCTCGAATCTAAAACACGTTCACACGCGATAAACGCATTAAGACAGATGGACGGACTCCACTGATGTAGGAAGGAGACCAAAATTACGTCCCATTCGCTTCTGTAATTGATTTTTTGTTACATAAACAAAATAAGCATGTTTCGTTGTTCTAGTTTCAATTTCTCTCGCTAGATGGCGTTAGGTAAATCGTCTCGCTATGATTATCAGTCCTTGAATAATTAAACATTGAAACATTTCGTGGTTTTGAAGACTTTTTATATTAATCCTTATTACTGGGCTGGATATGGTTCGGTAGGCACAGACGCCAGCACATCAAGCTACTCGAAACTGACAATTTTTTCCAACCATATGCTTCAGCGATAAAGTTGAAAATCTATTAAGGAAATCAAACAGATTGTAGTAGCTTGACGCGCTGGTGTCTGTACGTACTTAAGTTACGATACAAGACTAAACTACAAGAATAAACATAGGTATCAATTAGACTTAGTTGTATGGATTCATTAATCAGGTTTCAGTACCTAAGTATTAACTACTTTTTTTACTACTGGGTCCGAAAATTCACTGAAAACTCTTAGACCATTACAAACTCATCTCACCAAGCGTGACTTTACGCTTCAAAAACCCACCTCCAAATTAATATCTAACAATAAATTATGAACACAAAAATCACGTCCAATTATTAACCTAAAGTGACATTTTTCATCAAAATTTCAACGTAACAGTACCATTATAACAGCTCACGTATTTATCGCGATCTTTTTACCTCGTCCGGGAGTCGAACGGACAATGGGTGTCGGGGATAGCGCTTGTGCTAACGGTCGTCCACAAATCAGATCGTCATTACACGGACGACTTTTTATGGACATTCTTTAGCGCAAAAAGTTTTGATTTGACCGCACTGTAGTCAGGTCGGAGAGGAGTGACCACTAGGACTTAAATTTGGAGGACACTGTAATTATACGTAGTTTTGATAACATATTATCGTTCCTTGATTCAGTGATGATGTGCATTTGCATATACATATATACTTATTAGTGGGGATTATGCTTTGGTTTTAAGATATTATTAGATATTTTATAAGGTTTCTAACTAGCCGTGGCCTTGGCACACAAAGACCTCCCGAAGGAACGTAGTGGGTTTTAGCCATTAGGAGTCTGACACTTTCTTTAGCTGCACCCACAAAGACAGGGGGTCATTTGATAATTTCCCAAGTTAAAAGAAAGACAGGTCCTTAACTAAGAACCTCAGTATGGTATTGTAGCTAAATCTTCAACTAACAATAAGAAGTCTAACCAAAGACTTACGAAATAAATTCACAATATAACTTATTAGCTAGTCTAGTCCAAAGTTCTGTCGCGTGATGTAAATCCCAAAAAAAAAATTGGCTCACAGCAAACTCTCAGCTCAACTTTATAAGTTAAGTTAACAAATTAAATTATGACGAAAATGATGATGATTAAAAATTACAATTAAAATTAAATTACCAACGTCTATTGCACAACAAGCTTATAATACGAAGCGCCACGCGAACGACAAGTGTTAAATTGGAGCCCGAACGAAACAAGAAAGCAAAAAGAATCAACGGCTGAACTGAGGAAAAACAACGTTTCTGGACGATGCTACCTAGGCTCAGACACTTTCTAACGCGAAGACTACACAGGTAGTAGAAAAGAAAAGATTTCTTTTTACAAGACAATAAAATTAAATTGCGCACATAATAAAATCCCAAAACAGAAAGTTTTGGGAACACTTCTGTTTTGCGAACAGTGGAAGTCCCTGCTTGAATTTGTCTTTTCCTATATCTAGAACCTGGGAGTGTTCACGTCAAGAAAGAATAGAAACTTTTAGGTAAGCAACCTCGAGGACATCGTCGCTTCCCATTAGATGAGAAAGTGGTCAAATACTTGCTTATCATTGATAAAGAAATATGTATATCAGCCATCAGCAGGCTTAACATGGCAACCGTATAAACAAGTTTAGTCTACCGGAGAATGAACAGAAAAGTGACAGATTAACGTGAGATTTCTTTTGCCATTTATTGAAGAAATTTTTCGCACCATGCTCGGGCAGAAGACATGTTAACATTGAGAGAAAGAGCTTTGTCTTTTCTTGATAGAATAGGCATACATAGAATCGCCATGCTAAGGCTGCTGGACCTAATTTGAATTGTCAAGGGTCTTAAAATTGTTACTGTCTGTTTTAAAAAGTGATTCAATCACCGATATAGGTGGAGACCTTATTATATGCATTTTTAAGCAGTCAGGTGTTGATATATTTCTGCCAGGCCTGAGGAATTGTTGGCAAGAGTTACCGCGGCGTTGGTTCACAAAGTATCCAATCAAGGAATAAAAGTGGTTTTAAGTCAGTAAAAGTCTGACACTCCGCTGTGGGTGCAGCTGGAGGGCATTTGATGACTTCCAATTCAAAAAGAAATATATGATTTTTTTCTTTACTTCTCTATATCATGATAGAGAAGTATAGTAGAGAAGTAAAGAAGATACAGATATGCAGCTATAACCCCAAATAGAATTGGTATAAACCCAACAGAATAACAAATGTTGTTACAATATTTTCCTAGTTAGAAACTATGTTGAAGGCTCTATTAAGTCGCATGATTACTTTGCAATACCGAGGAAGCGCGTGCCTGAAGTTGCGACTAAAAAGTACGGCCACAGCGCTTACACCCACTTAGCACTCGTTTCCAGACCACTGGGGTGAATGAACTCTGAGTTTCTTTGCGTATCATTATTGTCTTGTGTCCAGTTTCTTTTTAATTAAATTTAAATTGTTTGGTGAAATATTTTAGGTGTTAGATTTGGTGTTTCGTTTGCTTGAACTTATGAACTGCTTATAATTTGTTTAGAATTAGGATGGCTGTGGTAAAATGTGAATTGCTCAAGAAAGCAGCCACATCCGTCTATGCAATTTGTTCAACAATTGTTTTACGGAATTAAGAAAGAATGATTTTCATAAAAGAATTGTTAACCTACACTAATTATTTTAAAGCTGAAGTTTGTTTGTTTGTTTCTTTGCTAGACCGTGCAGTATTAAATAACCCATTAATCGAAGAAGGCTTTAGGCTAATTTCTGTTCAGGTGCATAGACTGGTTTCCAGGTCGAGTAAGCATGAAAAACCGTTGAAAGAAGCTTGTAGATATATGTATATATATAGAATATGTAACTTGAAGACTATTTTGTTAGAATGTTCTTTGGATCCAAAATCACCCTTTTCTACACTACAAAACTATTTTGGGAGATAAGTATTCAATGATTTTATCGATCCACGAGAAGTGTTCCCAGAGTGCAATCAAGCAGGACAACTGACCATCATCTTACCTTATTTATATAGTTTGCAAGCAATAGTATTAAGCCAAGATAGGCTGAAGAGTATTTCTCAGTCCTAACTTATTAATCTAATTTTAGGTTAATTAAAATGAAGCTTCGGGTTTCTGTGTTTCGCTAATGTAGGCGCTTTGGAGCGAGAATTGGCGACTCGCGGACCTAAATTTGATCTTCACCTGTTGCGCATTTAATGTAAATAGGAACGCTCTTTATATTTAACTCAGGCATTTCTTATTCAGTAGTCAGTTAATAATTAATCCGGAAAAGGGAAGTGCATAATCACTTTTATTTCCAATTGCATAACCATCCACCCAAACACCTTCGCTGCCATTCTAATAAGAGCTCAAAACAAACAAACAATAAAAACATTTAATAAAGCAATCTCATCAGCGTCATCTCACAACTTAGCTCTTCAATTACGTAAGCAAAAAACACAAACAGCATACCAGCAGCCGACAAATCTTACGACCGGTTGTAACTCGTAATTGTTTCAAGCAACAAAAAGTCTGACATAAGGCTACCCGCCGCATGAATGGGACCGTCCGAACGGGGAAAATAAAAACGCTCCATATTCGTGAAATGATTAAAAAAGGAAGAAATCGGAAAATAAAAGAAAAGGCAAGTCCGCGGCACGTACCGGCGTCCCCTTTTTAAAAAGAGAACTATACCAGCGGAGCGTGAATGAAAAACGCGCCCACTACGCGCCGCGTTACCGTAATCTTGTGATTATTATTTTTATTTCTGAGCCTCGCTTCCTTTTTATTATTATTTAGTCTTATTATTATGTTATTTTATACGTTTTATCGCGTGTGCCGTCGTATGTAGGTCAGGAAGGTGCGCGGGGGATTTTTTTTGGTTTTCCGCGCAAGGTCGAAGTGTTTGCTTGTTTTGGTCGCGGCGCGGCGCGGTAATTGCCGCAGTCCGTTGAACCGCGAGTCAACACACGAATTTGTATGAGTTGCCTCATTATCATTAAGTTTATCTTTACTTTCATTTGTTTTTGTTTTAATAAAGCCGGTCCTGCCTCAAGCGGGGACAAATGAAACGAGCGCCAATTGTAGGTACATTAAGCTAGAAGGAGAGATGTGGTTTTTCAACAGGTATTGTTGCGATAATCCGCTCGGTAATTTCTTAAAGGAAACATAAATTATTTGTCCATTTGTAAATCTACAAAAACTACGAACCCATGAAATATCCTACTGAAATTCATCAAAACTTTTTCATAATCCAACTTCCACGGACTATTTGATGCCTATATTTTCATTTAAATATAAGACGGACATTAACACCCTTTCAACACAACACATACATATAACATAACACACTTTCTAGCAATAGAACCCGACCTACTTTACCACATGTATCGTACGTAGAACATCTCCAGGTGTCTTCATACCAGTAAAGGTTTAAAACAGGTAACATTACAGGTGGAACGGAAAGCATAACAGGTTAAGCTTAACCAAAACACGATAATGTTTAGTACATCAATCATCAAGCGGAGAGGAAAATTAACGTATCAATCATTTGTCTTGAGATCTGTCCGAGGATTTTTAGTTCCTGTGTGTGTTTTGAGGTAATTATAAGTTTTATTTTGGTTTTCTCATTGGGTATGGTTTGTATACATTTTAGTTTTGAATTCTTCTTTTTCCTACTATCATTTATTATTTTGAGAACGCTGGTTAACCAGTAATTGGCGACTGTGTAAGTTCTTAGGGCCTGTTTCACCACCTACCAATAAGCTCCAGTTAGTTTATTGGTGGGTTCTGGTAGATTACTTTATAAAAATTCTGTTCCATTATTAAATTTATTCGGAAGGTAGTGGCTATTCAGATATTGTGAATCTGGACAAAACCCTTAGACAAAAAAATCATACATACCTCTACTATATCTACACAGAAACTGTTGGAAGACCTTAATAAATAAATAATTTAATTACAGAGGAATACTAAGACCCACTGAGGTTACTGGTTAGCGGTCTTCCTACAATTAAAATTGATAAATCCACATACATGCATAATATCCGCACATAATATCTGTATCTATGTATTTCGCTTCAACTTGCATTTACGATTGTAGAAAGACATGTTAGCTAACTCTTTACATGTTACTAGTATAGTGCAGCTTGTAAAGTGCTTCTTTCTAGTTTTACAGTATGTGTGGATCAATGATTGCATTTACCTGAAGTCTTTTCGGCCTTTATAATAAAAGCAAAACTATACTCCATTACCCTTATTCATTTGTTATCGTATTTTTTTTCGGCTAGATATTATTTATGGACACACGTTTAAATACATTAGAGACTCGCTTCTAGTTCGCAAGAGTTCAAATTTTAATTACTTATACTTAGTTAAACCTTCTTCATTAAAATGGTAAGGTGAAATAAAACAAATACCATTAAGTAAATTAGCACAAATCTGCAGAAAATCTGCCTGGGCTGCGGGTTGTTCGCAAGAGTTACCATGGCCCTGGCACACAGGGACCTCCCGAAGGAACATAGTGGGTTTTACCCAGCCCTACAGCTGCACCCTCAGTGGGAGGAGTCAATTGATGATTTCCCACGAAAAAAGTCTGCTATAAATAAAAATATGTTGATTTCAATTCTTATTGAACTGATGACGTCTACTATAGGGACCAACCAATCAATATATTATTATTATATACGGAATAAACATAAAGCAGGTTCGCTTACGCACTGGGTTTTTCAGAACTGGTCTAGTCTAGTAGCCCCTGTTCGTTCGTCCTACAATTCCATTATGCCAAGGTCAATGTTTTCCTTATTTTGTGGAATATTACCGAATCGATAGTAATACAATATCCATCAGTTCATAAAATCTAGGTTAGAATTAAGTTCGTCACTTTTTTTGTAGTTATGTTCACATTTTTTCTAAATCTTATGAACAAGTCATATCAAAACATTTGTCAAACGCCAGCACATCAAGCTACTCGAAACTGTAATTTTTTCTAAAAAATTTAGAAACATGCTACAGCGATAAAGTTGAAAATGTATTAGGGAAATTTGACAGATTGTAGTAGCTCGATGAGCTGGCGTCTGTTCATAGTAAAAATATGAGAGAAGATGTAAGTAACTTAAAATATTAAACGGTTTATCTGCACAGTCGATGAGACAAGAAAAATAGAACAAACAGGTACAAATGCGGTGCTCATTTTTATAGAAAACTTCCATCAGGCTCGCTATGGAAGAATAAGATTATAGAGTAAGGTGTACACTGAAAATTAAAACAAAGGTAGTGCTTATTTATAATGTAATGTTTTAGATAAAGAAACAAACTTTTTTTTTCGAAAACCATCTTATGGTTACGACGACTGTGGTCATGTGGTTTTGGTGAGGTTAGTTAACTTATACTTCTTGGAGAATATTGAGAATGAAACCTATAAACTGTAAGAAACAAGTCTCTTCAAATAAGCTCTTCGGTGTTTATTTAATTTTAGTAGATATATAAAACTATTACAATAATAATGAATTGTAAAGCTATAATAATAGTAATAAAAAGACTGACTTTACTGTTGAGTTTAGCCACTGGTTTAGTACTAGGAAGTGATGAAAGGTTTTTAGGGGTATTGTCAATTTATATCTTCTGACGTCAAAAGAGCTCATTCAGTTAGCACACTTTCAATAAACAATATTGTCTTTGGCTGTTAAGTCCCTGAATATCAACTTTTGAATCGACGTGAAAAGGACCAACCAGTAAAGGCGGCTACATTTTCAGAAGAAAATTTTCAAGAATTATGCGTTCTATTACAGTAAGTGAAATATGGCAGGAGCTGGATGCGAGAAGCCGAAAATCGATCTCAGTGGCGTGCACTTGGAGAGGCCTATGTCCAGCAGTGGACTGCGATAGGCTGATGATGATGATGATGAAGTGAAATATACATTCATGTACGCAATGCTTATTTATTTATACCAATGAAACAAAATGAACATCGAAGACAAAACGCGACATAAATCCGGTTAATATGGCATTTGTTCGTTAACATGCAATACCTACAAGTCAATCCAGTCACAAATGAAGATAATAATTGGTATAATTCTACACTTTAAAAATAGCCTTAACACAATTTTACCAATTAATATTCATAAAAAGACAAAATACAATCCTATTTGTATGCAATTACAACTAGTTTATTATTCATCTAAATTTTATTACGGTGCATTTTTTTAAAACTTATCTTTACGACTGTGTTAAACGTCTTTAACAAGATTTATACAGAAATAAAGTGCATTCATTTGTGCATCCACGATCTATGATCGATAAATAAGATAAAGTTTTCAAAAATCGAACATGGCTACCAAACGGTCAACAAAGCTACAGATAATAATATGCGTTCGGATACACACCTACACAAAACACATACCATAAAACAAGCGAAGGACTTGCCACTAGCTTCTTAACGCATTTAGTCATCGTTCCAAGTAAAAAGTAAAAATAACTTTGACCAGACTCAGCATCTCAGTCTCAAGGCCAAATCCTGACTCCTGAAGACAGTGACAGACATACAAAACTTTATAAGCTAGATAAGGATACCAAATATTGGTGTCTTCGTCCTTTGAAAAGGGAAAGTGGTAGTTACAGCGGTGGTGAGAGTGAGATAAAAAAATGTCCGAAGGGCAAAGCGAGATAGGTATAGTTGTAAGATGAATGTGTGATAAGGATGGGAGATAGGAACCGGTTAATTTTGAAGGGCTCGCGACCGTGGTCCATGTTGAAGCTGTGTTAAGATATAGGTGGTTTTATTTATGGTTATATATATTGATTTAAATTTTTTATAGAGTAATATGAATGTGAAATTATTCATAGATTAGATAGATGATATTTGAAATAGGTCGTGTATGTGAAATATTACAATGGTACGAGAAAAATAAGTGCTATATTGTTTATTAATAAAATTGTTACATTTATATTATCGTCTAGATCAGTAGTAATTTTATTGTTTCTATATAATGGTATGAAGAAATTAAAAAAAATCTCGATTGAGAAACTGGTTTTCCTTTTAAATTTTCCTTTCAGAATTTTTTTATAACACAGACAGACTAATGTCACTTTATTGGAGTTAGATTTGTGTACCTAAACCTCTATTACGACCTAAGCAATTATAAGATATCCTTACAGGATTACAAAGGCATAAGTTATAAGCATCACTATTATATTGAATTGTAACCTCTTTAAGTAAAAAACTAAGTTTTGTTAAGTTACCTATAATCTGATACAAAAGAAACAGAAACACATTATGTATTTATTTATTAATGAAATATTTCTTGTAAAAAATCTACAAGAAATATATATTTGTATGTATAAATAAAAGTATCTTATAACTGTTTATAGTTAATAAGAAAGCGTTGGTTCAAAAAAAATCTGTCTTATTTCGTTAAAACTTTTAAAGATTATCAAAGATTGAATAAAGAATATTTATATGTCGTTACCCGGTTTATTATTCTACAAAGGCCAAAATTCCGTAAAAAAAGTTGAAAAAACTCTAGGAAGCATACTTTAGGAAGTTTTTTTTTTAACTTTCTTTCGCTAACATAATTTAATATAAAAAAATCCCTCCTTCAATTAAAGATGAAGGTAAATACTTAAATGAAACTACATTTAGTGGTAAGTAATCGATTTTAGTGAGTACTCCCATAATATTTTTTTTAAACATCGATAGAAAAACTAAAATCTCTTAATAATCGCAAAATAAAAAAATTACAGACAATGCAATTATAATCTTATAACCCTCTAGTGAGCATATTTTCCTCAAACCATTTTTCCTGGACCTGTCTTAATTAACCCTCAAATGCGTGCGCTAGCGATGTTACCGACTTGCAAAGTAAAGTTTACTTGGAATCACTCCCCCCCTTTTGGCCATGCACAAGGGCAGCGCGGCTGATTCGCGGGAACGGGTCAACTTGATTCAAGGTCAGGGGGAGATGGACAGGGAACCAATGGAGAGGGTTTTGCAAATTGGAAAATGTGAGAATATTGGTCAGTGCTGGGAATGTAAATTAGTAAGTGAACATTTTGTTGGGGTTTACCGTGACTTGTGTCTAATTAAAAGTGATCGTGCGGTATTTTTTATGCACTTGATTATAAATTGAGTATAATTCGAGAATCTACATCGCCAAGGGTTTTTTAAAATCTTTATTATAAGAAAATAACATTAGAAAAAAACAGACTTTTCCAAATGTATGATTATGGCTTCTCTATCATTTTGTCAAAGATTTTTTTAATTTACTACCTAAAATATAATAACTTAAAAAAGTTTTCTTTATTTGTGACTGACATACCTATAATATTTTGTAAAAATCTGAAAATTTTGCTAGTTTTTGCAAAGCTTTCCGTCTATAGACGTTTCTTTGACCAAAAATTTCCCATAGGTAATTTCCACATGACTTCCGCATTATTATTGCAACTGTAAAACACACAAATTAAATTGTACAATTCGATAGTGCATCTGAATCTCTGTTCCCGAGTCAACATTTACCAATAAGTATTTGTGTACACACACATACGACGTCATCTCGCGGTGTGCGCCTGTGTGCGTGTGTCGTACACACTGCACAAGAATGCAACGCGTTGTTGACACAGCCAACTTCGATATTCCTTTATTTATTGCTATAAAAACCCTTTCACTACCTCTCAAAGCAAACCAAGCTCTACGCTACATAACTATAAAATTGAATTTAGAAGCATTCCAAAAATCTTACGACCTTCTTTTATTTTCGCACGTCTATCCCAATCTAATGGATTTTGGAATGTATTAGCAAGATGTTAAGACCTCATTTTCTTTGACCTTTCTCCGGTCCATAAGTTGAAACGTGCCTATGAATTTAGCGAGGTATATTTAAATAAGGATTTATGCGTTACGTCTGGCGTTTTGGCGAGATCCGCGGATAAAGGAGTGTTTCCACTGAAAAAAGTCGAGATTTGGCCGCAGATTGCGAATTTTGGGAGCCACAATGGGTAACAGCAGACAGCCGGGTGAGGTATCACCTTTTAAAGTGTCTTGACAACTTTTTTGCTGAAAATGCGATCATTAACAGTTTTAGGAAGAATATCTTTTTTAGAGTTTTTCTTTGTTTTTTGTCTGGATTTTGATTTACTTGTATCATTTGAGATGTTAGTAAATAAAGCAATTGTTGATACTACAATGTCTAAAATGAGACTAACCCGTGAGCGTTCTTTTTTTTTCTCATCCGCGATCATAACGGATGTTTAATTAAAAAGACGATGTTATCTCAAAGCGGCTCAATTTTGTACTATTTTAAAATTCCTTACAAGATCATAACAGTATAGGAGTACGGTTAAATACCAATGTTTTACGCAGTGGATGTATGCAAAACGTAAAAAATAATATAAAAAACTCGCTCGTCTACATACCTTGGAACCTGTCTGTCCGTCCTACGCGTCCTGTTAATTAATGACAATCACTATTGGACAGATGTTAAGAACACAACAAAGTTAACTTTAAAGAAAAAAAAGTATGAATGCAGATGATAATTAAAGTACCAGGAATCAATTGTTTGAAAAACGAATTAATTGGATATTATGACACATATAATAAAAAAATATTGCATTGCAGTGATTTAAAAAAACTAATAAGAAAATATAAAACCTGCTTTAAACACAATAAAGAAAATATGAAAAAAAGAAGGTAATTTGAAACTCAAAATTAAATCATCCATAGACAACGACAGGTTATGTAAATCCTACGTGCGTTTAACGAAAACGAGAGTATCTTAACTATCGTGAATCTAAAAAAATCCACTTTCATTAAATCTTTCCCACCAGTTTTGGACAAAACCAGTTCGATAGCATCGCGCCCAAAAAAACATTATATTAATTTGGGATCCCCACAAAAAACGAAGATACGAATAAAAAAAGCTAATGGCCAGAAAAAAAGAAAAAAGGTTCGATCTTTTAAAAAAAGAATAAAAAAAATCTCTCCGAAGAAAGGGTTAGGTTGGTACAGGTTGATGCCATTGTTGGTCAGTGGCTTGATTCGGTATTTATCGCATTCTTGATAATCTTACTGAAAGTAATTTCTTACTGGGTATTTAATAAATTGCAATGCATTGTGTTTTCATTGAAAAATATTAATATTTATTTTTTTAGTTCACGTTGAGTAAATGAAAATGTTTTATTATCTGTTTGACATTATGGGCGAGTTCCTGCTATGACCTATTCGAATATTTTGTTTTGTTTTGTTGTAGTTTTTATTTTAAAATAAAAATGTCATAGGTACCAATCAGAAAAAATATGATAATTATTTTTACATGGTTGATTTATTAATATACTTATAGATTTTTCAGAGTACATTAATTTAAGTATATTAGAGAAAATCTAGCCTATGTTCTAAGTTAATGAGAGGGTAATTTATCAAACGGGGCTGCGGGATTTTCAGCAATAATTACGGTGGCCCAGGCACACAAAGACCTCCAGAAGGAACATAGAAGGTTTTAGTAAGTAAAAGTCTGACACTCTCTCCAGAGGACCGACTGGGAGGGTCGATGATTTTCCTCTAAAAAAGAGTAATTTATCCATTTACCGATACCATTCAAGAATAAAGCAAAACAGATTTACCTATTTTGACACGCAATAAACACCAGTTATTTTTATTTATAACCAATAATAATATAAAGGTCCTGTGTACCGTCTATCAGCCATAATTATTGAATTAAATCACGATGTTGTACATTTTTATTTATTTATATTATCGCAAGTCGGAATGTGGTCTCCGAGATCGAAAGTTGCAACTTGTAAAACTATTAATAGGGAACGGGAATTAAAGGTTGGGACACACGTGTCGTGTGTGAAGTCAGAAGCCATATAAGGCCTTAAAAAAGATATGTAGCGAGGGTTGTTGACGGTAGGCATTTAACGCAACGCGTCGCGTATCGTGCGGCGAGCATCGCCGCGCCGCCCGCACCTCTCTCGCGTCGACAGTCGGCTCTACACGCTCGTAAAGATAGCATGGCGCGCGCGCGACTGCGCCGCGCGACTAACTACTGTGTGTGTTGGTAAATAAACTTTGTAACAACCGTTACAAATTGCGCCCAACTCGCGGCTCGTGCTCGAATTATTATTACGCGAGCGCGATCGTAATCCACGCTCGATTGTGTACCTATCTTCCTACTGTGCCGTTGCTGTATCGTCGTGACTCGTAGCCCGAAGATGCCGAAAACACGCGGACAGACAGCCAACGAGGGATCCAGTAGTGACGAAGAATACGCGGACCCGCGTGGCGCGGGGGCCACCGTAGGTAACAAAACGACGAGCGCGGCGGGGACGCCGACTACAACGGACCGCCGCACTATGGAAAATCGTAGAACAACTGCTGATTAAAAATGGGTTTTGTCAATGTCCATACTGGCATACTTTATTTATTTTACTTAATAGTTTAAGGACCAAACTAGAATATAATATCAAAAAAATATACATATTATTTGAAATGTTTTTTTTACAACCCTTCAAACTTTATAGTTTTGACGGACGTCCATGTTAAGCCCGTTCACTTCATCACTTTCAAATTGATTTTATCGTTATACATTACAGGAAAAGGTATAACGTATTATATATTTCTAGAAACCTCGTCTTTTGAAGAATATGAAACACCTAATATATATTTAATATTATATAAACGTTTACCTTAAAATAATTGCAAAATAAATAATGGTAAAAAAAAAGTTTATTTAAAGTTCATCGAGACTTTTGACAGTTACCCACGTTTACCCATGCTTTACATTTAATGTTGATTTGTAGCCTAGCTATCCATAAACATGATCAAATAAAAAAAAGTTGCGAAAATTTGCGATTTTCGGAGTAATTTGTAAAAATGTGATAGAAGTCAGGAAACAGAAAAACGCTCGCTATCTATTGCGGTTTGAAATGGTCCTGTTTACATCAATAGTTTGCGGTAAGTTTTGTAATTTATCATTGATATTAGGATGTCTTATCTTTTTTGCACTCATATTGCGTTTGAAAATATTAATCACAAAATTTTGATTCATGGAGAAAGTGTCATAAAGCATTTTGCAGTAGTTCCTATTGGTCAATTTTTAGAAGATGCACAAGAATCTCGTAATAAGGATTAGGTATAAAAAATTTCGTCTACATCATGCTAGGAAATGCTCAAGATCCACTACAAACGAGGATGTATTTCATACTCTTCTTTATACTTCAGATCCATACATAACCAGCATTAGAAAACCGTATACTAAAAACGTGAAGGAACTTGACGAAAACGCCTTAGATCTTTTGAAAGTAAACGAATTAATTTCAGATCCCGAAGTTCATCAAGTATAATTAACATACCTAATTAAAAAAAATAGTAAAGATGACAATTCATTAATTAACTAATCATAAAAAAAGATTTTTATGAAATATGACGATTAAAACCGATTTTAGTCATAAATATTTAAAAATCAAAAAATATTATTATTTAAATTGATACGTATTTTGATGTACTATATGATCTTGGGTTTTCGTAAACATTAAAATAATAGTATACATAGTTAAAAAATAAATATTGGACATTTTTTTATAATTTTGAATTTGTTTAATTTTTTAATGTAAGGTTTTACATTCAATCATAATAAATTATATTACATTTGAAGCCATATACACTATTCTATATCTGTGCAAAATTTTAGAACATAATATTCAGAAATAAAAAAGTTATTGATTTTTAATCAGAAACAGACCTTTATTTTCCATAGTGCGCCGCGACATGAATATGATCACAATGTCAGAAGACCAGCTATCTAGGATCCTGGCCAGCGTCATGCGAGGGTCGACTCCATCACCCGCTACCCATGCAGAAGTGCACGCGGTGCACTCTACACACAGCAACTTCACCCGGTGCACGGCTCGGTTCGACGGAGCCGCCTGCAACGCCGACGTCGTGGAAGCTTTCATCGAGAGCGTGCTCGTATACAAGGAGTGCGCGAGCGTCTCGGATGAGCACGCGTTACGTGGCTTGCCTATGCTGCTAACGGGAGAGGCCGCCGTGTGGTGGCGAGGAGTGCGATCTACCGTGGAGAACTGGGACGACGCGTTACGTCGACTGCGCTTCATGTACGGCACGCCACGTCCAGCTCACAGGATCTTACGTGACATATACGCACAGGAACAAACCAGTGAAAGTGCCGATGTGTTTATTTCGCGTGTGCGCGCTAATATCTCGCGTTTACCGTATCCTATAACGGAAGTAATGCAACTAGATATAGTGTACGGCCTTTTACATCGTAAAATCCGTAAACGTGTTCCGCGTGATAGTGTAAGTAGCGTCGACTGTCTACTCGAGAGAGCCAGGTATGTAGAGGAGACGCTTAACGAGGTGAAACAATCAGGTATGTCACCATCTAATAATAATAATACCGCGAACACGAATTTACGCGATAAAGATAACCCTTCAATTGCGACCGGTAAAAATATTAACCCGCCAAAGGCGACGGTGAAAAATGTTAACCCTCAAACGGCTACGTCGGACTCTAGTTCGAACATAGATTGTGGTAATGCGAATTCTAAACCACCACGACCACGTTCCTCGCGCTATAGACGTTCCGGACGCGTGATTGACGAGAGTAAGCCGAAAAGTAGCGAGTTAGCTTGCTATGGTTGCGGTCGCGAAGGGGTTATTCGGTCGAAATGTCCTACTTGTAAAGATAAATCTAAGGATGACACTCCGGCCGCGGTTACCGACAGGAAGGTGAGTTTTCAAAGTGCTTATACACTCGACTCCTCCGTAGCGCGGCCTACTATCGAAATCGAAGTAGCTTCGTTAGTTGGTGTCGCCGTGCTTGATACCGGCGCCACGGAAAGTTTAGCGAGTCCCGGTTTGTATACGATTTTATTAAATAACGGGACATGTTTTAGATCGGCCCACCGCACGATAGGGTTGGCCGACGGAACCCAACAAACACGTGATGTGTTGTTGGCCGATACGAATGTTGTAGTACAGGGTCGTAACATACCTACAACATTTATGGTTATACCAGAGGCGGAAAATAGGACGCTTCTCGGACAGGATTTTATTGCGAAAGCAGGTATTTTACTTGACCTTCAACAAGGTTGTTGGTACTTTTCGGATTCGCCTAAGGTAAAGGTACCCTTTGTGTGTTCATACAGCCTTATACCTAACAGTGGCGCAGAGCTAATGCAGGCTGATACCGCCGGCCTGGCGCTGAGAGAGAACGAAGGATCTAAGCTGTCACCTGCTCAGAGGTCGCAACTTAACCAGCTTATAGTTTCTAGAGCTGCGCGTTTCGCCACTCAGGGACCAGCCACGTCTTACGCTACTCACCACATTCGAGTAGGCGAGAGGCAGGAACCGACCGCCTCACCACCCTACCGGATGTCGGCAGGTAAGAAAGAGCTGCTAGACGGGGAGCTTGATAAGCTGTTGCAAGCAGATGTCATAGAGGAATGTGAGTCGCCGTGGGCCGCGAATGTAGTGTTGGTTAAGAAGAAAGATGGTGGGGTACGGTTATGTGTGGATTACCGTAAGCTGAACGCTGTGACGGAACCGGACCGATACCCACTGCCGCGCATTGAGGACGTCCTACATACCGCGAAGACTACCGCCTACATGTCAACGCTCGATCTCCATTCCGGCTATTTCCAAGTAAGTGTCGCGGAGGATGACCGGGACAAAACCGCGTTCATCACACCTTCTGGTACCTACAGGTTTAAGAGAATGCCTATGGGATTGCGTAACTCCGGCGCCACTTTCCAGAGATTGATCGACCGTTTCCGGTCGAACTTGACTGTACCGATCCGGACGCTCGAGGCGAGCGACAGCACCGAGACGCCTTCGGACACTCGAAGTGCAAGTAGACCTGTCACCATCTTAGGGTACCTAGATGACCTGATAGTCCTGTCGCCCACTTTTGAACACCACCTCGAGGACCTGGAAGCAGTCTTTGATAGGTTAGATAAGTTTAACCTGCGTGTTAATCGTAAGAAGAGCTGTTTTGCCTGTGATTCAGTGCGTTTTCTGGGGCACATTATCGAACCCGGTGGTCTAAAGGTAGACCCAGAGAAAACCTCAGCTATAGCTGACATGCCCGCCCCGAAGAACGAGAAGCAGCTTAAGGGTTTCTTAGCTACGTCGAGTTGGTTCCGACGTTTCGTACCTAATTACGCCGCTGTCGCGAGACCCTTAACGCAGCTTCTCAAGAAGAACAGCTCGTGGAGGTGGCATGATGAGCAGCAAGCTGCATTTGAGCACATTAAGAAGCTACTTGTCACCGCGCCTATACTCCGACAGGCCGATGAAGGTAAGCCCTTTTCACTCAGCACCGACAGCAGTGGTTATTGTCTCGGAGCAGTTTTAATGCAGGGGGAGGGCCCCGATGAGAGACCCGTGGAGTATGCTAGTCGCCTGCTGTCGTCGGCTGAACGCAACTACACCACCACCGAGAGGGAGGCCCTGGCCGTAGTCTGGGCAGTGACCAAGTTCAGGGGTTACATTGAAGGATCAGAGGTAATAGTTAAGTCTGATCACCAACCCTTGCGCTGGTTGATGAGTTTGAAGTCACCCAGCGGTCGTTTAGCAAGGTGGGCATTGACCTTGCAGGCATACAACTTGCAGATACAGTATACCCCCGGTAAGGTGAACGTGGTCGCAGACGCACTAAGCCGCCCCGCCTGTTGCGAGAAGGACCCAGGTGGATGTGAGGTATGTTTGGTGACTGTCGATATACCAAGCAGGGCACCTGCCGATGTGCGTGAAAACCAACTCAAGGACCCTGAGTTGAAGGCAATTATAGAAGATTTGGAGGATGCCGATCCCTCGAGGGGGAGGGGCTCGTCAGAACGAGGATACCTGATGTCTGACGGCGTGTTGTACCGATGTGCACCCGAGGCGGACGATGCTGACTCTGCCTGTCTCGTAGTGCCGAGCCATGAAAGGGAGCAAGTGCTCGCCGACTTTCATGACGCTCCTACTGCGGGTCACTTCGGTGTTGAGAGAACCTTACAGCGCATCAGAGCCCGTTACTTCTGGGTAGGTATGAAATCCTTTGTTTCTGATTACGTTAAGCGTTGTGCTGCTTGTCAGCGCTACAAAGCAGATAATAGGAAGCCTGCAGGACTGCTGCAGACGCCCGCTACAACCCGTCGGTTCGAAGTTGTTTCAGTCGATTTGTTCGGTCCTTTGCCGAAGACGTCTAAAGGTAACAGATGGATTCTTATTATAGAGGATGTGTGTACTCACTGGGTTGAGCTGTTCGCCCTGGAATCTGCTACCAGCGTGGAGTGTGCCGAGGTTTTGATCAACGAAGTTTTCTTAAGATTTGGTGTCCCGCGTAGGATGGTCAGCGATAACGGAGTTCAGTTTGTAGCTGAGGTAATGCAACAAGCTTGTCACGTGATGGGTATCAAACAGTCGTTGACACCGTTGTACCACCCGGAAAGCAACCCCGTTGAACGCAAGAACCGGGACCTAAAACCTCAATTAGCGATTCTTGTGGGACGAGACCACGCCTCTTGGGATCGGCATCTTGCTGCTATAAGGTTTGCTATGAATTCAGCTGTCACCGCGAGTACTGGATTTTCACCAGCTTTTCTCACCTTTGGGAGAGAGCTGCGCGCGCCTTCTGATGTCGTGACTGATATGAAGGCTATAGTGGATAGTGATAACTTTGTACCGAGCATCACGCCTTACCTCCGTAAGTTATCAACGGCGCTCCTTGATGCCAGAGATGTCCATGAACAGGCCCAGTCCATCAGGAAGAAGTACGCCGATGAAGGTAGACGTACGCCTCCGGATTACAAGGTAGGTGATCTCGTCCTTTTGAAGACGCAGAGTATGAACGACGCAGGCCGCGGGCAGACCGCGAAGTTCATCCCTAGGAGAGATGGTCCGTACCGTGTCCGAGAGGTGGTAAGTCCTACCACCTACGTTATCGAAGGAGTCACGCGAGCCGAACATATAGGACGGTACCATGTGTCTCACTTGACTCCGTTCGTTGGAGATATCACGCCTCCGGTTCGTGAAAAGCGCAGACGTGGTCGGCCCCGTAGATTTGATGCTAGTCCGAACGCGAGGACGCTATGTCCGAACTAGAGGGGGAGTGTGTAGCGAGGGTTGTTGACGGTAGGCATTTAACGCAACGCGTCGCGTATCGTGCGGCGAGCATCGCCGTGCCGCCCGCACCTCTCTCGCGTCGACAGTCGGCTCTACACGCTCGTAAAGATAGCATGGCGCGCGCGCGACTGCGCCGCGCGACTAACTACTGTGTGTGTTGGTAAATAAACTTTGTAACAACCGTTACAGATATAATTAAATGATTTGTGATTATCTGGGTTCCGATTTAATTTGTTTAATTCTGGCGTTTATAGTAATCCAAAATAATTTGATAATCATCATTAATATCTATATTTTACAGTTGAATAGTTTGTTTGTTTGCTGGCACGGGCGGACGGATTTGATTTGATTTGGGGGTCAGTCGCCTCAAGGTAAGCCAGGACTCGTCAACCTGGTCTAATTTGACGGTCCTTCAGATTTACTGTATATTGCGATTGAAAAATATTTCAGTGTAAGGCACTCCCTTTATCGAGGAAGGCTACGTATAATTAGGCTGAGCGAAGTAGTCCTCACGGGACGCTGATGAAACCGCTGTCAAAAGCTAGTATTCTATAAGAATCATCATCATCTCCCGAGCCTTTTCACAACTATGTTGGGTTAGGCTTCCAGTCTAACCGGATTTAGCAGGTTACCAGTGTTTTACAAGGTGAGACTACCTATCTGACCTCTTCAACCCAGTTACCCGGGAAACCCAATACCCATTGGTTAGACTGTATTAGAATTCTAGATATAAGAATATTACCACAAAAACCCTATACCTATTTCATATCAAACTGGGAAGTTCGAATAATGATTTAACCATAGCGCATGTACCTATACAGAATTATTCTTAACAAGTTGGTACTTCCCTTTACTTCGAGTGTTGCACAAATTTTAGGTGTGACCCAACCTTTATAAAATTGTATACAATATTTTTTCTCTCATTGTATTAAAGTTACAGGTACGAGTGATTTATAATATTTCCTGATTAAACACAATAGGTCACCGACATTAATGTAAAGAGATTGTGAAACGTGAAAATATTTAGGAAGTGGTTTAAAAAAAATCTCTTGTTTATCTGTTCGTGTTCTGTTATTTAACTGAAATTGAAGTTTCTTATATGTATTACAATATAATCTTGTTATGACAACGTAATTGAAAAATAATTTGTAAGTGTTATATATCGGGACACCTTTTTCACACACGGTCGTTTAGCCCTATGGTAAGCTATTGATTAGCTTGTGTTATGATGCCAACACAACTGATAAACTACATATATGTTTACATATTATGAAAACCAGACCACAGCCAACAAGCATGCTCATCACACAAATGTTGACCGTGCCGGGAATCGAACCCGGTACCCTCAGCTTGGCAGTCAGGCGTTGTTACCATTACGCCAACGAGGTCTTTTATAATAAAATGTTTCGTGTCGAGAAAAACTATTTTTTTTTAAACTCTTTGAACTGTTTTTCATATGGAATCAAAGTTTGTCATCTTCAATAAATAACTTGTAGCTATAAGTTACTGTTAAAGTGATGACAATAATAAGTACCGTTCGCAAAATTAGGTGTCAATGACCTTTTTCTTTATTATTGGTAAAAAGCAGAATGAAAAATTGGTACCAAACCAATATTACCAGTTACCTGAGTGACAGATTAAGGTCACGGTTTTTTTTCAACGATATAGTTTTTAATATAACTATCATTATTTATTTAACTGGCAAAAAATTTGGTTGTTCACATTATTAATAATTTAAGACTTTTTTTTTCTACTTTTTACAATACAAAATCATCATCAACATAGACATAAAAAACAAACAAATAAATTAAAAAAATAAACAAATCAAAAAAAAATAATTTAAAAAAAAATTGCCATGTCAATTTTCTACAACCTGTATAACGCCATTTGACATGTATACTGTCAATGCTAAGGTCACATTCCTTGCATCCCATTTTGTTTATGGTAAATGCGCTTTTAATAAATCGTCTCAAATACCCCTATTATTTTATGAAGATAGGCAGAGAGGTGTAAGTGATAAGAGATAACTGATAAAGTCAACATATTTTTTTTATTAACCTGTACTGTCCCACTGCTGGGCAAAGGCCTCCCCCATATCTTTCCACTTATCTCTATCGCAAGCTTTATGTGGCCAGCCTTCGAGGAACCGGTCCAAATCGTCTCTCCAGCGCTTCCTCGGTCTTCCTCTCGATCGTATGCCATCATTTGGGTTCTAATTCGTTGTAATCCTAGCCACTTATCAGAGTGCATTCGACAGATGTGAACCGCCCAATTCCTCTACAACTTTGCAGACTTATTGCCCACATCGACTATATTCTCGTACTATCTACTATCTTATCGTCTTAGACCGTCAACATATTTAATTGAGCTTCTTTCCAGCCTTCACGTTAATAAAGTGTCGAAGGATGAACTTTTTAGGATACTGTTAGATAGTTAATATTTCCGCGAAAAAACGTTTAGTAAATCAACGATTTTCACTGTGAAGGATTTTTTTTTATTGGATTCAAATGAATTTCTACTAACGAGGGGAAACCGGGTACCCAAGTGATTCACCTGTGATGTTTGTCCCTTACTTTCTTACTAATATTATAAATGCAAAAGTAACTCTTCTGTTCTTCTGTCTGTCTGTCACGCTTTCAATCCTAAGCTACTGAACTGATTTAGATAAAATTTGATAGACATATTATTAGTCTAGATGCTGAGAAAGGACATAGGCTACTTTTTATGCGGGTTTTATTTTATTTTTATTGAGCACTTCTTTGCTAAGTTTGGATCAAATTGCTGACTGTGTTCAAATTTGATTAAAATAGGTTAAGTAATTTAGAAGTCCATTGCACACAAACATCGTGACACGTAATTTATATATTGAGATACTCGTACCATTCAGAACCCCCCAACAGCCTTTCACATCACAATAAATACCTAAACTTTGTGGAATCAGACAATTATTTCTTCACGATATTCCCACGTTCCCACCCTCTTAAGTCACAAAAATTATTGCCACACCCCCACTTGATTATCAACCCTGGGGTTATTGTAATACGGTGTAAATTCGCATACTGTTATAAGGGTGAATCCGAAGTTGTCCGAAGATTACCGAACGCCCGCAGCGAACAGGTGCTCTATCTTGTACATCTTGATGACCGGACGTAGGTCTGTCATGAGTCTTGATACTTGCTAGTGTTATTTTTGTTTTTATTTTTTATTATTTGTGAATTGTGAGGCGTTTTAATGGGCAATAAAAATAATTTGCTTAAATTGAATTAGTTGGCGGCATGTATAAAATGCTTTTGCTGTTGTTCTTAATTGCTTTAATTATGTTACATTATATCACCGATATCTTCGTATTAACAGCATATTCATAAATATAACATATATTTATGTAGGGGTTATCTTATGGATGGAACTGTGTACCAGTGTTACATGGAGCGACTGCTTATCTTACCTCCGTATTCTAGTTATCTGTCAACCCTATTCTACTTTGTTACACTAGTTGTAAGACTCTCTGGCTTCTAGCTACCCGTAATGACTGTCAAAAGATGTTCAAATCCCACCATTTTAACATGCCTTCCAAAACACGGAGATTTCTCGACTCGTGCGGCTATTACTTAGCCAAGAGCAAGTATAGCACAAATTAAAAAAAAAATACAAATCTAGCGTCTAAATGCGTATCAAATATCAAAACTTAGTGTACGCTCTACACATCTCACGTGGCTACGAGTATGTAAGGGTTAATAAAGAATGTCGGTTCGTGTATACGCGTATAGGTACCAAAATCGAACTAGAATTTTATTACAAAGGTAGGTTTGGTATTCTTTTGTGGTCTGTATTTTAAAATTAAAGCCACTGGTTCAAAATGGGTATCATATTAATGGAGAAAGAAAATATTAAAAAAACCCAGTGACTTTGATTCTTAGTGAATTCGGTACGAAACGGTGATCGAGTCCGAATCGAACTTCGTCTGAAAAATGGCCTTGTAAAAACTACAATACTCTACAAGAAAGTTTCTCTAAAAGGGAAAGTCTTTTCCAATTTCTATTAGCACACACTAAACAAAATAAACACCTTACTAAACAATTAACGACCATTGAAGCACATCCCACTAAAATTAGGGCACTTTTAATTAGTGCCCAAATACTATTAGGTGCGCACCGAATGCGCAGACGCAGCCAGCGACGCGTGACGTCATGCTACCCATTGTCTTCTCTGATAAACTTGACTAACGGACGCTTAATAGGCTCAAACCTTTTAACTTCACGCTTATCTAACCTTTTAGGGTGAGCAGTGAGTTTAGGATTTATTTTTGCATAACTACTGGGGTGAAATGCAACGGACTGATAGTTTGCCGATGATGACAAATGAGGCATATCTCCAGTTGTTTCTATGTCAAGGGCTTAGAAGGTAAATTAATTATGCCGTTACTGCAGATGTCTTCTTTTTATCAACATCAAGGCACTGGAGACTCCGAGGCTGCGGGTTGTTTTCAAGAGTTACAGTGGCCCTGGCGCACAGGGACCTCCATAAGGAATGTTGGATGGTTTTAGTCAATAAGTGTCTGTGTCGGGAGTGGTCATTTGATGATTTCCCACGAAAAAAAAGGACTTAGAAGGTAACTCATATATGCCATTAGTGCAGGTGTCTTCTTTTTATAATTTTCAGGGCACTGGATACTGCTCTTACGAAGTAGGATTGAGGGTCAATAATCACGATTGCTTAAGGCGAATCGGTGATTTCAGACTTTAAATTAAAGATTTCCTCAAGAGGATTTTCTACACCTTTACGCAGCCATTGGTGTCGAAGATAGACTTGGATATGAAAAAACCCTTAGTGAGCCAACAAATTAAAAATAAACATTTAAAAAACCCTACATTTCATCCTAAATTCAATTCCAAAAAATGTTCAATAACCAACAAAAAAATCTAGAAAAATACCTACAAGCTTTCCTATTATATCCTCAAAAACACATTATATAAAAATATAACCTAAATTGCTAACAGGTTCCACGTGAAATTTAAAATATAAGTGGTAGGTACAAGGGCGAAGGGCTAAAATGGTAAAAAATATACATTTGATGGAGTGTAGTTTATCTTACAACTGGGAAAACACACTGAAAAAATATCGTGCGCCAAGGAAAATATTCGTAAATGAAAAAACAGCAGTCGCCGACAAGTGGAGGCCAGGGCTGTCGCAACCATCTGAATTTAGATAATAATTTACTATGTACAGACGCCATCACATCAAGCTACTACAATCTGTCACATTCCCTTAATAGATTTTCAACTTTATCGCTGAAGCATATCGTTGAAAGTTCATTGGGATTTTTTTACAGTTTCGCGTAGCTTGATGTGCTGTCGTCTGTAGCTAATTTTTCTTTTAAATGTGTTTTTTGGGATAACTTTTAAATATATATATTTAGGTCACATTATCTTTGAAGGATCTCAAAGACTTCTGAAAATCATTCCCTTGACCGCAGCGAAAATCCTTTTTTGTAATTAATGTATTTTTTTATTTCTTCCCACAAGTACTTCTGCTTTGCAGTTATATAAAATAATAACAAACCTATCACAAATGGTCAAAATTAAAAAAACGGCGAAAAAGATCTGTCCGTCATACCATCTGACCTGTTTTCTTAAAGACTGTTATTGACCTTAATGCATATAACCTTCTTCTCCACCTGAGTAGGTAAAATGTGCCAGAAAGGTATAAATCCAAAATCGGCAACCCTAACCAGCATAAAGTATAGTCTATGTAAACGTCGCTATAGCTAGCGACGACGGCCGCGACACCTGCCCGCTAAATGAGAGTTAACAGCGCGTCCCTTATATCTACCAGAAGTATAGAAGAAGAAGAGAAGCATTGCTTTTTAAATTAAGGCTTAGATTTCATATTGGTGTATAGCATCTTAGAAGTCGTGAGAAGATTTAAACCTATTCAGAGGTCATTTGATAGAAGTGAAATTTGCTATAGATAGTCTTAATTTCAAAGTAAGCTGCAGACTATGTAGATGGTGATGAAACCAAATGAAGCCCAGTCCTATTGTGGACCTGAGCTCTTAAGTTAAGCAAAATTATAAAACGTATTTCTACTTTTAGGAGTGTTTGGATTCACAATATTCTTCCAAATATTATGAAAAAATTACCATGAAGCCATTGTATTTCAGGTCGACACCAATATGTAGGTAAGCAGAAGAAACTTACGCAGTTTCGTGTAGCTTCTAAAGGATTAAAATTAAAAAAAAGGACTTGAGGATTGAAATTGAAAAAAAAAAGAAAGACTTGAGGATAGTATATAGGATTTTTGCCGAAGTTGCGGGAATTGTTCCCAAGAGTTACCGCGACCCTGGCAAAGAAAAACCTCCAGAAGGAACAAAAGTGGGTTTTAGTCAGTAAAATTCTGCCACTCCAGCGGCAACCATAGCAAGAGGGATCACCATTTGAAGATTTTCCACCCAAAGAAAAGTGTATACCTAGGCTTTTAAGTAGGTAAGATCCTAATATTGGTATCTGATGTAGATAAGCATACTCTATAACTAATTTCATATACCAACTATTAAAACACAACACTGGAACCAGACAAAATTATTCGCAATTTAAAAAAACATTCCGATAAAAAGCCTAAAAAATATATCCAATTTCTAGACCTACATAGGTACAAGATTACTAAGATAATAGATAGCTACAGCAAATGAAGCGTCGACGTCGCGCCAAAAAAAACACTGGTTAAAATCTCCTCTACCCGTTGTTGTTTTAGGCCTCGCAAAATATTGGGCTCTGTAAGCGAAGAATAACAATGGCGTGAGCGCACGCCCCTCCCCCTACGGGTGACGAGAAACGGTAATTATGTTTATTGATCATTTTGCATTGTGTTTTTGGTGGTATTGGTTTTGCGTGGGACTGATGTCTAGCTATAAGTGCTTTAGAGGTTTTAAGTAATTATTGTTTTTTTGAATTATGTTACCGGCCGAATCTTCTTTTAAATATGGAAGCATAGAAAAGTGTGAAGATAGTTTTTTCTTTATATTATCAATGTGATTCCGACGTCGGCTCCTTCCAGATACACTGATCATGATCTCTGGAAACAACTGTTCTCATTGAAGAGTTAGTTTCCACAGTACCTACTTAGTAGAACGAAGATCTAGGTTTATTTGGAGAACAAAGCATGATTCGATTATCATATGTATAGTACTTAGTAACTGATGAATGAATTGATAAATCACACAGCTCTGATTCATACATACATAATATCCCCCAAAGAATCGTACTGAACGCGCTTTCCATTAATTCAGTATAGAAAAAAAAAGATTTTTAAAACAGTTCGCCCGTGTTATGACGCATACATTTCTCGAAATGTCTCCAAAAAAACCGGCAGCATTTTCAATATGTAAGAATTACTAAACAGGAAATTTTCTGAATATTCTTACTTGAAAGTCCGTTGCGTTTTTCCCGTAGAAAATTTGAACTGGGGCAGTTGGTTACGAAGCAATGTGTAACGAAATATTGATATCGTATTTTCTTGAGCTGCCGTTGATTCGAAGGTTTTGTTTCTTAGAATTGAATTTTAGATTGATTCAGCGTCTAATTAGCGATGAATCTAGACTTTCCAATTGATCAGGTCCAAAAATCGATTTTTGCATAGTGCTGCAGCCACGCGCCTTTCCGATCGATTCTCCGCGCGTGGACAGTCACGCACGTTCTATCTGATCTCGATGCCCACTCGATTCGATATCGATTCACATTTTTTCTCATTGGCTTCGGAGTTTTTTTGAACCTTTTATAGAAGGCGCCCGTTTTTTGGCGCGCGTCGCGCTTGTCTCGGACCAATCTCTTTGGTAATTTCTTTTTTTTACCTTACCTATTGTCGACAGTCCAGTGCAACTTGTTTTTGGATTTATATAGACCGTTCTTTCTTAATGGTTGAGTTAAATGTTGCCGTAAACCGTTACTGTAGGTTTTTTTTGTTCGAAAGTGAGGCGACTTTTTCAAGCTTTTCGCCACGCAAATTTATTTGGAGAAAATCGGATGGATCTGCCGGTACAGCTAGCTTATTGAGTTTTTGTTAAGATTTTCAAAAGATCCATCAGAAACAGCATTTTGATAGTGATTTTATTCGATATCTCACTGGATGTCATTAAATGCTGATTTTCAATTAGTTTCACTTTTAAATCACTTTAAAATTGCAATATCTTTCTTACAAAATGAATAAACCTAAAATGGTGACGAAACTCAACAACATGGATAAAAAAAGGACTTTCAGATCAAAGCCAAACCAACCATCAAGAGAAAATCCAACTCTCCAAATTATTTAAGTTGTGCCCAACCGGGTCCATGTTGTTTCTATCTTAAAATGCCTTTATAACATTTGAAATGCTTATAAAGAATTGAGTATTGAGAAAAAATACCTGACATGCCATTTGGACTGTCTGCTTTTTTAAATTTTCAGTCCAAGTACCTAAACCTATTCAGATGAAATTTTTCCCCAAACAGAGCTTATGACAGTTTATCTGACTTCTTAAAGAAGTTTCCTAGCAAACCAAAGGAAACTTCTATTAACATTCAACTAATAATTGTATTCAACAACTAATCTATTCAAGTAATGACTAATCTATAAATATTATAAAGCAGAAGAGTTTGTTTGGTTGAACGCGCCAATCTTAGCAACTTCTGGTCCGATTTAAAAACATTCTTTCAGTGTTAAATAGTTCTTACGGAGCGCGAGTGAAACCGTTGGCAGAAGCTAGTATAATTACTAAGTATGTAAATATAGGCTAAAAACTTCAAATTACCTTTTTTTTGTATCGGCTACTCGCTCAACCATACCGCTTAACCAGTCTATCCTGTAGAGGCCTAGAATTTAAGCCCTCCAGCCAGGGGTACAAAAGACCACATTGTAAACACAATTCATTATCAAAAACCAGAAGCCTGTGTTGTGTGGTCTCCAGTGAAATCGTTCACCAATCACCGTCACGTCGCGTGCTGGTAACTGCTGGAGAGACAGGTGCGCCCCCTCCGGCGATGCTGCCAAATTTCTGACGCGTGTAATGTTACTGCAAGAATTTGCATTGCGGTTTTTTTTATGTGTATTTTATATTTGAGAAAATATAATAAAACGCGTAATAGTACCTACGGTCAGGGTGGCCTAGTGGTTAATGCACCAGCCTCCCAAGTATGAGTGTGCGGGTTCGATTCCAGGTGAGACAAGTACACCTTTTCTGAGTTACCTATATGTACTGTATTTTCCAAATATATCTTGGACACCAGTGACTAATTAAATGTGAAGGAAAACATACCGAGGGAGCCTGGTCTACAAAATTGTACCTATATCACCAACCCGCTTTGAACAAGCGTGGTGAATAACGCGCATCCTTCTCTGTGTAAGAGGAGACCGGTGACCAACAGTGGGACGCTAAAAATGCTGATGATGATAATAACTAAAATGAAGAAGGAAATTCTGTATTTGTATGCAGTAAATTACAAAATACAGCCTCCAAAACGTCCACCGTCGAAACGAAACTCCAAAACATCGAATAAGTAGTGGCGCAACAAACTCCCTAACAACAGGTCTATCTGTTAGATTCGAAGAACCTTTTAACAATCTTTACTTAGTATACAATTACTATAATGCTATATATTACTAAACATATAAGAATAAATGTATAAAATATAAATTGAACTGAAATTGGTCAACGCGATATGAGTTATTTATATAGGCCTTAGAAACCCTTGACCCACTTCGTAGGTCCTTATTATAGTCAATAATGCTTCTTTTTACTAACGGCAATCGTGTCAAAAAATGTAATATATAAAAACTTAAAACACTTATCATCGAAATTAACTTTTACCGAAGATGTAGTTGTTCTAAATTATCCAATTAGTCAATGCCACTTAGCGAGAGAGTTAATTTTTATGATCGTAATTTGAAGAAGCGTTTTTAACCGATTACGGTGAAGCACAATTCGCTAATTCATGTTTTTAATAGGTATTTGTAAGATTTGATTTTGCCAGTCTAACCCCTTGCATTGGGTTGCCCGGGTAACTGGGTTGAGGAGGTCAGATAGGCAGTCGCTCCTTGTAAAACACTGGTACACAGCTAAATCCGGTTAGACTGGAAGCCGACCCCAACATAGTTGGGAAAAGTCTCGGGAAATGAATAAATGTAAGATTTGATTTTAACAAAGTACACCTCATTTTTATACTTACCTTGAAAATTTTAGTCATAAAACAAAACTAAGTGGAATTGTTGCCTCCTTACCTTGAGATATAAAACAGAGGTTCTGACTATGTACCTACATGAAAAAAATTGGTATAACTCATTAGAAAGGCTATCATTAATTCATTATCTCTATTGATTGGGATGCTTTTAGTGTTGCACTATTCGGAACGGCACGCCAATTGCTTCGACTATCCGACAATTTATCAGAATTTGGTGTAGAGAGCAATTGTTTTTATAAAAAAAAAGTTTATTAGTCTTATTTACGGTCAGTAACAAACTTGCGATTATTCTGACGTTGTTGATATACATAGGTGGTGATAATCGCTTCATCAGGGGATCCTTGAGATCTTTTTAGCCCTATCACATAAAATTAAGCGTAGTTAATTCTTTTTATGTCGTGGTAGCCTAGTGGTTAAAGCACTAGCCTTTCGAGTATGATGAGTTCGATTCCAGGTCAAGTACCAATGTAACTTTTCTAAGTTATACGTACTTTCTAAGTTTGTCTTGGACACCAATGACTGATTAAAAGGTGAAGGAAAACATCTCGAGGAAACCTGGACTATAAAGTCTGAAAGCACCAACCCGCATAGAGCAAGCGTGGTGATTAACGCTCAATCCTTCTCCGTGGGAGAGGAGGCCTGTGCCCAGCAGTGCGACGATGAAAAAAAGAAATACTATTTGTTGGCTCTTAGTTACTTCTCGGTTGGAAAGCTAACATAATATGAAATAATAACTTCTTCCAGTCTTAACCTGATGCAGCTGAGTACCAGTGTTTTCCGTGGAAAGACTGCCTGTCTGACCTCCTCAACCCAGTTACCTGGACTTATATAATAAATTAGGTTTTTATAAAGGCTCATAAAATGGTTGACTCAATATGCAAATGCTAGGAGAACAAATTTTAATATATTTTACGATAATAATACCGTAATATGATTGTAGCTATGAAAAAAGCGATGATTCACGACTCGATTCAAGATGGCTACCATATTTCTATCAGCTGTTGATTATATATCATGTTCTGGGATTCCCACTTCTTTCAATAATAATACAACCATCAGAGCATGACGAGTATTTTATGGTGTTCTACAAGGTTTTAAGGTATGCAAACTTCTCTTTAAACAATTGTAACAAAACAAAAATTTTATTACTCCAACCAGACCACCATTATTCAGAAACCTTTAGGAACATCCAAAATCTAATCACTCCTCATATTTTCAATTATTTTATGGCATTGGACTATGTACCCTACCACAGGTCTTTCAAAATTTATAAAGCATGGACCCATGAGGATAGTGGAAAGAGAACTTTATCTATTATTATATGACTGGCCGTATATCAATCATGTATTCCAGCAAATATTATAAAGCTCAGACAAAGCTGTCGATAGAAGTAGGAGACGTCAAACGTATAAGTACGTAAGTGATTTTTTTTTAAGATTTTTAACTAATTCTAACACCCGAATTTAGAGCCTATATATTTTAAACCTTCTTCAATCAATGGGCTATCTAACACTAAAAAATGTTTTCAAATCAAACCAGTAGGTGCTGAGATTAGCGAGGTCAAACAAACTCTTCAGCTGTCTTAGTATATACATATGTATATGATGATCAGTAATGGTATTAGAAATTTACATTCCATCAAGAATCATTGCAGAGTGATTCAAACGATATCAATTTAATGAAATCGGTATTCTTCGCTTTACGAGGCGCGTAACATTTGGATTGCCCTTTGGAAGACAACAGCCATCAGTTGAGCTGGTAGCTAATGATTGAGGGCACTTAACTTTCGTGATCGGCAGACGTTTTGGTATGGGCTTCCGTCTGCCGGAGCGTGACCATGAGTGGTATGTGTGGTAGTGAAAGCGAGGATATAGAAAGCTTTTACGAGTAAATATGTTATTTAATCAAAATCTGCTTTTAAATAATCATATCGTGTGTTAGTTTACTTAGTGTACATATTAGGACAGAAACCCGGCTAGTAGAAACTTCCATCTTCAGCTCTTCTCCGTTGGTACTGCTGTCGTGAGCATCTTCAGTTTACCTGCGGGAGAAATAACAATTACAGACACCGCAAACTTAAGTGTTCAATAAATAGTCAATAGAAGCGTAACTTCGAAAGATCTGCATCACCTTTGCGAGACATTGCAAGGACTTTGCACCCCGACGGTGACGACCTTGATCGATCTTGGCGGTGAAGGTTGTATACGTATTTGCTGCTGAGCATTCGGCCAGAGTGACGCATAACATCTACCAATGCCAGCGCGAACCCTATGAGGAACTTTCATACCTCCCATACCTAAAACACAACAAGCGTAATACCTATACATCTCCCTTATTATCTGCTACGTCCAAAAAACAAAGGCGTGCCTTCAGCGCCAAGCTATGAATTCATCCAAAAGTACCTACAATAGAGTTCGGAATTATATCGATTACCAAACTGACTTCAACTGTGGTGTGCTGGGTACTTTTTGGCTTGTCATTTATACGTGACTGTGGCGGTCAAAGGGCGCTCATACCTTCTCTGTAGGACAAGAAGCCTGTGCCCTGTAGTGGAAAAGTAAAAAGGCTAATATTTAACACGAGCACCGCTTTATATCGCTATAGCATATCTAACACTGTACAACAACTTAAAGCTACCGGTACATATCTAAGAGCATTTTACGTCTTCACTCGCCAACCGCAGCGCTACACGGTTAACAGTTGGTATCTTATCTACAGCATCTCGATAACCCACGGAGAAGGCGTAAAAAATATATTAATGTACTTGCGGTATCATAACATGGAATTTCCCATGTTTTCATTATGTTAATTAAGGAATTTGACTCCAGTCTAACAAGGGGTAGGTATTGGGTTGTCCAGGTAACTGGGTTGAGGAGATCAGATAGGCAGTCGCTCCTTGTAAAGCACTGGTACTCAGCTAAATCCAGTTAGACTGGAAGCCGATCCCAACATAGTTAGGAAAATGCTCAGGAGATGATGATGAATTTAAGAATTTATTCGGTCTGAAAGAAGCAATTCTTCCACTGATTTAGCTGCACTTTTGACAAAAGTATTAGAGTAAAATACTCTACAGTGAACTATTGATAATTATCATCATCATCAGCCTTTTTTATCGTCCTATTGCAGGGCATAGACCTCTTTTCATACACTGAGAAGGATTGAGCGTTAACCACCACGCTTGCTCAATGCGGGTTGGTGATTTCAGACCTTATAGTCCAGGTTTCCTTGAGACGTTTTCCTTCACCTTTAATCAGTCAGGTCCAGGATTTAATTAGGGCCAGTTTCACCTGTTACGGATAAGTTCCAGATAGTTTACCTGGTAAATAATTTCATACAAATTCTGTTCCATTTTTAATTTATCTGGTAGATAGTGGCTATCCGTAACCGGTAAACTGGCTCTTAATATTTTATTTATTAGAACTATTGACAACTAAAGAAACTAAAGAAACGATGGATGGATAGCGTGAAAGTTGATATGGCTAGAAAGAATGCAACTTGTGAGATGACGGCAGATAGAAGAGCGTGGAAGACAAAAACATGCTGCGCCGACCTCAAATAAAACTTGGAATAAGGGCAGGAGGATGATGATGATGATGATGACTATTGACAACCAAAGACAACGAAAATAATTGAATAGAGACATCTAAGAAGGGCTGGGTTTTATTTCAACGAGCATTTTATGAGTAGGGAAATTTCTCACTATTTCTCAAAAACGTTATTTTACTAAAAATCATTTAGTATGTATTACATTAGTAGTTTGCCCTTACAGCATTGTTTTGTATGTACCGTAAAGTAAATTAGGTATCAAAATAAGGTTAACTTCGCTGTCTAGACTCTGAATATGAACTGTGGTTTGAAGATCTAGTTCACGATATAAGTTTTTCAACGCCTTTCAGGCTGTAGAAAGTCAGTATGGTTTGATTTAAAATGGTTCTGTTTTGAACAAATATTGACACGATTATATGGGTTTGATGTGTGTCAAATCGATTCCTTTCGTGGACAGAATTTGCAGTAGGTATGCATTTATTACAGAACTAAGAAACTGATCATCTTTCTTTTTATGAGGTTAAGTAGAAAATGCTACCACGTAGTTACCCGAATATCGACGATTTTTTTTATGTCACATATATGAAATAACACTTAGGTCGGATCATTTGGAGGCCCAATATATCGCCTCCTATACGGCATTGTCAGTAGCGCTATTATGAATCTTTAATTATGCAGGTGTAGGTGAACATTGGGCAGAAATAAAGATGTCACCGAGGCTGCCACAAGATGCCACATCATCTTAATTGATCATGAATTTGATCAAAAGTAAACTGGCCTGATTCCCCTTAATAAGACTTACTGAGTGAAACAACTAGGTACTTTAAGAACTACCAAATAATTACTGATCAATTTCATACAGTGTATTAGAGACTCCTAATTTGTACAACCAAAAATCCAATTCATTGCCAATAACTACGACTGAATAGCACTCCAATCAATTTTCCCAAAAACAATTCGTCTGGCCAGACTAATCCAAATCCCGCCAAATTAACTGTCACAAGTTTTTTACGCGCCAAATCCGCATGCGTCTGCCATAATCTGTGGTAGAATAATCGTCGCGCGTGCGAAAACCAAAACTAACAGTTACGCCATAGAGTAGGAAGATATAGAAGGTGACACGTAACTACATAGGTCATTTATTATTATTACAGCTTTTTCATATTATCTGAAAACTGAAAAGTTCAAGGAAATTCAGAGTTGTTGAGTCTGTACGAAAACATACATTTTCTTTTTCTTCGAATTTCTAATTGATTTTAACTTAATTAATTAGTATTAGGTACTAGCTTTAAACGAGGTAATTTTAAAAAGAAATGGAAAAATAATCTTCATGAAGTAGACAAACAGATACTCAGACAGAGAAATCGATATTAACATAACAAAGTTGAATAGAATTATTTGTTCGTTTAAGTATAAGATAAAGCGGACGAAACCGCTTCTGTATTTAGTTACAAATATCCCATTTACTTCGCGCATGTACCTATCATTATTTTTATTTAATATATGACTAAATATTATTAGCTTAAGACACCCCGATTTTTTTATATAACAACATATATATACAGGAAAACCATAACATATCATGGGTTTTTTAGTCAATGGACGCTCTATTACAACCTTGCTCATGGTTACGCGCCGTGAATCACCACAGATACAAAATACAAAGGTAATTAAGGCCACGAGCTCACCTGTTTAGAGACCCCCAGGCATAAACATGTAATTGTGTGTCAAACTGACAGATTAGGCTGAATAGGTTATTATTGGTGCTACTCTTTTAAAAGATGAGCACGCTTTTTTAGACCATTAGAACAATCTAGAAATAATGAGCGTATCGAAAAATCTATTTTATCGTCAATATATTTAACAAAGTTTAAAGTTTATAGTAGTCCATAGTCGAATGATGGTAATAAATGTATATAGGAAAATTCCCAAAGATATTAGAGAGCTACCTACAGCAAGATTTAAAAAGAAGCTAAAAGCTTGGCTTATTGAAAATTGCTTCTACACATTCATCATCATCACAACCTTTTTATCGTCCCACTGCTAGGCACAGGTTTCCTCTCCGGAAAAGGATTGAGTGTTAATCACCACGCTTGCTCAATGCGGGTTGGTGAATTAAGACTTTATAGTCCAGGTTTCCTCGAGATGTTTTAATTCACCTTTTAATCAGTCATTGGTGTCCAAGATATAATTAGAAAGTACGTATAATTTAGAAAAGTTACATTGGTACTTGACTGACCCGGAATAGAACCCGCACCCTCATGCTCGAAAGGCTACTGCTTTAACCATTAGGCCACCATGACTAACTTGACACATTGGGGGAATTTAGTAATTGTAGAGTGTAAACTTTAATTTTTGTGTAATTTTCGCATGCCTACTGAAGGCGTGATATGCTTGGCAACTTATATTTGTTAATCACATTTTGAATTTACCATGACGTCTCTGCGAATAAATATTTTTCATTCCATTTCATTATCATTATTTTTAAAAGTCAATAAGACTTTGCAATAGCAGTCTGTCTGGTCAGAAATTGACTCATTAGTCCATGTGTTTCGCGTGAAGCCACAAAACTGTTTGTTTGCTATCAACATTACTGCGCTTGGCAACGGTCGTGCGGTTACCGATTTGTCTATGGTTACTGTTTGAAGTGTATTTATTTCATCACAACCGTTTATCGTCCCACTGCTGGGCACAGGTCTCCTCTCCCACGGAGAAGGATTGAGCGTTAATCACCACGCTTGCTCAATGCGGGTTGGTGATTTCAGACTTTGCAGTCCAGGTTTCCTCGAGATGTTTTCCTTCACCTTTAATCAGTCATTGGTGTCCAAGATAAATTTAGAAAGTACGTATAACTTAGAAAAGTTACATTGGTACTTGCCTGACCTGGAATCGAACCCGCACCCTCATACTCGAGAGGCTGGTGCTTTAACCACTAGGCCACCACGACTTATTAGGCCACCACGACTTATTAGGCCACTTATTAGGCCATTTATTTAATATCCAGTCATTATTATTTAAATACAAAAAGTGACTTTATAAAATTTTAATCTAATTTTTAATATCTGTTAAGTTATTTTCATGTATTAAAACAGTTGAACAAATGAATGTCATTTTAGCAGCCAGAAAGTAGTGCAATAATACTGTATGTATTTGCACATCATGCTTCTACAATCTGTCAAATTTACAATCTGTCAAAGCATATGGTTCAAAGTTGATGGGGAAAATTTGACAGTTAGAGAAGCGTGCTGGCTTCTAGAAAAATAGAACAATGAGGTATATTTTATTTGGGGTCCCTAGGAAACCCAACTATGAATATTTTTTTATATATATTAGATATTTATATATTTATATTTATTTGTATTAGAATCTGCACTATGTGAACACCGAAATCCTTATTATTATTTAGAAAGCTGAGGTAGACCACACAAATTGCAGCATTTATTCGGCTCGCTAATGTATGCATATAAATTGTTTTGTATCGTCGCATAGCTGTTATTTTGTGCATAGTGCCTGTATGACTGACTGGATTATATTTTTATCACATATTATAAGTGATGAACACTTATGATCATTTAATGAATGATCCTACAGACATAAGCTGCGTGTTGTTCGCAAGAGTTACCACAGCCCTGACACACAAATAGACCTCCAGAAGGAACATAGTGGGTTTTAGTCAGTAAAAGTTTGAACATCCAGCTGCACCCTGAGCGGGAGGGGTCATTTGATTATTTTCCATATACAGACATACAGGTACCTACAGCACACATCTTGTACCTACCGCAGACAAAAACCCGAAAAGGCAGGTTCTCACCACTTTTGTAATCGTCTCGGTAAGACGCCCTTTAGCCAACCCTAGTAGGTAACTACAAAAAGGCTGTTTTGTCCAGCAGTGGGACTTTAAATAGCCTATATTTTTTTAATACGTTCAGCAGGCTTAGCATGGCGATTCTATATCTATTCTATCAAGAAAAGACAAAGCTCTTTCTGTCAATGTTAACATGTCTTCTGCCCGAAAATGGCGCGGCCTGTCAACTCGCATATAATCACTTGTTATGTATGTCGATCGAAGAAAAGAAAAAAATCTTCAAAAAATGTCAAAAGAAATGTTACGTCAATCTTTTACTTTTCTGTCATTATGTCCATTCTCCGGTAGATAAAACTTTTTTCTACGGTTGCCATGCTAAGCCTGCTGCTGTATCTGGGATATATTTTACAAGCGAGCATACCCGCGATCAGTTCTAGTCATGAAGCTGTTAAAGCCATTTGCTTTTGGGAATTGGTTTATCATCATCGAGCCATCCCCGTATCAGGTCGATCTATAACTGTACCTCCGTAATTATTGTCTTCACTTTGATGGAATGGATTCGGCAAATATAGATGCCCACTCATATGTACGGTTAGCAAATCTTAAGTCACGGAAAAGTCGTCGAAGCAGAAATAAAATGTTTTGGTGTAAAGATGATTAAGGGTCTGTTCATATCTAACGGAATATGCGTCGCGTATTATCGGTCGCGTAACGTCAGAACTGACAAATGTATAGAAAAACACTTGACCGTTCACACTCAACCGATGATACGTTAGTGCGATTGATGATACGCTCGGCGTATTTTACATCAGATATGAACCGACCCTAAATGTGCCAGCTAGTGTATTACTTGGGCTCTAGATTGAATAATTTAATTTTAATGTAGTTGTTTTTTAATTTTGCCTTAGAAAATATTTATTGAATAATACGTTAAATTTCTCAATTACGTGTCAAATATAATTAAAATAATATAGAGTAGAGCTTTTTTCTACTTATATTTCTTTAACCTTAAAAACATTTATGTGCATCAAATTGCCGTACACCTGTGGATTTTGGCCTTTAGAATAGATATTAAGGAAAAGTTGTATTCGTTTGTTTTAAATAAACATAATTTCCACGAATAAAAGAAATGCATATTATTATCATCATACAAAATGTAAGTGACACACCGTTTTCAATCAGCTGTTTAGATAAAAATAAAAAAAGTAAATTGATCCTCTCCATTTGACCCACTTTTTGGAACCTTGCAACTGTGAAAATAAAAACATTAGACTTTGGAGTTGAAGCACAAAATAAAAAAGCAAAACTTCAGAAAATTGCTCTATTTTGTTTGCTATCGCTACTGACTAGCCAGTGGCGAGCGTAGCACACGTAAGGAGATGGGCATGACATGCACTACCGCCACGCCACTGACATTACTTCATTAAAATTCTATTAACGGAAGCATTCTCATAAAAATAACCTATCAAAAACTACCTAACTCCATTCAACTACCAAGCTATAATCAACCCTAGCATCATCACCCTAAAGCTCAAATTCCCGAAATGTCTAACCCTTTACTTACGTCAATCAAGCGTGCGTCAAAATTTACGAATTGTTTTGAACTTTATTGATACGTGTATAAAGGTTTACTTTCGGTTGTATTAATAGCAGTCAATCATGAAAAATCTTCAAGAGATAGGCAGGTAGTTTTCACGATCGCAATACGGTGATCGGAAGTCGATGAGAAAAAAAAAGTTGAAGAACTTTCGTCTATTTATTTCTATTTTAAAGAAATTGTTATTGTGCCCTACAATACTGTGATTTGAGTAAAAGTTTTTTGGTACAATGTAAATAATGAGGCTTTGGATGCATTAAAAGCCAATGAAATGTGAATGTCGAGTAGCTACACAATTCCTGAGGAACATAGACTATGTTTTATTCGGGTACGCGGACGCAGGAAAAACCGTAAGAAATTTCTAGTTTCACAAACTCAAACTCAAACTCAAACTCAAATTCAAAATCATTTATTCAAACTTGGCTGTAAAACAGCACTTTTTGACGTCAAATATTACAAAAGACAGCCCCCAAAAACGCCCACCCTTCACCACTTCCTATGTGTTTTTGCTGGGAAGAAGAAGTGGCGCAACAAACTCCCCAGCAACACATGTCTGTCTGTTGGTTTGAAGAACCTTTAAAGTTTAAACAATATTTTCTTCATACACAATTTGTATGATGTAAGTAATTACAAATGTTAGAAAAGGCTAGACTAAGCTAATAATGGGGAAAAATATTATAATATAATATCCCTCACACATTCACACAACGTCATCTAGTCCCAAACTAAGCAGAGCTTGTACTATGGGTACTAGACAACTGATAAACATACTTATATACTTTTCTTTTTGTAAATACACACATATTATACATAGAAACACCCAGACTAAGTCAAACACCCATGTTCATGCACACAAATGTTTGACTTATGCGGGAATCGAACCCGCGACCTATAGCGTGGCATGCAGGTTCACTAACCACCACGCCATCTGGTCGTCAAATTATATTGAGATACAAGACTTACCTACAATATGGAATATCTCAGAAAACTACAATTAATTTTCAAGACTTTAACTAAAGAATAAAACTTTACAGCAAAACGGATGGGGTTTATTGAAGAAATCAGCATAAATCTACACGCCATGCCATGGGGGCATAGCTTGGCACGCCGCGGAGGCGCGTTGCCAAGGCTTCGGCTGGCCGACAGACAGACCGACCCTACAATATTTACACAACATAAATCTTATTGTTCGTGATTTATTTAGATTTGAATGTAGTCACCAGTTGTGGGTATGTATAAAAGCTAAGGCAACTCATGGTGGTAAAGCACCAGCTCAAGAACGAGTGTGCGAGTTCGGTTCCAGGTTAGGGAAATTCCAATGGAATTTTTCTACCTCAAGTTATACATACTTCCTTAAGGCTAGGGTATGAATGGGCAGCGTCATTCGTAAGAGTTACCGTGGGCCTGGCACACAGGGACCTCCAGAAGGAACATAGTAGGCTTTAGTCAGTGAGAGTCTGACACTCCCTCCAGCTGCATCCTTAGCGGGGGGGGTAATTTGATCATAGGAGGGGCCCATTAGGGCCAGGGTCTGCCTGGGCTGCGGGTTATTCGTAAGAGTTACCGTGGCCCTGGCACACAGGGACCTCTAGAAGGAACATAGTAGGCTTTAGTCAGTTAGAGTCCCTCTAGCTCCACTCCACTCCCACTAGCTGCACCCTTAGCGGGAGGGGTCATTTGATGATCTCCAAAAAAAGGTTCATGTTATCAACATTTATGAAATATCCTAAGACTGGCTACTAGAATAATGATACACATGTACCTCAAACAGCCTTGACAGTCCTCTAGCCGAGTGTTACTGCCCTCGTTTCTATTTATAAACTAAAAAAAAAAAACTATATAAAAAGTTACTAGTGTACGTATGTGCAGTTACAGAGACACTAAGACGGACCGGTTTATGCAAAAGAAGTGTAGTTAGTAATTATTAAATATTTAATGAACATACTTAGGTGCGCAAAAAACTATCTATCTATTGAAAGGCGTATCTGTAATTTTATACAATCGATGGCCAAAATTATTTTTGTAGCTAAGCTTATACTAAAATTTGCTATTTGCAGCATTCATTTGTTATCTTCCTAACTGACTAAGGACCTTAGAAAGTATTTATATTACTTTTATTCCAACTAATATTATAAACACGACAGTGTGTATGGATGGATGGATGGATGTTTCTTACTCTTTTACGCAAAAACTACTGGATGGATTTTGATGAAACTTGGCAGTAATATAACATACATAGGTATACGTACATAAAAATATAGGCCATAGTCCCCTCGGGACGCGGATGACACCTCGGGTGGAAACTAGTTATTAATATATCGATACCACTGACTAACTGACGTGCCATCATTCCCGACTCATCTCATCATTTTATCATATCTGAGCAAGTACAAGACCTGAATGGTATGGTAACCCGAAATTAAAATTGAGAAGAATCTCTAGTGCTTCATGTGCTGGCGTACATAATGTAAACATAATGTCTACTTGAAACTGTGAATTTGTAAAATAATCTTGGTACAATTTCGTGTGATGCGTATCTGTTGTTCGGAATTCCCCAGTCATGTAACAATAACTCTCAATTATAAATTCATATGTAGACCGACGGTAATGATACGGAATACCACCTACGAAAAAGGTTGTTGTCTTCCGCCGATAGTTTCTTCTGCGTTCTATTAGTACGGCGTTCCGTGGGTCCTTTTGTAAAAGAAAAACACTTTTTTTACTGCTAAGAAATAAATCTTTTATTAGACACAATTACACTGGACACATACACACGCGGACTGATACAACACATGCAATGCGTGTTGACTCTAATTGAGTCACCGACGGAACTGACTGTGTAACTCCCTAAAAGCACATGGAAATGCCCTTTTATAATGTTGGCGTAATTATGGAAGCGGCGGGGTTTTTAACATAGTCAACATTTGAAATAATACAAAGTCTGATTAAAACAGTTCGCTGTAAACTACTCCGCGCACCCTAATAAAAAGTAGCCTATAGCCTACCTTGATAAATGGGTTGTCTAACACAAAAATATTTTTCGTCATTGTAACAATTTTGAATTAATGTAGACTAAAATTCTATTTTTTGGTTAGCTTTAAGCCAAAACTGTATGCTATTATTGTACGCCATAATTATCAAAACACGCAGATTAAATTGTTATTTTAAGACCTTGCACATAATAATGTTACCTTGGATCTGGCACACGGAGACCTCCAGAAGGAACATAGTGGGTTTCAGTCAGTAAGAGTCTTACTATCCCCCTAGCGGGCTTAGCATGGCAACCGTAGAGACAAGTTTTGTCTACCGGAGAATGGACACAGTGACAGAAAAGTGACTAATTTACGTAAGATTTCCTTTGACATTTTTTGAAGAAATTTTCCTTTTCTTCGATCGACATAAGTTTACAATTTGACAGGTCGCGCCATGCTCGGGCAGAAGACATGTTGACATTGACAGAAAGAGCCTTGTCTGCACCCACAGGGAGGAGGATGACTCCATACGAAAAAAACAAATAAAAGACCTTGCACATATTGTTTGATACATTAGTACTCAATAAATACTTTGGCAATCAATATTATTCTATTATAATTTTTAAAATCAAATCAGTAGTTCCTCAGATTACCAATAAAACTTTTCAACTTTAAAATTAGTTTCAAATTATTTCCAATTGATTATTGTTTTAGAACAAGATCTCAGATCTATTCGATCACAATTTATTATTTCATTCTTATCTTAAATCATTATACAACATCTTAAACATTAAAAGAATAAAAACATCGATATTTTATCAACATTGTACACATGGTTAAACGTGTTTCGTAAAATAGAGACATAAAATTTGGCTACCGATGTAATTAAAGTCTTAAAAAACTGTTATTTGCAGGTTTTATGAGTGTAGTGAATTATTAATAGCGTATTTTGTATAATTTATAGCATATTTAATTTCCGGGTTCCGTAGCTACTCGTCTGATTTCAACTCATGAATTTCAACTAAGCATCTATTTAATAGATTTTAGTATTTTTGACTTACTGAGGAGTAATATTATAACTTCAAGTGCAATATAGCCTATATAGGCTTTTATTTCGTGGGAAATCATCAAATGACTCCTCCCGCTGAGGGTGCAGCTGGAAGGAGTGTCAGACTCTTACTGACTAAAACCACTATGTTACTTCGGGAGGTCCCCGTGTGCCAGGGCCACGGTAACTCCTCGATAAATGATCTATAACACTAAAGAATTTATCACATATGTCCAGTAGGTCTTGAGATTAAAACATTCAAGCAAACAAACAAACTCAGCTTTGTAACATCAGTATACATAGAAAATTTATTCCACATTCAAAAAAAAACAGCGCAAAATCTTTAAACAATCTGTTTTACCCACAAATCATACAGACGTGAACTACCCATCTCTGTCTTATATACGTAAATAAATGAGACAGAGCAACAAATTTATAGAACCGCTAAATTCAGGTAGTGTGTAAGCAAATTTAGTTTTTTTGCGTCTAGTGTTCAGTCATTAATATACGATTATGTCTGCCGGCTGTGTGTACAGTTATTTGGTTATATGTCACGTTCTGTACCCGTGAACATGCTGAAAGCATAACACTAGTTCCATCATCATGAGTTTTTGCTAGTCTGAGTCATGGAGTCTAAAATTTTAAAAGGTTTGAGGTGGTCTTGGAATGAAGCTATTTTTTTAAGCCTGTGGCTAACTTATAAGTCAAATGTTTATTGGTATTCCAAATCACAAAATAGACCTTTGCAGGCTCAAAAGCTGCACTATTTGCAAAATGTAAATAATAGGTAGTCGGCTGAAAATCAACACTTTTTGAAGGTAAATTCTACAAAAGACAGCCAACAAAAACGCCCGCTCTTAACCACTTCCTATGTGCTATCGCTGGGAAGAAGAAATGGTGGAACAAACTCTCAATGGGCGAGGTGCTCAAGTAACTAGAATACTTAATCCTTTGAAACTGGAAACGGAATCCTGAAAAGGCTAGGCAGATACGTTGTTTCAGGCGGTAATAATATGACATTTAAGTCTCCATCCATTCTTAAATGTGACATCCAAGACACACAATTTTCTCTAAGGCCTTTAGGGCCAGGGTCTGCTTAGGCTGTGGGTTGTTCGTAAGAGATACCGTGGCCCTGGCACACAAGGACCTCCAGAAGGAACATAGTGGGTTTTAGTCTGTAAGAGTCTGACACTCCCTCCAGCTGCACCCTCAGCGGGAGGGGTCAGACAGATGATTTCCCACGAAAAAAAAAAGGCCTCTGTAATGTTATAATTGTTAAATCGACATTTAAACTAGGAATAAGGATGCCAATAAACCAAACAGCTTTATTGAACTAATGATTTAATCATCCGGTAGTTTCCAGGTCTTGCCGTAAACACAAAAACCCAGGTGCTCGATCAGACCCTAAACTGAACACATTGCATGACCCAAATCCATAAAAACGCAACACAGCACAGCACTAAATTGTAAACAAACATCTGCGCACGATCAGATTTATCTCCATTTGCCGCTCGACCGCCCATTGGTCGAAACCTACCGCGTTCGGCTCTGATTGGCTGAAATTAACCCGAGGGGGCTGACGTCGGATATTCGCCGATATTAATTTTGTTATTATACTTGTTTGGTATTAACAGATAATATTAAGGGTATGATTCCACTAAGGATATGAAAGAGTTAAAAAGTATGCACATTAATTTTCGTTCTTATTTTGTTAATTGTGTAAAATATCGCCGATATTGCTCAGGAATAATGTAGCTTACCAATGGCGAAATAATTTTTGAAATCGGGACTATAGTTATGGAGTTTATTCATAACAAACTACTCGAAAACAAAAAAAAAATTCCTCTTCATAAAATTTCTTGTTAATGTATTCTCATTCGAACTGAATATAATTAATGTAGGAGCGAAATAAAAAAAAATAAGTCCTAAGTCAGAGAGAGCAGTTCAAAAAAGCCTACCAGACTTGTCCTCACTGACTATAGAACTTATCAACAGGAAAGGTAAGTAGAGCTTAAAATTACAACTATTGAGACAACTATAGTTACAAGAAGTCACACAATATGTGGGGATTTCAACAAAAGATGGAAACGAGAAAACTAAGGATGCATTGCGTAAATCTAAAAAAAACCTTTTTTTACTTTTCTTTTGTTTATTAAGCGATGAAAATGCCTACACTACCAGAGCGGTAGGGGAAAACGAGGTGGTTATTAAGGACTTATACCTACTAAAAACTCCGTCGTAAAATCGAGAAAACCCTGCTGGCAATGTAGTGGAACTGCACCCTTTAGCCTGACGATCAAATTATGGTGTTTTACTTGCCACGGTACACATGGATTGGCTATTTATGAATCGTTTTCTTGCAGTTCGCATTAATGATCGAGAATGCGCTTTTGTGCAGTGAAATAGGCAATTAAAGGATGGTGTAAAGCTACTTTGTAGATTATTTCGATTTTAAACTCTGTTTTTGGTGTTATTATGTATTTAATAAGCCAAGATCACTTATGTTGTGCAAGTGAAAGAAACAATAATTTTCTTTCTTTACTTTCCGTGGTGAAGAGAATGTCCTATAAATGATATTTATTTTGCAAATAGGTCGAGTTCAACACTTTTACATGACTTTTTTTTCAAAACGACATGAGGTCGGCACTTCTAATTGATTTAAGACAAAACTTGAGAAGAAACGCCGTTACAAAGTCTATTTCATAGTCTCCTTTAAATTCCAGAATTAAAAACAAATTATATAACAATGTATGAGCAATGAACCTTTGTGTATGTCCAATCAGCTGGTAAGCATTTGTCGATCTTCGCTGAACTCAACAGTATCATAGGAGCTCAAATTCTTTTAAGTGTGTCCATAGTAAAGAAACAGTAAAAAAGCATTGATTTTTTCCGTTCATCACCTATACTAACATTATAAAGCTGGAGAGTTTGTTTGTTTTAACGCGCTAATCTTAGGAACTAATGGACCGATTTGGAAAACTCTTTCAGTGTTAGAAAGCCCATTTATAGAGGAAGGTTATAAGCTTTGACGAAGAGAAGTTCCCACCGGACGCATGTGAAACCACTAACTGAATCTAGTGTCATTGTATAAAAAAATCTAGACCACCTATAGAAAAAAAAATAATCTAACATTTTGGAGTAAGAAATAAACCAAGTTAGTATATGTACATAGAGTTCTAAATACACCAATCTAATCCTTTATGATAACAATGCATAGGTAACTGTAATGTTTCCTACATCGCTGGTCTGCAATTTCAATTTGTATTTGAAAACAACTAGATAATTATACACAACAATAGTCTAAATTGAGTCCAACTGTTGTTCAGACTGCTGGACCACACAAGTTGTTTTTCATTTATTTTTTTCTAATCCTTCTTTTTTTCATTATATAGATATACTGTTATTCGCGCACCCGGACAAAATAAAATGTTATATATTTTGAAAGGAATAACTGGTATAATGTATAAATAACAGTGCAGAATCCTTCGTACGCGAGTCCGACTCACACTTGGCTGGCTTTTGACCTCTCAAGACCATTTCCATGGAACTCTCCTTCGATTTTACGGAGATTTACAAAAGAAATCGATTCATAGCCGATTATAACGTTTACCACGATTGGTCTTACAACGAATGGAACTGTAGTTTTCTTTTTAAAGATTTTTTTGTTGTAGCAACATCTATTTCACACATTAGACGGGTTTTTGCATGATCTTCGCTTGTTAGCGTGTAAATTATTTGTTTGATTGACCTCAACCTTTCATTGGATTGTGGACCTTTGTACAGACGCCAGCATATCAGCTACACAAAAATACACTCTGACAAATTTCATTAATAGATTTTCAACTTTATCGCTGAAGCGTATGGTTCAAAGTTGATTGGGAAAATTTGTCAGTTTCGGGTAGCTTGATGTGCTGCCGTCTGTACTTTTTGCTTTTAAATCTTTAATGGCTATTAGTCGACAAATGGATGGTGCTTGTTACTGTTAAGTTTTTGTGAGTTTTTTGAGGTGTTGGTGGCTAAGTGACCACATGGGTCGACGGATCATAGGTTAAACTATACTTGCTTTGTAGATACTTGCTCACGTAGATAAGTGAATATTAGGATACGCCATGTATAAGAACTTCTGAGTACCTTCGAAAGCACATTATTACTATTACATTATATTATTATATCCTACTGTTTTATATTTCTGTTCCTTTAAGCAACGCTTGGTGGCGCGGTCGATCCGTGGATGACTATCTTGCCATGACGAGTTCCTCCGTGTTTCGCAAGGCATGTTGAATGGGTGGGTCCCTACTGTCATTTGTACATCTTTGGCATATCATCAAATGACCTTCCCGCTTTGGGTGCAGCTGGTGGGAGTGTCAGACTTTTTCTAACTAAAACAAACTTTTTCCTCACTCTAACTCATGCAGCCGGGGTGGCTGGTAGATATATCTCTTGCATATCAAGGTACTACAATCTGTCCAACTTCCTTAATAGATTGGGAAAAATTGTCAGTTGCGTAGCTTGATCCCCTGGCGTGCGTCTGTACTCTAAGAATTACAAATTGTTTTCAAAAATTAAAAATATAAAATTTGTTTCTCAGTTAATTACAAACGACAAATAGATAAACAGGATCACCCGGCACTGCCTCGGCGAGGCCTTATTGGCAGTCGCTACTGGCGCGCCGCCAGAGTTCGCCTGACGAATTTATGTGCGTGCACCGACCAGCGGGTTCTGTATGCTGGAATAATCGTTAGCTATTGTTATTTAACTGGAAATATCATCTTCTATGACATTACACACAAATAGATTTAAATGACGTATTTAATCAAACTGAAACTGAAACTACAAACTGACAGAATAACGTTCAAAAAACTTGGTACATAGCAAATAGCTTATCTGTGTAGCAGACCATAGGGTTAAGCAACGCTTGACGCGGTTGGTTGGTGGATGTGTCAACACCATGTCAGAACGAGTTCCTCTGTATTTCGGAAGGCACATTAAATTTGTGGGTTCTGTATCATTTGAAAAAAATATTCAGAAAGTCTGACAAATAATCTTACGAAGGGGTATCGGCTTGCCCAGGTTACTGGATTGAGGGGGTTAGATAGACAGTTGCTCCATGTTAAACACTGACACTTAGCTGCATATAGTAAAGACTGAAAGCCGACTCGAACATAGTTGGTAAAAGGCTAGACAGGTAGTTGACAACAAAAACATTCTAAATCAATTCTTCAATATATTTCCTCATGCTAGTGTCCCTGAACTTCAGCCAATATTTGAAGAGTCACAAACTACGTGTAAACCTAAGTGCGTAAAGATAAGCACACAAAACATAACTTCATAATGTCGTACAAATAACGAGCAAAGCCGACCGCACGCCTAGTGCCAGCCGATAATAGCGGTGTATAAGTAACAGCGCACACTATAAATCCATCAGTTTTGTTGGCGAGTCGCCAGTGTGCGCCGCACTTAACGCCCCGACACTCCTCTTTTCTTACTCACAATCCTTTAAAAGGAGTCCTATTTATTCCGATGCTGATTTACGCACTGAAAAATTTGCTATTGTATGCTGTAGCTAATTTTGTATGATAACTAAATATAGGGTTAACATTTATATTAGTCAAACCTATTTTGCCCCGAAAATTTGTGGAAATGTATTGATAGTACATTGTAGTTATCTGGCTCAGCAGTCTAGTAGTCGCAAGGCACGACTGCTGTGCACGGGGTCTCGGGTTCGATTCCCAGGCTGGGCCGAAATCGCTTTGTGGGTTTTGAGAAACTTTCATAAAGCAGCCTGGAGTCTGGAAGTTGGTGATTGATTCACCCGTTCATCGGAAAGCACGTAAATGTTGGTCCTGCGCCTGATCTGTCTTCATCAAACTATGAGAGTGAAGGAACAGAGAGTTCACTTCTGTCTACAGAAATGCTTATAAATGCACTATAATATGTCCTGCGCAGCTAGCTGATCTCCTTAGATAGAACGGGCGTAGTATCCGGGAATCGGTCTGAACACGATTAGTGGTTTCAAAGAAGATTCATTTCCTTAATCAATACGATGTATTCAAAAAAATAATACAATTCTATTTATGTTTGTGTCCAACGATACAAAATCTTTCAAGAAATGTCGTACAATCTGATAATGAGGACTACTCGGTACTGTCTCATTCAGTCTTCCTCTACGTCCACCACACGTTCACTAAGCCGAAAACGATGTACACTAATCATATGTCTTCATGTATGTCTTTACTAATATTATGGAGCTGCTGAGTTTGTTTGTTTGCTTGCGTGAACGCGCTAACCTTAGGAACAAATGGTGCGATTAGAATAATTATTTCAATGTTAGGGTGGGTCCACATAGCAGGTATATAATGTTATACAAAATTGTATAACACTATATTATTATGAATGTTATCGTGTTACACATCGTGTTATAATGTTGTATAACGTTATATAACTGCTGTGTGTCTGTGTGTGAGGGAGTACCCTTAGACAACTCGTCGATGGGAGAAGGCTATAGGCACGGGACGCTGGTGAAACCACTGGCAGAAGCTTGTAACATTATAAAAAGGAAAATTTTGTTTATTTTCATCGATTCAGTATTATCAAAGACTTTCCCTATTTTTCTATTAACTATCTCCAGCAGGCTTAGCATGGCAACCGCAGAAACAAGTTTTGTGTACCGGAGAATGGATATAATGACAGAAAAGTGACAGATTGACGTAAAATTTATTTTGAAATTTTTTGAAGAAATTTTTCTTTTCTTCGATCGACATAAGTTTACAAGTGATTATATGCGAGTTGACAGGTCGCGCCATGCTCGGGCAGAAGACATGTTGACATTGACAGAAAGAGCTTTGTATTTTCTTGACAGAATAGACATAGAATCGCCATGCTAAGCCTACAGGGCCTACAAAGGCTTTGTTTTTTCCGGGTACGGGAAGATCTTGCCCCGGGACACGAGTAAAACCGCGAGAAAAGACAAGTATATAATAATAATAATATATACTAATGTCCGACTCCAGGCGCTAACGCTCGGTGCTGGCGGGTTGCCAATGAAGAATTTATGGACAAGTGTGGTCACCATGCGTTCATTGGTCCTCGGCCATTTGTCATTGGAAAACCTTTTTGATATCCTTCTAAATTCGAATCGCAATATAAAGATGATAAGATGAGTTGACAATAGTTTGTTCTATTTCTTATTCCCAGCAATAACACATAGGAAGCGGTGAAGGGCGTACGTTTTTGGGGACTTTCTTCGCTTAAATTGATTTTCAAAACGTGCTGATTTTCAGCCTGAGATTTTCATTTTCATTCGACGGTATCTTCGTCGTTTCATTATCATCTCCCGAGTCTTTTTGATTCAGCTGAGTACCAGTATTTTACAAGGAGCGACTGCCTATCTGACCTCTTCGGTATGTTTGTCGTTTATGAACCGATTTTGATAATTCTTTTTTTATATGAAAGGGTATACTCCCAAGGTGTTCCCATTGCCACCGCTGAACTGGAGTCCATTTGGCACGACCATATTTGTTTTATATATTTATTAATATTTCATGTTTTGTGGTCTTGTGTCAATAAATGTATTTTCTTTCATTCACTTCAGAATCTGATAGGTGGAAATCCAGGAAAAACGAGTGAAGAAAACTCTTGAAAATCGCTCTAGAAGTCGGTGTCTAGATAAAACATAGCTGCAACCTCTAGACACGGACTTCTAGAGCGATGTACTTAAGTAGATTTTTTTTTTGCTTTTCAGTCTTTTTATAAGTCAATTGAATTTTTATTATGTTATAAGTTATTCTTTATATATATTATCTGATGTAATTTTCAAGCAAATTATCAAGAGTGTGAGAGAATGAGCTTTCTACTTTACCAATATTACAGCTGGTACATCGAGGCTTTGTTTTACACAAACATTCAACCCAGTTAGACTGGAACACGTCATGACCAGTGCGTTGCTAAATCTCTGGACAGATGACGCGACGGACAGACGCAAATCCGATGCAAACCGCCATACTGGACGCATATAGGTATCTATGCAGGTCTATTGTTTGGTATTTAGAGCAAAGACAATTTCTTAATAGCTATTGGAAGCCCTTTATTAATAGTAGTGATGATAAGAATAAAAAATAGTGATTCTAATTGCCCCATCTTTTGGAGTAGCCAAATATATTGGATGTGTGTGTGTTTTAATAAAATAATTAAATAATATTGTGATAGAACGCATTAAAGTTTTGGAATGGGGGCTTGTGACATCACGTTTAAGTAAAATTAACCTGGAAGACGGACTTATGCCTTTTATTTAATCGTCATGCATTTTATAACAATTTATATTAAAGTAGGTATACTACACTGTTTTCATGAACTAAATTCAAATGTTATACTTTGTAGGTCTTCTTATAATCTTAGCAAACGTTCATTGTTGCAATTTTTTTTAGTATTTTACGGTACTGCAGGACGCTTAGCATGGCAACTGTAGAAACAAGTTTTGTTTACCGGAGAATGGACGCTATGACAGAAAAGTGACAGATTGACGTAACATTTCTTTTGACATTTTTTTAAGAAATTTTTCTTTTCTTCGATCGACATAAGTGTACAAGTGATTATAGGCGAGTTGACAGGTCGCGCCATGCTCAGAAGACATGTTGACATTGACAGAAAGAGCTTTGTCTTTTCTTGGCAGAATAGATATAAAATCGCCATGCTAAGCCTGCAGTAGTGGTTCAGTTTTTTTTAAGGAGCGTTTTAGAATATCAGATTTATGTTATAAGGAAAAACAAATTTACTTAATATTACATTTCAAAGTTAAATATTCCAATATATCGTGATAATAAAATACACAAGACAGACTGAAAACACTATAAAAATTTGTCTCTTAAAATGCTCGCTTTGTGGTCACCCTACAACTATCTACAAATAGCGCGGTGCGTCTACAAAATATTAGAATGATGGCTACTGTACGCGAGTGTAACGTCATTTGGAACGCCCTCCACAATGAATTAGCTTGTAAACAATGTTTTACATAATTGGGAGACGCATGCCCGCACCTAGTATTGGATCAACAGCAATTAATTAATGTTATTTTAAATTAATTTATTTTCATACATAAGTTAAGCTTACTTAGGGCCTGTTTCACCACCTACGAATAAGTTCTAGTAAGTTTATTTGGTAGATTATTTCATACAAATTCTGTTCCATTTTTGAATGTAGGTAGTGGCTATTCGGACATTGTGAAACCGGCCCTTAATATTGTAAATGCGTATGTAATTCTGCCTGTCATTCTTAAACACCAAAACTAACCCATTAAAATGAAATTTTATATACAGATAGCCTGGAGCGTCAGAAAAAACATAGGCTACTTTTTACCAGATGCGGAAATTAGTTTCACGGATTGAACCGTGGTAGCGAACCGGAATAGACAGTAATAGAACATGGTGTAATGATGGATATGACAGATGTCTTTTAATAAAACTTTTAATCATTTTTTTTTAGTTATGATTTGAATTTAATAATAACTTGGGCAAGTGTATCAGAAAGATGAGATAAGTACCTACCTACTCGTCACTAAAAACAAATTAAACTAATCTATACAATATATGTATTTATAGACTTCATTGTCAAGGTTTCCACCTTCAATCACGTATCATATAATATAACTAAGAAAAATCAAATTGATACTTGGCTGACCTGAACTCGAACCCGCACACCCGTTCTCGAAAGGCTAGTGCCACCACCACGTCTAATAACTAGGCCACCATCACTACCAAACTTAATTGAGAAAATATCTACAATCCTAAAACCCTCAGGCCAAAACTAATTAGTGTTGACAGACTCAAAAAATATCAACCACCAAACTAAAGAGTGGGTCCTCCAATTATTGCCTAACCACTAATTAGTCCTAATTCGTAAATAAACTAGCAAAATCGTCATAGTATCGCTGCCGCATCAATTAGGGAGGGTTGCCAGTCAAAGTTGAGGCGTGCCCCCAGCCCGAGCGGTGCAATTTTTTTAAGGGGCCACCCCAAGCCCCCAGACTCTTTGGTGACGGTTGCAGCGGTGTTGCATGCTTGGTGGAGATTGGCCGTTGGAATTTTTGAATTTCGAATGTTAGTTTGGGTATTTAGGTTTTGTGAGGTCTATTTCTTTATTGCGATTAGGAATTGATAATTTAGTAAGATTTGTTTCATTTTTAATAGGTATTTGGTTTGTTACCATTCTATTATTAAATACAACTGCAACAGCTGTACTAGAAAATTAATTTGATTAAAGAACAGTCATAAATTGCCTACAAATAAATCCTCATTTATAAAAACAAAAATCAATTAACTCTAATTAAGTGAATAAGAAAATACTGGAGAACTTATCAAAAAATTAAGCAACAATTTGAATAGCAAAGCAAGGTAAAGCTATACTAATCCCAAACACCCAAAAGTAGTTCATCATCTGCCTGAATGCTCAAAACTATGCAAAAATTTTTAAAAATAATCCTATAACGGCCAATCCTCACAACCCCCACTACACTCGCGTCCATTTTGACGTGGCGATTTTTTCCGCCCGCCGCGTATTTTCGTTTATTTCGCTGCACACACGCGCCAATCGATCGATTCCTCCGTGTCACTCACACTACGACACGAATGCTCTATTTTTTCATTTGCATGGGGATTATTAACGTGTTTGGGAAAAGGGGGGTATGCGGCTATGTATAATGTTATTTATATAAAGCATGGATTGATGCGGGCACTATGTGTTGTGTGAGGTGGTTATGTTATTATTTTTTAATGGCTGCGAGCTTTTGATAAGCTTTTGATTAAAAATACGTATCTCCGAACCTACGAACAGAGCTCATGGCTAAGTAATAACTATCATAGTGTTAGGCAACGTTTGACATGGTCGGTCGGTGGATGGGTGATCATTTCATTAAGACGATTTCCTCCGTGTCAAGTTATCTTTCTTTTTTACATATCTTTGGCAGTAATGGCAATTGCTACGGGCAGTCAAAAGCCAGAAAGTCTAACAACCAGTCTTATCAAAGAGTGTCGTCTTTTGCCTAGGAAACTGATTACAGGAAGTCAGAGAGGCATTCGATCCATGCAAAACACTAGTATTCAGCTGCACCGGCTTAGATTGGAAGCTGACCACAATATAGTAAAGGCTAGGCCGATGATGATATCTGAATCGTGGATAAAGGCTTTTAGGCTCTAGTTCTAATGTATTATATTATTTCCTTTCAGAATCTAGTATTGCTGTCTTGTAACATGTCTATTTTCATTAGCAAACAAAAAAAAACACTTTAAATAAAGAAGGGATTAGCAGTCTTGCTAAAATATTTTGAAACTAAGGGGGACTAAACTTTTAGAGGGAGTTTTAGATGTATACTTCTTATGTTTTTAATAATTCGAAAAATAACAATGCTTTCATATCGGCACAGATAGGATGAATTATTATTTTCTTTGCCCAGCAGTGGGACAGTATAGGTTAGTTATCACAAAATATCGAAAAGGAAATCAAGGGAATGAAACGTACTTTTAAATATTGTACCAATTATAAATAATTAACATTTTGAATGTATGATAATATTGTAAATGGATTTAAAAATATTGAAAATTTAAATTGGATTTTCTCCCTAATAACCAACACCCAATAAACTTTTAAATTCCCCACGTGAAATGAAAAAAGCTATCTTTAAATATCCTGTCTTTTATAAAATGACGTCATTGATCAGTTATGCATATGTGCAAGCAATAATATCCGTTACATGAACGCAGCCTGGGCATGACATGTGACGTCACACTGACAGCCGGTGACGCGCCACGTTTTAGAATTGCGTCACGAAAAAAAATTAAAACCTATTATTTGGATTTCGAATTACAAACGTGAGTGCAACGTGTTTTGTTTTCGCTGTCAGGTTTTTTGAAAATGGAATAGAATTTAAAATATTATATAATTAGAAAACAGTATCCGAATTAATTTTACAAATAACGAGTTTCTTGTTTTTTTAAAACGAGGAGATTATCTCATTGCAATCTCAAATTAGTATTATTTATATGTTTAAGACATAGACCTACTGAAAATAATTTAAAAAATAAATACTCTCAAATTACTTAGTAACTTTAAAGTTAAATTCACTTATTATTGGCTTCTGTCAGTCCATTTAATTAACTGTCACTACTGTGTTCTTTTCCCTTCAGAAACCTACGTATTTTCCTATGTATTTTCTCAACAACCAGGCCTGCACTCTCCACACACTATAGAATAACCTTCAACAATATACAACTAAAATATACCATTACAACAATACAATGATTAACCCAAAAAGCATTGATGGTATTACATAAAATTATACAAACATTCGGCGGCATACATCGGGCCCGATCTGCAAATTAGCAATTAATGAATGCAGTAGGGCCCGGTTGGGGCCCACAACCCCCTGGGTGACGGGCCCCCGCTTTTTTTGTGACTATATAGGTAGCCTGCGCTGGACTCGTGCGATATACACGGGGTTAAGTTCTAGAAAATATATGCGGAGATTTTTTGGAGGGGTGATGTTATTTTTATATTGTTAAAACGAAGCACGATTGTCTGGCTGTAACTTAGGCTTATGCACAGACGCCAGCACATCAAGCAACTACAATCTGTCAAATTTCCTATTGAGAAAATTTTCAACTTTATCACTGAAGCATATGGTTCAAAGTTGATTGTGAAAATTTGACAGTTTCGGTTAGCTTGATGTGTTGGCGTCTATACTCTTAAATTAAATTTGTATTCAAACATTCTGAAAATATCATAAGGAAATATGAATTATTTAAGTTGTGGCATTAATCTGCTTCTGGAATTTATTATTATTTCTGGGATCAATAATCTGTAATGTTTTCAATAGTTAAAATGTGAAGTAAGAACCGTTACCTGAAAATGAACTTATCTGCCACTGAAATGACAATATCATACGTTCACCACATGAACGAATAATTTCGTTCACATATCGGCCCCGTAAATAGGTCAAATGCATAAAATAATATCCACCCACCAGTCAGGAGATATCGGCAGATCACTAGAGCTTGTGCACCCGTCATTTTCAGCGTTTTTTCGCAGCGAGCCCGCAGCATTCGTTTTTCCGTGCACCCCTAGGGGGGGCGCCCACCACCCACGCCCCCCCTCCCAATACCGCCGTGCACGGAATTTGATTAATGCAATGTTCGCGATAATTATTCCTGTTACTATTTTTTGACAGGATAAAGTTTTTTCGTTCGACGTGCATTGTTTTTTTTTTTGGCGTTTTTTGTATTATTTTTTGTACTGAGCGCTGTTGCGAGCGTGATATGAGATTGCGTTGTACGTGAAAGCCTGTTTTATAGGAATTACTGAGTTTTTTACCCAAATGTTGGGCGAATATATGCGTGATTTTTTTATGGGTTTTTATTAAAGTTTATTTAGGTCAACATTCGTTGTCAGCTGAGGTTTTCTATTCATTACTTGGAAGCAGATACATTTGTAGTTTGCACTGTTAAAAAATCCTGCAAGTATCACGACTGTTTGATCCGAGTATAAATTATGATTAAGCCTTGCATCCCTGCAATACGAATTTCGGGAAAATATTAATTGGATCATTTCATTTATTATTTGCGTGTACTTTTTCTGATTAATTAAAAATGATGAAATATTTTTTGTTTACTTTTACGAGCTACGGAAATATTAAAGATTGGGTATTTGCGCAACTTTAAATGTATGCGGAAAACAACAACGTATCGAACTACTGCTCTAATCTGATCGAACTTAGGTAACGATTATACTATTTGAACAGCTTTAAACTTAGATCACTATAGGTCATAGAGAGTGAGTCCAAACCATCAGTAATAATTATTCAAACCACGTAGACTAATGACCTATCAAGCAACACATCAAAGATTTCATCTCCAACATCAAAACCGATTCAAAAGCCGGTACTATAAAAGAGGGAACCATGAAAAAAATTAACACAAACGTTTGAAATAAAACGACTAGGACCAGGTAAGAAGTACAAGTACTATCTAAAACAATCTCCGCCGACAATATCCGGGTTGCCTCTCTCCCGCATACACCGGTCCAAACTTTACCCAACACTTTTAAAGGAATTAACTAAGCTACCTACACAATCTAAATTCAACCTTCTTCATCAGTAATAAAGATCGTTTTAGTAAGGCCATCAATTGAAGGTGTCAAGAAGTGTGTCAGAAAATAAGAAGATGCACTTTTTTTTCAGTGTTTTCTGAAATTATTTTGTATTCGTTTCACTTTTGAAATGGGTGTTTGGAAATAAGTCGTACTTTGGTTAACTTAGGTGGGCAATTCAACAAGTACATTTTGTCAATAGCTCATTTATTGTGAGCAAGATATATTGTTCAACAAATATTGGATATAATAATATAAAGGATTTTACAGACTTCCTTTTTTTTAAAGCATTTCGCAAAATTCGTATTTACATATGTTCAGTTCAAACCAAGGTGATCTTTAATTCGGTACTAATATAATAAAGAGAAAAGATTTGATTCTTTTTTGTTTGTTGTAATTAAAAAGACTCGAAAACTACTATACCGATTTTTTTTTAGGAAGTTAATTTTTTGACAGCAAGTATATGTCATGTTTTAAGCACAACCGAATTGGGATACCTAGTAATTAAGATAGGGGTCCTTCAGACATATACATATGTATATATAATATACATACATATATTCAATACTATAAGTATTTAAAACCACTTATAATTAATCACGTAATTAATTAATTACTACTGGCGCCCAAAAAACGCAATCTTTAAAAAATACAGCGTCCAAGTAAAAATAAACATAACACCAGGGTCTCATAATTAACAGGGGACCAGCAATGAATAGGAGACATTGTGGTACAGTCGCAGACAATACCGGTTCCCATAACGAGATGGCATTTTCTTTAAGTCCAATTTTGGAGGATTTTAAGTGAGGAAGAGTTTTTATTATGGTAAGTAATTATTTCGAAGCTCTATGCAAATTAAGAAGTAACAGTATATTTTTAATTACAGTGATTGTTTATTTATGAAATGCTAATTGGTTTATTGATGCAGGAGTTCCTTGTTTGTGTGATAAAAGAGTCTTTAGTGTAAATACAAAAGTCATTCTGGGTCGGATGCTGTTAATGATAGTCGTAAGTATCTATCATCATCATCATCAGACTTTTTATCGTCCCACTGCTGAGCACTGGCCTCTTCTCGCACGGAGAAGGATTGAGCGTTAATCACCACGCTTGCTCAGTCATTGGTGTCCAAGATAAACTTAGAAAGTACATATAACTTAGAAAAGTTACATTGGTACCTGCCTTACCTGGAATCGAACCCGCGCCCTCATACTCGAAAGGCTGGCGCTTTAACCACTAGGCCACCACGAGTTAAAGATAGTCGTAAGTATCTATACCTATAGTCTTAACTAATTTAAGATTTTTATGAAGATAAATTTAAATATTCGGCAGGCGTAAAACAATTCTACCAGTTTCCAATATATCCAGCATACAATCTATACATATTAAAAGCAATCCCTGTTTCCCTTGGTCACGCCATCAAGCGTAAACGGCTGGACTGATTTGAATAACAGTTTGTAGACACATAGTCCAGGATCAGAGGACATTGGCTACTTTTTATCCTGTTTCGGCGGAAGTAGTTCCTTAGGGCCGCGGTGGAACCCCGGGGAATAGCTAGTAATTTATATTTTTAGTTTTTATCTGACTCCTCGAAAATGAGGGTTAAGTTTTTAAGTAAGTTTTGTCAGTAATTATACTAAATAGAAGCCAAGTTCAAAATCATAATCATCCAAAAACCATATTTACCCTCTTAAAATCTGACAAAGGAATACCAACAAATTACTAAAGAGTTACTAGGATAGCATGAGCGTGCAGCCTGCGTTGCATAAGATTGATGCGCCGGGGCGCGGGGCACGGGGTGCGGGGCGCGCGGGGAGGGGTGATGGATGACCAGCCTGCCATTAGTACTAGGAGACTATGGATGCATCGGGAATAATACGCTTATATGCTTCTTTGAAGGATTCCAACAATTAAGGGCCTGGAATGATTTGTTGGAGATTTCCTTGTGTCTGGAGAGCTAAACTATGCTTTATTGGATAATTTTCAGTCATTATTGATGTTGGTATGTATACACATACGTCATTACTGAGTTTCCATGTTTCATGTTTCACATGTGGAGAATTCCTTTTCCTTTGACGAGTATCAAAACAAAAGCTAACTGGATAATTGGGTAGATGACTAGGTCAAAAGTAAAAATCCTTAATGATAAAAAGCATCTTAAAATAATGTCACTTTCATTTATCATTTTGAAAGAAAAACTATTTGTTTATTGATAACATAAGTAAGTATATGACTTGATGTGAAAAATCTGTGACGTCATAGTTCTTACTTCCATACATATTGTATAGAAAGTAACCGTTTTTGAAAGTTCAATAAAAGTAATGAATTTGACTTGTTGTCAACTACCCTATAACCGGTGTAATGACATTAGTAAATAGAACTAGAGCAAAAAGCCAGTACGCCAAAATTATCTGTATAAGAAATTCCCTCAGGACGAGAAATACCTGCTGTAATATAGCATTTGCCATACTTTGGTCTTTCTAATGATCTCTTTTTTCCCCCAACTGTCGAATTTCACACATGGTGTGATCAAACCCCATACTTAAATTCCATAACCCTTTAAATGCTCCCAAAAACCCAGTTCTGTCAACTCGGAAGTTTTTCTATCCAGGAAAAAAAACACTATTATCGTTAACACGTCACATGGTCGCTTTAGTTTTTATGGCAATTATTTTTACATTAATCATGGGAAATTATATGGTTTGGTAAAGTAGGTATGTCGTGTTATGTCATACTGTCTGTTATGACATTTTGTGTTAGCCCTTTGTTTTTTTGTTTTAATGTGCTTAGTGAAGTCAGTTGGAGAGCCGTTTTCGGTGGTATGGACACATAAGGAGTAGACCATCAGTCGGTCGAGGATCTAGAGACCGCCCCAAAATACGACGGAGTCATCAAGGATAGAGCGAAGCGGTGAAGAAAAATTTTAAAAGCTGACCCCACCACCATGTGGAAGAGAGAGACTGAAGTCAGTATTAAATTTGATCTCGATTAAACTTACAATTATGCTTGCTTAGAAGCTTTTAGACGAACATACAAAACTTATAAAGTTCCTAAGTAACTATCGAGAGATCACAGATGATCTGTAACAAATAAATTCATAAAATCTTTTACTTTTCCTTTTTCAAATCTTTCTTTCACTTTTTATCTTTTAGCCTTTTCTGGCCTATCTTATGGACATCACACCTCTCAGGGACGTTCAGTGTTACTTATGACCGATTCCTATAAACGAGAAACGATTGATTTTGCTTACGGGCGGTAACTTTTGACGTTTGTTGTATGAGGCTTATGTCAAAAAACTGTCATCCGCAAAAACAAAGTGAATCGTTTCTTTTTATAGGAATCGGACATTAGTCAATGCAGTTTTCGGATTCAGAGCACTTATAATTAAAATGAGAACAAATTTCCTCAAAACTTTCCTTCCCTTTAGTCATCCAACAATATTAAAAACAAAAGCATCACCTGGCCTCATTATAATCACGCCAAATAACTATTTAATCGTCTTCCAAACATTCCCAGGACATTCGACATGATGGGTCAAATGTACGATAAAAATCAAAGGAGCTATTCATCAATATTTATCAAAACAAAAACGAACTATAACACCATCGAATACGATCGAAAATCGATTGCAATAAGCCTACATCCTTACATTTATCCTTGCTCTTAGGTCGTGACTGTCAAATGCGAATATCGTTAATCAAATTTGAATTATTTGTCTGTTGGCTTAAGGTTTATTTTGTAATGGATTGTGAAGGACCTCAAAAGGCAGTCAGGTCGACGGATGAGGGTGGGATCCCACAAAAAGCCGTCGGACCGGTCCGTGCGTCCGATCCGAACTCATTCGACTCCAAACGAATCAAATAGTCCAATAAAGTGTTCATATTTTTTACAATCGATTACGTATATCATTTGGAACTTTAGACTTAAATCAACTTATCTAAAAAAAAGCTTTAGTTCTAGTTTTAAACCACCATCTTGAACAAAGTTAAAGGCCAAACCTAGCTCTGAACCTGGTACTTTTTAAAACTACCTTTTATAATAAGGAGGGAAAGAGATCAATTCAGTGTCTAAAAGAAAATAGCTCTAAAACAATAAGGGTCAGCTTCACAGGTTGCTGATAAGTTCCACATAGTTAATCTAGCAGATAATTCCATACAGATTCTGTTCCATTTTTGAATTTATCTGGTAGATAATGGCTAGCCGTAACCTGTGAAACCGACCCTAAAACACACAAAAAAATATATAATAAAAATATAACATTTTAAAGTTAATTCGGTTAGATGTTGATTTTAGTTACTCGTCCGTGATCATGGCGCTTGCAATAGCACCGAAATATCGGAAACTCAATAAAAAGGTACATGGTAGTAATCTCAAAGAAAGTGATTCAAATATTAATAAGCTTATCTTACATAATAACGGTAAGCCTATGGGATAAGACCAAATTAACATGTAAATATCGAAGGAGCAATTTATCAAAATATTTAATAACAATTCCAATAAACACATCAACTGGTAACACCACTATTGATAGAGCTAAGGTTAAAACAGTATTTAATAAAACATAAACTTCACTGTAGCAACAGTGCAATATGAAATAATCTGGTCAGTTTTTATTATACAATAACTAATAATATTATAGAAACCATTGATTCTCATGTTTTTGTCCTTACACATTCATCTCCCGAGCCTTTTCCCAACTATGTTGGTTCGGCTTCCAGTCTAACCGGATTTAGCTGAGTACTACAAGAGTTTTACAAGGACCTGGGCTCCTCAACCCAGTTACCCGGGCAACCTTATACCTCTTGGTTACGTAACGACTGCCAAGGATGTTCAATGACAGCCGGGACCTACAGTTTACCGTGCCATCCGAAACACAGTGATTGGTGTCCAAGATATGACTGTGTTTGGTCCTTACACATTCTTGAGTTTTAAATCATTGTTACTGAGGTCATTAATCTGCTACTTTGTTGTGCTTTATGTTTGGGCATCTATAATTGGCATAACAATTCATGCTTATGCTTATATGTTACAAGACGAAGTTAATTAAGCATTAAGTACAGAGCACATCAAGCTATGCGAAACTGTCAAGTTTTCCCAATCAACTTTGAGCCATATGCTTCAACGATAAAGTTGAATATCCAGTAAGAAAATTTGACAGATTGTAGTAGCTTGATGTGCTGGCGTGTGTACATTGAAAAATAACTCTTGTTTATATCTACCACAGATGTGGAAACTGCCCTTACTTTAATACTTATAATCTGCATCAGACTAAACGATAAACGATGACGTCATTAATTATATTTTTTTAAAATTTACGCTAAAGAATTAAATCAGTGCCTCAGTGGCATTTCTTCATACAAGATTAACAACACTACAAATTGTTCGACAATACCAAAAAAAAATCACAAACATTCCGGGATCATATACCTAACAAACCTAAATCTGATTGACAAATGAAAACGTCTTTAGAAAAAAAACTTCCTTTTTTTCAGTAGGTTACATCATAATAACTTTACACGAGTATGTAAGTAGGTACGTAAAGATAAACACAGGCGTTCCTTGCTTGTCTGTGGGTTCGTTAAAAATAGGCCATTTTTTTTCTTCAACAGCTAATGATGTGGAACTAATGGGACGACGCTCATTAAGCTATCCATAGCGAGCTGATCTGGTTAAAGACTTTTTTTATAACAGTAGAATAATTTACAGTTATCGTTTGTTTATGGTCGGGATTTTGTCAAGGTAAGCTGTTGGTTAGGTCGGAATTTTGGCTAGTTGAAATGGAGTTTTGGATGCTATTTCGTAGCCCTAAGTTTTTGGGTTTTGCTGTATTTATGCCTGGCTGGAGTTAATACTTGTCAGAAATAGACATACTATCAGAATAGATCATCCTTTGTCATTCTAAAGAGGAATACGGTAGACGACAACTAGTCAAATTCATTACTTTTATTGAACTGGCAAAAATGGTTACTTTGTATGCAATTTGTATGAAAACACTAAGGTTTGACGTCACAGATTTTTCACATCAAGCCGTATACTTATTTAGGTAAAAAAAAAAGTAAACAATTTTCGGTTCAAAACGATAAATGAAACTGTCATTATCTTAAGATGTTTTACAAATTGAATGTGATAATGTATTTTATTTTTGACCTAGTCATCATCCCAATTATGAATCTGCTAATAAATAAAAAAGTTATATCCAGATAAAATAAGTTGTCGTTTATATAATTTTAAAAAATATTATTTTAATTTATTTTAGTAGTAGTTAAAGTTTTATTTTTAGATAATAAGTGTGTGGTTGTAAATTATTGCACACTAAAAAATAAATTAAAAACAAAATAGTTATCCTTTTCTAGATTTCTCATTCGCAAAGCAATTTTCAAGTGAGCATTTAACAGACAATTAGTAACATATTTAAAAAAAGAACTCATAAACTTTGGCATCTCCATTAGAAGTCAACAAGGGTCAAAGTAATCACAACTCAAAAGTCACGCGAAATTAAAAGTAAAATCAATTATGTTTAACAATAGCCACAGAGGCCAGTATTGAATGATTCACTAACCTGCGCCTGGGCAAGCGGTTCATTTGAAACGATTTTTTTGTCACTGACTGTCGATGGGTTTTCCTCTACGAATTTAGAGTAACTGTAAAGGTAAGATTCCACTAGTGTGCGGCACTGTGGCACATAAATGTTTCTTCTGGTCTACTCGTGTTAGCAAACAACGTATCTAAAATGTCGGCGAAATTGCAATCTTTGTACTACAATATCCCAGCAGCGGACTACCGTGGCCACACAGGGACCTCCAGGACGAACATAGTGGATTTTAGTCAGTAAGAGTCTGACACTTCCTCCAGCTGCACCCTCGGTAGGACGCATACACATTTATTTGCGAACACAATAAATTTAAGTGGAATCGCGCCTTTAGATATCATCATATTTATGATAAACAACGTTTGACAGGACAAGTAAGTTGCTAGTTAAAACTTTCCGAGTTATATCTTAATGTTTAACTCGACGACAGCTAAGACTATCATTATTATTTAATTCAGGTGTATAAATTATAGCATCACGTCAAAGCTACTGAACCGATTAAAATAGAATTTGACACACAGATAGTATAGAATCCGAGAAAAGTCATGGGCAACGAGACGGCGAGATCACATTTGTTTCATAAGTTTATCTCATAGACAATCAAGATATCTGATTATATCAGTAAATAAATATAAACCGTATTAAATCACTTATAAACACATGCATAGCTGCATAAATTAATATTCATTTATATTTCCCAATATATTAACATAAAGTGCATGTGTATCCAGTCTGACGTCAGACGGTCAAGTCCGCTGTTCCGACCTTCAGAACGTTCATGATCATATATTTCAAACTGTGAAATAATTTACACATCTCAATTTTTATGTAGCATTTTCAACCTTCAGTATCTAAATTTTGAGCTATAAAACAGAGTATCTAAAAAGAAGGAAAAGTTAAGAATCTCAAAATTAAGACGGTAAAAATAGTAAATAATAACTTAATAATGATCGAGATTGATTATTGATTAGATAATGGACTGCTATACATTTTTATGTTACCTTAATTTTTTTGGTAAATTTATTTGGATTTATAAATATCCAAATGAGTAAATGTACCAATTATAAAACCTACTAGCAATTTTGTTTAATAAAGAAATGTCTTTTAACACCAAACTTACGTCAGAACAGGTCAAGTCCAGCGGTCTGACCTTCAGAACGTTCATTATCAAGCTGACAGTTCTGTATGCAACTGGTGACGTCAAGCCTAGACGGCTAAAGGCTACGTTCAAAAGTGCAACTGGACCTGGGAATATTGTAGCAATTCAGATTTCATTGCGTAAAAGCGTAAGATGTTATTATTCTGTATAATTTGATTAACTATTTTTTATGTAAAATCTGTATTAATACTATAAAACTCACTTCATTACAAGCTTATAATAAATTCCTTCTTCTAGTTTAATATACATAATTATTTTGACTTCCTCGTTGTTCTAGAAGACGCATACCGCAACTGCTGTGCACTGGGTTTCGGGTTCCGGGCTCGGGTCGAAATCACTTTGCTTTGTTTTGAGAGACTTTCATAAAGCAGCCCTGAGTCTGGATGATGGTGATTGATACACCCGTGCATCGGAGAGCACGTAAATGTCGGTCCTGTGACTGATGTCTCTCCGGTCGTGTCGGATTGCCGTCCAATCGGACTATGAGAGTGAGGGAATAGAGAGAGCACCTGTGTCTGCGCAAATGCTTGTGCACTATAATTATGTTCTGCGTAGCTGGCTGATCTACTAACAGAGAACGGCCGCCTTGCCGGCAATCGGCCGGGACACTATTATTATTACATATTTTTTTAAAAGTGACAGTATACTACAAGACGAACAAGACCAACGCACACTCTTACGACCTTCAAGCAGTTCATTACCAAGGCAGACATTTTGCAAAAGTGCGACATTTCATTGTGATTGTAACCTTGGATTATGTTTGTATAACGAATTATATATATGTGCGTAATGTATGTGTTGCGTTGTCAACATGACTGAACATGGAATTGGGAACCAATTAAAACTGCTATAGAAAAATGTCTGGCAGTATACGTGTGTACAAATTGTAAGCCATCCCTTCCAAGATTATACAAAGATTTTCAGTTGATCATCATATTTCCTGAATCTATATGTAGAATAGTTCCTTTTATTACAACGTTTATCAGCGATTTCGCTCAGAATGCCGCCATTCTCCATATATCAAAATTAGTAGAGCAACAATTTTATATGGCGGATTAATTGAAATATGACTAAATCTTAAAAAATCTGTTATTAGCACGACATTTAGGAACAGAAAAAAAACAAATCCCACTAATACTAATAAAACAAAAACAAAACTCCGGGCTGCTTTATGAAAGTCTCTTAAAACCCACAAAGGGCCCGAGAATCGAACCAGAAACCCCGTGCACAGTAGAGCAACGAGGCAGACAATTTATCGATAATTACACATTTTAATGAGCTTATTAAGTAATATTAATACTTGTAAGTCTGACGACGCCAGCCTAACCAAGGGGTATTGGGTTGCCCGGGTTGAGGAGGTCAGATATGCAGTCGCTCTTTGGAAAACACTGGTACTCAGCTGAATCCGGTTAGACTGGAAGCCGACCCCAACATACCTGGGAAAAAGGCTCAAAAAAAAATTAATTTGTGTTCCTTTGTAATGTCAATGAAACAACGTGAAAAAGCTAGTTTATTAAACAAAAAAATAATAGCCTTGTTTTGATGTAGTCAGTTTTGATAGCTAGGAAAGCATGTGAATAGCCTCTTGACCTGCCAAGGTTGACTAGAAACGACGTATTTAGAACATGACGCATATAAGGCCATAGATGACACAGAACTGCATTGAGTTTGAATCCTTATTAATATAAAAAAATCTGAATGTACGTCTGTCTGTCGGACTGCAAGGGAAAATTGTTGACACAATCATGTTGAAAATAGGAATGGAAAAATTCGTGATAGCGTAGTGGTTAAAGTATCAGCCTCTCAAGTACGAGTGTGCGGGTTCGATTCCAAGTCAGGTAAGTACCATTGCAAGCGTTAATCACCAAGCTGTCTCAATGCATGGTGGATTTCAGACTTTATTTTCAGTTTTCCTCGAGACGTTTGCCTTCACTTTTAATCAGTCATTGCTGTCCTAGATATACTTAGAAAGTACATACAAACTTAAAAAAGTTGCATTAGTACTTGCCTGACCTGGAATCGAACCCACGCCCTCATAATTGAGAGGCTGGGTCTTTAACCACTAAGCCACCACGACTTTAATAAAATTGATACATAATATTAATTTAGTTATAAATAAGAATTATTTAGGGAACATGACGTAATTCTTACAAGATATGAGTAAGAACACGAGTATCTAAGAGATCCGAAAAACCTAGAACTTTCCTATTATCTAAAACCTCTTAATGCGTTCTTTATTTAAATAATAGTTATTTATTAAAATACTGGTTTGTAATAATTTATTTCTGTGTTTGACATTAAAATATATGTATAATGTATATTGATGTAGCCGAAAATATATGAGGACATACATAGAAATTATATATCTTATTTAAAATAAAATAGGTATTTACAAAGTTAATATATATTGATAAATGGAGGAAAATACAAGTATAAAAATATTGATTTGATTATAGGCTTGTTTTCAAAATGAATATTTTAATTTATTATTTTGTTCATGGGTTTTTCGTGCATGCAAATATCGAAAGCTTTAGATCTTCTTTCTCTTTCTTTTATTTTTATAAACATAAGAGCCCCCCTTTTTTTCGTGGCAAGACATCAAGTGACCCGCGGAGGATGCAGCTCATGCAGCTGGAGGAAGAATCAATCTCTTACTGACTACAACCCACTATGTTCCTTCTGGAGATCCCTGCGTGCGAGGACGTTTTTTTTCCTTACTAGCTGTTAACTCTGACTAGCCATTTAAGAACTCGTGGTGGCCTAGTGGTTAAAGAGCTAACCTCCCAAGTATGAGAGTGTGGGTTCGATTCCAGGCCAGGCGAGTACCAATGCAACTTTTCTAACTTTTATATCTTGGACACCAATGACTGTGTTTCGGATGGCACGTTAAACTGCAGGTCCTGGCTGTCATTGAACATCCTTGGCAGACATTACGGGTAGTCAGAAGCCAGTAAGTCTGACGTCAATCTAACCAATTGGTATTGGGTTGCCCGGGTAACTGGGTTGAGGAGGTCAGATAGGCACTACTCTCGCTACTTGTAAAACACTTGGTACTCAGCTGAATCCGGTTAGACTGGATGCAGACCCAAACGTAGTTGGGAAAAGGCTTGGGAGATGATGATGATGATAGCCATTTAAGATGACCACAGATTATAGAAACAATCTATGTATTGCGCAACAAATACTAATTAATAATATTATAAAACAAACAGAAGTAGCATGCTACGATAAATTTGGCGATGTCTTCTATAAGTATAAAGATACCGTCACCTTGCCCGACCTACCGCAACACACTGGCTAGCTCTGTATGCCATTATATAGGTTTTATTTTTATTTTTCCTTAAGAACTGGCTAAGCTAGATATTATCGATATCTCGTCACGTAACGATAGTGTTCTTTTTTTATCGATACTTATGAATTTTAATGGATTGTTTGGGTTTTGTTTCTGTTTTTGAATAATTATGTAACTAATGATTATTTTAAATCGATTTTGACAATCGTTATGTAGAGGAAAATAAAGGTCTAAGGTAGCTAGGTAGTACCAATAAAATAAATTTAATTTTAGTTATTTTCCGTCGTATCCTAAAAGTGGATTTACTAGATAACAATGTATGTATATAACAAATATTTTAGAACTAGCTTTTGCTAACGGTTTCAACCGCTTCGTAAGAGAACTACTTCCCTGCACCTGGATTAATAGCAGCTTAGATAAGCCCGTGCATCGGAGAGCATGTAAATATCGGTCCTGCTCCCGATCTCCGACGGACTGCCGACTATGAGAGTAAGAGAATAGAGAGTGCACCTGTGATCGCATAAATCATCATCCTTCTGTCTGCCGTCATCTCACAAGTTACATTCTTTCTAGCCATATCAACTTTCACGCAATCCATCCATCGTTTCTTTGGTCGTCCCCTTCCTCTATATCCATCCACCACAAGACCTTCCTCACAACATGATCCTCATTCCTCCACATTACATGCCTGTGTTCTGCGCAGCTGGCTGATCTACTTAGAGAGAACGGCTGGTATGGCCGACAATCTTGACGTCATTAAATATTATAATTTTTAACGACTATTAAAACCCAATTGACATTTTAAATAAACAATTAAGCGAACAGCCTACACAATTAATAAAGACAAGTCTACAAGTGCTGCACAATGAACAGAATGCACTGCAATGTAAGCATTGACAGCACTGATGTACGCGATTACACTGGCAGCGCACAAAAGTATACACCGGTGAAGTTGGCAAAGCCACGCGACTTCAGAGGTTTTCCATAAATTAGTGGACGTCGTTGTCGTGACGTTACACTGGCGGCCAAAATTATTGCACCACTTTTATCTTTAGTTTTTTAGTTTTGTTTGTCAATCTGTTTTCTTTTGTCGTTGAAAGCTTCTGTTCATCGCTTGAATTAAATACCACTTTATAAATGCGCCCTTAATTAAATAAACATATTTGTCAATTAGTACCCTTAATAACCTCTCAAGTATGAGTACGTGGGTTCAATTTCAGAGCCGGCTTATGCAAATGCAACTTTTCTAAGGTATACACATTATATGTTTTACAACTTGTAGATAACGTAGTGAGTTACGCACTGATATTATTACTTATAAAATTTATTTAGACAACTATGTAAAGTGTGTAATTGTTTGTTTTCCCTAATAAATAAAATAAAATATACGTTCATCATCATCCTTTTTATCGTCCCACTACTGGGCACCGAACAACAAATAACAAACTTATACGCCTAAGTATATCTTGGACACCAATGACTGTGTAAAGGTGAAGGAAAACATCTCGAGGAAACCTGAATTATAAAGTTTGAAATCACCAACCCGCATTGAGTAAGTGTGGTGATTACGCTCATTCCTTCCCCGTGTGAGAGGCCCTGTGCCCAGAGATCTGTGCCCTTCAGTGGGACGATACAAAGGCTGATAATGATACACAAAAATTAAAAACGCAATGAATACATTGTTAAAAACAAAACAATGTTTATACATTTCAAAAGTGGAACACATAAAATCTATCCCAAGCTAGTTGCAGTGCAGTGTACCGATCTGTCAGTAACTTTTCCCATGCATCGCGCGAAGACGAATGGTCCAAGTTGTTGAACGCAAAAACTGCGCCCAACTCAAAACTCCATCCTGACACACAAATTTTTATTTCCACTTTGGTTTTTCTTACAACGCTAAGAGTTGCCACAATGAACTTGTGAACTTAATGAATTTCTGCTGCAACCCAGTATTTAAAATTCTGATATAGAATTGACTTTTAGTAAATATTGGCTTCTTTTCTTTCATCGTTATCAGCCTTTTATCGTTCCACTGTTAGGCACCGGCGTCCCCTTATTTTTCGTGGGAAATCATCAATGAAGTCAATTGGTCTCGCCGAGGGTGCAGCGGGTGAGAGGAATTGTCAGACTCTTACTGACTAAAACTTACTATGTTCCTTCTGGAGGTCCCTGTGTGCCAGGGCCACGGTAACTCTTGAGAACAACCCACAGCCCCGGCAAACCTTTGCCCTAAGGGGCTGCACAGGCCTCCTCTCGCACAAAGATGGATTGAGCGTTCATCACCACGCTTGCTCGAGATTACTGGCTTACAGTCCAGGTTACCTCGAGACATACTTAGAAAGTACATATAACTTACAGAAAAGTTGCACCCGGGAATCGAACTCCAGACCCCGTGCTCAACAGTCGTGGCATCCGACTAACAGATCAATGAGGCACCCATCATACAATTTTAATATTGTACAAACATGTGTACAAACATCGGTAATCAATTATAATTAATGTAATCTGTACTTACATTCGTACGTATATTAAATGTGTACACTTACTGGCGCACGAGGGAACAAGGTACAAATTGCAGGAAGCTCATCACAAATTCAATCGGACTTCATTTGCTTTATTTGCTCGAGCCAATCAATTGCCGAAAAAAATTGTGAAGCGGTGAACCTAGTTCTTGTGCGTGGGTTCCGCAGTTTTTTATATGAAGTAAACTTCAGTTTGTTTCAGCAGAAAGATGTCCACTACTGGACAAACCCCTCCCCCCCAAAGTTCGCCACTTCGAACAGTCTTCAGCAATTCTCATTGTCTGCTTCCCGGCGACCTTGGCGAGATCATCCGTCCATCTAGTGGGGGGCCTGCCCACGCTGGATCTTCGGGGTCATTGTCGCCTCTCTAAAACTTTTCTGCTGCCCTGCCCATGGCCACTTCAGCTTTGCAATTTTTTGGGCTATGTCAGTAAGTTTGGTTCTTCTGCGGATCTCGTAATTTTTAATTTGATTTTTTTTTGAGATTCCTTTATCATGTAGAAAAGGTAGCAGCCCTATGGTTCTCTTCCACGGAACCCTTCAGTACAAAACACGAGCGATCCGCATTGCGCTTTAATCGGAAAAATCAACAGAGGTGCTGCAAATGGGATCGCGTGCATATAATAATATATGTTCAGTCCACCCGTCTGTCCGTTTGTGCTTACACTTTAAATACAACTCATAATTGGTCTACCGGACTGGGAGTTGAAGGTGATTGAAAATGTATTTGTTTTTATGGCAAGTACAGAAAGTAGTGACTTTAACATTTAAGTATGACGTTAAAAAAGAGATGAAATAGAAATAGAAATAAGTTTTTTTTTTGCCAGAAACATGGTGTGGTATATTACAATATTTAGAAGTGATTTACATGTCTCGCCGTTTAAGACATAGACTGAAATAGTTTTCTGCATTATGCGTAATAAATTTAAGAGCTCGTCATGAGGATTCCCAAACGGCACAGACGCCAGCACATCAACCATATTCAATCATTATAATACCTAAAAAGTACTTTATGCATTTATACAAAACGATCTCTTTAATATCCAAACAAAGTACGCGAGGCGGGTAACTAGGCAGGGTTGTGAACTTTAAAGTGATAAATGTACTCCAAAAATAGCTTGAATAATTAAATACCTCAATATGAACACTTATTTAAAAACAATAAATCCACCTTCTTAATAAAATATCTACTAACGAACTGAAAAAACAGAAACAAGTTGAACAATCACAGCTGAGAGACCCTGTTCCAAAGATCACTTCCCCAAACAACGGCTTTTCAACTGGTGTCCACCTTATCAATTCATTATTTGACATTTTTCATGCTGGCGGGGTTTTTCTACGATTTCCTAAAAAACCCTGGGTTTTTTTATACGCGTCATGCTGCACCTGCATCTTATTATGAAAGCCTATACCTACAACAAATAAGTTTTAAATTCAAAAAGTTTTTCTAAAATTCTATGAATCGCGTTCAATCAATCTCTCCTAGACAAAACTGCAGCAAAAAACTAGTCGACAATAATGACCTGCACAATTTTCGAACGTAAATAAGTGTACTTATGAAATAATTGGTACTTTAATAGACTTCCAATATGGCGGAGGAATAATTCAGCTATTTGGACGTGGACATTAAACACACGGTGATGGGAGAGAGGGGAATCCATTAATTTAAAAAAAAAATGTCATGATATATTCTCTAGGTGACTGTTTCGTTAAAACAGTGATTTTATATCTTACCGAAGATGATAATGAACTAGAAAAGAATGATTCTCAAGGATAAGAGTATGAAATCGTGTTACTACTTTCTGATTTTCAGAACTCATTTACTGAACAAAATAGGTACAGTGAACTGTCCCAGTGCTGTAGGCTTCCCCATTTCGTTTCCACGCCTTCTGATCTTTCGAATGTCTCATCAAGTTTTACCATAAGTAAATACCATCTCTGTTTAGCCTTTGCACAAACTATGTTTAGGTCAGCTTCCAGTCTTAATCAGGTGCAGCTGAGTTCGAGTGTGCTACATGGAGCGGTTGTCAGACCTCCTCAAGTAGTTCCTCAACCTGGGTAACCCGAAGCTCCTTGGTAAGACTGGATTTCAGATTTTCTGGCTAACGACTGCCAAAGATGTTTAAATGAGGGCCCACCAAATTAAAGTGCCTTCCGAAACACGTAGGAACTCGTCATATCAAGATGGTCATCCATAGCCCGACTGTTCCAAGCTTTGTTTAATCTTATGACCGATACACGAGCCTAACACATAGATCCTTAAAAATATTGATCTTCACATTTTCTTGCTTCTAACTAGCCTGATTGATTGGTTAATTAAAAAATATATAAATGGCAGCCGTATTTCCCAAAACACAGAATAGTCTCTGTATCACACGACGCCTCGAGCTCTGCCTAAAACCTGCATTTTCAATCAGCACATAGTTACCTATTTAGAACAGGACGAGAGCATAAACCTTTAAATATCAAAGGTTAGGAGACGCGATAATGTCAAACAGGATTAAAGAATTGTTATTCAATGTTAAACAACTGCGTTTTAACAAAACTTTCTTTAAGGTATTTTTATATCAACTGCCTAGACTTATCCCTCATCATCTCCCGAGCCTTATCCAGATTCAGCTGAGTACCAGTGTTTTACAAGGAGCGACTGCCTGCCTGACCTCCTCAACCCAGTTACCTGGTTAAACTGCCTAGACTGTTCCCTAATCTTTAATATTTTTGACGATATTTATCCATATAGAAATAGCTTTAAATCTAAAATGTTTAATAGTAAAAAGACGACCAGATGGCGTAGCGGGTAGTGAATCTGCCTGCGACGCTGGAGGTCGCTGGTTCGATTCCCGCATAAGTCAAACATTTGCGTGCATGAACATGGGTGTTTGACTTAGTCTGGGTGTTTCTATGTATAATATGTTTGTATTTACAAAAGAAAAGTATATAAGTATGTTTATCAGTTGTCTAGTACCCATAGTACAAGCTCTGCTTAGTTTGGGACTAGATGATGTTGTGTGAATATGTGAGGAATATTATTATTATTATATTATAATATACATTTTCGCAAATTAAATACTCGAGTACCACTTTTGAGGTCTTGGAGGAGAATGTATTCTGTCGTCCATCATATTAGGACTATTTTTGGAGGCACCAGAAACAACCCGGTGTGTTCTAACGTTCCTCGTTCATCCGCGTGTACCATGGGAGCGACACTAACGAATCTGCCAAGCTATAATCATCAATTCATCATCCTCCTCCCCTTATCCCTATTTTTATTATGGCTGGCTCCTTTCAAGGCTATCTCATTATTCTCGCTAACTAATAACTTGATACTTAACTTAGATACTGCAGTAAAGATAAAAAATCGTTTCTTCAAAGTAGACCGAAAAATAGCACTTTACTTTTTGAAGTTAAATTTTACAAAAGACAGCCTCTATAATACGCCCGCCACCTTTTCCTTTGTATTACCGCAGTAAGACTAGTATTGACTACTGAAATTAACCATTACACACTTCAAACCATGTATAGAAGCAACAACCTTTACTTATATGTATATCGAACCACATTGAACTCCATATAATACATTCTAAACATTACAATATATAATATATTCAAAACTAAAGATCAAGGTATGTCCCAAGGACGCTGCGAGGTCAGTAGGTGCATGGTCAAGTGCATCGCATATAAACGTTGCACCGAATTATGTTTCATAACAAGTTTGCATTTTGTAGAATTTCTGTCCATGTTTAGCTAATAGGTTTAGAATGTCGGCGTTGCCTGCTTTTATTTACAATTTATTTTAAACAATAATATAGGTTTCGGTTTAGTGAACACATATGGTTGAAGTCTGTTTAAAACTTATAATGTATAATAACGAATTAACAAAATGATTGTTGTTGAAAACTGCGTCTTAACAAGACAATTAAATCATTTTTTTCAGTAATCTGTCTTTATTTTATTTTACCATAGAATACAGTGATATTTACATATATTTTGCGGACTTAAAAAACTGTAAACAATTAAAATAAAAAAGGACAAATAAAAATAATGTCTCAAAAAAAATCATCCGCATCGCTATCAGCGAAATCATTTTTTTTAAATTCAATCAACTTATCTTCAACTTTTCAATGATATAATAAGTAAGTGTTCTGTATCTAACACTGAAAGGATTTTTCAAATTGGTCCAGCAGTTTCTGAGATTAGCGGGTTTAAGCAAACAAACAAATCTTCGACTTTATAATATTAGTTTAGATTATTATGTTACAATCTAATTGACAATTTATAAACCTCCCTATTTAAATATTTTGAATATATACGGCAACTTTTGATAATTATGCCGTGCATATGAATATAAAACAGCATACGCTTATATGCCTTTAAAAATAGGTTGTACCGAAGTAGTTACATAATCAATGAAATCATTTATTCTAAACATAAAATATGTTAATTTGAAACGTGAGAGATACATGAGTCCTGTATTCTTATACAGATTTATGAAAAAAACTAAGGGTCTTTTCCGATGCTGTTTAAAAACCTGAAATATAAAAAAAAGTTACATTGAAAAAGTCTTCAGTTAATGAAATAAGGTAATACTTTTTATTATATGAGAAGTCATATACTAAAATTAAAAATATATTTTAGCTTCATTGGACTGTGAAGCGGGCAGACCAAGGGGTATTGGGTTGCCCGAGTAACTGGGTTGAGGAGGTCAGATAGGCAGTCGCTCCTTGTAAAACACTGGTACTCAGCTGAATCCGGTTAGACTGGAAGCCGACCCCAACATAGTTGGGAAATGGCTCGGAAGCTGATGGACTGTGAAGCGGGCGGGCGAAACCACTGGAAGAAGCTATTCTACCAGTGTATATGTAACTCTGATGTATAAGCTATATTACTGCCAAGTTTCATTTCACCCATTCAAAGTTTTTACGTGAAATAGTAACAAACATCCAACCATACTTACTTACATACAAAGCGCGTTTAGTAGGTAGCGCGTATACTACAAAATATAGTGTAGTCTACACGTGACCAAAGGGCTGACCAATACCTTGGCCAACGAATCAGCATTGCCATCCAAGGTGGTAATGTGGCCAGCCTTTTGGGCACGATGCCCGCTGATCAGGATGAATTTTTTGATGCATTATTTTAATTTGTCCTTTTTCATTTTCTTTGCATAAATATATGAGTATATCAAGTCATCTGGGTTACCTATGTAGGTTGCTTAACCTTATGATGAATCGACCCGTGTGGCTGTTACTTAGCCACGAGCCCGATTTACATTAAGATTAAGAAATAAAACAAGTCTATTGGCATCACAACCTAGATCGAGCAGTCTTTAACTTTTTTGACTAAATTAAGACAAAGGACGAGGAGACATTGTGTTTTCTTAAAACAACATATTGAAATTTATTCAAAGCAATGCGTATGAGATCGAGGGATATGAATATTTTATTATCTTTTGATATTTTAAGAAAACTTTACTGGGGGATGTTGGAATGGGAACTTTTATCGTCTATGACTAATATTTATTCCTTTTGACTCTCTATCTTATGGTCATAATGTTTTTTTTTTTGCTTTCGTTAATTTAAAGCAGTTTGAGAGAAGGCATCTTTCAGCAGGCTTAGCATGGCAACCGTAGAAACGAGTTTTATCGTCCGGAGATTGTTGAGTTGTCTAGTACCCATAGTACAAGCTCTGCTTAGTTTGGGACTAGGTGACGTTGTGTGAATGTGTGAGGGATATTATTATTATTATATTATATTAAAGATTGGATATAATGACAGAAAAGTGACAGAATATTGACAGAATATTGACGTAAGATTTCTTTTGACATTTTTTGAAGTAATTTTTCTTTGCTTCGATTGAAATAAGGCTTCTAGTTATTATATGCGAGTTGACAGGTCGCGCCATGCTCGGGCAGAAGACATGTTGACATTGAAAGAAAGAGCTTTGTCTTTTCTTGACAGAATATACATAAAATCCCCATGCTAAGCCTGCTGGTCATTCTAACTTGTTATAAATGCCAAATGGATTTTGTTTATCACAGTATAAAGGCTGGCCGATGTTTATAAGATGCTTGTGTATGGAAATAAATCTTGTAATTTTTTTTAAGATGCATAATTACCTACCCGAAAACTGCATGAAATATATATCGTCAAACAGGGAAAGTGAGTTCCTCCATGTTTTGGAAGGCGCAGTAAATTGGTAGGTGTCGTTTAAACATCTTTGATAGTCGTTAGTCAGAAAGTCTGACAACCAGCCTCAAAAATGGGTATCGAGTTGTTAGGGTAACTGGTTTGAGGAGGTCATATAGGCAGTAGTTGTATCTAAAATACTGATACTCAGTTGCCTCTGGTTAGCCTGAGAAAAGGCTAGGCAGATGATGATGAACCGGTTTCGAACATTCCCAAAAATATTTGACAAAACCTTTAATCGACAGTTCATGCAGCCTCACCTGAGCTTATCAGGGGTCAAAAACCTTGATTATCCCATTAAAAAAAACTAGCAATAATAATATAAATCGAGCGTAGATCAAGTTTAAAGTGATCTTCGGCGTGACCGGCGCGAACCCGCGATCATATATTAAGGATCCGTCGTGGGGAGCAGGGATTAATGCATCATGCAGCTTGTGGTGTGGCCCAAGTGATTGGAGACAGCGGGCGTGAGACCCATCTGTTGTTAAATGCTAGCTAGTCAATAAATATACTGTTTTTTGGCCAACAACATTTAAATAGACAACGTATGTTATGTTATACAATTGTGTAGAAATAATTTGCTTTAAAAACTGTGTAAAAAGTCACATTGTTTAATTTTGTTCGTATTGGTAAAATTGTTACATAGTAGCACCATAATAAAATATTAGTTTGTCCTTAGTAAGTATTCTTTGTCATACTTTAATTGCTCATCTTTTTGTCAAAACATGTCCTGGCATACAGGGACCTCTAGAAGGACCACTACCCACCGAATAAATTCAAAAATGGAACAGAATTTGTTTGAAAATATCTACCAAATAAAGTAACTGAAACTTATTCGTAGCTGGTGGAACAACCCTTTAAACTGCATACAATAACAACGTATTTACATTAACAAGAACATTCATAGAATACTTTATCGCTCCCGCTCCCGCTACCGCCTGTAGGTTGTCCCACACATCGTCCCCGCCCCGCGCCGCTCCGCCATCGGTTCGTGAAGTAGATGGATTACAGTGCGCAGCATTTGTTGTACCCTTTACTATAACTTACACGAACCATCGCGTCTACTACTTAGCACAAATTGAAAAATACCCTAGTGATGAGCTGGCGTTACAATCAGGCGGTAATTAGCGATACCAACTAAGTGTATGTAATTTTGTTACGTAGCGTGCTGAAAGCTGCACTGGAAATTGTAATTTTAAGTGGTATTTAACATAACAAACCGATATTATATTTACATAAAAAATATTTTTGCAAACTATTTGCTAAAGATATATGCATTATGCATGCTCATTTTGGTTAAAATTTGTTAATAGCAATAGAAAAAAAATCCTGGTCTAAAGAAAATATGTAATTCAAAGTAATCACATTCATAATTTGCTTTTGATGTCCAAAATTACTTTTTTCGTATTCGTAGAACTTTACAGGTTTTCACGTAGCTATTTCAATTACAGTGAAATCAAAAAATGTAATTGTAAACTTCTGCAAAATTGCAGTTACTGTAACTATAATAATGATGTTCCAAAAAATCTGGTGATCACAAACGCCAATAAAGCGAATGTCCAACAAACATACAGACACAAAAAGTCAAATGTTAACACGGTACTCATACAAAAAGCTAACGAAACTGCGTTAAACACGACGTAACCACTTAATAAGTCTATCGGAGCGCGTCGCAAAATGAATAACATTGTCCAATTTCAGGCATTGCAAGAAGCGCCCGAGAAAAAGATTGTTGCACTCAACATTAACACTTGCTTCGGAAATTTAATTCTACTTCACTATCCCAAAAGCAACCCTCACCAACAGAAAATAAAGCCGAAAATAACATCAGCACACTCTAAACATACATTCTTTTCCAAACTTAAAAACTGCTGAATCACTCAGTCTAGAGAAAAAGACAGGCACACACAAAAGCTTCATTTGTTTTCATGATGATAGAGCGGGATGGTTATAGTTTGGTGATGTTGTCTTCAAACGTCTGGCTAATGCAGTGCGTCTGGCCGGTGACGAAGATGGATGACTCTTCTGGTTAGCAGTTGAATGAGTGCATGCCGAGGAAAAAAGAACAATTAAGAATACTTGTATAATAACATCATGAGTATCAAATGAAAGTAAATTGAGGAGTTTGGAGATCATTTTAGAGGCAGCCTTTAGACGTCGTCCGTGTTTGTCTGGCTACCGAACGAGTTTGTTGAAGTGGTTTTGTTTTGAATTCAAAAAAAAGGTTTTAACTGATTTATATTTTATTTAATTTGAGGCCTGATTGTGGATAATTTAGGCAATATCAAGAGTTAGAATTACGACTTAATTATTTATGGATATGATATGTATTTATTATATAAATTCAACAATGTAAAGTTAAAAGCAAATACTTCTTAACTTTTCTGTCAATTATAAGTAAAAGCTCTTATTTTTAACGTAGTTTGGTTTAAAAACAAATAATAAGAATGATTTCAGATCACGTTTCATGTATAATCAGGAACTATTCGAGATAATACAAAAACTCCCCCTACGAAGACCACAAATCTGAAAATAAAAGGCACAAGTTGAGAGCGGCGAGCGATTTAAAAAATGCCATTTATAAAAAAAAAACTTTATTATTTTTTGTATTCTATTGTTTTTGACTTAGTTTTCAATTGTTTAAAGTGTGTTAATTGACTTAATTCCTTGTTGAAATGAAGATGTTTATGTAAAACTACATGTTAATAAAAAAATATTAACTTCGGTATATAAAAACAAATTAATTAGGTATTCAAAATAGTATTTTTATAGCTTATCCAATAATCAGTATTCAAATTATGTTTCTAAACTGATTTTCAGTTCGTTCAAGTCTGCTAATCAATTCAATAATTTTTTTGTTCGTCCTATACATAAACCCAGCCAAAGCACGACCCTACATCTCGACAATAGCTGAGAACAATCGATTCTTCTATCACCAACCTCACCGTCTAAAAATAACGCAAAAACATATTTTATATACAAAACTAAACACAATCATGAAAGACAATATCCGAACATCACCCGCTACCTGCTACACTTGTACCACACACCAAAGTCCGAAGGCGAGGAAGCATGGGGCACCGGTCGTCCTTGCGGCGCCCACTTTCCGTTTCTACGAGTCCAGCCTATACCACGTATTATACTGCCAATTTACACTGGCTATGTTTCTACTGTGACTGTCATATTAATGGGGACAGCTTTCTTATCTTTTTTATTTTATTGCTTAGCTGGCTTTGAGTTTGATCATAGATTTATAATGGAGACTATAGTTCTGTGTAGACAATTTAAGATTGCACATATAATTTCAAGATGTATTTTACTGATTTAAAAATCCTGATCACATATAACCGGATATCTACATGAATCATTTTATGGCCTATTTAGACTTCTCTTTCTTTTAGCCCTAAGGACGTACTTCATCAGCTATCTGGTCCTTTCCTAAACTATTCGTTCGGACCATTTTCCAGTCTTAGTTGGATGCATTTGAGTACAAGTATTTTATACGGAGGGACTGCCTATCTGACCTCCTTAACCCTTTAATTACACCGGCAATCCGATACCCCTAGGTAAGACTGATTGTCAGACTTTCTGGTTTCTGAGTACCCGTAATGACTGAAACAAATGAAACTTTACCAGAATTCACACATTAAAATATGTTGTTCTAGCTGAAAATCTATCCATGAAATGATCCGTAGTAATACATTTGACTGCTATTTCATACTGATATTTTGCATTACATTTGTGTAAAATTCAATTTAAAAAATAGTTTTATTCAAAATCCATAATAATCCTTAATCTTAAAAAAAAACACTTATATCATATCTTGAATCCATTCATCTATTTAAGGCTCTCCCTTTTTTAAAGACGTTAAGTTTGTAAGAAAATTACTCAAAATAATTGTGATTATTTTTGTATTTATGATTATTTTAGTTTTATTTGTATAAGTTATAAACAAGGACATTTTTATCTATCCACGTACTATTTCATATCTATACACAGCAATTTCTTACCTATCTCTCTAAATGACAATAAAAATAAGAATGTGAATCCGTGATTATGATTCCGATCTATGAGGACTCTCATTTAAATGACTGTCCTAGAAGTTTACCTCCCATTTTTCTTGGTGAATTTAGAATAAAATGGCAACATCGCTTAATATCTACCAGCCGTCATCTGCACAAAATACTTACCGGTCAGTCTATGCCGGTAGCTTTTGCTCACTCACATGCGTGTCAAAAACGAAGCACCTTTCACGAGTATCGTATTAGTTAGGCGAGAAAGTAAACAAATAAACAAATTCACTTTCACATAATAATACTATGTACAGACGCCAGCACATTAAGCTATCCGAGACTAACAAATTTTCCCAATCAACTTTGAACCATATGTTTCAGTGATACAATTGAAAATCTATCAAGGTTTGACATACTTGACATAATAAGAATTGCGTCCCAAAACTCTTTGGTTGAATATTGATTGCATTTTTTTTCAGCTGTCGTTTGATGGAAAACCCAGCGTAATATCTGATGGTGAATGTACAAGATTCAATGTAACTGTTCTAAGGTATACTTTCTAAGATTTCTTGGACATCAATAACAGAGAAAAGGTTAAGGAAAATATTTTGAGGAAACCTCTACTATAAAACGTGATATTACCGCTCATTCCTTCTCTGTTTGAGAAGAGGCCTGTGCCCTGCAGTGATACATTAAAAAAGCTGATTATAATTCACGACAATTCTTAAGATCTTAAGGGCAGTATTGCCCGATACCGCCCGTCTTTGCTCCCTCGCGAAATGGACGCGTTCATTGCAGAGAGACGAGTTCCGGCGTACTATACACAATAACCAAAACTATTTACGTAATATAAAACTTAAATATAAAGAGATAGATAAAATATTCCTCGTTGCACACTTAATAAAGAATAATACATGTGCAAATTACAATACTGGCAACATTATAATAAATAATATTTAATCTTAAATCTTCTTCTATACTTATAATAAATCTGTAGAGAGGTCAATTCTGTACATTGAATATATTTTCAAAATAACTATCAGGGGGTGATAAGTGATCGATACTGATGCCAAAAATGCAATCAGTAAAATTTTTGTCTGTCTGTCTGTCTGTCTGTATGTTATTAATAGGAACAAAAACTACTGGACGGATTTTAATGAAACTTGGTACAATTATTGTTCATACTCCTGGGCAGATTATAGAATACTTTTCATCACGCCACAATCAATAGGAGCAGAGCAGTGAAGCAAAATGTTGGGAAAACGGGAGAAGTTACACCATTTTTTAAGCTTTCGTCGCGTGTGCAGCCTTAATGGTTAAAGCTACATAGAAATCATGTATGACGGAAATGTTCTACATAAAATTATCTAAAAAATATTCCACAACAGCATATGTCTATCTTTAATGGTTGACTCACAATAACACGTATAACTCCCGATAGTTTAGCAGTTCGGAGCTTTCTGATTATTTATTATTGATTTGTTCCTACTAGACCACGGGACTACAGAGTCCCGGATTTTTAGAAGGCGAACGTGGGGCCGAAGCCAACACGCTGAAGCCCTTTTGAGACAACTTTAATATATGTAATGGTGACACAGAACCGACGATTATCCCTGTATACACTATAGAAATGTACCCAAGGACAACCCCCGGTTTGTGCTAAACTATTGCTAAGTATGGAAGAAAATCTACTTGGGTTATTGTGATGGGATGCTAGTGGACTAAGGAAGGGAAAACTATGGGAACTATGACCCCTGCCGATAACAATGTAATAAATACATGTAAAAATGGCAGGAGGAGACTCGCCAGCTCACTTACCGGGCCCCCGGGAACTAGTCGCTAAGTCGCAACAAGGGGGCAACGGGGACGTGAACGGCTGAAGGGTGAGGTTGCCCCGGCCGGCTTTCTACCCAGATCACGCGCCTTAAAACCGGCATCAAGTCAGGGTCCAGCATCTCTGTGCCCACTCGCCACTTACCCGAGGCATTCACCCTCCGAGCATTGCTCTAGCGACTCCACTCTGGACGGCCAATTAAGACAAGCCAGAGGCGGGAGACCTATCCCCCTTCAGGGTTCACTCCGGCGAGCCGGAGGTGAGGGACAGTATCCTCTCCCTGGAGCACTCGGTACCCGCGGGGTCGCTACTCCCCGACATCCGCCTCAGATGCCCTGCGGGCATTTGTTTATTCTTATGTTTATAATATTCTCGCTTATCCCTAATTAATAAAAGAGAACATTATTATATATTCTATAAAAAAGAATCATAGAAATCGGTGTAGAAATACCAAACTTACACATGAAATACACTAATCAGCCATCGCCCCGTGTCGTTGCCGCGCTCAACGCGGGTCGGCCGGTAGGTATAATAAGGTGGGAGGCCCGAGCGCGAGCTTCTCATCCCGACAAAAGTTAGGCTTTGGTAGCGGTAATCGACATCCACACAGGCGTAGCCGCGGGGGCCTCTATAGGTTATATATCAGAACAACACATAGACTACTTTTTGTCGCGAAAACCGACATCCACGCGGGCGGAGCCGCGGGCGACCGCTAGTATTTAATATAATGATTATAAACATAAAATTTTAAATTATTTCTTATCTATTCAACTTCGTGATGCGTTCAAATCTCACTGTGTCGTTCAGCCACGCAACAAGTGGGCCTTTTTTGCTTACTTAAGTTACAATTAAGTTATAAAGCCTCCCCGTTCTGTACTCCGTTTGAAATGTGAGTTTAGTTTACTTTTGAGATTTTTTGGAAAGCTATTAAAAAATGAAAGGTTTTTTTAATGGAATTAATAGTAATTATTTTTTATGATGAGATAGAATGGAAAACAATTTTATATTCTTTGGAAAAAAAACTACTTTATTCCGACTGATGACCGATTTGGTGGGATTGTGACTAAATGTCGTCGTGTAGGGCTAGTGGTTGAAGCTCTCAAGTACGACTGTGCGAGATTTGATTCTAGGTCAGATAAGCACCAATAAAATTTTTCTACCTAACCCCTTTTATCTTGGACACCAATGACTGATTATAGGTGAAGGAAAACCATTCGAGGAAACCTGGACTATAAAGACTGAAATCACCAACCCGCAGTGAGCAAGCGTGATGATTACCGCTCAATCCTTCTCTGGGTGAGAGCCTTCTCTCACTAGAGCCTCTTCTGCCTGTGTCCAGCAGTGGGATGGTAAAAAGGTTGATGATTGACCTAAACAGCTGCACTGTAGCTACTTGATTATTTTCTTTCATGAATTACATGTAGCGGAATTTACGAGTACAACAAACATATTTACTTGACCATCATACTATAGAATAAGTAACATTATCATAGTAACATAATATGTTGTATTAACGCGTACACACTCGTTTAAAAACTATCGTAATTGACATCACCAAACCCACATCAAACATTTCAAAACCTAGATGCAACCGGCGCACAGTTTTCAGTAAACCAGTTAGCTAGACAGAAAGCTGAACACATCTAGATGTGGCTAGCCCGATAGCAACAGGTGAGCAATCTGTACTAGACTAGAGCTAATACGCGCCGCCATATAATTGTACTTTTTGGGAGCGCCGACACTGGGTAATTACGCTACAATTGAAGCTAGACTTGTGTGGATACGACGGGTGATTTTAAATTAATTATTTGTATAGTCTAAATAAAAGTAGGGATAAAGGTAAGATTTATTTATCTAAACATATAATAATGAATGTGTTGCTAAGCACCAATTATGAGGGTAGCTGAACAGATTTCGTTACTCCCGATTTTTATTTTTTGTATATTTCTTGAAATACAGGTTTTGTTCTTACAGAGAGGAAAAATAAAAAAAAAACTCAAAAAAAAAAACAAAACAAAAATGAACGAATCGATTGGGTATGAAATTCGCTTTTTCAGTTAGCGTAATATAAATTGTAAACTCATAGTAGATCGTGGGTTTTGCATTAATTCGAAATATGTACTAGCCAAATGCTTTATACTTCTTAAGTGTATTTGTTTTTGAAATGCAAAAGCTTGATGTGCTAAGTTTTATTAATATCAAGGATTTTTTATGTAACATAAAATTAAAGCCATTTTCTGCTTGTAATTTTAGGTGAAGCTTAGGTTTGTCAAATAATAAATCCACAATATTTTAATCCCAATCTAAGGTAGGTCCACAATATGCTCGTTCAGGTGAGTACATCTCCGTCTTGATCGCGAACTGTTTACATATGTGGAGTACGAGATGATGCACACCTACAGGACAAACTGGATACAGTCGATAATTTATGTAGTAAATCATCAGATGCATTTTCATTAATTTATTAATTATGGTTTTTTTAGTGTTTAAGTTATATTTTTATCATAATTTACTTGAATTATAGATTTGAATTGAAAGTTTAGGTACTACCTTATGTTGTTGAAGCAACTTATTTTGAGCTGTTTTAATTAAATACTTTTATTTCGGTATTGTTTATTTAACTTCCATTCAAAAACAGTGACCCAATGAAAAACCTTTAAAATAGCGAGTAATTATTCGACAAATAATACAAACTCACACTGAGCAAGCGTAGTGATTAACACTCATTCCTTCTCTGTGTGAGAGAAGGTTTGTGCCCCGCAGTGGGACGATAAAAAGGCTGATGATGATTCTACAAGTAATAAACTAAAAATTACTAAACTATTAATTAATTGCAACAACAACACCGACCCCCAATCGCCTGCACCTGTACCGCTGCTACCGTACACTCACCAGTTACTGACCTCTTTTTCTGTCGTTTTTTTGTTTATATTTTTGTCTCTTTCACTCCTAATAGCTTGGCTTTCGGCAGATTAATACTCTGTAGCCTAATGCATATCATTACATTGAGTGGCTTTTCTTCAGACATATGTACTTCGAATTTTGAGTGTCGGTATGTGTATCACGACTTTACTATTACTGCACGATAATTCAATGCTAAATAGAGAGGTTTGTTGCTAAGCCATAGAATAATGATGGCTTCCAGGCCGAGATCAGCCAGCTTCGCAGGACATATTATAGTGCACAAGCATTCGCGAAGATACAAGTGCACTCTCTATTCCCTCACTCTCATAGTCCGATGGGACGGCAATCCGACACGACCGGAGAGAGATCAGGCGCAGGACCGACATTTACTTGCTCTCCGATGCACGGGAGAATCAATCACCAACTTCCAGACTCCGGGCTGCTTTATGAAAGTTTCTTAAAACCCACACAGCAGTCGCTCTATGCCACTTCTAGACCAAAGAGGCAGTCAAAATATGTATATTAAACTATTAACTACGATTAAACGAACCCGAGACCCTAGTCTATGCAACCATGGGGGCCATGCGACTACTAGACCAACAGAGGCAGACTAATATCGTAGAATAATATCAAAGCCGTGAATCGCTATCTACGCGTATCCTGGTCATCACAGCCTTCATTGCCTTGCCTCTTTGTTAGTAGACAAAGGGCTAGTTTCACCGGTTACGGATAAAGTCACTGATAGCCTATTAGGAACTTATTTGCCAGATAAACTAAAGCTTTCGGTTTCACGGGTGTCGGATAACGATATCTAGTAGATAAAGTGTTGGTTAATGGTGAAACAGAAAAAAGTTAAAATCAGACTTTATCTGGTAGATAGCACTATCCATCAGATAACTAAATGACAGTGAAACTGGCCCTAATAGTTTAGTAGTTAGTTGTCGACGACAAATAAAATTGGGATAAGAACAAGAAGATGGTGCTGATAATGAAAGAAAAGAAGAAAATTATGAATTTGAAAAACTTCAAAAATGTCGAAAGCGTGAAACGGAACTTACGTCAATCTAAATCGAGAAAAATCGGTGAAGAGGAACGTCTATCCTTAAACCGGAAATTCCATTCTCTTTGCCAATCGATTCGATATTATAACGCAATAGTCTAAATTTCGTTAGGTTACATAATTAGAACTATCAGTTATGAACTTTCAGGAATCTTATCGCGAAAGAATTTTCTGAAAATATATCTACTATCATCATCATCTCCCGAGCCTTTTCCCAACTATGTTGGGGTCGGCTTCCAGTCTAACCGGATTCAGCTGAGTACCAGTGTTTTACAAGGAGCGACTGCCTACCTGACCTCCTCAACCCAGTTACCAGGGCAACCCAATACCCCTTGGTTAGACTGGCCATAAATAAACTATAAAATATATCTACTTTATATTTAAAAAATAAACAAATGTGAAATTTCAACTGAATTAAAATTAACTACTTATGCTTGGAAATTTAATTACTTAATTTCGAATTGAGCATATCAAGTTAATATACCTACCCAATAGTAATATTCACTTAAAATTTATTTCTATTATACAATCAAACGTTCATATATGTACTTTACTTGTACAAACTATATCTAAAGAACTTATGCAACTAACTTAACTAAATAGGTACAGACGCCGGCACATCAGGCTACTACAATCTGTCAAATTTCCTTAATAGATTTTCAACTTTATCGCTGAAGCATAAAGTTCAAAGTTGATTGGGAAAATTTGACAGTTTCGGGTAGCCTGATGTGCTGGCGTCTGTACATAAAAATGTATACTTATAAAGAGTAACAAAAAATTGGATATTTGATAGTAATACTATAATTAATAGCTAATACTCAAATTATTCTAATTTAGTTAGCTCTAGGAGCTCATAACTAAGTAACAGCCGCACGAGTCGATTGATCAAAAGGTCAAGGAACGCTTGGCGCGGTCGGTCCGTGGATGGGTGACCATCTTATCACGTGGTCACAAGCCAGATTACCTTAGAAATAGTCTTACCAAAAGGCATCGGGTTGCCCAAGTAACTGGGTTGCGGTCAGATGTGAAACACTGGTACTCTGCTGCATCCGGTTAAATTGGAAGTTGACCCGTAGCTTGGGAAAAGGCTAGGCAGATGATCTGCCTGCATAATAGTTGCGCGTTGAAGTCTTTTCAACAAAACCAACAAAAGTTCTAAAACAACAAAAACTGGTGAGTGGCGCAACGAAGCGCCCTCAGCCTCATTACTGATCCTATATTCACAGAGCAATGATGAAAAATGTCGACTGAAAAAAAAAAACATTACATTTGCAAATCCCACATCAGATTTTTAGACGCGGACGTGCAGTATGCAGGGGAGAGTACATGCTCGTTTCTATCATTCATTAGCAGCAGAGCTAGAATCCAATACGACATTTTTTACAATCCCCGGGCACAAAGAACGGGCGGCCACCCCCACACCAGCAAACAGTCCCATACAAACAAACGACGCCAATGTATGAGTAATAAAAACTTGAAAAAAATCTCGCTGACCCGCACACATACGCGCGAACCGCGAAAAAAATCACCGACACAAAGAAAGTCCACCAAAAACTTCTATACGAACTTTTGCACGCACACCACCACAAACAATCCACACATAGACACGTACAAGGAAGTTGCAGCTGTGTGCGTGAGTGCAGCGCGTACGAACGAGGGCTAAACTTAGCTTAGTATGTGTGTAGTTGTGCCTCACAGTTGCAAGAGACCAAAACTTCGACTGTGTTACAATTCGCGGAAAATCCTTGATCTCGTACATTTTAAAATGCACTTTATTCCGTATCCTTTAAGTTGAAACTTCAGTGCTGATGTATGGAGTTAGAACTTTCTTCTTCGAAGCAGAGGCTGCGCACCGCGGGTAGTTTTCGTATGAAACTTGGTGGCGCGAGATGCACCAGCCGAGACGGGAACAAGAGAGTCTGTAGCCGTCCCGCTTGCACGCCACCCGCCGCCCGGGGCGCAGGGGCAGGGGGGTGGCGGGAGGGTGTCGTGTCGCGTTGATGAACATTTTTCTCATTTTTTTCTTTATTTTTACGCGAATCGTTTTTAAAAAGGGTTTCGTCATAATTGCGTCGCCGCTCCTGATTATGTTAGCGCGAACGATAAGCCGATCTGTTGGCGTGCCAACAAAAGTACTGTTACTAATTACAGACCCCCAATCTTCTGAGATATCAAAAACGTCGTTCATATCACCTTCGATTTAATTTGATTAATTGCACACATGTGTAATATAATTTGCATAACTTGATCATGATAATACCTACTTCGAAAATGTTCGTCGAGTAAAGAAATAGACGATTAATTAATTTTGACAAAAAAGAGGTCCGAAAACTGCGATTTATTTGATTACGCTGTTAAATAAAGTTGGTTATCTGTTTAGAAAAAGGAAAAAATATTGAATGGAGTAAAAAAACTGTAAAAAGCGTGTAAGACGTAAGGTTGGTAGTAAAAAGAGGCGCGCGTAAACATTGCGTGACGTACGCATGTCTCGAGTGGCTCGTCTCGGCGGGAAACCTATTTTCCCGCGTTTTCTCACCCGCCGCCATATTTGTTTTGGTTATTGTTAATGTGAATCTAAGTGGAATTTGCGAATTTTCTTTTCTTACTTCCTGTTGTTTTGCATATATTCCAATTGAAAGATTTCAGCAAAATTACTGTTGAATTTAATATTTAGATTTAATTATAAAATGAGCTAATTATGAATAAAAAATAGTAGAACAATACACTAAGTAGTGAAGCATCAGTATCGTTTCGCTGTAAACAGTATAATAGATAAACATAAACACAATCAAATAATCGTATAATCCGAACTTATTTCAGCCGCATCCTCCGCGGAGAGGGAAACAAAAAAGCACATTGTGGAGGCCAGTCTCGCAGCAACAGCGGCGCGGACCGGCCGCATCCAAAACGTTTATATTATTTTACATTACGTGTTTCATTTCGCGTAGACTTTTGGACAGCGGTAGTATGCGGCGCGGTAGTGCAACAAATTGTGACTTTGGACATTAAAAAAAATGGAACACCGTGACTTTTTCGACAAAAACAAGATTCATTTTTACCGGCAAAAAAATTTTTCATAACCGCAACTTTACGCAGTTCAAAGTAGATTTTTTTTTACTGGTCTCTTCAAGTTTTTGTTTCGCACTCACAAACATACTGATGCAGTTTAACAAGTTTGAGTTTACGTACGTTTTGTTTTGTTTGAAACGATAACAAATAGCCAACAAACTGTATTTGCGACAGACGGAAGGGAAGAGAAGAGAAGATGGCGCTTGCTTCTTCAGTCAGCCTGTACTACTCCATAGTGCAGCGAGCTGCTAGGCACTACTTAGAAGATTATTGTCATACAGGTAAGATTCTTGTTCGATTTATTGTTTTCAGAAATGTTCTACTGGAATATTATCAGCGTTACTTACGAAAGTTGAGGAAATGGATCAAGATTTTTAATTCGAATGATTATTTCTAATTAGTTTAAACAACTTTAATATATCATTATGTGGAGCGACGGGTTCCCAAATAATATTAATATTTTTTATGGAGACTGGAACACACGTAGAATGACTTCCTGAAAGAGCTTTCAAGTATACTTTGATATACAGACTGCAAAGCTTTTAAAGCTCGATTTAATTTTACATCACTGCCCAGGATATAATGTTTAAGTGTTAAGAAAATTTACATTTATTTTTCAATTAACTTCGAATTATAAGTTATTTTTTTTAATGATTCTATATTTTATAATTTTAACATCCAAAAAAGTTATAGATAATTTAAATTAAGAACGTAATTTACAATAGATCAGTTTGATACGAACGTAGAGCTTTTCTTAAAGGTACGGAAAGACCAGATAAAAACATTATAATCTTTAAAGTAGTTTGTTAATAAATTATTATGGTTGTATGTGTCCTTATCTAATATATTCTTCAAGAAAATTGTGAATTGTCTTCTAAACCGGACAGACAGCAGTTGGAGGTTCTCAATACGTCTTTGTAAACTTTTTCGATGTATATTGTATCTACACGTCTTCAACAATTCTTGGTGATTTTGACTATTATTTTGTTTATTGTATGACTCTTTCAGGTAAATTCAATTTTGAACTTTGATTGTTGCGGTAGGTTTGCTAACCAATCTACAGCCTCCTTGACAACCTTTATATATGCATATTTAAGAAATTCTCATGACATAATATCTAATTAAATAATAATTACAAAAGTACGCAATTATTATAATTATAATTTTACTGTTGTAATGCAACAGTAACATTACATTAAATTATGAAAATGTTATAATATATGCATTTTAAGTAGAACATTGAAATTTTTAATAGAACTAAAGAAGCAACATAAAAAAACTTAAATCACCTACACCATGTATTCGTTGCAATAAAATGCAAACGTGATAAGTAATAAAACAGTTAGTTTATCAACACTCAATTCAAAAATACTTATTTTATAAGTTCACATAATCTACTTAGTCAAACCATTCCATTATTATATACTTAACCGCGCGGGTAACTATTGTAGCCATAAAGTCACCGCGAGTAGCACGACTAAGTCACTAGTCAGTGCTAAGGCACCAAATTGAACTGCCGGGGCTGAGGGTTGTTCGCAAGTTACCTCTTTCACACAGAGACCTCTAGAAGGAACATAGTCCCCCTTATTATAAAACGTGGTCTTAAAAAAGTGCCGCCTTTAGTGCTAGATTTAGAACATATTCTTGAACAAAGTCAATGGACTAAATCTAGCAATAAAGCTGGTACTTTTTAAGACTAGGTTATATAGTAAGGGGTTACTGACTAAAACCTACTATGTTCCTCCCTCCAGCTGCATCCTCAGGATTCATTTGATGATGTCCAATGTAAAAAAGACAACAAGTTGAAAGATACCATATTTGTAACAGAAAAAGTCAAAAAATCGCTTTAAATCAGGCATTTTATCTATTCGTTTGTCCCATAACATATACAAAATTAGAAAACAAATTTAATACTAGGTACTATTAATCATCATCAGCCTTTTTATCGTCCCACTGCTGGGCACAGGCCTCCTCTCATACAGAGAAGGAATGAGTGTTACTAATATAACTACAATAAAAATACCAGTTACAATTTAATTGTAAAAATGTCTGAACTGGTTTTAATGGAATTGTTTTATGGAGATAAGTTTTAAACCTTATGAAAGACAAGGTTTTATGTGGTGCGAAAATTAATTTTCTCAAGCTAAAACTTATCGCGGAAAATGTCTAGTCATCAAAAATAGGAGAAGAAAGACTTATGAAGGATTTCTCATTGATGTTTAAATTTATTTTGGTACAATTAAGTTCTATCGTTTAGTTTACTAAGTAAGCAATTCCTTGTTCCAAAGTATTCTTCAATAAAAACAATAATAAAACAAGGATAAAGTTTTGTAAGTTCATAATAATAATTGGAGAGTTCTAACGTTTCCGCTATAGGCTGAAAATAGTAATTTTTATTGTAACCTATTATTACAATAAGCTTCTTCTAGCGGTGTTACTCACATCCCATTGGAACTACTCCGCGTACCTGGATAAAACCTAACGCACAGCCTTCCTGTATAAATGGGCTAACACTGAAATATTTTTTCAAATCGGTCCAGTATGACCTAAAATTAGCACGTTCGGGATATACTGGAAGCCAACTCCAATATAATTAGGGAACAGACTAGATAGATGATGATTCAACGACTGAATAGTTAAGCCTGCCGTACCTACAATAGTCAAATATTTACCGTACACACTGCTTTAGAACTTTTTTCTCTGGCTTTCTTTTTCACTTACTACTAATTGCCGACGGGAAATTAAGTATTAAACAAATAGCTTATTAATAACTGTTTGTTTAACGACTACTTTACAACAGGATATGTAAAGAAATAATTTAATTTAAATTACAATTCAATTGCTTACTAACATTAGACGAGAAAAAATATTTTTTTAGGATATCATCTTACTCATTTAGTCACTGAAAATTTATTAGACTTGATCTATTGAAAAGAAAAGTTTCCAAAAAACCAACCATAATTCCAAATAAAATCTAAATCTTCAATTCTACCATAAATAAAAAGCGCCTTTCAAAGTGCAAGTGAAAACTGCGCCAAACAGCTACTTAGTTTAAAACTATATTACGTAGGATTCAAAAATATTTCAGGCTAGAGAATAACCAGACATTTAGTTAGGCAGTAATCTAGATTAGCCGCAAGCAGCACGATTCTTCGTAATTTGTACCAGCGGCTGATGTTTGCCATTAGATATCTGGTAGTTCCTATAAACTACTGAGTTTCAACTATAAATACCTTTAAAAACAACTAATTTATAAAAAAAACGATTATAAACAGGTAATAAAAAAGAAATAAAGAAAAATCTGTTTTATGATTTTCTTAATTAAATAGAATCATGATATGTGCTGGGGCTGCGGGTTGTTCGTAAGAGATACCGTGGCCCTGGCACACAAAGACCTCCAAAAGAAACAAAAGTGGGTTTTAGTCAGTAAAAGTCTGAAACTCCTTCTAGCAAAAGTCTGACAAACCTTCATTGCTCATACATCATATAATTTATTTTTATGTCTGGATGTTAAAAGAGACTATGACCCTTGAGTTTGTTTCGGCGTTTCTTCTCAAAGTAGTCAGGAAAAGCCAACCTCATCTCGTTTTGGAAAAAAAATGTATTGTCGTGTAAAAGTGTTGATTTCAACCTTTTTGCAAAATAAATATCATTTAGTTGCACCCTCAGCGGGAGCAGACATTTGACTTCACTCAAAAAAAACCTGAAATGTCTGAAATTATAATTATTAAATATTGCAATTCTAAAGATTTTATTATTAACTCAAGGTTTATCAAAGACAAATTGATACTAAAAGCGAGTTTTGTATATCCTTCGCAATAACATTTAAGTAGTAAATTAAAACTCAAGCGAATGTGTACCTAATTACCTAGGATAATGCACTTTACAGACAAAAAACCATTTAAATAATTATACGATTAGCAATTTTCAGAAAAATTTATTCAAAATCTTATCGAGCGATCTAGGTATCTAGACAGGTAATTTATACAATAAAATATTTTATATAAAAGATATATTTACAATAATATACAATGGGAACTCGGACACAAAAGTGTTTTGACACAAATATTTATTTGAGCATCATCTCCCGAGCCTTTTCCCAACTATGTTGGGGTCGGCTTCCATTGCACATAAACTGAATATTTTTCTTAATTAGATATTACCTTAATGCAATAAACGATACTATAACTTCGCTTGAGAAAGACACGTGAGGGTGTTTTTATACAAAATGTTGAAAAACTCACAGATTTCTAAAAACAATACCTTTAACCGTTATAGTTGTACTAATGTAAAATGTAAAACTCGCCAATCCGCCTAGAGCAAGCGTGATGATTAAACACTTACTCCTTCTCTAAATGAGAAGAGCCTTCTGCCCCGCAGTAGGATAATATAAAAGCTGATACTAAAAAATTGCCATAAAAAATATATATTTTTTGTGTAGCTTCCTCGCTACAAATACGAAAAGTGGCGATACCTGTCTTCAACTGTTAACTGCTCAAAAATATAAGCTCAACACTCCATACCTTGTCCCATACATGCATTCTTGACATTGACAACGCGAAACAGTGTAAATAATAACCGGTCTTAAACAATCCAGTTTTGCTTCAATAAATTAAAAGGGACGAAAGAACAGCTCGTCATTTTGACCACTTAAATATATTTATTAGTTTGTTAATACAAAATATTATATTTTTATATTTTTTTGGAATGCATCTGCACTATTTTTTTCTGTTGAATGCAATACCTATATTATAAAACAAAAATAACATGAATTATATTACATTTGCGTCTCTGATTTGATTTGGTACACGCCCTTTAGCAGTGAATAAGTACAGTCGTGACCGAAAGTGTATATAACAATCAGACATCGGTTTATTATTTTCAATGACAATTCAAACAAAAAAGTACTTTCAAACAACATTATGCTAAGGAAAAGGAGACCCATAATTCAAAAATAACCTGAACTAAATTTTATTTTAAAATAATCTGAATATACCCTTTATTCGATCCTGTTCTTTTGACCAAAATTTACGTATATACGTTGATCCTCCCATGGGTGGAAACACTCAAAACTTTAAGAAAAAGTACTTAATAAACTAAAACTAGAAAATTGTCTACAACACCCTCAAATCTAGAAAGCACACGACAAGCATCTTAAAATATCCTAAACAAGAGCAACAAAAAAACGCCTACCACAGTTTACATAGTGCACAAAACGGACACATTTCCTCCCAAGAAAAGCAAAAGCGAACAAAAATAAAAGCAAGTCGAAACACTTAATCGCTAAACAGTACAAGAGAACCAGTTGCGTTCAGTCGCTCCGTACTTTTATATAACCAGTTTGCCGATAATCGCATCGGCCGCGCGGTTTATATGCAAATACGTTGCATCTTGAGACGCAAAGTTCAAGGCCGATGCGTCTAGCGCGGCTGGCTAACACTTGTGCGCTCGACTGTACTTAATAGTATGCTAATACCCATTTAGCATTATACATGTGAATTGTTTGTTTCTCGTTTTGTTTAGCAGGTAATTGGCTACTTGTGTTTGCATTGTGTCTTTGGATAAAGAGTTAACTTAGAAGATTGATTATAAATCTGCTAACTTAACTACTGCTTACTTTAGTAGGTGTACCTATTCCGCTGTTGCATTTAAAATTGCATAAATAGAGTCATCATCACAGCCTTTATCGTCCCACTGCTGGGCACAGGCCTCCTCTCCCACGAGAAGGATTGAGCGTTAATCACCACGCTGGCTCAATGCGGGTTGGTGATTTCAGACTTTATAGTCCAGGTTTCCTCGAGATGTTTTCCTTCATCTTAAATCAGTCATTGGTGTCCAATATAAACTTAGAAAGTACGTATAACTTAGAAAAGTTACATTGGTACTTGCCTGCGGAATCGAACCCGCACGCTCATACTCGAAAGAATGGTGCTTTAACCACAATGCCACCACGACTTAGATAAATAGAGTACAGACACTTATTTTTTTTTTTTTTCGATTTCTACTTAGATAATTAAATAGAATTCTGAACTATTGAACTAATTTATTATTTACACTTAACACCTTTAACAAGCAACCACTATTGAAGCTACCAAAATATAAGAAATTTGGCCAAAAAATTAATCATTACATAAAAGGTCAATATCCTATTTATATATTTAGGTCTTCATTAGTTAATCATCTAATCATGCAAATCACATAATCTTAATTCTATGAGATATGATTCACGTTGTAAAATGCTCGTGGCTAAGTAACAGGCGCACGCGTCGATTGATCGTAAGAGTAAGCGATGACGCTTCCAGCGTGCGGCCCGTGGATGAGTGACCATGTTGTCATGACGAGTTCCTCCGTGTTTTGAAAGGCGCGTTAAATTGGTAGGTCTTCGCTGTCATTTGTACATACATATTTGGCAGTCGTTACCAGAATGTACCATAAAGAACAAAGGGTTGTCCAGATAACTCAGTTGAGGAGGTCAGATAGGCAGTCGCTCCTTGTAATACACTGGTGATCAGCTGAATCCCGCTGAACTGGAAGCTGACTTCAACAAGGATTGTGAAAAGGCTAGGCATACGATGGTTGAAATATTTAATCACATTTAATGTAGGGTCAAAAATGATCCTTCTTTTGAATAGAATGGTGCAGGACAGAACGCAACTTTCAATATGTCATTTACTTCTAAAAGAATGAGACAGAAATACGTAGTACGGTAGTCCAAAGTTTCAGTTAATTTTGTGACATTTTCGTACTTGTACATATTTTATTAATATAGTTAAAACTTGTCTATACTTCAGCGTAAGTTCAGTTTAAAAGTTGAAAGTTCTCGAAGTTGAGTTACACTTGTGAACTTGAGTGTACATCTATACGGCGGTATAGAATATGTAATTTGACTAAATGGCTATACTAGTAGTTCACTCTCATAGTTCGATGGGACGGCAATCCCACACGACTGGAGAGAGCCGAACAATGCACGGGTGTATCAATCACTAACTTCCAGATTCCGACTTGCTTTAAAAGTCTCTTAAAACTCAAAAAGTGACCCCTGCCACCCGAGATCCCGAGCAGAGCAGTCGCGCTATGCGTCTACTAGACTAACGAGGCAGTTACTCATAAAAGTAACATATTATAGGCAATGAACTCTTTAAGACTTTTGTTCTTCGTGGGGTGGCAGCACCAGGCATCGTCCGCGCACGCCCAATTACATTTTAGACAAAAAGCGCTTAGTCAGCACGAGCTCACATAATCACAGCCCGTGACGTTTGCCGCCTCTTGTACTAAATCGAGTGATTTTGTACTTTCTTTAAAATTGTTGAGTCTTCGATGACGGTAGGGTATTTGTGAATTTTAAATAATCTTACTGTATTGCATTTATGTAATAATTATTCAGAAACTGATAAGTGCGAGTTGAGATCTTGTACCGAGGGTTCCATACGTAGCAATAGTTTTAAAAAACCTTCGGAAAATAGATAGTAGCTTCAATTTACAATATGCAAATATCACATACTCATTTAAAGCAATCAAATGCATATGTCACTACCTTCATATGTTGGGTACTACTAAAATCCAGCAAAAATACATAGGAACCGGTCATTTTGGGGGCTGTCTCTAAGCTCTTTTGAAAAAATATTCTGAGTTTAAGTGATGGCACAAAGATTGCTAACCCCGACGTATAAGTATTACTTGTACTGAACTCCACCCACCCACAACGAATGCAAGAATGCAACCAGTTCGATCACCACAGCCTACATAACGATACAATAGCTTAACTACGATCAGATAACGTGCAAATCGCCCAGCAACAAACAAACAGCCAAGCTAACCATCTCAATTTTCTTAAGTAATCAGTCGAGGTAGAAAGGGCTACGGATTTAAGAACAATTGGCAAATGATCGCGGTCAGAACAATCTTGTTTCCGCTTCACGGTACGTCGGTAATCAGGTGTTAATATTTTTACGGTGGCCCGATGCCGATTATAGGTGCGGTTACCCTACTTTTGTACTGATTACGTACATTTTAGATTTATTTAAATTTGTTTCGGAAGACTTTTGAAAAGTTTCTTTGAATTTTTAGTTATTTCGAAATGTGTTTTGAGGTTTTTATGGTATAAACTCAAAATAAAATTGCAATCACCAATATTCCTGTACCACGTTATATATAAAAAATGGGATTCATAAACATGTATCTTTGATGACCCTGTTGGTGCAATGATAATTACGTCCACGTCAGACTGCCAAGCTCAGGGTCCCGGGTTCGATACCCGGTACAGTAAAAATTTTTGTGTGATGACCATGTTTGTTGGCTATGGTCTATGTGTAAATATAAATGTAGTTTATCAGTTGCGTTAGTACCCATAACACAAGGTGATCAATAACTTACCTTGGAACTAACTAACTGTGTGTGAAAAGGTGTCACGATATTTTAATATGTATCTACTATTTGTAGGTATATTATTAACCTTAGATTCTAGTACTCCGTTAGCCATAAATGTACACACATCCGTCATTTCTTTCATTCATAAATTGTATTCACAACTCACGCTATGTACTTGATAAGAGTCACGTGTGTACTGACCATTACTTACTTCAACTTACTTGCTCAATAACAGAAGAACATGATATCAAGAACATCTTGCCAATTAAAGCTTTTTAAAATAAGATTTTACTCAAACAAAAAAAGACAAATAAACGATTTGAATGTAAAATATTTACATTAAAAGGAAAATTTTAAGATTATGCAGAAAAGCATTTTTTTTGGTTAAGCATTGCGTTTTCATAAGTGTCAATGTAAACTCAATATAACAGAGTCCTGAGTGGAGTCGCTAGAGCACTGCTCGGAGCGTGAATGCCTCGGGTAAGTGGCGAGTGGGCACAGAGATGCTAGACCCTGGCTTGATGCTGGTTTTAATCATAATGTAACTAAATGATATTATACAAAGAGTTTTTTTGTTTACTTGAACGCGATAATCTCAGCTCCGATTTGAAAAATTCCATCAACACATAACACGCCTGAACCCGGCTGGACCGATTGAAATAAAATTTGGAAGACACATGGTCTAGAGAGTCAACAGGGTCTAGAAAGGACAAAGGCTTACTTTATATTCAAGTTCGGGAAATAATTCCTATGGGAAGCAGGTAAAACTGTTCTGACCTTATCTAGAATTTCTAGCTCTCCTTACCTACAAATAGCCTCCCATTAAGTTTTGTTTAAGAAAGGTTCCCATTAAAAAAAGTTTGACCACCACTGACCTAGCCAATTGAACATGTCAAAAATCATGAAACAGTCTTCAGAAAATTAAAAAAAAATAGGCGATCACGTGCATGGTCACGCCAGTCAAGTTTACAAACTCCTCGCGCTGATTAGCATACGTCCGGGCATGCGATACGGGGTCGCGTGCTTGTAACAACGTGTTTACAATGTCGTTAATCTAGTATTTGATCATTAGCTGTTGATTGTGAGAGGTTTTCCGGTGGACGCTGGTGCTGTTAAAGATTGAAGAAGAAATTGGTCTAGCATACTTCTTTTATGATACGGAGAAACGTTCATTTGATTTCTGACTAATCAAACGGACTGGCAGTCCGGGATTGCCTCAGTCTAGGGATCTGCTAGAAGACTTCTGTGTAACTCGTCGGTCCAGCAGTCGCATAACACGAGTGCGGTGCTCAGGGTCTCGGGCGTTCCCGGTTTGGGCCGAAATCGCTTTGTGCGTTTTAAGAGACTTTCATAAAAGCAGTCCGGAGTCTGGAAGTTGGTGATTGATTCACCCGTGCATTGGAAAGCACGTTAATGTCGGTCCTGCGCCTGATCTCTCTCCGGTCGTGTCAGATTGCCGTCCCATCGGACTATGAGAGTGAAGGAATAGAGAGTGCACCTGTGTCTGCGCAAAAGCTTGAGCAATATAATTACACACTATATTTTACGTGGAGCGACTGCCTGTCTGACTTCCTCAACCCAGTTACCTGGGCAACCCGATACCCCTTGGTAATAAGGGTTGTCAGACTTTCTGACTACCCGTAACGACTGATAAAGATCTACAAATGACAGCCGGGACCCACCAATTTAGCGACATGACAAGATGGTCACCCATCCACGTAGCGACCGCGCCAAACGTTGCTTAACCTTATGATCGATCGACCCTTGCGGCTACGATGAGCTCCTTCTTATTTAACATCTAACAATAATCAACAGTAATCATTAAGGCCCTCACACACTAGGCAAGACGCGCGAACACGTGACGCGCCGCCGCGTCCCGTGCCCAATTTAACGACTAATTGCGCTCTTATCGCGGCTAAACGCGTGTTATCGCGCCGGCACCGGCGGCTTTGTTTATAAACACAGGCATAGACCGTTACATTCACCTCGCATTTGATTTTTACTTACTATATTGATAACACTTAGACTAGTTACGTTTAATTTTTATTTGGTACTTGTTATAAACCATGGGTTTACGATTTTCGATATGATCTAAGTATACTATGTCTAAATATCGATGAGTGATTTAATTTTACCGGAGAAACGTAATAAATAGACAATAAAGAAAATAAAAAAGAAGATAGCAAATCTTTTCATGTCTAGGTAAAACTGACTCATTAAGTATATTATAGGTATTAATGAATGTATGCTGTAATTATACACATTTACAGTCCACACGCTGCTAATTTGTCTATACAGTTCCTTAGAAACCATTATTATTATTCTGATCTTTGCAAATCGTCATACTGATTTTTTTTACTATTTATTCTACACGTAATTAAGATTAAGAATTTAATGGATTTTATCACTTCGGCTGTTCTTATTTCGAATTATGAAATTTAAATTGTTAAATAGTATTTTTAGTTGATCATTTTGATAAAAGGTTTTTTTATTCATAGATCTCGTTGATATACTTGAAGAAGCGTTTTTTATCGACATCTTATAAAATCAGTTCGCTGTAATTATGAGCGTACATCTTGTCTAGAATTGATCAAAGCCTTGAATAATTCTTATACAAATAAAATGCCAATACAAAGGACTAAATGGTTAAAACGTTCGTTCGGAAACTAGGCCGGATAATATTTCACATCAATGCAAAAACTTGAACAACGTGAACTACCTAAGTACATACTTATTCAAATCGCTTTTATCTCTGCAAGTATTTATTAAATACATCTTGAAAACCATGCAACTGATAAATAAAAAAATATGCTTCGTTAGTTCATGTTGTCCTCTTTCACGTAATGCTTATTACGGTGAATATCTAAGTTATATGTATTTTCAATAAAAAAAGCTCAAAACTTAAACACATAATTATTAATTAGCCTTTCACAAAAATCACATTAAGAACTAAAAATAAAGTTTAAAAAGCTAAATAAATTGAAGTTTCCTATTTATGTAACTTTTGAAATAACTGACAAATTCTCTTAAAAAGTCTTACATATCTAAATTCAACAGCCATAATAAACGTACTTCCATCTTCCTGAACGCCTAACATAAGTTCGCAAAAGTTTTTCACCAAAAGTTAGCAAGTACATGCCGCTATCGCCGAAATTTTCTTACCATCCACCTGTTAGGGCGATTGCGTAAGGGTCGCGCCCCTGCCCTTGAACCGGCGACCTTGAGTGGCTCCTGGGTCACTACGCAACGATTTTATTATTTAACAACACCAGTGTGTTGCACCCTTTATTTGGGGAAGCGATACCACTTTATATGATAGATTTTTAGTGACTGAAGTTTTATTTTTGAATATCATAAATTTGGTTTATAAATGTTGTTTAATTTAGCAGAGTTCTTAAAAGTAAATTTTGGTTAATTTACTCAATATTTAGTGTTAAAATTACATATGGAATATAATTAATACGTCATTGAAAATTGCCCTTAAAATATGTTGAAACAAACCTTTATAGGTACTATTCCGTGCATATCATCAATATGCAGAAATACTAATTCCAGAAACTATGTATAAATGTACTTTTTCAAACAAACTCATAAAAAAAAGAAAAAAAAAGTAGTAGCTAACTTAAGTCCAACCTACTTAATCTAGAGTTAATCGCCAATTTAATAAACACCAACAATGACAAACAAAATATTGTCCGACAACCCGTGTAACAAGTCCAACATATGTTGTAGAACAGTATTGAATAGACTCACCCTCCTAGATAACCCTCTATTTGTTAATGTCACACCTCTATTGGCGAAACGGATTTTGAGGATCGGTTACACAGATTTTACGCTACGGTATTCATATTAGAATTGATGTTATTAGCATACAAAAAGTCGTTGTGGCCTAGTGGTTAAAGAGCCAGTCTCTCAAGTGTGAGGGCGTGGGTTCGATTCCAGGTCAGGCAAGTACCGATGAAACTTTTCTAAGTTTGTATGTACTTTCTAAGAACATATATCTTGGATACCAATGACTGTGTTTCGGATGGCACGTTAAACTGTAGGTCCTGGCTGTCATTGAACATCCTTGGCAGTCGTTACGGGTAGTCAGAAGCCAGTAAGTCTGATGCCAGTCTAACCAAGGGGTATTGGGTTGCCTGGGTAACTGGGTTGAGGAAGTCAGATAGGCAGTCGCTCCTTGTAAAACACTGGTACTCAGCTGAATCCGGTTAGACTTGAAGCCTACCCCAACATAGTTGGGAAAAGGCTCGGGAGATGAGATGATGACGGTACTAGCATACATTATAATCAAAATTATTCATAATTATTAATATTGCATTAACTACACTATCACGCTAATATAAAGAAATACGAAAGTTGGCTGAACGGATTTTGATGAAACTTTGTATTAATAAACAACTTTATATTGAAAAACAAACGAGATGTAACAATTTTAAACAAGTATACCTGTCCCTCTCACCAAAACGCTATATTCAATGACAGCCTTACGTGTGTAGTTGTGACGTAAATTTTACACTCGGACTTCTCTTTCTTATTAGCAGTTTTGAAGCTTTATAACTTCTTGTCGATAAATTGTATTTTAAAAATTCTTTCATATTTATTTATTACAGCTAAAGGTGTATTAATTTTGTGAATAAAAAATTACATGCATATTCCCTATTAGCCTCGACATCACAATCAGCCGCAACAAATAATGTCATCACAAGAGAGAATCCGCAAAGCGAGGGTGATCTAGCCCTAGAATCCCTTTTGTTTGCCGCCCCGGTATCATACGCAGTCAACACGCCCCAGTCGTACTCCATTTAACATGAACTAACGTCTAACGTGCTGCAATTAATTGTATACTGTTAAATAGATACTGGTGTTTACTTAAAAGAAATGTTAATAATATATCTACATATACTAAAATTATAAAGAACAAAAGTTTGTTTGTTTGGTTGAACGCTGTTATTTCAGGAACTACTTGTCCGATATGAAAAATGTTTTCAATGTTAGATAGCCCATTTATGGAGAAAGGCGTAGGGTACTTTTTATCTAGGTGCGCAGAGTTGTTGTTACAGGACGCGGGTGAAACCGCTGGTGGAAGCTAGTCAATATTATAATATTCCTCACACATTCAGACAACGTCATCTAGTCCCAAACTCAGTAGAGCTTGTACTGTGGGTACTAGACAACTGATAAACTAATTAAATATATTTTTCTTTTGTAAATATAATAATTTTTGTAATATTATAACATAGGAAAACCCAAACTGAGTGATTGTTCATGCACGCAAATAATTGACTTATGCGGAAATCGAACCCGCGGATATATAGTAATTAATTTGCAGAAATATTCCGATAACTGCTTTACATAAATATGTATATATTTTTCATACACTTATAGAAACACTGACGTTCTAATTCGAAAGAAAACAAACCTATTCACTTAAAAAATAAAGTTAGAAAACACAAATCCCAGAACCATAGACTACAAACCATGACTCACGACCATAAACAAAACTTGAACACCGTAAATACAACACTAGAGTTAGTGACGTGCTATAAGAAATAAAGCAATAGTACATAAATAAGTAATAAATACAGTACGGAGGCTCTAAGTTATTATTTATCTTGGCGATGTCACGTGATGTCGCGTGAAACGCTAGACTTGAGGACTGCAGCAAGGTGCTACTATCAGCGATTTGTAAAACGTCCATGTTTTATTTGAAAAAAAAATGTTAAACAGACGTTTGACGCGAGTTTGAAATAAAAGTTTTGTCTTTTTTTTGTGTTTAGAACATGAGGTTTGTTGCAGTGAGGTTTAAAACGAAAAAAAAAGAAACGCTTTTCGCTGTCCTTAAATGTCGATTGTCGATTCCTTCTCTTGTTAATTTTAGTTAAAGTGTGTAATTATAACCTAACTGTCGTTATATGTCAGTTTTATTATCCAAAGTTAAAAGAAGGAGGTTCTATCTTTCTCGCCTATACATTATGTTTTTAACATAATTACACAAAGCAGCATTGACTAATGAGTAAATTTTAAGCATGGACAACGATATTAAGATAAATTACATTACTTTGTCCCATCTTAATTGAAGCACCATTATTAAATAATAATAAATTTTATATTAATTACTACATAACCAATTCAAGAACTAACAATTACTTTACACAAAATATTTCTACGAGCTGTCACTTCTTAAATTCCGCTTCAGCGCCGTTTCCCGCCAACAGTAAGACGCCATCTTGAAATTTTACAGCATTGAAGTTCGCGGTAGCTATGTGATTTGATATCGTTAGGTTTATTGTAGTCGTTAAACGTTATTTATGATATGTGTCGAATTTTAAGATGATGTGTCTGCGTCTAGTTGTCTTGTTTTGATTTCGTCTTATGCGGGTTTGTTAATAAATGGATTAAATTATAAAAGTTTTTTTTTGTTGTTGTTGTAGCGATAATAGGTGTGTAATTTATCATTTTTGAGGATAATTTTGAAGCTTTATGTGGAATCCTTAGAATAGGGTAGTTGACAACTAGTCAAATTCACAACTTTTATTGAACTGTCAAAAACGGTTACTTTGTAGGTATGCAATTTATATGAAAACACAAACTAAGACATCACATTTTTTTCATATCAAGCTTTAGTACTTATTTTACTTAAATTATCCATAAAAAATAAATATCGATAAATGAAAGTGACATTATTTTGTGATGCTTTGCCAAATTAATATCGTAAGGGATTTTTTTTTTTATTTTTAACCTACTCAACTACCCAATTAATGATTAAACTGACTGAATCTGACACAGGAATCGAACTCACGATTCATGGTCTGCTTACAACGCGACCACTTAATCAATGCAGATAAGTCTTTCTCCGAACAAAAACATTATCTTACTCGTACTCACAAATAAACAAATGCATTACCGGTCAGTGCGTAATTGCAATACATTGAACTTGTCTGTCTGTCTGTCGCGAATTGAAGTCAAGTGGCAGTTGCGTAACCACGGTCACGGGCGATGCACCCGCTGCACTTGCTTGCAGGATGCCGGTAGCCAGATATGTAACAGTTCCTACGTAGATGTGCAGGCGATTGTCTTATAATATTGTCGACAAATGCGTACCATGCTGATTGGACAGGTCCATTCAAACTTGTATGACACTTTCTTCAAAAGGTCATTTCAGACACAAGCCTACATTGCTCATCCATACTTTAGTATGTAATTTCTTTTTATGTCTGGACTTTAAAAGAGACTATGACCCTTGAGTTTGTTTCGGCGTTTCTTCTCAAGGCAGTCAGTTAGGAAATGCCGACCTCATCTCGTTATTTTATAAAAAATGTGTTGACGTCTAAAAGTGTTGATTTCAACCTATTTGCAAAATAAATATCATTTATCATTTATTGATTATTCTCAAATTCCTCATACTATGAATTCTTATATCACTTACTGTGACATAAGCAAAACATTACTTCGCGTTCTTTCTTTGTTCTCCCTAATAAAAATAATAATCTCTCTGAAGAGACGATAATTATGGCATCCAGATTGATACTCGGCCATAGCGACTGTTCTCTTTAAGGGACTCAGCCAGCTACGCAGGACATATTGTAGTGCACTAGCATTTGGACAGACAGATACAGGACACCACCATCTCCCGAGCCCTTGCCTTCGAACTGGATTTAGCTGAGTAGGTTACCAGTGTTTTGCAAGGTGCGACTGCCTATCTGACCTCCTTAACCCAGTTACCCGGGCAACCCTTACTACCCTTGGTTAAACTGGCGTCAGACATACTGGTCACTATATCATACACAGATACATCAGATACAGGTGCACTCTCTATTCTCTCATTCTCGGCGGATCGGCGATCCGACAAGAGAGAAAGCAGGCGCAGGACCGAAATTTACGTTCGCTCTGATGCTCGGGTCAATCACCAACTTCCAGACTCTGAGCTGATTTTGTGAAAGATTCTTAAACCCAAGAGCCCGAGACCCTGTTTCAAAATCAAATAAATTAATTGAGAGAGGGTTATAAATATAGACCAAAGGATTATATGCCTGTAGCAAAATTATTGGTATTGTTTATGTTTGGTATTCTCAAAATTTCTGCTAGTGATGTGTTAGTCTAAACATGCTAAAGGCTATATAAAAAAAAAACAATGAAAACTCAAAAAGCTTTTTTATGAAACCATCCTTTGTGTTGAATGTCACAAAAAAATTAATTTCGATTATTTAGATAATTATCAAAAGTCGTGGTGGCATAGTGGTTAAAGAGCCAACCTCTAAAATAAGATTCGGTTCAGTTCCAATCAGGCAGCATATCAAGCTACTCAACAATCTGTCAAATTTCTTTAATACATTCTCAAGTTTATCAATGAAGAATATGGTTCAAAATTGATTAGAAAACTTCGAAAGTTTTGGGTAGCTTGATGTGCTGGCGTCTGTACTTTCTAATTATGTATTGGACACCAATGACTGAGTAAAGGTGAAGGAAAACATCTTAAGGAAACCTTAGACCTAGACATTAAAGTCGGAAATCGCCAATCCGCCTAGAGCAAGCGTGGTGATTAACGCTCATTCCTTCTCTGCATGAGAAGAGTCCAGTACCCAGCAGTTGTCAAATAAAAAAAAAGCTGATAATGATGAGATAAAATACTACTGCTTCGTCTTCTTCCTGCCCTGTTCCCAATTCTATTTGGGGTCGACGCAATGTGTTCCTCTTCCACTCATTTCTGTTAGACGTCATACTACTATCTACTCCCTTCTTAATCATATCGTCTTTCAGGCAATTAATCCATCTCTTCCTTGGATGGATTAAATACCTACTACTGCTATTAATATGAAAACCAGACATCACAAAAGTAAAATAAAGCCCAGAGGTTAGCGCGTGCCGCTTTTAAAACGCACGATTTTCCGCAAAATCGTTTCAAACCGGTCCGTGGAGAATTTTATCTTACGTGCGTAAAAAATGATGTCGCGCGACGATCGATGATCTGAACTAGCCCTAATCAAAGCAGTAAATTAATTACTTGATATTACTGTTATATATTTTTTTATTGAGTCTTAAATTAATTATTATTTATTCAACTTATTTACAAATATGTACAATACTTACTATTAAAAAATACCTAAAACTAATTAACTATAACTAGTAAAAATAAACAACTAAAAAACTCATCCCCATCGCTGTCTACCGGGAGCGTACCCAAGAGGCTGGCAGCATTGCCACGTTGTATGGCAATGCTTATCCTCTGACCAAAGTAATAGCCAGCCCTTGGGTCACTGGAAGGGTCAACCAGCCGCTTAGCTTTATTGAGTTAGTTATTTGCTTTATGACAAAAATTTATTCTTCATGCGATTTTAATTAATTACTGGCTTATGCCAAAAACTTCGTTCACTGGAGTAAATTTGGGAAGCATTACTTTTTTCTTTGTATCTATTGCTATTGCATGCGGTTCTGCTCGCCCCCCGAAGTAGCTAATTCCCGCAGTCGGATAAAAAGTAGCTTATGTCCTTTCTTATGTGACTACCAAATAATTCGGTCCAGCTGTTCACGCGTGATGACGTGACCAAGGGAAACTGGGATTCATTTTTATATAATTATCATAATTTTAAATACAGCGGAAAGTTTTAAATAAACTAAATGACTTCTTGGACACATATGAAATATATGCTTCATATTATACCATACATAGGTATATGTAGAAAAAAGTATTCATAAAATCCATAGTTAGATTTATTGTTTTTTATTGTTTATTGTGTAAATAATAAGACCAACTTCTAATATTATGCTTAACTGAAATTATATTATTTTTTGAGTCAAATATTTCATTTTATCCTTAATTTTGATAATGCAAATATATTCTACCACCATCTAGCCGCCAATATTGACACTAAACCCAGAACCCTGACCTCCGCAGCCCAAGTGGTTCAATTGAGCGGACATGACGTCACTACGCACTTCCGCTCGCTAATTACATACGTCTGCGACCACGGGATGTGTTGAAGGGTGCACTGTAACTCTATCATTTAGGAATTAAGATAATTTATTACTTACAGAAGAACATGTTGTATTTTTGGATCCCATTATTTATATTTTACTAATATAATTTCGTATTATAAGTCGTGGTGGCCTAGTGGTGAAAGCACCAGCCTTTCGAGTATGAGGGCGCGGATTCGATTCCAGGTCAGGCAGGTACCAATGTATTTTTTTCTAAGTTTATCTTGGACACCAATGTCTGATTAAAGGTGAAGGGAAACATCTCGAGGAAACCTGGACTATAAAGTATGTAATCACCAACCCGCATTGAGCAAGCGTGGTGATTAACGCTCAATCCTTCTCCGTGCGAGGCCTGTGCCCAGCAGTGGGACGATAAAAAGGCTGATGATGATGATGATGACTAATATAATTTCAGGTACCTTGTTCGTTTATAGTAAAGAAAATAAACTGATCTTACAGTACGACTAGCTTCTGCCTGCAGTTTCACCTGCATCCAGAAGCAACTACTTAGCGAACTAACATAAAAATTAGCTTATAGCCTTCCTCAATAAATGAGCTATGTGACACTGTAAAGATTTTTCACGTCGGTCTAGTAATTTCTGAGATAAAGCTCAAACAAACATAACATTTGTATTTAGCTTTATGGTATTAGTATAGATAAAAGTAAATGGACAGATGTGATTATTAATTACCTAATTACAATTTATACAAAGTGACATTGTGTTTAAACAAACAGCATTAAACATAGAACAAGTACAATAAATGACGTAATAAGTACTTGGTAAGCCTCTTTTTGAATATACTTTGAAGTTTTTACTTAAATTGGCACATGGTATGACAAAACCGATTGCTCTCGTTCGTCTTATCAACTGTATTGTAATCGTTATCACGATAAAAACTTATGTAAATGTTAAAAACTAAAGGCCTGTTTCACTACCTACGAATAAGTTCCAGATAGTTTATTTGGTAGATAATTTCATACAAATTCTATTCCATTTTTGAATTTATTCGGTAAATAGTGGCTATTTGGACATTGAAACAGGCGCTATATGACATAAAAAAATATATATTATTTCAAAGTGATATCAAAGTTATCAGTAAAAGTTCTACGATAATAGACTTTATTACATGAGAATAAGGAAAATTCAAATTATATAGATTTTTATTATTACTGTGTTATTAAGTAAATTTCCAACTAATGTATCAGTTATTTTTTCTATTAAATCATAAAAATTAAGGGGTTAAAGTAGCCTTATCCTAGTCGATGTGCCGTAGAGAAATATTTTAAGGGCGAATGTGACTACTCATGATGAGGCAGGAACCGTGAATCTGAACTGGTCATGTATTGCGCTTTGCTCCTCAATATTGTATTATATGATATCGAGGTGGTGGCAAGCTCCTTAAGTTTTGAAAGAGTGAGTTGTTTAATCAAGTTCGTGGCAGACCAACTTGAAACAGAACCCAAAGAGTATGAAAAATTCATGTCAGCTCAGACATCCTCACAATATCTAAACTTGAGATCCCTCATAGCCACGAGTGCTCCAAGCGTCGCATGGCAACACTGAAAAATGCATTCGCGAGACAAAAGCAGGCTATTACCGTCCCAGGATTAGCCCTATTGACACTACGTTACCAATTAAAAAGGGAGGGGTGCCTTTTCGTCTCGGTTTTTTTCAGCAGACGGTTTTTCAGGCCGCGGGCGTCCACCCCCCACATTTCCCCCTAACCCCCCGTGGCTGTACAGAAAAATCAATAACGCAGCACTTTTTTCCGCGCGTAAAGCATGCACCGACATGGCGCGCGGCTGTGTGTGTGTGTACCGCCACGCACACACGCGCGCGCTGCATTGGGTTGCCAGCATTTTTTCCATTCGCATTAAAATTTGCTCACAGCGACATTCTCGGTGCCGACGTCCCTGCCTTTGATTAGTCGAATGCACCTGGAGGGCTTACGCAATACTCCACGCTCCCTCTCAATGCAAATAATACTGTACAATAACAGCTTCCTGATCCTCTTTAGATAAAGACAAATTAAATTCGCACTCCTATCCACTTTTGAAGCGAAAACTATTTGTAGACGCGATTAATATCAAAAATGCTCTGCAACATTTTCGAGACGTTAAAGCGGTAACGGAAAACAATTTTAAAACATTCTATCATCAGCCTTTTGTTCAAATTCTCTGCAAGAAATCGCCATAACTTGTGCTCTTAAAAGGATTGCGGTAAAATGAGTAGAGGGTTCAACAAGAAAACGAGTGCAGACGTCCTTATGTACCTAGCAGTGTACGCCATTGTGGGCTCTGTTTAATTCTACAAAACCGCGGAACAGGCGACCTTGTCGGACTGAATGGCATCGCTTCCGTGATCTCTATTTGCGGCTCATCCGATAATGTCATTGAATGAGCGTTAAAAGCTTTTGGAAGCATAGCCGGGATCCGAGAGCATATCATTTGCATAGATTCCTAACGCTCGCTGCGCGACAACCGCACAACACTAATTGCTAACGCAGACTAACGTAAAAAAAGCATCACATTTAAAAAAGGAACGCTTTGCACATTTTTATTTCGCATTCGCAATGACAGAGGTGAGTCCGTCCCGCTCTCGCGCCATTGTTGCGCGGGGCTCGTCATCACTCCATCTTTGTCTCCCGCGCGCGTTTTTTTGAACGTGCAAAAATATAAAAACGCCGAATCGCGGTGGTGGGGCGCGTATTTGCCGCTGCACTTGTGTGCGTCGCCGCGATAATGCTTGTTTTAGGGCTTTGCCCCGATCATAAGTCAATACATGCCCCAAGTTTGTAAGCGCACCAATAGTGAAGTGCTTAAAAGCTAACAACGCGAGAATTCTTAACGTAAACAACTAGAAATACTGAAATTCGCAAACACACCAAGTTGTGCTTAAGTATAAAATGCAACGCGAACTTCTTCCTGGCTAGACAGAACAATACGGGATGGTTTCAAAGTATCAATGTTACGATATGTAGACGAATGATTCACGCCGAGAATATAAATGCTTCCTCATTGAATTAACAGCTAATTTACTCCTCGAAAACAATCAACGGCTCTTCAAAACCCATCCAGCGTAACAAACAGATAATAATTAGCTCAGATAGTATCTCGTCTATTTTCCGTCGAACGAAAGTGTCTACGACACTGTCCAAATCTATTTTCGTTAGATGGAATAAAAAGAGTTTGTACCTTTCTCCGCACCTTTCACTAACTTACAATTAGCGCTCTGTTAATCATAAGATAACAAGTCCAGACTGCTTTTTTCTTACGTGCCAAATTGGACTAAGTCGATCAATCGAATAGTAGACTGCAATTTGGCATGCAGGGCTGTCAAATTTTATCTTGCAATTCTTTTAAGACACTTAAAAAACGCTGAGTATTTCGTGACAGCAAACCGGTGAGTAGATCAAAGCTATCAAAATTTCCGTTACACACTTGATGTATAACTCTGTTGCGAAGGCTTCGAAAGGAAACCATACAGTTCACCAAAGCTTGTGGAACAACCCTGCCAAAACAGGCGGGCCGTTACCATTCGCATAATAGTTGCAAATCCATTGATTATATTATTTTGATGCATTCGTTGGTTACGGTCACAAACCGCAGACGCTGCAAACTGTTCTTTCTCCAACTGAATAAAATAATTTGACCGTGAACACAACGGTTAGTGTCAGCGTTGAACCACATGTTAATGCCGGCCATTAAAACAAAGACAATTATTGTGCGATTGTTACATGTTCTAATGTTTGCTCTGACGCTTCTTCTAAATTACGGTACTCACAATTTTGGCAAAGTTAATAAGCTTTTAAATACATATGCCGAAATGTAACAACTACAAAGGCAAAATCCTCAAATACGTCTTAAAATATGAAAACTTTACCACAGAACAAAAACTTCGGATCAGATTAATGTAATATTTGCATGCAACAAAATCGTTGGACCAGAAAATGATTTAATAAAACCCTCGCCGGTTGCATCGTAGAAATTTCCTCTCTTTCTATCGAAAAGCGACAAAAAAATCGCCGTCTCCAACGCCGACCTTACGCAGACATCTTTTTATTGCGAACGTGCCCCTGGCCTCACTCTTTCTTACCTCATAACACAGTTTCTCTTGCGTTTTTCCCGTTTTTTTTTCCTCCATTCAACCCCCCGACGGTGTGTGTAGAAAAAACTTTGCGGCCTCGTAAAAGTCCACTTCTGTGAAAACTTGCGTTGTTTTGAATTTAGAACTTTTGTTTCGACATCGTTGATTTTCTTCTGTTTTCGCTGACTTTGGAATTATTTCGATTTGAGATTATGTGTGTGACGTCATTCGTAGATGCTCTGGCTGTTTGTGTTTTGTTTATTAACTGTCATTTTCTTCATTCGTGACTTCGAGACTTGGTTCAACTTTTCCTTCCTACCCTAACAAACTTAACGCAACCTTAGAACCCTTTACGCCCTTGCCAACGTCTACCGTAATTGCTAGGTTTATTAAAAAATCGTATAAATACTAAGTCTTTTCATAAAACTTTAATGAAAGGTATTTCATTAATAAAAAAGAGGAAATCTTTTGAGAATTATAATTACGGCTTCGTTAAACTCTACCTTGCCTGGCATTAGTAAAAAAGCTTTTAGCTGGGTATATTAAAACTAAAACGGATATTTCGAATGAATGTTACAAAATTTAGGATTTGTGTTTAATGGGTAAAAAGCTTTCTGTTTGATATAGTGTGCATTGGCAACAAAACAATTTTGTTATTAGACTTTTATTCCCTGCCCAAGGACTGGAATTAATCCAAGGGAATGTGTACAAGAATTAAGAACAAACGAATAATTTCCAAGTAGGTTTCGTTTTAATTTCGCGTGCCTTGCTCGTGAGCCGCTCCTGTTTCCTATTTCAAAACTAAACCCAAAACAATTGCGCATCGTTCGAATTTTAAAAACTGGATACGTGATACATGACATCGGAGGGGCCCGCATGCCGTTATCTAACTACCCCTAGCACATCGACCAACATAAAAAGAACTACACAACATCCCAAAGCCCCCCTCGCTTGCCTTATTTTGTCCCGATTCAGGGCGGGGCTGGAGGTCGACTGTTCCTGGTGTGTAATGCACATTTTTGCATGGAGCTCCGCGATCGGACTGGGCTCAGCTCAGCCCTGCAAGCACGCACACTACGACAAGCCGCGCTTGTGTGCTGCCTTATACACACATACATCGTAGTTGGATTCTGTTTTGTAGGTTTTTTTAATTGTCCAAATATTCAGGCATACGAGATATTTCGCTTTATATACATTGATTACATATGTATGTTAGTTTTTGATGGATGGCAGATGTACGGGTTTATTTCAGTAGAGACTGCGAGTATTTTTTGAAGCTTGAAATTTTCGATTTTTTATATTTGATATCACTTCATGTACCGAGCTGATACACAGCCGTATCGCAAACAGAATACGTGGAGAAAAACCATTTCACACAAACCTTAGTTAATAAACATCACTACTTATAGCTCACAAAAAAGTATGCATGCAAAATATTTTTGGTAGAAACACATACCATATAAGGCAGCTACCACCACATCAATCCTCCCAAAAATAAACCACAACTTAATACATAGCTGCAATTGATTTCCCGAATACATATAGGTAAACCGGAGTCATACTAATCGAGAGTGACGCTCGAAAAAATCACAACCCCTGGACGCAGACGAGGGGGGGTCGGGGTGGCAAAAGGGGGATGCAGGTGGGGTTGCCAGTGTTTTTATTTTTCATGATTGGTGGATTGCAACGGGAGTAATGATCGATGGAATTAACGTGCGCCACTGGCCACCACGGGGGCTTCAGTTTTTAAAATTTCGAATGCTTCATGTTTTAAAATTGGAATTCGATTGTAACTGTAGATTTTAAACGGTTTTTTGTTACTTTGTTATTCGAACGTAGTGGGTAGATGTACCGTCCATTTATCAAAGTTTCGAAATGACGTCACTTTTATTATCCATTAGCAACTAGCAAATTAGCAACATAGTCAAGCCTTTGAAAGGAAAGCATTTTATTTTCTTGGCACAAATACACGTTACATAATGCCTACGGTTTATCTCCTTCGTTCTGACTGATAAAGTTTGATAAGAGAAAGCAGGAGTAATTTTCATTATTTTGGCGGCTTCTGAACACAGGTGAGAAAATATTGAATCCTCTACCAAAAATCAATTATCAGTTCTACTATCAATATATTCAAATTGCATGCCACAGCATTCATATTTAATGCATAGATCTACAGGGAGAGCTATAAAGCCACGAAATTCAATAGAATCCGTCCGATTACGTTTCAATCCATAAACCGGGCCGTCGCCACTCATAAAAATATCCGAACGCATAAAAATTTTCTACCGCTGCATTTTTTTTTTTTATCCTGCAGCAGAAACAGATATTGGCTATAGAGTTCGTATATTTCGATTCCGTTTACAAATTAAACAGACTGGCTGTTTACATACCACCCCCCACCCTCGCACATAGCCATACATTAACATACATACAATGATTTATACTCCATACACATTTGGCATAATTGAAAAATGGCCGTCGTAATGGCGGTCGGTGGACACTGCAAATAATAAGCTTTTAGGGGCGACCGACGTAACGAAATGTTTGGACTAATTAAGCAATTAATGTCACGTGGTCTGGTTTTTTTTTAAATAATCGACTGTTCCTTTGCTAGAATACAATCACAAAATTGCTAGTGTTAAGAAAAACATAAATTAAAAAAAGTGCCCATAAAATTAAAAATGATCACTCTAGCTACAGCTCTTACAAATGACAACTTAGAAAATCAAAGAACGTTGGCCCTGGAATCCACTTACATGAGCCTTTAATAAAACTGAATTATAATCATCATTTGACGATCATACCAACAATACAAATTAACAATCTAAGTTTACTTCGACGCGTCGAACAATAACTTCAGCTGAAAACATTGATCTTTGGTACTTATTTTGACCTTGAAAACTGGACGCACGTAGGCTCAGTAAATAGTTAATGAACAACTGACATTGTAAAGTTGCAGTTCGCGTCCCGAAAGCGAAAGTTGCATACCGAGGTACGCTATCGGTAACTGCAGGGATGGCGATCTTAAGATATGTACCTACATCCTGAGATTTTATACTTTTTACAGAAAATTGGGTTAATTGAGTTCATTATTATCATTTTATTGTGCATAAAACATTGTAATAAATTATAAATTAAAGATTAATCATGATCATAATAATTGATGATTTGTTTAATGTACATGGTTTTAAAAACCTACCATTTTACTTGTCAATTAAGCTCGATATTGTCTTGTTCTTTTAATCATTTAAACATGACAGTTAATTTCACTTTCTTAATGCCACACCTGATGACTAGGTAAGTCAAAAATAAAATACTTTATCATATTCAATTTGTAAAACATCTTAAAATAATAACAGTTTCATTTATTGTTTTGAACCGAAAATTGTTTAAATTTTTTTGAATGCTAATATAACCGAAATAAGTATGCGGTTTGATGTGAAATATCTATGACGTCAAAACTTAGTAATTTCATACAAATTGCATACAAGGTAGGTAACCATTTTTGACAGTTCAATGAAAGTAATGAATTTTACTAGTTGTCATCTACCGCATTATGTCTTATACGTCAACGAAAATAAGAAAATATTTATTAAGGTGTCAGCCCTAAGTATGTGACTGAAATGCGATGCAAGCCGAGTTTGTAACTGACAAATCAGTTGGTCCAAGAGAGTAAGTTCTACAATTGTACATGTAGTGGTAGCCTACACTTGTATCTCGAAGACACAAACACAAAAACAGAGATGAATAAAGATATAATATTTAATTACGTTATGTACTCTCAAGAATTTCGTTCGAATGGTTCGATTCCAGATCAGGGAAATACCAATGGAACTTTTCTAAGTTATAATATGTATTTACTAAGTATAACAATCAAGTCAGGGAAAACATCTCGTAGAAACCTCTAATGTCTGAATCACCAACAGCATCGAGCATTGAGCAAGCGCGGTGATTAACGCTCATAACTTTTCTGTGGGAGAGGAGGACTATGCCCAGCAGTGGGACGATAAAAAGGATGATGCTGATGATTATTTACTCGTAATTGCGATACTTTTACTTACACTACGTCGCGTCGCTACTTTAGTAATTGCAGCTAAGTAAACAGTTTTAATGACGCTAAAATCACGTAGCGTCGTAGCAACGTAGGAAAAACCTCATTTATAAAAACAATGCATTTAAAAAAAGTTGAACACAAAAATGCACGACATTCTAACACTGAATGCTACAGGAAGCGATGCCGTGTCAAACTTCTGAAATGTTCAGCTTTCAGAGGCCGTTGACCCCGCAAGACGCCACCTTACAACACCTGCACCGTCCTTATACCAACACACATAAGGCGCATTTTTCTTTAGCACTCAACGAATGAGGTTCTTTTAATGGCCGTCTTTATGCATTCGCAAAAGCCCTTAAGACTTACCTGTTAAGGTTTATTTTGCCGAGACTTAGATGTTTTTTTAAGAATTCTCTTTGTATACGAACATTATGGAAAACGCTTAGTTTTTCTTTTGACGGATTTCGCGTGAAAGAAATTCGGCTTTTAAGAAACTCGCTGACATGTTTGTGTTTTTTCTGTTTTCCAAGTTGTTCTGTATGGTTTTAATTATTTTTGAAAGTGTTTTACCCTGTTATGAAAAAATCTTTAATTTTATACCAAAAATATGATGGTATAATGTAGGACGCATAATAACATAGTCCCCGATAAATCAACAGCCGATTTGCGTGTCACGGATTCGATTCGGGCACAAATCAATATTTTGATTCCATACTGTGTTGTGTTTAATTCATATTGCTTAACGACATGTCTATACATAACTAGGTTTTTCCAGCGATGCCACCCGCGTTTCGTGGCATCTAATCGCATCTGGATAAAAAAGTAGCTTATAACCATCTTCGATCTATCAAAATCTATTTTTTTTTTAAATCCAGCCAGTTGTACTCGTACAAGACTAATAAACAAACTCTTCAGCTAAATGCAGATGCCAGCACACCAAGCTACTACAATATGTCAAATTCCTTTAATAGATTTTCAACTTTATCTCTTGAACATACGGTTCAAAGATGATTGGGAAAATTTGACAGTTTCGGGTAGCTTTATGTGCTAGCTTCTATACATTATAACTGGGAATTCAAGGCAATATAAATGACGTCACTCATAAATTGAGAAAAATGTGTAATGTAAGAATACAATTTAGTATTTATTGTTACTCAAAATTACTTTAGAGAAGGTTAAGGGCCAGTTTCATAAAGTCCGAATAGCCATTATCTGCCGAATAAATAAAAAAAAAATAGAACAATTTGTACGAAATTATCTACCAAATAAACTAACTGGAACTTATTCGTAGATGGTAAAACAGGCCCTAAAAGATGGAAACAACAATCAAAGCCAATGCTTTTTTTAACAAAAAACACAAGCAAAAGATTAACTAAAACTTGAAAGACATTATTAGGGGCACAGTAAAACATTCGCTAACCAGTTGCAGTATGCAACACTTACACAGAAGTTCGCGTGTAAAGTTACAAAAAAGGTTCATTGGCTTGCAACCTTATTTATAGCTTTTACTTTTTAATTTAACGACTTGAAGTTAGCACGCGAGGTTCGGCATTAGCTTTTAATGGCTGTAAGTTTTATTTTTTTAAAGAATTAAGCAAAAGAAAACGATATGTATCGTTAATTAATTTGATATTGATCTTCTTTTGAAATTTTGGATGTATTTTATCGGTTTTGTGTGTTGATAAGTGGCCTTTTTATTTTGATTTTTTGTTATAAAGAACAGTTTCGTAATATTATGGAAATTTGAACAATCATACATTTGAACAATTATAATAATTTCTATTAATACGGTAGTTGACAAATAGTCAAATTCAATACTTTTATTGAACTGTCAAAAACGGTTACTCACTATGTCATTTGAATGAAAATGCAAACTACGACGTCACAGATTTTTTACATCAAGTTGTATGCTTATTTCGCTTTTATTTTCAATAAAAAATTAAAATAATATTTCCAAAAAAAACTTTTAAAGAAAATGACATACCAAATGAGATTGATAAAGAATTTTGTGTTTGACCTAGTCAAGTACCCAATTTGAACTAACTTCACTTAATAACAACATAAAGCTACACAGGATGATATAACAATCAAGTAGGTACTCTTTATTACGCTTCGCTGAGAAGCTCGCGGTGCATAGTCTAGTAAAAATACACCCTGTAGCACTAGAGCGCCCTCTATGAGGCGCTGTTCACGTCTCAATGATACCATGTTGTAGTTTTATTACAATAGTTCATTACACAGAATTATTATGATCAATTAACTATTTTATCACGGCTTAGCCATTATAAACCGCATATACGATATTATCTATCCTATATCCTAGCCCAAGATTCAATCAAAATTAAATCTAAATTTCATCAAAGCTGGTCAAGCTACAGGAAAAAAGACGGAATTATTTAAACATTCATATTTGTATGGTCGCGGGATATTCATATATTGGTTCAGCGATAAGGTTGAAACTATTAAGAAAGAGTCAAAAAAAATTGGACAGATTGTTGTAGCTTGATGTGCTTAGTTCAAGACATTATATTGCACCAGCGGTAATGATAAATCATGAAATATGCAGCATGACTAATAAGGAAAAGCTTCAAATCTTGGCCCTGTCAAACTGGTATTTTCTGGTATTTTCCTGTTTCTTTCTAATCGACTGCTTCAGAGGTGGTGAGTTTCTACGTTCTTGTTCAAAATGGTTCTTTTGCAATTTATCTTTTATCAGTTTTCTTTGTAAAATTGATTGTTATGTATGCCTGATCAAAGCTTATATTTAAAAAATATAGAATAACTATGTAGGATGCTCTTTAAAATTTGTATAATAATTGTTAAATAAAAGGCATAATGTACTTTTTCCTTTTTGAAGAATTTATATCACAATCTACGCCTACTTTACTCAACAACATGCAGACGCCAACACATTAAGCTACCCGAAACTGTCTTCCCATTAAAATTTTACCATATGTTTCAGCAATAAAGTCGAAAATCTATTAAGGAAATTTGACAGATTGTAATATCTTGATGTGCTGGCGTCTATACAAAAAAAAGTCGCTTTCTAAATACCTCCCCCCTTTTTCCCGGGCATTTACCCACCAAAGCACAGACCACAACACAGATCGTTATGCCCTGCACTCAATTAAGGCTGGCCACTTCAGGTAGGCCGAGACTCCAGCACGTGCCGCCGTCGCATAATTTGATAGAAGCACCTCTCTATGACTGGAACCGATCTTCATGCTGTGGTCTTTTTTTTAATTTGAAAAATAGATGATGAAACTTTTCGGTACATAGTTGTTTTAAAACAGTTTCAAAAAAAGGAAGAAGTACTGTACTCATTGGAATCTTTTATTATATTTTAAGTACATAATAAAGATATAATTAGAGAATTTAGCTTTTCCAAGCATAGATAAGCAACCAAACACGCAATTTTTATGTCATTGCAAAAAAAAATATGATTCTTGAAATGTGTTTTTTATTTCTTTTTACTTTGGTATATGGTGTTTACTACTAGATTAAAGGCCAGTTTCACAGGTTACGGATAGCCACTATCTACCAGATAAATTCAAAAATGGAACAGAATTTGTATTAAATTATCTGCCAGATAAACTATCTGGAACATATCAGCAACCTTTTTGGTCCTAAGTCGGCATTTGGCTATACTTATACAGATGTAATACACAACGATAAATTATAAATATACAAAATTTTACTTTCAATTTCAATATTTCCTCCATCCCAATGACTCTCTGACTTACTAGTGGCGCGCTTTACCAAAAAATATTATCAGTATTTTTTGTCCCTACTACAAATGATGAATCAACAGTCACCAATGCGTACCATCACGTAGAGTCGGCATAAAAATAATCCTATCCCACTAGCAAGGACTTTCCGAGAAGTTAAAACTACTAATAATTAAGTGAGACATATAAATCGTATGAGGCGTAGGCAGGAACGTCCGTCGGCTGATAATTATCTGAAAATAGACGCGAACGGGAGGACTAGAATTGCCCCTCCCTAATTATTGCTTACTAGCTTTTTCCTGTGGTTTCACCCGTATATAAAAGTTACTTACGCCTGGACGAAATGTGACGTCACGAGGATTTGAGAAAATTTCTTACACTAGGGCTCGTTAGGTCTGTGGGTGCAAGAGTGTGTTTGCAAGAGTTACCAGTAGCCATTGCACACAAAGCAAAGTTCCAGAATAAAAGTAGATTTTAGTCAGTAAGAGTTTGACACTCTCTAAAGCTGCACCCACCGCGGGAGGGTGATGATTTGAAGATTCCTCACGAAAAAAGGGCTCGTTAAGTGATAAACCCTGCAGCTCACTCAATAGAGTATAAAGATAAGGGAGAGCGGCCCCTCCTGGCACAGGTGTTTTTACACTTAAAAGGAGAGGTCAACCTCAGTATTGTTGAAACCAATCTTGTTGTCGAATAAATCATTTGTATTTTTTTTTTAAATTTTTAATAGAAAGATCAATAAGAAGAAATTCGTTCTTTGTTAGGTTACGTCTCCATAATTTCCAGTTACAGCTTCAGCAGTTTTACAGCGAAAGTTTGACTTGCAGTCAGACTCGCAAATAAGATTCAATATGTCAGATATAGATAAATCCTGACAGACAGACAGTTGCATCGTAATCCACTCTTTTATTTTTATCATACAGTTAAGATTTATATTAGTAGACATACACTACTTTTTAAATTGTCTCTGATAGCTCTAGTATAGATTATTATACATTCACTTTTCCTTAAAGCTATGCACATTCATTATTTGCTACTGCAATATAATTTAAGTAAAATCACCTAAATTGCATTAATACTATATTCATTATAATTAAAAAAATATATAAATAAAAAGCTACTTATAAAAGTAGCTGATTTATAATTTTGCCTGCTATGTTTTATCTTAGCTACACATGTTAGTGCAATAATTAATATTCAACACAAGTTTATAAAACATTTTACGTATTCTATTCTACACACAGCGCTATACTGAAAACAACACAATCGATAAATTCAGGATATATCTTAAAATAATACCAAACTTAGTTAATTATGTACTGCAAGAGCATAAACATGAAAAATAGATCAAACTGCGCCCACGCAGTCTGGTTCATACTTGCTTTCATTCTCAATTGAATGTTAGGAACTAGACTAATTAGCAATGTGTGCTACAAATAGCTAATATTTAATACCGATTCTTATCTTGATGGATAAATCCTTAACAGTTAATAATCTCGACTGCATATAACTGTCTGACCATCTGTCGTAAGACTTTTATGTTAAGTCAATGCCGGAAGTAATTGGAAACAAATGGAGATATAGGATTTCTTTACTTTATATACTAATGTACAGACGCCAGCACGTCAAGCTATTACAATCTGTAAAATTTCCTTAATAGTAGATTTTCAACTTTATCGCTAAAGCATTATGATTCAAAGTTGAATGGGGAAATTTGACAGTTTCGGGTACCTAATATTAAGAAATGTATAGTGTATATATGGTACCGGGGCCTCCGGGGATGCGGGTTGTTCACAACAGCTACAGCGGCCCTGGTACACGAAGACCTCCAGAAGGAACATATTTGCTTTTGGTCAATAAAACTCCTCTTCCAGCTGCACCCTCAGCGAGAGGTGTCATTTAATGAACTACCACGAAAAAAAGTTAGGTACAGACGCCAGCACATCAAGCTACGATAATCTGTCAAATTTCTTTAATAGATTCTCAACCTTATCACAATACCGGAAGGATAAAATTCGATTGTTAAAATTTGACAAATTCGAATAAGTTGACGTGCTGGCGTCTGTACATTACATAAAAAACTATCAAAAAGTCAGTGAAAACTACGATATAATAATTATTATAAATACCGCATACCGCTTCCTACCTCGATGACCAAATGAAATATAAATTAATGAACGTTTTATCCTTCCAAGAAGTCCGAACATGACCCTGAGTCGACATGATTCATTATAAAACTAGTCAATCTAGTTCCCAGGTACCTAACTAAAATTTTAAAAAATATGCAGTATTTATTTATGGTAATTTTGGCGGGACTTTTTTTTGTAGTCTGTTGCACAAAAACTGCATAGATAATGTATAATTTTTTTTTCTTATAAGCATCGGTGTTTGGAAATATACCTATTTCTGTTTGATTATGGATTTTGTAGATTCGATCAACTAAAAAAACAATAAAAGTATTAAATTTCTGTAATTTAAAACGTTGAGTGTCAATTTGAATATGGCTAATACATCAAAATTTATAGGATCTTAACTATATGCAGTCGACGGGACGGTAAAACTGACCACAAGAAACTAGTATTAATTAATTAATTAATTAACATATAAAATAATTTGATAATCTCTTTCTCTTATTAAACTGTATTTAATATCTTAACACTGTAGTGTGTAACTAATAAAATCTACTGTACAGACGCCAGCTCATCGAGCTACAATCTGTCAAATTTCCTCAATCAATTTTCAACTTTATTGGTCAAGCATATGGTTTAAATTTGATTGGAGAAATTTGTCAGTTTCGGGTAGCTTGATGTGCTGATGTACGTACAAAGTCTAGTGTATCTAATAATGAAAAGAAATCTAGGTGAAATATTGATTGCCGATCATTTGTCTAGAACTAATGATCTCTTCATTAGTCTCATAAATACGAGTCGATAGATCAAAGCGTTTTCGGTACAGGCGAAACTAACTGTTAATATTAATATAATTTATTATGATAGGATCATTTGCATGGAGGATCAATAAAAAGCTTGCATTAAAATAGTGAAATTACTTATTTACATGTCTGATATTTTGTTGAGTCGAAATTCGTTTAAATCAACGTTTAATGAAAAAAAACGCAGCCGACATAATTTGCGTAAAACTAAACTGTAGTTTTTCCCCGCGAATTCATCTGCATCTCTTCATATTAAGTCTAAGTACTGGTATAATAATCATCTATCTGTTTGTGCGTGCAGTCATCATCATTCTCCTGCCCTTATCCTAAAATTTATTTGGGGTCGGCGCAGCATGTATTTTCTTCCACACTCTTCTATCTGCCGTCATCTCACAAGTTACATTCTTTCTAGCCATATCAACTTTCACACAATCCATCTATCGTTTCTTTGGTCGTCCCCTTCCTCTATACCCATCCATATTCATGTTCAAAACCTTCCCCGCAACATGATTCTCAATGTGTGCGTTGTTATGCGTTTGATCAATGGGGTTATTTAAATCATCATGTTCCTATCTATCAAGTCTAACTCATTTTCCAATAGCTATACCACTTCTTGCTTGAATACCTTCATTTATTTACCAATGACAGCATGAATCATTGATTGCCTCCTTACCTGATCAGGGAAGAGTCTCAGTTTTAAGCCATAAACCCCCGTGTGACGAAACACGTTCGATAAAATATCTAATAATTAATTTCTTACCTACTACAAAAAATAACGGTGATAATTATTTTATTTCTGTAGGTGAACATCACCCAGCAATGTCAATTCAAAGATTTTTAAATGTCAAGATTCACAGTTTAAATCTAGATATTAAGATATATTCGCTTAGAAACACACACAACACGTGTTAACTTGTTTAAATTTTACCCGGACCTTAGAGGACTCGGACGAAAATGCTAGCTACCTGCAAGGTTCAAGCTTAGACCGTAATTAATTTCATAAAAATCTGTGTAGTTTCAGTGAAAGTATATGATAGACAGTTTTATGTAAGTATCTGAAAGTAATTAGATTGTTGATCACTTTAATCAGGTCCCAATTAGCGCTAAATTAAAATGCAGACAACACGTTCAATCTAGTTTCAGGATTATATTCTACCTGGTCAATTTGAAATTCATACGTATCTATGCTTGATGGATTAATGTTAAAGACATGTCTGTCTATATTCTTGCTTATTTTCGCCTTCGGTATATCCCTTAAAATGACTTGTTTCTAAAATTATCACGTTGTTCCAATAACAAAATCAGTCATATCCTATCCCACGCTTACTCAAGTTTATCCGTTCATAAGGAGATAAATGATTCATTTGCTACAAGTTCGTGGTACCTATTTTTGATTGTAAGCAATAACGCGACACTCGACCGTTCAGAGAATAATTAAAAACAGCCAATACAGTCCCATTCCCCAATCACTGTCCACGGGAAGGTTAGACACATTATGTCATAAAATCGATCGGCGAATGTTAACCCTGGCGGCAACATTGAAATAAACAAATAATGTAGGAATGAGTGTTGCGGTGTGTCGCTGGTGACTGGTAGCTCGCTGGAGTGTCCTAGAGGCCGTTAGCATTTGTCGGGCGGCGTCGCGAGCTGAAAATAGCGCGGGCGGCGCGTCATCAATGCGCTTCGTTTGCTTTATGGCCAGTTATTGCGCGCGTTTAATTACCACCGCACGCCATTTTGAAGATTTGTGAAACGTCACTTTTGGCGCGAAACGTGCACTTGACAAATTACCGTGCACAGCCGCCGGCACACGCTACACAGACGCACCGCTCTACTGAATTAATAGATTTTTTATTACCACCCACTTGTTAACGAACAGGTTTACAAATAAAAATACATTTTGAATTAAAGTTGTTTTAATTAGCATACTTTGAATTGCACTTCCGTGTTGCGATACGATTTGGGCGAGTAAAGTCCACTTATTTCTGGAATAACAAAGTGCGCCATGTTACATCGGCTGTATTAAACTTTTATTGCCTTCAGTGCCATTCTTTAGTCGGTGCGAGTGTGCGAACATGCCATTAATTACAGCCGAAACCATTTAAAAGATTTATTATATTTATTCTGAAAATTTAAAAGAGCATAAAAATCTGCGTAACTTTTAGGGGCTATGTCCCTAGTTACAGTGTTACTAACAACTGGATAAACAATTACAATGAACCCTGAATTATGACGGTGAACTTTAAGGGTTCAGGATTCAGTGCTTAGATGTTCTTTGAGTACATGTGTATTACTATAAGTGCACATGAATAGACGTTAACCCTTCGAAAGTCCAGCCATAATCAAAGTGGCCGTCGGGCTCCGCGCAAGTCGTCTAATTTGACAAGCCTTGATCCGTCACCGCCAACTCTACGTTACATTTATTTTTTCCCTTCATGTCTCATGTTTACTCTCGTTTATTCGTCGCAGATCTCAGGGCTGCGTGCGATAAGTGCATTGCCCCGAACCGAAATAAATTGTCGCGACGCGGCCCGTGTGTCGCGTGGTGCGTACAACCGGTGCCGATGTCGTGTAGATATTATAAAGAACCCAATGCCAGACATGGCGGGCGGCCGGTCTCCCGCCAAAACGACCTGTCACTTTCGCGTCGTCACGCACTCGGCTGCGTTCGCATGCTGCACTTGCCTCAAGTAATGCATACTGAGCCGGCGGTGACGCGCCAATGAATGCCGCCTACGTCTGTAATGTTGCAGCGAAATTTGTGAATGTCCAACAGCCATTTTTTATCCGTCCGCTGACACTTGTGAGGTTTTTGTAACGTCTTCATTCACTTGTCTTTTCCGCGTTCTCATGCGCGTTATGATTCATAAGAAAGGAGTTTCTTCGAGTTTTTTAAATAAATTATTGATGTGTCAACGTGTGGTGCCTTGACTCGGGCAATGTCAATGTTTTCCTTGGGTTTATGAACTGTGTTTGAACTTTTCTTTTGAAGATCGTTGATTATGTAACTTTTTGATCAAGATTTTTTTGCGTTTGGATACTTCACATTTAGAAGATGTAGACACCCCGTCAAACCTATACAATTAGTAAACTTTAAGCTATATTTTAATGACATATTTTCGTTTCTAAGCACAAGAACTCCCGGGCACCTGTACAAAGCTCAGTGCGATGCGAAAGGCATCTGAAGTCACAAAGAGTGATGACTAAGCGCGTCCAAGCATCCTGTTTTCATTGTCGATACAACTCTGTAACTGGGTGATTCACTAGCGTTCAAATAACAACGCAGTTATTACAAATTGTACCAGTCAAAACATTAGTTAAAGAAACTCTTTATATGGAGCTGTATAAGGTTTCTTTGTAGTTGAAATTCTTGTTTTGTTTACTCTAAATATACTTGTAAATATTAAAAACCTTAATCTTAAAGGTTCTTAATCTTAATAATGGTTTAGCAAGTTGGTATCTTAAATATCAATGCAGAAAATAAACAATTCAAAAAAGTTCAGGGAATTTAAGATATCGTACTTTTCTCTTGACGATTACTTTTTTTTATCAAATAATTGTCTTAGCTATTCCTATCTTGACTGACCTCTTGATATTTCACTGCAAACTAAAGCCTACCATCATACATTAGAAATGCGTCATGCGGATGGAATTGGATGCATACCAACCACCTCCGTAATATAGGTGCAATCAAACATAATTGTCCGAAAATATCCGTACGAGAACCACAAAAAATCATGTAGATTAAATTTATGCCTGTTCGATTCTCAACTTAAAAAAACCAAGTTACGTTTTACTATAAAAAATTAAATTTGTATCGGATTTTCAATCTTATGTGCTCAAGTTAAGGTTGTATTGTACAGTTTTTAAAGGTATTATGATGTTGGTTAGGGATTTAATCCGGTGGATCGTTGCTGCCAAGCGGGTGACGGCTCCGACCATCCGTGAACCCTGTACGGTGCGCATACGCAGGTTATGAGATGATATTCTGTTTTTTTTTGTGTGTGTTTTGTTTCAAGATTTTAAATTAAATTGAAGACAAATATAGTCATTGATGAATTGTTTACTAGGAAATACAAATAAATTGCTTCAAATTCTGTATGTCCATAATTATAAGCCCCTTGTCCCACTTTTCACTTTATTTTAGTTTCCTTCTGTGTAGCCGTTTCTTTAAAAAACCGTTAAATAACATTTAACCTAAAAAAAATGTATTTTTATATCATTCGCATATTTGAAATAAATAATATAATTGATTATCGAGTTTCAAAAATTTTTTTATGGAAAAATAACCCATAATCCATCTACGTTTAGCCATCATATCCCATCTAAATATTAAAACAAAAAAGTGAAACCAAACTGCAAGCAAACGACAATAAATCAATCCTGTTGTCTGTACATAGCGCAGGAAAGGGGCGGTCTGGCCTAACCAGTTGCGCAGGCGCACCGACCCGCTCCTGCGACCGTTCTACTGCCACATATACTCAGCATCGCTTTTTGTACTTGGGAATTGCCCGAAAAGGCAAGTTGAAAAAGCGCATTCTATGACGATTTTAAAAAAAAGTCAACCTTGAAACTCGTGTAGCGCCTAGGAGGAACGTACTATTCGCATAATTGAAAAAAAGTAAGTTACAATTTTATTTACAAGCTTCTAGCGATAAAGCAAAATATTATATTATTTATTATCCATCCATAAACTAAAATTAACAACATCTTAAAGTATTTTATGGGGTAAAATAATGATCTTATCATTTTATCTACCGTTTGTTTAGACTACACAATAAATTTGCCTATGTTGTCTTAAACGCCTTACCAGTATAGTTCAGTAACTTGCACAGGCGCACTTACATCGCCCCTTTTGTCAGTTAAATAAAAGTACCGAATTTGACTAATCGTAAACTACCGTATTTCAGACGAGAAGAAAGTCAAGTTACCTTAAACATGGAACAAAAACTACCATTTACCATTCTCATCATTACCATTCCCATAAGGAAACAAGTCACTCAAGCCGAACTTCCTTCAGAAAATAAAATAACATCAATTAACTACGTTAATTAAGTAATGTCTTCATAAAGCTCACACGCATTAAATCACAAGAATAATCTTACAGGATGCATACCCCTTTCATTTCATTTGATTCCCATAGCCCATGTGTACCGAAGAAAACGCCTACACGTGGTCAAACCCCTCTTTTTTAACGTCATCTAATAAAATTATATGAGAACTCATCACAAACGGAGACGGTAGTTACGAATATTACTTTCGGTTATTGACTTAGGAGATATGTATGAGCTCAAGGAGAAGAATTGAGCTAAGTGAAAAATAAAAAAATAGGACAGATTCTGAACATCCCAGAAAATTTTGGAAGCTTTCTTAATATTCCAAAATTAGCAAAACATCCAAACTGTTTAAAAACTAGAGCACGAATTAACATGGACTTTTACAGACGCCAGGACATCAACCTACCTCAATCTGTCAAATTTATTTTAATAAATTTTCAACCTTATCACAACACCGGAAGGTTAATATTCGATTGGTTAAATTTTACAGATTCGGGTAGATTGACCTGCTAGCTTAGGTATGTAATGGACTTCTTAAGTTCAGAATCCAAGTCAAATCTCCAAGTTCAAGTCTATCCCATTGTTTTGTTACAAGAACCAGAAAAAAACCAGCAAGAATTTAAATTAACGAATACCTTAACCTTAATCATTTCGAATCAAGGCACAAACTATCTCTCGACATTGAAAGGGTAAAGATACCCATGAGATACGAAAGGCCATGTCCATACGTCATAACGCTATAATTAAAAAAAAAGGGTTAAAACAAAAAAAAAATTAATATAAAATGACACCCCACATGTGCAGGCATCCGGCCGACCTACGCGTCATTAAAACTTAGCTGTCAAAGAAGAAATCATTTTGGTCTCATCCCGTATTATTTTATCTGTGGCTCGATTATAAACAGATGTTTACAGATAATAAATCTTTGTCTTTGTACTCAAAGCGTCGTTGCACAAGTGAAATGGAACGTTTTTGCGCATCATTATTGCGTTGTGCGAACAATGCGTTTAGTTTTACGCTGTTATAATTCCTTGTCTGTCCTTGAGTTGGATGCGCTTAAAATATCCCGTCAACATTGTTCAGTACATGAATACCTACCAACCTTGAGAATATATTTTCTCCAAAATTGTCTTTGTTCAATAAATCAGCAGGCGCGAAATCATTAGATTCGTGACCCCCAAAGCGTCTCGATACAAAACCGAATTATCTTCAAATCGATTGTGGCATCGATAAGTTTATTTAGTAGCCTGATTTTATCATCGTTTAGTCCATCTTTGTTATTAACGATGCGCGCTCGACCAAGATAGATGGTGCACGATTTTTTTATGACCAAAAGATGTTTTTATTGGTCTAGTCTTATGACGAACGACGATGGGCTGGTTGAAAAGGTTTTGTTTAACTTCTCAATCGATAATGAGGTTTTAACCAGTAGACATGCATGATTGATTTTGGAAAGATACCTCGAACATTGTTTTTTTTAGGCATTATTTAACAAAGAGCCGTGGTGTGTATGCAAGAGCTACTACAGGTCCAGTATTTTTCAAATTTTGTGTCTTCATCTAATTTTAGAAATTTATATCCAGCGTTTTGAATGAGGAAGCTTAAGAATAAATACAGTCAGACAGCTACTTCCTCTCATCAAGATAATATATTTGACTACTAATTAAGTGTTATATACATAAAGTACCTATTCTTATTGGTCATTATTCTGATTATGTTTAGTAGCTTCTAACTACAACTTTATTTACTTGCAACTTACTAATCTGCCTGTCATAAGCCGTTCGTGTGCGATGGAACTAGAGATCGGATTTGTTAGTACAGTCGTCGACATAATACACTCTATTTCTCGTATTTTTTTATAATATTGCCAAGGAAGTAATGTTACAATTAACAAGAATGTGTTGAATGGTCATAATTAATAGGATTTTCTGCTATCGTAGACTCGTAGCAAACTTTGGTCGTAGGCCGTAGGGCCTACGCCCTACTACGCCGTAGACAATGCTACAAAACTGCTAGCTATGTTTTGTAGGAAATTGTTTTTTTTTACATTCTTGCTTATAAGCAAGTATCTTGTCTAGGATCAATTTACTAAAACCCGACCTATTTTCATGTCTTTTTAAAAAATGTCAATATTTCCGTCAACAGCTTCCCCAAAAAAACTGTAGGCAAAGGTATTTATTAATATGTTTCCAATACTTTATATAAAACGGGGCATTTCCAGGCACAGAGCAATTCTCACCAACTTGAACGTCAACCCAAATGTTAATTTTTATTAAAAGACGCAACCATCACTATTTAAATATTAAATATTTTTACATACGTAAACACATTTCTATTCAACAGTACATAAGTAAATAAACATCAGAAACCCGATACATGTACAGTGGCTGTCAAAAACGTCAAGCTGACCGCAGAAGCGAGTTCCCATTACGGTGCAACTTACTTAACACGTGCTTTGGTCATCTGTGACCGTCTGCTACTTGAAATGAAAGTTTTGAAATACTTTCGTAACCGTATTTTTTTTTCTAAGCAAAGATTGGTATGGTATACTAGCTTTTGCGTGCGGTTGTACTCGTTTCCCTCGGGAACAACTTAGCGCAACGGGATAACAAATAGCCAATAATCTTCCTCGATAAATGGGCTATCTATTTCTGAAAGAATTTTTCAAATCGGTCCAGTAGTTTCTGTGTAAAACAAACAAACTCTTCAAGAACTCTTCTCTGTTATAATATAAGTAAAGATGCGGCATCTCTAATAGGTACTCAGATAATTATGTATTTCAGTTTTATCTAAATTAATCTAATATTAAGCGCAAAAGCATATTCATACATTTCACATACCACGTAAACGATTTTAGTGAAAAAACTACATGAAGATGTTGCTCCCTCGAAATGTCGTTTTTTAGTAGGAAAATAAATAATAGTGCAATAATCAGAATCGATACAAGTAGTTATCACACACACGTCTTCCCACACAAATCAACATATTTTATATAACCCTGCAGATAAAATTCTATCTACCCGCCATTTGCATTTCCCTTTGAGCGGTAAAAGAAAATGGTCGCATTTTCCCGCGTTTTTTGTGACGCCACAGACTCAATACGTCGAGAAAGTGAATCATTAGAAATGTGCTCATTTTATAAGTTCCTTTTATCTAAGAAGTTTTCACTCAACTATTAAAACCGTATTAAAATCGACTATGAAACGTATTATGCCCATAATGGATTCCGTTCGGATTAGATTTAGTTATTGACGGCCATTTTGTATTATTATATTGTTGTTTCTTAAACACTTTTGAATTATTTTAGATACTTTACAAATATACTTAAAATCTATGAGGAACAAAAGTATTTCCCAGCATTTTGTGATCTAGTTCGGGTGACTTTCTCATTTCACGGGGTCCATCACATAATGTTGTGCGAGCGAAACTACCGAAACGTCTCGCGGCACACAACGTGACATTTTATTAAATTCTTATTCGTTTGGCGCAGCGAGTGTTATGAATCGCGCGCGACACGCGATGTCGCGAGCGACCCGTGCGCCCGCTGCACGCCACCGCCCTTTGTGGCGATATGCTCACCATTTATCACACGATACCAACCCGCTCCGCTATTTCTACGATTAACCAAGAATTTTGGCACATAGCCTTCCGAATTGACATGTCCCAAAAAAGTAAATCATTCGACAGTGGCAGTAAAGTTGTTTTAATTTGTTTTCAGACACGACAACGCCGTATGTCCTGTACAAAGATGGCGTGGAGCGCGCGCCGCCGGGCACGCAGTGGGGCGGCGGAGTTCTTGACGGTGGCTACCAGCCCATGCAGCACCAGAGCCCCGGCGGACCCTCGCCACAACCTGAGCCCCAACTCGCATCGCCAGCGCCCTCGCCTTATCCACCCGCGCCGCCACCCCCCGACCAAGCCGCGGTGGCAGAGGACGCCGCCCAGCAACTCGCTCAACAACAGGCTCAGCAGCAAGCGCAACAGCAGCAACAGCAACAACAGCAGCAGCAACAACAACAACAAACTTCTCCCGAACACATGCAAGTGGAGCAACAGCTCCAAAGCCAACCACAGCCACAGCCACCCACTCAGGACCATTTAGACCGAACGCCATGCTTTGTCCCGCAGCCGGACCTGCAACAGCAGTATACGCCGTACTTTAAAGAGGCCAGGCCGGCGAGCCACATGCTCGGCACCGGTGGCTTTCCGCTTCACTATCTAAAACAGAACGGCGGTGTGCTATCCCTGGAAGGGCCCCTGGACCAGTACGCAGCGCCTGACCTCCGCCACTTGCCAGACATCGTGCAACCCGAACAACCAAAGCCGCGGAAGCACAACCCAAACTCGGAGCTGCGCCTTTTCAAGTGCCTGACGTGCGGCAAAGACTTCAAACAGAAGTCGACGCTGCTGCAGCACGAGCGGATCCACACGGACTCGCGGCCGTACGGGTGTCCGGAGTGCGGCAAGCGGTTCCGGCAGCAGTCACACCTGACGCAGCACCTGCGCATCCACGCGAACGAGAAGCCGTACGCGTGCGTGTACTGCCCGCGCTCGTTCCGGCAGCGCGCCATCCTCAACCAGCACCTGCGCATCCATTCCGGTGAGAAGCCATATACGTGCGGCGAGTGCGGCAAACATTTCCGCCAGAAGGCCATCCTGAACCAGCACGTCCGCACACACCAAGGCGAGCGCTATTCACACATATATACCCCCCGGCCCCCGCGCGCGCCGCCCGCACTGACCGCGCCGGTCACTGCCGCCGGCGCCCGCGCTCCCCGCCGCCCCCCGCACCGTCGATTCGGTCTCGCATCCATTGGCCTTCCTATCGAACAAATTCTCGGTTCCCTCGTCGCCCACATCGCAGGGCGCCCGCGAGACGCGGAACCGACCGCCGGACGCTCCCGTAACCGTTCCTAGTTTGATTAACCCACTCGTCGGTTACCCTTGCTTGCTCATGCCCCACTCGTGACTGACGTTTTCTGTTCAATGTTTACAGATGTTTCACCACATCTCATCTTTAAGAATGGGACGACGCCAACCCTATGGCCCCAAGACGTGCCGTTCCCTGCCGATGATAACAAGGAAGAGATCCAATCGACGTTCGGCGACGCGGACGGACAGAATGGCGACCCACGCGGTTCCTGCTTCTCACCAGGTGACACGGCGCAGTACCCTGCTTACTTCAAAGATACGAAAGGTCTCAACCACTCAGTCTTCAGCTCGGGTCTTTCTCTGCAATATTTAAAAGGCGGCAAGTTACCAGATGTACTCGGAGGGCGAGCGATGCCCCTGTACGTGCGCTGCCCAATCTGCCAGAAGGAGTTCAAACAGAAGTCCACACTGCTACAGCATGGATGCATTCACATAGAGTCGCGTCCATACCCTTGTCCCGAGTGCGGCAAGCGCTTCCGACAGCAGTCTCACCTGACGCAGCACCTGCGTATCCACACCAACGAAAAGCCATACGGCTGCGTGTACTGTCCACGATTCTTCCGTCAGCGAACCATCCTCAACCAGCATTTGCGCATTCACACTGGCGAGAAGCCTTACAAATGTACCCAATGCGGTAAGGACTTCAGGCAGAAGGCCATTCTTGATCAGCACACGCGGACGCACCAGGGCGACCGGCCCTTCTGCTGCCCCATGCCCAATTGCCGGCGGCGATTCGCCACGGAGCCCGAGGTTAAGAAGCACATCGATAATCACATGAACCCGCACGCCGCTAAGGCGCGGCGCGCCGACGCCGCCAAGACCCCGCGGCCGCTGCCGCCCGCCGCCGCCGTGGTCAAGCCCGAGCTGTACTTCCCGCAGTGCTATGCGCCGCCGTTCCAGCAGTTCCCGGGCTCGGGCGCCGAGTTTAAGCCGGCAGTAGGCCCGGGCGCGCCCGTGGCGTGCCTACCGGCGCAGTGACCCGCGCCGCCACCGCGGTGGCACCCAGCGCCGTCGCACGCGCACGCGCACCACGACCTGTACGCCGCCGACCGCCTCTACAACTGAGCCGGCGGCCCATGTATACGAGTCGCGCCCGCGCGGCACTCACCAGTAGTCGATGTATCATTCTCCGGATCGCTGTAAAACGAGCTTCGATCTGTAAATAACGTCCTGTTTATACTGTAACGGGAGGTCTGTCGAGATGTACAGTTCAAAGTTCATCACGTGTAGTGTTACCGTCGAAGAAGCGAGTACAGTTAGCGTTTTTGCCCCGTAATCGTTAAGTTACCACGTAAGAGTTAGTTTTCTCGGTGATTCTCGATTCTGCTGAAAAATGTTCGCAGACGCTCCGAGGGGATCTAGCCCGGAGATTAGGATTTAAAACACTTCGTTGAAATCTAAAAATTAAGGATTGATCTTTTACCATATAACAATATTTCGCGATGAATGCTTCCGGCGCGACTTTGTGCCTAATTGTAAAAAATATACATATTTTGTAGACGTATTAAGTTAATTTTATTTACGAGTATTAAGAGATAAAATCTGGCAAATAAATGGGGTTTTATACGGGATTCCATGATGCTCAAAATATGTTAAAGTAACGATAAAGAATGATAAGAATTTATGAGATAGCTGTAAACAAAGTCGGGACGCAAGTCGCAGAGGAGATACGAACATCGTCGAAGTAAACAATCACGAATGCAAACCAAAAACGTAGGTTACCTTTTGCCATCAACGTAATACTTTGTTAGTGAGTACTTACGAGGTTCAGTTCCGTTAACGAACGCATTTACTCTTAATTAACACGTGAGATTACAGAAATGTCTTCGTAACACTATAGGTGCCAAATAGTGTAGTGATTTTTAAATTTTTTCTACCAGCTTGTATTATAGTTGGGCTAGTTTAGGTTGTTACCAGTTTTTTCAACGATGTGACAAAATGAGATGCATTTAAGAGGAAAAGGTCGGACTGAGAGAGGACTGTGATAGCTAGGTAGGTTAGGTGTCTATTTCGCTCATTTTAGCGTTAAATCTTCGTGTGCGACGTGATAGAGTAACCGTTGCGGGCTCAATGTATGTTTGGAACTTTTTAATTCTGATTTTTTTTATTTGTGTGAGTCGAGTCGATATCGATATCATTTATGTTAAATTATGTTCCTAAATTGTAATTATCTAAAACCTTTGTTTCGGAGTCCGGCTATTAGCCGGCTCGAATTCTTTTGCTTGACTGATTTGATAACATTATTACGATGAGTGAGATTAGTAAAATTTACCAATTAGGGAACGTGTGATTACGCAAAGTGCTTTGTTGTAGTTTGATCCAAGGGACGGAGGGTACGCCAGAGTAAATCTTATTTCTAATTTAGCTTAGACTATCGATTTTTCGAATTACCAAGCAATTCGATCATTCATCGCGAAATAACTTAGAATTTAGGAAAAATAAAAATATTATATGAATTTGTGACACTGTTGGAGTATTCTGGTTGCGGGTATTAGAGTGTCCACATACAACACACAAGTTAGAAGTAAGCTCAGACGAATCTACACTGTGTGACAGGCAGATATATCTAATATATCTGCCTGATAGAATTTCATGAACAAAAACGCCACAAGCGAGTCTCACAGACTATAAACTACGCGAGCCGCGCCAGGATATTCCAACAAACTTTTTAACGTTTTAATATCTCTGTTTGTATGTATAGACCACTTATATAGCTTATTTTACTATATTATTGTGATGGTTTCGTTTTCCTACCGCATAATATGAACTGTTAATTAACTAATAGGTGTAATAGTAAGGTGGAATGTGGGAGTCAAATATGATACCATTTTATTATTTGTCACTAGGAAGTGATCGATGCAATATTATTATTTAGTGGGTTTATTGTGTGTTGATTTTACGACGAATTTATCGCATTGGGCAATTATGAAAATTTATCGGTTGTTAGTTGTGAACGTCGGCGCAGGCGCACGCTCTGTCAATCTTACCATAGATCTGCGGAACTCTGTATTAACGAACCAAATAATGTTGTATACGAAACCAATCGATTCCGTATCGAGTAATACGCACATGCTAGCTTTAGATTGTAGCCATCGTTTAGAGTTCCGAGTCGATACTTGAGCCACGTTCACAGCTGGCGCCACCAGTAGCATTTTATTTTCCATTTTGATTTTCCTATCAAACTTTCGGAGGTTTACAATTGAAAAAAACATCGTTATCGAAGAAAATTAGAAACATTTATCTTCCGTGAGTAAAGTTTTCACATCGCTGACGTGTGATCCTCTGCCGGGGAGCGCGCCGCCGCCGCCCGCCACACCACACAATAGCCTAAGATTCCGTTCAGTTATAGTTTAACGACACAACACGCGCAGCCTTATACAATAATAGTTGATAAGTATTTTTATACAATAAACGATATATTTGTTCCACGGGGCGGGGGTGGCGCGGCGACCCAGTACAAAGTTTGAATACAAACATACAACACAGTGCCATAGCCGAGATATAACCTCAGATTTATACTTATTAGATTTTTATACCGATACAAATGGATTTAATTTTTAAATATAAAACAAGAAGTGATTAAGTATACAGAGATTACAGATGATATTTTATACATTTATTACATACAATATTATTAAAAACGTAAATGTGAAATAGTCTTAAAGTAAGTGTCGTGCTCGCAGTGTGCGAACCACCTAAGTAAATATCGTAACTTACTCGAGTTGTGGAAAGTGGATCCGAATCAAACGGCTATCCATTTTGCACAACTTTATAATATCTGTCTTCTACTGAATGTTGGTTTTCACGTTTTTTTTTTTTCCACTTACTATTATAATACTTACATTCAGTGTGGTTATTGTAAATACATATCATTGGTAATTTTTGCAATGTTGCAACACACGACTTCTTTGGTTTTTATTGAAACCGGACTGTTGCAGACAAACGTAGGCCAAACGAGTAATAGTAGAACATCGGTTTCGATCGAGACACTAAGACACAGTATATAGTCACAGTTGGAAGCAACGAACGCGAAAGATATCCCGACCAGGCTGTTCTGTTTGTATTGCTCACTGTTTTGTTAAGTTTTGCTCAATTACACGTGTATGTATACCTATAAAGTTAATTTTATTAGTTTTTATTGTGTACAAGATTTTTGTAAAATATCTTTTTTTTGAGAGCACGGTTCTGCTTTCTTATGAAACTATTTTTAAGTGCTGAAAAAGTGCGGATGTCGTCAGACGATCCAAGTTTTAATGAGATTTAATTTAAATTGGCAAATCTTGTAGTTCAGAATATTCGATTCACTGTAAACAGTATGATGCCGTATATAAACGTGCCGTCCAGTTCTGATCGGATACCGTACAGTATCTAAGCAATTCTTGGATTACGTTCCCCGAGGATTCATTTAATCACATTAATTAGGTTTGAAGCATGTTCCTAACCTTTATTAATACGTAATATTTATTTATGAATATCTACAATGTCATTCTGACCGACTACCCGTAGCATTAGACGTAGATACTGTAATCATTTTGCCAATTCTTGTCTAACAAAGTTTTCCTTCAACGGAATTTGATTCCAGCACACGTTTATATCCACATAGCGTCTTGGAGTATATTATTAACTTCTATAGCAGACTAATGCAATTTTACCAATATTTATCAGCGTCTATTATTGTCCCACTCATTGCTGCGGCCTCTTCTCATACAGAGAAGGAATAAGCGTTTATCACCACGCTTTCTCAAGGCGAATTGGCGATTTCAGACTTTAAAGTCCAGGTTTCCTCAAAATGTTTTCCTTCACCTTTATTCAATCATTGTTGTCCAAGATAGACTTGGAAAGAACATATGACTTTGAAAAGTAACATTAGTATTTGCATAACCTGGAATTGAAACCGCAAACTCGTACTTGAGAGACGTGTGCTTTAACCACTAGGCCGTCGCGACTTAATATCACCTAAACCAATACTAAGCAAAAGTAATTTTCTTCGTATTTAACGCAGTATAAATACGCCTAATTAATTTTGTATATTTTTAAGTTGTTAAAAATATAAAAAGGAGAGAATAAGATTGCATTGTAAGCTATACTTTGCATATAACATAATAATTAACAAAATAACGTCAATTGTATGAAATACAATGTCAGGGCAATGCGAGTGAAACTGAACCATTGCTAACCGCGTAATCAGTAATTAGTTAAGTGTAACTACATCCGAAACATGACAGTTTTAACTGATTCCTTCGTTTAATGAATGCATTTAATTGTGATCTCATTTTGAAAATTGTCTTACATATAAGATATTGGCGGAGGGTGAAGTCGACCACCAGTTCAGTTTCCCAATAATTGGGATTATAAACAAAAAACATATCCACATGCTTTGTAATTTTAAATTTGCATAAAGCAATATATCGTAAGTTATTGTGTACTCGACATTACCATTTACGTTTGTGTAAAAAAAGAGCCAAGTTCCCATAAATTTGGATAGTAAACGTAGATTATGGTTTGGTCGCAAATAAAAATCAGTATCTTTATGGTACCTACAAAAATATTATATCAGGAATGTTTATGTCAATGCATGTTAAATGAGCTTAGTGTAACGATTTAGTTTCATAGACAAGTTGGCTACGAATTATTTATACGTCTTCCATTTTCAACGTAGTTATACTACACACGACGTTCGGTAATTTGTGTCACCACTTATTTAGTTTCTCGTAAATTTGGCTTCACACGACGAAACGGCGTGTACGCAAACTCAGTTCCACCGTGTGAAACCAACCTTAAGTGTTAATTGCATTATTTTTATAGTTTAAAAACATAAAAATCGTATATACTGCAGGTAGTGCAGTTCCAGTGCAATACACTTGATTTTTTGGCGATATTAATGTATAATTTATTTTATAAATGACTTATTTTAAAAATAGTTGTTAGTGTTAATAAAATAATTGGTAGCCAACATAAAACTGGCCTATAATAATTTCATAAACTTAGTATACACATATGATTGTACCCACTGCCACTCGCCAACCGCTGTCGGAAATAATAAGGATACAAAGTAATAATTTTTTATCACAATAGAGACTTGTTGAAACAGTTCCACAGTAAAATAAGTGTTGTTGAATTTTTTAATAAAATATGGACATATTTAGATTAATGATCTTGTAGTCTGGATTGAGTTTTTTACAGATTTTATTGAATGCAACGTTTTCGTGTATGACAATGATGAAGTTACGTCGCCTATTCAGCTTATTTTTGCTACAATACTTATTTTAAGCCATACAATAACAGTTTTAAATAATAGTACAATACATATACAGAATATACAATTATATACAATAGACATATACAATAAAGCGGTGATATTATACATATTTTATTTAAGAAGCGTTTTAGGCGACGTACCTTGAGACATAACTTGGTTTTATTCATGGGTGCTGTTATATCATTAATTGTACATATTTATTGTAATATACAATAGACTGGTAATTTTACACTGTTGTTAGGTTTCTACAGAGGTATCACCTGAGGCTGTTTCATTACTGATTAACTAACTAATGTTGTCTTAGTGAGTCAGACATGTTATTTACGTGAACACATCCCTTTGAGCCGTGGTTAGATGACTATATTTTTATGTTGCGAAGACTTTATAGAAATAGACAGGTGGATTGGTTATACAAACAGACATAAATACATATAATATAATTAAAGATAGCCTCATTAATCAGTAAACGGCAACCTCAGTCCATATGTTACAATAGAGTATATTTTCTTACATGCCTACAGAGACGGACATAGTAGATACTAGATGAAATTCATTTTAGACAATCCCAGAATACAAGATCGAACTTTTTACACACAACAGTTGACAACAAAACTTCAGTTATTTTACATATAGCATTATTACAATATTTTTTGTTCGGAGAAAACAGTTGGTTGCGATATGGTCACAGAGATCCAGGCGAAAAATTAAAACGTTGGCAATTGTCAAAAATTAATATTATAAACAAAAATTGTAAATATATTTTCTAGTTCTTCCAAAATGAATAATATCAGTATTAAATACAAAATTCAACTTTGGTTAGGTCAAAAGTGTAATTGTGTGATCTATAGAGAATTTTTGCATTAGGTTTTTCTTGGATATAACTTTAAAAATATTTTAATTATTTTCTAATTAAGTACATTATTTTCTTTTTTTTTAGATTGTATTTTACTTGAATTGTAATGATCTTGCCTAGACTTGCATTTATGTTAATTACTTATGAATTATGATACGTTTGAAGTTGATACCATCGTATTTATGTATATTATTATTGTATTAAGGGTTTTGTTTGTTTTTTTTTTGTCATTAATAGAAGTAAAATGTTGTAAAAAGTAAGCTCGTTGTATTTTATCAAATAAACACTTTTTAGTCCAACTGAAGCAATACGATGCAGTTTTATTTAATTTGTGTTATTTTTGTCCCTCACTAGGAAAATTAATAAATTTCCACCAGTGGTTACACCCGCGTCCCGGGTAAAAAAGTAACCTTCCTAAATAAATGACATTGGATGAATGATAATCATTTTTCAGAAGTTCCTGAGCTTTGGGCGTTCAAACAAACTAAAAAGCTCTTTTAATATTAGTGAAGATATTCTATTTTCGAAAGTAGTTATTTCAAATCAGATTTATCTACTCCCAAATCTCTAATAATTATTAGTATTAGGACACTACATGTATCGCTCTTCTGCTCCGTGAACTTGGCTTAGACACTACCGTGCTCCTTAGTTAAAAATCTGTTCTGTTGCCATGCGACTCTTTACTGGTAAGCAGATTCTTCAGTTTTAATCGAAAAATCTCGAAGTCAGAGGGAAATAATATATTGGTTTTAAATAATAATAAAAAAACAGTATAAATTTCAACAATTTATTTATTACTCACCGCGTTTATTCAACTTCGCTATTCTCTCCTGATTCTTATAAATACATAGATCCATGAATGTCAAACTTAACAATAGACAGTGTCCGAGCATATCTTTTTCTAGATCCTTCTGTGACCTGAACATAGATTGTAGATGTTCAGGTATGTAGGCATGAGAGTTATAAGGGGATTTTTCCGTGAGGTCCCGTAGTAGTAATTCTACTGTTTGGTCAGTGGAGACACGCTCGTTGCCTACTAAAGTACCGTAAAGTCTGAAAAATATATTTTTTATCAATGTACCTGTAGGTTAATTGAAATTACGTACAGACGCGCCAGCACATCAAGCTACCGGAGAATGTCAATTTTTCCCAATCAACTTAGAAAAATATGCTTCAGTGATAAACTTGCAATTCTATTGAGGAAATTTGACAGATTGTAGTAGCTTGATGTGCTACCTATAAGTAGCAGTTTTTCGGATTTTATCAATTTGACAGGGAAAATCACATCTATCCGAGTAAATACTTCTTTTCTCTTCTGGCAAGACCAATGTTGATAAAAGGCAATAATGGAATATTGCTATACGGACTTGTAGCGCCATCTAGCGTAGCTTACATCTAACTAACAACGACCAAACAGCGACATCTGGCGATACTGACAATATAACTGTAGATGACGTCATACGATTTTGAATCGTGAGGAATTTTGTGTATAAACATGTCCTATTTAAAGATATATAAGCTGGAGCATGGAGGTATTGAATATAGATACATACCTGTACGGAAGAGTAGGCCTCAAAAAATATACTTTCTGTTTCAGACCGTCATCTTCATTTCCATTTTCATCATCATTTGATCTAAAACAATAATCATATACAACTGATCCTTTTGTATGATTTAAATAACACCACTACTACAAGGGCAAAAAGAGCTCAATTATATTGAAACCATTGAACAAAAAAAATGTATTGATGATTTCAAACTATGTATGTATTGCAATGGGACGAGGCTGAGAGGCATTATTCAAAATTTTGTGGAATATTTTTTTATATGCTTCTAAATCACCTCATACCAGTTTTTTTTACTTCTGCCTTTCAGACCTGCCCAGCTGATCATTTTCTGATCTGATTCATCATCATCTCCTGAGCCTTTTCCCAACTATATTGGATTCAGCTTCCAGTCTAACTGGCTTCAGACGAGTACCTGTCCAGCTGACTTATTTTACCAAATAAACATTGAAATCTTACTGTTCTATCCCATGACTCCTGGCATTAATCAAGGCGACAATCATGGCTACCATCTGCGCTTTCTGCAGATTGATTGCTAAAACCTTGGGGTTGTTGGGATCGCTGCCTGCGGCTCGAAGACTCGTGGCCTCTGCTTTCATCACGTATATGTCTGCTATGGGTAGCTGTTGGGTCACCCGCCATGCCTGGGAAGGTATGAAATGTTTTTATAAAGTGGAAAGTATCAGCGGTTTCGATTAAAAGGCTGAGTGAAAATTTTTGCTAAGGAAATTTTATATTGTTGTCCTCTGTTTGGAGTCAATTGAGAAGAGAGGATATTGATGGGCTAAAATTACACCAGTGATACTTCAAGAATGTGTATGACAGAATGTGGTCCTCTTACTTCCGCAAATGTGAAAACAGCCTATGCTGAATATAATATTATAGAGTATGTAGTGCAATTTAATTATAAATTAAAATACATAAATAACCTGTGGGTTTATTTGTTTTTCAGGCTAATTTGAAATGAACCGCTGGGAGGCAAATCTGTATGGATTATACTAGTGAATCAATGCAATCTCAGCAAAATTTGGGGGTGATGGGAGGGATGATGTTGCAAGCCAAATATAAAAAAACAAAAACTTACAATATCCAAAATATCAGTGATTTGGAACCTCTTGCTTTCAGGGTAATCAATACTCTGATACTGCCAATCTTTGACTTCATAGTGATTCTTGTGTACTAATGTCCAACAAACCGAGTTCACTGTTATGTACACCGATAAAACTGAATTGCATTCCTAGAGAAAAACAAAATATTGCCATCTTTAAAACTTTCAAAGTCAATAAGAAGTGAATTTCCTAATAAGAATATACAACTGTATAATATTTATGGGTATTATGTGAGACCAGCAGCATTCTGAAGCATGAAGAGTCTCGATATGACACACATGGTCTGGGAGACGATAACGGTACGGTATTAAGCCCTACATAATATGTTCTTTTGAAATAAGATAGAGAGAGATTTGCATTATTTGTTACGAGATTGCTACCATGTACCTTTTTATTGAGTTCCCGATATTTCGGCGTTCTTGGAGCGAATGGAGTAACTGATCACGAAGGTACTTAAACTTAAGTACAAGAAGTAACAAATAATTCAAATGTAAGTGACCATGAAAGTTTAAATCAACATAAGATAAAGGATATTATAATAAATACCTTTATAACATTATCACTTAAATAAGGATGTAGTATTTGCCCTTTTATTTTGGTGCCAACTTTTTTCTCCTTCGAAGGACCACTTAGTATACTGTTAAACAATTTCTTAGCTGATCTTTCAGAGAACCCATCAACATATTCCAAATCTGATAGTGATTTTATTTCACCGTTACTGCTTTTCCATTGTGTAAACTTCTTGATGTTTGATTTACTTATTTCGTAACTGGAACAAAGAGAAATTGGATGGTGGAATATAGTGCTATATTGCATAAGGGACTAAATACTTATACAGTATCAAAAGAATTACACCATATAAAAAGGATGCTTTTAAACAATTTTTGTATTTACCCAGGGGCATAGCTACCACCGTATCTACCCTATCAATTATATGGAGCCCCTGGGCCACGAGGGCCCCCAACATGCTTAAGCAAAAATTCGCAATATAGCTAAAATAATGCATGGACTGCGCAGGTGATTTTGTACTAACAATTATATATATAACGCATTTAATTTAATGCAATCTTTTTTTCCTTTGTGAAGAATGTTTACCCTTCTTAAGGGCCCATATTAAATTTTTAAACGGGGCCTCGCCAAAGCACGCTACGCTTCTGTAGTTAGCTATTACTTGATTTAGCTTTGTTCACATGGACAATCAGGAAGAAGACAAATCAATCCAGCGTTGCTAGTTTTAAGTGTTACACATAGACGACTTTGTTTTCAATGAAAAGATCTCATGCACAGATTTCAGATTGAGAAGGCAAAATTATAAATTTCTTTAAATAAAACTTACCTAGATAAACTACTGGAGTCAGGATTGTTTATAACCTGTAGTATGTGCTCCTTCTCAGTTTCATTGTATTTACTATCTAAACCTTCACTGAAATACCTTCTAGGAACGATAGTCATTCGGCAGCAGCATAACGCGCTCTGAAAAATTCACATTTAGAATCACTACAAACTTTATAAAATTGTTACCTGATCTGATGCAAAAAACTTACCTTTGTTGATGTTTTAGCTAAGTTAAGTAACATTTTAATAGAATTATTTAGGAGTTGTATATAAAATGTTTATTTTTTATTCATTAATTGCTTATTAAAGCACTAATATCGCTAAATAATCAAATTATCATCATTGTTTACAATTCGTATAACCTATTCAATCAATCTGAACGTTGACATTGACAAAGTCAGTGTCAAATACATACCTCTAAACCTCATCTTAGAGTATTTAATTACCCGGAGACGCCATAAGCGAATCTCTGCGCCAAAAATTGCTGCCAATTTACGAAAGGGTGTGCGGTCAACAAATAATGATTGCTCATTCAAGAGATTCTATCATATCGCTATGCATGTACGCGCACAAGACATCATTCTAAAACAAAAGCATAAAAAAAACTGACGCACACATGTATCAACTAATTTGTTTCCCAGCCCACTAGAATTTATTTCTATTATACATATTTCATTTTCATTCGGATTCAACACGGTGAATAGTTAACGACCTTTTCATCTGCTATTCAATGAAAATTATTTTGTGCATTCTTCATCTTTGCCAACAGATGGTTACACGTGCGTGCACATGCACGTAAACATGCAGCGTTTTGCGAAGCGCATGTTAGCGCGAATAGACGCACCTTTTGCAAAATGTGTAACGTGGTATAACAAATACGAGCGTTGCACTTATAAGCGCAGTGTGTATGTATATATTCTATAACGGTGGAATATACTTTATGAGATCGCATGAATGGCTTTTGATTAGGATGAATATGGATGCGTTTATCACGACAAGCCACGGTAATGGCGTCTCCGGTGGGTTAAATTCTCTAATCAGCAATAATATCCTTTAACACACTCAAAAGAGCGCCATCTTTCAATTTTTAACTGAACTATATTTATTTAAGAAGAGATCAACTTGTTCTAGCTTAGTGGTTTTTGTTTTTTCATATAGAGGTCGCTAATAGCAATGATTGAATTGTGAATGCAATGGACGCAGAATGAGAACAAATGAGAAGCAATGGTGATGGCTGTGTCGGACGTACTATGTCGATAAGTTATATTATTGTTTTGTAAAAATCACGTTTCATGATGTTTGCTACAGTTGATAGCAACTGATGATTCCTTTACCTAATTTAAATAATACAGTCAGTGGCAGAAGACTTCCCGCGAAATTGCTCTGCCTTCCATGTTTAGTTTAGATAGGTGTACATATTTCAAAGTTATTCAATCTTATAGCTAATGATTTGTTTTTCATTTTTACAACGTTATTGTGCAAGAAAGCACAAAAATACAAATGTATTTGTTTTTTCTTCCTACGCTTTCGTCGTATGCTTGAGTGGTAGGTATTTTAGGATCAATGTCATATTATCGTAGTGACAGTTGATTGACCTCATTATTCAAAAATGGAACCAAATAAAACACAATCAAAATAAGTAGGAAAGAAAACAAATTTGGCCATTGTCAGTGTCAAAAAATGGCTATAGAATAGGCATTTTATTTCTTAAAAGATCCCTGTTTTGGGGAAATGAATGAGTGCTATCTTGTCACTGATCGAGGATGGACGTGGAAGAAGTAGGTCATAATAATATAGAAGTAGGTAAGTACCCTCAGAAAAAAATGGATTTTACATGCGTGTGAACAAGACAGCATTATACAGTGCTCTTGCTTTATCTCACGAAGCGGTGTACAACAAAATGGCGCCGGTTCGTTGTCGGCGTTCACCGCGCGGCTTCACGCGTCTAGGTACGTAGGTTGCATTTGACCATCTTCTTTCCTTCGAGAGAGTTCGTTGACGGTTGGCGCTCTAAGCCGTTGTTCCACTGGCTTCTTTACCCTGAAGACTGGTGAGTTAGCATATTTTTTAATTTTAGTTTAAGGGCACTATTATAATTATTCTTCTTAAGAAAAAAAAAAAAAACAATTGTTGATACCAAGCAATTCTTCTATCAGATGACAGATTTTTTCGGATTCAATTAGTAGGTATCAGGATTAGTATCTACAGGATGACAATGTGATAAGATAAAAATACCTAGGTACCTATCTATGTGTTTCAAAAATATTTTCGTATAAGTAGATTTGTTCTTCTGAAAGAATACAAGATTCTTCTTGAAAATCCTATTTTTTTAATAATGTTTCTGTCCTATTATTAGTGGAGGCAGTTGGCTTAGACAGAAAGGTACCTAGGAAGGTGGGCCCACCTGCTATATAGTTAACCATCTAATTAAATTTTTGGTCCTTACCTATTTGTCTTAGAACTAAATTCATTACAGCGTTACGTAGTAGGTAGGTAATGATGATAATGATAATAATGTACGTCTATCTGTATCACCTATTAAAGGCGATGTGGCAAGTTGGCAACGTCGCTCACTTCTACCGTTCAGTCGACCAGCATAAATTGAGCTTCGGTACGCCTTAAAATGGACGCTTACCCACTTTTGATTACGGGTTCAATAGTAATATTTTTGTGGGATTTTGTTTTAATACGTAAACTAAGTTAGGCAGTCTATGTGTCGTATTTATTGCACATTTTTTCATCAAATAGCTTTCATAGCGGTCATGACATTGAGTACAAATTGATATGCTGGTTTGCCGGTTGGCTAGTAAAGCCGTCACGAACTTGTTTGTGCAGCGTTGCCAAACCGCTACTTTTACCTACCTATCAAAGTTCTTTATTATCTTTATTTCTGCCAGTTATGATAGGTATTTTATGATGAGCGGCTTTTTCTTTCTGTGCTGTATCACCAACTCTTCAACTGATCCTGATAGGTACCTACTCAAACTTCTTTCTGCTCCTCATGTTATTTTTTCCTTTGTCCCTCATGTCTTCCAACCATGAGATCAGTTTTCCCATTTAAAATATTTATTTTTATGATTTAAGACAGGTATTATGGGAAATTAGGGACCTACCTACCGATTCAATTTTTTTATAATTACTGTCATGTCACCTTGCAAAATTTTATTTATGTTTAGCTTACTTCAGCCATCTTGTTTTCAACCCACTTTGTAGTTGACGTAACTTCTGCTATCTCGCTTACTCCGTCGATATTGTGAACTAAGCGTCTATCCATCTTTGTTTTACGCCATTTTTTATTCTTTACAATACTTGATGTATTACAGCTATCCAAATAAAATGCATTGGAAAACACATTGAACTTTAAAAATATCTTCTAAATTTGGTGTCTCTCCACACTCCATCCCTAACCCATCGTTTATGAAAATTTTCTTTCTAACGTTTCGACTATATTTGTTTTGTTGAAATTCATTGACTAGTGTCTAAATGACGTTGTATCGCGTACCTAAACAAAAGCGGCAATGTATGCATGCCTGTTTCATAGATTCGGGCGATTATGTCATATTATCGGGGTCCAATCATTAAACGTGTTGGTAAGCATGAATAAGATAGGCCGGAATAGTTTCCTTCTTATCGACCTTTTATATGCTTGCTTATATGACTAATTTTTTAAGCAGTGAAAAGAAGATAGAACGTCTTTTAAAATAAAAAATGCAGGATGAATAGACAACAATTAATTTTGACCATGTGCACGATGTCATCCAGGACATTCTTGGTAAAGTTGCCGTTGGTAAGCAGATTGAAGACCATTATGAATCAACATGGTAAAAATATTGTCCTGAACGGTACCCCCGGGTTCATAGGTACAGTTGATGCCTCCCCGTCAAAATTGACATGTGAATGTGAATGCCTTCCATTCTAAATTCTTACGATCCGAAAAAATAGGTTTCTGTTGTTACCGAATATGTTGACTGAAGTATGAATATCATTAGCCTCTGATGATGAATATTAGCATGTATTGGTTGACATGTTAATGGGCAAATGACTATCGGTTACCTTTGAAGATTTTTTGGGTTTTAATGAGAATTCAGTACAAAGTATTGTCGATGTGTGAACATTCTATTTTTTATAATGACGTATTTCTGATTCTGACGTATAGCGTTAGTCGGTAGAGTTCGGCGCCGATCGGGTAATCTCGGCAACAAGTCGAACGACCCACTCGCCACGGACGAAGTTGTAAGAACGGCAACGTCGCCCATGCTCGAACAGTTCACAATATGGAACTACTTTTTGTGATTTTCCCCCTTTTTTCTTTTCTCCGCATATTTTTTTAGGACTTTAATCAAAAAATGAAGAGTAGCCTATATTTGACAACCTCATACCATATATTTAGGTAAAATGATATTCTTGCTAACTGGACCGCGAACAAAATTAATACCTAAAGATAATAAGAAAGAACGGCTCCGCCATGACACCAACGCCTGCTGACATTCACTCGTATTCGTATAGATATTGGTTCCGCGAATTGTTTCGGGTACCTAGTTTATATTGTACGTACTTAACCGAATAAATTAAACACTCCTAACTTCATTAACATCGAATTTTGAATTTTTTTGAGAAAATTCGGTGTAGGTTTCCAATTACGTTATTCTAGTCATGCCGGATTAATTCGTTTCATAATAAACAGAAACAGAAGTAGAGCGCAAGAAGAGAGAACGAGAAACCATTATCACAGCGCGACCCAGCTGTATGTTATTGTACAGAGTAATGAACAAAATTAGGAGCAAGGTTCGCCGCTAGTCGCTTACGGTTTGCGTTCCCTTTCTTTCACTCACAACTACATATTTCGCTATCTCGCTCTGCGGCCGCCACTCGTATTTCATTATGGCAAAGTGGAACCTCTGTGGGGCCACTGCTCTGTACTTTTAGTTCGCGTTTCGCCTGTCGCTCTCCGTCGGTAACACTCGCAATCGGCCGCCATTTTCTTCTCCCTCTGTCTGCTGCAGTATCGTTTCGGACGCGGAACTAGACAGTCGTATATTGCAATATTTTGTATTCTTCTTGTTAATTCTTCTTCTTCTGTTATCTCTTGCGCAGTCATTTAGGTGAGTCATTGTAAACATTTAGCAACTATGTATTAGAGTATAAACATTGATTGAATTTAGATCTTAAAATGATTTTAAATGGTTGTTTTTTTATGATTTATTATTTTTGTGTAGATTTATTCCGAATTTAATTTATTGCAATATTTAGTCGATGCGTTTAATAGGTATAAAGAAATAGATAGAGTTAAGTAAGTATTTTTATTTGTTATTTATTTACGTTACGGTGACGTTTGTGGTTATTTTACCTGTCAAACTATGTCAAGCTATTATAGCTTTTATGGGCTATATTTAAACTCTTAAAATCGTATGAATAGCTTGAGACATTCTTTGACGTTTAAGAGATCTTGTATTACCCGACCGTCCAAGGAGGGTATCTACCACTTATTGTTTTTTTGTTGTAGTGTTTATTTTTTAATATGATTATTTTTCAATATTCCTATTAAGGATTCAATTTAAAAATCTTATCAATCAAGCGGGCTCTTGCAGATAAACTACTTGATAGAACATAAGTCATAATATACTTTAAAATAATCTATATACTTACCTACCTAATTATTTACGGTTTTTGTTCCTTCATCCAAAACTATTTTTGGGATTCAATATGAGTTGACTATCACCTGTCTTTGGTTCAATAGCGTCCCTTGCGTACTGCTTTCCACATTCACCTCGTTCGGTGTGTTTCGCCCACCCTCCTGGAAATATGCCTCTCTCTGTTTATCGCGCGTTACGCGCGCTTAGAGTGAACAGAACAGCAGTCTCTCATGTGTTTCTTCATCGAAACACTTGGCTATCAGCGTTGCAGCTCAACACCAAGCGAACGGGGAATTTATTCCGGTATTTCGCACGACAGAGCGGACGGCGGCCATCTTGGTTTGATGATCTATAATGTTGTATTGAATTTTAGAACATTCTAACCTTATTTTGATTGAGCGATAAAAATTTTTGGATCACTGATTTTTGTAATATAGGTAGCAAAAACCCATAGGTTTCTCAAGTTGTAATTTTTTTTTATGAAAATTTGTCGGAATTCTTCAAGATAATAATGATTCATTAAGCAAATATACTTACTGATCTAATCTAACCTAGAAATATTTTTTGCGCGAGAGAGACTGACATAAATATGCGCCCGAAGTTTTGTTTCTAGAGTAGACAGATTATTAGGAACAATTGTAGACCTGTCAAGGCAGTAATTCAGCTTTTGAGCATATTACTTCTAAGTTAAGCTGCAACATCCTATCATCTGCTTTATGTTACTCGAAAAGACCATCACATTCTTATAGTTTTAAGTTGAATACTATAAAAAAGATATACCTTTTGTACCGATTCGGCACATTTTTTTTAGAAATTATCGTGGTGGTTACAGACATGCTCTTATTTCATAGTATTTCCAAACGAACGGAAGCGAACGAAGTACATGACCTATTTTTTTTTACTATTTTCGTGATCTCTTTGTTATAATTATCAAGGGGTTTATTCTGTAAGACCAGGCCCGTGAAATGCCAGCATGATGGAAGGGGTTTAATCTTTCACCAACCATTGAAGAAGTAGTTAAAAGACCTTCGATCAAGCCACCATCCTTATTCTTCATTCATCGCTGTACTTTGTAGGTTATCTGTCAATCACACACAGTCTAGTTTGTCTGTTGTCAATGTCATTGTGTATTACAATTTAGGGATCCCTAAAAAATGGTCCGAATTTGTTTACAATGAAATATATTGTCAGCTTATTCTCTTTGCCTTCGATATTTGTTTTGCCTTTTATATTTATCTAGCCACGTCTTCGTCGCTATTTTAAGTTAAATAACATATTTGCAAAATATAAATATACTATTTCGTAGGTAGGAGATTGTCTGTTAGTAAGCAAGAAAATAACTAGCTGTTAATTAATATTAATTGAACTCGAAAATAATATGTGTAATAATAATAAATGAATGATTAATCAGCTTATGTGTGAAGTAGTTTTTAATTTTATCTAGAATAATAAAAGTGAACGGACAGATGTTTTGCTATGCGAAAAACTCTAAAACGGCGGACCCGATTCGAATAAGGTTCTGCGCGGACCAGACTCAGACAATAATATTTTTTTTTATTCCGGGTGCGCTAAATAGCTCCCTCGTTTAAACCACGGGCTGTTAGTGGTATATGTAATTCGTGTAAGTTCGTATTCGTCATCGACCAAAAATTAAACGTGGTCGTTTTGTCATAATAATTCGTTTATTGTGAATTCATAGGCTTTATTCCTAAAGTACTTTTATTTGGACTTGTCTTCTTTACACTCAGCAATATTCATTATTAACTATTATGTGACTGGCTCTTCAGTTGGATTCGAGTTATTCTCTATTTTGGTTGGATAGTTGAGCGCGCAGTAAGAATTACAGGAAATCCTCTTAGCTAGAAGTTCTCTGTCTCGGCGCTTTTGGCAGAACTTTGTTCGGGAATTTGATTCATCAAATATACTTAGCTGTTTTGTAGAATAGAAAGACTGTCTACTCTCTTGCTATGTCTTTCGGTACACACCTATTGTCATCCTACGCATCTTTACATAATTCATTTGCGTTAACGGCATTGTGATATCGTAATGGCCCGATTCAGGTTCTATTTCATTTAAAATTTTCTAGTACATTAATTAGGAATATCATCAGTTCATAGACGTCGTTTACATCGATGATGTAATCATTTTATACTTAGACATAAAAAAAAAAACAAAAGACCGTATTGTATAGTGTATACCTGTGTTTGGGGAGGCATTCAGTAACGCGTCAACCAAACATTTTGGCACGTGATATAAGAACAACAACAAATAGTCAACGCATTTGGTGTACATTCCACCAGATATTTCTATATTCTGGTCTAGGTCCTATTTCATTCCTAATTTAGGTCAGTTTTCCGTGGTCCAGGCAAGCTCTCGGGTAGCAGTATTACCCATACCCTTGCAAATCCCAAATGAGTAGTCAAAGGAATGCTTTTCTTTCGTCTGGCTCTTTGCTTAAAAGTTTGGATTTAATTTCATCCGAATTTTATTTACTAGGTAGTAAATTTTATTTACTACCTACGCAATCGCTTATACATATTACCGTTAAGTCATTTCCCTTAGAAATTGTTGAAAACTCTATTACAGATTGTTATTTTCGGTTATCGGAACATTCCTACTAGTCTGGGAATCATTGATCCCTGAATTTCTCTTTCCGTCGCATGGACTTAGAATGCTCATGTCGCTGTCATACTGGAAAGTGTTGCTATGTTTTGTCTCTTGTGGGTTTTGTTTGTATTTCATTCTCGTTTAGGGTACATCCATTGCAGTGAGGGGCCATTTGTCTTATTGATGAGATCCCACGGTGGTAATATGTATGACATCAGCAAAAGCTGTAGGTAACTAACCCCTTAAAATTTAGGTGTTTCTTCAGAGTATTTATAACATTTCCTGGTTATTATTTCTCACATTTTTTTATTCCGGAAAAAGTAATCATAATAAGGATGTCACAAACTTATTAATTTATACTGCTGGGTTTAATAGTTTTATTTTACTCAGTCGCCATTGATCACGGTATTTCGTTCCGCGCATGCGGTGTCGTGATAAATACCTCTGTACGCCTAGAACTGTTCACTTCTATCCAGAAATGGTAGTAGTTGGCTAGATTTCGTACGAAACGTAGGACTGATGTCAGATTGGAATATTGTAGTACGTCATACTAACTATAGATGGCGTTTTTGTCAATGTCGTGGAATAATATAGACAGATAATAATACTATGGAAACTTGTAAATATATTTTATAGGTTATTTTTGTAAAAAATGTGCCTTCTTCATAAAAGTTATTTAGTTTTTGGTCGTTTCTGTTTCAGGCCTGGCGTCTTCATTGTCAACTATAAGGAAATGAGAAACCATGCAATTAATCCTCGATTCTGAGCCCGCTTTAGCTTTAGACAGAAACATGTCCGCGATTGACGATGTACAGAATGAGAAAGTTGCAAACGGTGATACTAAAAAACTTAATGAAAATAATTGCAACGGAAACAAAGAAAACATAGCTGAAGGAAACATTATTACTGACGATGAATTGAATAAACAAGTTGTAAACTCAGAAGTTGGAGCTTCAACCGACTCGGCTGTTGAAACAAAATCGGATAATGCTGAAGTAGATCGGAGTATTGGTGACGTTATAAAAGAAGAAACACCTGAAAATATTATTCCAGATGTAAAAGATGATAATAAAGAAGAATCTCAAACTAACGGTATAAGTATAGAAGCTGAGAGTACCGATACTATTAATAATGAATCTGATAAGAAAGCTGAAGAAATTGTAGAGGAAATTGTAGGAAGTGAAGACGATGTTGTTAGTATTAAAGAAGAAAATTTAAACAAAATTGTTGAGGTCCTAGAGAAAGATTCTGAAACTGCAAATTCTGATGCAATATTAGTTCAACAAGATTTGCCTAGCGGTAATGAAGATATTGAAATCGTAGAACAGTCAGTTACAACAAATCCAGAATGTGACACGGTAGTTTTGCCTAGTGCAAAAGATGATCTTGAAATCATAGATCAGCCAGTGAAAATATTTAAAGAGTGCGAGACTGCATCGAATAAAGATTCAGGAATTCATGCCAATTCTATTGAACACAAAGAAGAAAAAGAAGATCATAGCAATGATGTAAATGCAATACCAGCCTGTGATCCTTCGCAAGATGATATGGATGTGGAAGAGGTTGTTGAACCAACAAATACAAACGAAATTGCAGTTTTAAAAACAGAAGAAACCCCCACTGCCGATGCTAGAACGAACAATGTAAATAAACCTATTATTATATGTAAGTTATCTAATACACTAGATATATTGTCCGACGATGAGGACGAGGCTCCTCCTGAGGTACCTCCGCAGGTCGTGAATACAAATGAGAAACAATGCATTAACATAGAAGATGACGATGACATCATGCTTATTGACGAGGACACAAATAAGACTGAAAAACCTCAAAGTGTAGATATTAATAATAAAGAGGAAACTCCAATTAGTGTTAATGACTATAAAACTAATTCCGAAACTGGGGAAAAGAGTATTGAAGAGACAGTGGATCTATTTGCTAAGACTGAAGATAAAGGTTAGTAAATATTGTTTGCAAACAAATTTTATTTGGATTTAACATAAATCTTAAAATCACTTGGTTACATTGTATGTTACATAGTATAAACATAATAATATAAATACTGATTGAGTTTAAATGTTTGTTTTTACAGAATTGCCGAAGACTCTGGAAGATGTAACCGTTTCTACTAAGATTAATGAAAAAGAAGATCTCGAAAAACATAAATTAGAATCAGCGCCGTTGCTTCCTGACAATGTCTTAAAAACTGCAAAGAAGAATTTATCAGATATGACACGGGAAGAATTGGAGGAATTCTGTATAATTAAAATAGTGGAAAGCATTGTCGACAGGAGTAATTTGAGTGAAATTAAGAATAGACTTAAAACTGTGGCGCAAGGTATCGAAGAATATAGGAAGAAAGCCATGATGCTTTCGAAGCAAAATCGGGATCTACAAGTTGTGCTAAAGTCCATACAAGAGGAACAGAAGAAGGCGACACCGGACACTCCAATAACGCCCCTAAAAATTACCCGGTCTGTGGGCATGCAAGTTTTCATGGAAAAAACAGGCGCACGTCGAAAAAATCTCATACAAACCCCCAACAATAATAGTGCAAGCAACAGGCAAAATGTGAAAACCACAGGTACTACGGCTAATAACCCACGTGTTCCGAAAACACCAACTGCCACCCAAGTCATACCCGTTCCGAGACTAGTGCCCGCCAACAACAGCCCCGCCATGAAGTCACCAAGTACCATACCTATGGTCAATCAGATAAACCCTGCTAAAGCTGCCACTCCTGTACCAAATGGAGTCAAAGCACCTTCGCCTGCGCAAAAAGCTGCTGAAAAAAGGCAGCATAATAGAATCATGTCTGTGACAGTAGATCTGACTGATGATGAACCACCTACAAAAGTGAATAATCGAACTTCACCCGCACCACCAGTTAGAGTTGTTCCTTCTCAAAATCTAATGGCAAATCCTAGACAACCGTTTTCAAGCAGCAGTCCCAGGAAAGTGTACATTCCTATTAGTGGTCCCCAGAATCAAGGGTTAAGGCCTGGACAGACTATTATGTTAAAGACTGTTCCTGCACCGGGTAAGTTACTGAAAATTTTTTTCCCATACAATATGAGTTCTGTCGAGTATAAACAGTACCTTATCTATATTTTTTTTGTATTTCAGGTCTAAGGCCAAGGGGTCCTACTCCTCCAGTGACAAGGACGCCAACAGGGGCAATCAGAATGAATAGGGTCCAGGCTGGCAGGCATCCAGCACCTTTACCTGATGTCATGAAACAATATCAGCCACCAAATTGGAAAGCGTTGCCACCTGCTCCAGACCTTAAGTTGTCCAAAGTAGAAAATGGCATAGTAATTTCTTGGAAAATTGAAGGTTATCAAGAAGACAGTTATGAAGAAATAGCCAGTTATCAGCTTTATGCTTATCAGGAGACATCATCTCCACCTAGTACAGCTTTATGGAAGAAGATTGGGGATGTTAAGGCTTTGCCTCTGCCAATGGCCTGTACACTGACACAGTTCATGGCTGGTTTTAAGTACTACTTTGCTGTTAGAGCAGTAGATATCAGATCTCGTCTTGGCCCCTTCAGTTTACCTGGAAGTATACTGCTGCTGAATAAATTGTAAGACTGATAAAAGTGTATAGACATGTGTTAAGTGAGGTGAACTCAGTGATGTGTGATGATAAAACATGCTCTGATTGTTTATTCCTATTATTTATTGAGCATATTCGAGTCATTTTAGTAAACAATTGTAAAGTTCTTATTAAAAACTTATTTTGTCAATTGTAATTACAAGAAAAAAAATACACTTGATACTTTTTGATTTTGCTCGCAAATTAAGTGTCTGTGGATTTTTTTTATTAAGTTTTATTTAATATTTCTGTTAAATTTTCTTTAATACTAATTGTACTGTTTGCTACTGAAAGTATCTATGTTGACTGATATTGATCTTCTGAACAATTTGAGAAATATTGTAGCTAAATTAAAATAATAGTTTTATTGTAATGACGATATTATAAAGTTGTAATTCAGCTTTATCACATAAATACTTAGTATGTGATTACAGATTCAAAATCTACGAGTTTTTTTATTCCTACTGTTTCAGGGATGTTTCACGGTAATACAACTATTTTCGAACACGATTATTCAGTCAGCTAGCATATCACTGAATACAGCTCTATGAATAAGTGGAAAATAAATCAATAACGTAGCAAAATTATATTTTTTTTTCAATGAAGTCATTTCAATTTTTAGTTTACAATGATTAACCTACACCAAATCATCTATTCGGAATCATAAAAAAAGGCTCATCGTAACCCAATTCTGTTTACGTTCGAATTTTCTTGGTGCTCCGTGGACCCATAGACTATAGAAGTAAATAAGCTTTTGTTGTCTTTGGTTGCATGACGTTTTCAAAAGGGTTGCCTAGAAAATCTATACCTTACTAAAATGTTTTAATGTTGTTAATGAGATGCATATTATTTTCGTTTATATCTATTTACAAATGAAACAACTATAAAACCAAATAATAAGTGTTTACTAAAAATGAAGTTTTTTAGGATGCACCAGATTTGTGTAACGAAGTGTACCTAATCTAGTTTCACCTGCGGCGTCCTGAGATAAGTACATCAAATACGTGCATCAATCTCTTTTTCATAGAAGTATTTCATATAAACAAAACCGAACTGAACCTCTCCCGCACCTCCTCCACCCGCTTATACAAAAAAAAATATTTTGCACAGTGTTCCTTCGTGACGACCAAAAGTTTGACTGTAACTTACAAATAACCCTTTAGAAAACGATACGAAAATGAAATGATTTTTGGATCACCACGATGATCACTAACAAAAATGTCATAATCGATGTTATTGCTACCATTTCTGAAGCTACCAATTTTAGATTTGAAGTATAAAAAAAACCGTAGTGATCGTTATATAAACAACAATATAGTGGAATAAAAACGTCTTTGCTAAAATGGTACAATTGCTAAAATAGCGAGGGCCACCCCACAGCTGTCAATTTACTGTCAGTCAGCTGGAAGGTTTTCCTTTTTGTTCGGCTGGCAATGATTTTGTTCCAGTTTTCGATAGGTTCGCGTACATAGCGGTGGTTCGCTTGTGTGCTTATCGCAAAATTTTAAGGTATTCCAAACAAAAAAGACGCAAAACAGTGTACATCATTCGTGATTAAGCAGTGGGTCGATGTTGTTTCTTGTGAATACTAATAATGTGCAATATAATTAGTGTTTTATTCGGATCTTAAGGTAGTTTGACGTAGGTAGTTGACATATCATTTCGCAAGTAGTCTCACGGAGGTGGTTTATTTGTGTACAATCTGTTTCTGTGGTAGATATCCGCACGGATTTTAGTGATTGGTGATAAGTGTGGTATGTGTTTTAATCAAAGGATCGAGATTCCTTAGTGTTGTAAATATATAGTGATGCGAAGGTGCAGTTAATGAAGTTAGCGCCTTACGTGTGGTGAGGTACTGGTGTTTGTTTGCGGTTCCTGCGCCGTGAGAGCCATGCTGGCTCGTTCGTGCCGCTGCGACGTTGATGCACGACCGGTACGGTGACATGTTTCTTGTTTTTCTAGCAATCAGTAGCTTTTATTTGTTTTCGGAGTACGCCGTTGCATTTTGATGCTTACTGTAAGTCAGTGTGCAATCACGACGCATATTACGACATTGTGTTTTATGATATTTAATTTCAACAACAAAATAGGATCAATTTTAATTCATTTTCAATATTTGTTTTAAGATACAAAGTGGTTTTATAGTACAAATAGTGGTTTTGTTACTAACGTCTGAATTCACTTATTAGATTTCCATATTAGTTACATGTTTTATTTTATAGGTAATTATTATTGTAGCATGTGTAGTATATATATATGTGTAGTAGAATAGGTTTGATGTAGTATCACATATTTGTTTGAAGAATTTGTTTTCACATTGGATTTGTGATCATGAATATTGTCAATAGTTTTTATCAATATTGACAACAATATAATGTTTTTGATTAAAAGTTTTAGTGTATATGATTAGAAATACATGTGGTTGCTAATAAATTTCTTGGCATTACTAAAACAAGACAAAAACTATTTGTTTATGAATAAGGTGCAAAAAAAGAGGTTTCACTCATCGGTTCCGAATTTAAATGCCTAATGATATGCAATGAGGAGTCGATATTAAGTGACTTTGAATAAAGTTGAATGCCCAGCATGACTAAGTAATATTTAGGTAAATAAAGTGACCTGATGTGTTTATATTTAGTGAATTGAATGGCATGACACCTGCCCAGCAGCCATACCACTTTCTGTGTGATCTCGAACTATGTATGTGGCAAAATTTAAATTTGGAACTTATTAGTACCTTTATCAAACCCAATTACTTTATTACGTTTGAAGGCTTTGAAGTAGCCATTTTACTTTTAAAAATACATTGCAATTCAATTCTATATTGTAGCAAAATGATTATAATGTTAAATCATAGCAAAGAGCCATCGGAAAATACCATTTCAAAGTTATCTAGAAAATCTCACATAGAAACATCAAATTGTAAACATGTAAAAGGAAATTGATGCTAATGTTTACTTTATAGTTATGTGCAAAATAATGATAGTTTCTCAAATGTAAACATTTGTTATGACAAATCTTCTCCACCTACAAATTACTCTTGTCTTCGTAACTTCCTGCCAGTGCCGTTTATACAAAGTCATGTGAGCTATTAAACTAAAACTATTGTCTCGGAATAGAAAATTTAATGGATATGATTCACACACATAATTCTACTGTGACACTTAGGTGTGTGAAGTTATTTTGTATTATTTTATTTATTGTGACTCGCTTGTCACAATCACGTCTTGTTCACATCGAAATTTCAATTACAGCACATTATGACTGATACATAGATGACTTATTGGGACGTCATGAAGCTAGGCAGGAGGACTGTGACCTATGGCTGGTTTCTGAGTGTTTTTGAATACTATTTTATCAAATGCTCAATCTCCTCTCTGCGTGAGAGGAAGCCTGAGCCCAGCAGGGTCACGATTAAAAGGCTTTTGATGATGACCAGAATTGATGAACTATTTACAGAAGAAAACATAATGAAAAGAGGTTAATTTGTAGTGTAACCAATTACAAAACATATTATTATATGACTCATTAGGTGACTGTATTTTTGTGGGAACTATATCTCCAATTACTCTGACTGTTTGATTATAATAATTTGATTATGTGTAGTTGATAGCATATTATTATTTTCAAGTTGGTACTGGTTATAAAGATAGATTACGAAGTACCTTTCCAAAAGACTGTGTTTCTTGTTCATGGATTTGTATGTGTTTTTTATTCATGTTGTAATCTGTAGTTAATTGGTTTCTGTGGTTTTTTGTCACTAAAATATGGTACTTGAGAGCTAGTCATATTCATTCCTTTTATTGAACTGTCAATATGGTTACTTTCTATGCAATTTGTATAAAAAAAAGAATTTTGTCACAAACTTTTCACATCAAGCTGTGTAGTTATTTTGCTTGATTAAAAAAATACAATATTTTTCCATCAAAACAATAAACATTATTTTAAGATATCAAATGAATATGGTAAAGTATTTTTATGTTTGACCCAGTCAACTGCCCAATTAACTATCATTTTCCAAAATGGAACATAGATAATTTACCGAGGTACTCTTTCAAAATTATAAGCTTACATGCTCATACATTCTGGTCTAGTCTAGTACTTCGAAAAACAGGATATCAAGTGGTTCTGGGGGGTAACGCAAGAAAGCAGTTCTTCCGCAGTCGGCTTTCGTCGGCACTTTCACTCGTATCGGACCGGCGCAGGCGCCGCCCCTAGCTACTTTCGCCGAGACCCGAGCGAATGCTTCGAACTCTGATACCTTTGCTAATTACTCCAGTTTTATTCATAACTTACTGATTGAATTATACTTAACATCAAATATTTTCATATTTTGTTTATTACATCGTGATTCATGAGTTCTACTAAATATAGGTTTGCAGTTGTCTATTCCTTCAGGAAGCACAAATTTTAAATTAAGATATTAGGCTTTATATTAGACTCAAGGAAGTTCATTTTTTGCTAGGGCCTGTCTATGATTGCTATTTTATTCAAAAGTATAATCTAACCGAATTACGAATAAATGAAAAAGTAGTGGTGGGTTCGATTCCAGGTCGGGCAAGTACCAATGCAACTTTTCTAAGTTTGCATGTACTTTCTACGTATGTATATCTTGGACACCAATGACTGTGATTCGGATGGCACGTTAAAATGTAGGTCCCGGCTGTCATTGAACATCCTTGGCAGTAGTCACGGGTAGTCAGAAGCCAGTATGTCTGACGCCAGTCTCACCAAGGGGTATTGGGATGCCCGGGTAACTGGGTTGAGGAGGTCAGATAGGCAGTCGCTCCTTGTAAAACACTGGTACTCAGCTGAATCTGGTTAGACTGTAAGCCGACCCCAACATATGTAGTTAGGAAAAGGCTCGGGAGATGAATCTAACCGAATAACGAATCGAGAACACTGTATGTTTTTAATCCATGTTGATAATTAGCAAGCAAATGCTTTTTTTTAGAGGTTGGTAGATAAACTAAACTATCAAGGTGTGTCCGCAGTTTAATAATTACGCGGTTTGTATTCTCACGTATAAAAAAAATCGTTTAACTTTGAATTTAACCTTCAGAGAACGTTAATATGAAAAGCAAATAAAATGTCGCTTACGTCTCTAGTTCATTGATATTTGCTGTTGATGCTACTATGGATGTATGTTTTTTTACTCTTTCACACTAAAACTACTGGATGGATTTATATGAAACTTAGCATTAATATGGCATTCATTGTCTTTCAAGGACACTTTTATTCATTTGCGGGAAGTTGCTTCCTCATCATACTTTAACCAAAAAAAAATGTTTCAAGATGGTTTACTACCAAAATCGTAGAACAGGCACAATTTTACAATAAATAGATGGTAGATTTTAAAATAAACCCTGCATCTCTTTATAATATAATTTGTAGTAAGGGCTTCATAACTAAGGATATCAGGATATTATCTAGAAGACTATAAAGTAATTGGAAACCAAACTAGATAAACTCTGTGAAGATATTTTTTTTTGAGAAACATGCATTTTAGAGAAGTATTTGTAATCTCTCACTCAAGATCTAGCTAGGTGCTTTAGAGCGAAACACAAAATATGCATGTTCTGAAGGCGGTTGAACCCTCGAAGAGTTTTCGTATTGACATGGATTATTCATAGTCCCATTTTGTATTCAGTGGCTCGATCCACTTGATATTAAAGCGACAAAACTCAAAGCAGCCATAGACATAGATTATCATATCAGCATCGAACATACCAAGGCAATGGAAACCGTATCAAGCAACCTATAGACCATCGACCTCATAAAATAAAAACATAAAACCTAAGCCAGTTGATAGCTGAGGATTTAAAATAAGAAGAAGACTGGTTCTAAATTTAACTTTAACCCATATTGCGGAATGAGGTTCATTGACCCTTTTTTGTGGCCCAGTTTTTGTAATGGAGGCTCGTGAGTGTACGACATAAAATGCTATCGGAATAGGGAGTTGATAGCCTTACGTTTATATTTTTTTACAGTTGTATTGGTAGTGAACCAGATTCTATTTAAAACAAAAACATATGGGTCTTGTGTGCTGGGATCTTGTTATCAAGTGCTATTGCCGCGGTATCTCTTGCGCACAATCCAGACTTCACTAGCAAAAACTTAAAAAAAAAGATGTATACAAATCAAAAAAAGAAAATCAATACGTCCTTATTATTTCGTCTCTTCATGTTGAATCTCAAATTTTCCGCCGTCCTCTGCTCTGGCTCAGCGGAATAAACTCAAAAGAGAAAAAAAATACAAGTCTTCGACTACAAACTTGGTCCACGGACAATAAGTCCGCAAACTTTTACACTGCATACCAGAAAAATGTGCATGTATGTGTACAAGCATGCTTTGTACGGTTTTTGTTCTAGTTTTAAATGAGTGTGACCCAATTTCCCTGCACGATATGCTTAACTTGACTTGCTTAGCTTTCGCTTGAAGTGCTTAGGGCGTATTATTTTAAAAATAAAGCATGCATTACCTTAAGTACTCACTTTTTATTACGTATTTTTTTTATTTTTTGATGAAGAATAGAAGTAATTCGATGGATAGCTTTTTTTTCTTAACCGGGCGTCATAGTAAAGTTTTGCGTGTATTTAAATGTGATAAATTATGTTTAAAATATATTACAATTCAAAATGTTAATTACGAAAATTTATTGATTATGAAATACCCTTAAAAGTAGTTGGTGTGCCTTCACTGATATTTAGCAACAATTTTTTGTTTTACCTATGTCAGTAAATTCAAGACAATTTAAATTGTTGCAGGGGGCGAAGCGGGTCGCGCCGCACTTAAGTTTTACTTCATAATGGTAAGATATTCATTCATACAATAGCTAGAAGTTATTTGTAATAAATAGGATTGATTTCCAAAAGAAACTTAAATAGGACCTAAGTCTTATATGTTAATCTATAGATTTTCTATTTTATTTTGGATAAAATTGTGTTAACAAATGAGAAATCAAAACTTAAACAAAATTAATGATGTCGTCCAAATACAATTTGCAAAAAAAACAACACCCTTAACACGTAGTCTATTTTGATATCGTTTGACCTTCGGCAACCAATGCAGTAACTACCAGGGGAGCATAAAAAATGGCGTAAGAAACAGCTGATTGATACCCACACATGCAAAAAACGTTACACCGACATAAGTACCATAACGGACGAGCTACACCGCAGTTCAGCGCACTAGTGAAAGTCAGCACTGATGACACTTTCCTATAACTAGTGACGTAACTGCATGAAGATAAAACGTCATTATCGTTATTGCGTAACTAACTGCATGTCTGGGTACAGTTTTTCGTTTTTTTGTGATGAAGGCTGAAGAAATTGGTGATATTATTTTAATGGGAATGGAGCTGTCGTGTTTAACAGCAGTATAAGATAGATTTAATGGTTAAGGTTTGCCTGCCGCTGTGATTGACAAGCACTGGGTTGGGCTTCCATCTGTGGGTTTAAAAGCATGTGCGTGATGGTAGATAAAGCGAAACCGAACGAACTGCCAATTACTCCAACATCATAAAAGGCTGCCATGGTCTCCTTTTAGTACTCCGTAGAGGAGTTCAAACATGCAGTCGAGCTATGTTAATTGAAATAAAAACGGGACAAGTAGGTACGTATCGTGCTCGTAACCAAAAATGCGCGCACCTCTACTGATATGTGGCAAAAAACGGCAAGAAAATCACTTTTCTTGTATCGGATGGTGACAGACGGATGGACAGCGGACTCTTAGTTTTTACCATTTGGGTGTGAAACTTAATACTGTTAACTAGCATTCGTTTCTTAGGAAAAGGTTAGAAGATAGGTTTTATTTCAAAACTTTGTAAAGATCAGATTCTAAAGAAAGGTCGGGAGATAACGATGTTGCTTATGTTTCTCAGTTATGGAAGTCAGATGCAAGGGGAACATGGATACAAGTTTACTTGATCTGTGACCTGTCTGTGATTGATAAATGTCAGTAACGGACATTATCAAAAACCTTTGATCGTGAACTAGAAACTATAGCGATTTAGTATAATCAGATGATATTCTCATCTTTAATTACTTGGTACTCAGTTAGCTATAAGTTTAATTGTTTAAAGTTATCTGTAGGTTCATCTTTACCACCTATTTTCCTGTTCACAAAACCCTTCACCACCTCAGGAAGGTTCACACGGGAGTCTATATAATAGTTGCGTAATTACTTTCTACCTAACTGGTACATGCTAATATCCATGCCTCGTGTTAAGTTTATGACCTTTGCACCCTTAGACGTGACGTGTTTAAGAACACCTGCTGAGTCTATCTTACCACAAAACAAGAAGGTTATTGGCATATGATATTAAAAAAAAAACAGGTGCGTCACTACATTACTAGCTAAATTCATTTTAAGCCACTAAATTAAGTAAAATTGATTATACAGGTTTGATTTAAATTTATAGGTCTATATTTGTAGTCACGTTTGATACAAAAAATTTGTTCGCCATCTAAAAAATAATGTCACCATGATTCTGTTGGCTTCCATTGGTCCATTCAGTGCCCCGCCTTATAAAACAGTATGTTTTGCTAAAATGTTAATCCTTCCGATTGTGTTTTAAACAACCAACGTAGTCTAAAGTTCAAAACTATAAAGAAGAGAGAGTTAAGCACACTCATTTTCAATTCTAAGAATAGCAAATTACTCACTTCTCCTAGTACGTTGAAGTGTATCACCAAAAACCATAGTAGGCAAACAAGTACATCCTCTATTCATTTTAATAGGCAAGTCTACAAACAGGACCTGTAAATCAACATTTGTGCTAGTCATTGCCCCTTACTATTTTGACAAATTATTTAGAAGATAAATATCTCAAGTTCTGAATTATACTGTTGGGAACTTCAGATGGCGGTTTCCTAGTATTTCAGTTATATGGGAAACGTGTCCGATGGTAGGTCACTCAAGCCCACCTCGAATTTTCTAGAGAAAATGATTCTTGATTTTTTGAAGTTCTTCACCACTGCTTTTCATTATTGTTCAGACCCATGCTGTGCTCATTTTATAGTATATAGTACTATTGCTAATACGCCAAATGTGTTTTCGACAGTTTAGACAAAAATTTAAATTAGTATAGGTATATTGTGAAAAGCGAGAAATCTATAAATCAAGAAACTGCGTAGTAAGATTTTGCGCCATAGACTGGGACAGCTTCCAGTCTAACCGGATGCAGCTGAGCACCAGTGTACTACATGTAGCGAGATGATCTCCTCAAGTCAGTTACTTAGATAACCTAGATTTCCCTTGGTAAGACTACTTGTCAAAACTTTTGGCTTCTGACCTCTAACAGCTGCCAAAGATGTTCAAATGACAGCCGAAAGCAATTTAACGCGTCTTCCAAAACATGAAATAACTCGTCATGATGGTCACCCATCCACGAACCGATCGACTATAAGCTTTTTTAACCTTATAATCGATCGATCCGTGGGGCTATTACTTATCCACGAGCTTCTCAACTGCAATGCGAGCTAACAACGAAGAATCTCGCCGTATTCCTTCTACAGTTTTCTATCAAGCTTTGTATTTTAAACAGTAGTGCAATTGGAAAACAAACAACAGCATCTATAACATCATTGTTATGTGGTTAAACCTGTTTTCCTGCAATGATAAGAACCCTATTGGTATTCTAGCGGCGTCGAGCGTTCCGCTTAAGTGGACAAGACGCTTCAAGGTCGAGTAAAACCGACTGGTTTTAGACTCATCGTCCCAATCTCAAACTATATTGTTGTGGGGGTTTTCTTCTATGGCAAAATAAATTTCTCTCTCTTACAACTCTTGGCATTGTGTTAAAAACAAATCGATTTGTTACCATCTACAAACACCAGTATAACGAAAAAATAAGTAATAAATATACCTAGCAAGAAATAAATAAACTGCAGCAATGCATTAGTGCTTGCAATTTAATTATAATTACAAGCCATTTAATTTCTTCACACCGCATACATTCCTTCCTGTCATCATACTTAATGGGTGCAAAAACTTGTAATTTCTCTTGCAACACAAATATTTTCATAGATAGCAAATAGGTTTCTCTTACATTCTTATGTCTTGCTAACTTATTTTATACTTAACGATGAATCTAAATCTTGGTGTAGTAATAGGGATAGAAATATCAGAAATTAATCCGTGTCGTTTTAATTTCTGTTCTCATGATAACCATATATCGACCTAATGGTTTAGGCAACAAAGTTTAATTCAAACCACGAAGGTGTCTTTAAGGTGTATCACAAATAGATCAAAAATTCTCATTCCATTCAAAATTACTGTTGCATTTGTTCTGTTCAAATAAACCTATCAGTTTTGTCAGATCATCTTTTTACGCTTAAACTGTTTAAAAGTCAGTTTTAAGCGGAGCCGTCTCTGTGATAATATGAGTAGCGCCTGAAACATTCAGATTGTCCTATTTTGGACAAAAATACTTCATGAAGGAGTTATGGATTGATATCCTATGTAGCTCTAGTCACCAACCGGATAGACACCGAACGAAACAAGTAAATAATTGCAAGCCTAGCAAAAACACTTTCGTCTTAAACATTTTATCATTGTAAAAACCTGACGAGAAAACCCAACTAGTCGATATTAAACCCATATTTTATTTAATCTAAGAAACAAGTTATTCGATAACCTCTTGTTTTGGGCTCGAATTGAAGACTTTACATTGACCTTTGTCGTGAGTAATCATGATGTCACAGATCTGAACATCGGCCTTACCCGCCGACTTTAAAAATGGAGGCCCGGTAACTTGATTGGTTAGATCGACATAGTTTTTTATTTCTGACGTGGTCATTTGGACATTCAGGTTTCCCTTATAGTTTACACGATACAGCTAGTTTGTAAGTACTACGACTTGTACATGTTTTTTTCATATCGGAATACATTGTATAAAATATCAAAGCAAAATAATGAAACAACTTTAAGCTGGATTTCTTTACCAGTTTCTGTCACCGCATGCAATTCAAAACATTTTGGGTGTTTTCGAAGAGTTATGCATAAATTAATGATACCACAATGCATTATTTCTAGAGTACCTACCTACACAGAAGAAGCCAAGCCATGCAGAGATCGTTAAAACACCCACATAGATTTCGCCGAGACAAGTCATGCATTGCGATAGCTTGAGTTAGTTCCGCAAAACAGGTCCAATTATCTTCCTATTATTAGTTTCCAATCGTGACGGTTTTCACATATTTACAGCTCAAGGATGATGGAAAATGTTTATTATCACAATGCCCATTCAAATAATAGTCATAATCATCCTCCTGCCCATATCTCTATTTTATTTGGATTCCACGCACCATGTCTTTTTCTCCCATACCTTCTCTATCAGATTTTATATCACAAGTGGCATTATTTCCAGCTCCAATGATTGCATATGACTTAATGGTAGTTCTAAATAAAATCACCCTAAGTAAAGAGCTAACGTTGAAGATATTTGAAATTCCATTTGAGTAGAATACTAATGTTTTGTGGCTTTGACCCACGCTTTTGTATATCCTTATCTGTCAAGGAAATAAATGTTCTAAATAGCTCTAGTGTATACTGCTACTATTGTGTGTTAGTTCTTGCAGATCTATGAGTGTACTGAACTGTTTTCTTATATTCTTATTTAAAGTAGTTTTCTTGCCGACGTGGATGAAACGGAACTTCTTTTTAAAACTGTCTCGCCTGATGGAAAGTGACGATGTGGTCGAGGAAAGAGCACGCTTGTCTGAAAGTAACCGATTCACTCTTGACTGGAAGACTCCCAGGTTGTAGTTATCGGGAAATAGTTTAGATAGAGATTTCCACTCCTAACTGTATTATGCAGAATAAAAGTGTTCCCGAAAAGTTTTGTGCTTTTGGAGTGTTTGTCCATCATGTACCGGTAGGCTATCACCGTGTACTTCTGGTTGTCCAATGATAGAATAGGCTAGGTGGAATTTAACTCCTCCAAGGTGGAGGCGGTTTTTTTAATCTAGAATTTCTCCGTTGGAAGAATGGAATTCTATTGGTCGTTTAAAACTTCTCCGATCCGCTTAAGTGGAGTCTGAGCCTTAGATCTCATATAAAAAATGCATCATAACTCATCATTTGAAAATATCAAATATCATTTCAATTAATAAGAACACTTGATTGCATTCTGTTTCAATTCGATTAATACGAGGAAACCCCGAAACCCAGAATTACTAGTTTCAATAATAACCGCTGTTTTTGCAACAATAAAAATACTAATGATTTTATGCTGTCCAATCTACATTATACTGGGTAGTGGAAAGGTCAGAGGTATGCACGTTGCGTTTGATAACGTGGGCTGAGCTCTCTAGAACAGCAGAGGTTTCATTTAAAATACTATTTTCTGCATAATCGATACACGTGTGATCTTCTGTTTCATCGAAGGTAATTATGATTGGAACTGAAATTGTGGTAATGTAATAATGTTGCAGGACTCGTTTCTACCTACGCTTTTAATTGTATTGATTGGAAATTATTACGCTGGATGAAAGAATCATTGCTGCCCCTTTCGCAAATTAGTGACGCAACTACAGCGCTTTTGTTTTTTGTCCATAAAGTCATTATGCGTTTCTTTATGTGTGAATTGGATGGTTTCTTTCTTTTGAACTTAGCGTATTACCAAGTCTTTCTTTCTCTCTTTTCTCTTTCTATGCCAATCATACAATCAATGTCGATTCACTTTCTAAGGTGATCTTCATAAAATCATGCCTTTTCCATTCATTCTTGGTTTCCTTTTTACCATATCGAGATTCGTATGCTTCCACAGCCTCAGTTTTCGAAATGTTGGTCATAATGATACCGGTTTAAGCTTTATCGACGAGTGCATGCTGTTTTAGCAGATAGACGTTCTTAAAAATCTTCAAATCGATAGCTAATTTATTTACTATCGTTTCTATGTAGATGACAATGCACAATGCTAAGATACATCACACGTGGGTGGTACCCAGCCAAATTGTGACACGGTTAGATGTGTGCATACTAAATATACAACACAAAGTGACTCTCAAATTAGATTAAGTCTATTTTAATCCGTGACTGCATAGATGATTGTGCAATAAGGACAAATTTATGCTAAATACACGTCCAATCCAAGTTCTGGTTAAGCAATAAATAGTTTTTTTGGTATGATGATTATGCATTTTTTGTATTTGTGATGAGTGTGAGTCAGTTTGTTCAGTTTAAGTTTAGTTTTTTTTTTTTTGGTAATGTTACCTAGCTTATTCAAAAAACTTTGATGATGATACACATTTTTTAGTTATACAGTGCAGAGTCTAAAACCGGGTACAAAGTCTAGGCAATTAGTTTTTAACGTAGTCGCACAATTAAGCATTATTATTATAATTCGTGAATCAATCTTATAGAAGTGAGTACAAGCGTCCTTATTTCAAGTGTTCATATTGTTTGTTTATCTATAGGTAGGTACATTATCTGAATAGATGCTGTTTGCGAAGTTGTTGTGTAATGCCTGGTTTTAATGCGTCTGTTGTTTATAGAAACGTTTATTTACAAGGCGACTGGCTATTAATATCGAAAGGCAGTCTGCGTGACGCTCATTTTATTCAGCTTTGAATTGATATTAGGAGGAATCGAAAATATGAGGCGGTGTCTAAACATAAATCTGGGTTGAATCAACTGGACTGTTTGTTGATCCTAGAATTGATTTCTCGTTTTTTTTTTAGTTTGACCATGAAAATGAAACAGGAATTTAACTTTATTTTTAATATAGTTAGCCACAGTGCAGACAATTCTTGATAACTGACTTGCTGTTGCTCGCGATTGTACTACTTAGCATTTTGTGGGAACTGATTCCTGCACTCGGATAAAAAGAAGCATTCATTTATTCTGATGTTGCTGCAAAGCTTCATCAAAATCCGTCCAACAGTACCTATTAGTGAAGTGTGATGTGGTGAAATTTAGTAGGACTATTTTAAGGAGAGAAGAGACTTCTTAAGAAATAAGCAGTGCCTTTATACCTAATCATTTTATTTCTCTTGTTGTCTTATAAACTGTTATATTAATAAAAACAAATATAAATAGTTCCTCCAGTATACGACTTAACCAGATTGTAACAATGCCCAATACACTGGCAACCAAACTAATTTGGTAACCAAAAGTGCTAAATCCAATGCACGAGCAGCCATGCAGTAAGGAACGAGCGCTAAATCACAAGTCTTAAAGTATGTACTGCGGAGCTGTAAACGTGGTGGGCGACTCGCCAGTAAACAGCCGAATGCTGATATTTGACAAACACATTCCCCAACCATTTTATGCCGTAAATGCGAATGTACAGACGCCAGCTAGCCAGCTACTATAATCTGTCAAATTTCCTTAATAGATTTTCAACTTTATAGCTTTAGCATAAGGTTCAAAGTTGAAAATATGACAGTTTCGGGTAGCTTGATGTGCTGGCGTCTGTACAGTCGGCGAATTACTAAGTTATGCGTTACTTCGACTATATGTATAATACTTATTGTGTGGTTCTGCACAGTAATGTTCTTAAATACTTATCTATTACTCATATTGTACATAATGAGATCACTCTACTTGAAAATAAAAAAAACTCTTTTGCAATTCAGAACGACTTAAGAAGTTTTTTGTCTCGAAATAGCAAAGTATTTATTTACTGTAATCATTGTGTAGATACTAATATTATAACGCTGAAGAGTTTGTTTGTTTGAACGCGCCTATCTCAGGATCTACTTAAACGATTTAAAACTTAACAGTGCTAGATAGCCCATTTATCGCGAAAGGCTTATGGGCTACGTTTTTTCCGGGTGCGCAGAATAGTTTCCACGGGAGTTAGCTGGCGGAAGGTAATTATTACTATTTCTAATTTGTTTATTTATTAGTCATGGTGTTGATAGCCAGCCAGTATTTTGTAGAGCTACTTACTGTAGAATCCCGCATAGAATATTACATTATGTCGTTGTCATTATAATACTTTACCTACTTAAATACAACTTTAAGCACTGAGTGACATAAATCATCAAAATTATGACATCAGGCAGATAACGAGCGTAATTCTTAAGTACCTAGAAGCCAAGATTGTATATGCAAAAACAATGTTATCTCTAGAATAACGAAACTAGTATTTATCATTACTGCATACCAAATGCATTCGCTGACTGTACATGAAGAAAAAGTAATTTCGTCATCAATCCAAATACTTACGACGTGTCTCCAAAAATTTATCAAAAAACAAACAAAAATTGGATTACCTGAAGAGTTGTGAATTGATAGGTTCTCATAGTACTTAGTTAAATCCTGAAAGGAAGATATACCTAATTTAATTTCTTTTTTCTTAGCCTATACTGTCCCACTGCTGGGCAAAGGCCATCACTATCAGAAGCGTACTGCGGCCAATCAGCGAGGAAAGTGTATAAATCGTAAATCATTTATATTATAAAAGTATTCGCTGTCACATCCTGCGTTCTGACACAATAGCACCTAAGTAGGTGCTATGTTTTATTACTAGGTATTAAGCAATTTAATCATTTAGAATTTAAAACGTGAGAAGTTTAAAAGACCCAGTGACGTCACTATATATATATATAGGTGTGTATTTATTTAAATAACTTACACAATGATACCTTGATAATATTTCGGATTTCATAATTTACTTTGACGTCCGCAAGATTGATACGTCTAAATGAATCCATCAAGTAAAAAATTAGACGTATTTAAGGTAATGAGTGTCTGACAAAAATATTTATTTAACCATGAACAAGGAAAATGTAATTTTGTAATTGGCAAAATCTTTTATCGTGAAAAGCTATCCGAGCATCTGTAAATCAATTTATGTGACCGGCATCACCAACCTCTTACTCTGTCACTCATTGGCTGTCTCATAACATTTTTGATATTCGATCATCCCAATGACATCTTCATATTAGGCTTCCCTTATGAGATTCTATTGTTTTCTATCATAAACTTGTATTGGCCAAGAAACAATAAATTCGGTACCTAATTAACTTAATCCAATAAATGATGCTAAATAAATTAATGGCCATCTGATCCACAAACATCGGAGCCATGAAATCCAATACGAAACACAAACAAGACGCACGGGCAATACCGACAGCAAAACAAACAGAAACATGACGGACAACGTGCTAATATTTGGTGCCAACCCAAAATATTGTACAGAAGATGCAATCTGACATGAAATAGATGGAACCGGTTTATGGGATAGGCTGGTTTCTTATTTTTTTCTATCAAATTTCCTTTAATAGACTAACAGCTTATTTAGAGTTCTGTGTAAGGACAGACGATTGATCTAGCTGGGAGTGTACCCTTCATAACATTTCTTGAGACTCGCTTTAACCTCTGGACTGGCAAATCCTGGATTTAAAACAGCTTCAGTATTCGGTAAAACAACCCAACAAAATAATAATGGTGACGTAGCCTGTAACCTCGATGAAATAGTTAAGTGTTATACTCTTGGTATCATCTTTAGATAATGCAGTTTACTGCTGAAAGAAAGTTAATGATCATGAAATGATATCACTAGTAATGTAACGGTAAATAAGCCTATCTGTACTTTTGTTTATCTGTCTGCGGCGTTTTGTAACGTCTTCCAATTTTTTACTATGCCAAATGCCTTGCAAACGTTGACACTATAGTGTTCTACGGTAGAATCTCCAAAGATTACATTTAGATAATTTTTCAGTTAAAAACTAATAAAATGGTAATGGTGAAACTTCAAGTGTGGAAGGATCGATAAGAAGATGAGCCACAGGATGAAGAGATAAAAGCTAATTAATATCCTTTTCTTTTTATTTTGTTTAATGTAAACAATAATAACACTTCTGTCATATTCCTGTCTGCAGATCAGTCTATAAGTATACGACAACATTTATAACAAGATAGCGAAAACAGCGTATAGTATCTAAAATTATGATTTGTTTGTTCGCATTACGTCACCAACCACATCATAGTAAACTAATGTTTGCACAAAACATCTTGGACTGTCCATTAATGGTACGAAAATTATAACCAGTGTCCTAATTACTTACACAAGCTTTGAAAAGTAAAGTGCCATTTTGGAATTTTTTTGACGTGAAAATTATATCGAGTTCCTTTAAGTCATCAATCAAATCGTCAATGAAAATTTAATCAGTTTAAAAAAAAAGGATTTGACATTCAAGACAGTGAAAAGTTCTCGTAAATCTATAGGTACTTATATTATAAAGCTCATGTTTTTGTTTGTTTGCTTGCTTGAACACCATAATCTCGGGAACTATCAAACTGATTCCTGAAATTATTTCAGTTTTAGATAATCCATTTACTTAAAGGAAACTTAATCCAAGTGTGCGAAGTAGGTGGACGAGACGCGGGTGAAACCGCTGGCGAATAACCGTATAAAAACATCTGCATCTGCTTGTACCGGATTCTAGAACTTTTAACAATCATGAACCTAGAGTCGTAAGCTCCGGTTTCGATTCCAATTCCCACGTAAGGTCGAAAAAAAACATTCTCTTCGATGCGAGTTTTATTTGAAATTCATCACGTTTTTAGAATTTGATTTCACAGATATTCTGCTTCCTTCTCTTCAATTTAGAGCTTTAGTCTGTGTTTCGGATATTCTTAGACCGGAATCCAATCTTCCTTCCAAATATTTCAGTATTCCTGGCGATCATTCCCCAATGAATTATCACTAGCAAGAATAACAGCTTTAATGAAACGTACCACAGTTTAAATATTATTGTTTCGTCACATTAGCTTTAAAATATGGCTACATGAATATATCGTTTCTCATTGTGTTAACCTTGCTTGTTTGGTAAACGATTGTATTAAAATGAAATGTGTATTGTGTATGTCAGCTTGCTATTTTGTTTTCATGTTTGTCGTTCTGAATTGTGGTAAACAGGATGATATTGTGACGTCAACAGGTACATATCAGCTATCGAAAATAACACTTGGGATCCGAGAAAATTTGTCGTTAGTGTACACACACAACATTAACAGGAGGATTTAGAAAACAGATTTTTTTTTAAAAGAAATTGCGTTTCAACCTTTGCCGCTTAGCAGCGATATTTACTAAGAATATTAACGTCGAAAATTTGACTTTACTTTGAAAATACGTTATTATTACGATAGAGCTTAAAAGCTCTAATCCTATAATCCGATATAAAAATCCGATATTTTCTATTCTAACAGTATTAGAATTTAGCAGAAAAAATCTTCAATCCTACACACAGACGAAAAAAAAACAAGTCTACATTGGACTAATTAATCTCTTTGAACAGTACTATTGGATAAAATCTAAAAATATCTCGCAGTGAATCACTAGAAGCTAAAACTAGCTTCGTATAGCAGTCTGAACGCGGCTGACGTCAGCGTATAAAGTGACGCCACAGCTGCCCGGGGAAATGTGTGCATTATTGATTAGTTCGTGAGGTGTGCAGTTATGAAAATGTTGTACGTGAGTGCGTCTGTGAAATATGATCTACATTCTATTGGAGCACTTTAAATATATTGCCGATTGGATTAACATTTGGAAGTCGATCGATGCTTCTAAATTTGTTTTTGGTAGTCAAACTTGTTCCCTTTTCGACGATCACCTACATTTTAGTACCAATGCAAATGACCTACATTTTGTTGTTTCATTTGCGGTGGATATGTTTTGACCCGACTGCCAAGAAGGGACATGTTTTTGTACATCGATTTCGCGAAATACACGTGTGCAAATAAAATACTCGTTATGACGAGAGAAAATGAAATCGTACTATTGCTTTGGGAATAAAAAAGCGATGAAATAGTCGTCGTTATGTATGTGACGGCACACGTGTGACCATTTTATTCCTAGTCTTTTCTAGACTTTTAATGAAGATCGACAAATTCAGGAATTAAGCGGACGTATACTATCCGTATTTAGAGCAAAAGGTTTAGTATTACTCGGATATTCGTAACCATTAGCCGGGCGCAAATTAACTTAGCCGTTGCGCTGTGCCAGAGGTATTCCACGTGGAAAACCCAATTACACTTGGCAGAGCTACTTCGGAATCGTGTCAGTACAATTTACAATCACTATTTCAACAAGATAATGAAGTTCTAGAATGCTTGAAGAACATTTTGGGATTGGGAAATCATCAAATCACCCCGTTGTCGTCCAGCTACGCCCAAGACCCAGACACTCCTAGACTTGTACTGATTTAAAAGCTTTTTCTCCTTCTAGACCCCTTTTTTGTCTCAGCGTCGCGGTAACTCACGCCAATAATCCCGCACCCCCAGCAGGAGAAGACTTACCTTAAATGCAACTACTTAGGCTTACTTTCTAATTTGACAAATATGTATAGTGCTCAGCAAATGCGACTATAGTAACCCGGTTACAAAGTACTCAAAGATAACACCTTATTCTTGTTGCGAGTACCGGTAAAGTAATGCCTAATTAGCCAACAATTAACCACAATTACCGGTGGTGTTGGAAACACGCCAAGACAATAGATATTCATTACAAATGAGGACACTTTCTAACGGATAGAAATGTCGTCATGATTTCTGCCACGAATGTAAGCTTTAGCATTACAAGGCTGATAATTTTGACACAGCTATTTTCGGTCCTATTTTTAATACAACAGCATAGAACGGTTTGGTCGTTTTTGTCAACCTTTTGACCCCTAATGTTGGTTATGGCCAACAAAAACGCTCGTAACGACTACTTTGGCAATGACCGAGTTAAATAAAAATACTTATCTAGTGTCTACGTTTTTGGTTTTTGACTAAGCTACTCTTGTCTACTGCTCGCTGGCTTTTTCAGAGCCCTGTTTGTAGAGTTTTGCCCAGTTGAATGTCTGGCTCCTTTATGGTCTGGTCTTAGTTCTGCTTTCACTTTCAAGGAAAAAACCTGATAAAATATGTATCACCAAACTTTGCTTCTCATGATATTTCAGCTATTATTGTTTGTCTCAGTTTCTTTCTGTGCTCGCGAAATAGTTCATTGTTTTTAACAGTTTGTGAAACTTCGCTGATATTAGACTGTATAGGTAGTCGCGTTAGTTTTAACAGTGCTTGTGTTCACCAAAAAGCGAAGTAAATAAACACAGTAAAAGCTTTCCATTTTCAATAACTCCCAAGAGCTTCATTGTAGTTTATTCTGGGACCTTTTTGGTACACTAAACTAAATAATAGCATCAATCATTCTTAGAGCTTATTTTGCATTATATTTTTCTGCTCTATAGAAATGGATGAAATAAGAAAAATATTTACAAGAAATACTGGTAACATCTAAGGCAAATACAGTCTACGTAAAGACTTGAAGTAGGAGTGTGGCGCGGTCGGTCCGTGGATGCATGGCATCTTGTCAAGACGAGTTCCATCGTGTTTCGAAAGGCACGTTCAATTGGTGGGTCCCGACCCGACTGTTATTTGAACATATTTGGCAGACGTCACGGGGGAATTCATCGGCCAGAAAGTCTGAGGCCTAGTCTTACAAAGGGGTATTGGGATGACCAGGTAACTGGGCTGGGGAGGTCAAATGGCAGTCGCTTAATGGAAAACACTGGTACGTACTCGACTGCATCCAGTTTGACTAGAATCCGCCAACTGAGCTTGAAAAAAACTTGAAGTCTTTGATATTAAAGTTGATTTTGATTGACTATCATTATGTACACGCACTGGCCTAATTTGGGTTGGCATATAAGAAGTGTTATCCCAGTAATATGAAAATTATAGACCATTATAAAATAATGATGGTGATGAAATTACTCTCGACAACGGAAGTTGGTTAATGTTGTTGCTTTGTGACCTTGAAATAGATAAGGCTTGGTTTTATTTTTATGGTGTATCTCTCTCTTAGTTTGGAAGAATATTAAGTTAAGGTCTTGTGTTTTCTGTTTAGATGAAACAGTTGTACGGAAATTATATATGTGATGCGGAAGAATTAAAGGAATTTTCGCGTAATATTTCCTTAATTAAGTAGTTGAATTTGACCTTAGCCAAAAATTATTAAGAGCTATTTTCGCCGTTGAGGTGACTATAAAATATTTGAATGAAGAAATGATAAATAATGATTCGGATAGCCGAAATGAATCGGGAGAGATTTTTGGTCATAAGGTGTGTTTTAGAATCTGTTTTAATTGATTTACTAAGCTCGAGGATGATAGATAACGAAGAGTTTCTTCTTGAATCTCCCCATAGGATCAGGATTCTTTGATGCAATTAGAATTTATTCGACCATGTACTCTAGATCTTGCAAAGCCTATTAAAGAAACTGAATTTCAAGTACACACCATTACACCATAAATAACAGGTTCTGTTTAAAAATCAACACTGTTATCATTAATTAGTGTTCGTACATGACTTAAGACACGTCTTGCTTATCACTTGTGTAAGCGCATCGTTACAGCATACTCTGTATCACTTTGTCCATTAATCTATGTATACGACTTGTTTAGTGAGAAAACCAGTAATTACCGCCTTTCATTACGAAGCCTTTAAAAATAAACCGTGTTCCTGAAATTTGGATAAAGGATGTCCTTATATATTTAAGGCAAACCGACTACACTCATTGAGACATCCATAGTACCTAATGCATCATCTATATTTGTTTTATGAGATCTCTCCCCCTCATTCTCTAATCCGATGGTATATCAGACACGATCGGAGTGAGATCAGACGCAGGATTGACCATTCTGACACTCCTTCCTAATGCACCCACAGCGGGTGGAGTCCTTGGTGATATCAAATCTCGAAAAAAAAGCGTTTAGTATTTAATCTCCGTCGCAAAAAGTTGCCGCATACTTTGGGATCGTCGGGGCACCGACGTGAAAGCATAGAGGAGCCTCATACTTAATATGAAATTTGTAAAATTCTGCTTTTTGCGATGGTAGTTTTTGAACATGGCTAAAGAAATAGTATCACCGAAACACGTTAACAAAATTACACATTAATTTCTTACCTCGAAGCACAATCTGTACTTTAATATATACCAGACACACGGTATCATTAACGTACCGGCCTTCTCCATTGTAGTTCACTAACTATACTGGTATTAGTATTACAAAGGGCTGTCATTATTATACTAGCTATTTCTAGTACTACGTTACGTATGTAGTTGATATTATACGGAGATTACTGACCACTACAACTAGTGTTTTCTTTGTTCATGTAAATAATACGGTTGACGGTAAAGCAAATGTCTATTATTGGGCCACTGATAAAGTCTTCTTGTTATGTAATTAATCAAAAACAAAATATATAGAACCCAGCCTGGGTTTTATATGTTTATGGAGAATGTTTCCGAATTTACGCTGCCCTCTGCAAATCTGGAAACTTGAGTTTCATTCAAATCTAAAACGTATATTAATCTCCATAAAAGTCATTTAAGCCTATTGCCAATATGTGGTCGACGCGATAACCTAGACCTTTAAGATATTAAATTAGGTATTTGGTGACGTTTCGTACGATATGATTTCGTAGATACACTCGCGTTATCTGTTTGTTTACACATTTCACATCGTTTCCAACGGCACTCTAATACAGCGTGATATGAGAATTCACATACAACAGTCGCTATACCGGAATGCTTCATGTGAGCAACGACAGTGTATTAATTATATTGACACGGTAATGTCTCCGTAGTGGCTTAACGAGGAGATTATATTGTAGACATAATTAACTCTGTAATGACCTGTACACTGCGGAAGCTGTTCTTTGCTTACGCAAAAGCGGCCCTAATGACAGCTGTACTTGTTGACACTTTAATTTCTGGTTAAACGACTTGATGACTGATTTTGTGTTGTCTGTTGTTCCAGGCGAGTGCAGTAACGCGGCTGTTCAGTATCGCCGCTCAAGATGTTGCGACCGGAGTCACCTCTCGCTGACCATCGCAGCCTCCTACCGCGCCGCCTCCTGCCCGCCAAGGCACAGATTGCGCCAGCGGACAAGCGGAAGAACCGAAGATCTCTAGAGCTCAACCCACCCTCAAATGATCATACTCCCTATGACTATTCGAAACTGCTCATATCCAAAACGACCGACTCTTTAAACACAGAATGTCCACGTAAATTGATAAACAAACAAGACTCGACTGATAGCTTAAAACGTGCTCTGCTATCTAAAGACGATAAGAAATCCAGCAAAGAACAAGATAAGAAGGGCCAGATCTCAAAACAGGACTCGAGTGAGAGTTTGAAAAAGGCTTTGCTTTGTCGACAGGACTCAAATGAGAGTGTAAAAAGAAAAGATGCTGAGGCGAAGAGGGTTCAGAAAGATGAAACGAAGAGGATCAATGAGGTTAAAAGAGGAAGTGATAAGAAGGGTTTGTTGGAGACGGATATAGATGAACCTTTAAAAAGGATTTACGAGAGGCGAACGGGTTGCGCTCGGCCGACGTTGCCACCTGTAGCTGAGAAGTCAGCACCAACTCCGAACACTCCGAATGGCAGCCCGAATACGCCGAGTGTCGCAGCCGTGGCTGAGGGGCTCGCGCGGTGGGGCAGTGGTTTGCTGTCCCCTCGCGAGGAGCCCCGGCTGAAGGCTGCCAGGAGCTGGTACGGATACGGCACGCTTCCCACAGACAGCGATAAGGTAATTTAGTTCATGTAATTTAACAGTGTTAAGTGACCTACGACAACGCATTGAGGAATGCAGTCAACAAACGTTTACTAATGCTAATTAGATCTTGTTAATGGCGTTTTCGTGCCCGTTTGGTTTGGTTCACTTTTATGCTTATCGTGCATATTCAACCTGGCCGTGTTATTTAGTATTCCAAGGATATTTAGGTAGATTATTTTAGCGCTATCATCGACAGATACCAGAAATTCAAATCCGAATTAGCTGTATATGTAGATTTTTTTGCATATTTTCCCTGATTTTAGGAAAAACCCAAGATTAGGATTTGAAAAGAAATTATCGCCTCGCGTTTAACTTTTTGAGTTTTGACTTCCTTGTTCTGCAACGATCTTCTTAAGACAGTTTTCCTCGTGCAGGGTTTTGCCCACATGTTCACCTAATAATAATAATTTCCCCATAACATTTTAATTTATGATATTTTATAACACGTTATCTGAATAATGCATAATATATCAGTATCACAGCGTCAATTATTTGTATCTTGATTAAGACATCCTGTGATTTCATGATAATAAAAATTAAAATAATCTTTAGCACGTTGCAAGGATTTGTTGTATTAGTAATGGGTCATATCTCTGCTGTGAATGACACAGCAGGGCCATGATGTTCTCTGGTATCAATTAAGATGTTATCGATTTTAATGCGACTATTTTAAACCTTTCTCACGGCCATTAAGTAGCGCTGATTAGCTCAGGAGAACAAGAAGTGACCTTCAGCTATCTCAACTGCGTCGAAGATTTTGGAAAGGTTATTGGCAAACTCTGGTTTAATCTGGTAGAAGATAAGCCCAGCATTTTGAGTGATTCCATTTTCCATGTTCTCAAAAGTGAAGCTGAGAAGACAATATTCTCATTTTACGGGTACATCGGTATTTGCTCAATAACTTGTGTTCTATATTCAATCCATCTGAGCAAACAATGACTAACTGTATATTTATTTGTGAAGCATTGTCGTTTGACCTGACTGTTGGCAAACTGTTTAGCAATCCACGAAGCAGAGAAATTCTTTGTGTAAAATGTTATTTTTCCACTGTTTTTGGTTTGGTATACGATATTGCGGTGGCTAGCGACGAGTTGGTAGCGGTGTTTAGCGACTAGTGTTAGCAGTTGTCATTCAAAGCAGACTATATAATATTATGATATTTGTAGTAACTGGTAATTTATCGGATTAGTAATTAATACTTGATCCTAATCTGTTGTTCTCTATGAAGCAATTAAACTAAGAAAAGGAAATATTTCATTTGATATTCCAATAATCCATTTAACTGGACGATGGTACAGTCTTGTTAGCGGAACGCTATTATTTGACTTAATAACACATGTGTGGGAATATTCGTGTATTATTATTACGTTACACATCCACGCGAATCGATGGCAATACAAAGTCGTTGTTCAACTTTCTACTCGTGGTAGACACGTTGGTGTAGCGCCACGCTTGATCGCGCGCACTCATTCATCACATCTCTTTGGAATCAGGAAACAGCTGTACACGGATACGGAAAGATCCTTTTTTCAAGTTTATTCGTTATATCCCCATTCATTCCTTGTTTTTGCCTGTGTAAGGAAGCGTCGCGCGCGCATCATGATGGCGCCACACTCGGCACCGGGTTCTTGACGTGATCGGTCGCCGCTCGAATACTTTCTTATCGAATTCTTGACGCTAAGAAATCGACCGTTTGCTGTGAAGTGAAAATGACGTAATAATCGATGGTGTGTGCCAGTTTTAAGTGCGGATAATAGTGTTGTGTGTGATAACACGTGACCATAGGATTATTATGCTGTTTATCTGACATTGATTGATTCTCACATTAAGATATATCGACAATGCCGAACGAGGTATGCCGTGCAAGGGTAAGGTTACGCGTTGCAGTAGAATTTACTAATTCCCATTGATTTACTTGTATTTTGAACAAACTTCTTTATGAAACAGAATAACAATACTAAGTATGTCTTGATATTCTTCATAATCCTGACAATCTACCAGTTAAACTATAAAGGTATAATATAGTATAGTTTTTCAATTTACCTGTATTATTATTTGAGTAAACAATGGTATTACAAAATTCCTTCAAGCCTAAGTTTATATCGATATGGTTATTACATTCGTATTGAACACTGTGTTTTTCCTCGGCCGTTCCGAGAACAAATGATAAACGATACTAGACTGAAAGGTTATCATCACATTATCTGGAGGTGCGAATCGTAAATGTTGGTTGGTGGACACTGCTAACCGTGACAAAACATCAAGTGACGTCACTTTGCGCCGAAGTGGTCTTTTTCTGGAAAGAAGCTGATAGGGTTGATGAATACAGATTTGTGATTCTAAATAAAAATAAATTGAATGATATATTTATAATGACGTATTTGAATCAGTATGTTACAACTTTGACGGCCAGTTTCACAGGTTACGGATAAGTTTCAGATAGTTTATCTGGCAGATAATTTCATGCAAATGCTGTTCCATTTTTGAATTTATCTGGTAGATAGTGGCTATCCGTAACCGGTGAAACTGGCCCTGATTCTCTTATTTCGTTCATGGTAAAAATTAATGAAAAGAAATGCACGTTTTTTTTTATGAAATTTCTTTTAAACAGTAGAGATTGTAGGTACGGTCAGATAAATAAAAAAGTAGTTTATATATGAAACTTAAAATATTTGGCTTTCGTTTTTAGTATACGCACTAAAAGACTTCTAATTCCTATTTACCATAATATTATGAATGCTAGATTTTATGTACAAAGATAAAATGTGCCTAATATACATTTTAAACCAGATCCATGCATAAATTGCTTCAAAATAGCAGTAATTTTGAGAACTTCCAAAATATTTTGAACAAATTAGTTTTTAAATATTTGCCGAGAAATTTTGACTAAAAGCAATGGTATGTTACATATTTATAACACATTAATAAGCTTTAAATAAAAGTACTGAAGTCAATGAAAACAGTTTTTACTTAAGCACCCAATATTATATTAAAAAATAATTTTATTTTACATATTATTATGACAATAGTCCTTAAAAAGTATAAGTCCCTTGGGCCAAGGTCTGCCGGGGCTGCGGGTTGATTGCAAGGAACATAGTGGGTTTTAGTCAGTAAGAGTCTGACACTCCCTCCAGCTGCACCCTCAGTGGGGTCATTTGATCCCGCGAAAAAAAGGTCAGCCATATTTTGCCATTAGGCATGCAAATATTAAACTTATTAATTATTACTACATTTACATTATATTATACAGTCGTGTGGTAAATATTATAAAAAAGCCTTAAAAATCGTAGAAACTATCGAACTTCGCATCTCGTTAGACTAGAAGCTGACCCCAATATAGCTTGGGAAAAGGCTAGACAGGCAATGATCTGATATTTTCGTGCAGTACGTAGGTATTCAATAAATTTCCAACTGTGTTTTCATGTTACAAATATTAAATGTCAACGCCCTCACAAGATTCGTGACGAACGTATGACGCGAAATCACGAAACACCATATGTTAATAATACTTTCATTTTCATTATTTAAACACTAGCTGTTTTTTGGGACTTGTTATTTTTTGTACCTTAGTTACGTTACGCCAATTTTTTTTTTTTGGTGTTAATTAATTAAAACTCAGCTGTTGTCATGCGCCTGTCCTAATTCTATCTACTAAAATTATGTTATAAAGCTGAGTAGTTCGCTCGTACAATTTGAAACATTCTTTTAGCGTTAGATAGCGCATTGATCGACGAATTTTTTTATTTAATTTGAAGAAAGTGGTCCTAAGTGTACTTGTCTTGTCAAGCCTGTGATAAGAAATGTCGCTCTGGTATCGGTCTGTTCAGTCATGAAAGGCGTTGTATCACCAGACACCACCACATAAATCGTCTGCAATAGACGAAATACCGTATCTACTAGCTAGGTCCCAAGGGTTGCGGATGAATCCGTCTTAAATATCACCAGTTGCCATTAGTCGGTGACATGGCGGATTTCTCGTTTCCTTATCCTCTCAAGCACCGTCATTCGTGAGCCTTCGGTATTTCTACTAATTAATTATACATACCAGGATTATATATAAACCAAGAACTCGTAAACAATAGCTGTTTTTGCAGCGCATTTGAACTCGGTTCGGTTTACGATTGTAATGCTAACTTAAACATGTAGAAAAAGGTGCTCTTATCTGAATGGCGCGTGGGGTCCATTAGGGCTGAAGACTGCCGGGGCTGCGGGAATGTTCGAAAGAGTTACCGCGACTCTGGTATACAAAGGGCTCTAGAAGTGGCAAAGATGGGTTTTCATCACAGCCTATTTATCGTTACACTGCACCGGCCTCCTCTCACACAGAGGATTGAGCGTTAATCACCACGCTTGCTCAATGCGGATTGGTGATTTCAGACATTATTATAGTCCAGGTTTCCTTGAGAGGTTTTCCTTCACCTTTAATCAGTCATTGGTGTTCAAGATAAACTTAGAAAGTACGTATAACTTAGAAAAGTTACATTGGTACTTGCCTTGCCTGGAATTGAACCTGCACCCTCATACTCGAAAGGCTGGTGCTTGAACCACTAGGTGATGGATTTTAGTCTGTATAAATCTGACACCACAGCGGGTGATTTAATGACTTCCAAACACAACAAAACACGGTAAAGAGGTATGCTCTCAAAGGTTGACGTTACAATCATTACGAGACACGGAATTCCACGTAGGTATATGTACGAGTATGTGTTGATAAGTAATGAAACCCTGAAATTACTCCCTGGGTTTTGTACAAGTATGTATAATTCAAGCAGAGTTACGACTTTCATTTTGACAGTATCATGTACAGTCACCAGCAAACAACTTTGAACCATATGCTTCTATTATAAAGTTGAAAATCTATTAAGAAAATTTGACAGATTGTAGTAGGCTGATGTGATGGCGTCTTTACCTTCTATACTCGCAGTAGTTATAATAATTCACACTGTAGGGTGTTTTAATAAAGTAAGTAGGAAGGGAGGCCTCTATTTAAATGATAAATTCTTAAAGAAGACATGAAGTTTATCGCTCTTAGGTGTTTTTAATTATCAGATGGCAACAAGAGGTACAGCTACCAGGGTCGTTGGGTGACTCAGTCGCCCTTGAGGTCGCGATCTACTTGAAATTACGATTGAGTTCCTTTAAAAATTGAATGTCATGCTTCTTAAGATTACTCATCTTTGGATGCTAGCATGCATCAGCATTTTGTACGTCTGTCGTAATCTTGATTAAATTAGTCTGATTATTATCAGATACTATTGTGTTCTTTTAATATAAGTACTACTCGTATCTACAGTATTAGTATTATAAAGAGAAATAGTACTGGACAACTTGCATTAAAAACCTGGGTACAGATGGCAGCACATCAGGCTACTATAATCTCTCTAATTTACTAAATAGATTTTCACCTCTATCCCTGAAGCATTATGTTTCAAAGTTGATAGGGAAAATTTGATTTCGGGTAGCTTGATGTGCTGGCGTCTGTACAAGAAGCGATCTACGCTGTTCCCGCTTTATCGGCGATTAGCACAAGTAATGATTTCGGGTAAAGTTCGTCCTCTATTGAAACCAAAAATACGAAGAGAGAAGTTTTCCGTTATTTCCTGAAGTAAAACTTTGTATGTATTTCATGATCTCCTGGATTTTAGAGAGCTCTCTTTAGTCGTCAAATCCAAACACAGACTTTTGTATGATGTTTTTATATTGTTATTTATGTTTGTTTGTCATCTACCTAAACGAAACACAATAAACATTACAGCTATTACTGTTGATATCTATTGTGCACGTAATACCGATTCGCAGCAAAACTTGCTTTTGCGTGACGCACGAAATCAAGAAAAATAATGAAATATTCATACTAAACTGAAATAATAGCCACACGAGTTTTTATCTTCAATGTAAAACGTATCAAGCGAGCACTCGCTGGGGACCGATTAACTTTTGATCATAAAATATTTGACATTTATAAAGGGTTATAAATAGAGGGTTGAGTACACTCAGGCGCAAAAAGGTTTGTTTGAAAAGGTTTTTGCTCTTCTAGAGCAGAGTATAAAATAAGTTGAATTCACCCTGTGTCCGTAACGTTACAACACTATAATACAATACATAGTTGAATTATATTTTTTTACTTATGTTTTTGACGTCGTTAATTTTTTTTATTATTATATATTTATATTTGCTATGTGTAGTTAAGTTAGTTTGTACAAATGTAGGTAATTGCACGTATGTATCTGTTTATAACAGCTAAAGCCTTGATTCTATCTCATTTCTCTCTTCTGGAAAATATTAGTTTTTGTTTTCTTCTTCGAGTCTAAGACGGATTTTCTTAGAATGTATACTAACAATAACCAATGCCATGCCCCTGTGTTTTCCATGTTTTTGTGAAAAGCTGTTGTCTGTGTGTAATTTTCCCGCGGAAAATACGCGGATGTATATATAATTTTGCTGCGGTAATCACTTCATAATCATATTATACGGTAGCTGATATTTATTTTTGGCACTATTTAACTGATACGCGCGTATACATGTACATATATGTATATTCCTTTGTGCCTTATAATTTCATCATCATCATCATCTCAGCCATAGGACGTCCACTGCTGAACATAGGCCTCCCTGTTAGATCTCCACACATACCTGTTGGAAGCTTATAATTTATCATACGAAGAAGAAAGTACCTAAGTATTCGATATAATAATTCAAGAGCCAAAACAACTTTATGTAGATATTTTTGGTAACATCCCATTTCTATATATAGAAAAAGGTTAAAATTATACCAGATATAAAAAAATCTTTATTTTTAAATCTTCATATCGTTAAACCGAAAATATCCTATGACGTAGGAACGTAATAATATTGCAGTTTTATATTTAGAGACCTTTCATTAATTTTGAAATTACCTTTTTAAACGACCAATGGATAAGATCAACTGGATTACACACTTACACTCACACACACAACAAATTACAGCTTCATTATTGGGATTTTGGACATTGTGCCCGCTATACAAATCTTAACCTGTTCTAGATCATCATCATCATCAGCCTTTTTATTGTACCACTGCTGGGCACACTGAGAAGGATTGAGAGTAAATGTAATGACCATTGTAGATATCAAATTATGTTTGCTCTGTTTCTATTTACATTACAGTATTAAATTCCATTAATTTGATATTAAAATAATGTTAAAATGCAGAGCTCGCTGGCGATGGTCTAAACGCATCTTTAAAGTGAAGATTACACGAAGGTGTACAGTAAAAATTGCAATTGGTACAGTAAAAAATAAAAATCTTTTATAATTCGCTGCTGACTTCCCAGGGTTAAAAAAATATCCTAACCCGTCCATCTCGCTAATCTTCTAACAGAATATTTTAAGTCATCTTTGAGTAAGACAATATCGCAGTCGGGTTACTAAATATTTATTTTGCCATAAAACACGCAAATTTCCACTTGTTTACGTCAAAGGTGCATATTGACGCAAACCTTTGTTATCAATAATGTTTTAAGGATGCGTCATGACGATAAAAATGCATTTCTCGTGCATTACTGTCCTGTTGTTTAAGATTTAGTGCGGTATTTGAAATTCAATGCGTTTGCGTTTAATGTTGCGAGTATTTGATATAACTTAAGTTAATACAAAGGTAAAGGTACCAATATTGTGGCTTCTTCATAAAAAAAGTCCAGACTGAAGTCATTAAGCTTAGCATCTTCGGCAACTAAGGAATCTCACGTGCGAAAATTTTGCCTTTCTTTAGAATACAACCTACGATTGCCAACAAAAAAGTTCTCATCACGGTAAGAAGGATACAAGAATTTCGTTATCTTCTTTGAATTAAAGTTAATCGTCACAATGTTTTCGACTGTTATCGTCAGCGGTGAATTGTTTGCCACGCAGTTTTCCTCGACAATTTGATCGGCCATGTTTATTATTGGCGCGAAGTCCACTATTAAATTAACAATATAAGCCGCACGTTTGTTTGACTACGCGATTGTATTATTTTTAGAATCTTATTTTTATGCGATTCTTATCATAATACTTTTTTTTAATTAGGTGGGTTTGTCATCAACTCCTATACTGAACATGTTTTGAATTAAAAGTTCGTGGCTAAGTAGCAGCTGCTCGTTAAGCAACGTTTGGCGCGGCTGGTTCGTACATGGGTGAGCATCTTGCCACGACGAGTTTCTCCGTGTTTCAGAAGGCACGTTAAATTGTTGGGTCCCAGCTGACATTTGGCCGTCTTTACGCTTAGTCAGAAGCCCTAGTCTAAGAACCAGTCTTACCTAGATTGAGGAGGTCAGATATGCAGTGTCTCTATGTAACACATTGACACTCAGCTACTTCTGGTGCAGACTCGAAGCCGAACCCAACATAATTCTGTAAAAGGCTAAGCAGATTTGTAACGTGTTTTTAAATAAATTACTTTATAAATCCAGAGCTGATATTGACGCCCATTTTCACTTACCTATGCATTAATCTTTCGGAAAAACAAAGCTTATTTTATCATCAATTTTGATCTACCCTGATTTTATATCTAAACATTAGTATTTACTAGTAGTTACCCGCTGTTTTACTCGTGTCCTAATGATACCAATTCCCGCACCTGGTTAAAAAGTAGCGTTAATTTAATTTGTATGATGTTGTATTATGATTACAGTAAAGATTCATCTCAATCATTAATTAAGTATTATTGTAATGGATGCTGTCTTCTTTACATTTATAGTCTATATCCTCCAAGGATATACCAGTGTTTACGAATTTAGTACCATTACGCCTCCCGGCTCGGCTTCCTGACAAGTTTCACAAGGCCGAACCATGGCCTTCAATATTTTCCGCTAGGACAATTACTTATGTAATGTTATATAATAATTTGTGTTATTCCTAGCATGAATCACGTAACTATTTTCGTTTTCTTTGATTATAATCTAGATTTAATGGGTTTGTTTCTTCTATGTTTGATGTTTGTTTCATTCATTTTTGGTCTCTTTTATCAATTCAAATGTACGATAGCTACAGTTTACGCTAATTTACTTAGAATACCTGAAGTTAGCCATCGGAAACCTTGTACATTTGTTCGTCCAGATTGTTGAGAAGCTTTGCTTGTCTGAAGGTGGCTACTATTGACATCACAATAGTCAAAGTATAAACAAAATAATACAGTGTGTATGTGTGTGTGTGGGTGTGAGGCGTCAAACGGCTAACTTCGGATATGCAAAATTAATTGGCGCGTACTGTACAAGGGGCTTTATACATTTGAATTATCTCAGGGATCACGATCTTTAGTCTGTTTACTTTTCTCAACTTCCTTGGTATTCGTTCAGAACAAATTTGATTATACAGTATTATAAATTCTGTCTTTATCAAGCGGATTTCGTCAGAGACTTACTGACGCGGAATTGGATAAGGCCGACTGGAAAAAGCCTTATAGCTTCAGCTTAGGCCTTTATTCGTTCGTCTGGGTTCGTAACTGTGACGTAATATTGGCTAATAATCTAATAGACTGGAGATACTCTAGTAAAAGTGTATTTGGAAGAAGGCAGTATGGCTTTATCTGTTTGTTGGCTATAATCTGATATTGATCAGTCGATTTATTATTGAACATTATTTAACATTGAAGAAAATTGTGATATTTAAAGGAATATATTCCAGACAAATATCTAATAACTAGCTGTTCCCAGCGGTTTCATCCGCATCTTTGGTTACTGCTCCGCTCCCGTGTGTCTTAGCGTGATGGTATATAGCCCATAGCCTCGATAAATGGGCTATCTAACACTGAAAGAATTTTTCACATCGAACCAGTAGTTTCGGAGAATAGCGCGTTCAAACAAACAAACAAACTCTTCAGCTTTATAATATTAGTGTAGATTAACAGTGGTATTGACAAAAAACATTCCGACCGAATTGAAAACCTCCTTTTTCCGGTGGTCGGTTAACAAAGCAGGATATCGCTAACGTAACCTTTTAGTCACCTTTAGCATCCGCGAGAAATATTAATTACAGAGTACAAGGTGCATTAAGAATATTGTTGACTTCATTGATTAACAGTTAATTAGCATTCGACAGATATCAATCAGCTTGTCGACACATGACACCCTAAGTTTTGCCTACCCTCTTTAGTAAAACGTGATGGTAATATACATTATAATAATTAAACATATTTTATTATGTTAATAAGATTTATTTATGTGACTGTAGGTATACATGAATTAAATTGTTCACGATTTACTTGTAGACTGTTATCTTTTAACCGTTGGCAAAACCGGGGTAATTTTATGTATTATTTTCCCAATAAACAATTGTTTAGAGTATACTCTATTACATACTACAATGTGTTTAAATATTTTTTTTTTTTTGTGAAGAAGTTATTTTTACATACATAATATAGGAAACTTACTTTTTTCAGTCCATTTCTGTTTTGTAAAGTAGGTTAAAATATGTTACTTGCTTTGCGAGTCCTCGTGTTATTGTCATTTCAATAGCTTAAATAATATGATTTGGCTCACAATTATACTATATTTTAACAAAGACACCGCTAAAGTAAATTATATTTTTTATGTTCTACTAATTTCTGGTATGTCTAAATATATGAAGCTATATTTTGGTATAGGTATTTTGGTTGTTATTTTACTCATCAATTAATTAATTGATCACAAAAACCTCACTACCATATAAATCGGATTATGTGTTCCAATAAAACAAAGCAAATTATCCAGCCAATCAGTTTTTCTCGTAATCCCAGCTCAATAATGAAATCCGCCCTACCATACACGTCCCGCCCCCCGAAGCCATACAGTTAACATCGATAAGTATTCACGTCACGCACGTAACGTCATCGAATTTGATAGATTAATGGAAACGAATACCAGGCAAATATGTGCATTCTGGTTTTCTTTACATTATGCAGAAGAAAATATTATAATCATCGGCCTAGCCTATTTCCAACTATGTTGGGGTCGGCTTTCAGTCTACCAGTGTTTTATATGGAACTACAGCCTATACCTGACCCCCCCTCAACCCTCTCTTCTCTGGCTTCTGGATACCTGATGTTCAAATTGACAGCCAGTTTCAATTTTAAATTACCTTCCGAAACACGGAGAGACTCTTCTGAAAAGATCTGATACACGGACCGACTGCGCCAGAGGTGCTGATCCATCGATTCGAGCAGATTTTACCAAGCCCTGCTTCGGAGAAGAAAATCTAATCACGTTTCGGATTTGTGTTACGATACGATGATGTGATAATTAGTGATGTTTAAGGGTTTTATTTTGTTTAAATGATATTATGATTAAAATGATACATGGTTATGTTACTTGTCTTAGCAGGTTGCTAAGATTACCTGATGATGAAAGTAGGCGAACAGCCTTTTGGAAAAAGATGCCCTGTGTGACACGCTCGGTAGTGCCATTTGTTGCTACGCAAACAAAAGTGCGCCTACAGCACGTCTCTATGTCCTGGGTATGTAATGGGTATGGACCCTAAGTGATTGTAAAATGTAACCTTCACCCCATCAACAACATCATTTTGAAATTTTAGAAATAGCTACTTATTAAAAATAAGTTTTTTAATTTGAATATTTTTACGCAAAATACATCGATACCCATCTTTTTTTTCCGACCTTGCCCTTCTATTTCGAGAGATAGGTTGCAAAATACTTCGAGCTCAGTGAAAAATTATCATCCATATATGTTATGCTATGTTTGTAGGGGGATGCGAGGGTGGGATGAGGGTTGTTTATCACTTGTTCTTGACGTTTAAGGTCGTTGTTAGCCATTGTTACCTTTGTAGCACGTGTTGAAAGATTTTTATTAAGAAAAAGCGTGTTTGATTTAGTGTTTATTGGATTTATAGGGTGTTAACTGCTGAATTGCTAATTTGTATTAAAACCATTTGTTACAGTTTTAGGATCCTGTCATGTAATTGATAGTTATTCTTTCGAGATACATAACCAGCTTCAAGCTTCAACAGAGGATCTATCAAATTCTGCCGGAGTTGCGGGTTGTTCGCAAGAGTTACCGTGGCCCTGGCACGTAGGGTTCCACAGAAAGAACATAGTGGGTTTTAGTCAGTAAGAATCTGACACTCCTTCAGCTACACCCTGAGATGGCTTTCATTTGATGATTTCCCACGAAAATAAGGATCTATCAAATTATTATGATTTGTCATCGTTTAGTAGCTATCCTTATCTCTTAGAGGAAATTGTTCATTTGTTTTTTTTTTTTCAATTAGCTCAGCTGTGGTTAATTTCATATAAGACTCAGACAGTCAGGCATTGATTGATTGTGAGACCAAGTTTATTCTACCCGGGTTGCGCCGAACGTCCTTCATTTTACACGTGGATGTGATTTCAATGCAATTAGTGCATTGCAAATTATGTGTCTTTTCTGTTATCTATAGTGATTGTCATCGTAAATCTTACATTGTGTCATTGTTTTAACGGCAACGAGATAAAACTGTTTGTTTAACGTCAATATTTGTTTTATGGACTGATAATTCGTAGTAAGGAACTAAGTATTATTGTTAAAATTTTGTTTTTTCACTGTTTTGTAGTTTTTTCAAACTCAAAATCATTTATTCAAACGTCATCATGATAAAGTGTCATCAGAAACAGTGGCGTGCAGTGGGTTCTGAGTAAGGGTAGGCCAGGCTATAAATGTAAAAAAAAAAACTCACCAAATTATTCAGTGTTCAAATCACGATGAGAGTTTTCGTCCACTTCACTTCAAAAACTCACCAGTTAACGTAAGATTCAAAACACGATTATTATTCCGTCCAGGCAAATGTTAGTTATGGAAGAAAGATTTGGCCACCTCAAATATCTTTCAATTTATTTGTGTGTATACCACACAGCCAGTGAACTGTCTCATAACTCTGAGGATTGAAATGACGAGTACGAGATGAATTATTGTATTTCTGAATTAGCTCTCGTAACTCCGGTACACATCTACCTTTAGACACAACTTGAATCTTATCATTATACGTTAGCTGTGAAAACTTACTGCTTTTAATCTCTAACAAACACACATTGTCAGCACAAACTTCACAATCTAGGACCATTGTTACGTAAACAAACAAATAAACTTTAATATTTACACTACTTGAAAAACGAATTACTTAAAACTCACTACGAGTAATTTAAAAATACAAAACAATCACTGTTTAAAAATATTCGCGCGATGATCGCTAGTCACAGAAACAATATGGCATCTTTGAAAAAAATAATAATAAACAAACGCCCCGATAAAATACTTCTAAATTAAATTTCCATCATTGCATAATGTCATATTCAAAAATGATGTTTACAATATTTTTCGGATAACCTATACAAATACTAAACACTGACAAACAAAACACACGGAGTTGCCGACACTAAATAAATAAAAACTGCCGCAAACTTATTAGACCCGGTGGTCATTTTGGAAATAAATATTTATTATTATTATAATAATTATTGGAACTACGAAATAGGTATGACTATTGAGACAATTTTTGTGGTATGTTTTATAATTATTTTCATATTTTTAATATGGTTTTTATTTATTTGTTATAAGGAAATTATCGTTTATATTCTGTGGGTTTTTATTTATGAAATTGGCAACATTCGTCATTCTGCAAAGCTCTTCACTTTCATTCATTTAAAATTTGTGGCATGACCATTGACCAATCACGGCCATCTCCCGAGCGCCTATTTTTTTACATGTGTGCCGTTCATATACACGAAAACATGAACACACATATGCATAAATTTATGAATGGATATTCATGATGGATCAAGCAAATACTATCTAGCCGCACTTTACAACTTTCTAAGATTTAGTTATGTTTACTGTGTTCACAGTGTGAGTTACTCGAGCGCGACGCGACGCGCTGTTGCTATTGCTATGAGCATTTTAGTAGGCATTTTTGCTTCATGATCAGAAGGTCTAAGTAGCTAAACGTCCAACAGTGCAAAACGTCTAATGAGCAGTTAGTCTAATTAGCAAAACGTCCATGTAGCAAAACGTCCAACTAGCAGATGGCCTTTATAGCAGAACGTCTATTTAGCAAGACGTCACTTTTAAAATGTGTACACTCATGATATAAAGTAAAACTGATTTTAATTCAAATAACAATAAATTTATTGTCATATCAATACGTATAAAATAAACATTTCAAATCCATCTCGATGTATAAAGTCCTCGTCAATATACATAAATGATGATGGCATCCAGGCCGATGGTCGGATTTTTTTTTTGGTATGACTACTTGCAGTTCAGCCTAGAAGGCCGTGTACTGCTTAACCGGACTTTCCTGTGGGAACCTAAACATTTAATTTTAGGCTTCCAGCCAGGGGGATTGTCGGCTATGGCGGCCGTTCTCTTTTAAGGAGATCAGCCAGTTACGCAGGACATATAATGCACAAGCACTCGCGCAGACACAGGTGCAATCTCTATTCCCTCACTCTCATAGTCCGATGGGACGGACGTCCGACACCACCGGAGAGAGATCAGGCGCAGGACCGACATTTACGTGCTCTCCGATGCACGGAGGAATCAATCACCAACTTCCAGACTCCAGGCTGCTTAAAAAGCTAAGTTTCTCAAAACCCACAAAGAGATTTCGGCCCGACCCGGAATTCGAATTCGAAATTGATCCCGAGACCCGTGCACAGCAGTCGCGCCTTGCGACCACTAGACCAACGAGGCAGTCAAATAATATAAGCCGAAACACCAGGTAGTTGGTACATATCGTTGAGCAATTCCCTCAACTCTTTGTAATCTCCATCATCAGGTCAGCTCTAAAACATCACTGCTTGTAATGTCATCAGATGCCTTAATGTACCTAAACTTGTTCCTTAATGCGTTCCTACAAATTTCGAGAGTTTTCCTCTAGTGGTTCTAAAGGTTTCCATCATCAGATCCTAAAGCGGTGGCAATGAAACCAGCTTGGCAGCATACCCTTTCATATAAAAAAATGTTCATGAAAATAAGTTCAAAACCGAACTTATTTTTCTTAAATAAGTTCGGTTTTGAACTTATTTTCATATATATATCATAGACCAATATATTTTTTATTGATAAGTGTATGTAGCATTTTGTGCCTGAGTATCCAGACATTTTGAGAATCTGACTATTTGCTAACTAGACGTTCTGCTATAAAGGCCATCTGCTAGTTGGACGTTTTGCTACATGGACGTTTTGCTAATTAGACTAACTGCTCATTAGACGTTTTGCACTGTTGGACGTTTAGCTACTTAGACCTTCTGATCATGAAGGTTTGTACGCTTCATGATCAGAAGGTCTAAGTAGCTAAACGTCCAACAGTGCAAAACGTCTAATGAGCAGTTAGTCTAATTAGCAAAACGTCCATGTAGCAAAACGTCCAACTAGCAGATGGCCTTTATAGCAGAACGTCTATTTAGCAAGACGTCACTTTTAAAATGTGTACACTCATGATATAAAGTAAAACTGATTTTAATTCAAATAACAATAAATTTATTGTCATATCAATACGTATAAAATAAACATTTCAAATCCATCTCGATGTATAAAGTCCTCGTCAATATACATAAATGATGATGGCATCCAGGCCGATGGTCGGATTTTTTTTTTGGTATGACTACTTGCAGTTCAGCCTAGAAGGCCGTGTACTGCTTAACCGGACTTTCCTGTGGGAACCTAAACATTTAATTTTAGGCTTCCAGCCAGGGGGATTGTCGGCTATGGCGGCCGTTCTCTTTTAAGGAGATCAGCCAGTTACGCAGGACATATAATGCACAAGCACTCGCGCAGACACAGGTGCAATCTCTATTCCCTCACTCTCATAGTCCGATGGGACGGACGTCCGACACCACCGGAGAGAGATCAGGCGCAGGACCGACATTTACGTGCTCTCCGATGCACGGAGGAATCAATCACCAACTTCCAGACTCCAGGCTGCTTAAAAAGCTAAGTTTCTCAAAACCCACAAAGAGATTTCGGCCCGACCCGGAATTCGAATTCGAAATTGATCCCGAGACCCGTGCACAGCAGTCGCGCCTTGCGACCACTAGACCAACGAGGCAGTCAAATAATATAAGCCGAAACACCAGGTAGTTGGTACATATCGTTGAGCAATTCCCTCAACTCTTTGTAATCTCCATCATCAGGTCAGCTCTAAAACATCACTGCTTGTAATGTCATCAGATGCCTTAATGTACCTAAACTTGTTCCTTAATGCGTTCCTACAAATTTCGAGAGTTTTCCTCTAGTGGTTCTAAAGGTTTCCATCATCAGATCCTAAAGCGGTGGCAATGAAACCAGCTTGGCAGCATACCCTTTCATATAAAAAAATGTTCATGAAAATAAGTTCAAAACCGAACTTATTTTTCTTAAATAAGTTCGGTTTTGAACTTATTTTCATATATATATCATAGACCAATATATTTTTTATTGATAAGTGTATGTAGCATTTTGTGCCTGAGTATCCAGACATTTTGAGAATCTGACTATTTGCTAACTAGACGTTCTGCTATAAAGGCCATCTGCTAGTTGGACGTTTTGCTACATGGACGTTTTGCTAATTAGACTAACTGCTCATTAGACGTTTTGCACTGTTGGACGTTTAGCTACTTAGACCTTCTGATCATGAAGGTTTGTACGCTTCATGATCAGAAGGTCTAAGTAGCTAAACGTCCAACAGTGCAAAACGTCTAATGAGCAGTTAGTCTAATTAGCAAAACGTCCATGTAGCAAAACGTCCAACTAGCAGATGGCCTTTATAGCAGAACGTCTATTTAGCAAGACGTCACTTTTAAAATGTGTACACTCATGATATAAAGTAAAACTGATTTTAATTCAAATAACAATAAATTTATTGTCATATCAATACGTATAAAATAAACATTTCAAATCCATCTCGATGTATAAAGTCCTCGTCAATATACATAAATGATGATGGCATCCAGGCCGATGGTCGGATTTTTTTTTTGGTATGACTACTTGCAGTTCAGCCTAGAAGGCCGTGTACTGCTTAACCGGACTTTCCTGTGGGAACCTAAACATTTAATTTTAGGCTTCCAGCCAGGGGGATTGTCGGCTATGGCGGCCGTTCTCTTTTAAGGAGATCAGCCAGTTACGCAGGACATATAATGCACAAGCACTCGCGCAGACACAGGTGCAATCTCTATTCCCTCACTCTCATAGTCCGATGGGACGGACGTCCGACACCACCGGAGAGAGATCAGGCGCAGGACCGACATTTACGTGCTCTCCGATGCACGGAGGAATCAATCACCAACTTCCAGACTCCAGGCTGCTTAAAAAGCTAAGTTTCTCAAAACCCACAAAGAGATTTCGGCCCGACCCGGAATTCGAATTCGAAATTGATCCCGAGACCCGTGCACAGCAGTCGCGCCTTGCGACCACTAGACCAACGAGGCAGTCAAATAATATAAGCCGAAACACCAGGTAGTTGGTACATATCGTTGAGCAATTCCCTCAACTCTTTGTAATCTCCATCATCAGGTCAGCTCTAAAACATCACTGCTTGTAATGTCATCAGATGCCTTAATGTACCTAAACTTGTTCCTTAATGCGTTCCTACAAATTTCGAGAGTTTTCCTCTAGTGGTTCTAAAGGTTTCCATCATCAGATCCTAAAGTGGTGGCAATGAAACCAGCTTGGCAGCATACCCTTTCATATAAAAAAATGTTCATGAAAATAAGTTCAAAACCGAACTTATTTTTCTTAAATAAGTTCGGTTTTGAACTTATTTTCATATATATATCATAGACCAATATATTTTTTATTGATAAGTGTATGTAGCATTTTGTGCCTGAGTATCCAGACATTTTGAGAATCTGACTATTTGCTAACTAGACGTTCTGCTATAAAGGCCATCTGCTAGTTGGACGTTTTGCTACATGGACGTTTTGCTAATTAGACTAACTGCTCATTAGACGTTTTGCACTGTTGGACGTTTAGCTACTTAGACCTTCTGATCATGAAGGGCATTTTTTATTTTTCAATATGTTGTGTTTTGTTATTATATAATTGTAGAAAATGCATTTGTTTTATTTATCCGTTGTTTTGGTAGGGTAGGCTTAGCCTATGGGCCTATATAGAGCGCACGCCCCTGATCAGAAATACATCTGAGTATAATGTTTTTACCAAAAGCACGCCTCAATAGTTGTCCTCGATTTTCTGGATTTCCATTTATAGATCTTAATAAGACTGCTTCGAAATTGTACCCATTCCAACAAAAAAAAAATATCGTTTAAATCACACGCTATATTACGCAGACATCTGCGAAACAGAATTGAGAACCTCCTCCTTTTCTCGTCGGTATAAAATAGTTGGCGTTGTTATCGAACTATGCGTAATTGTATTTATCAATACACCGGTATAGCTCTTATTCGTTCAATATACCTGATGAAAGTCAAACAAAGGCAAACATAACATGACCCAGTTTCATGAAATACTGCGAAACAGTGCATCCTATAGGTACCTACAGATATATGTATATACACTAATAAATCTGTTTTTCCTTTGTTTAAATGTTCATGTAACTATGGATGTCTGTGTGACGCTTTCACACTAAAACGTCTAATTCGATTTTGATGAAATTGGACCAGAAGAAAGAATGAAACCTGGGTAACATCACGGGAGTATTCGACTGTAGGCAAATTACTTTTAGGCATGAAACTAAGATAGACCTATTTATTTCTTATTATTGAATAGATGCCAGCACATCAAGCTACTACAATCTGTCAAAGTTCCTTAATTGATTTTCAACTTTATCTCTGGAGCATATATGCACTTCAAAGTTGATTGAGAAAATTTGCCAGTTTCGGGTAGCTTGATGTGCTGGCGTCTGTACGTTTAACTTTTCCGTTATTTTAATAAGTACTTATTAAAGTCAAATAAACGGTAAATAAACATAAATATAAAAGCGAACGATACTTTATTATTCCCGTTTTCCATTTCCCAATAAGTTATATGTCGTTCGATATTGATCATAAATGGTTTATTGGATACTATAACTGTTTATGGTATATGCACATAATCATATCACATAACTGGATTGGCCTTTTGGCCTTTAATAAGTTTACTACAGTTATAATAATCAACACTAAACATGTAGGAATTTTACTTCATTTTACGCACCAACTGATGAAAAGAAATAATCATCTCCCGAGCGGGTCGGCTTCCAGTCTAACCGGATTCAGCTGAGTACCAGAGTTTTACAAGGAGCGACTGCCTATCTGACCTCCTCAACCCAGTTACCCAAGCAACCCAATACGCCTTGGTTAGACTTACTGGCTTCTGACTACCCGTAACGACTGCCAAGGATGTTCAATGACAGGCGGGACCTACAGCTTAACGTGCCATCCGAAACACAGCTATTGGTATCCAAGATATATTTAGAAAGTACATACAAACTTAGAAAAGTTGCATTGGTACTTGCCTGACCTGGAATCGAACCCACGCACTCATTCTTGAGAGATTGGCTCTTTGACCAAGAGGCCACCACGACTTTTGAAAAGAAATAATCTCAGCAGAAATATCTTTAAAGTAATTTATTCCAGTTGACCCCAAAATCAACATTTGAAGGTCGAGTGAACACTGAGATGATGGCTAATGGATGTTATGAATGACTTAGCCTTGAACTTAAGACCTTGAATGTTGGCTTTCATCAATAAATCATCGAAAAGTAATTCTCTAATATTCAAACAAAGGCTGATTCTATCGTTCTCACTGCTAAGCCATGCAATATTAAGGTACTCATTTCATATAGAAATATGTCTATAATTTTTGGTAGGTTATCTTATCATCAAATGAACCACTCTGGGTTGAACAGATGGGAAAGTTAGACTCTTACTCAACGAGATCTCACTTACGTTCTTGCTGGAGTCCTTCGAGTTTTTTTTTTTATCATTGTTAAGTGTACAAATACAACATTTTTAGAACATTTACCCACAACAGTTTAGCGGCTTGACTGTGGGTAACACCAAGGCCATGAAGAATTCTTGAGCTCCGACATAATATGTTGCAGGTCCTACATGCCAGTTATGATAGATTATCAAGTCTGTGTTTTTTTGTGGCAAATCATTAAATGACACTATGTTCCTTCTGGCGGTCTCTGTGTGCCAGGGCCGTGGTAACTCCTACGAACAACCCGCAGCCCTATCAACTATAGCTGTCAAACTATTTATGTATCTAACTATGGGAATAAAACTCCCCATAGCAAATGTTACGGCTACAATTATATGAAACGTGGTTTTGGATCCATAAAAGCTTTTAAAATTATTTTTTCATTCCATTTAAATTGCAAATAACATGTTAATGTCATGCTTGGTGACAATTAGACGGAATAGTGTCGATCGATATTAATTTTTCCATAATTCATAAACTGGGTGACGGTCAGTCAACCATGAAATTAAGTTTGTATTAAATGTTTAGTATATTGATTATGATTTCAAAAGGCACAACTTCATGGAAATTGTACCTTGAAGGTTTTTTAGCAAACTAAAGAAAGCAAACTTGCCGCTTTTAAGCTTTCCTTTTTTCTTACATGTCATCCAACATTCTTCTGCGTATATTGTTCTTCGGCTTCTTTCACACAAGATCGGTTGATCTCATTCTACGTATATTCATATTGTATGTTAAAGGTTCTAGATCTTAAAAGGACCTTACTCCTCTTAAAAGTTAAGTAGCGAAAAATGCATAGCAGTGACGAATGTTTTGTATAGAATTCCTCTTCATGGGAGATTAACGAGGTTTTCAATATAATAAAAAAAAGAATCGGCACACCATAAAAATGCAATTTATTTTTTTACTGTGAAATGGAAATGAATACAATACTTTGTTATTAGAAACATAATGTGCAATAAAGGTATGAGTAGTATATAAATGTATGCAAAATACGGTAAACAAATTAATGTAGTAACCTTATTTTTAAACTTTGAAAAATTAAACAGTAGCTCCTAAGTGTCACTGAATTAGTAGTTTTATATCTTGGAAGATTGCCAGGCGGAAGACATCAGCTGTTTCAAAAATAATGCCGGTGCAAAATCCTTGGCATTTGATGAGGAAGTGGTATTTTTGGTCCGGGATTACCCAGGTCCGTCTAGATCCAAAATAGCGGCGTGTGTAAGTCCTGCGTAAGAGATTATTTAATACGATTTCTGAGAACTATTACGAGAACCAGAAACCGTTATTTGGGGAAGGAAAATCTTAGAAACTGAGCAAAGAGGTGACGCTGCAGTTTACAATAATTGTATTTAAAAATAAAATGTTTTCTACGTAAGTAAGGCGCTCAGAACTACTCTTTCTGGCCGTATTAGAACATAGTATGCCACGGAGAAGACCAGGAGCGATGGCAGGAACAATTTGTCAAGAAGCCAGCTAACTTCTGATAAATAGAGTGGTAGTAGTAGTCATACATTACATATACAAGTTTTTGTAACATCGATACAAGTATAACATACGTTTAAGTACAAAAATAGTCCGGATTCTCCGAATAAGAGACACCAATTAACCAAAGTCAGGCAATTCCAAATTAAAAGTTAATATTTACACAGCGTTTGTGTGCTTGGGTTGTTTACTTTTATGGGAGTACCTAAGAGAAGCGTGTATGTGACTATGGGTTGGAAATTATTTCTTGTACGAGTATAATGATATCAATGGAGTTATAAATAAAACTAGTTTCTGCCAGCGGTTTCAGCCGCTTTCCTTGAGACTTCATGCACCCGGATAAAAAGTAGAGTTACAGTCTTAGTCCTAAGTCGATCAATAACTATCTACCACTGAATTTTCTAAATCGACCTTTGGTTCTTGAGATTAGAACATTCCAGATAAATTATTGAATCAGGCGCCACTTTGCAGAAATCCATGACAATAAATGTGAGGAAGAATATTTAGCTTTAATTCCGCGCGTGACAAAAATCCAGGATTGGATGCAAACAACACTTTACACGTTACGTTGCATCCAGCATTCTATTCTTGATTTTTGTAACCCGGAATTAAAGCTAAATATTCTTCCTAGGATATATTTGCGCATCAAGCATAAAAAAAATATACACAAAAAGAACCAAATTCTTCAGCTTTATAATATCAGTATATTCTGCATTATAAAAGTCGTACTAAATAACGTTAAATAAAAGTTTTCAGAAGAAACAGCGAAGATTCTAGTAAGTTTACCTACCAAGCCATTGACAGCATGACAGGCGATTTAACGTACTCCATACTATCAAGGCTGTAGCTAAAATCAAAGATTTTCGCGTGACTTAGATCGGTTCACTAAAACTAGAACAAGCCCTATCCGTATAGGTTATGCAATAGAATCCCTACGATCGAGTTATGGCGGGCAGCGAGACTCAACAAATATTAAGTTACGTAACGCTTGAGCGCTGTTTTGTTATAAGAATTACACTTTTTATGTACTCAAACAGATATAAGTAATATCTTCTTCTGTTCTATTTTTAGACGCCATTGATAATTTTTATGTTGTACAACAATTTTGACCTTTGCCCAGTCGTGGGAAAAACTTCAATATCATCGTATTAAGGATTGCGTATTAAGTTTTCTGTGGATCTTTATAACAGTTAGTATGGCTGTTGTAAAATGCCCGAGTCTTTTAGGCCTCGTTTACGGAGACGCGGGGCGTCCCGCGTCGCGTGTGGCGTGGCGTCTCGCGGCGCGTCGGACGTTTCTTCTGTTTACGGTGGGGCGGCGCGTGAAGGGGCACGCATCATCGCACGCGTAAACACAAACATATGATAACTAGTGGTTTCGTTTATGAAGGAGCGGGGCATACGGATTAGTGGTTTACGGCGATGCGCCCGCCGCGTAGTCCGCAGCGGCGCACGCGGCGTCGTCCACTGCGGCGCCCGCTGCGGCTACCGCAGCTTTCTTGTATCCTGCCGGTCTTCTGTCTCTCCTTCCCCTTCCTTGCCGCGTCCTTCGCGGCGTCAACCGTCGCTTCATCCGCCGCGTCCTACGCGGCGTCACCCGTCGCTTCATCCGCTGCGTCCTTCGCGGCGTCGCCCGTCGCTTCATCCGCCGCGTCCTACGCGGCGTTGCCCGTCTCATGCGACGCTACAATTCAAACAAACGCGAGCAAAAACGCTTCTCCTTGAACGCTCCATACATCGGCGTATGTTTGTGTTACCGGCGGCCCGCTTCGCGCACCGCGCCGCCTGACGCGTCGCGTCTCCTTAAACGAGGCCTTAGTCTTCGTTTGGAGACATGAGTACTCTTCGAATTCGAAGGCTCCTTGGAGTCTTTTGAGTCTAATGAGTTCTTGGAGCTAGACTCATCCATGAATTTGAGTTGGTTTATTCCTATTCTTCCTGCTCTGTTCCTATGTTATTTAGGATTGGCGTAATGTGTTTTCCGTTACCATTCTTCTCAGTGATATTTCCTTATGGTAGTAGAAGAATCTTGTCATAGGAAATTTTACGCGATATGATCTTAAAGATAGGTATCAGGGCTCTGTTCCTAAGATATTCAGAATCGGCTTAATGTGTTTTCCGCTGCCATTCCTCTCAGTGATATTTCCTTATGGCGTAGAGGCGTCTCGTTATAGGGATTTTTTTTGACCTGATCTTAAAGATAGGTATCAGGATAAACACTAATACCACTGGAAAATGATAAGTGGAATTCTCGAGTGAAATACCCAAATGTGGTAACACGTGATAGGAATGATTATGGCTTTAGTCTTACCTGAGACTATACAGTGTGAACATTATTGTTTTCGTAAGGAATATTACTGTAGAGTTTAAAATTGTTTGAGACTATAACAACTCTGTTACCTCTCTAGGAGATTACTGCCCCTTGCGCTCTTCTATTCCTGCCATATATCTCACATAGTGAGTTAAGCTTTCCTGATTTTCCTTCTCCACTTTGTCGTACATAACATACTTTTCGGACATTGATATTATAGTACAATGTGCAACCCGCCTAATACAGCTTGCATTCATTATGCGATGTTACACGGTTTTACGTCAACAACCCATTGGAATTCAATAAGTTACTCGTGTCCCCTTTTAAATGTTGCAAACAAATGTGAGCCCCGGTGGGAATCTTAATGAGTTCTCTTGTGTACCTATTGTGAGTTTATTACTTGTGTTGAACATTGTTTAACGGGTGAATGTTTTGTTTTTAATCTGTTGAGGAGGATAATGTTTTGATTACTTATGAGATACCAAAATGCTTTGTGAGTTAACCCCTCAAGTTTTAAGTAATAAAAAACAAATGAGATATGACATTTCCCAATTTAATTTGAAAATATTCACATTTTCAAATGAAAATTACCTAAATACTTAACTTAAGTTTTTTATTATTCGTTATTATATTTTTCGTTATTCATAGGACAAGTGGAGATTTTTTCTTTATTTTTCTTATATATACATGGTGTTCTTAGACAGTCGAGGGGTTAATTGAAAATTTTCCTATCAGACTAAAAGTCAGTTAGGAAATACCCCCAGTATTTCCTAACCAACAGTCGATCTTATAACAAGATCTTTATGGAATTAGCCACTAAAGACAGTATTGGTAGTCGGTAAACTGTCACAATCGATGAGAAAAGTAGATGCTACTGCGTAGATGATGCAACTACATCTCTACACTAAATTGTATTCTGCTGTAAAACGAACAAACTATGTTCAGTACTCCCAGTATTTGCCATGCAGTCAGCACGGCGTACATCAAATGAATACTAAATGAGAATGCACGGACCACCAGAAACAATACTTAGTGATGCTGATGAACTGAAGCTTTTGGTCTGGTTACGGAGCACAACGTGACGTTCATGACAAATTCTAATTTAGTGTCATGTTTAGACTGGTTATATAAATAAATAGGGTTTCTTGCATAGTGACATAGTGTCCTCTATTTTATAATCTCAAAGCAACTCGCTAACACGACCCAAAGGTTGGCTTTTATTTCAGTAAGCATTGCCATACAACGAGGCATTGCTGCCAGCCTATTGGGTACACTCGCGGTGGACAGCGATGAGGAGATTTTTTTTGATGCTATTTATTATGGTTTTTTTTTTGTTATGTGTATGTTTTTAATTATAATGTGTTAATAAGTTGTAAATTTGTTTAGGATTTGTTTAGTTGCACCACTTTTACTGAAACCTCCTGTTCTTTTACTTACTGTCCAGGATTTCCCGCAAACATAATCCTAGTGTTTTCAAATGTGGTCTTACTAAGCGATCACTCTAATTACTAATATGATTATGCTTGTAGAATTGGCTTTAATTCCCATACAGAATTTTGAACTTGATTAATGCTCCTATCCTGCCATTCAAGCGATCCCATGATTCAATTCTCACATACGAAGTAGTGGGAAAAATACGATTACAATCAAACACTGGGCTGGACTTGTTGCACTTATGTTTAGTTGTAGTAAACGTTGCACATCAGTCGCTCGTATTGATCGCAGTATATTTCTGAGCTAGAAATCTAGAAAGTTTATGGTTTTATTTTATACGATCGTTCTGCTCTGATATTTGCTCTTGTACCTTTGGTATTGGAAGCTGTGTCAGTGTGTCAATATGTTGATTTTATTATCACCATCATCCTCCGGCTCTTATCCTAGTTCCATTTATTCATATTATCTGTGTGGCGTCATTTCACGATATCGACTTTCATGCAATTCGTCCATCGTTTCTTTGGTCCTAAGCTTCCTCCATCTCCCTCCAGGTTTTCACTCAAGGTCTTCTTCACAACATGATCCTCATTTCTCCGAATCACATACCTATAATTGTCCTGACAAATATTTCATTGAAAAGTACAACTCACATACAGTCAAGCATTTTAGGTTCAAAGTTTTTAATTTATTTTTAATCGATCTTTATTCCTGAACACAGGTACATAATATATGTATGTATGTAGGTGTTATAATAAGTATATGGTTGAGTTCTGTGTCCCTACCGAGTAAAAAGGCTTTTTATAATAGCTATATAGGCTTTTTTGTTCATTTGATATAAAACAAAAAGTAATCAACAATGTTTATTTGTATATCATGTCAAGTTAATTAATTATTATTAACTAGCGGTCGCCCGCGGCTCCGCCCGCTTGGATGTCGGTTTTCGCGACAAAAAGTAGTCTATATGTTGTTCTGATATATAACCTATAGAGGACCCCCGCGGCTACGCCAGTGTGGATGTCGATTACCGCTACCAAAGCCTAACTTTTGTCGGGATGAGAAGCTCGCGCTAGGACCTCGCCTTATTGTACCTACCGACCGACCCGCTGATTATCGTATTTTATGTATAAGTTTGGTATTTCTACATCGATTTCTATGATTCTTTTTTATAGAATATGTTATAATGTTATCTTTTGTTAATTAGGCATGAGCGAGAATATTATAAACATAAGAGTAAACAAATCAATAACAAATAATCAGAAAGCTCCGAACTGGTAAACTATCGGGAGTTATACGTGTTATTGTGAGTCAACCATTAAAGATAGACATATGCTGTTGTGGAATATTTTTTAGATAATTTTATGTAGAACATTTCCGTCATACATGATTTCTATGTAGCTTTAACCATTAAGGCTGCACACGCGACGAAAGCTTAAAAAATGGTGTAACTTCTCCCGTTTTCCCAACATTTTCCTTCACTGCTCTGCTCCTATTGATTGTAGCGTGATGAAAAGTATCCTATAACCTGCCCAGGAGTATGAAGAATAATTGTACCAAGTTTCATTAAAATCCGTCCAGTAGTTTTTGTTCCTATTAATAACATACAGACAGACAGACAGACAGACAGACAGACAGACAAAAATTTTACTGATTGCATTTTTGGCATCAGTATCGATCACTTATCACCCCCTGATAGTTATTTTGAAAATATATTCAATGTACAGAATTGACCTCTCTACAGATTTATTATAAGTATAGATTTACATTATAGGCCTGGCAAAGTCATATTTTATGATTGAAATAGTCTTATATAGAGTAGATAATACGCCTTATCTACTTATAATAAATACAATTTACATAGAATTGGCGCACATTCTCTTCACTTAAAAAAAATGTATGTATGTGTTCCTTATTCTTCGCCATAACCAGTTAAAAATAAAATCTAGTCCTTGTTTTTTCGAGCTACTTATAACGCTCAAAATAAACGTACAAACAACATAATGGCATTGTTTTTCGGTTTAAATAAGTAGGTACTCATCTGACCCGACAGAGCGAGTATACCGTTATGATAGCCAGGGTTGCCATCCGCTTATCGTCAAGTATTCAAATTAAGTGCATATAAATTGCTAACCCTAATTTCTTAGGAATTTTGTAAAGAAGGAAATATCGTCAGTCACTTTTTTATATCTTGACTTGAGTATATTTTTTTCTATATGCGTAATAAGTACTCGTAAAGGTATTATATGTATATAGAGGTAAAAAAATAACATTTCAATTCATACGTTGTACGGATAAATAAAACAATGATTTTAAATGACTTATAATTCCCTTATGTTGAATTCAAATATATTCACGAAGCATTAAAAACATTACCAGAACAGTCCGCAGACACAAAGAAGTTTATTTTTAACTGTGTACATACGATAACACGAGTTTTTTGTCGCGGAAGTATATGCTTATACGCAAGGGTTCCTATCTGAAGTATTCGCTGAGCATTGAATATGCATATGTAAGTACATCAAGCTACTACAAACTGTGTACCTACAGATAGACATGTGTTGCTGGGGAGTTTGTTGCGCCACTTCTTCTTCCCACCAAAAACACATAGGAAGTGGTGAAGGGTGGGCGTTTTGGGGGCTGTCTTTTGTAATTTTTGACGTTCAAAAAGTGCTGTTTTGCAGCCAAGTTTGAATAAATGATTTTGAGTTTGAGTTTGTCAAATTTCCTCATTAGATTTTCATCTTTATCGCTGAAGCATATAGTTGAATTGTTGTTTGTGAAAATTTGACAGTTCAGGGTAGCTTGATGTGCTGGCGTCTGTACAATTTAAATTATCAGTGATGAAATCCATGCAGTGGTTAGGGATGACATATGAAATCAATGATTGGAAATACAGTTTTCTTTAATATTTATAGTCTCGGAGACGGGGAACAAAATGTTATTAATTATTTAATTATCTGTTTTAGAATTTTATTATGATTTAGAATCTTGGTCAGCTCCACTTACTAGCTGATTGCCTGGTACTTTTCACAGCAGTATCATCCTACGTTCAAATGTTATCCATACTAATATAATAAATGCGAAAGTAATTCTGTTTGTCACGCTTTCACGCCAAAACTACTGAACCGATTTAAATAAAATTTGATAGACATATAGTCTTGACTCTCAGAAAGGACATAGGGCTACTTTTTATCTCCGTGCGGGAAGTAACACCCTCGGACAGTGGGGAATAGCTAGTAAAAACATAATTCATCAAAAGTGACAACCATACAAATGACCTTCGCACGTACAGAATAATAACATAATACACCGCCTTGGCGTATAGTACTGCTCTTTTTTACGTATAACGGAACAGGAATTGACATGGTAACCTCAAAACGCTGTGAATCCTCATCCAATTAGCTTTTTACATTAGCGTGTTGTAAATAAGTGTTGTAGGTTAGCATACTATGTGTTTGGTTTACATTGCTTGTTTATTGTAACGTAAATGTCACGACTTTTTGAGCTTAGGATTAAGATTCGAACTAACAAATGTTTAAGTAGTTCAAATGTGTGATGTAGAATAAGTAATCTTTACGCGGAAAATTCCGTTTATATTTTTTGGGTTATATTTTTTTTATATTTTGAGTTGTTATAATTGTGATAGCGCGCTTGTATTTTGTTATAAGGTAAAGAAACCGGTGGTGGTGAGGTGAACCGCATGATTTCAAAATTTTAGCATAATTTTTCAGAACTGGTTGTATACATTAATGGATGCCGGAGTACTTATGTTTTTTTACCTGAAATCCTTCAAAAACTGTTTCAAATACAATGTTGATTTAAAATAAAGATTGAGAATTTTGCCAGCCGGATTTTTGTCGCAAGACTCCCAAAAGTCTTATAATGCTACTGCGTTCTGTTTGTCTTCTACTTCAGCATGGAATCTTGCAATTTTTGCCATTAAAAACTTAGTATGTTACATTTTATTAACATCCACACGCTCATCTCATAATACTTAAGACACCAAGCCGCGCGCGACGATATGGACAAAAATATTTAACATGGCCATGCTATTCAATATTAAAAAGGGAACTTTGTTTTTCCGCATCTTACAACCGATAAGATTATTAAAGTTTTTTTTTTATTTATCGGCGCTGCCAAGGTTAAATTGTATCTCCAAAAGTCAACACTTCAATTAGTCCTACCTCAAACGCAGCCCAGTGTTGCCGACCTGTTGCTATTTACCTGCCTTTATTTATATTCAAATGGCTTTAAAAAAAGAAAAATATTACTATGTGAACAACATTTCCAAGTAACCGTGGATTGTTGTGTGTAGGTTCTCGTATTATGAAGCTGAAGAGTTTGTTTGCTTAGATGCTCTGGTCTCTGCAACAAAAACTACTGGCCCTAATGCTAGGTTAAAATTATCTATAATAATTAAGACCACGTTTTATAACAAGGTACAATGTATTAGATATACGTATATTTAAGTTCTTTTTCTTTGTCTCCAGATGGGAGCAGGTGCGAATGGGCCCGGCGGGCGAAGGGCCCTGGAGCTGATCCTAAGCGGCGGGCTCAAGTCCTTGGCAAGGCCCGCGAAGCCTGTCCGCAGAGCAGCTTCCAGGGACTCGGTGCTGTCGCAACCGCAACCTTTGCTGGAAGGTGAGTTCCTTAGTAACGTTCATTCACACTGCACATATTACACAATCTTGCTAGTTTTCGCCATTTATCCTAGGGTGGTTTTCTTTCTCGCTTACTATAGCCGCTGACAGTAACTCCCGAAGTTTGTTTGAACATCGTCCGCACGAATTCAAAACCCTTCCAAATTTCATATTATTATTTTCGGCTGTCATCGCTGATATTCAGCACGCGGTCAGCGTGTTCCAGACGTTATAACAAACATTATTGTTATAACAAAACGTGCATTGATGACATTTTGGTGGTCGAAAGAGGACTCGAGCTTATTGTATTTCATGCAATTATATAAAACGCTAACTTTCTCCTGGTCTACGCCCATATCGGTCGGTATAACCTGTTTATACCCTTTTAACTTTACGCAAAATATTATCCACAATATAAATAAAGTATTAGCAAAAATTTCAGTATAATCCCGCTTCAAAAATAATCTAAATTTGATCCCCAGTAATCTGAATTAACAACGGCTCCTGCACCAGTACTCATTACCCTTGGGAAATAGCGCGAATTGACATAAATATGTTACCACATCGCAATTGGGTCGAGAGCGCGCACGGGTTGCTTTCAAGGGGCTGCGATTGCCAATTAGTTATGCCCTTGTTGGAATAACGTTTTAAAAATTATCCAGGAACATTCCATAACGTTCCGGGGAAATGGGGAGTAATGATACAAGGAATTAATATGATGGATATTCGAGTTATTGATGATAACATTTCTGACATTATGACTAAGTGGATCTCTACAGTCCTTGTTGTTGATGATGATGAAGTACTCACTCTTAATTTAAGAACTATTATGAATCGGCTAAACCTTCGAAAACTTTGTACTCATTTTTCAAGTTTGACCACTTTTGTGATTCATCACAATGCAGAGCAATCTAAAAACAATATTTTTCATTCAAACTTTTATTTAACTTGAAAGCCTCTCGAGCATTTGAAAACATCGTTCTTTGTAAATATTTGTGCTTGTTCCAACAAGTTTCGTATGAAAGTCAATGAATTTTATGTTTCTCATATTTTGCCTCTTCGCACTGTTTGGATTGGGCGATATAGCTTTTTTCTTTATGAGAAGTTTCTGCTTTCTTTTCGCGTTCATATTGAATCTCGACTTGAGTGACTTAAGAAACAATTTCACGCGTTTCGGAAAGTAGCTACTGGGCTTTGCTTTATTCCGGTTTTTTGATATAAATGAGTTCATTGTCTCGGTTGTTTTCTGTCCCTTTGTTGATATAAATCGTGGATTGCAAGTCTATGGGTTCAAGTTTTATTTTTGTTGTTAATTTTAAACATAATACAAAAATAACCAGGTATTATTAACATCGGTTTTTTAATAAATATGATAATGATGAGTTGTTTTTTTTTGCGAGTTCTCAGACTACAAAACTTTATTGATATTAGGTAAAATGTAATCAGTCCTAACATTATGCTAGATTTTAATAATCAATAAACTGTAAATCACAAAAGATTAGTTTTTAACAAATGCCAGCCCGAGTTCATATTCTGAATAAATTTATACTTCAATAAGTTTCAATTGAAGCAGACATTTTAGTGAGCGTAGCTAAGTTATTGAAGTTGAAAGCAAATATCTTTGCGGGAATAACTCAGGTATTGGGAATTTAATATTGCAACTGCGGGTGCGGTGTAGTAGTTTAGGTTTTACCTTCAGAATTTCTATCTCAGAACGGAAGGTGGCGTAGATAACTTAATACCCGTGTCTAACTGGAACTCAGACAGATTCCAGAATTAATTCAGGACATGCAATATTAAATAGTTCATTACTAAGTCAGCCTCTGTGGAAACATAGGTAGAGGGTGTATATAGGAGAAACACTGCTGTAGTTACAAGTAACAATTAAGCTGGTATTCATGAGAGCTTCGCAATATATCTTCCTCGAATTTCTGTGCTTCCATTTTGCTTTCCGAGAAAGATCTGATGAGAAATTTTGTTAGAGATAACTTGAACTGTGATAACAGACATGAACAAAAGATAATGTATTAACAAGAGTATTTTTTACCAGGTCTTCGGAAATGTTCCACGGTCCTCGCTCTTACTGACCGCGAGAAGTCCACGGAGCCGATAAGAGCTCACAATAGACTACGCGCGCCCTCCGTCTGCTCCCGTTGTTCTTCGCTGCTGTCTCTCGCCGGTGCCGGAGGCTCCAGGTATGATCAAAACCAGCTTTATGTAGTAAATTCCCGAAGGAGCTGATGCGAGCTTACCTCATAAAGCTATCGAAAGGCAAAATTCCACCAGTAGTACGATATTTTATATTGACTTGCATAGATAGTCTTCATCATTTCTAGGTTTGCTGAAGTTGCCATTAAATTCGAATGTTCCTACACACCCTTATTCAGGAACCTTACTTAATGTCAGAATGTTTTTGTCAGGTATTCCCTGGACGGTGCTGGAGGGGGATTCGTCCCAGCCGCTCCAATCAACTGCAAGCTCTGTTTGGAAGACGCTACGGCTGACATGGTGACCCTGATCTCCGGTTGCGGGTGTTCCTTCTGTACTAAGGTTAGTGGAAACAAATGCAAACCGTGCGCGTTCGCCGGGTAGTTGGTCGGTGTTCCACTGAAAGGTTTGAACGGATTGCATAGAGGCCAATGTAACATGAAATGAATGTAACATGAAACAGACAGACATCTGTTGCTGGGGAGTTTGTTGCGCCACTTCTTCTTCCCAGCAAAAACACATAGGAAGTGGTTAAGGGTGGGCGTTTTGGGGGCTGTCTTTGTAATATGTGACGTTCAAAAAGTGCTGTTTTACAGCCAAGTTTCAATAAATGATTTTGAGTTTGAAAAATCTGCTTCATCGCTTACCGCGGCGGTGCGCGGTGCTGTGTGTGAATCGTCTTAGAGACTTAGGATTATTTTAAGACGTTTGGTAGTAATTTAGGTGAGCGGTTGCTTCTTTAAGAACGTCCATCTTCCCTAACACCATCCTGAACGTGATTAGCCACAAACTGGATAGCCCCCTTCAAGGGCACTGGATTCAGGCGCAGATGGGTGTGCCCTGGGCTCCAGTTCGTCAATGTTATCTGTCAATGTGCCTACATGATGGGCAAAAAATGGCCTGAAATGAAAAGATTTTGTTTTATTTTTATTTAAGAGGTTTTAAGTTTGGGTAGGTCATATGCTTCATGAGTGGTATGAATCATTGATTATATATGCTAGTGGCTTTACCGAGTGAAGTAAACACGGACTAAATAATTAAGACATTCTGGAAGACGCACAAACACTTAGCAATCAAGAGCAGTTCTAAATGGGCTGTGATAATTAACTGACTTGTGATTACTGGCAGATAGGGTTGCCAACCTAACGACATTAAAGTAGGTATTGTTTTTTATTTTATTTTGCGTGATGGCCATGATTTAGATGTTGAAAGAATTGTGAGAAACAAGGAATGGCTTATTAATATATTGTTGTTTTTTCATTAACAATAACTAAATACTCAACGTTTAACATTGTGGTGATAAGCAAACACTTTCAGCCGCGTCTCTTAGGAACCACTATGCGCACCCGAATAAAAGAACACTGAAAGAAATCGGTTCACTAGTTCCTGAGACTAGCGTGTTGAAACAAACTCTTCAGCAGTTTAATATTTATTATATTGCAGTATAGATAAAGAAGTAGATTATTTTAAAGAGAAACCTGATATTTCTAGGATTGGTTCTTTGGAATATTATTTTGGAATTTAGAAAAATTAACAAAAATACCTATTTGTAATATTAATGGCGATGTAAAATCTAAAGGCCAACCCTACAGTTGAACTGCTTCATAAACCGCTCATAGCGCAGTTACAAAAATGGAACTACACGTGTTTCGGATTGACACGCTAGCATATTACATCACTGATGTAGTCGTTTGAACTAATTCAAATTTGATTTATACATATGTTACTCGAGTTTTCCTGCATAAGCTAATAATCTACCAATATAAGCTTTAATTTCACATTTTCACGATAATTTGTTTAGTAATTTTTGAGTTTATCGTAAACAGTTACACGGATAGAGCGTAGGACAAAATTTTATAATGTGTAGTAATTATGTCCTTTTCAAAAATCATCGGAAAGAATAAATTATAATTCCCAACCGACCACGGGTCGTAAACAATATTTTTGAAACAATGACCATTATTTACCTTGAAATGTAAAAAGGTTTGTAATTAAAACAGAATTCATTAATACCGAGAATTTCAACCATAATGTTTCATGGAAGTCATTATGAATTATTTTAATTTAAATTTACCAACGTTAATTGTAATTTAGTAGTCGTGGTGGCCTAGTGATTAAAGCACCAGCCCTTCAAGTATGAGGGCGCGGTTTCGATTCCAGGTCAGGCAAGTACCAATGTAACTTTTCTAAGTTATACGTGCTTTCTAAATTTATCATGGACACCAGTGACTGATTAAAGGTGAAGGAAAATATCTCGAGGAAACCTGGAGTACAGTCTGAAATCACCAACCCGCATTGAGCAAGCGTGGTGATTAACGCTCAATCCTTCTCCGTGAGAGAGGAGGCCTGTGCCCAGTAGTGGGAGGATAAAAAAGGCTGTTATAATGAATTGTAATTTAAGATACGTGATATACTAAAATATGAGTACATAGTTTCAGTAGTATAATAATTCATAAGTAGTAGTCAGATAAAGGAGAACCATTTATTACTTCTTTAGAAAACATCCTGTCATTAAATTGAATATGGATAAATGTCATATACTAGCTGTTCCTCCCAAAGGAACTACTTTCCGCATCCGGATAAAAAGTAGCCTATGTTCTTTCTCTGACTCTAGACTATGTGTCTACCAAATTATATTACAATTGGTCCAGCCGGTAGGGATTCGTTTCCTCCATATTGTACATAACACAAAGGTCTAACTCGCGAGGAAAAATTCTCTATTTCTACATCACCCGTGTGACCACGGTCGGTGTAATTCGGCCGAAACGTCGGGAGAAATAGAGGAAGCGTACATGCCTTTGTAATTTTTCATCGCGAGTAAGACCCTTGCGTTATGTACAAGTCTCGAAAGTCTATAAACGTTAGCTTTTCTACATATAGATTTGATATTTGTATCATATATGTCTATGTCTTTCTTTATATTTTGTAAATAAGTTGCAAACATGGATAAAATGGATAAATAAAAGCGTAATATTGTTTGTTAACATTTCGCATGAAAACGCCGCGAACAATGTGGTTTTAATGTATGTACGTAAAAGTCTGAATATAATTTCAACGAATGAAGTAATGGGGAAGTTTTCCCGGAAAATGGAAAAACTGAGCATTGTTTTATGGTTTGAGGCTTTTGTAAGAAACGAAGTGGCAAATTATACATGTACAACGTCTTTAACAACAAAGTATTTTATAGAACTTTGTATAACATTAACTCTCTTATTATTAAACTTGGTCTTAAAAAGTACCGGCTTTAGAAATAGGGTCTGTTTCACCACCTACGAATAAGTTCCAGTTAGTTTATTTGGTAGATAACTTTATACAAATTCTGTTCCAATTTTGAATTTAGTCGGCAGATAGTGCTTATTCGGACATTGTGGAATATAATTTACCACCATTCATTTTGTTCTGGAACATACTTTTTTAAGACCACGTTTTATAATAAATGGGATAGGATTTAGTTCTAGACTATCTATACTAAGAATACAGAGGAACAATTTGATTGTTTGTTTGAATTAAAAACGCTCCGAAACTACTTAAACGATTTTAAAAATTCTTTCACTGTTGAGAAGCTACACTATGCCCGGAGAAAATAGGCTATGTCCGGGTGTATTATCCCGGTACAGAAAAAAGTAGTACCCTTGGGACGTGGGAGAAACCGCGAGAAACTGCTTGTTTTCAAATAGATTTGAACTAAGCTATAACAGTTATCTGTTGAAAGTTCACAAAATTCGACCTTGTCTGAAAAATCTTAGGGCTTTCTACCCGATCCCTTGATCACTTTCGAGCCAACATTTTCAAGGTCCAAATAAAAGGGTCCATGATATAATTCAGCCTTTTCATTCACATAGCAGGGTTTACCCCTTTTTTGCCTTATTTAAGTGGACAATACCGCTTACCCAAAGGGTGTGAATTGAAATTGCATTGTGCGAAATCTTTTGTGTTACGCCTTTATTCGGTTGAGGTATACCTTAATAAGTTGGTAGGTACCTAATAGATTTTGTATTCTTTATGAAAACGATACCTACTAGCTTCCGCCTGCGGTTTTGGCCGTCTCCTTTGGGGACTACTTCACTTTTTTTCTCGTGGAAAATCATCAAATGACCCCATTTGATGATTTTCCACGCTTTTCATTCTCCCGCTTTCATTTTCCCGGTAAGGGTGCAGCTGGAGGGAGTGTCAAACTCTTACTGACTACATGACTAACCCACTATGTTCCTTCTGGAGGTCCCTGTGTGCCAGGGCCACGGTATCTTTTACGAACAACCCGCAGCCCAGGTAGTGGGAATTACTTCACTGCCCCTGACATATAGTAGTATAGTTGACCGCCTTCCTCGGTAAATAGACTCACTTGTAAGAATTTTTCAAATTAGTCTCATAGTTCCGCGTTAGACAAGTAGACTTTTCAGGTTGTATGATATACACATAGATTTGGTCTAGCTAGATACTTTAAAGTATTCTGTTGTAGTGAAAATAAACTGTCTGTGTGCTAAAGTTCATCCGAATGAGTTGTCCGTTCAACTTTCACTTTTATTTAAAGAATGAATTATTATGGTGATCCTAGCGTATTCATACGTGAGTATAAGCTCCAACTATCGTGACAATACTTGGCATAAAAGCCAACTATGAAAATTTTTAGTTTTATTTGGAATCTGGAACGCTTTAATCCCAAAAATGCCTTATTCACTCTTTTATCTAATATATCACATCACAAGATAACTATTTCTGGCAGAAGGCATACCTCCGAATTTAGAAAAATAAAATCTACAACTAGATCTCGGTTAGAAAAAAACATATGTTTACAAATAAAGTTATCATGCGCATTGCCACATCTGTCCGGTTGGCAGTCGCGCGAGGTCAACAACCCGGCTAGGAATAGACCGGCACTAACCTAGAACTTGATAACATTAGAAACACAGCGAAATGACTTCCATTCTGTTTTTGAAATCTGTTCTTTTTTTAAATGAATATTTTCATCTTTATGTGGCATTATTTTATGCCTGTTATTGGCTTTAGGAAATGATGTGTTTGGAAGCTTACCTGTTTGACTTTTGGGTTGCTGGTTAGTTCCACTGATTTGCTGCGGCCCTGGAACACGGTGGGCTTATTGCTTGGGTGGGTTAATTTACTGTGAAAGAACTGCTGTGTGGAGGCCTATTGAAGAAAAAGCTATTAATCCCGTTGCAGAAATCAGACCGAGTTTTACTCATGAGGTGCCCATGAATACCTTTAAGATTAAAAGCCATCCAATATGACGGATTCCGAAAATAAATTTCCAATTCCTGCAGTGTATATCTGTGTCGAAATTCAAGCAAACGATTAATATGCGAGGTTGCATGTACTCAATAAGGAAATACGTTCCTTAATCCCAATCGTTCTTGTAACAGTCAACGAAACGTCAAATACATCCTTATTAATTTTAATATATACGTAAAGTATGTCCGCCGTTATTTCAGTTTCATTATCAATTATCGAATCTTAACGAAGGCTTTTACTCCTTTTGGCTGTAATAAGGAAGTTTAAACATGCCCCATCGGCTGTACTTGGTATGTAAATGATAATTTCGACCCCTAAAGAAAGTGGCGATAAACTTCAAGAAAGTCTCGAGTTTCGGTTAATTTATTTTTATGGCTGCAAAATCGATGTGGATGGCAATATAAAAATTGGATATCGAAGATGACTAAGACGATGTAGGAGACCAACTTTCAATTACAATTTTACGTCAACTTTTTGACCGCCACGTCATAAAATGAAAGACGTGCCCTCAGCGCCCTAGCGCAAGAATTTATCTAACTACATTATTTTTATACAACTTTATCATTTTATCCAACTACAATATATTATGTAGGAGTGAGTTCGAAATTATATCGATTAAAACTAACCATTAATTTTTAACTTTAAAAGTCTGTCATGTAGTCGCGACCGTGGCGTCCTAAGCACTTTTTGACTTGTCATCTATACGTGACTGTGGCGGTCAAAAGGTTAAAATCAGAAAATATCTCCTATAAAAACCTGTCGGGTGGATCAATACTCGTATCATAAAATAAAAGTAGGCTTTCAGCCCTGCCCCGAAACAGTAAACTCCACTTTATTTTACGGCTTCCTATCTATTCTTAGCGAATTTAGACTTATCAATAGGGCTCAATCACGTTTCGACAAATTTATCTAAGCTCGGTCACTGACCCCTGGGTTCTTTACCCTCTAATTAAGGGTATAGCAGTGTCTTGGAATTTAATTATAGTTTTAAGTGATCTATTCGATTTCGAAGATAAAAATGTTTGAAGGCGATAATTTGGCTTTAGGAATTTTGTTTTGGAATTGCCAAATGTATTTATTATATTTGCTTAGATCAGGGAGGAGCAGTGGGTAGTTTGTGGCAGATGATCGGAAAATCATCAAATGGCCCCTGGTTGGATGTCGCTGTGTGTGCAGCTGGAAGGTGTGTCTGACTAAAACCCAAATGTTCCTCCTGGAGGTCTTTGTGTGCCAGGGCCAAGGTAACCCTTGCGAACAACCCGCAGCCCCGGCAGGCGGATTACAGCTCTACAATGCTATTCAAAATGTGTCGTGATTGAGTTACCTCCCATTCAGAACTGATCCCAGATGGCGAAAACCACAAAGCAATGCTTAAGGAAATTATGAATATTTTCCAATAAATACTACCTAGTTTACGCAAAACTTTAACACTGTCGGTAACGGTAAACCTCTAAACATTTGTCCGGTAACCCAGTTGTATTTGTCATATTTAAACCGTAGTTTCTACGAATAGTATTGATTGATGTGTCACTTAATTCTAAGTTAACCGCTGAAGCCATTACCGTTGTGGTTTGCAATATTTAAACAGTTATTTAAAACAATAAGTCATCATTGTTGCTATTATTGCTAATTTATTGTTTATTGTTCACAAGTTATTTGTAAAATTGTAGCTGTTTTGTCTCGTAAACAAATTGTAAAGAGCTAGAGTAATTTTGTCCTCTTTTGTGACTGGACGTTTTCATAAATCAGTTCATCTAGTATCTGTCCGCTGTTTATCGCATGAACAAAAGTTAGCAGAACTAAGGGCCCTATGCAGTGACTCCGAAATCAATACTAATGTTATCCTAATATACTATTATAAAGGCGAAAGTTTGTAAGTATGGATGTATGGATGTTTGTTACTCTTTCACGTAAAAACTACTGAATGGATTTGAATGAAACTTTACCACAATATAGCTTATACATCAGAATAACATATAGGCTACTTTTTATCCGGGTATGGAAAGTACTTCCTTCAGAAAGCGGGTGAAACCGCTGGCGGAAGCTAGTAATGTTATAAAGCTGAAGAGTTACATTGCTTATTTAAAAGCGCTAATCGCAGTAAATATTGAACCGATTCAAAAAAATATTTTGATCTTAGAAAGGCCATTTATCGAGGAAGGCTTTTCACCAGGATGCGCGGAAATTTTCTCACGCCACGCGATTGAATTCGCTGGGACGCAACGCTACTTTGGTTATAATGGAAGAGTAGATAGATAAAACTAAGGTACATATTGTGTATTTACTTATTTGGTGATTTATCTCCTAAAACCTCTGATTCAAGGGTCACCTTGAAATTCCTCTTTCCACCTTATTTCCTTCTGTTTAACACTTTTGAGGTGCTAATTTGTATCCTCTACTTATCTCTTCTTGTGGTTAATTAGTTAAGCGATATGTTGGTTTTTCGATGACTATATCTTTTAATTGTGTGGTTTTAGGGGTTGGGTACATAAACAAGGACCCTATGCGGTACTTACCTACCTGGCCCTCGTCGTTTCTACGTCCTAAATTTTAAAAGGTCTGCCTTTTCAACCGAAATATTTAGGCGAATGATCACAGACTGTTTTAATGTTATCAAAACAAATTATCAAAGCTAAATAAAAAAATATTAATTTTATTATTTACTTATATAATATGAAACAAATATTAATTAAACTAGTTTTTTCTTAAAGTGGATTATTATTATCTTGCTTGCAGCTTCTATTTCAGTAAAATAAAAAAAAATATATAAATACCTGTATAAATGTCAGTTAGCTCGTGCCATTTTGCAGCAAGGCACGTCGTAGCGCAAGTTTAACTCTTAGTTTATTTATTTTTGAATGTATTAATATCTATTTTCAACATATGACGACCTTTGAAAAAAAAAACATTAATTTTAATTAATATCTAGGTAATAATAACTTGATAACTGTATTTATAAACCCAACAGAGCAAGGAATTTCCTACAATACAAAGGAAAATTTATAAACGCTAAATTACTAAACGCAACGCATAACTATTTTTCAGTCTTTTAGCTTTTTATCCAACCTTAATAGCACACCAACATTCCTTCACAAATTCTGCTCCTTTTTTATGTAAAACGATCTATATGTTTTTTTGATTACATTACGTAAACAAACCCCTTTACCCTGTAAGGTGAGGTACTCAACACAGGTCGGACATGACAGCGCTGCATCTTTTATCCTAGAATCTAGGTCAGGCCGACATCCAGGCCGCGTTCCTGATATGTGCCCTACATCCAGCTAAATACCCTAGTATTTTTGTTGCACTATGTTTTTAATAGTTCACCCAGATACAGGCTATGAGGTCAAATTCTAGAAAGTTCGTTTTGGTAAATTAAAACGAGATTCTTTGAAACACGGCAAAGGACACCCTGTTGTTTGCATGTATTTTTTATAATACGAAGAAATCTTAGTGATTTGTATACATTTATCGATATGTAGGCTATATTGGCTATTGAGATTTGAACATTATTCGCAAGATTATTTCGCGACTGATTATTGACCGCCGGCGGTTTTACACGCGTCCCGCGGGAACTACTCCGCGCACCCGGGTAAAAAGTAGGCTATCGCCATCCTCGATAGTGGGCTAGTGGGCTGCCTAAAACTGAAAACAAAAGCATTTTTCAAATTGATTCCATAGAGTTGAAAAAAAAATCTCTTCAGCGTTATAAAATAAGTAAATAGGTTAATATACATAAATGTGCTTTTCTTTTTATTACATACCTACATAATAACAAAAATATCTTTCATTCACTTCCAGAACACAAGTAGCCAATCAAATTATGAAGAACTATTTTAAAATATGAATGTAAACGTTTACAATTCGCGTGTTTTTGCAAGTAGACCTGTCTTATGTCTGAAATTCAGATGTAACCTTGATTATGAAACCGTTTGGCTGGCAACAGTATTAGCCTGGTTGTGATGCCAAATAACCTTTTAAGTAGATGTAAAGGCGAAAGGCTATTTGGTAACTTTATAAGGCATAATTTTTAAGGTTGGAACCGTACCATGTAATGCGTTAGTTATTGTGTGTCATCTGACATAGTGCAGCATTTGTTCCTTTACTTACATATAATCCTTATCAGTAAGTGTCATGATAAAGAAAGCTTTGTATTTAGTAATTTTCTAGTAATAGGGTATGATAGCAATGTATTTCTTTCTTCTTATTTTCTTTCTATGAAATCCCGCGAAACTTTAATAACAACACTGTTAGACGCGTTAAACGCTTTACTGACATCGATGAAATCTTGTCAATATATCCAAGAAGTAGATGGTACCCTAAAGACGGAGATAAAAGCTACTCTTTATCTGAGTTCGTAACGTAGATTCCGCGGGACACTCCCAGGGGTTCGCAATCTACAGGTTGAAAAACACTGCCGTAAAATATTACATCATACTGCCACATATGCCTTGATTTATTTCCACTATAGTAACAGCCTATGGTCAACTGGAGTGTGTTACAAAACATACAATTAATGTGTGCACCTTGCTTACTAATGTTTTTTTTGTACACACGTATTAGATTACACATTATGACGTATAAATACGTCAGCCTTAAGTAGCACATAGCAACATCTGAGTTTAATTCATTGTTCTAATTCGTGACCTCCCATTCCAATTCCTTGGCCTAAAATTTTAATAACTATTATCAAATTAATCATATTATTAACTTATTTCGTAAATATCAACAAGATTTTTTTATGATAAATTCAATTTGTATTGTGTGCTCCAATAATTTTGAGGTTAGGATCCACAAAATAGCGTAACAAGGTTATTCTTGTTTAAAATTAATGGAAATATTTCCATATATTAATAATAAATCATTAATAAATTAAGATATAAAGATATATTCAAATATGTAGCAGAAAGTTCCGATCTATGTTAATGTTTAATTCTAATTATATAAATTTAAAACTGTCTCCTGTGCACATAGGGCGTTTTAATCCCTCTTGGATAGGTAACTATGTATCTTTTAGTTAGTAATTGGACGTGAAATGTAATACTTCTTTCATTCTAAGGATGGAAAAATTGGGCGTTTCTTTATTCTAGATTCTTCTAGTTTATGTGCACACTTACCACGTTATCACGTTCACGCATGCGTTAGCGAAACCTATATCAAACTTTACAAATACTCGTAATACTTTATTTTTTTAATGACTTTAATGAATGTCTTAATGTTGTTAACCCCTGTAATTTGATGAAAGATTAAATGATTGCGATCTATTCGCGTTAATTGTTGCTTAAGGTTTTAGATTTATTTTGGAGGGACAATGAAATATGGTGTTGTGAATATCATAAAATCATAATAGTGTAATTAATTTAATTTCAAAAGATTTTTCTTTACATTATTGTGTAAAAGCCATTGCCTTCAAAGTTTATGTTATAATGTTTCATGTTTTGTAAAACACCCTGTTTGTTCAGCAATTTTGAAATGAGAGTCTTTGGTATCTGATTAGTACAGACGCTACCACATTAACCTACCTCAATCTATCAAATTTAAATAATGGATTTTCAACCTCATCACAGGTTCGTATAGATTGACCTGCTGTCGTTTGTACTATCACCAACTAGCTTTTCTTAAAGTCAGGTAAGATTTGAATTTTATAGAATATTATTATGTGAGGCCAGTTTGATCGATGGCAACGCTTGGCGAGTTTGGTCCAACTATCTTGTCTTTAAGAGTTGATCCATGTTTTGGAAGGCGCATTAAAGTAGGTGTGTCCAGGTTGTCATTTATACAGCTTGTGGTAGTCGTTTAAATCTCACAGACAGACTGGTCATTCTTACCAAGGGGTATCGGTCACGCTCACGTAACTAGATTGAAGTCGGATAGTCAGTAATGTAAAACATTGGTACTCGGTTTGATCCTGTTAGACTGAACTGACTTCAACATAAAAAAGCTAAACAACTGATGAATATAGCGTGTTAAAAATAACTTACATCTCTTTAAGCGCCGATGACTACTAACGTTTAGATAGACCATCTTTTTTACAATCGATTAGCATAAAAAAATAGAATTGTTTGAAAAACAAGCGTCAGTAATTTGCCATTTAAATGTAAAAATGTATGCCACGTAATAAATGCGAACGGAGTATAAATCATCTCAGCATGTTGCGATTAATTGATAAGTCCTGATCACGCGATCATCGAGACCAACCCATTATCGATAGTATGCTAATCAGCTGAGATATAAATATATGCTATAGTATAAGATGCATAGGGCACTAATATACCATGTATTCTAAAACATCACGTCAGCGTTTGCCCAAGATTAGGCAGACCTACTCTCTAGACTTTTGGGAGCGAGCTTTTAAATCTTGGCCCTTTCCGTGGGGTTCTCGAGAGACTTGGTCGTTATCTATGCCTTCATGGGTCCTGGGCCCTAAACCTGAAAGCCGCTGGCACAGCTCTTTTAGCCCTGGAGACTGTATATACTCAAGTTGGTAATTCGTAGGATACGCGTATTTTACCTTAGAATTGGCATTAAATATATAGCTACCGTAGCTGTATACAATGCATACGTAATTGCTTCTCAGCTGTTTTACTCTCAAAACGTAACAAACGGATAGACGCTTTGCCTCTGAGCCGCTAGGAAGGATACATAAGAAGTTAATAACTGTGTAACTAAATTACCTTTCATCACCATTTAAGACTTGCATTTCGAGTTCCATACTACGATATCCTTTGTAAATGTTGCATAACCGCATCAAACGGGAATAACGAGATGGACCTGTAATGTTAGCAACACCATGAAGGACTTCTCTGACGCAGCAGCCGTGAATAATGCGAACACTGCCTTAGTACTATTTTTAGTATTTAATTATGAGATTTTGAATCGATTTACGCGTGAAATTAATTGATGGTGATGGTTTCAATTTTATTTTCATTAAAAGTCTAATAATTACCCAACAACAATTATTATACAGATTTACTATAGAAAAGATTAACAGCAGCTTATCAATAGCGATGATTAATCTTGGTCATGCTGTAGGATATAGGAACTTATCACTTTCTCTTGAGAAATGGGTTTTAAGATATCTATACGTCGATGACATTGTCGACCCCTCGCAACATGAACGGCTGTCTTCCCTACGTACACTGAAACATTTCAAATAAGGCTACGAGTTTATCGATAGATAGATTTATCTTATCGTAATCACAGGTGGACATTCAACACTGACCGTTTATCGACAATTATTCCTGACACTAACTCTAGAGTCGCAGATTTCTGCTATGTAGTTAAAAACATTTGACTTGAAAAGGACAATTTTAATGCAAATGCAAATAACATGACGCGAACTTCGAAACTTGCTTTAGCTATGTGAATTGCAAATGAATATATTCAACATTTACCCATAATTTGCAGTTTTGAATGAAGTTGTTATTGCAGATTGGTTTAAATTCCACGTTGTGTCTTAAATGCCTTTTTTCCGGTAGATTTTTGTGTTCTATCAAAGCTTCTTATATCTGAAGGCAATATAATCGCAATATTGAAAATTCTCTAAAACTTATATTGCAAATTCACTAGGCCATCCTATTCAGCACCAACCTTTGTATAGAACTCCAAAACCTTAATAATCTCTCTGTTATCACCATCAACAAGATCAAATACAGTTTCATTCATAGAAGTTGACCATATTCCTGTTCCGACTCTGCCCTCACCCAGGATATTATCAACTGTACTAGGTCCTTATGCACTTGACAATCCTACGTAGGAAAGCAAATCGGCCTTTGAAAATGTCCTCCACCCGAACAAACCTTTTCTTTTTGAGTATTTATTCAATAAAATGTTAAAGGCATTCGATTCATGGTCACATCACCATTCTTTAACCTTGAACGAACTATTGCGAATTGTTAGGATTTTGCAATAATATGCCGTAACATTAGATTTTATTTGTCGGTTCGTATTATGTCTCCGATTCGCAATGTTATCAGATATCGATCAAACTTTTGTATTTATAAAGATCAGTAGCTTGGTTTGGTTACGGTAACGTCAGCCTGTGATTTGTATTGACTATTCCGTTTTATTTCACCTTCGAATCCCTGTAGACCCTGATGTCACCTTGGAAACAGATAAAGGTTATTTTTATCCAAGTCCTTGAAGTAGTCTTAGAAGAGCCTGGTAAATCCGCTCATCGCTAGAAGCCAATATTTATCAAAGTAGTTGAAATTGATATTTTCGTCTTTATTACACACTTTTTTCAGATGTTTCGAGTCTAGTTTCTCTAAGGAATTCTTGATTCACACAAATTTTAACGGTACAGAATATTATTAACAATCGTAGCAAATTCTCAGAATGTTTCCAAATCTACTTTCTCTAGTTACTTGATAAGTCGTGTGAACTATTCTATGAAATAACCGTGTCTCTGGTGTTTCAAAGCAGAGTTTGGGAAACGTCATTCATGACTCTAATCTTCCGAGGCCACTCAAAAAATGCTTTGCAAGTGTGTTTAGTCTTTAAAAAATTTGGTCATTAAACCCTTTAGTAGTAGTAGTAGGTATAGTTCTCCCCAAAACTTTACCACTTTTCTCTATACTTAGCCTGGTCCTTCCAGATTCTCCCCACCGTTTGCACGATGTTAGCTGCTACAGAGTGCAATGTGCAATTCAATAGTTGTGCGTGCGTCTAAGCACATCATTATCATTTTTTCTTCCTTATGATCTTGTTTTATGCTTTACAAACAATTTATCATAGCAGTATCAATTTTTGGAAAACTTTTCACATGATGCTTTTATTAAACCACTACAATAATGTGATGAAATTCGTCAAAATCTTTGCCGGTAGTTGTGCTAGATATACATATATAGGTATCCATTAATTCTTGTATAGATGTAAGTACATGAAATTGATATCCTATCCATCCTATTGTGCCATGTGGTCGTCACCTTAGATACGAAATCTAAAAATAACTGTAACTATCTTGTTTCCTTTGCATGTAACGTTTAGAACTTAATCTGATACAATCATCTCATTACGATTGACATGCAATTGACGTCAAACAGCAAACAGCTCTTAGCATACCTGTAATCATAGTTTCATAACAGCACTTAGCGAATTGATTGTTAACTCTTTATTCAAATACGGAAAAATATTATGGTGAATAAAAATAATTTTCAAAAATTATTACATTGGTATTCATTCAACGTTTCTTTTTGTTTGTTACTCTCCTCTTGTTCTTTTTTCTTTAATTCATTTTAATAAGTGAACACTTTCACTGCCAATTTAAATTTGTCAAAAAAACAAAACACTCTTGTACATATGCGTACTTCATTAGGAAATACATATATACGAGCATTATGTTTGCGAGCGTGTTTCACCACCTACGAATAAGTTTTATGTAGTTTATATGGTAGATAATTTCATACAAATTCTGTTCTATTTTTTAATTTAAGTGGTAGATAGGTGGCTATTCGGACATTGTGAAACTGGCCCTTAGTATTTTATTTTCTTTGAACACTTTAAGACTTCAACCCAAAATGTTGCTTATCGTCAGAATTGTAAACGTTACAATATCAAATATCAACAGATTGTTGATTGATTATGAGTGTGACAAATCTTACACGTCACATCCACTATCTTTACTTTTAGCTGTTTAGCATTATGACTAATGTCGCTAAAATGATAATAAGTATGAAATCACAATACATTTTTGTCCACTATCGCCCCTGCTTTAAGCATTTGCTGGTACTAGGAGCGCATAAACGCACACAGGTTTCTGCAAGCCACTTCACTGCACACTTGCACAACCGGTCCGCGTGCCGCACACAGCATTGAAAATTACGTCATGTATTTTATTTAGCCTTATGTAGAGCTTGGCATACCTATGTATACGCGCGGCAAGTAAGTCACGACGCACCTCCTACGCGTTATAACAGCCTGGTACTTCAAAAGCCAGAAAGGATTCAAAAGGACCTTTTATTGAGTGCCTTTTTGCGTTTCCAAGACAACAATATTTTTTTTCATAAAAGGATATTGCTTGAAGTTGTACTTTAAAATTTTTTACTTGTATTTTATTACATTTTTATTTATTTTACTAATGAAGGATCTTTTTTTTTATTATAAAATTACAAATCAAGTTTATCGTATTGTGTTTAATCCGTGAGGGCTTGCTTTCATTGCGCACCAATATTGACCTCGGTCTTGATAACTTTTAACAGTACTACTATTTTAGGTGTGCCATAGGGCACCAACCTTAGACATCTTGGTATATGAATTTCCCAGGATATATTTTTTGGACGACTTTTTACGTTTACTCATGATTCTCTATCATTATCATCATTATTTGATAGAATGACATGTAATGCGTTAATGATAAACATACACGCAACTCCCTATCAGGCAAACAACCATTATAAAAAAAAATGAACGCCACTTTGACGTATGAAGGTTCATAGAAAAGTTTGGTTGGATTTTCAAAATTTAGAATGTGATTTTTTGGTGCTCTACAATTTTAATATGACTGTTATTAAAGGGCTTGGTTCTGTTATACCTATCATGCGTTAAGCCTATGAGGATTGAGTACCGCTAAAATATAAGAATCATCATATTACAGATGAATTCGCATCTAATGACCAGATTCCAGATGTATACGTGAATGATTTTATTAATATCACGCACAAAAAAATCAATTTGATGTTTTTTTTATTCCAATATCTGCACAGCAATCAATTAACATAAGTTCGCTAAAAACCTTCTATAAGAAAAACTATGGGATTATGTTAAACCGATATTGAATGAGGCCTTGACAGCTATCCATTAGCTGCATAATAAAGATGAATCTAATAAAATAAATTATCAGTGGAACCCTGACATAAAATTGAACAAAAACACAATACATACATACATGCATAATTGGTAGCTTGATAACGATGTATTTATTAGAATAAGGTAATCTTTCAAAGTCATTATGGTAATCTCCTTTCTGGCGAAGTTCCACTAAATCGTTATGGGTTTTAGCTTTTCATTATATCACTTTATCATTATTTATTTTTTGCCGTTTCAATACTGGGGATATCCCTGTTACATCCGCATATAAATGTTAATCTGTTCTTCCCAAAGTTTTAATATCTGTTTTGTTTATATCATCATCATTATCTCAGCTGTAGGATGTTCCCTGCTAAACATGGCCTATATGGTCCCATCTACTTTAAAAGGACTAATTGCAACGTCATCACCTGTTATCGTATCATTTCAAGAGAGTTCGTTATTGTCCACGGTTTTACAGGGTACAGATATACTCTAAGAATAGTCATTTGTGCCTCTATCAAAGATAAAATAATGAAGTATTGTTACTGTTACCATAATAAGGAAGATCCTAACAGACTTACTTCCACGTGTACGTAAGTATCATTCTGTTTTTCAAAACGAACAATAAGTCCATCACATTTAACGAAATCACCCTATATATTACCTCTAATCATTGTGTTTACTGTAACTAACTGTACTTAATCGATATTATTAAGTTGTCATTATCTACTGGTATTCGTGTAACTTATAATGACGTATTTCACTGTCCTCCAATGTTGACGTCAGTCGTTAGATTATGAATGGAGTGCATTAAAATGGCTTCCTCCCACACCACGCCCACAATATGAGTGTTACTTTAAAATTTCACTTCTCACTCTGGTATCTTTTATTTTATAAATCTTTGCGACAATGCAACTGTAGCTATAGGAGCCGTATTACCTATGTAGGGTGCTTTTCAGTTCACATGCCTTGTGTGTTACATTGATGAAAGTTTTTTTTTGTCTGGTACTGAATTTTGGATTATTATTATAGCGGGCAATATGACCATGAAATCAGGGAACCTGTATTTATAAAAAAAATACTAGCTTCCGTCCTTGGTTTCACCTGCGTCCGTGGAAATCACTCCCATCTTTAAATAAAGAGTAGCATCAGTTGGTATCCATCGCATTATCTATCTTAATCGGTTACTTTCTAGTTGTAATCATTTAAATCTGGACTGAATGCTCTTCATGTAGTCCAAATATAGGATAATGCGTTTTAGTATTCCGACGAAATACTATATTATGAGTAATAGCAGTCGCCTTAAGTGCTTTTGCACACGCGACAGCCTTCGATCGATACTCATCATGAATGTCTTGATAAACACTTTTATTGCAATTGTTTGTTTGACAATATCTTGCAGTATTAGTGGCCAAGTTGAATATAATGCATCTAGAATAGTTTTATACTACCTAAGTTCTTGATGTTTCCATGTATAATAGGACTGTTCCTTATCCCCCCTGAGAATTGTTGCATTGCCCAAAAATATTTGTAGGTGTCTGTCGTATAAATCTGTCGGTTTCTCATCTGTCTGTTTGCAATTAACTGCTGAACGGATTTTCACTTTGTTTTCACCAATATGACAATGGTGTCTAATTTAAACCCGTGTGGAGCAGTAGCATGTTGCTTATAAAGATATAACACTATTAAGAATGACTACTTCTTCAGGGAATTCAAAGCGTGATGCTATTTCAATATACCCACTTAGTATTCTAAGTCCCATAACACCGTGGTAAGATACTTATCTAAAGTACATGAACAACTTCAACACAATATGAAGAGATACCTAGCACAATAGTTTTATAGAAAACGATCCTTTGTTATAAACCACTGTCACGGTTGTGGGCGAACTTTAGAAAGGGGAAAGCAGATGCAGACATGTCTATATATTACTAGATCTACTTAAAAGGGAATACATACTCGTGAATATCTAGACGCTCCCCTGGTGTTTATCACAGCATACTAATCTAATAAACACAGTAATGAATTTGTTTGTCGATGTGATTGAGCTATCATTTTTATACCTAGAGGTAGGTGGCACCTTGGAGATGTCGATTGCCTTTTGTTCCGCGTTCGGGAAGTAGGTAGTTCCTAGGAGATAAAAGCTTTAAATACTTTGTTATTCTTTATAGTCTGCCTTTCGAACTAATTAACTAAAGTAACCAAGGTTGTACCGCCGTACTGAACTTATCACAGATTTGTCATGTCTGAAAGTGCAAGGCCATAAGACAAGTTGCCGATAACGAAGACTTCACGGAGAAAAAATGTTATTCATAGGATATCTCTGATAGAATCGTTTTCTAGGAAGCTACGATCTCATTACTTTCTATATCAAGCGGTTTAATATTTGATACTAAGAAAAAATCTAAATTCATAAGTGTTTCAAATTCTTGTATCATCCTACATTATTCATACAACATTACTAAACATTTGGATTTTCCAAAAACATGTATTTTAAAATCAGAAACGGTATATGCTACAGGCTGATTGGAGACTCAGGCATTTCTTAATTTTGATTGGAATTTAAAAATGCAAAATTTATGCTTGAGGTCAAGTAAAACACCCCAAAATTATGAACGAGTATTCAATGTTAATTAAGCAGCTAAACAGGTCAATAGCCTTTTAATTAAAAAAAAAAAAACAAGAGCCTAATTATTATAATTTCCATTGTTACAGTGTATGAAAGCGTACGTGGAGTTCGAAGTGTGCAACGGCGCGTACGAAGTCTCCTGTCCTGATGCAAGATGCAGGGTTGGCGCGGCTCTGAACTTGGAGGAGATATCCGACCTGGTAGAACCTGCGGTTATGGAGAAACATCTCAAGTTCCGCCTTAATCATGGTCAGTATGTAGTTGTTGTTGTTGAATTTTTCCGTAGTTACCCTTCGTTCTTGTCCTGGCAATATCTCGGTCTTCCAATGCCATTTGTCATCTGTTGGAACAATTCACTTATCGCTTCCTTGATCTACCTTTTGTATCATACAAATTCGTATTTGTAGGAAATGTTGATCTGTATAACATAAGCTGATTAACCAAATGTTGACGGCCATCCACTCTGACGTCCATTTGTAAATATCTACTCACAAGTATTTCATCAACTACCATCATATCACAACTGATAAGTACTTACTCAAATGTATATTAAGCTTGGTTTGTTTCCATCATGCTCTGATTGTAGACAGCTCAAGCTGATCATCCTCAGTGATGCGTATCAGCTCGTCTGCCACTGACGTGCATTTTGCCCCGGTCTGTTTCACAGCGATTACTCGCCTCGGCTGCACATTATTGAACCATTTGCTCTCACTATGTACTGTACTAACTTCCATAGCTGTGTTGTTTAATGTGATTCTTTATCCAAGTTTTTCTTTCTACCGTCTGTTTTGTAGTTATTATATACAGACGCCAGCACATCAACCTACCTTAATCTGTCAAATTTCTTTATAGATATTCAACCTTATAACAATTTAATTTAACGGAATTTTAATATTCAATTGGTAAAATTTGACAGATTCGGGTAGTTTGACCTGCTGGTGTCTATACAACTTATACTATGAGAATAATTTTGAAGCTAATGATATCAAACTGTATGAGAATATTATCAATGTTCGTTTATTCATTCTTGATATTTTGTAGTGTCTTCCCACGTAAATCGATTTAGCGAACCCGTGTAACCTAAATTATGAAACTCAATTTGTAAAAAGCGGTTAGGAGAAATTACTGTTTAACGAGCTTTTATGAAAAGGTCAACTACAATTGCACGAATCCGCGAAGCGAGCAAGAAACTCCGTGAATACTCATTATAAGGAAATTAAAAGAAACAAAAGTAAGTAGGAAGTTGGTAAGCGACGAAAGCAATGACATTGTGGCCTCACAGTCTATGTGTTTCCTGATTAAACATGTTGTAGGTTTACGATATCCTGATCAGTTTTCACGATAAGCAGACGCGATATAAATGGGACATTTTGAAAGGTAACTGTCAAAACATACAAACCCAATAAGGACAAGGTCTGAATACTTTATCTCCGCCTAATCAAAATGTCTTTGATAACGATCAAATTCTGCAAAGGAATAATATGATAACTAACATTACATGTGAAATCAAAGGGAAAGGTAATTTTGCTAGCGTAAGGACGCTTTTACTCATATATCGTCGTCGGGATTTATTTTAATGAGTTCTAGGAAAAACTATCATTGATTTCGCTCAGCCGGACAACAGGCACTTTTTCTAGAGCTATTCATAACGTTTTCCTGGCTTAAGGTTTTTTTCTTGGCTCCTGAGAAATCATCATTATCATCATCATACACCTTCTGTGTGTCTTGTCACATAATTATGAACCTTTTACTCGTTTTAGGTAACTCAACGCAATGCTAAACAGAAACAGACAACTTTAAATAATTAACTTTTAGTTACTCGTTCGTCAAATCTAACCGGTAGTACCGGAATATTGAATTTTCAACGTCAGATTTCGAAATATCCTAGCTATATTGGCTAAATTTATATTTTCTTTACAGAGGTGGCGATGGACTCGGGTCGCGCGTTTTGCCCACGCGTGGGCTGTGATACGGTGGTGCACGTGCGCGCCGCCAGTCCTGCCCACTGCCCCACCTGCCGGCATGACTTCTGTTCGCAGTGCAACCAGGAGGTAATAATTAACATTTCGTTATTCTCCACTCTATGGCCAAATTAAAATGACCGTAAATGAATATGGGTCGTCAAAATACATATATTGTCTGAGGGAGTGCTAGATCTTTAGTTCAACAACCATAAAATTATTATTTAATTTAGGTAGGATTCTCAATGGTGACTTTTGAAAATAATTAATTACCTACCTGTACTTCCCTACCCTGATCAACGTCTTACACAAAAAGGGTTATTCCTTTCAATGCCACAGACTATAAATAACAAGGTTCAAGTACGACGTAACACGAAGTCATACCACTCTCAGTAATGTAGTGGAAAGTCTTTTCAACGTGCAGCCCATTGTCAAAACAAAATGGCCCCCGTTTCGCTTTCCCGCCTAATCCTTTTGTTCATTTTACGCTGCGTCGACGCTGCGGTACCGGTCCGACGATCAACTGAGACTAATCTTGACTTTTGGATTCCATTTGTTTAAGTGCTTTATAAATAACGAAGATCCTGTGTCAATGTTTACGCTTTAATGGCGGTCTACGCTGATGCATTGATCTTTGAGTTTGCAAATACCATCAGGAGCTGTAATGATTAGAAGGTTTATTTAAACCCGGTTTTAAGTAAGACAGTGAGAATGAGAACAACAGTAATATATTATATTCTATTTTACATTGAATGATGAGAGTAAGCTGACCCCGACCCCAACCCAGTTAATTAAAAGAAGAATAAATCTTTCAACAAAATGTCCCCAATATTTTTGTATATGTCCCTAAGCAAACTAGGTTGAAAAGTAGAATATAATTACACAGATTTTCACTTTAGTATAGCGAAGTATTTTGTTTAATGAATAAACAAACATCTCAGTCTGTTTATTAGGTGCGTGTGTAAATTAATCTTTCGTTTTTAATTTTCGTTATAAACTTAGGATTAGAGAAAGACATTTACCATCCTGTTGTCATCACTCCCCGAACAAGTTCTGTGGATAAACGAAGGAGAAAACCCGTCGAAGAAAGTTAATCATAGTTCCAATAAAAGAATATGAAACAGATAAAGAAGGGTGTTCTGTGGAAACCTCCTTCGATATATCTTTAGATAATGCTTCCAGGTATCAATAATCATGAATAGCAATTCTTTAAACAAAAAAAAAACACTTCGAAAATATTTAACTTCTCGTAGGAGCTGATGGCATAATGACAAAGGCAATGAAAAAATAACTACATTCCTGCTTTTTATGCTTCCATATTTAAAAGAAGATTCGACCAATCCCATAATTTAATTAAAACTATATGTTTTAACAAACTATATGAAGAGATAAAACCTCTACAGTACCTAGAGCCAATTTTAGCATTTATTTTCACAATACTGTTTTTTAGAACGTGCAATTTAACTCGGTAAATGTAATGACGCTCGCGTTACATAGCACAGCATAAAAAGGTCGACATTTTTTCTACTATCCTGCATCTGTAGCGAGTCCCCTTTCACGTTGGCTCTTAGCTCTCAGCAACTGGGTCGAGATGGCGAACAATGCAGCCAGCTAACCTACCGTGTCACAGTTGCCTACTTGAATGTACTGGTATTAAATAGACCAGCTTGGTTACTTGTTTGAGGAAATATAGTAAGGGAATTTACTTCAAAAATGTATGTTACAATTTCGGAATTCAACTTTGGAATGCATATTCTTGCGCGTTTAATTTGTCCTAGAAGTAATTAGCGAAATTAAAAAGATAGATACTAAATATGTCTCACCTTTTTCCTATTGATTAGTAGCAAACTAGTCTAACAAAGGTATTATAAAGGGCTCTGTCGAGGCTGCGGGTTGTTCTCAAGAGTTGGCATGGTACTAGTACACAGGAAGTTCTGTGACAGTCCATAGCTTGCACCCTCAGCGGGAGGGGTCACTTGATGATTTCCCACGATCAAAAGGCCTTCTAATGGGCTCACTACACGAAAAAACTCTCATCTTCTTATATACAATTTTCTTGCAAAAGATCAAACTGTAAGACGGTTATATAGTGTTAACTCTAAATAACAACTTCGGACATTTATTGCGTTTCTTAGCTTCCATTCAAATAGAGATATATTCTTCTACAAAGATCATCATTTTCCGCGAGGAGTAATTTTGTATTCAAAATGTGGCATTTTATCCTTTCATTTGAGCGCTGCTTTCGCTTGCCTTATCCCCGCTTTGATGTCGAGAATAGTCGGGGATTTGTCGCCCGAACTCTGAACCACGATTTGCCCTTTGAGCGGCTTGCGAATATTTATATTGACACTATTTTTAGATTATTTTAGCCCAGACATCTCTGCTGTAGTTCTGGTTATAGTGCAGTGTGTGTTACGGTTTCAGTCGTAAAAAATATAAATGTTTCTTCCTTGTGTTATGTCACACCCTTAGTCTCGGGATCGCTTAAGTGATATAGAGTTGGAAATTACGGTATACTTATGTCGAAAAACGAAACTCTTAGCTACCTACTTAGCTTAAAAAAAAGATATTGCTGTTTATTCAGCAAAAATCGCGCATTTCAACATCCTTTATGACTACGACACATTGTCTAGTCTCGACGAATGGTAACATAGTGCAACACAATATGTTATATGTATTAGTAAGAATGAGGATTCAGAAGGCAGGATTCAGAATTTGTATACCATACTAGCTTCCACCCGCGGTTATACCCGTATCTTGAGGGAAGTACTTTCCGTACCCGGATAAAAAGTATCTATCCTATGTCCGTCTCCTGGTTCAAAGCTATCTCCGAACCAATTTCCAGCCAAATCAGTTCTGCCGTTCTTCAGTTATAACCAGTGTAATTAAGACGACTTTCTAACACACATTTTCTCTTTCAGTGGCACGGCGGTCTATCCTGCGAGGCAGCAGCCGCCTCTTCCTCAATGGGGGGTGCGGGCGCACCACTCCTACCAGACTCGGAGCTCATCAAGCTATGTCCCATGTGCCGTGTGCCCATAGAGAAGGACGAGGGCTGTGCTCAGATGATGTGCAAGCGCTGCAAGCATGTCTTCTGTTGGTACTGTTTGGCATCGCTTGATGTGAGTATTTCAATACTAGATTCCTACATACATATTTCGTCAGAATAAGTGTGTTTGAGAACGCTTACAGTACTTTTACAGGGCTTGCTAGTTTATAAAAAATATGCAATTGGATACAAATGTGATATATTTCAACTACATACCTAATTGATACGGAATTTTTAGAATTAAACTTCTTAGCTTCTGAAGGAAGTAAGCATAAGGTCATAATAATAATTATTGACAAAAAGTCGATGCTACTACATATAATAAAGACAGACGACTTAAGTACACCATATACACCTATACACACTTAATATGGGCTGCGGGTTGTTCGCTAGAGTTCCGTAGCGTGACAGAGACCTCCAGAAGGAACATAGTGGGTTTAGTCAGTAGGAGCTGCACCCTCAGCGGGAGTGATCATTTGATGATTTCCCTTTATTATTTCAATAATATAACTGTTAATAAAGTGTGCCTTTTTAGTATGAATTATATTTAATTCGTAACAAATTCATTTAAAACGCTTTAAAAGTATGTACCTTTCACTAAGTTTGTCACAACTATCAAGTTTTCGGTTAATTACACTATAATTGCATATTCATACGTTCGCTCCATGACCGAGGTCTATGTACTTTAGATTAGATTCAATACTTTGAACAAAGCAATTACGTCATCACCTTTAAATTTCAAGACTATAAACCTAACAACCTGTTGGGGTATAGGTGTGATCAAATTAAAATCGTTTACCGGTCATAAAAAAAAATACTTTAAAACAATACGAGTTCGAATGGCGCTCTTGACGATTTAAAAAAATGGCAGATTTAAAATCCTTTGGCAGATTTAAAAAAATATATTTCTTACTGTCTTCCTTTAGCGGTGTCATTTGCATTCCCACTCAGTGCACCAAGATAAAAAGCCTTTCTCGGTAATGATACTGAACGATGATTTTTAGTCGGCCATGTAGTTCCTGAGACTAACGCCTTTAAACAAACAAACTCTTAAGCATCATCATTTATATCATCCCACTGCTGGGCACCGGCCTCCTCTCACACAGAGGAGGATTGAGCATATATGTTTTTTTTTTTTTTAATATTAAATCACTTACTATTTAATTCAGTTCGAATTTGTATAATCCATTATTGTGATTATATCATATTAAGTTTTTGCATGTCTAAAAGAGACTATACTATTTTCCATTTATTTTTCCTACTATCATTATTTTGCGAACGCTGGTTAACCAGTAATTGGGGACTGATTACTCAGTCCCCCTAAGACAAAAAAAAAATACATGAGCTCTACTAAACTCAGAAGCTGTTGGTTGATCTTAATAATAACTAAATATTATTTTTATATCTACGTATCATCTATCTCAAGTATTAGCGATTGAAACTACTAATTAGTTCCACGGTATTAGGGCCGGGGACAGGTCGCAGCTTGTTTTCTAATTAGCCGCGGAAAAACCAATGTTCCCTTGACACCTATTGTGTGCATGCGAAATGTTATTTACGACTGTCTAACCGCAGTTAAGACAATGAAGTTAAAAGTAACACGTTTCGTAAATTTCCAATGATACTTACAACATAATGTTTGTTACATTGTATTAACGTTTTGTGTTAGTTTAGTAAATGAGTTGTGGAAAATGGCAACGTTGGAAGTCGATTAGTTCATAGACTTTCCCAACTGCGTCGCGGTCGGCTTCCAGTCTAATCGAATCCACAATGGTTACCAGTGTTACATATAGCATGTGACATATAGGGACTGTCGATCTGATCTCCTCAACTCAGTTACTTGGGCAACCCGATAGTCCTTGGCAATTCTGTCAAAGTCATTTATTATTTGTAAAACATAGGTATAAAAATGTAAATCTTGTAAGTAGGCTGGTTATTAGAGTAACTGGCTTCTGAGTACCTGTAACGGCTGCCAAAGATGTTGAAATGACAGCCTTCCGAAACACGGAGCAACTCGTCATGACAAAAATCTATAAAATGTTAATAATTTTTTTGCAGGACGATTTTCTGTTACGCCACTACGACAAAGGACCGTGCAAGAACAAACTGGGACACTCACGCGCATCGGTCTTATGGCATCGTGCACAGGTAACTAAGAATTTTCAAAAATATTTACGACTGGTCTCAAAAATTATAGTTTATCCATGAAATGTTAGTATTCGGGGAGGCCGGCTCCCGGGCACGGGGGTGAACACTGCCAACTTCCAGATTTCGAGCTGCTTTGTGAAAGATCATAATCCAGTGTGAGAGTGTAACCCAAAGTGATTTCGGCCCTTCCCAGGAATCGAACCCAAGATGCCACGCACGGCAGTCGCGTTTGCGACCAACGGGCAGCTTACTGCCATCTAGTCTGTGCCTAGTGTTTAATATATTGTGTTTCTGGTTTCCAGGTGGTAGGCATATTCGCTGGCTTCGGACTTCTACTGCTAGTAGCCAGCCCTCTGTTGCTGCTGGCCGCGCCATGCATCGTTTGTTGCAAGTGCAGGTATGTTTCTACTTACAACTGAAAATGTATGTAAACAGGGCCGTCGTCCTCATGAGGTCCCTAAAATATTTTACGTCTATATTTCCTGGGCCCACAGTAATACTGCAAAAAACTTAGGAAAATTACGGCTCAGTTTTCTCAATTGAACTAGTTAAATTAAAGGTAGCTTTATTTATTTTCTGAACATGATTATAATACTTAGTGCCAGTTTTAAAATGTCCGAATAGCCACTATCTAATCTACCAAATAAATTCAACAATGGAACAGAATTTGTATGAAATTATCTACCAAATAAACTAACTGAAACTCATTCATAAGTGGTGAAACATAACCTTAATATGGAGCTGCATAAAATTGAAATGATTGCCTTTAAAGCCGAAATCACAAAAACCCAAACTAATATAACTTCACAAATTTTCCAGACTCTGCAATCCGAGCACCAAGAATCTCGAGGAGGTAGACGAAATCGACAGCATCAGCCCGACACGAGACGACGACGGGGACGACACGCGACCGACGCGATATCTATCGGACTGACGGCGCCGCGACGCCCGGTACTAAGCACGGGATTCAACACAAACATGGAAAAAAATAACGAAAAACCGTTTTTTATATCGGTTGGAATATTTTGAAAAAATATGGGAAATATCGCATACATTCTGTTCGGTTTGTGTATGCTGGAATATATAGATACTTACCGACCGTTATCATCCGATAATTTTGTTCTTCTAAGTCAGCTGTTCGACGCCTCGCGCATGCGTAGCGTTTTGTTATACATTTAGACTATTGTGAAGTCTTAAGTGGCCAAAGTTATTGACGAATTGTCCACTTCTGATTGTAAATACATATACATGTCTGCACAGTGTAAGCTTCAAGCTAAGGCCGGATTAGGCAAGTGCGGGTCCCGTAGAAAATTTTAGCGCGGGGGATGTGACGTCAAAGAAGTAAACTAGTTGTTAGACTATGGAAAAGAAACATTGAAAGACATTTTGGCTGCGCGGAGGCCCTATGGTCCTTTAAATATGTGGCCCATTTTTAGTGTTTGCGATTCTTGCTACAAAGTTAATCCGGCAATGGTTTTAACAGATCATAAATGGGATACAAACCTGATACCCTACATTCTGAGACGAAACTGAACTATAAAGTGCAATACATTTTGAAATAAAATACAAGTGACAGATAAGCGTCTCAATTGACATGTCGTCGAATTTTCTAGATGGATGTTTGTCTAACCATACCATAGATTCCAGAGCAACTATTAATTGTTAAGATTCTTGTCATATTGGACTTCAGTTTCCCTATACTTACAAGTGCAGGAGAAACCTTCATTAAGCTATTGAACGCCACTGTCACGTATAGATGACAAGCCAAAAAGTGCCCAGCACGCCACGGTCACGAATACATGACAAACTTTTAAAGTTTAAATGAATTGTCAGTTTCAATCGATATCATTCCGAGCGGGATACTATATTTATGGATGAATTCTTAGCTTGGCGCTGAGGGCACGTCTTTCCTTTTTTGTTGACGTGGTAAAATAATTTGACTTTTAAATCTCATGTCAGTGATGTTGTACAGTATACATTCTTATTGATAGCCATTGTGATGATATAGGATATTGATTATTCTATTGTCAGACAGAAATGTAAGCCTCATTTACGGCTTATAATAAATTATTAAATTATACTGATTAGCGATTCAATCGGCGAGATATTTCATAACTATTCGTTTATCAGTGTATAGTAGAATTAAATAATCACTAAGACCGAAATTTTGATGTTATTAATGAAAAACTTCTTGAAAATGGAAACCCAAGTTTACTCGAGAATTATGTACAGTGTCTTCAAGGATAAATATGTGTAATATTGACGATTTTAAATGATAATAATTAATTGAGAAGACTATACGAATAATGTCGATTTGTGTCGTAAAATAATGAAAGACATACATGTTTAAAAGTTGTATAGTTCATCAATACTCTTTTAGTAGAAATGCGTTTATGGTAATGGTGTTATATTTCACATAATTTTATACGAACTATGGCAACATTACTCAATGACCATAGAGGTCTGAACGAATTAAGGCGCCATTTTGTCACTGGATTTCAGAACAAATATTTAAACAAGTTTGAAATGTGGACAAGAATTTACTATCTACTCCTGACAAAGAGTTTTTGATTCAATGGATCGTTGATTTTATTAATAATTTTATTATTGTACAAACAAACTAGTTTTATGATACTGAACTTTTGTTTTTTTTTTTGATGGTGTTGACTGAGACTTAAAGTAAGCGATAGACTGACGAGTGAGAGTGATTGTGAAATGAAGAAAAAAAATATTAAATATTTATTTCAGTTTTTTATATTTAATAAAAATAGGACTTCTATTTCTCAAAAAATATTCTATAAGATAATTTACCCGTTACAAATTTGTGAATAGATGCGAGACGTAATTTCGACAACTAAAATAGTTTTGGGCTATTTAAAAATATTTAGAACACTGAAGTTATCCGATGCACGGAGACAAGTTAGTGGAGAAAATATTTTACTGATTTCTAAGGTCAGTAATTGCTTATGCTTCAAGCATTTTGGTTTGTTTGTTGCATATTAAGTACAGACATGCCCATACAAAACTATATAAATTTATACTACGAAAAATTCCTGTAGTGATATTTTTTTTAATTAGAAAAAGATACAAAAAGCCTTTTAAGGAACTTCCACTAGCCAAATTTTTCACTTAGGTACCTACTATATTATTAAACAAACAAATCTCTGCGGGAAGAAAGCTTATTAAATTAAGAGTAGCGATGTGTATACTGAGTTTTTTGTCCTTGTCATCTGTATGGGATAGAAAAAAGAGCTCATGACATACAGAAAACAATACGTGACAGAGAAAACTCTCTATTAACTTGTCTCCGAGGATTGGTTTTCACCATAGACCAACCAACCGACAGTTTTGGCACTTATTTAATACATAAACTTTAAAAGATTGGAAGATACTTATGTAGTACAAAAATATTAGCGTTTTTTTATACTGCCGCGCCGTGATTTCTTCATTTTAAAAAGGTGTAAAAACAGTACTTACTTGAGTTAATTTTATATAGCTGCATACCTTATTGTTATTATATGTACAGTTGGAATAATAAACCGATAGTCTATCCATCTTTAAACATATTTAGCTTTTAGTTTTACTTTCAAAAAGTTTCTTCATATGATGGGTAAATTTAGAGCATGGATTAGGACAGCAATGTAGAATTTTTGGTGAGTAGGACACACCCATTTTGCAATTGAATGCATATTATTATTGATTGATTATTTCCTCCTCACAGACCTTTGGTAGCATAAAAGATATATGTCATTGCTATGTACAGATTTTTTTCGTTGATAATTAAAATTTACCACATGAAGTTCTCGTACAAAAACAAAACTTTCTCAGTAAATTCGAAATAAAATAATATGTATACCTTTATATTTATATAGTTCATAAATATTATGTGATTATAAATAATATATTGTTAGTGTTAGGTTTATAATGCAATACAAATATTAAATCAATAAAAAAAACGGAGAAAATGTTGAGAGTAAGTGTAACTGCAATGCAGTGTGTCTATGTATGTATGAAAAGCTAATAACTCCAGTTATTTGTTATCTCAAATGATGGCCGATAACAAATAGCTATTTGCACAGTGGCCGATGTTTGCGCATTTTTACTTATTATTCATTAAATACAGGCAGTGGAAGATCTATACTTTGTTAGATCTGTGGTCGGAAGGCACTTTCATGCCGTTTTTTAGAGCCTCAATATGCACACTGCTGCCCGTGACGTCACGGGACCTTAACATTAACTTATTATAGTACATTAAATATTTATGAATTTATTGTAAATAAGAAATAATATTGTACTTAATTTTATAGTTCGAGGATCGATGACGTCGTTCTTTCATCTGAATTGTATTTAAACATTGTAATTACATTGTCAACACCTATTGGTGGGTGTTTTCCTTAGTATGTGTAAAATATAAAATATCTCTGTAATATGAACTGTATGGCATTAGTGCCATTTTTTGTACAGTCAGCGACATAAGTTGGTTAATATATTGTCATAAAGGTTTTGTGAAATTCAAATCAAGATGTATTTATTATTAACTGATAATCAACTTATGTGGCTAACTGTACCTTGGCTGGATGTATGTATTTTTCTATCTGATATTAAGACTCCATCGGTCCTTTGTAGCTTGTGGTAGCAAGCTAGTAAAAGCATTTGTAGAATTAATCAAAAATTGTCAGTAGGTAAATAGATGTGATAAGCGACATGGCTATTTTACACTTGTAACACCATTGTGCCCTCGTTTATTTAGTAAAAATAATATTATATATTTACGGCCAGTTTCATAGGTTACGGCTATCCACTATCTACCAGATAAATTAAAAATGGAACAGTTTGTATGAAATTATCTGCCAGATAAACTATCTAGAACTTATCAGCAACCTGTGAAACTGGCCCTTAAACATTAAATAATGCAATTTTTTTTATTTTATTTAAAACTGGAGATATTTTATGTGTTGGAATATGTAAATAAAAAATGTGTTACAAGTGTATAATAATCTTTAATGTATATCATTAAGTTGTGAAACGAATTGTCTATCTATGGTATTGAAAGACTATCGTTTTTATTCATTACTGTCTTATTGTTTCTGGTAGGTGCAAATATAGTTTTAGGATTTTGGTAGTGATATCGGCTGGTCAAAAGATTGAATACACAAATATAGTATACAATATTTGCATTTACCATTTATTGATAAAAATATGGCATACTGTAAATAAAGAAAAGAATTCTATTTTTTTTTTGTTATTAATTGTACTTCTTTATTTTTGTGTTGAGACAAGACGACGTATTTCCGTTACTATAGTTATAAAGAAATAATAAAGATTTTTCTGATAAATCTTCATAGATTGTTTTATTTTTATAGCATTTATACAGTGTTGTGTGTTATGAATCATTATCAAATTGTTTTTTTTTTTCTTAAACATAATTTACACACATCATAAAGAGGTTTCTATAATACATCTATTATGTATTGGTGTGTACTAATTTTGTCTATTGCGAAAGATTAGGTAATGAGGTCTTCATAATCCAGAATTCATAGTATGCTTAACTGAAATAAAAAACTAGATAAACAAAACTAACACTATATTTACAATAAATAACAATATACAAAATTATTTTGCAATTAACACTTAAAATTGATGATTTTCACCACTTTCTCATCAATCCAGCGGTACAATCGAACAGAAGGGGGTTTTTGAATTCTCCCCGCATATCCAGCATGTAGTGCATCCATCTGTTTCTAATTTTCAAGGGTAACTGCACTCTAGCGATATTCCTAGCCTCTTTGCAGCAGACATTTTCTAATGGTACGGTCATCATTCGGTTCTTGCCAAAAGGTGTGTAAGTGACAAATGTGACACTCTTGCCGCCTTTGTTGAGGACTAAGTAGCGTACAGAACGGAGTGTGTACATCCAGATCATTGCTAGTGAGCCACCACCTGTAGCAAAAGAATTATTAATTTAGTTTATTGGCGGTCATGCCAGTTATTTTTTTTATTATAAATAAACTGAAATATTGAGGATATCATACCAAGATAATGGGTTAACTATACTTTTTGTCACAAATACACACTAACATTTGCTGATTTTGAGGCTTGTGATTTTTTAAATGCAAAATACGAGGTTCTTACCAAATTTTAACTAAGATCATTGGAATAATTAAGAAAAGACCTTCAATATCACTAAAATAGGAAAAAAATACTAACCAACTAACACAGAAACAGTTCCTAGGGTATTCCTGTACTTGTTCTCGCCAAGGTTTATTCTTCTAAACCATGGTGTATCATCGTTAATGGTAGATTTGTCGACCGGCGCGTCCCTTAAAGTCGTGAATGCAAACAATCCCAAATACGTCCAAAACATGTACTGAACTATAGCAAATACATTCATGTACATAAAGAACTTCGGGTTCTCGTATTTAAATAGTATTACGTCCTTAATTACGTTTGTATTCACATCATGAATCGTTCTTGTCGTAACACTGCCAGATGCTGTTCTTGTGTTATTTACAAATGGTTTAAATTTAGTGCTAAATCTTGACGCTACGGCTCGCTTGAGCACTGTTGATGCAAGCGATATTATAGACATATTGCAGTGTTTTCTTCAAGAGGTAAACATTAATTGTTTAATATTTTAATAACCTAAAAGCGCTAACTAGAACCTGCTGATGAAGTATTCCTTTCCGTCAATTCTGTCAATGTCAAACAGTGTATCAAAACAAACCTCGATGGACCATGATCCATCACTGTTACCACTCGTTTACTAGTTTATGATGAAGAAGCCGAAAAATAGTTCTTTGAAAATATTTGAAATAGTCCTTTAAAATTATCATAACCACTTCTGCAACAAGTGCCAAGTGTGAAGTGGCATGGAGGTCTAAAACTCTGGTTGCTTGCAAACATTTTAAGAAAGCGGTTGCGCTTTTTTTTGCATTGTCGCCGTTGCACTCGGGCAAATCATTGCGCAAAAATCTTTTTAGTGTCAGTGGGCGGTAGAGGAGCCCGACTACCTGTGCTCGTAAATTAGTGGGGCCCATAACGTTTGGTGAGAACTATGTATATAGGTGAAAAGTTAAGGCTGAAGTGCAGTCCATCATGGGCCAATGAATAGAGTTTCGTGGCAACATTACCACTTATTGCAAAAACGTAAGCACTATGGTTAAACAAGTTTTAAAAAAATAACACACTTGTTTATTGGTATTCCTGGCGTCTTCGTTGTTTCATTGCAGTTGTTAAATTGCTAAATAAAACTTGGTTAAAATGTTATTTTTTAACGTGGAGCGTGATTAATATCCCTTTTGTTCTGGTTACCAGACAAACATTTGTTCGCGTTGATCGTACGCGTTTTAATAGCACCTATAACAAGATGGCTGATATAAAGGTAAGGGAAGCGTTTGGCGGCATTTTGATCACTAACGGCCGAATTTTTAATATGATTTGGAATTTTAAAGATTCCTGGTTAAATAAAGTTTATGCATAGAAATAAGTCGTACCGGAGAATGTTCCCTGGTGCTTTTTGTCCTCTTTATTAGATTTCCGCGTATGTTAGTGAAAGTAAGTGTAAGAATAAAACACGTTTGGAGTTCAGTCACTAGTAATAACTGCAATTAATTATCTTTATATACTTATAAGTACTTCTTGATGTTAGTTATTAACCGCTGCGTTATAATCTTAGATGTGAAACCATAAATTAAGACTCAAATTAAGTACTTACATAAATACTTGTTGACAACTACCCTCAATTAATTTGCAGTCACAAGACTGTTACCGAAGCAAGGTTGGCAGTAACGGCAAATTCTAGGTTTAAAAATGATATCAAACTTTTTACAACACTTCAATTTTTAATGTTTTCAAAATAACATGGCCGCTGTTTATTTCAAAATTAATTGTCAGATGACTTGTAGCTGTAATAGTTTAAAATTATAATTTAACTGTAATTTGGAGACATACCTTATCCAGAAACTTAAAAACCAAAGAAGAATCAAGTATAAATTGTAATGTTATGGCTTGGTTTAGGTTTTTTTGATTAAGTGTGTTCAAATATCTCCGGAAACAGAAAATTCATGTGTTTGTGCTTTGTTTCCAAATAAAAGGAAAAACAATGGTGACAGACGTGACAGTTAGTTGACTTCTTCTTTATTAGAGATAGAAAAGAAGTGTCAGATCAATTACCTGTCATAATTTCATAAAAATTTCCAAATACTTAATAGGTTTCCTGTGTCTGTTTCCAGGCTATGTTCAATAAAATGAACAGCAACAGCACGGCACAAAATGGTGCGCCGGAAGCTGCGCCTCCCGCCAAAGGAGCTAAAGGCGGCTCTATAGAAAAAATATACCAGAAGAAGACACAACTGGAACATATTCTCCTACGTCCAGATACTTATATTGGGTCTGTTGAGCGGACTACCGAGTTGATGTGGGTTTTTGACAAATCCAAGGAGTGTATGGTTCAAAGGGAATTAAATTTTGTACCAGGTCTGTAGTTATATAGCCTGCTTCACTGCCATACTTCTTGGTGTAACTTTACCTTTATTTGGTTTACTTATATGTTTTACAGGTTTATACAAAATATATGATGAAATCTTAGTCAATGCGGCTGATAACAAACAAAGGGACCCTAAAATGGATGTTATAAAAATTGACATAAACCAAGAACAGAATACAATATCTGTCTACAACAATGGCTGCGGTATTCCTGTAGTTATGCACAAAGACGAAAAAATGTATGTACCAACCATGATCTTTGGACATCTATTGACATCATCAAACTACAATGATGAAGAAGAAAAAGTGACAGGAGGCAGAAACGGATATGGTGCAAAATTGTGTAACATATTTTCTACAAAATTTACTGTAGAAACTGCATCTAAACAATACAAGAAACATTTCAAACAAACGTGGGGTTCCAATATGACTAAAGCTTCTGAACCTAAAATTAAGGAAGCTGGCAAAGATGATGATTTTACGAAAGTCATATTCAGTCCTGACTTGGCTAAGTTTAAGATGGAAAAGCTAGAAGATGACATTGTAGCTCTGATGTCTCGAAGAGCTTATGACATTGCCATGTCGACGCAAGGTGTCAAGGTGTACCTGAATGGTGAAAGATTAAAAATAAACAAGTTTAAAGATTATGTAGATTTATACATAAAAGGCAAAGAAGACGAAAATGGACAACCATTGAAAGTAGTTTATGAAAAGGTTAATGACCGTTGGGAACTTGCACTTACACTCTCTGACAGAGGTTTCCAACAAGTATCATTTGTGAACTCCATAGCCACCACAAAGGGTGGTAAACATGTTGACACAGTTTCTGATAGCATAGTTAAGAATGTTCTAGAAATAATCAAGAAGAAAAACAAGGGTGGAGTTAATATAAAACCAGTGCAAGTTAAAAATCACATGTGGGTGTTCATCAACTGTCTGATTGTAAACCCAACCTTTGATTCACAAACAAAAGAGTACATGACCCTCCAAGCAAAGAGTTTTGGTTCTAAGTGCAATTATTCAGAGAAATTCATAACGGCAGTATCAAAGTCTGGTTTAGTGGAGTCCGTGTTGACTTGGGCTAAGTTCAAAGCTCAAACTGAGCTGGTGAAGGCATCAGGTAAGAAGCAGAGTAAATTGAAGGGCATTCCGAAGTTAGAAGATGCTAACGACGCTGGTACGAAGAATGCACATTTGTGTACACTAATCCTTACTGAGGGAGACTCAGCTAAGTCATTGGCTGTGTCGGGACTTGGTGTGGTAGGTCGCGATCACTATGGCGTCTTCCCATTGAAGGGTAAGCCCCTCAACGTAAGAGATGCTTCACACAAACAGGTCTTAGAAAATGTTGAAATAAACAACATGATTAAGATTCTTGGACTCCAATACAAAAAGAAGTACAACACACTGGATGATCTGAAATCATTGAGATATGGTAAAGTGATGATCATGGCTGATCAGGATCAGGACGGATCTCACATCAAAGGTTTGATTATCAATTTCATACATCACAATTGGCCAGAATTATTGAAGCTACCGTTTTTAGAAGAATTTATTACTCCTATTGTAAAAGCTACTAAGAAAGATAAAGAGCTATCATTTTACTCATTGCCCGAATTTGAGGAATGGAAGAACAATACGGAAAACCATCACACATACAATATCAAATACTACAAGGGTTTGGGTACCTCAACATCCAAAGAGGCTAAAGAATACTTTCAGAATATGGAGCGTCACAGGATACGGTTCAAGTATGCTGGGCCAACCGATGATCACCACATTGAATTAGCATTCTCTAAAAAGGGTGCAGACCAACGTAAAGAGTGGCTGACTAGCCACATGGACGAAGTGAAACGAAGGAAGGAAATTGGTCTTCCGGAGAGATATTTATATACAAAAGATACTAAAGCTGTTTCATATTCGGATTTCGTTAATTTGGAGCTGGTTCTCTTCTCTAATGGTGATAATGTCAGGTAAGAACTACTCTCAGAATCTATGTTAGTATTATAAAGCTGGTCTCAGGACTTTTAATACGGTTGCGCGGATTAGGTCCCACGAGACGCAGGTATAGTCGCTATATGTATTTGCTTTTTCTCTTTCGTCACTGAAGATATCATTTTTTATTACTTTTTTTTCCAGATCGATACCGTCCATGATAGATGGTCTGAAACCCGGTCAACGTAAGGTGATCTTCACGTGCATAAAGAGGAACGACAAACGAGAGGTCAAAGTGGCGCAACTGGCTGGTTCCGTTGCGGAACACTCGGCTTACCATCACGGTACTTATTACTTACAGACTTCTTATAAATATGTAGATTGTTATGTATGGTTGAGTAATAACAAGAAAAGAGGTCGTAAAATAGTCTCGTGCCACTTTATTGGATACAACCAATCCTCTCTGAAAAACAAAATATCATGGATTTATTTTTGTAAATGTAAAAGTTTTGTATTTGTTACAAAGTCTATTTAGTTTATGCTGATGTCTAAAAAACATAAATGCTTTATATTGCACCCTCAAATAAATCTAGACTTCTAGAGTTGATCTGAACTTTTGGTATTGAAAAAGCATCAGAAAATTAATTTAATATTATTTTAGGTTTGCTGCAATTCTAGCACAAAAGTTATTGACAGACTTTAAATAACATTTTGTCTCAATTTGTCAACAGGTGAACAGTCGTTAGCGATGACGATAGTGAACTTAGCGCAAAACTACGTGGGCTCCAACAACATCAACCTGTTAGAGCCGCGCGGTCAGTTCGGTACGCGGCTGTGCGGCGGCAAGGACTCTGCCAGCCCGCGTTACATCTTCACGCTCATGTCGCCACTCACGAGGCTCGTGTTCCATCCGCATGATGACCCGTTACTCGTCGTAAGTATTTGGACAGCCAGAGCCTTGGTCTTAGCCCTTCCTTTCATGAACTAAGTCAACAATAAAATACCATTGGAATAAAGTCGAAAATATTATCCATTTGCCACAGCTAAGGGGATAGGACTAAGCTTGTTTGGTGAATGTGTTAACTGAATAAGAATTTAACGTTATCCTGTTTTTTAGAAGTAGCAATTTTTTTGTTCAATCTTCATCATCATTCTAGTATGATAACATTTATTTATTTCCAAATCTCCTCCATTTTAGCACGACTTCGAAGATAACCAGAAAATTGAGCCGATTCAGTACATCCCCATCATTCCTATGGTTCTGGTGAATGGTGCTGAGGGTATCGGCACAGGGTGGTCAACAAAGATTCCCAATTACAACCCCAGGGATATTGTTGAGAACATTCGGTAAGTACTGTTAAGATAACAGTTATCTTGGCCAATTGATAGTAGCACAACTAATTTAATTATATGAAAGTATTTGAGAAATTGTCGTAATTGGAAAAAAGTCTAAGGTGTCATCCTAATTGACAGCGATCGTACGATGGCGCGATGCGTTTTTCATCGCACGATCAAAGTAAGTTCATGTGCTCGCACGATCACTTGCGAGTTTCAAATAGGTCACTCTGATGAAATTTGTCATCGTACGATCGCTGGCAATTAGGACGACGCCTAAGAAAGAATTAGAGAAGATTCCATTGATGTCTCAAAAGTGTCTAGAAATTTATGGGAAAATTATCAATATTTCATTTATACAGAAGTAAACAGGTGCACTTGGCTAGCATGACCTGATGTATACTTCAAATAGACGTAGGAAAATCCTTAACTTAATTAAACATATGTTTCTTTTCTATAGGCGAATGTTAGACGGTGAAGATCCAAAACCCATGCATCCATGGTACAAAAACTTCCGAGGCACTATCGAAGGCTTCGGTGACAAATACGTCATATCCGGTGAAGCAGCCATCTTGCCCGGCGACAAGATTGAAATCACTGAGCTGCCAATCGGAATGTGGACTCAGAATTACAAGGAAAATGTTCTCGAGCCATTGTTGGGGAATGACAAAGTGAAGCCTGTTATATCTGAATATAGGGTAAGTAGAGTTGACTTGACTGGTGTTTCGTTTTGTAGTCGTAGTTGATCTATAAGAGTGAATAGTTCGTTAAAAATTTACCAAGCTGCTCAGCTGAATCTTATATTTTGAGGCTCTTGCTGAGGAGTTTGTTTCACCATTTCTTTAGCCCATGTGTCACACACGATGCCAGCGGCAGCAGAAGGTTTTGGGGGCTGTCTTTTGTAAAATTTACCTTTAAATAAAGTGTCGATTTTTAGCCTAATTTGAATTTTTTTAAAGTAACTTTTTATCTCTTTTTGCGCCTTAGAACTTGCGTCAATCTGTAGTCCTGAATCTGATCTAGCACAAGTTGTGTTAATTTTATGTATCAAAATATTTTGAGAGAGGTGGAGAAGAAGATCAGACTATATTATGTAGTACTTCTGTAAAACTTTTGTATATATAACACACCTCTTTTTAACAGCTAAGCATCTAGGAAGTCCTTGTTGAACAATTCCTTTTGATATATGTTTATTTATACCAACAATTCTTTTGTAGGAATACAACACAGACACAACAGTCCGGTTTGTAGTAAGCCTACTCCCCGGCAAGCTGGCAGAGGTAGAAGCAGAAGGTGTACACAAGGTGTTCAAGTTGCAGACCACAATCTCCCTGACCTGCATGAATGCGTTCGATCATAACTGTTGTCTTAAGAAGTAAGTGATTAATGAACTTTGTCTTTTGTGTCAGAGATTTATCTTAATTTTGATGTATCTGTGAAAGAGAACTACCAAAATTACTTTCCTTACTGAACCAGAAGAAGAGAGAAGAAGAAGTAAAGATCTGCTTATCTGTTGCTATAACAATGTCTCAAGTGGAATACATAAACAATTTTTTTCACATATCCTGTAGTTTCTCTATATTAAAATGGACAGTGATTTAGCTGTCAAATAACCATTTTAAAATTATCAATTTCTTAAGCGTCTAATCTTACTTCCCAGATACGACAAAGTAGAAGAGATACTTCGTGACTTCTACGAGCTCCGCTTGAAGTATTACGCGCGTCGGAAAGAGTACCGCGAGGGACAGTTGCAGGCAGAGGCAGACAAGCTGTCCAACCAAGCTCGCTTCATATTAGAGAAGTGTGACAAAGGGCTCGTTGTTGAGAACAAGAAACGAAAGGTCATGGTGGAAGAGCTTATTAAGAGAGGCAAGTTAAAAATACTCTGTTCAATTTATTCTTTGAGTTTGGTGGTCAATTTTTTCTTCTCAAAATAAATTATGATTTAAATTTGACATTGGAACATCCATGCAATTAATCAATTCTAGACTAATTGGCGCTATTTAGTGAATTATAGATGAGGTGTTAAAAATCTACCAAAATAGTAGAAATTAATTTACACTGGCAAAATCTAGCAATCTTAAAAGTTTGAATACGCTTCGCCAAGTTGAGCTTTTAGGATTTGGTATTTAGAGCCTCTTTGTCAGCATGATATAAACCCTTAATTTAAGTACAAAAATGTAGGTTTTCTGAATAATTTTCTTACACTACAACTTATTCCTTTATAGGCTATGCTCCCGACCCGATCTCTGAATGGAAGAAGCGCGCCAGCAAGATGCAGGGACTGACGGCTTTGGACGAGGAACCCATCGAGTCTGAAGACGAACCTGAACCTGAACAGGAGAAGGGAAAACCTGTTGATCCTGGTAAGTTTATAAACATGTATCCCCTTATTATAAAACGTAGTCTTAAAATGTACTAAGTTGGGGCTCATCGCGTTGTGACGCTTAGCGTGACATGTGGATTCAGGATGAATTCAAAGGCTTTTAATTCAAATAGATGCGCTACAGATTCTTATGAAACAGAAAGCTAGATGTAGGCAACCAATATTATTATAACGCAATATATACGTTACGAAGCTGTCTCCGTACTAAGCCCGGCGGCCTCACTTTGTACCAAGCATTTCCCGGCGTCAGGCCCTCCGCCCGCACATTAACTTGCCCGCCAACTTTGGACCAGCAGTGACGTAAAAACTTCCATTATTTACAGAGAAAGCATTCCAAAACCTGAAAGAAGTAAAGAAGTTCAACTATCTGCTGGGCATGTCCATGTGGATGCTCACTAAAGAGAAGAAGGATGAACTGCTCAAGCAACGAGACCAGAAACTGAGCGAACTTAACGCGCTGAAGTACGTATCTATGAGATTATTAGCTGTTCCGCGCCGATTTGACCACGTCCCAATGGAAGTAACTACCCGGCGCACTCATATAAAACATAGCCTATCTGTTTTTTCCGTGAAGTTTTATCAAAATCTGTCCAACAGTATTTGCATACATAAACAAGCTGTCCCTTACCAATTAAACCACGTCCGGATGGAAGTCACTACCAGGTGCACTCATATAAAACATAGCCTATCTGTTTTTTCCGTAAAGTTTTATCAAAATCTGTCCAATAGTATTTGCATACAAAACATCCACACATTCTCCCTCCAAAAATTTGATTTATAGTAATAGTGTGATAAAAGTTCTTAGCGGGTGGTTTGATAGGTATGGAAATTTTATACATAAATCTCACTTATGTCTCAACACATGTTATAATATTGTTACAGTTGCCAGCGCATAACTTGGCATGGATTTAAATTTTTTTATGAGGATAAGTTCGCACATTGGGCGTTTAGTTACACAAAATAGTGATCATTTTATGTGCTTTCCATTAATCTGTGGTTATTGACAGGTTTTAATTGTAATCATGTCTGTTTCGAGGAAATATAATCTGTTTTCTCGTAACGATTCTTGCCAAGTTACGTGCTGGGGACTATACTGTACGCCTTAGAATCTAAGTAACCTATAGAGACCTATTTATTGAATGTTATATAACTTTTCAGGGCTAAAACGGCGGCAACGTTATGGCAGGAAGATTTAGACGAGTTCTTAATAAAACTGGAAGAAGTCGAAGAGAAGGAACGACAGGAGGAATCTTCTGTTAACAAGAAGACTGCTAAGTTTGCCGTGAGTCCTCTGCTAAGCTTACAATTATTTAATTTCATTTATATCTTCTTTGTCATTGACTAATGAATAATGGCGACTTAGCACGTTATTTAAAATATTTCATACTTACATTTTGACATTGACACTGTTATTTAAAATGTTTTGTACATTATTTATTACTTTGTTGTCTTGTGTTTATGCTAACCAGATGGAAAGGATAAAGGTAACATATTGAATTTTAACCAATTATTGTTCATTGGCAAAAAAATCGATTACTTTTATTAAAAAAAAAAAATATTATTCCACTAATTAAAACATCAAAGGTATAAAACATGCCAGTCATTGCTTTAAATTTTTACACATTCCCATAGACACTTCTCTTATTGTTGTAGAAGTTAATATGAAACATTTTAATCTTAGAACGCATAAAAACATGCCAGACACTGCTTTATATTATATTTATACAGATTTTCCCATATCTTGTCTATTATAAGAAGTTAATATAAAAAAAAATATTTTAATTTTAGAACGCAAACAAGAAGAACCGTAAATCTCTGATGGACATCGCGCCTTCAGATAACGGCAGACGCGTCGAACCCAAGATCTCTGAAGACCTCATCAAGAGGATCCAGGCCGCTGAAAAGGCTAAGACTAGGAAAGAAATTAAGAAGGAATATGATCCTGTAAGTATTGTTAATAAACATTGAATTAATAGTTTCAACTCAATAACTTGCAGTATTGTTGAAATATCCATGTTGTTCTTACATATATAAAAAAAACAATTTGCATATCAATTTGCAATTGCAATTTGCGTATATTTACTATGTCATCATAATATTATGTTGCAAGTTTTTTCATATTGTTCACTGAAATCGTTTTCCTACAGGATGATCCAACAGGAATCAGTCCAATAAGTGCGGAGAAGAAGCCTAAAGCCACCCGAGTGAAGAAGGAAAAGGCTGAGAAACCGGAGAAAGAGAAGGTAGACAAGGCTGGTGGCGATGGACTGAAACAAACCAAACTTGGATTTAAGAAGGAACCTAAGAAGGTAAACTGTTTGTTACTAATATTAAATAAAATGAATAATTAAAATAAATATATTTTCTTCGAGATCATGGTATTTACATAATTAATAATATAAACAAAAAGAAAATAAAATTGAAATGAAAAATTGAAAGTGTACACAAAATTTCAGCTCAATTGGTTGAAGATATCTCCTTCAAAATTTAGTTCAAACAATCCACCGTAACATACATACATTGCATGTTAAATAGAAGCTTTTAAAATGGGTAAATTATTATGTTTTCACATATTTTCATATCTAGTTCATGTGATATGTATTAGAAATGTTGTGTATTAATGTTAAGTCTTGTGGTGCACAGAAGCGCATGACGTTCAGCGGCAGCAGCTCGGGCGGGTCGGGCTCGGAGCCGGACGAGCCCGCGCCGCCGCCGCGCGACCGCGCCAACGCCCGGCGCGCCGCCACCAAGGTACGCACGCTCTATGTTGTCCTACATGTTCTGATATTCTGATATTCTATATCCTTGTGGAGATGCTGTGCCCGTGTACTCTTGTATCTTTAGCCTTTAAAAATACAACTTGAAGTTGGCTGAGTTGTTATTTATAGTTTGCCTCAGTAAAACATCAACACGTAATCAGTTAAAAGCTTCTTGTACACTACGGTCGAAATAACTTGGCTTAGACGCGGCAAATTATTTTGCCAGCTAGAAAACAAAGTATAATCTAAAATAAATCATTAACATCTGGTCAAAAAATTGGCTTATCTGAATATGTACCACAGACTGTTCCTATGATAAATATTAACTTAGCAAATATAAACCTTTTAGCAAGAAATACTAAGCAAGCACTAATTATGTCCTTGACTAAAAAACACAACAATTTTCGTTGGCTCAGCTTCCGTAATATATAAATGTTAACATGTATTTTACACACAGGTTCAAAAGTACAAAGATGGGTCAGACGACTCAGACTCGGGGTCAGAAGTGGAATTGTTGGACAACAAGATGGAGTCTGACAACGAAGCGCTGCGCGCATTGTCCGTCAGCGATGACGACGATGACTTTAATATTAAGAAGAATAATAAAGCTAACAAGAAACCTGCTGAGATGGATTCAGGTATGTAAAAAATCATTATTTAAAAAACAGAAACTTTTCATCTAAATTCAGTCCACGACTTCGCGTCCAATGGGGGGAACTATTGCACACTTGGATAGAAAGTATTTTGCATTTGCCCTCTCTGGGGTACTGCCAAATGTATCGCTTTCACTGAATCGGTTTAGCTCTTTTAGCGGAAGCGTGGAAAACAAACATTCGCTTTCGCATTTATGATATCAAAGATGTAGGTAAGAAATAAAGATAAAGAATAAAATTCAATTACCAATGAATAAAAAATAATTACTTATATTTTGATTTCGGTACTGCTCCCTATACCTGTTAAAAAAGGATATTATCTCTGCCCAAAATTTGCATCCACATACATTCAGCAGTTTTCATCCTAAGCTGAGAAATAAATATTTTCGTAACAACTTTATATTTGATGTTTAAGACTGTCACTTCGACCCCATAATTGAGGACCCAAAAAATGAAGAGAAGGAGGAAGACGAGGGTGTGTCTCCTATAATAAGTTGTTACTTATATTTTCACTAGCTGTTGCCATTCGCGCATTATTAAAGAGTAAAGTAAAATATGTGTTCAGTAGTTTTTGCGTGTAAGAGTGACAAACATCCATACACATTCAAACTTTCACCCATATTTATCCAGTGTGATTTTAAATGACGTTCATATGATATCCTAAGTAATTAGTGAACGATTATCTAGTTGTGTGTCGTTATAGTTAACGAATTTATATATCTTTACTTCATAATATAGTAGCGGTATTTACTTGTTATATTTTGTAAATATTAGAGATTGAAACCATTAAATAAATAAATAAAATTAATACTAGCGGTTAGCCCACGATTTCGTCTTCTGATTTAAAGCTACTAATAAAGCATCTAAGTTTAATACAAACTTTGTCACTTCCCGTACCTTCGTAAAATCCCGTCATATTGATCTCCAGTATTTTAAATTTGAACCATTACCTAATGTGTTTATATTTTGATATTAGACTGTCTCTTCGACTCTCTGATCGAGGAAACTAAAAATGAAGAAAAAGTGAAGAACAATGGTGCAACCGACCCCACCGTGCTCTCAAGCGATGAGGAAGCGGTTCCGGAGTCGCCACCGAAGAAGAAAGCTGGACCCAAGAGGAAACTCCTCAATGATGATAAGAAACCCAAGAAGAGGCCTGCTAAAGAAATGCTCAGTGATGATGATGATGACAGCATATTTGATAGTAAAAAGGTTAGTTGATTACTTGTTAATAGTTAAAAAATGGTTTAGAATTGCTTTTGAACGAGGAACCAGATATATAATGATGATGGAAAAAGATAATTATTTCGCAACAGGTTTTTAAAATTATATTAGAGACTGATTGAGTAGGTATGCCAGTCTTATACATTTGTATGGACATGTCGTTATAAAAAGCTTTTGACTAAGAAGTATGATGCTTTTTATCGGTCCCAGCAGTGGAACATTAAAAAAAGGCTGATGACGATCCTTTCGGTAAAATTATGGTATAATCTTATATTATCTTACATTCAAAAACCAAATCAGTTGTCCACATTTCTGTATATATTGGATAATATTATTGAATACAACTAATATACGTTTTGTTTCTTGTATAGGATCAAAAGAAGAAAGCAGCGCCAAAGAAGAAGCTAAAGAAGAAGGTGTCGGAGTCGGAGTCGGACGGCGCCAGCGACGTCGCGCCGCGACCGCCGCCCCGCGCCCGACCCAACACCAAGTACACCTACAGCGAGTCCGACGACGACTAGCTCGCAGTATGTCTGCTTCTCTACTACTTACTGCACGTTCGTGTACGAACGTCATTGTTTCATGACTGAAAATTAATAGCTGAAATTCAAAAATTGAAAAATTCGACGTTCCGAAATCTCAGCAAAGAACATAAAAAAAAATTGGGTTTCGATTATACTGTACTATCGTCTCGATTTATTCCTAAATTCTTCGAGGTACTTAAATTTTTGTACTCGAATATTTTAACAATTTGACAGTGAGTATATAGAAAAAAACATTTTCGAATCCCTTGTCCGACTTTTATTTTCTACTGTTTTCGGTTTATTTTATTTTGGATTTTTTGGATGGAATGAATTTGACAAACCATAATAAGTTTTCGTACAAAGAATGAACGAAAAATATGTGGCAGTAAATATGTTTAAATAATTTGTTACAGATTCAGTATTGTGAGAGGACAGTGATTTAAGTCTACGCCGTTACGTTGCTGCTGGTTGCGGCGCGAAACTTTATTTTAATTTATACTCTATGACTACGTGAACACGTTATTTTTATACCGGCCTACAGTCTGTGACTGAACGAGAAACATCCCTCTAAGTGAACTTTAAACAAAAAGTTATTTATAATTTAGATCTAATTAGGTGATAATTAGGTAAACTATTGTCTGGCACGTTCGCTCAAAGACACGATATTCGAAATTTTTATTAATAGATTTTCGAGGAAATTCTGTAACGTTCAGTTAATTTTTATATGACAAATTGTAAATATTCTTAGTGTAACCTTTTAATTCAGTTTCTTGTATTCTTCGATTATTATTTCTTTCTTTATTTCTCTTTATTATTTTATTTGTCTTGACATGCTAGTTGATTGGAAATTGTGTGTTGTCGTCAATAATTCTTGTGTCGTAAACGTGATTTTCTCTTAAATATTTCGATAATATTATGAACAATACGATGAATTTGGGTTACATAGTTAATTCCTTACTTTTACGTTACAAATGTAATTTCTCGATATAATTTGTTAATTTTAACAATGTAAATAAATAAACATTTGAAAATGCATTGTTTTATTACGTAGTTTTTCTAATCGTCACAGAAACCTTCTATTGTTATTAAAGAACGTGGGAGTATCTTTAATGAATTGCCAGTCTATGGATAATCCCCGACCGCATCGTCGGTTAAAACTTACTTAATTTAAGTAAGAGATTCTTAATTAAGGGAAATAGTGGGAATACTCACAAAAAAGTTATTTGATACTGGAATCGTAGCGGCGCGCGCGTGCACTTTGACACCCAGATTCTTTAAACACTGTACAGCTTAGATCGTTTTAAAGTTGATTAATATGAACAATTTGGAAAAAAATAGTATGGCCATCTTTTTGAAGATTCATGCATGTATGTATTCACGGGTCTTGGGCAAATTACGGAATAAAGTAATGAGGTATAAATTCGAAATAAAACAAGTATTATGTTACAATTTACACAATATTATTTAATGTAAAAATATTTAAGTTTCGTCTGTTATTTCACGTTACATAGCTTCTAAGAATAGTCTCGCTGTACATTGGTTGAATGCGATTTAACACAATTTTTTCTAAATTTTTAAGGACAATATTACAGACAGATAACTCGACACAACTAAAGGTGGGTTAGTTCTCGTTTCGTAGATCAAACATTTTTATAAAAAATATAATTCGCATATCCATATTTTTCATTAAATGCTGCACTCAGTTGGACAGCTGATAAGATGTTTATCTTTTTATGTTTTTGTTTATGTTTATTTTATTATTTTATGGCCCTTCTATAATTTTACATAGATGTCACATGGGCCCGTAGTCTATGTTTCAATTTCACAAAGTGATTGTTTTTTTTAATTGCTTTTTGTTTTTTAGTTCCGTCTACCCAGACTCAGCTTAAGCCTAAACACTCTAACAATAACGGGTAAATTAATATGGCATTTAATTGGGATGTGGACTAGGTCAAAAATAAAATACTTTATCATATTCATTTTGTAAAGCATCTTAAAATAATGTCAGTTGAATTTGTCGTTTTGAATCTAAAATTGTTTTTTAATTTTAATGATAATACAATCGAAATAAGTATACGGCTTGATGTGAAAAATCTGTGACGTCATCGGTTGCGTTCATACAAATTGCATAGAGAGTAACCGTTTTTGACAGTTCTATAAAAGTATTGAATTTGACTAGTTGTCCACATCCCTGTTCTGAGTGTTTGCTTAAACGATATTATTTACATTAAATTAAATTCTTTATAATAATATTATATTTAGACAAATTGTTACAATAAAATTACAATAATATTCTTTAGATTAATCCTTAACTACGAATAAAATATTTATTTAATGGTTTATTGACAACACTTTAATAAAATTAGTATTTTTATTTATAGTTCTACAGATAAGTGTGCAGAAAGAATGTTAGATAATATTGATTTAAATATTATATTGCCATGGATACCGACAATATTTATAACAAGGCCCATTCCAAAAACATCGCAAATTGGGACCAGATTAAGAGGTTTTTTAAACCAGCTCCTATAGCTGAGAATTTCTTAACATATTTTGATGAAATTTTTCATTTTCATTCATACAAATGGTGACGTTAACTTTTACGTTTCTCTCACAAGGCAGCACATCAAGCTATTAGACTGTCAAAATTTCCAAATCAATTTTGAACCATATACCTCAGCAATGTTGAAAATCTATTGATAAAATTTTACAGATTTTACAGCTTGATGTGCTGGTGGATGTACATTATGTAATATTTCACCTATGTTTCACAAATAAATATTCTGATTCTGATTCTGATTCTGATTCTGATATCTATCAGATTATTCATAACAGGATGAACTTATCTGACACATATGTGTGGCGGAGTCAATCCACTTTGGACGACCTTGGTTGGAAACGTTTTTTGTTATAAAAAGGTTCGATTGAAAACCCAGGTTCTCTCCTAGCTGAAGATGAATCGGAAATAACTGTCATCTCTTACAAAAGTTCAGTACCTACTAAGTTTGCTTTCTCTATCCGAATAACCTTTCGCACTCTCCCTGTCCGAGTACTTCCCATTATACTTATTGTATCTATCACTGTTGCCATTCTTTGTGTACTGCTTTTCACTGGCGCTGTAGTGGATTTCTGAAGGTCCTATAGTCTTGGACCAGTGGTGGGTCCAGTAGAAGTCGTCAGGGTAACGAGGATATGGGTTCTCTCGGCATAGCACGACGCAGTAGATAAGACTGCCCACTAGTGTGATGAAGCCAAATATCAGAAAGACTATACCCAGGATCCTGAAATGAAGAAAAAACATTTATTTATCTGATGGCAATCTGTTGACTGTATTTTTAGTACCTACAGGCAAGATTTTAAGAGAGTTTTGAACTACTTGGCGCCACAGGATAAAATATTGCCTATAGCTTTCCTCGATAAATGGGTTATCTAACACAGATTTTTTTTAAATCGGATCAGTCGTTTTTGAGATTAGCGCGTTGAAGCAAACAAAGTCTTCAGCTTTTTAATTTTAGTAGACAAAGGGTAGTAAACTAATCACTAACCACCTTATTATAAAACGTGGTTTTAAAAAGTACCGGGTTCAGTGTTAGGTTTGGACCATTAACTGTGTTCAAGATGCTGGGTTAAACCCTACCACTAAACCCGGTAGGTACTTTTTTTAGGAATTATTTTGGATTCGGCTACCAATCAAACCTTCATCCTTCAGCTTAGCAATTTTGTTTTACTAAACCACATTAGTTTCTTTTACACGCAACTAGCAACACTAGACTAACCGAGGGGTATTGGGTTGCCCAGGTAACTGGGTTGAGGAGGTCAGATAGGCAGTCGCTCCTTGTAAAACACTGGTACTCAGCCGAAACCGGTTAGACTGGAAGCCGACCCCAACATAGTTGGGAAAAAGGCTCGGGAGATGATAGCAACACTAGACTTTAGACTGCGAGGTTCTCTCAAGGTTCTCAACTCACCATACGAATAGCGGCTGAAAGAACTGCAGTACGATGACAAAGCCCAGGGTGACGAGTATGAGCCCCAGGTTCAGCAGCAGCATGAGGCAGCACATGCCCTTCACGTTCGGACAGAACGGGTTCGGCGCCGCCATCGCGTCTACTTTCACACCTGCCTGGAATTAGAATAGAAATGTGCAGTTTGGTTGTGTTCTTGTTGGTTGCTGGGGAGTTTGTTGCGCCACTTCTTCTTCCCAGCAAAAACATAGGAAGTGGTGAAGGGTGGGCGTTTTGGGGGTTGTCTTTTGTAATTTTTGACGTTCAAAAAGTGCTGTTTTGCAGCCAAGTTTGAATAAATGATTTTGAGTTTGTCAATATTTAATAATTATTTTATTTATTTATCAAATAAATAGCTTTTGTTGAAAAATCTTATTCTTACCTTTCTAGAGACTTTGGATCTGTGCGTCGAAGCGACAGATGGCGCCACTGCGCTTCTGTAGGAGTATACACTGCGAGGTGCTCGTGACTGCCGGCTGAAAAGATAAAATTTTAATATTTTAATTATTGTAGATCTAAAAGTACGAATCCAACAAATATTTCCTTATCTAGTCACTGGGCTAACAGGAAATTTAAATATTTTTAATTGTTCATCAAAAAGTTGAAAATATATTAACATTTTAGTTTAGTGACATTTTCACTCAAGTTAGGGACAAATCATGAATTTAATGACATAGATACGGTATTATCACTGTAACCTTATTACAAATCTATCAAAACAGTAAAATGAAGAAAACCCATTCAATAATACCTATATTCATGGAAATAATTTCGGAATATAGTTCATGCCGTGACAGCATTCGTTCCGGCGCGCTGTGTGTATCGATCTGTGCTCACGAGAAGCGTCGCGTCACTAATCTCGCTGCACGTATGTCACGAAAGTCTGCTATGCTATTTAGCTGTTTGTAGAGCGACTAAAACAGATGATAGTGAAGGCAATTTTTTGACATTTTCTAGACTTTACTATTCCTTTCAGGTCAGCACCGTCTTCAGGGCCGGCTTTCACCTATTAAGCCCTCGGGAACATTATTACAATGGGTCTTTATGACCAATGATCGTCGTCGAAAAGTTATAAGCAGTTCTAGTTCTTACTATACATTTATGTACAAAAAATATCAAAAATGATTTTCAGGCGAGAGTAACTAGCGTATGGTAATAACAGCGTATTATAATAGCGTATAGAGCAGGGACTAGACTACTTTTACTACTAGGTACTAGTTTTGTTTTACAAATACATACATATTATACCTAGATAGAAAAATCCCGCCTAAAAAACCTATGCTCATGCACACAAATGTTTGACTTATGCGGAAAACGAACCTCGAATCGAACACACAGGCATATTCACTACCCACTACGCCATCTGGTCGTCAAAAATAATCCAAATAGCTACTCTTATTTGGATCTACGCACTTTCCGTTCAGTAAAAGAACAATTACCTAACAAAACAGGTCTACTAAATTATTAGTGTAGGGCAAAGCAAAAATAAAAAAAAGTATCGATAGTCGATACCTACACCTGTTATTGTTTTTTTACAAAAGCTTCTTATCTTCCAAGGTTTTTTGATTCATGTCATCAGTCGCCTTGACCTTCATTCTTTGTGCTATAACAATCGGATTGATCTAAACCAAAGTCGTGACCAGCGAGTTTAGCTTCGCCGCCGGTTACACCTTACGCTGTGTCTATTCGAGATGTACCTAGTTGGCTTAAAAGTATCGATTACTGCAGCAGTTGCGAATCGATTAGTTTATAAAGCTTCCAATTTTACTATTTTGATTTATTAAAACTTCACGTTAGTTAATCATTTATTTTAGGTAGGTATTTATCCAAGTATTTTCCTTGTATTCATTTTGTCTTCATGGTAAAATTACCTGTATGAAATTGGGAATACTTTTTGCTTTTCGTCTACAATTCATTAGTAATTTGACAAAATGTACCCACACGTTTTCATAGCATTTTATTGAGCAAGCTTAAAACAAATTATTTCCACATCAATGAGCTAGGGATTAATACATCAAAGTGACTTTAATATAATCGGCTGTCAACATGCCTTCCTAAAGTTATTCTAACAAACAAAATAAAACTAGCGCCTAACAAGGTAAAAAGCCAACGAAAAATATTTGATCATCCCATTTACTTTTTTATTAATTCATTGACAGTTTAGAAAGTTTCCAAGTAAATTGTCCAATAACTTCCTTTTTTTATGAAATCGGTTGAAAAACGAACAATGACAGAAGTCCTTAGTCACTGTTCGATGTTCAAATATTTATTCAAACGAGATGTCAAAGTAAAAAAAGGTTTAAAAGTAAGGGCTAAAAAAAGGTTTTTTGAATAAATTGTTAAGCAGTCAACGTGTAGGTAAGTGTTTATTTTTATTTTTAAGTTTTTGACTGATTGAGTGCTTACAGAAATAAGTTTATGAGGTCCTTTTGTTCGAGTTGACAAGGTATTTTCAAGTGGAGAATATTTAATTTTATTACCTACTCAATAGTTGGACAAGTCGTGAAGCGTGCCGTCGATAGAATAATTTATTAATATGTCAACAACGCATCGCTTAATATAGCTAATGAACTAATTTAGCATAAACATGTAATCATCTAATACAAAATTAAGAACCCCTTTAAAAGTAAGCCGCACTTTTTCTTAAAATAGTTTTTATTCGGTCAGGATTAGAAATCTGAGAGATGTCGGCAACAGTCAAAGAAATGTGATGTCATGCAATTGAATTACCAAAATAGGGCAATGTTGTCGCTCCTCTGTATAGAACTAGGGCTGTCACATACTAATACATTTATAAACACACTTTTGTCTGAATAATAATCAGTTGATGGTCTTAATGATATCCAAAAATATCTAGACCAATCAGATACCCAAACATTATTTTGTTAAATTTTTATCGATATTTCTTTACAACCTTAATATTAATTACGTCACATCACACTGTCTACAGACCACTATAAACGTTATAATTTTCATATACATACCTACCTATGTTAGAATTTGATGTGTACCTACCTACCTACCTGAAAACCACTGAACGGATTTTGATGAAGCTTGGTACGTATTATAGCTTACCGATACATCAGAAACTAGTAGTTAGCCTACGTAGCTGCGTAGGTGAGTTATTATTCAGATATTTATTGCTACTGGCAACCCTGAGTGATTCCCGTATAGTCCCAACTAGCCGAAGAGAGTTCGAGAAAGTAAAATAAATTCGATACGACCTGACATTGGCGTTACGGTAGTCACTAATGTTACAGAATTATAAAGTTTTTTCCTGCGCAAGCGACTGTTGGTTTATAATGAATGAATTTGTTAAATGGGGTTCACACGGTTTGTCGGGCTACATGTTTACGATCAGAGATTTAAAATTATCTAATCTTAGAACAACTGACGAAGATTATTCTTCGGACAATATTGTTTTGCTCTTACGCATGATTTAAATCGTGCAGAAAAAGATAAATCAAAAATGCAAGCTTTTATCTGTAGCAACAATTAGGCGAGGCATGTCATCTAGATTGATTCAGTCATCTGCCTAGGCGTTTTTTTTTCGTGTGAAATCATCAAATAACCCCCACTGAGGGTGCAGCTGGAGGGAGTGTCAGACTCTTACTGACTAAAACCCACTATGTTCCTTCGGGAGGTCGCTGTGTGCCAGGGTCACGGTAACTCTTGCGAACAACCCGCAGCCCAGTTACACCACCATCTATATCTGCCAAGGCCTAGCCTTTATCTTTTTATGTTGGAATCGGCACCCAGTTTAACCAAATGCAGCTGAGTACCAGTGGGCCACATGAAGCGCCTGCCTCTCTGATCTCCCGATACATCTAGGTAAGAGTAGTTGCCAGACTTTTTGGCATGTGACAGCCGGGACCCACTAAATTAACGTGCCAACCTTCCAAGACTCCTATACAACAAGGTAGTCGTCATGACATAGAATTGGTCACCCATCCACGGACATCGCGCTAAATTTTGCTTAACGTTATCATCGATCGACCCGTGCGGCAGTTACTATTTTAACATAAACTATAATAATAATAGAAAAACCAAGCAAACACAATACAATAAGAAGAGTATGTAAATAAATAAGTTCTAAACCTACATCACAACCTACGAGTACTCAGTGGAGCCAATAAATCGTGCCCCAGATGCCTGGGTTTGATTCCTGTGTCGCGACATCATTGCGCTGTCGGCAAGCGAACCGCGGCTGAGTTATTCTCTCAATGATTTACTACGTAACTGTACATTTGTTTGGTTTAAGCGATCAGTTTGTATTGCTATTACAGCTCCTTTTAGAATAGGCAGAATATAAGTTTTGAACGCGAGTATACTCACGGTATGTGTATCCAAGTACTTGCTTTGTACTTTTTATTATTCGCTTGGGAAATCATCAAACTTCCTACAACTAGTAATACATTAGCATCTAATTTATTTTTATGTCTGGACCTTAAAAGAGTATATGACAATATTTATTGTTTCGGTGTTTCTTCCCAAGGTAGTCAGTTAGGAAATAGCGACCTCATCTCTCAAAAAATGTATTGACGGGTAAAAGTGTCGATTTCAACCTATTTGAAAATATAATATATCCTCACTAATATTTGTTCCAAAATCTTTGGTGCTAACATTGCCAAAGGCAACCGCGGTAAATCTATTGAACAATCCCAGCCCGTACTGCCTGCAAAGTAGTGATTTTGGAACTAGATTCTGCCGACAAATTTTCTTAACAGATTCCCGTAAACTAGTTTTATAACCCAAATCTCAAATATCATAATACCTAGATATCAAAGTCCTGTTAATATCGTGTCAATTAGCCCCGAAACAATAGGTACTTGCGTGTTCACATATTCAAAGTAGGAACCTAGCTACGTGCGGAATGTTGGCAGAACTATGCACGCATGATTCATGCATGCACCGTTGAATTGCTTTTATGAGCAATTTCCCATCAATTCTCGCGTTTAATGCAAAAGGTTTTGTTCGGGAGTAAGCATACCGGCGGGGAGAACGCAGCGGTTTTGTGAGTTGCCGTTTTGAGCGCCATATGTTTGAACAAAGAAAATAATAATTGTTTTGATCGTCAGTTTAAGACGCAGTTAAATATAAAAAGCTTTCGTTTTGGAAAAAATATTATGTGCCATCAAAAAATATAGGTATATTATTCTATAGCTTTTAAAATGTGCGATTGTTATGAGTCAAAATAAAACAATTAATTTTATAACACATTTAAAAAACATGTTCCTTTTTAAATTTGAAGTAGGTAATTTAACGTACAAATGAAGCCAAAAACAAAAATAAAAGTTTTATCGCCAGTTTCACAGGTTGCCGATAAGTCCCAGATAGTTTATCTGGCAGATAATTTCATACACATTCTGTTCCATTTTTTAATTTATCTTTGTGGATAGTGGCTATCCGTAACCTGTGAAACTGGCCCTTATTCTTATTAGCGTTTGAACCGCCCGTTTGCATGGCACAGTGACGCGGGCGCACGTATCGAGCTCCGTTGGACTGAATTAGTGGGATTTAAGGACCAAGCGGGACCCACGGTTTAACGGTACATTAACATAGTCGCTGAACTCCATTACACCATGACTTATTTACTATTAGACTATCGACTTTAAAGTGGGTTTGTGCTAAGTGTCTTTCCGAGAACTTGAGGTTTAATAGATTTTCACCTTTATCCCTGAAGCATATGGTTCAAAGTTGATTGGGAAAATTTGACGGTTTCGGGTAGCCTGATGTGCTGGCGTCTTTACCTAAAGTTACTAAAGTTTACTAAAGTTAGCACTGCACTAGAGGCAGGTAGAAATCCTACCATCAAATATGAGAAATTAAACATTTTATAGTAATAGACTAGTCATTGTCTTTCATGTCGCGCTGACAGGCATGTATAAGCTAAATAATACGGAAGAATCGTTAACTGAGGGATTAACGAATACACCCCCAGTAGTGTTAATTGAAGAAAACTGTTCAACAAACCTCCTGAAACCTGACCTTTAATAAGTAATTCATAGCCCTCATCATCATCACAGCCTTTTTATCGTCCCACTGCTGGGCACAGGCCTCCTCCAGGCCAATCTTCTACGGAGAAGGATTGAGCGTTAATCACCACGCTTGCTCAATGCGGGTTGATGATTTCAGACTTTATAGTCCAGGTTTCCTCGAGATGTTTTCCTTCACCTTTAATCCGTCATTGGTATCCAAGATAAACTTAGAAAGTACGTATAACTTAGAAAAGTTACATTGGTACTTGCCTGGAATCGAACCCGCACCCTCATGCTCGAAAGGCTGGTGCTTTAACCACTAGGCCACCACGACTTCTTCAGTCATAGCCTTCATTTAATTCAGAAAAATCAGCACCAATCCACTTGCCTGATCTCCGAAGGAGGTCGGTACGCCGCGCTGGTGACGTACACATCAGACCCGGAGTCGGCCCTCGGCGAGCCGTTGGTGTGCTGGTGCCGTCTCCCATTCCTGTGCTCGCCTGAAGGAGACCGCGTTCGCTCGTCCATTATCTGTTATAATTAATGGTGAATTAAATATGGTGATAGGTACGTGGAGGGGCTTGTGACTTAATTTAGTTCTCGCTAAAGTTAATGGCGGTTCGCAACTAACTTCAGAGTATGTACGCGTATTTGTATCTGCTGATACCAACCGAAAATGCTAAATTTCTGCGGATAGACATGCGCGATGTCCACAGCGTGTTTTGAATGTATTTTGCAATGTGCACATCAAACTCTTTAATATTATATTTCTTATTGAAAATATTTGTTCCCATAGTACCTTTAATGGAATAACGTATAAGTACACAAGTATTTACGACGAAAACTCAGAAAAATAATCAAAAGCATGATGCATTTGAATGACATAATAAGTACTGAGAAGCCTTTAGATTCGAGAATAATCCGACTTCCTAGTCAAGATTGTGGCTGTCATTGAACATCCCTGGCAGTCGTTACGGATAGTCAGAAGCCAGTCTAATCAAGGGGTATTGGGTTGCCCGGGTAACTGGGTTGAGGAGGTCAGATAGGCAGCCGCTCCTTGTAAAACACTGGTACTCAGCTGAATCCGGTTAGACTGGAAGCTGACCCCAACATAGTTAGGAAAAGGCTCGGGAGATGATGATAGCTTGCAGCATATTATTAAGGAAACTTACCGTATATTCAGATAGTGTCCTTTCAGAAGGTGCTCGGTGACTGTCATTTTCTTCTCGCGATGACGCCCTGTGGATATAACCCCCCGATGACGGCGAGTCAACCCCCGACCGGTGGGTCGCCACGTAATGATTGTTTTTCACTTTATGTGCCATTTTTGAGTCTTAATATTCACTAACACTAGCATATGCTGGGTAGCTGGTCACGCATCGTCGGATGGTGGCCAATACGCGCGCATTTTAGGGTTATTTAGTAAGTAGTAGACATTGTTTTGTTTCTTTGTGGCCTTTTAGATCATCGTTTGTTTTTGTGGTATCTGTAACAAAAGAAATGTGTGTTAATAAATGTATTTTTTATCGTACTAGCTTCCGCCAGCGTCCCGTAGGAACAACTCCGCGCACCCGGATAAAAAGTAGCCTATAGCCTTCTTCAATAAATGGGCTATCTAACACTGAAATATTTTTTCCAATCAGACTTCCAGTTCCTAAGTTTCGGACGTTCAAGCAAAAAAACAAACTCTTTGACTTTACAATTTATTTTTTTTATTGCAGATATATTAACATTCGGTCTTGCGATGGGTCAAAATGTGCGCTAATGTTTCTATACATACAACAAATTATGTAAGAAACAGTAGGTACACCCACATCACGGTTAATTTTCGCTTCAAGTTTAGTTTAGCGGGCACCAAACCGCACCCAACATCTGGGGCTTCTAAAATATATTCTATCAAACAGAATGTAAACGAAATCGTACTGTTTCGGCGACCTTGAACGATTTGTGTATCCACAAGCAATTTTACGTCTTAACATTTCAAAAATAGAGTTTATAATCCAATAAAGTGTTAGCAACTTAGAATTATTGCACGAAACAATGGTAGCATTCCGATCTTAGTCGATTAATGACGCAACGATTGCAGGTATCGATTCATATCGATATTATTTACTCGTTAAATTGCTCGTACTGTTATTTTTTTTTTTTTTGTGGTTTCTATCGATTATCACGGTCTATTGAACGTAATTTATAGTAAAAAAAATCTGACAGGCCTATGAACAAAAAATATTAATTCTCGGACATGACAGTTAGGTATTTTTGTTTTTTTTTGCTAATTTCATTTCTATACCGTTAAAAAGAAGGTAGGTATTTGGTTTTTAAATATAAAAATAAGATTATAAAAACTAAGTGATACGTTCCTTATGTACAGACGCCAGCACATCAGGCTACTACAATCTGTCAAATTTCCTTAATAGATTTTCAACTTTATCGCTAAAGCATTATGGTATTAAAGTTGAATGGGAAAATTTGACAGTTTCGGGTAGCCTGATGTGCTGCCGTCTGTACGATCTCACTGACATCTGCAAAGTCGATGTCTTCTTGTTTTTGCTGTGACAATGACATATTTTTTTTAAGAACATATTCAAATTCCTTCACAAAGAATGAAGTATACGCTTTATAAATGAAAATTTAATCTTTCTGTCAGTCCAATGAGTTAGCAAAGTAGTCAAATATAGACAATAAATATTTAGAGTGGCGTTTTTAAGTATAATAATATAATATTCCTCACACTTTCACACAACGACATCTAGTCCCAAACTAAGCAGAGCTTGTACTAGACAACTGATAAACTTACCTATATACTTTTCTTTTGTAAATACATACATATTATACCTACATAGAAACACCCAGACAAAGCCGAACACCCATGTTCATGTACACAAATGTTTGACTTATGCGGGAATCGAACTCGCGACCCGTAGCGTGGCATGCAGGTTGACTAACCACCACGCGATCTGGTCGTCTAGTCCCATTTACTGAGGAAGGCAAAATGATATCGTTTATTACACAAGTTCTTGAATACTGCACTACTGCAGATGGAATACCTGAACCTACGTAGCTGACGTCAGGAAGCGGTTTACAACGGTGTATGTATTGAGAACATTTCACGGGTTCCTATAGAAATGAATGAATAAGGTGCAAGCGAAGAGAAACAAGAGATAGAAAATCCTTTAAGCGATTTATCAAAATTCAGAATTTATAGCAAATCGAAAATTTGAATTACTCCACTGTAAAGAGAAAAATATCTCATCTGCCAAGCCTTTTTCCCAAGCTATGTTAGGGTCAGCTTCCAGTCTAAACCGGGTGCAGCTGAGTACCAGTGTTTTACAAGGAGCGACTGCCTATCTGACCTCCTCAACCCAGATACCTAGGCAACCCGATACCCTTTGGTGAGACTAGTTCAACCAGGCTGGTTGTCAGACTTTCTTGCTTGTTATTAACCGTAACGACTGCCAAAGATGTACAAATGACAGTCCGGACCCACCAATATGGCGTGCCTTCCAAAACCTGGAGGAAGACGTCTTGACAAGATGGTTACCCTTCCACGGATCGACTGTACCAAGCGTTGCTTTACTTTATGATCGAACAACCCGCGCTGCTGTTACGTAGCCATCGAGCTCTAATGTAACTATGCATACTCCTTCAAAAATACTTGGATATACCGGCTTTTCGATCGCCTTTTAATCAGTACAGAAATGAGCGATAATGTGCACCTCACAAGAAAAAAGTATCTGCCGGTTAATTTTTTTATGGGGTTCACGATTACCTTCAAACAAAACTGTCGGCCAACTATCGGCCGATAGTTTAGGCTCTTAATGTTATACTGCTTTGACACTTACGGCTATTAAAGGTAGCTACGATAGTAATTCAGCTGTACTGCTAGGCATTTGAAGCCCCTAGGAACTAAAGATAGTCACGACCAGAAATAACAGAATCCACTAAACACCTAATATGGCTGACTGTATTTGAATACAGTAGAAATTACCTTGCTATATAAATATTTAGTTGGAATTGGAAGGGAGGCAATTAATTCTATCGGTTTTCATGTTTGTTTTGGCATTTAAACTGAGGTTTAGTTTGACCCCCCGTTATGGCAAAAAGTTACGGGGTTTATGGCTGTTGGTCCTACTTTTAAGAACCGTGCTAACTGTATTCTTTTAATAACAATTTATTCTGACACTTATTTTATTCCCCAGTATGAAAAATACCCGAAAACATGAGCTATTTGCAATTCGGCCGAGCCTTTGTGCATTTTTTAATATCACAAAGAAGGCGTCGCTTTGACAGATCAAAACAAACGCATAACCAGAAGCCCAAAAAGATACAACAGAGTTAAAATTAATATTTTACCCAGCAAAGTATAATTATTATACATTGTACATTTTTGTTGAAAGCGCGGTGTCGCGAGTGAAATCAAACTGCAAATTTTCTTCGAAAATGCTTTTTTTTGGGCGATTTTTGAGTCGTTCATTGAGAACCTTGGGTACATGTATTTTAATCAATGGGCACGTACCACATATTTTGACATAATACATAATCATAATTTCATGATCTACGCGTATTTTTTGTATTATACATTTCTTTTGGAATGAACGTATACACAGCGTCCTTATGACGCAACACTTTGACGATAATATCATTACGTCATGTTTGAGAGCTTACTAACGTGACGGGCATACAGAAGTAATCAAAATACCATCATACAGAAATTGGGGTTTGACCCATACTCATCAACTTGCGGTCCTATAGATTTAAGATGCCTGTCCACCGATAGTTGCTATACTTTATATTATAGCATTCCTGCTAAGGTCTTTGAAGTTTTAGCCTATTTATTGGTACTGAGATGGGGCTTATACAGGCGTGACCTGGCCTAGCCTTTTCCCTATAATGTTGGAGTCTTCTTCAAGTCTTAACCGTATGCAGAACCTGTGTTCTACATGAAGCGACTGTTTAAGAGAACACCTGAACAGTTTGTAGCGGGTACTTTTCGTTTGGGCTAATCAATACTAATATTAAGTGCTGAAGAATTTTTTTGTTTCCTTCATCGCGGTAATCTCAGGGATTTTAAATATTCTGTTAGGGTTACATAGCTCATTCACCAAATCATTTTGTTTTTTTTTTTTATCGTTTGAACCATTTGGTATTTGAATTTCATGCCCTAGTGGTGTTTGAAGTTGGCATGAATTGAATATTCACCCTTAGTTTAAAAATCTACTTAAGTATTGCTATTTTAACAGATGCCAAACAGAAGGAATTTTTGAACTGGGAGGCGGGAGGGTGGAGGGAGGTACGATATATAATAAAAAATATATAGTTGCTATGTTTTATAGCATCGCTGTAACTGGAAGGCAAAGTTTATTTAAAGCCATACGCGTTGTCTATCTGATGAAATTATAATACGTCTGATTACAGCCCCGCCCTTTCGTTATGGCGTCAAAGATAAGGCCAATACTTTGTCTCAATTTGTTAAACTTAAATTACATCACGTTCTGTCTATACTGTATAGTCTACATCTACGCCATAACATTTAATGTCTATATTTTATCCGATTACGGGGAGCACATTCAAATCAAACTGAAAAAAATCATTTATTCAAATAAGGCTCGATAAATCAGCACTTCTCGAACGTAAAAACAAAAGACAGCCCCCAAAAAGCCCAGCCTTTACCACTTCCTATGTGTTTTTGCTGGGAAGAAGTGGCGCAACTCCCCAGCAACAATTGTCTGTCTGTTTTGTGTTTGAAGAACTAGATTTATACGAAAATATGTCCAATCTCAGATAACAATAATATCTGCGCAACTCTTACACATGGTCGGTTAGCCCCATGGTAAGCTATTGATTAGCTTGTATTATGGGTTCCAACACAACTGATAAGCTACATATACTCTACACATATTATAAAACACAAAACAAGTATGCTCATCACACAAATAGATCGTGCCGGCAATCCAACCCGGGACCCACAGCTCTGCAGACCGCCGTTTACCATTGCGTTAACATGGTCGTTAAATATTTAAGACAAAAAAATAACAATACAGGTACCACGTTCACCGTGGTTTAACTATGGTTAAAACTTTCAATGGAATCTATCTACTGGCTACTCCAGATTCCATCCAAAGAAGCTAGTATCACTAAGAGCGGTACTTAACAGTCGCGTGCAAGAATGATAACTACTTATTTAAATTTCTCGTCGTTATGCTGTCAAAATTAATATTATGAAGATTAGGGTTTGTTATACATGTGATTAGTGAGTTCAAAATTACAATCTTATCGATTATACTTACATAAACAAACGCGATTTTGGTATGAGGAAAATACCAACATTTAATCCCTATGTATGTATTTGACGCCAAAATTCTACGAAGACAGACTATTCACACATAGTTAACGTCATTACCTGCCTATCCTTTTCCCAAATATGTTTGGATCGACTCCAGTATAACCTGTCTTACCGATGGGTATCGGGTTTCCCGAATAACGTGGGGGAGGAGGTAGTCGCTGTAGGTACAACCAGTCTTATCAAGGGGTATCGGGTTGCCCGGATAACTGGGTGGATCAGATCAGATAGGCAGTCGCTCTATGTAAAACGCTGGTACTCAGCTACAATCAGTTAGACTGTAAGCCGATCCCGACATAAGAAAAGGCTAGGCAGATGATGATGTATTTTTCAACATTGACTTATAACTTCGAACCTTCGAACAATCGGTTAGACTGCAAGCCGATCCCAACATAAGAAAAGGCTAGGCAGATGATGATGTATTTTTCAACATTGACTTATAACCTACAAAAGGTTAGTAAATTATTTACCGTGTCTGTTGTTCGGAAGTTTGTTCCACCACTTCTTCTTCCCAGCGATAACACATAGGTTGTGAAGGGTGGGCGTTTTTGGGGGCTGTCTTTTATAAAATTGACCCTCAAAAAGGGCTGATTTTCAGCCTACTGTGAATAAATTACTTTTTATCTTTGATCTTCTTTATCTTTATCCTAAATAAAGAACCTTTTTCATCAAATAACGTGAATTCCAATATGGAGTCTAGTCACAAAACTGTATTGCTTGTTGTGTCGGCCACACCCTTGCTGTAGCAGCGTAAAGCTGCTCTTGCGCAAGCGTGTTCGCGGCCCTCGTATACAAATAATGTGGGAGCAGAACAGGCTAGGTCGTGAAACTACATTTTGAGATATATGTGTTACTGATAAAGTATGGTAAATCAGTAATATTACGTACATATGTGTGTCTACTTATATACAAAGCAGCCTAAAGGTTTAGTCCTAGTTAGTGTGCCTAAAATTAGCTCTCTTAATTTTCTACGCCTCAGGATAAAAATTACCTACCCTAAATTCGATTTCAGACTAAAATACAGAAAAATATCTAGAGCTGTTGTGCAAGGAAAATATTTTTATGTATTTTTTTTACTTTTTATTTAAGTTTATTTAATTTCCAATAATTTTGGGAAGAAGGCTCACAGTAAATTAAGGTCCCAGTAGTTTGAGCAAGTAACTCAAGAGCTGGTAGCAGTTATAGAGTAGGGATTTGAGCCAGCTAGGTTTGTAATTTTGTGTTGGCGTTGTGAGAAGTTTTGAGCTTTCTCGAAAATATTCGCAAACTCTCACGCTAAAACATATTGGTAACTATATCTATCTTCTACACATAATCTCCAAGTGAACCTAACTTAGGAATAAGCTATTAGCGCAGGTGTGTCCTAAGCTTTAATTGGGAGCATGTAGTGCGCTATCACTGTTGTATCAGCTCCATGGATTTCCTAATATTTTGCGCTGAAATTAAGGCGAAATTTTAGTAACGACTGTGGTTTTTTTATTGTACTTAAAGAGGTGTTTTGTATTTACAGATGCCAGCACATCAAGCGAAACCCAATCAACTTTGAACCATATGCTTCAGCTATAAAGTTGAAAATCTATTGAGTAAATTTGACAGGTTGTAGTAGTTTGAAGTGCTGGCGACTGTACTTTTATCTTTTCTTATATCATCATCATCATAATTATCTTAGCTGCTGGATGTCCACTGTTGATTATAGGTCTCATTGATTTCCAAGGAGACCGGCATTTGGAAGCACTCCACCCATTTTTGTCAGACCATTTGACTACCGATGGCTGTCCTTTCTCTTACTAAAAATGTTTGAAGGAGCTTCTATGGAGATCTATGGAGAATACTCGTGGTGCATATCTTCAACTCCACTGAAATCAACACCATATCTCCTCCTTCCTCATACAAGCTTTGAAACTATAATATCCTCAGTAAGTTACAACTGAAGCGATCATAAACTTGATAATGCTTCAAGGACTCATTTTTTTTTTAAGTTCTCATTTTAGTACAATTGTTCAACTGGCATTTGAGTTGATAACATGGAATGCACTTTGTAGACAAGGTGTGTCAACCTATAATAGTCTACAATGCAAATCTTGAAGTATAAGACTATCAGCGCTTAATAGCTTGTTATGGAGTAGAAATAGTACTAACTTCTCAAATAATTTGATAATAGGAAGATACTACCAATTTTGATCTCCTTAAAAAACCATCATCTGCCTAGCCTTTTCCCAATGGCTTCGGGCAGCTTCCAGTTAACCTGATGCAGCTGAGTACCAGTGTTTTACAAGAAGCGACTACCTATCTGACCTCTTCAACCCAGTTACCTAGGCAACCCGATACATGTTGGTAAGACTGATTCCTGATTATCCGAAACGACTGTTAAAGATGTTAAAATGACAGCTCCCGGCTGTCATTTTAACATCTTTAACAGTCGTTTCACCACAAATTGAACGTGCCTTCCGAAACATGAAGGACGCTATGTCAAAATCCACGGACGGGCCATGCCAAGCTTTGCTTAGCTTTATGATCGATCGATCTTACAAAAAAATGTTAGCGCAAATCAACAGCCGAGATCATCCCTACACAGTATTGACTTATCTAGGAATCGAGCCTGCTACCCGTGTCATGCAGACATATTCACGCAGCTTTTTGGAGTTACGAATAAAACAGCTGAACTTCTAGTAAGTAGCAGATTAATCGGATACAGATCTAAGTGGCATTGGGTCGTTGACCCCGTAATACCGAAGGGCTGACCACCTGCGAATCTGAGACAAGTGAAGCGGCCGAGCGGATTGCAGTTACTGAGATAACGGGCCGAAATGATAAACTGCCCCGCGGCTGCGGACTCACTAGGGCTGCACGGGATAGAAAAGTGTATTTGTTATCTGGTAAAATCCTACTATTATTATGAATGTTAGTGTATGTGTATTTGGGATATTGTTGCTCAGTAACAATTCAACGGCTGAACGTATTGACTTTTTAACACATAGGCTATGTTTTATCCAGGTGCAGGCAGTATGTAGTTCCCTTGTGACGCGGGCGAAAGCTAGGTTTGCAAATAATTAGTTGTGCTAATAGTTAACTATCACCATTATGTCATCATCATCTCCCAAGCCTTTCCTCAACTACTTTGGGGTCGACTTCCAGTCTAACTGGATTTAGCTGAGTACTAGTATTTTATAAAGATCGACTGCCTATCTGACCTCCTCAACTCAGTTACCCAGGCAACCCAATACCATTATGTAATACAACTATCACCATTATGTATGTTTATGGACGATTTTTGGCTCCTTATATGTGTAATAGGTATGTCGTATACACTATCGCCAAAACCGCCGATATTTAAGTAGTAACTGTTCCAATTAACAAATAAGGAATATTATAGACTCGATTTTATCTAATTAAAACATATTATAACAATGCTGTATGTTTTCCCTCTCGGCACATAATATCGGTTTTATTTTTATGTAAAACTGTTCTATTATTTCTTCTTTTATTTAGTGACAACCCTCATCGCTCCCGTACACATTGTACATTGTACAAACTGCAACATAGATAGCAAACTATTTTTAATAACGCTCCACAGTAATTTGAACCGTACCCCCCGTGTTTAAGGTTGAAAACTAATAACATTGCCGAAGTGTAGAGTGGTTGATTGTGGCGGAATTAGGTCGGAACCGAACCCGCTACTATTATGAGACGATAGTTTAGAAGCCTGTTCCTATGTGTAGACGGTGAGAGATATTTACACTAGCGAGCTAGGAACGGGCCCTTTGTAAGCCAGGATTTTTTGACGATAAATGTTAACAATATTTGCTTTTTCTAAGTTTGTATGTACTTTCTAAGTATATCTTGGACACCAATGACTGTGTTTCTGAACTGTAGGTTCCGGCTGTCATTGAACATCCTTTCCAGTCGTTACGGGTAGTCAGACGCCAGTCTAACCAAGGGGTATTGGGTTGCCCGGGTCACAGGGTTGAGGAGGTCAGATAGGCAGTCGCTCCTTGTAAAACACTGGTACTCAGCCGAATCCGGTGAGACTGGAAGCCGACCCCAACATACATAGTTGGGAAAAGGCTCGGGAGATGATGAAATGTTAACAATGTTGATAAAATATTATTACTTAATAATACTTTCAAGCAACAATTTCCTTTATGAAGAATTTGGAAATCTAACTAATAAGAGGTACAAAGGAACCCTTGGGTAGCTATCTTTAGAAAATGCGTTCTCAATAAGGTCGTCACTAATTCATGGTCGCAGAGTAAACACGTTATGGTGTTTCTATCTATAAAATATAGATTTATATGGAATTATAATTTCTATCTTTATTTTCGTGAAAAATCATCTAATAACCCCTCGCTCTGTGGGTGCAGCTGGGGGAGTGTCGGGAGGAGATTTAGACGGGAAGAGTTTCTCGTCTAGAAGATACGGTAATTGAAGGAATATAAAACATTTCCTTCGTCTAAACATTTACTCTTCTCACCCGTGGACATGGGCAACAAGCGGTGTGTCATTTCGCTAAATTCGTACATGTCATATACGAATCTCGCTGGCGACATTTTACTTCTTGCCTGTATGTAAACAGTTTGTTACGATTATGCTATGACGATTATTGCTTGCGATAGTCGCGGAGACATTCTCGTGCCGAAACGTGCAAGAAACTCTCTCCATCTAAATTGGACTTTACTATATAAAACCCACATATTCCTTTTGTAGATCTTTGTGTGCCAGAGCCGATGAACAACCCACAGCCCCGGCAGGCCTTGGTCCTACGGCGCCTCTTCAATGTATACTGACTGATTTTCCCTAAAGGAGCGCGTGGAGCAGAAGAAGGTCGGAACGCCAGCACATCAGGCTACTATAATCTGTCAAATTTTCTTAATATATTTTCAAATTTATCGCAGTAACATATGGTTCAAAGTTGAGAAACTGGCGTCTGTAAATAATTTCTACCTAAAGAATATATTGTTAATGTCCAAAAAACCACAGCCCTACAATAGTTATTTATAATATCAGCCGGACACCCGGATGGTCATAAACCAGCTGTCACATTAACAAGATGAAGCGATAAGAGTAGCGGGCGGCCATCTTAATGCGATGGCGGTCGTGACTGCGCCGGAGTTCGTGTAATGTCCACGTTCCTATGTTTACATTTTAATTAGTAATCTTGTTTATTGTTCTGATCGTAGGTGAAAATTGTGTAATTAAGTAAATAAAGTAAGGGTTTTTTTTCAAATATAAGGATCAATCTGAGTTGATCAATTTGTTAGGTTAGAATAAAAAATCATTTATTTGTCCGATTTTGTTCCTGTATAATTGACTACATAAAAAAGTTATGTTAATGAATTCCTAGGTCACAATCAAGCAGGCAGGTACATAAGGATTATTACTACCGAATAACAGATTGTGAGCTTGCAAATGTTCTAATGATACGATACTAATAAAGTTTTTTTATGACGCTGATTAGAGTAAGACGTTATTTTTTACCAATACTAAATATTACAAAGCTGAGGAGTCTGTTTGTTTGAACGCGTTAATCTCAGAAAATACTGGATTGATTTGAAAAATTATTTCAGTATAAGATAGCCCATTTATCGAGAAAGGCTATGGGCTACTTTTTATCCAGGTGCGCAAAGTAGTTTCCACGGGATGCGAGCGAAATCGCTGGCAGAAGCTAGTCTACATATGTCTATATATATCTAGCTAGCTAGTAGTATGACGGTGATCTAAATGTATTTGCGTCCTAAGTTTGCATAGATAGGTAGGTAGAATTTTGTCGTGAACTAATAGACACAAAAATCGCTCCCGCTTCCGCCTATCCAACAAACAGACACATTATTTAATCGCAAGGCCGACTGCACGCGTGGGAACGAACAACTATTCCGCTCAATATTAAATAGTTTAGTTTAACTAACGTGATTGGTTTTGCATTAATATCAGTTTAAAATTACATTTTGAGCGTTTCATTTTAGGAGGTCGTAAATTAAGGTTAGTTGCGCGTTTTCCATTTAAATTTGCTTGTCAGTTTTAAGGTCAAATATGTTTAGTTTTTTTGGAAAACTAAGGCAATTATTTCTTGGATTCTGGTCAAGCTATGAGCTAAATTGGAGCAGCGAGGTGACCGTAATACTTAAACAAACATACAGAAATAAAACTATGTCTTTCTATCCTTACTCCTTATAAGAATAATAAGTTAGTCAGACGATTTTATCGCTTAAGCAAATGGTTCAAAGTAGATTGGGAAAATTTTACAAATTCGGGTAGCTTGATGTGCTGGCGTCTGTGCATGATTAAAGTCCATAGAGTGACCTTGCCAGGTGCAACTTTAAATGCTGAGCCGATTAACTTAATTAAGATTTGTTGGACCTATATCAAATATAAATTCGTGACATGGATGTCAGAACGAATATTTATCTTTAAAAACTGATTATAAAAAAAAGAATCATTTATGATTACATTCACAGTAGGTAATCAAACCTGACTATATTAATTATAAACTAATAATCTTTATAACTAACAAAGTCTTTGTATTCTATTCATCGATAATTGCTCCGTGCTTACCACAAAAGAAAGTAACGTCACTATACAAACGACTAGTGATGTGCCGACAAAGGATATCGACACGCGTGATTTTGATTTCAAAAATAAATTATTTTTAATTGAAACGTCAATCTGTGATGCGTAAGAGCATTCATTTGTCTTTTTTTCTTTTATATTTCGATGGAGGAGATCTTTTGTGTTTTTGTTATTTATGTTAAGAATGTTTTCTTTTATAGTTTTTTTTTCTTTTTTCAATTTATTAGCTTAATAATAGTGGTTCTTTGATATAAGAATGATTTTTGGTTTAATAAAATAGTACTGTAATTGATTTTAAATTTCGATGGTAATGAATCTTTTATATCGTATTGATGTCTGTGTTACCGCGAGATGTGTTAGACCATCCTTATTTTAGGAAAGATAAGCCGAGACAGAGCAACCTTGAGCAAAAAAATCAGTTAGCACACTGTTTTTTTTTCCATAATATTATAAGCACTGATGCTACTGGTAAATTTTCAATCAAATCAAACCAGAATCAAGAGTTTTCTCAACATTTTTTTTACAAAATTTAATAGTTAAGCCAATATTTTTCAAATAGTGTTTCATAAAAAAATATTATCTGCTGCATTTAGACCGATCCATAGTACCTACGTATATAATTGAGATCAATGAACAAACTAACTTTTTTAACTACATATATATATATATATATACTATTTCCATATTTTCTACTTGAAAGCGGTTTCTAGCTCAGAAACAAACAGACACTGTTATTTAAACTCCTATCTAGTTGTTTACTTTCTTAGTGCTCTCACTTCAGTGCTAATTTCTACTTTGTGATGGTGATTATAGAGTTTAAATTAGCATGTGTTATTAGTTGAACAGTATCTTGTAGCAATGATCATTATTGATAGGATATAGGCCTTGGAGGTGGAATACTTGGAGTTCTTTGGGAGAAAACTTAGTTACGGGGTTTTTGTAAAATAAAATAAAATTTTATCATTAAGAAAATATTTTCTTAAATTTTTCTTCGAAATTCTACCAACAAATTAGGTACAGACGCCAGCACATCAAGCTACCCGAAACTGTGAAATTTGACCATTTAACTTTAATCCATATGCATAAGTGATAACGTTGATTTTTTTTTTTGGAGATTTGACAAATTGTATGTAGTATATTGATGTGCTGGCGTCCCAAATTCCTCAGGTAATTTAACCAAGCAGGTACTAAGGTACTTTATTTACCTTTATAATAATATCATGTCATGCAAAATCTGAAACAGAAATAAAAATATAATTAGTTTTTATACACACTAATCTGTCATGGATATTTTTTGTCTAAATTATAACGTCAATTCTTATATGTTAATTAATGCGTGTTAATCACTGTCTGTCATTGGTTAAGACATAATGAGATTAGTATCTAAAATAGTTTAATGATTTGGGTCGTGTCAAATATTATTGAAATTATTTCGGTCAGAACTACATATGTATGTGTGTTGAATTTTTCGAATAATCATTATTAAAGATTTTAACTAAGATATGAATCAGAATTTAGTAATACTGTTATATCAAGGAGGACAGAAGTGTGTTACGTATTATCAGCCTCCTTATGTCCTTATACTAATTACCATTTGTGTTTCGCACACCACGGCTACAGATGGAACAAAAATGTGTTTAGTCAGTAAGAGTCTGACACTCTCTCTCTAGTTGCATCCACGGTGGGAGGGGTCATTTGATGATTTTCCATTCAAAAATGGCTTTCACGCACCATATAGCTTTTTTCCAAATGTATAGACGCCAGCACATCAAGCTACCCGAAACTCTCAAATATTCCCAATCAATTTTAAAGCATATGCTTCAGCGATATGTTAAAGATCTTTGTTGAACATTGACAGATTGTAGTAGCTTGATGTGCTGGCATCTGAATTTCTCTGCCTTTCATCATCTCACATACATAATTTCAGTCATATTGTCTTTCACACAATTCAGTCAGGTTTTTGTGTAGGTTTTATATTATTGAAGGAAACTAACCTATGTCATTTTATTAAAGGAAGAAACGTATATAAATAAATTAAATACGAAGACATAACCTCCCTTTTATGGCCAGTCGAGTAATAAACATTAAGGATGACCAAGCAATAGAAACGCCTGGTGATAAAATTGTGGCTTATAAAGAAGTTAATAAGAAATAACTCCTGATAGAGATGTCTTGAAGATAGAGACATGCTGGGTTGACAGATAAATCGAAATAAGGCCACAAGGATGTAATTTATACATCCCGAATGAACTACAACCACTTCTTAATCGAATTTCGACCTTATAGCGATCAGAATAGAGTTGAAATCAATAGTGACGTTGTAGATCGTATAAAACCAGGTGCAAATTGCATGAAGCTCAGTTAATTTGTTCGTGAGACTAGCAAGCCCATACAGACGTATGTAGAACTTCCTTTACGAACTGCGATACCATCTGATATGTTGATACCAACGTATTGAAACTGGTATCAATGATTTCCTTGCTAAGAAAGATATTTGAGATTGTTAGCTGTTGATATTTAGAAGAATGTTAACTTGCCTTCATATCTTAAGTTTGTTTTTTTGGTTGAACGCGCGAATCTCAGGAACTACTGGTCTGATTTGAAATATTCATTCAGTGTTAGATAGCCCATTTATCGAGGAAGGCTGTAGGCTACTTTTATCCGGATGCGTGGAGTTGTTCCTACGGGTTGCGGTTGAAACCGCTGGCAGAAGCTAATATAATATATTGAGAGTAGGTAGGTAACGAATTTTGTCACGCGTATACGCTAAGGGTCACAGACATAAAAACACATTCACCACAGATGACCATTGCTTGTATACACGTTGGCACATCAAGCTACTACAATCTGTCAAATTTAATTACTATATTTTCAACTTCATCGCCGAAGTATAAATGGTTCAAAGTTAATTGGGAAGATTTGACAGTTTTGGGTAGCTTGATGTGCTGGCGTCTGTACAAAATATTGCTAGTTCGTTCATTAACAGACATAACATTTGGAATATTCTATCCAGCTAATATCTATTAACGTATTTTATGATAATTCACAGGAAATTTAAACTACCGCACATTGTTATCTTCAAGATTTTTAAGTACTCCTTGAATTTGAAGTAAACACCCATTTTCCAGTGAAACGATAAAGATTTTCTCAAAGACCTGGCAGATGAAACATAAATAAAGGTTTAGCTCATAAAGATACACACGTTTCCGTTGCGCACACGACGGACAAGTTTATTGGGTTGTGCTCGCGTAATGTTAGCCAGTGTGTGGCCGTGGCATGGAGTAGTGAATGAATGGAGATACATTTGAAACAGTGAGACAAGCTTTGGAATACCTTACAAAATTATCGTCAAGCTAATTTTTATTTTATTTTATTTTATTTATTTATTCCTTTAATTCAGGCAACAAAGGCCCATAGAAAATACAATACATAAACAATATATAGATATAACGGGATACAATTAAGATGCTAAGAAGAAGTAGGAAATTGAACCTTTCATTCTATATCTACATATATGCGTATGCAAGATGACTTTATAATTTACTGATTGTCTCTATAATTTACTAGTTGAGTAAAAAGGACTCCCTTTGAATGAATTTATATGTACAGTTATATTACTCACCAACCAACACGATCAAATAGTCACAACTCGTCATCGTCACCTTAATTAACAACATTGCGTGTATATAATTTGATACACATAAACACGGCCGTTACCTACATTGGTGTTAAATATGAGTAAAACTGAGTACTCCATTTGTACATTACTCCGTGATTGATTACAACGGATTGCGCATGCATATATCCGTTTCATTCAGAGGTGTGTATCTTTATAATCTCGTAGTCATAGTTTCGTCATCAGCTTAGTATTTAGTTCTAAATTCTGTTCGTTGTTTCATTCACAAACACGTACTCCATGATATTTACTAGATAATATATTCATTACGTTTCATACTAATTTTTATTATAAAAGACTAGCTCCAGCCAGCAGTTTCACCCGCGTCCCGAGAGAACTTATCCAAGTACCATGATAAAAAAGTATAGCCCAAAGCCTTCCCCAACAGATGAGCTATCTAACATTAAAATCATTTTTCAAATCGGTCCTGTAGTTCCCGAGATTAGGGCGTTCAAACATAAAACAGGCTTTTCAACTTTATAGTAAACAGTTTGATTTGTTGCCACGTAAAAGATGATTTTCTTATGAAACTTGATCACCAAAAAAATTCTCAAAAATTTTATATTATTTTATACCGTTTATTTAGTAAAATTTTCTTTCTTTCAATGCATAATTACATTCTTTGTTATTTTTTTAAATAAAAACCCGCTATGGATATTGAAATACATAATCGTAACGATCGACGCCTGAAATCAGCTGTTAAATATTTGTGATGTTTACAAATAAATCAGTATTATTGGATTTCCATAACCATTCTTCTTAGTATGGTATACTGAACTCACCCCATCAGTCTGCGGAGGGCTGTCTCTTACACCCTGTATAATTTTGTACACATAATAAATAACACTATACAAATTCATGTGAATCAGTTCCTATAATTAACCATTTCACTAGTTAGAACTTGTATCCGTATAATAAATATCTGGTTTGTATATAAACAGTTGTCCTGCGTCTGTCTGTCTGTCACGGAAGCCCTGAGGTATTTCAAATCGCCCCGCTACCTATGATTAAGTATCCGATACCAGAAACCATGAGTTTGTTTTAATAGGGACTGGTCTTGTTAAGTTTGGTTTAAGTTAAAAACTTACCCCATGTATTACAACACATGGTCTTAAAAAAGTATCAGCTGTAGTGCTAAGTTAATGGTCAACACGGTACTTAAAAATGTATTCCGACCAAATTGAGAACCTCTTACTTTTTTGAAGTCGGTTAAAAACCTAGTTTTTTTAATAAAGTACATGAACTGAAAACCTTATCACTATGCAAGGGAACAAAACGAGTATCACAACACAAAGTAATTTTATAAATATTCAAAATCAACGCTTTAAATTAGGATGACAAATAAGAATGAAAAAAAAAAGTTCCATAACTTCGAAGTTACAAGAAGTTACAAGGTACCCAAGCTGGAAACAAACCCGTGAACTTGTATTTGAGAGACAGGTGCTTTAACCACGAGGCTTCAAACTGTATAGTCTGAACTCCATGCAGTATTTGATCGTAAGAAAAGCAATTGTTCCAAATTCCAAAATGGATGCTTTTCCTCTTGAAAAATGTCTCGCTATCCTATACCCTTGTACCACAACCCAAAAGAATAATGCAAACCTCTGTCCGTCGCCGTACAAACTTACAACAGATGTCTCCACCGATACGTCAGTGTTCCAGCCTATTATAATAGGCCACGGCTGCCATTTTGATCCCATTACAGTAGGTCCTAGGCTGCCGTGTTATTATAGGAGTTTATGCAAAAGATATGCTATCGAAGTGTCGTTTTGTTTAGAAAATTATTCGTAGCATGAGATTAGTTGGGCAGTGGTTCTCAATGTTAATTTAAGAAATGCATTTACAGGTTATCTCAGAAAAAATCAAAAGATTCATATATTCAAAATGGCTTTTGCTAAAGAAATTGTTACTTTCTAAAGTCAAAATAGTCTAAACTTTCAAAAAGGTAGACTCTTTAAAGAAGAACCGACAAAATACGTCATCAACCTATTAAAATAACAACAAAACTGTCATATTTAATACGTAATTCTACGACTAACTGCTGTCATCTCTCACTTCTCTTTTTTAGTTATATCGAACTGCCATAAGTGCCATTTGAACCGCTTTCTAATATCAGGTAGTGTAGCTATCAAGATGCCTATTAATTGGTAATAGATTCCAGACCGATTGCCAGCTACGGCGCCCGTCCTCTCTAAAAAGATCCGCCGCAGGACATATTGTAGTGCACAAGCATTTTTGTGGTGAAACAGGTGCACTCTCTATTCCCTCACTCTCATAATCCAAGGGACGGCAATGCGACACGACCGGAGAGAGATAAACGATTAATTGGTATAAACTTTGGGAAGCTTTGGATTAAAGTATAGTTTTAGCTGGTTACGAGACCACTGCTTAAGGCTAGGTAGGCTAGGGTCGTTTGTGGCGATTTATCGTTGTGATGCCTTCGACTTTCGCGCTACTAAAGCAGATACTATCTACGTAAGATATGGGATCTCGACATCGAGGAGTTCTGATCCACTTTTGTAGATGGAAGAGACTTGAGAACTGTGGATCTAATACGGTAGTTACTACAACTAGTTTGCTGTTCTAATATCTATGAATGCCACTACAGCCTTTCAAACAAACACCGCCCGACCGCGCAGAGGACTGTCACGTACTCGTACGTGAATCGTGTATATTCGACTAAGTGAAAATAGTCGAAAGGCAGTGAATAGAACAGTTAAATTAAGACAAAGACCGTAACCATTGAAGAAATCCTTTTCTCGTCACTTCTGTCCCCCTGTGGGTGTAGCTGGAGGGAGTATCAGACTTTTACTGACTAAAACCCACTTTTGTTCCTACTAGAAGTCTTTGTGGGCCAGGGGCCCCTATAACTCTTAAGAACAATCCCTCAAGGGCCCCGTGCGTCCTATGAGTCAGTTACACCTGACATTCTTATAATGATTTTGTTCCTATTTGGCCTGTTATTTTATATTTTGTATTTTATTGCACCTTTTTGTACGTACTTATGATCTGAAATACAGTTTAATTTATTATTATAACACCAAAAAAAGCATATCTCTCATCTCCAAACCATTGACAAATGCCTTCTCAATCGTTCAAAATCGTCACATTAAAGTCTTAACATTCCGGAGTACAGCTCAGTGATTGGGCCTCCAATCCTGCTATCTGTCATCATAGCGTATCGCGACCGTGGATCGTGATTGAAGTCTCGGATCTGAATACGTCACGTAGCGGCCATGTTACTGCCAAGAAATGAAGCCGATAGAAGGTCTAGTTAGAAATAAACTTGAGAAATAAAATATTTGTTGCCATGTAGCTAATTCTAGTTTTTCGAAGCGGCATTTGAATATTGAGTGGTTAGATTTTGCTGTTCCCAGGTAAATTCTACTTACGATGCCTATTCTAGAGTTCAAAGAACCTTCACATTTATCTGTACGCTTTGTATTTAGTTACCGTTTATGTTCACCGGGATAATGTATCTTCTTAGCAGTTAAAGAATTTTTCAAGACGATCACGTCAATATACAAACAAAGAATCGAATCCTATATTAGATAAGATGTATTTCGGTTCAGGGGGAATTCTGTAGGTTAGTTTATTGGCTGTACTTCTGCTAATTTCTTGTACAAAAGCCATTCAGAAGTACATGTCACGTCTAAATGACACGCCGATGGTGATCTCATTGCGTTTTTGCACGACTCACCTGCTCCGGACCGTTTGCTTACAAAACGCCATAAATCTCACACGTTGCATTTGAAATTGTACTTTACTGTTAAGTGTAAAGGGTGATTTTCCTTTGATAGGTACGTGGTTGTAAAAAAATATAGTCGTACATTGAATTTTATGTATGTGAGAATTTTACGCCATCTCTATTTATGTCGAGTTTTTCTTACGATCGGTTTAAAAAGAATTCTATGTATGATGTATCATCCGTCGGCACATCTGCTCTTGTATTTATTATTTTATAAATATTTTTATATTTTATTGCGACAGTTTGTCCTATGCGTTCCTTTATCTGCAGGACGAATGAATCATAGGTCAGTTGAATCAACTTTTATATAATTTAAACGGATATTAACTTTGTTTAAGATATAAGCAGTGACTTTTTACTTGATTGTTCTATTTTACTTCTTATCTTATATTTGAACAGACGCCAGCATATCAAGATACCCGAAACTAAAATTTTCCCAATCGGCTTTGAACCATATGCTCTAGCGATAAAGTTGAAAATTGACAGATTATATTGTCTGTACATAAACTTTTAAATAAATAAATAAACTTTATGAAGTTTAATCGCATCTTTTTTAAATTCATATTCTTAAAGAAAAATCTTTTGTAAAATTTGTTAGTTTTTCGAAAGATGGTACGCAAGCTGAAACCGTTTTCCATGTAACTATTCCTCCACACACTTAGGTGTCTACCTATATTTAGTTCCAAACCATTCAATTGATAAAAAAAACTGTCTCCATTGATAAATATTCTCACGGTCAATAGCAACGGTTCGTATAAAAAGTTAACTTAAAAACAGATTAACAATTCGCAGTAATAGCTTCATTTGTACGGTTAAATCGCAAAAGTGAAACGATTTCTTTAAAAATAAATGGTTAAAAATGGCAAAAACCTTAATAATTTTTACATAAACTTAATAAGTAATTGAATTTGTTGCAATTTTTGAAAGACGTGAAAGTTATAATGCAATGAAAGATAGGTGTTTTCACGGTGTAAATCGCCGATTTTGAAACAGTAAAATTTTGAATAAATATAAACTACTATGTGGAGAAGCGCAGCGTAGGACGTCCACCAACAAGATGGACAGACGACCTTATATAGGTCGCCGGAAGACACTGGATGCAAGTCGCTTCCAACCGGTATGTGTGGAGATCTAAAGGGGAGGCATATATGTTTAGCAGTGGACGTCCTATGGACGAGATGATGATGTGGAGAAAGGATATTTTATATGTTATGAGAGACGTTCATATTAGAAGAAAATTAGGGATCCGCCTTGCCGAATCCCTACATTAATGAGATCGGCTTCTAGTCTAACATAGTGGGTACAGACTCCAGCAGGTCCACCTACCAATGTCTTTGACCAATCGAATATTAACCTTCCGATGTTGTGACTTAGAAAAAAAGTTGTGGCGGCCTAGTGGTTAAAGCAACAGCCTTTCAAGTGTGAGTGTTCGATTCCAGGTCAGGCAAGTACCAATGCAATTTTTCTAAGTAAGTTGTATGTACTTTCTAAGTATATCTTAGACACCAATGACTAATTAAAGGTGAAGGAAAACATCTCGAGGAAACCTGGACTATAAATTGCGCGGTGATTAACGCTCAATCCTTCTCAGTGTGAGAGGAGGCTTGTGCCCAGCAGCGGGATAATAAAGAGGCTGATGATGGTTGTGACAGATTGAGTTAGGTTTGTACTATTGCTTTACATGGAGATAGGTAGTCGCTCTATATAAAACTGATACTCAGCTGCATTCAAAATCATGGACATGAAACTAGCAATATTTTTTTCAATTACTTTTAACAGTTAACCCTACTTTACCTAAATCCTAACCACGATAATAGCGGAAGCTGGCTTAGCTAGCACGCGCCGCCAGGATGCGGCCGCCAGTAACGCAACACCAGTCGAGGCGCCCGTATCGATTGCAACACGATCCAGTAACAAGATATCGGAGCTTATTCTTGTGTCTAGTATTAAATACTTCACAGTTTTAAGGCCAGACAGTTGGACTTTAATATTATCTTTCCATCATCTCCCGAGCCTTTTCCCAACTACGTTGGGGTCGGCTTCCAGTCTAACCGGATTCAGCTTAGTACGAGTGTTTTACAAGGAGCGACTGCCTATCTGACTCCCTCAACCCAGTTACCCGGCCAACCCAATACCCCTTGGTTAAACTGGCGTCAGACTTACTGGCTTCTGACTACCCGTAACGACTGCCAAGGATGTTCAATGACAGCCGGGACCTACAGTTCCATCCGAAACACAGTCATTGGTGTCCAAGATATACTTAGAAAGTACATACAAACTTAGAAAAGTTGCATTAACATTGCAAGTGCAGCATCCTTGTTTAGTAATCCTTGCCCACAGATAACTGGCACTTGCTCAGATAAACATGGGAGTCATGTAACAGTCATTGAAACTCTAAACCATTACCTAACACGATATAGGAAGTGCAGATGTCTTCGTGTGTCCGGTAATTCAATTAGCACTTCCCAATACTGTTGAGGTTTTTTACGTAATACCCGGGTATACAGTTAATAAACATACATGTGTGAAGGTTGTGTGTACTTTCTTGTAGGTACTATAAGTTACGTTATGTTTGAGTTGGACGTGATAACACAGTTTTTGAAATGGTTAAAAGCACTATATTGAAAGTTGGCGATGTGCGTCGCAATTAGCTTTTAAACAATAAATACATACATATGTATAATATAATATTCCTTACACATTCACACAACGTCATCTAGTGCCAAACTAAGCAGAGCTTGTACTATGGGTACTAGACAACCGATAAACTTACTTATATACTTTTCTTTTGAAAATTCATACATAATATATGTACCAGACTTAGTCAAACACCCACGTTCATGCACACAAACGTTTGACTTATGCGGGAATCGAACCCACGAACTCCGGTGTGGCATTCACAGGGTTCATTTACTACTATGCCATCTGGTCGTCTTCAAATATAATATATTATTTTAATTTTAGCTTTCATGGATGTTTACGTGCCCTTCTAGCCAAAGGCTTGAAACACCGCCAGCTTCCAGACTCCGGGCTGCTTTGTGAAACTTTCCAAAACACATAAAACGATTTCAGCCCGACCTAGGAATCAACCACAAAACACTGAGCAAGGTAGTCGCGCTTGCAACCACTGCGACCAAACGGGGTAATTTTAATGAATGATATTTGTATTATATTTTAATGAATGTTTTTTGAGAATTAATGAATGAATGATATTTGAATTAATGAATGAATGAATGATATTTATTTTGCAAATAGGTTGAAATCAACACTTTTACACGTCAATACTTTTTTTTTAACAGCGAGATGAGGTGTGAATCGATTTATTATAATTAAACTGATATTGTCCACTGCAAAGACCGAACCTAAGATATTTTGATGTTGAAATTAGCCCTCAATTAAACCAGTGGCGTCCAAATAATGACCTCATGACTTACCAAACATCACGCCTTCGGGTCATCGCGCTATGTAATTGCTGTCAGCATTTCGCTACTAAGTACCATAAGTCACCAACATTATCACACTCAACATACTACCTTATTTATAAGGTTATAAGGTTGAAAATCCAATGAAGGGTGGTCGTAAGTGTAAGTCGGTATCTTCGCAATGGCATTGACACCATAGTTGATGGGTTGTACGTGGTCTGCTAGTTGTATGAGCTTATACGGCTTGGGTTAGCCCTTGGGTTTGGCTGTTTCAAGGTTATTATGCAACTGCAATTGTTTTAGAGTGTATTGTATAGCTTTTAAGGTACACTAAATATAGGAAGCTTATGAGGCAGCTACTAGATTAGAATTGGTATGGATCTATTTATATTGTTTTAATTCAAAGAAAATCACGCGATCTTGACAAGTAGACAAAACGTAAATATTAATCCTATCCTACTACTATTATAAAGGCGAAAGTTTGTAAGTATGGATGTATGGATGTTTGTTACTCTTTCACGTGAAAACTACTAAATGGATTTGAATGAAACTTTACCACAATATAGCTTATACATCAGAATAACATATAGGCTACTTTTTATCCGGGTATGGAAAGTACTTCCCTCAGAAAGCGGGTGAAACCGCTGGCGGAAGCTAGTTAAAAATAAACCAGTCTCCATGAATTCGCAAGTATGCAAAGTCACAAAATTTGGAAAAACGAATGGTAATCAAAGGTTTGTCATTATGTATCATGTTTGTGTTGAATAATTATACTATTGGTCAATTTACTATCGCTAATCAAAGTACTCGTCTCAGAGAGAAAATTTATATAAACTCATATTTTTTCTTATGTTATAATGGTGAGTGACAGGTCTTTTAATTGACGTCTTTTAAGTTAAGAAGCGAGTTCCCTCATTACTATAGTGTTTAATTACTTTAAGAACGTTTCAGAGTGTTACTAATTTTGTATATGTCAGCTATCATAACAGGTATACTTTTTACCTTTGCAATGTAGCCAATTTAAAAAAAAAACGCGGCCATGTCTGTCATATTATTTCGCGGTATTTTGTTGTCGACTGTACAATAAGACTTGCTATATTTCAATCGACCATACCGGACATTATCAAGAATATTCAATGATTTCCTTATATTCCACGTCCGGACTTTCCTTTTCAATTTGTAATTCACTTTCTTTCCTATTATTGTGACAAGCGTTGGTGCTCATGTTCTGTAATCGATTTAGTTTTTCTGTCAAAATTCTGCGGTCGGATACACTTAATTATGTGTTATTGAGATAGTTAGGTACGTGTATCGGAACGCATAGCGAAAGTTCAAGAACTTTTTATTGGGTACTTTTTTATAGGTACGAAATAACTTCGTAATTTCTGAGAATCGCACGAACGCCAACCTTTTTGAATTTCGAATTAGTACAAAAAATATTCTTGAATTCACAAAGAAACAAAACACGCTCGGTTTGTGTTGACAATCACGTTCTTTTTTTGATTATTAATTTTATTTTGTTGGACAATGATTTTTGTAATAGTTGACAACTAGTCAAATTCATGACTTTTATTGAACTATCAAAAACGGTTACTTTCTATGCAATTTGTATGAAAGTTAGAACTATGACGTCACATTTTTTTAACATCAAGACATACACTTATTTTACTTAAATTATCAATAAAAAAATCCAATAGATTTTCCTTCAAAACTATGAATGAAAGTGCATTATTTTAAGATGTTTTAGCAAATTCATTTCATATAGGATTTTATTTTTGACCTAGTCAACTAGCGAGTTGTTTTGTTTTTTTTTAAACGTTGTTTTTATAACGTGATGAGTAAAAGGCATCCACTATTCTGCCTTACACCTATCTACTGTAACCTCTTTGCTAAAATCATGAAGGAACACTAACAAGGTTCTCACGCCTACCCAAGCCAGTAATTTATTTGCGGAATTAAATTCTAACGGGCGTGTATCTAGGATGAAATTATTATTAATGGGAAACAGACAGACTGAGTTACCTCGTGTTAGTAGATATGAAATGTTTGTATTAAAACTACTCTTTGAATTAACTCTAACGTTTGAAGATATGACGCTTTGCATAAATAAAGTGCGGATGAATTACAGAGTTAGTTTTTGATATGTAGGTCGTGTGTATATGTGTAAGGTCGATCTTATAAATTAGATAACTGTATTTAAAGTAAGCATATGTTATTATCATCATCTCCCGAGCCTTTTCCCAACAATGTTGGTGGCTGTTACTTAGCCAAGAGCCACTCACTGAAGAATAACAGAGCTAAAGAAGGACCATCCATATCTATGTATATCATCCTAATGAATTAAAAACTTAATCACTAGCACAGCTGCGCACACGCATAAGCCAATTAAGTGAACTAATTAAGTTCGTCAAGCAGGGGTGAAAATTACTCAAATAAACATTTCCTCGTGTCTTATAATGAAGTATTTTTGTTTTTTATCTCGGTCAACGGGACCCTGAGCGTTTTAAATGTTGGGTGCGCTATCCTAATGGTCTAGGAAGTCACGTAATATACTGTTTTTATGTTTTTCTGTGGAGTTTAAGTGTGTACAAACATTTTAATATACTGCCATAGCTTGGTTTGTTATAATTCTATGCGAAAGAGACTCTCATTTGTGTTTTATTCTAATCTTTGTGCTGATTGTCCTTTACCGTTGTGGAAAATTTCTTATCACTACATAGTATAAAACAAAGTCGCTTTCTCTGTCCCTATGTCCCTTTGTATGCTTAAATCTCTGAAACTACGCAACGGATTTTGATGCGGTTTTTTTTAATAGATAGAGTGTTTCAAAAGGAAGGTATATATGTATAATTTTAGTATCAGCACTGCACCCGTGCGAAGCCGGGACGGGTTTGGTATAAAACGCATATTGTCTTGTCTTTAGAGGCTGTAATGGGATTTGAGGACTAAATCAGATCTGATTTCGAGTACTTATAACTTTTTATGTACTAAAGTAATGAACAAAGGTACAGACATAGGCACATCAAGTCACGAAACTGACAAATTTTCTCAATCAAATTTGAAGCATATGCTTCAGTGATAAAGCTGAAAATTTTTGTCGTTACGGGTAGTCAGAAGCCAGTCTAACCAAGGTGTATTGGGTTGCCCGGGTAACTGGGATGAGGTGGTCAGATAGGCAGTCGCTCCTTGTAAAACACTGGTACTCAGCTGAATCCGGTTAGACTGCAAGCCGTGTAAAAGTTTTGATTTCAACCTATTCTGTATAGTTAAGAATTTTCTTATTCTGTAATTAATTCAAACTGATTAATAATCGCAACTCCGCTTAGGTCCAGTTGGAAACCAGCTGTCTGGCATAATGCTGAACTAGACCTATTTGGCACACACACATATATATTTATTTTTATATGTGTACCTACCTACTTTATTTTTCCTTGTACGCTTGTGATGTGTCAATAAATGTTTTTTCTTTTTCTTTCTTATTTTTCTTGTTCTTCATTTACAAAATAAATATCATTTAGATTTGGATTTTTTTATGAAGGGAAACTACGTTAAGGATCAAATGATAGACGCCATTCCATTTCCTTTGAGCAGAAGCTACGATGAAATCCTTCTATTAAGTATCAGTCTTCACCAAATCCGTAACTTTATAACATGTTACCTATTCTATTAAAGAAACTTCTAATAGCATTGCTTACGATACACGCCTTTCTAGAAAATTCCACAGGATGTTTGATACCCAAAAGACCAGGATGTCAACAAAAAGCATCAGCGGTTCCACTTAAGAGTACCTACTGCGTAAATATGAACGCACCATATTGTGTAATAAAGTTGAAACAGAGTGGATGCGCCGGCGACGCGTGAACGTCGCAGTTCGCACTGAACGCGTAATTTGCATTAAACCCTGAACGATGTATTATAGTGCATGAATATTTGACCAAGAACTTTCAACCAAGAACAGAACGTATTTTTTAACCAACTTCTCAAAAAGGGGAAGGTTTTCAATGAACCAAATTATTTATTTATTTAAACTTTATGCAACAAATGTGTACATAGGCGGACTTAACTATATGTTTTATTTTAGAAATGTCTGCCACAAATGGGTTATTCTTTAAAGTCGTTGGTAAAATTGACACAGCAGATACCCCAAGACACGGACTGCTAAAGCATACCTAGGAAATATTTTTCGCTTTAGTTTCTTTGGAAGTGGGTTAGAATTAAACAAAAGTTTTTTTTTATCGTAATTATGCTGTAACAACACACAGTTTTTTTTTAGCTTTACCTCAGAATACTAAATAGTAACTTGGCTCTACGGCGAAACCTAACAAACTTTGTTTTTTTTTGCACAAACAAAAATTACTTGTCCAAGTTTTGTTTGGGTTTCACCCAAAGCGAGAAAGCATGACCTCATAGGAAAACCATAATTAAATACTCGTATCCTAGTTGTTATGCTTATCTTTATGCATGTATAAATTGACGGATTAGCTCCTAAGTTATCGTTACTCTGCGTAAAAACTTCAAGCTATAAGATCAATCTCGAATCAAATTTTAGCAAAGTTTTACTTCACAGCAATTTTGAACCAATCTAAAACACTGCACCATTATTCGGCGCACGCGCAACAAAACGGATATCATCAGTTCATTTGGTGTATTGTTTCGCACTTTCCCTCACATGTGTTGCATTCTTTATTCCGATGATTTTCCGATGTTTTGTAACAATAACATTGATTCTATCGGTGTTTTCAAGATGATGGGGTTTCTCAAGCGTGTGTATTTTTATGTTATAGATTGTCTCGTTGGTCTAGTAGTCGCACAGCGCGAACTCTAAACACAGGGTTTTGTGTTCGATTCCTGAGTTGCGGGAAGAAATTGCTTTGTCAGTTTTAAGAAACTTTCACAAAAAGCAGCCTGAAGTCTGGAAGCTGGTGATTGATATAACCGTGCATCGGAAAATACGTAAATATCGGTCCTGCGCTTGATCTCTCTCCGGTCGTGTCAGATTGCCGACCCACTGGTTTTGGAGAGTGAGGGAAAAGAGAGTGCACTTTTGCCATCGCAAATGCTTCTGCACTGTGATATGACCTCCTTAGCTGGCTAATTTAGAGAGAACAGTCCCCATGGCCAACAATATGCCTGGACGCCATTATTATTTATAATTATTAAAGTTGAATGCTTCTTGTGGAGCCAGCTATATAGATGCTATATAGATATAGATGGTTTGATTAAGTATCTAGAAAGGCCTTGAAGTTCATGATAAAAAAATAAAACTTTATTATTTGGGAAATTGATGCTTTTCGAAGATTATTTCGGGACACCTACAATTACCAACATTTAGTATAACATAACTGACGGTTACCGTTTGGTTTATTGGACGGCTGACTGGAGCCTTTTTAACTGGGTTTACTAACGATATTTAACCTTTTCATCTTCTCAAAGTTATGTGTAGACTTTGAGCCTAAAGAAACCATGTTTTCTTATACAAATAACGGCATACATCTCACACACTACAAACAGCGACAAGGCACAGTGTTCCCACACAATAATTAGTCAAATTACGTAATAATTACATAACAAGCACACATACAAACATAGGAACAAATTACATACATTTTTTAACGACACGTAACTGAGTGACATACGTCCTTAGAGTATATAATCAACCGGAGATGTCATGAGCACTAATCTCTATGCCAAAAATGTTTGAAAATTTACTAAGGGCGAGGCAATGGAACAAATAGTGATACTTAAGCATTTGCGATCACATTGTTACACTATAAAATTGTCGCCAGCAGGTTAACCTACCCAAATCTGTCTAATTTTACCAATAGAATATTAAACTTCTGATATGGTGATAAGGTAGAAAATCTATTAAACAAATTTGACACATTGAGGTAGGTTGATGTGCTAGCGTCTGTACCTACGTACGATTATGACTGGAACAGTCTCGTATCTTTGGCAGAGGGAATGCACGGCATTGGCTTCTCTGGTCGGTTAAATGCTCTAAGTAACCGAGTGACATACGTCATTCCGTTTGAACAATAGGATTACGAGAACGGAGCTTTTGAATGAATGAAAGAATGAATGGGTGAAGATTTCGACGTGACTTGTAAGGTCTTTTCAAATGTTTACTTGTGTTTATGTTGTAATGTTTAAAGATGTCATGAACAGCGAAAAGATGGTGTTCTGGCGAGATTTTACTAAAATTGGATAGTTGACTAGATCAAAAATAAAATATTTTGTTAAGCATCTTAAATGAAAGTCGTGGTGGCCTAGTGGCTAAAGCACCAGCCTCTCAAGTATGAGTGTGCGGGTTCGATTCCAGCAGGCTTAGCATGGCGATTCTATATCTATTCTGTCAAGAAAAGACAAAGCTCTTTCTGTCAATGTCAACATGTCTTCTGCCCGAGCATGGCGCGACCTCTCAACTCGCATATAATCACTTGTAAAATTCTGTCGATCGAAGAAAAGAAAAATTACTTCAAAAAGTGTCAAAAGAAATCTTACGTCAATCTGTCACTTTTCTGTCATTATGTCCAACCTCCGGTAGACAAAACTTGTTTCTACGGTTGCCACGCTAAGCCTGCAGGTCAGGTAAGTACCAATGCAACTTTTCTAAGTTGTATGTACTTTCTAAGTACCTATATCTTGGACACCAATGACTGATTAAAGGTGAAGGAAAACATCTCGAGGAAACCTGGACTATAAAAAGTCTGAAATCACCAACCCGCATTGAGCAAGCGTGGTGATTAACGCTCACTCCCTCTCTGCGTGAGAGGAGGCCTGCGCCCAGCAGTGGGACAATAAAAAGGCTGATGATGATGATGATGATCTTAAAATAATGTCAGTTCAATTTACCGTTTTGAACCGAAAATTGTTTTCATTTTTTATTGATAAAATAATCGAAATAATTAAATACGGCATGATGTGAAAAATCTGTGACGTCATAGGTTGCGTTTTCATACAAATTGCTAAAGAGCGTAACTGTTTTTGACTGTTCAGGATCCGCGCGAAAAAGTTTATTTCTTAACATAACAGGCGCAGCTTTTAATACATAATTATATTTTTACAAGTTTGTACCCATTGTGATCTATCTTAAATTAGCTCATTGTTTGACCCCTCAATTGACACGTAATGGCCGCTAAACGGTCACTGTATGGTCGTGAGTCGTGAGTGCGTACAGTCATACACAATAGTCAACACTTTCACTAATGTCGGTTTTGTTAATACGTACAGTTGGGACGGAAAGTTTTACGGATTATTTTTGCAAATTGATTTTTTTTATTGTTCTTGGTAAATATTCTACTTGGAGAGATATGTTTCGTTTTAATTTATTATTTTTTTGCAAGTTTTATTTGTAGGATTAATTTGGTTGAGAAATGTTTATTGTGGCTCATAACTAGGTTGAAGTATTTGAATTTATATTAAGTAAATTAGTGAATGTATTGTTGAAACACAATGATTACAAAACTATTAGTTTTGTATTAAAACAAAGAAAAATAGCATTTTACGAAAAATAAACCTTCATTTTTTTTTGTTTTAATCCGCAAACTTAAAAATTACGCAAAACTTTTTATATAGCTAGTAATATTCGTTATCTTTATGAGTGCGTTGAAATGTCTAACATTTTATTTCTGACGATAAAACTATAATTTTGTTTAACATCATCATGTATTTTTTTGTATAATTACATTCTCCAAGGATTTCATTCCGTCATTAAAAACAAGTCATTTATTAGTACATATTATGAACTCAACTAACACCAAAAAAAAAATATAAAAATATAACCAAAAAAGCTAACTGCTTTTGACAATTGTCAAATATTAATCTTTATTATTTTACTAAATGGATGTTTCATTTTTGATTCTGAAAGATTTTTTCAAATCGGACCAGTAGTACCTGATATTAGCGCTTTCAACCAAACAAACAAACTCTTCTGCTTTATAATATTTTGAATTATTTTATAATATACATATATTAATTTAATCATCATTTAAAAAAGTTACGTTTGTTATCTATTTTTAAACATCAACATTCCTACATTTAAATATCTAAATCGGAGACTAATATGTCAGTATAATCGTCTGATCCCGTACTTAAGTGATTATTTGCAATAGATTACACGGAGTTATGCAAAGCCAAGTCTAACGGGTATAAACATTATGAGAGATTTCTATAAAAGGAGGTACTATCGTGCTCTTAAGTTACACAGTTTCGAAAATATAGATGCTATCTATAATTTTTTTGGTTTGTAATTGAATAGTAAATAGATTGTATATTTATTATTCGGTATTCATATCGTTTGGAGATATATTTAAAAGGTTTAAGTGTTATGTATTTTTTTCTAATTATAACTCATATAAAAAGTAATTCTTTAACATTGAAAATCCAGTTTTTTCTTAAAAAGTAGCCGATTATATGAAATGTCTTGTTGTTGTGTTGTAGTTGATTACCACCCACATCATCACATATAGGCCAAAAAAAAAAAAAAAAAAACATATTGAAGCAATGCAAGCATTATTTTTACCGGTTACGGATAACCTCCAGATAGTTTATCTGGTAGATAATTTCATACAATTCTGTTCCATTTTTGAATTTATCTGGTAGATAGTGGCTATCCGTAACCGGTGAAAATGGACTTTAACATTTTAAATAAAATAATACTATTTGTGTCATAAGCAATATTTTTTTTACACTGTGTACGAGTTATACGTCTATTAAATTAAGAACATACCCTTTTCTTGGAAGTGGTTAAACATGGTAAGTAGTATTAACTTGATATAACATCTACAATATAAAAAGGCCTCGTCATACAGCCCGAAGACGTACCATATTCGGAAGGTTGTAAATGACATCACTTCGTCTGACGTCTGTCTGACATATATCCGAGAGCTGGTCTCGACATACTTACGATTCATGTTTTTTCAATTGACTGGTTTTGTTAACCGATTTCAGTGTTATTTTATGCAATGCTAATTAAAGGGAGAGAAAGTGCGATGGAGTTGTGATAATTTTTGTAGCCTAGTGGTTAAAGCATCAACCTCTTAAGTGAAAGTGTGCGGGTTTGATTCCAGGTATTGCAAGTACCAATGTAACTTTTCCGAGTTATCTTATATCTGTTAAAAGTGAAGAAAATCATTGACTCTGGATCATAAAGTCTAAAATCACCAACCTAGATTGAGCAAGCGTGGTGATTAGCGGTCAATCCTTCTCTGTGTGAGAGGAGGCCCGTGCCCAGCAGTGGGACTATAAACAGGCTGATGATGCTGATGAGGTTTAAGTTTATATTTTTGCTTATAACAGGTATTTTTTTATTTTTTCAAGGATATTAAAAAAAACATGCATAAATGAAACTTTTACTTATAAAAATACCTATTTAATCGTTTTTTTTCGATGGTATTTATACGAATTTCATGCTTTTTTTTAAATAGCACTGAAAAAATCCTAACACTTTTGTCATCACCAGTACACAGACAATCTCGTTCGCAACATGTAGTCTACTTTCGATTTTCAAACTACAACCTCGCGATACCATATCGCATTACCATAACTATACGGTTTGCGTTTTCGGTTACAGCATAGGGAACGGTATGGGCGAACGTAAAATTATGCGTTATGGTACCAAATTGTAATTAGGGTATAGCTAGGAATTTTAGGTTAGGTAGAACTTTGTTTTAATCTGAGTATTCTATGGCTTAGTTGGTTTCGTGTGGTGCAAAGTCGAAAGGGTTTTTTTTTGAAGGAGTGTTAGACCTTTACTGACTAAAACTCACTTGTTCCTTCTGAAGGTCTTTGTGACTAGGGCTACGGTAACTCTTGGGGAACTCAAAAACTCGGCAGATAGCCGTCAGAACTCAGGTTCAGTTTGTAGTGGGGCACTAAAGCTTTGTGTATTTTAAACCGATTTCCAAAAAAAGTGCTTACGAGGTTCTCAATTCGGTCGGTATGTTTTTTTTATTTTTTTAATGTATTTACAGAGATTACTCCGATGTTTTTACAAAACATTTTATAGTGCACCAGATTTTTACAGGTCATCTAGTATAGTACATGCTAAGGATCATGTTTGCCACGAAAAAAATTGAATGCCCTAGGGGTCAACGATCGAGCGCCTTCATAGAGACCGGCGTTATGTGACGATTATATGACGAAATTTAATAAAAAATATTGTCGTTTTCATGACTTCTTTGTGGTAAACATGATCCTTAGAATACTAGATGGCATGTAAAAATATGCTACACTAGTTTTGTTACATCCTATATGTCAGAGATTTCTCATCATTTTTATAAGGTTTTTAAACGTACTAGAATATAGGCAGGTGACATATGATGAAGCAAACTATTAAAAAATCTTAATAGAAATATCTATTACTGAATATATCCATCATTAACTTGAATAGGAGGGATTAACATTTAAATTAAATTTTAATTTAACGCCTTCTCAAGACGGGTTGGACCAGGTGTCAGTTTTGATTGAATGATGCAATCACACTGAAGTTGAACAATCTTGATATTGCAACTAAAATCAGGATTTCCTAAGAGTTTTATGCCCTAAGATTGATAATTATCAATCTAAAGAAACGGTTTTATATGAATATTAATCACTAAAAGTATGGATAAGCTGATCCTTGCGGTTTTACCAGCGTCCCATGGGAAATACTTCGCAAATTCGGTTAAAAAGTAGCCTATAACCGTTTGAGAGGAATTGGTTATCTGACACTGAAAGCTTTTATCAAATCAGCCTAGTATGTAGTTAAGACTAAGACCTAAGACTACCGTAACAAACCATCTCTTCGGCTTTATTATATGAGTGTAGATTCTAAAGTAACGCAGGTTATGATAAGAATCCTCCGCTGCAGTAGATAGTAAGTAATATTGCCAAATTACACTCGCTGGCGCATAACTTGGCAAGGATTTTGACTTTTTTAATGAGGATAAGTTCGCGCATCGGGCGTTTAGTTACACAATATAGTAGTCCCTTTATATGCTTTTCATTAATCTATAGTTATTGCCAGGTTTTATTTGTAATCATGTCTGTTTCGAGGAAATATGATCTGTTTTCTCCTAACGATTTTTGCCAAGTTACATGCCGGGGACTATAACTTAAACATTTGACAGCTATTAGCGATGTTACCAACTTTTGGAATACGCGTCCTTCATTCTTAACACTATACACTAAGTAAAACCTACAGTTAAGTAGCTAGGTGCCAACAGATTAATTTCCTAATTCCCACAAGTGTGGAAAATAGCTTATTTTGTTGTTCAGTTTCCCAACATGCGTGGAAAACTCAGACATTTTCCTGTGAACGCAGCGACGTGTAGACTCTTGTGAAAGGCGCTTTGAGATCTTTATACATGGTGTTATTTTATTGGCTTAGCAATTATTGCGTAATATTGTGTGTACACTAATGTATGGTGAATTATTTATATGAAACTAGCTCTTATTAGCGGTTTCACCCGTGTCTTCTGAGAACTAATAGGTGTATTCAGATAAAAAAGTGTGAAGGTACTTATAATTACATATATAGCCTTCTTTGATAAATGGACTATCTAGCTAAAGGCTTTTTTGACAACCGGCAAGCGCGCTCAAGCAAACTAACTCATCAGCTTTATAATCTGTGCTAGTATTTTATTGTTTGCTTTAATGCGCTAATCCCAGAAACTACTAGACCGATTTAAAAAACCTTCTATCTATATAACAAAATCAATAACTTGATGGGGAGTTTGTTGCGCCCCTTTTTCCCATCAAGAACACATATGTATGTAGGAAGTTGTGAAGGATGGGTCATAGCAGCGTTATGGGAACTGTCTTTTGTAAATTTTGACGTTCAAAAAGTGCTGTTTTTCAGCCAAGTTTGAGTTCGATATGTGGCAATCCTCCCTTTTCTATTATGAAAAGCTTTCCACCTTATTCTTTACCACATTCTTTTCCTCCTAATTAAAAGTTAAATACCTTCAAATTTATTCCTTAGGAACGTGCTCCTCTTGGTATCCTTACAGAGCACAGCGACATAAGTGGGTCGCATCCGTGACGGAGACGCCACGCCATCTTACTTTCATCGAATGACCTCACGATATGACCCTAGCCTAGGGTACCAGACCTCAGCTAACATTACGACACAGGGTATAAATAGTTGGGAATCTTGAGAACAGACTTGAAGCTTGAATTTAAAGTTTTGGGGTCAATAAGCGTTTGTGTTAATTAGTCTAGCGTATAATGTAGACACAATAGTATTTTTTTTGCAGTAGTATCACATACATATTTCTGGTTGCCATGCCGGAGAACGCGGGTTGGAATTCTGCATAAGCCAAACATTTTTAACAATTTTCATTTTAAGCGTCCGCTAATGACTTACAAACATTAAGGAGTATGCTGCATGGTGATAGATAATCTAGTTCAAACGTTATGCATAGGGACCATAAGAGAAACCCATAAATATATAAATAAATAGTTAGATATTGTGGAAACCTATCTTCTACGTGATACAGGCCTCCAGGTGCCGTTGTTGGGATCGTACGTAAACAAAAGATTAATATTTGGAGCTGACGGGTGACTTAGTGTCAAACTAAAAAGTTAGCTTTTTAATAGATTTCATATTCAATTTATGTTCCGGCTTGATCCATAATAATATACATATAATGTGGAGACGCACAAAGGTTACATCTCTACAATTTCTATACGGTCGGTGAAATTATTAATTCCCTCATTGTGATAAAAGTAAATTATAAAGACACTACATATAGTATAGTGCAGTTAGATAAATATTCTTAGATCAGGACTGTACTTCAGATTTACCAACTTACTAAGTGACAAACTTAATGTTGCAGCTGAGTTGTGGAAATTACCTGCAAAATAAAAGATAAAATAATACAATCAAACTATCAAAACAAAAACAGCAATATACATACGTCTATAGATAATAATTTGTCATAAGATAAAAAAAATTGTAAACACTTTCTGATGTATATAACAATGTTGATAATATATCTTTTTATCATATTAGCTTCATATAATATCAATGTTGTAAAGACTATAATTTTTTCCTGAAATTACTTCTAACATTGTCATTAAACATCCTTGGCAGTCGTTACGGGTAGTCAGAAACCCTCAGATTAATGAAGGACAATAGATGAAGTGTAACTTAGCAGGAAGAACTTACGTATTGCTATCCTGGTTCTGCAAGTAAAACTCGGTATTTGAAGAAACAAGATGGCAATGTTTTTGTCAGGATGTCAATTTCAATCCGTGTACAGCCCTGTTTGACAAATCAGTGTCAAACGCTATCACCCAGGAATGTACCAACAGTTTTAATCGATATCGACGTTACTTGATAATTAAAAACGTGCTAAGCAAAAGAAAATATTTGAGTTTCAAAAGTAAAACCAAAATATGAATAAATAGCTATATGCGTTTCTACCTTTAACAACTGACTTGAAAAAAGAGAAGAGGTGCTCAGTTCCTCGGAATTTTATAGCTCGAAGATGGCTAAACCGCTTGTAATAAAATATTTTTGGTTTGGAAAGTATGCTTTCCAGTCGTGGTCTTCATATTATAGGTTTACCTACACTGACTTGAGTATTTTTATTGTTACAAAAATAAATGAAGTAGGAAAATCAGATGTGGCTACTGCGACGCTGCAACAATGAGGTTTATTCGAGAATCTGTTCTAAGTCATATCAATTCGTAAGGAATTATTGTAAAATGATTAATGTTCTTATGATAATGGAGGTTTAATAAAACTCGAAACATGAAAAAAACATTCTTTAATTTATGGATTAAAGTGTCGTGAGCACATCCTCCAATGGTTTTCGGGCTGATTCTCATCCGATCCGTAACAGGGAAGCGTTGCACACGGATGTCTTCAATTTTCGGAAACCTTGAAGATATAAGTTAAATATTACATAAGTTAGTTATATTGATTTACATAAAAGGTCAAGTTACGGGCATGAGCGACATTCTTTGGAACGTCATTAAGCCGCACCAAGTAGGAAGAGCGCGGTGGAGAATGCAGAAGCATCTGGGCATGCGCTCGCTTGGAGCCTCCGTCGGTGTAGATCTCTGTATAAGTAGATCAATAATCAACTGTCGATAACAGTTTTCACGACACTAGTAACCTCAATATTGAATTAATTGAATTCGCGATTTTTGTGTTTATTTTCATTTTAACATGTATGAAATTACCTCAGAATTGTAATACAAGTTATCAGAAGTATTTTAACTTAATGCCACTATATTTTCTGGTTTATTTACTTTAAAAAACATGTTTGTTTACTTACTTCATGAAACTGATATTTTCGGCCGAGTTTTCTTTGTGCTGGAATGTGATCTGCAATCGCGCACAATGCAGGACAATCTGCCTGCCCTTTCCTTCTTTCTCCATATAAAAACGAGGCACAAACACACCACAATTTATCACAATTCTTTTAAAACTGAAAGTCTTTTCCCGGGCAATGACACAAGATACAATGCGACTAAATTGAAAGGATTTCCCATGTTGCTAGTGTCACTTATAAAAGTACCTTTCTTATTTGGTCGGGTGGATAGGAGTCGTTAGGAGTCGGAACTGTCACTTTGGGTAGTACGCTTTTATGGCATAAAGGTTTCATCTATTGTCCTTCATTAATCTGAGCAGAAACCAGTAAGTCTGACGCCAATCTAACCAAGGTGTAATGGGTTGCCCGGGTAACCGGGTTGAGGAGGTCAGATAGGCAGTTGCTCCTTGTAAAACACTGGTACTCAGCTGAATCCGGTTAGACTGGAAGCCGACCCCAACATAGTTGGGAAAAAGGCTCGGGAGATGATGATGACTTCTAACATTGAATATTAATACTGAGACTGGTAATATACAATTAATTATTAACATAATATTTCAACAAAAAAAGTATTTATTACTGACATTACGTTTGAAGTTTAAATCTAACGGTTGCGTAAAAAAGTTTTGTAATTGGACCTTTTTTAAGTACAGACGCCAGCACATCAGGCTACCCGAAACTGACAAATTTTCCCATTCAACTTCGAATCATAATGCTTTAGCAATAAAATTGAAAATCTATTAAGAAAATTTGACAGATTGTAGGAGCCTGATGTGCTGGCGTCTGTACCTACATTATAAAATGGCTTTCGTAAAAAACAATGATTAATTTGCAATTGCAATGAAGATGACACAACTATGCACTTAAGAATGACTTCGGTGACGTCACCTCGTAGGAGTATGAAGGTCAAAAGCTAAGGTCATATTATTTATGAAGATATTGTGTATTGAACTGTACATTGTGTGAAGATCAATGCTAAATCAGCTGTTTATTGGTTACCTTGAAATTATAATAAGTACTTAAACTGATAAAATAATGCTCGCATAGTGCAGACCCCGTTGGCGCTACGGTAACCACGGTGGACCGCCTCGCTAAGGCTCGGTTCTCGGTACAGTCGACATTTGTGTGATGAACATGCTTGTTGGCTGTGATCTGGGTGTTATAATAATGTGTAAAGTATATGTAGTTTATCAGTTGTGTTGGCACCCCATAACAAAAGCTAATCAATAGCTTACCTTGGGGCTAATCGACCGTACCGACCGACTGACCGACCGACCGATCGAAAAAGGTGTCCTGCAGTCTTAGCATGGCGATTCTATATCTATTTTATCAAGAAAAGACAAAGCTCTTTCTGTGAGTGTCAACATGTCTTCTGCCCGAGCATGGCGCGAACTGTCAACTCGTATATAATCACTTGTAGACTTATGTCGATCGAAGAAAAGAAAAATTTCTTCAAAAAATGTCAAAAGAAATCTTACGTCTATGTGTCACTTATCTGTCATTATGTCCATTATCCGATAGACAAAACTTGTTTCTACTGTTGCCATGCTAAGCCTGCTGATATATTATTATAAAAAAATGTGGGATGCTTTACTTTTCTCTTCAGATTTATAAGACTTGAGCATAAATAAATTCTTGTTATATCTGTACTTGTAAATCTAACACATGTCATACAAAGATACATAGTACACAGTAAAGAAATAAAATAAATAAAAGACGAGGAAATCTATCTATTACATAAGATTGTTTCGTAACTTCTGAACATTAGCTGGTGACACAAATACTTTCAAAGCTCTGGTTTGCTTTGATGATTGGCACACCGGTTGTGGACATTTAATACAACATAACACTTATTATTATTCGTTCTGGGAAGTAGAGGTGCTCGTGGCTAAGTAATAGCCGCACAGGTCTGTAGATTATAATATTAAGCAAGGCTTGATGCTGTCGGTCCTTGAATGTGTGCCCATTTTTTCATGACAAGTTCCCTCGTGTTTTGGAAGGCACGTTAAATTGGTGGGTCATTTTCATCTTTGGCAGTCGTTACGGGTAGTCAAAAGCCAGAAAGGCTGAAAGAGCTGTTGAGTTGCCTGGGTACAGGGTCGAGGAGGTCAGATTTGCAGTCGCTCCATGGAAAACGCTGATACTCAGCTGCATTCGGTTAGATTGGAAACCGGCGCCAGCATAGGTTGAGAAAAGGCTAGGCAGATGGTATAATAGTTCTGGAAATTTCTACGTTCTTTCCGTTTGATGAGAGTGAAACCAACAGAAAAGCTGGTCAACGCATAAATGACAAAGAAATAAATAGCCATATAGATTGCAAGCTGTACGCGCATTGCGTCATGCATTTTACTATGCAAATAAATTGCAACCATGCGACCAGTACTTTCTCCTTAAAGCCTAATTTCTCTTGAAACTGTTGTGTACTTGAGCTGCATTTTGTTGGAAGATTTTCTAATGCACATTTTTAATGTAGTTAATTAATTATTTCAAGCACACGAGGCTTTCAGCTTTGGGTGACGATACTAATGTATGTTTCACTATACTCGAAAACTATGTGGGTTGAATTCAGCATCAGAATTTTTATTACCCTACTGTCCCTACTATTAGTTCTTCTAACACAGAGAAGGAATGAGCTTTAATCATTACGCTTGCTCAATCCGGGTGGGTGATTTCAGACGTTATAGTCCAGCTCTTGAATTAAAATAATAAGGGCCAGTTTCACAGGTTACGGACAGCCACTATCTACCAGATAAATTAAAAAATGAAACACAATTTATCTGGAACTTACTAGCAATCTGTGAAACTGGCCCTTAGTATCAGAAAGACAAGTTCGGATGTCATGGATAACATCTAAAACTGGCCTGATTGAAATATTTATTTCCAAAACGTCTTAAAATGTAAAGGCGTAGAGGCATAATGTGTAAGTATGTAAGAAATAGTTAAAATGAAAAAAAAAAAAATAGCAAAACAGACAAAATTATTCCATATTATTACAGATTTTATTTGATTAACTGACATAAAAAGCCTATTTTTCTTCAAACGTTAGGAACATAAGCTTATGTCATTCAACCAAGAGACATTAAAAATAAGCTTCAAATAACCGAAGCTATTCCACATTCAGTAACGGGGTCCGTATTTGGACCTCAAGGCGATTGGGTCCATCGCCCACGTGTATATATTCGCAACCAGCTTTTGATGAAAACATACGGACCATTCCGGTAAGTGGTCCAAGGTGAAGTGGAGATTAATAGCGTTTTATTACATCAGGTAGTAGTAGAAATGTAATATTTTTATCGAAAATTTTTGGAGAGAGACGCCAGCACATCAAGTTACCCGAAGCTGTTAAATTCGTACCATATGCTTCAGCGATAGAGTTGAAAAATCTATTGAGGAAATTTGGCAGATTTTAGTAGCTTGATGTGCTGACGTTTGTACTTTTTAATTGTATTTGAGATTTTGCCCCCAGCCCGATGATGAAATTATCATAAATTCATCTCGAATAACTTATTACCTAAATTTTCCTCATAAAATACGTAGATTTTTCTTAAAATCGCATAAAGATTTATGTATTTATTTTTGAGTTCATCGCTAACAGACATACAGACGCAGCGAAGTACTTTGTTTTACTATACATATGTACGTCGTGATTCTAAATGCGATCGATCATTCAGAATATATTTAAAGTATAATATCTAAAATATCCTTGCTAAATCATTTCTAAATCCCTTCTTCCTTTAAAATGGCATTTCGCTAGACTCCTACGATATTTTACGATAATATTCTGGTAAACTAAAACACCAATCACATTTTGTGGTAGATGTGGTTACTATAACAAGAATTGCTAAGGCTGCAATGATTCTTAAAAAAGGACATTGAACCCTGAAAAAAAAATTGTCCCTACTTGAAAAAGAAAGTACTAGAAAAGTAGAAACTTAAGGGATTTTTCCACACGGCACTGAAGGCGATGAGTGTACTGAGTCACAATTTGCACTCGTCCTATTGCGTACGGCACTTATCATTTTGCACACGAGTTAGTCACAATATACACTATAAATTGTGTTGGAACATTCTTATCAGTACCAATTGTTCGCTCGTATCAATTAGACCAGTCAACGTGTTGATAACAGTGCCGCTCGCATCTTGTTATTGTCATTGTTTATTTTGATCCTGTTTTTGAGTGAATTTTTGTGTTCGAGGTAAGTTGTCAACTGCACAATGAATTTAGTTAAGCAGTAGTGATTAGGATTAGATTTGTCTTCCCACTTGATTTATTATGAATGCTGTGTTTGTCAATAAATATTGTACACAAGGCAAACTTGTATGTAATTATTGTAGACAAATAATATAATTATATTGATAATTTTAACGTCATTTTTAATAACAGTAAAAGAATAAGAATATATTATAATTGTATAAAAATAAAACAACATACACCCAATGTGAACATTGCGGTCTTTTGGTACAATTAAACAAAACGGCTAAATTATTTTCGATAAAAAAGATCATAACAAATCTGGTTCGCTCTTCAAAGTTTAGTTAATACTTTTTTAAGTCTATTTCAGAACCAGTCATGCCGTGCTGCAAAGTATCAGTCAAGAAAACCCTCGTCTGCACCATGAACGAGTGCATCTGCATCCCAACGGAGGGCAAACAATACGTCTGCCTGAGCAAAGATGGCGATGGGAAGATCGTCCCTTGCTTCGACTGCAAGGCCGTCGTTATGGAAGGTAACGAATTTAAATGTGTCGACGAATCCTGCATCTGTCTACCAACTAATGGGAAGGACTGTCTCTGCGTCTGCAAGGACGAAGACGACGCCATCAAGTCCTGCGATGACTGCCCTTGCATCAACGCTGAAGAATGCAAGGAAACTTTCAAGAGATGCAATAAACCTGGGTGCGTCTGCCTCCCAACTGACGGGAAGTCTTGTATCTGTGTTTGCAAGAAGAATGGGAAGATAGTCCTTTGCGAGTGTAATGGGGCAGGAACGTGTAGCAAATCTTCTTGCGTCTGTGTCTCTACCGAAGGGGCAAACTGTATTTGTGTTTGCTGTGACGTAAAAGGCAATATAAAGGTCTGCAAAGATTGCACTTGCGAAGGCAAGAAAAAGGATTCGCTGATTTGCAACAAAGAAGGTTGTGTATGCATTACAACGGATGGTAAGGCTTGCATCTGCGTCTGCAAAAATGATGCAGGCGAAATTGTGTGTTGTGATGGATGCGTGTGTGATGATACTGGCAAATGTGATAAGCCAGGGTGTGTGTGTATTCCATCTGATGGAGCTGGGTGTGTTTGTGTCTGCTGTGATGAAGCAGGAGATATCAAGGTATGCAAGGACTGCACTTGCGATGCCAATAAGTCTGAAGCCCCGAAATGCAGCAAGGCTGAATGCGTTTGCATTTTGACTGACGGCAAGTCTTGCATCTGCGTCTGCAAGTATGGTGATGGCAAGATCGTCCGTTGTGATGACTGCAAATGTGATGATTCCGGCAAATGTGACAAGCCAAGGTGTGTCTGCGTTCCAACCGACGGAGCCAAGTGTGTTTGCATCTGCTGTGATGGCAAAGGGAACTTTATAATCTGCAAGGACTGCACTTGCGATGCCACTAAGCCCGAAGCCTCCAAATGCAGCAAGGCTGAATGCGTCTGCATACTGACTGACGGCAAGTCTTGCATCTGCGTCTGCGGAAATGATGAAGGTAAAATCATCCGTTGTGATGACTGCAAGTGTGATAATTCTGGCAAATGTGACAAGCCTGGATGTGTCTGCATCCCTACTGATGGAGCCAAGTGTGTTTGCGTCTGCTGTGATGGCAAAGGTAACTTTAAAATCTGCAAGGATTGCACTTGCGATGCCAATAAGTTTGAAGCCCCGAAATGCAGCAAGGCTGAATGCGTGTGCATTCTGACTGACGGTAATTCTTGCATCTGCGTCTGCAAGAATGATGAAGGCCAGATCGTCCGTTGTGATGACTGCAAATGTGACAAGCCAGGGTGTGTCTGCATCCCCACTGACGGAGCCAAGTGTGTTTGCGTCTGCTGTGATGGCAAAGGGAACTTTAAAATCTGCAAGGATTGTACTTGCGATGCCAATAAGTCTGAAGCCTCGAAGTGCAGCAAGGCTGAATGCGTCTGCATTCTGACTGACGGCAAGTCTTGCATCTGCGTCTGTAAGAATGATGAAGGCAAGATCGTCCGTTGTGATGATTCTGGTAAATGTGACAAGCCAGGATGTGTCTGCATCCCTACTGATGGAGCCAAGTGTGTTTGCATCTGCTGTGATGGCAAAGGGAACTTTAAAATCTGCAAGGATTGCACTTGCGATGCCAATAAGTCTGAAGCCCCGAAATGCAGCAAGGCTGAATGTGTTTGCATTCTGACTGACGGCAAGTCTTGCATCTGCGTCGGCAAGAACGATGAAGGCAGGATTGTCCGTTGTGATGACTGCAAATGTGATGATTCTGGCAAATGTGACAAGCCAGGGTGTGTCTGCGTTCCAACTGATGGAGCCAAGTGTGTATGCATCTGTTGCGATGAGAAAGGCAATTTTAAAATCTGCAAGGACTGCACTTGTGATTCCACTAAGCCCGAAGCCTCCAAATGCAGCAAGGCTGAATGCGTCTGCATTCTGACTGACGGCAAGTCTTGCATCTGCGTCTGCAAGAATGATGAAGGCAAGATCGTCCGTTGTGGTGACTGCAAGTGTGATGATTCTGGCATATGTGACAAGCCTGGGTGTGTCTGCATCCCCACTGACGGAGCCGAGTGTGTTTGCATCTGCTGTGATGGCAAAGGGAACTTTAAAATCTGCAAGGATTGCACTTGCGATGCCAATAAGTCTGAAGCCCCGAAATGCAGCAAGGCTGAATGCGTCTGCATTCTGACTGCCGGCAAGTCTTGCATCTGTGTCTGCAAGAATGATGAAGGCCAGATCGTCCGTTGTGATGACTGCAAGTGTGATGCTTCTGGCAAATGTGACAAGCCTGGATGCGTCTGCATCCCCACTGATGGAGCTAAGTGTGTTTGCATCTGCTGTGATGGCAAAGGGAACTTTATAATCTGCAAGGACTGCACTTGCGATGCCACTAAGCCCGAAGCCTCCAAATGCAGCAAGGCTGAATGCGTCTGCATACTGACTGACGGCAAGTCTTGCATCTGCGTCTGCGGAAATGATGAAGGTAAAATCATCCGTTGTGATGACTGCAAGTGTGATAATTCTGGCAAATGTGACAAGCCTGGATGTGTCTGCATCCCTACTGATGGAGCCAAGTGTGTTTGCGTCTGCTGTGATGGCAAAGGTAACTTTAAAATCTGCAAGGATTGCACTTGCGATGCCAATAAGTTTGAAGCCCCGAAATGCAGCAAGGCTGAATGCGTGTGCATTCTGACTGACGGTAATTCTTGCATCTGCGTCTGCAAGAATGATGAAGGCCAGATCGTCCGTTGTGATGACTGCAAATGTGACAAGCCAGGGTGTGTCTGCATCCCCACTGACGGAGCCAAGTGTGTTTGCGTCTGCTGTGATGGCAAAGGGAACTTTAAAATCTGCAAGGATTGTACTTGCGATGCCAATAAGTCTGAAGCCTCGAAGTGCAGCAAGGCTGAATGCGTCTGCATTCTGACTGACGGCAAGTCTTGCATCTGCGTCTGTAAGAATGATGAAGGCAAGATCGTCCGTTGTGATGATTCTGGTAAATGTGACAAGCCAGGATGTGTCTGCATCCCTACTGATGGAGCCAAGTGTGTTTGCATCTGCTGTGATGGCAAAGGGAACTTTAAAATCTGCAAGGATTGCACTTGCGATGCCAATAAGTCTGAAGCCCCGAAATGCAGCAAGGCTGAATGTGTTTGCATTCTGACTGACGGCAAGTCTTGCATCTGCGTCGGCAAGAACGATGAAGGCAGGATTGTCCGTTGTGATGACTGCAAATGTGATGATTCTGGCAAATGTGACAAGCCAGGGTGTGTCTGCGTTCCAACTGATGGAGCCAAGTGTGTATGCATCTGTTGCGATGAGAAAGGCAATTTTAAAATCTGCAAGGACTGCACTTGTGATTCCACTAAGCCCGAAGCCTCCAAATGCAGCAAGGCTGAATGCGTCTGCATTCTGACTGACGGCAAGTCTTGCATCTGCGTCTGCAAGAATGATGAAGGCAAGATCGTCCGTTGTGGTGACTGCAAGTGTGATGATTCTGGCATATGTGACAAGCCTGGGTGTGTCTGCATCCCCACTGACGGAGCCGAGTGTGTTTGCATCTGCTGTGATGGCAAAGGGAACTTTAAAATCTGCAAGGATTGCACTTGCGATGCCAATAAGTCTGAAGCCCCGAAATGCAGCAAGGCTGAATGCGTCTGCATTCTGACTGCCGGCAAGTCTTGCATCTGTGTCTGCAAGAATGATGAAGGCCAGATCGTCCGTTGTGATGACTGCAAGTGTGATGCTTCTGGCAAATGTGACAAGCCTGGATGCGTCTGCATCCCCACTGATGGAGCTAAGTGTGTTTGCATCTGCTGTGATGGCAAAGGGAAATTTAAAATCTGCAAGGATTGTACTTGCGATGCTACTAAACCTGAAGCCTCCAAATGCAGCAAAGCTGAATGCGTCTGCATTCTGACTGACGGCAAGTCTTGCATCTGCGTCTGCAAGAATGATGAAGGCCAGATCGTCCGTTGTGATGACTGCAAATGTGATGATTCTGGCAAATGTGACAAGCCAGGATGCGTCTGCATCCCTACTGATGGAGCCAAGTGTGTTTGCACCTGTTGCGATGAGAAAGGCAATTTTAAAATCTGCAAGGACTGTATTTGCAATGCCAAAGAGTCTACTGCAACTTGCAGCAAAGTTGAAACTAAGAAATGTTGTGCCTAAATTATATAACCTATGCCTATATACAAAAGTATAATCATAATATGTATAGAATAGAAATGTTTAATGGATTTTGTTTATCACTTTTATCTTTTTAATCGCATGTTTATTGTACTCATAACAGCGTTCTTTTTATATTCAATTAGGTACTTAGCGATACATAGATTATTGTTGATATTCGTATAATGTTATTGGATTCGTTTTATTCGGGATTGGTTTATCTACTTTTTATATTTCTTGTATTGTGCGGTTTATTGGAAATAAATAAATAAATAATAAAACGTATTTATTATTGTTTATTGAAAAAAATCTTTCCCTTTTTCTAAGCCTAACGGGAAAAAGGGACGATACTGGTATCAATTATAGGAGTCTGTATGAGTAAGCAAGCACATCAAGTTACCCGAAAATGAAAAATTTTCCTAATCAACTTTGAATGACATGCTTCAGCGATAAAGTCAAAAATTTGAGTGAGTGTAGTAGCTTGATGTGCTGGCGTCTGTAGGTACTATTTGCAATATGCGCTGAATATAATAAACAAGGTTTTTAATAAAAAACCTCCGCAACTCTATAACAGCACGAAATACCCACCCAACTATTAGTTTCTCAACAACAAAAACAAGTCCAAACAATCGTCAGTTATTCCAACTGACAGTAACACTATTTAGATGACACTTGATAGGAATCCATTACCGTCTCGTAGTGACGTCATGACAGTTGACGGTTGACGTAAACGGTTGAGCTGTCAAAATTACTGACATGGCGGGGCGCAGCGCGCAACATGGGTGGTATTTTAATATTCAGTTTTTTTTGTTTTGACATTCAATTGTTTTTACTATTGTTAATTTTAGATCGTAATTACTACTCGTTTGTAAAAGCATTGTTTGATGTTAATTAAAACATTTTATTTGTCAGTCCCCAGTAAAAGCTTTACGTCTTATTGTTTTTAAATAAAGCTGTTGCCCACGGTCTCGCCCATGTCTCAGGATCATACTCCTTCCCGCAACAGGTTAAAAAATAATTCTATATCCTTTCTCAGGCTCTATACTATCTGAGTACCAGATTATATTTAAATCGGTTTAGGAGCTTTGGCGTAAAAGCCTGATAAATATTAAGACTAATTTACTTAGAGTTCTGCAGTCTTGTCACACAAGGGGCTGAACAAAAGGATTTTAGTCAGTGCAAGTCTGACACTCTACAGCTGCATTCTTAGCAAGAGGGATCATTTGATAAGTGCCCACTCAAAAAAAGGTCAATGTTACCTTAGTATTTGTAAGTGGACTATGAGAGTGAGGGAATAGAGAGTGCACCTGCATCCGCGCGAATGCTTGTGCACTGTAATATGTCCTGCGCAGCTGGCTGATTTCCTTAAAAGAGGACGGCCGCCGTAGCCGACAATCGGCCTGGACGCTATCATTTGTATTAGTATGATGAAATAAAAGCTGAAGCTGCTTAAAAATAAAACAACTAATAATATGATCCTACTTGTACTCGCAACGTTTCTTAATTAGGGTTTAAAACAGAAAAGTATGTACTTATGTAGAAATTAATTTGTCTAGATAACGATCGTAGCCTTAATAAGTGATTGTAGTTTTAATAAACCAGTTATAATTACAACAAGTACTGACACAATTTAAATTCTTCAGACTTTCGTTACAAAACACATTCAATTTACTTTATTGACTACATCATCTGCCTAGCCTTTCTAGTCTTAACCATATGCAGCTGAGTACCAGTGTTTTACCATGAGTGACTGCCTGTCTGACGTCTTCAACAAAGTTACCTGGGCAATCCAATACCCCTTGGTAAGACTGGTTGTCAGACTTTCTGGCTTTTGACTCCCCGTAACGACTGCCGAAGATGTACAAAGGACAGCCAGGGCTCACAACCTTAACATGCCTTCCGAAACACGGAAGAACACGTCTTGACAAGATGGTCACCCATCCACGGACCGACCGCGCCAAGCGTTGCTTAGCCACAAGCTCCTCACTTTATTGACTACATAAATACAAATTATACCTACTAGTTCTCATATAAATACTCGTTAATAGCAATGTATAATCGAACCTGCGTCATATGTATAAAAACCTGTCATTCCAATAAATACCTTGATGGTGATATGTTTGAGGAAAACAAAACCTGTTTATATATCTAGTTTGTACTAGTTGATCATATGATTCTGTGATCATATCCTCGATATAATCGAGTGTAATCTCAAATAGTCAAACTAAAGGTGCAGATATACTGCCTTTTACTGAAAAATAGTGTGAATTTAATTTGAAGTATCTATATTTTTCCTCCATCCAATATTATCATAGCTAAGATCTTATTTACAGACGCCAGCACAGCAGGCTACGACAATCCGTCATATTTCTTTAATGGATTTTCAACCTTATCGCTGAAGCATAAAGTTCAAAGTTGATTGGGAAAATTTGACAGTTTCGTTTAGCTTGATATGCTGGCGTCTGTGTCTATGACGTAAACTGCACCTACCTATGATAAACTAATTTACGCCAGCTAATGTTCGCGTCCAATGGGAACTACGCACAGCCTTCCCTGATAAATGGACTCTCCAACAGTAAAAGATTTTTTTAGATCGGACCAGTGGCATCTGAAACAAACTCTTCAGCTTTATAATATTTGTATAGACAACCTATTTATCAATTATTCTATTTATCTAATAATCTATGTAACTAGTTCTGGATTAGTCAAAAGCAACTATGTGACGTGAAAGTCGGTATTGTGAAATATCTATAAAAAAAATACGTCTTTTCTGATTTTCTTATTCAACTACGGTGTTCTTGTTCAACAGAATACCTTAAAACAAAGAAACCATTAAAAAAACACAGTAAAACACCTAAAAAATAAACAAAAACACATTTCTAAATTCTTCTACACCAACAATACTTAAGACAGTTCATTAAAACGACATCAACTATGGCATACCATAGTGTTTTATGGGTAAAGTTAATTTGAACCGCCATGGTCCACTTAACAAATGTGTCGACAGTGGTAACCGAAATAGTTAAACTTGAACTAGAGACGCGAGTTAAAAGGCCGTGACACTAACTAAGATTTCGTTAAAACAATGTGTATTTTATTGTTTTAATTGTGTTTTGAAACTATTTATAAGACTATACTATAATTATTTAGTTGAACAGTTTATTTGTATGTTTGTTTGCTTGAACAGAAATAATGGTCCGTTTTAAAAAAGGACCTCAGTTTTCGATAGAACATGTCTCAAGCAAGGCTTACTATTTTACCCGGGTGCGCGGAGTAGTTTCCTCGCGAAGCGGGTAAAACCGTTGGTGGAAGCTAGCACTAAGTTCTTTTTGGGTATAAACCTGGTTAAAACCGCGGATAATGGGCTGTAATTCTGAATCTTTAAGATTTTATCCATAAACCTATGTTTCAATAATTTGTTTCAGTTATTGTAATAATTGCACTGGGAAGGATGAAAGGTACATTTTTTTTAACGTGGTATATTATCCAATAAGTCCTTCATCGGTAGGTGCAGCTTACTTATACGATAATCGAAATCGCGACTTCCAGCAGGCAGATACAATAACTTCTAGCTATCGTCAAAAAGCAGAATTGAGGGGCCGTGGCCTGACGGAGCTGCGGGTTGATAACAAAAGTTACCCCGGCCCTGGCACACAAAGATCTGTAGTAGGAACATAGTGGATTTTAGTCAGTAAGAATCTGACGCTCCCTCCAGCTGCACCCACAGCGGGAGCGTTCACCTAAAATGATTTCACACTGAAACAACGACTTTTCTAGAAACCCTTATTCTCTATACATACTAACGAGGTGATCGATTAAGTTACAATAAAATGCTAATACACAGAACTGACGGTACAGACGCCAGCACATCAAGTTACCCGAAACTGAAAAATTTTTCCGATCAACTTTGAACCATATGCTTCAGCGATAAAGTTGAAAATTTATTAAAGAAATTTGTCAGATTTGGCTTGTGCACATTAACATATATATATATATATATATATATGTATTTCTCTTAGCACAATTTGATGTGGCCTGTATGTTAACTGAACTGTAGCGAGCTTTGTTTCAAATGAGACTTTTTGTGTATTCAGGTCAGAGGAGATGTTCTTAGAGTTATGTTATAAGACAATGTATTTGATTGTGAACAATTGTTTTTCTAGACCTTTTTACTTTTGATATTTATTTTGATGTTTGATAGAATAATTCAGATTTTACTGAGCCAGTTTCACAATGTCCGAATAGCCGCCATCTACCGAATGAATTCTGATGACGACCCCGATGGCGCAATGGTTACCACGCAGGACTGCCGAGCTAAGGGTCCCGGGTTCGATTCCCGGCATGGTCGACTTTGTGTGATGAGCATGATTGTTGGCTGTGGTCACACATTATGTATTTATGTATATAGGTGTTATATGGCAGATAAATTCATACAAATTCTGTTCCATTTTTTAATTTATCTGGTAGATAGTGGCTATCGGTAACCTGTGAAACTGGCCCTATATTTATTAACTGTATCTTACATATTATATCCAAATCATTTAAAAAAATTGTTAACATGTCGTAGGCATTGTGTGCAATAGCGAATTTCATAGATAATTCCGCTAACGTAATTTCGTAATCGTAATTTCGAGTCCATTGACCAAGAGCTTGAACAATATGAATGAATTTAAAATATGGATTGTTGGACGACACCCGTTTACCAAAATTTTAGGCTTTCGTTACACTGAAAGAAAGAAACGGATCCTTTGCAAGATCACATTATTTATTAGACCTTGTTGCGCTATTCCGTAGATTACAATAACGACAAACACATACTTCTTTACATAGTACAAGTAGATACAGATTAATGGAAAATTCTAGTTACTTCTTGCACTATGTGCATATAAACCACGTTTTTCTTTAGTTCACACATTCCGGATTGTTCCAGCATACGATTTGTTTAGCAATTAATTGTTTGGCGCGATAAATACAGTTATTATCGTGTAAAGTGTAGCGGGAATTGTTACTTCGTTTCTTTGAAGATATCGATGTTAATGGGCTTAATTTACCTATATAATTATCTTTTAACTCTTATCGAGTACGCAGCTGCAGGTTTTAACAACTGCAAACCATAGTGTCAGGGTTTTTTCGAATCCGTCTGACGGCCTTGTATAGACGACAGTACTTCAAGCTACTCTACTGTAAAATTTTCTCAATCAACTTTGAACCATCTGCTTCAGCGATAAAGTTGAAAATCTAGTAATGAAATTTGATAGATTGTAGTGGCTTGATGTGCTGGCATTTGTACATTTACACAGAAAATTATTTCATTTACTTACGGTTATATAACTTCTGACAGACTGGTCGCTGCGTTTGCGCATATAGAAAGGTCACTGTAGCAAATTTTGCAAATTTGATTCTCTTTAATATAAAATACTAGTGTAACGATGGGGTATCGGATTGCCCGAGCAACTGGGTTGAGGAGTTCAGATAGGCAGTCTATCTCTGTAAAACACTGAAACTCAGTTGCACACGATAAAAATGGAAGCCGACCCCAACATATTTGGGAAAAGGCTAGAAAGAAAATAACTTATATTTCGTGCTTGTGAGACATAAATACAGAAGGACAAATTGTACAAAATTTCGAAGTTGAGGGAAGAATATGCGTCGCAAACACGCTAGACAGATAATAATATAAAACGGACTTTCAATTTTCATCCAAAGAAGACCAGATATTCCTACTAAACATGTTACCATGCGCATAAAACGCTAGTTTATTCAGTCATCATACGAAGCAGTTTGATACATTTCAACTAGTATTAAGTTAATCACTTGAGTGCGTGTTTGCACCGTATATCGTAGTAAGCGAGTGATGCTGTCGATCGGCTGAGCGGCGTGTAATAAGCGGCGATCACCCGTTATGCTGTCGTAGTAAGCTCAAGGGATGAGAGCTAGCGAGTTCTCGGAAAATTCTAGAAGGAATCTTCTAGAAATAGGAAGATGCTTGCTAAATGTTTGAAAAAGAATTAGAAGTCCTAGATTAGACTATATCGAATAGAATAGGTCTCTAATTGCTTAGAATGTACATAGATTGTAGGATTGTTGTACAGACGCCAGCACATGGAGCTACTACAGTCTGTCAAATTTCCTTAATACATTTTCAACTTTATCGCTCAAGCAAGCTCATAAATTTTAATATGGCTCATAAAAGATTGGGATTTTTTTGAAAAAAAAATAATGGGAAAATTTGACTGTTTCGGGTAGCTTGAAGTGCTGGCGTCTGTACATAAAAATAACATACAAGTACAGTAATAAGCATGCAAATGTAAAATACTATAAAAACTGAAAGAACTTTTCAAACAAATCAGTCAAGTAGTTTTGGAGCCTGTTCAATTCAAATATTTCCATTTTATAATATTTATGTACATATATTTTAATTTTGTTAATGACACTGTAAACGATAACTTAATAAGGTTATTTTAACTGCTGTCGCTTAACAACTGGACCAAACCGTGAGTTATCTAGTTAAGATCAGTAGAGTTACGGTAAGTGTCATATAGCAAGTCAAACAAATCGTACGACCATGTTATTATCGCTGATACGCCGTTATTTAGTAAACACTTGTTACTCAGTTAAAACGGAGTTTAACTTAACTTTATATCTATATAAAAATAAGTAAAAGTTGTCTGTTTGTTTAGTCAAAATACGAGTATTTTCTTAACCCTCCTTTCTAGGACATAGTTGTTTGACTAGGTCATAAATATAATTGAAATGACAGTATCGCCGTGTCATAATAGCTAGTCGTCATCTGCCTAGCCTTTTCCCAAGCTTTGTTGGGGTCGGCTTCCAGTCTTAACCAGATATAGCTGAGTATTTTAAGTGGAGCGACTGCCTATCTGGCTTCCACAACCCATTTACCTGGGCAACTTTATACCCCTTGGTATGACTGGTTGTCAGACTTTCTAACTTCTGACTACTCGTAACGACTGCCAAAGATGTTAAATACAGTGGAGACCCACCAATTTAACGTGCCTTCCAAAACACGGAGGAACTCGTTATGACAAGATGGTCACCCATCCACGGACCGACAGCGTCAAGGATTGCTTAACCTATGATATAGAGTGGACTAATATTATAAGCTTGTATATTGTATATGTATGAGCTATGAGCTAGTATTATAACATATTAATATAATATTAAATTGATGGAATGTTGACAGCAAACAGTATTGTCAACTGGATCGCATTGAGTGATGGACGTTTATCGATATTTTGATCGACTTTTGATTTATGGATCGATACGTTATTCGTTATGGGTTTACGACTAACTGTTACACAAATGAGTTTCATGGCGAGTTTAATAAACATCATGGTGGTTTTGTATGCTCCTAAAAATATACCGATTATCACTACATAGTATAAAACAAAGTCGCTTTCTCTGTCCCTATGTCCCTTTGTATGCTTAAATCTTTGAAACTACGCAACGGATTTTGATGCGGTTTTTTTTAATAGATAGAGTGATTCAAGAGGACGGTTTATATGTATAATTTTAGTATCAGCATTGCACCCGTGCGAAGCCGGGGCGGGTCGCTAGTATTTTATAATTTATATTTTTTAATTATACAAATTGTGTATAAAAATAATGTTTAAAGGTTCTGCAAACCTACTGACAGACATGTGTTGCTGGGGAGTTTGTTGCGTCACTTCTTCTTCCCAGCAAAAACACATAGGAAGTGGTGAAGGGCGTTTTAGGGGCTGTCTTTTGTAAATTCGCTTCCAAAAGTGTACGTACGTTCAAAAAGTGCTGTTTTGCAGCCAGGTTTGAATAAATGATCTTGAGTTTGAGTTCTGAGTATAATTTTAGTTTTGAACTAAAGACTTCAAATGCGCACACAATTAAACAACTTTTAACGAGATCTTAAAAATATGCGTGAAATATTTAAAACCTATGGATATAATTAATCAATTAATCGTGAATATTATTTTTTCGATTCGATAGAAAATACCGGACCATAGCGTGTTTAATTAACAAAAGACGAATATTATAAACTAGAAACTTGTTCGCGGATGCATCTTATGCAAATTTTGATAATCTAAGATAATCTTCCGCTTATACAATCCTGATTTACTTGTGATTAATCACGATTTTGCAACAATTTTATTTAGAAAACCCGTTTTAGTTTATTTGTTTGTTCTAAAAAAATACATAAAAAACGGATGTGTTCGATACTGATAAGGCTATTATGTTTTTAAGGCTTATTTACCAACTAGCTTCCACCAGCGGCTTCTTCCACCACTTCCTGTGGGATGTACTTCCCACAATAAATTTCAAAGTAACCTATGTGTTAGTCTGATGTATAAGCTACATTACTGCCAAGTTTCATCAAAATCCGTTCAGCCGTTTTACCGTAAAGAAGTAACAAACATAAAAACACACACACAAACTTTCGTCTTTATAATGTAAGTGTGGTTACTCGGTGATGGTTGGGCTTATAGGGATGATTTTATTAGAAATATCCCATTGTTCTCCTTGTAGATAAATTAAGATTCTTTCAAGTAGCGAATAAAGTCATGGGAATTCCCTAGACCCTACTTTATTATTTTAGCATTTAAATGAATCACACAAAGCATTTGAGACAAAAATATCTGAACGTGTCAGGTATTAATGGCAGCGGTCTGACATTTACTTGACATTTAGTTCTGTTGGGAGTGGTCAGTAGTGGTCAGATGAACTTTTTGTCAGCTTTTTAAGCAATTTTTCGCTCTTCGTTAAAGCTTTGCGCTAAAAACATGCCATCTTAATTGCGTGCCTTAGGGTGGTATAAGACATAAGCGAGCGCGGGTTCCAATTTTTTGTCTGGAATGCGAAATAAAATATGTTGTATTCCAAGCAATAAAAATATAAAAGAGAAATAAATACAAGCTAAGAACCTCTCTTCAAGAAGAGTCTTGTTTCCGATTCCGGGTTAAGCAAGTATTGGTACTTGCTTAACCCGGAATTTTTTGTATAGCAGTTATATATACATATGTACTTTTTAAGTACATATATCTTGGACTTTTGATGAAAGGTGAAGGAAAACATCTCGAGGAAACCTGGACTACAATGTGATATCACTAAGCCGAATTGAGCAGGCGTAGTGACTAACGATCAATCATTCTCCGTTTGAGAGGAGGACTGTGCCCAGTAGTGGTACGATAAAAAGGCTGCTGATTATGATAATGAAGATGCTGTTTGAAAATATAACCATAGATATTTTTTTCTAACCCAAAAAACATCCAAAAGTCATCATCATCAGCCTATCGCAGTCCACTGCTCGACATAGGCCTCTCCAAGCCACGCCACTGAGATCGATTTTCGGCTTCTCGCATCCAGCTCCTGCCAGCCGTCTTGCGCAAGTCATCACTCCACCGGGCCTGAGGACGTCCTTCCAAAAATAGCTTAACAAAATACTATCATTTATTTAAATGAATTCCCGTAATGATCGATCCTAAGCCCAATTTCTATACAACTCTCTTCAGCTCCAAGTAAACATCAAACCATATAATCTTACTATAAAACAAGTTCCCTTAATGTATGCCGTTGTCTTCATCAGAACGAGTCCTGTAGGTCAGTTTATGTAGCTTATGTCGAAAAACGTCCTTTGGAACCGGTTAGCTCACCTTAGAACGCGCCATGAATTGATGGAGCTAATATCGCGAACTTGGATTCAAATGTAGGTTTGAGAGCATTGTTTTTTTCTTTTCCTATTACTCAAAATTAAGGAGCTGGCTATTGATGGTTGTTGGGGCTGAAAACCTCCAACCAATATTTTTAGTAGATAGGTAAGTACGTACGATAGAAATTTAGAAGATTCATAGCAGAAGTAACTTATCTTTAGCAATATTACTATTTGGAATAGAAAGCTGGTTTGTTAGCATTTTTTGTTTGTGGGAAATCATCAAATGAAGGGGCCTGCTGTGGATACAGCTAGAGGGAGTGCTAGTGTCTTACTAAAACCCACTTCTGAAGGTATTTGTGTGCCAGGACCACGTGTCACTCTTGTGAACAACTCGCAACCCCGCAGCTCGGAGCTACGCCGCCCCCCAGGTGGGGGGTAGGCTTCCATGATAAAATGTAAAGGGCCTAAACGATCGAGAATAAATTAGGCATAGAGATAAGAGCACCTTTGTAGATGGTTATAGGCTGATGATTGTGCCGTGTAAGATGACGTCATAGGCAGCTTTTGTGTATTCAAATTATGGAAAGTTCTAGATAATAAGAGGGTTTTTGTAAGCGTTTTCGCTTTGACAAAACCTACCCGAAACTGTAAAAATTTTCCAATCAACTTTGAATTGTATGCTTAAGCGATAAAGTTGAAAATCTATTAAGGAAATTTGACAGATTGTAGTAGCTTGATGTGATGCGATACTTGATGTTGACCACTAGAGGTACCTAAACAATTACTTTTTATTAATCAATCAAGATTCATAAAAAATAAATGACGTTAATCAAACGATTGTGCATGACAGTCATTACATAGCAAAAACTCTAGTTCAACATGTTTATCATCTGAGCTTATAATAATTAAAGTTCTAAGAAAAAAGGTTTCTTTTAATAGTTTTTATATGACTTTGATAATGAATAAGGTTAAAGGTTCGTTCTATCTGACAGTTTATTAATGGTGGAATAAGTTGATGAGTATTTGTATACACCCAGATTATATATTATAATATCATTGATTGACCTAGGAGATATTACACAGGGTAGAACAATAGCTTACTCCCTGCCCTATATACAATATATGTATATATAGGCTGGTTGCGTAATAAAATGGAACGTAGCGCTGTTTCTATTTTCAAAACCCAGGACTAGTACCTACCATTAAATATATTATACTTTTAAATTATTCGACTTTTTGACTGTGTTATCAAATATGAACCTTTTTGTTGATGAGAGGCTGTATCATAGGTACGTATTGGTTGCTATAGGCCTGGTGTTCAAAGCATTAGCGTCTCAAGTATTCTTGGGTTTGATATCAGGTCAGGAAATATTCTGTTATATCTTTTTAACTCCATTTAATTTCAGTAAAGTTAAAGAACCAGCCTCTCAAATGAGTGTGCGGGTTTGATTTCTGGTGAGGCAAGTACCTACCAATGCAACTTTTCTAAGCTGTACTCTGAAGCTGCAAGCTCGAAGACTTGAGAAAGAAAAAAACATACCATATCGGCCAATTTAAAATAGCAGGTACGAGTAACATTTCCGCTACATCACAATAAATAATGTGACTAACAAAATAACGTGTGTAATGTGTATGAATAGTTGAAAAACGATGCCAAGGTTAGTTCAACCCATTCATTCATGCACCCACATGGCTGGCACAATCGATTCCTAATTAGTAATCGATTTTTTCCAGTATCGACTTGGATACATGTCTTTATAATTTTTGTCTAAGATATAAACTTAGTAGGTCCTCTATTCTCCCTTCTGCAGAGTTAGCCAAGATATCTTTTAGGATCTTAAAACCTTAGAGGTAAGAACGAATAACACATATGAAAATGACACTTCTAATCACTTTATGACCACGTGACTTATCGGTTTGAAATGTAATTTCCATAGGTACATTTTTTTTCGTTTATACTACCGTTTACGGTTGTAAAAAGGATATCTTGGCTTGCCAACCTGATTATTTATACCTACTGGTCTACTATTTAGCCGAATGACATTGATACATCTTAAAAGTTATATCCCAAAAGTGTACAGGTATTAGATAAAAACCGGGCAAGTTTTGACACCAAAAACGGTTCTTGTAATCAGAATTTAATAAGCTTATTTTTTAATTTTTGTTTTACTTGTTCCACCATTTTTTCTTGAATACGGAACACATAAAAAGTCTTGAAGGGCGCTTTTGGGGTCTATCTTTCGTAAAATAAACCTCTAAAAAGCTCTTTTCAGCCTATTATGAATAAATGCTTTTAAAAAACCAACCTGCATTGAGCATGCGTGGTGATTAACGCTCAATCCTTCTCCGTTGCTCCGGGCTGCGGGTTGTTCGTAAGAGTTACCGTGGCCCTGGCACACAGGGACCTCCAGAAGGAACATAGTGGGTTTTAGTCAGTAAGAGTCTGACACTCCCTCCAGCTGCACCCTCAGCGGGACATTTGATGATTTCCCACGAAAAAAAAAAATCCTTCTCCGTGGGAGACGAGGCCTGTGCCCAGTAGGGGGACGATAAAAAGGCTGTGATGATGACTTTAAATAATTTGGCCAAAATTTACTTAATAAATGATTCGCCTACAGCACGAACACTTAAAAATAAATTAATTCAGTACACGTACAAGGTTAAAGCTACAGTAGGTGTCTGTCAATATTTACATACAAACAGATCCATTGAAGGTTTCGTCCCATACAACTTAACTACGTCACATACAAAAATGTTCAGAAGGTTAAGACGGCACATTGACAAACGTGATCACAATTTTAAACTATAAATCACTTCTGATACAGGCCTTATTTAAGGGAACTAAGTTCCTTGAACTTACTAAAGTATTAATAGTATATGTTACCTACTGATTTCAAGAAAAAACTCTGCATATAATTTTTGAATTCTCCATTAGCTACATTCATTTTAAGCTTTCCGTGGAATATGTTCGTGAACGTGCAGACGCCAACAGATCAGGCTAACCGAAACTGTAAATTTTTCCCCAATCAACTTTGAACTTTATGCTTCAGCGATAAGGTTACAAATCTATTAAGACTGATTGTTGGAACCTGATGTGCTGGCGTCTGTACTACGAAATTATTATTAACTGTCAGGACTGCGGGATTGTCCACTAAGAGTAAGGTAGGCTGATTCACAAAAAGCTCTAGAAGCGACAAAAGTGTGTTTTTGCCTGTAAAAGTCTGACACTCCCTCCAGCTGTACTAACAACGTAATATTAGACACAAAACGTATCACCTACTATACAGTAACTTGTTTGAAGTCTATCGAAGTGGACATTCTATATTTTTTTTGTACTTTGTGTCACATAATGTATGTCACCTTCGATCATCGCCTTCACAATGATATAATGCGAGTTGTACGCAGAGCTATGTTGCGTAACTTGTTGATGGCTTTTATATCATTCGGTAGACTAGATCGACTATCGTATATATATTATATTATATATATATTATAAGCACTTAAATTAAGTTGTTGTAATCAGGTTCCAATTTGAATATATCTATGCAGGTAGCACAAATAGATTTAATATATGCAGTTTGCTTTATCAAAAATTGCGACCTTCTCGAGCTTCGCTCTGACTTACATTATACATATACATACATACTAAACCTTACTTATGAATTCGTTTATAATTGGCGAAAATCATAAGAATTACACCAGGCATTTTTGAGTTTATTGATAAAATTAATACAACCAGACGCTATGTGGAGGACTTTATTTTATCTAGACTTTATTCTAAAACAAAAGCGTCATTTTTGTATGTTCTTACGTTTGTTTGTATGAACGTGCCAATGTCAGTCAAATGTGACTTGAAAAATCGATTTTTCAAAATCCTTCCGTGTTAGTTTGCGTATTGATTGAGAATGGCTATAGGCTACCTTTGCACGGATAGAAGCTGGTTTACAATATTTTGTATTGGTGGTATTGTTAGGTCGTGGTGGCCTAGTGGTTAAAAACCTGGTGCTTTGCCTTTCGAGTATGCGGGTGCTGGTTCGATTCCAGGTCAGGCAAGTACCAATGTAACTTTTCTAAGTTATACGTTCTTTCTATGTTCATCTTGGACGCCAATGACTGATCAAAGGTGAAGGAAAACATCTCGAGGAAACCTGGACTATAAGGTCTGAAATCACCAACCGGCATCGAGCAAGTGTGGTGATTAACGCTCAATTCTCCGTGGGAGAGGAGGCCTGTGCCCAGCAGTGGGACTAAATAGGCTGTGATGATGATATTGTTAGAATTTAGAACCATGTCTAATTAATCATGTTTGAAGTTTTACATACCATGCTTCCTGCTAAATCACGTGAAAAATCCAAACGGTGCTTTACTGAAATGCTCATTACATTCCAACGAATCCAAAGCAATAAAACTCAATCATAAAATGGTTTGTTTTGACGTAAAATCAAGCATGTTTTGCGCACTAAGAATTAGGGAAATGCGCTCCTGTTTGGCCCATTTGCTCTGATAGACAGGGTGTATGAACTGTTGGAGTGATTCCAGGGTGTTGGATGTTTCCATTGTTATGTATTATTGATGACTGATGTGTTTGGAATGGGTATATCATATTCGCGTACATTGTTTTGAGCAGAAAATAAAATAGTTTTTTGTTTTGGTCTAGCCTTTTTCCAGTTATCTTGTGGTTGCTTCCAGTCTAACCATTTTTACAAAGGGCGACTGGCTTCTTTAACCCAGTCACCTGTGCATCTCGATACCTCTTTGCAAGACTGGTTATCATACTTTCTAGCTTCTGAATACCTGTAACAATTGCCAAAGATGTTCCCCTGATAGCCGGGACTCACCAATTTAATGTGCGTTTCGAAACATTAAGAATCAGATGGTCAGACACCCACAGACTGACCATGCCAAGCGTTACTTAACCTTTTCATCGATCGACCTGTGCGGCTGTTGCCTAGCTACAAATTCCACCTTTTTTTGTTGAACAAAAGGATTAAACTCGCAAGATAATTATGTAAACTTTTACATGTGTCAAATATACGGCTACCATTTTCAATTGATTTATAGTCGGTTTGTTTGTTTATTCCAATCCTCAATCTGCACTTACATAGCCTCCTATATCCAATAAGTAAATAAAACATTATACTAAAGTTCTAAGGGATAATACAGCAAACTTCCAGTGATAGAATTTTTGGATTCGATCCAGCAGTTTTGAAAATTGCAATGTAGTTTTTCCTTCTTGCAATAATGATAAGTAGGTACTCCTATTTTCGACTGTATATTAGTTTTTGAAACGTCAAAAGCCTTCTCTCTCTACATTGCACGGTGGGATTTTTACAGTTCACCATAAAACAGAAAAAAAAAACAAAATTTTATGGGTACAGTTGACGTCAGTTGATGGAATGCGCTATTTACTTAAACACATCTTTTTCATGTACAGTTTAGTCGAAAACTGTTTACACGAAACTCATATAAATATACTAAATGAGACTTTATTGCTAGTACTCAATAATATTTTCAACAAAAATGTTGTTTGTATCATAAATTATTAATTTTTGGCTGTTTATTTTTGACGTTGGTGTTTTTCTCCGAATGCGAGAAGGTTGAAATGAGGATAATGCTAGAAGGTGCACCTGTGTCTGTGCAAATGCTTGTGCACTACAATACGTCCTGGCTGATCTTTTTAGAAAGAGCAATCGCCTGGGCTGACAATCAGCCATTATTGAATTGCGCAAACTACATTTGAATTTGTGTTATCTGGAAACAAACATCAGATTTGGTATGCACTTGTGGTTGTAATACAAATAGCAATTAGCTTACAGGCATCAAAATGTATGTACAGACGCCAGCACATCAAGCTACCCGAAACTGTCAAAATTTCACATGCCATATGCTTCAGCGATAAAGTTGAAAATCTATTAAGGCAATTTGACAGATTGTTGTGGCTTGATGTGATACTTAAAATAAAAATGTACAATTTTTTAAAAGATAACTTTAAGCTTTTTTGCCATTTGCCAAACCACGAAAACCGGAACATGAAGTTTAAATAAACAAATGTTTACTTAAACAATAAAGCCTTGCCTACACAGTCGTAAATACAGTATGATGTCACAAACAGCCTTCTATATATAGAGATATATATCGTCATTGTGAATATTGTTTGTCGTGTTGTCTAACCTTATTAGGATCGATGCATTCTTTAACAATGATCTGAGGACTTGGCGTGTAGTTTGATTAGAGGAAATTATTATCTCTGAAGATTTTTGAATAAGCATAGATATGATTGGGGTTCATAGGCAATTTTTTAGGTAATTTTGTAAAATTGCGATTGCAAATGTCCTGGTTTTATTTTCTGTTGTTCGCAAAAGTTACTGTGGCTGTAGCACACGAAGACCTCCGAAGGAACATAGGGGGAATATTCAGTAAGATTCTGCCATTCCCTCCAGATGCACCCTCAGCGCGAAGTGTCATTTGATGATTACCCACGAAAAAAGGGTTAAGTTTTGCTTTCAAGAATGAGTCAAACAGATCCATCTAACAATTAGTTCTATACTAGCGACCCGCCCCGGCTTCGCACGGGTGCAATGCTGATACTAAAATTATACATATAAACCTTTCTCTTGAATCACTCTATCTATTAAAAAAACCGCATCAAAATCCGTTGCTTAGTTTCAAAGATTTAAGCATACAAAGGGACATAGGGACAGAGAAAGCGACTTTGTTTTATACTATGTAGTGATTTACAAATGTAGTAGTCATATAACAGAAAATACACGATCTTGCGATTTTTCGAATCGGACGGTAAAAGCGATGCTATTTTTTTATCCCATAAATGCTTGGGATACAGTGGAGTAAAAACTAGTCCTATATACAAACATAGACAATCTCTTTAAGTAACCAAATATCAAACAACACCACAAAACAAACAAACAAACATCAAAATTACAATTTACACGAAATATGAAACTATACGTTAATTTCGGACCCATTAACTAGAAGTTATGGGCCCATAACTCACTAACTGGGCCACTATTTTGATGAAGGCTAATGAAGGATATAAAAAGTACCAAGTACGTGGCGTAGTCCGTAACTACTACTATATTCCCACGGTCAGAGTGTCAGTGTTAAATTTACTGTAATGTGAACTTAACCTAAAAACGAGTTTATGGCTCAGTGTAGCTAACTGTGGGCTGTGAATTTACTTGCGTTCTAATCTTCTTCTTGACCAGTGAGCTGCAGGTTTGATTACCTAACAAGGCCTTGTGTCAGAGTTTTCTCGAATCCTAAATGCCTCTTATCATCATCATCACAGCCTTTTTATCGTCCCACTGCTGGGCACAGGCCTCCTCTCCCACGGAGAAGGATTGAGCGTTAATCAACACGCTTGCTCAATGCAGGTTGGTGATTTCAGACTTTATAGTCTAGGTTTCCTCGAGATGTTTTCCTTCACTTTTAATCAGTACATATAACTTAGAAAAGTTAAATTGGTACTTGCCTGACCTGGAATCGAACCTGCATCCTCATACTCTTTACTTACTCTTTGGCTGGTGCTATAACCACTAAGCCACCACGACTTTTTTACGGCCTCTGATATGGAATTATGGGAATGAAGGCTATTGAGTAGCATTCAAGGTCATCATCATATAAGCTGTTTTGTGCTAGTTTCAATAACCCACAAAGCAATTTCGGCATGACCCAGGAATCGAACCCGGGACTCTGTGCAAGGTGAGCGCGCTTGTGACTTCAGCGACTAGTTCAAAGTGCGTTCGTAGTAGTGTAGGAATATAGGTGATAAGTTTGTTTGATTGTATTAGAATTGTAAATAAATTGTTGAATTGTTTTGAAGTAGAAGAATACAACGTAGTGGTTGATTTACAAACTACTATCATCAGCTTAGCTTCGTCCTTACTATACTGGGGTTGGTATCCAGACGAATCAAATACAGCTGAGTACTAGATTCATACCTGCTTATCTGACTTAGTCCGACTGTTTGTGTGGACATTTATTGACGTCTTTCTTAAAGGAAATGATTTTGATAACAACGATCAAAATACTTTAAACTTTAAAAGATTTTGGCAGGAGTCGAAGGACAGGTCGAGTAAAATTATTATTAACTATTTAAATGTAGCTTAATTGATCACATAGAAATATATATAATAAAGAATCAGTTACTTATCTATACAGTCCTCCAATAAAATTCTTATCTCCCAGAATCATAATTTAATATTAAATTGCAAGAAAAAAAACTAGCCCACACAAAAAACAACTTTGAATATTAAACATTATAATAAAACTAAGTCTAGTTTCAAGTGAAAAAGCATGTCCAGATAATTTTGATTAGCATTTATCCTAGAGAACAGTCTGCGCCCGCGCCGTTCACTTCGTGGCTCGATCGTAAGCTAAGAATTAACATTGCTAGTGAAATCTGATATTAACAAATTAGTGCACGATGCGATAGCCGTGGGTTGCCTTTTAAATATGTCTTTAAACAGTATTAAGTAGGTACTGCTAGGATCAAGAATAGATTAGAACAGGTACGTAGTAAGTTAGCCATTTCTTTCATTATCAGCCTTTTTATCGTCCCACTGCTGGGCACAGGCCTCCTCTCACACAGAGAAAGATTGAGCTTGAGAATCATGCTTGCTCAATGCGGATTGGTGATTTAAGACTTTATTGTCCAGGATTCCTCGCGATGTTTTCCCTTTAACGTTTAATTAGTCGTTGGTGTCCAAGATATACTTATGAAAGTTACATTGATACTTCCCTGATCTGGAATCAAACCCGCACACACTTGAGAGATATTCAAAGTCAATTTTTAAATAATATCATAAATACACATTAAAGCTTTTACTGATCAAACGTAAAGTAATAATAACACTATAAACCAGCTTTTAATTTACGATTTATTTGTATAGTAACGATACGTTCGTTAAGCGCCATGTTTATTTTTTGTTTCGAAGGAATTCCATGAAAAACTGTTTTGTTAGTAATTAAAATATTTTTGTTTTTCATGCTTCAGATCAACATACTATAAAAGATGTTTTTAAAAATTCCGGAGGAATATTAAACTGAAAATATATAAAGAAAGCTTTAGTCTCTGGGGAAAATTAATTTGAAACTTTTCTGAAAATGAAAAGAACACTTGCCTTTTTCATTTTTATACTATTACATAACTCTCAGTTTGTTGCTAAGCGCAAACGCGCGTAAGTAATACCTGGACAGATTTCGTTAATTATTTTTTTAGAACTTTTCTTAAAGTATGAGTACGATTCAGAAAAAGTTTCATAAAATTCGAGAAAAAGGAAAAAAATGTCTGAGAAAGTCTTAAAACAACATTTTTTTATACCTACTATACTATACTTTTTACATTAATTCTTTTTTTATGAACTTATGATCTGAACAGCTGAAAAGTATTTAAAAAAATAAAGACACCACTTCTAGCCGATATCAGATGCGCCGGATCAGTTAGTTTACTAACAAAAATCATTGTAGGAAACTGCTTATTAAAAATAACACGCTTACTTTTACCTACTTACACGTTAATGTGTAATTATCATTAACTTTTGTTACTGGCCGTACGTAACAGTATAATTTACTATTACAATTAAAAAAAACTTTTTTTCTCACGATCTTTACATTAAACGAAACTTTTTTTTTCAAACAAATCCCACACTATAGTATTGTTGATCAGGAAACGTATAATATCTCCTTAAACGTTTTTAATGTTGGCTGTTGTCAACCTACTGGCGAGAAAACACTATACAGGAAGCAGCGAAAAGGTTCACTTTTAAACGACTTCCCAAATAAGTATTGGTTCTTAATTCTGATCTTTTTTACTTAATTTCATTCTTACAGCCTAAGTCTAAATGTGGGTTACTTTATATGGATCTATAAAAATGGCGTCCAGACCGATTGTCGCTCAGGGCGGCTGTTCTCTTTAAGAAGATCAGCTTAAAAAGAGATCATATTATAGTGTGCAAGCATTTGCTCGGACACAGGTCCACTGTCTATTCCTTTACACTCGTGCCGGTTTAGCGCCCCATCGGATGGGCGGCAATCCGATAGACACCGAGATCAGGTGAATGGCTGTCTATCACAAACTTCCAGAATCCAGACTGTACTGTGAGTTTCTAAATCCCTTTGTGGGTTACAAAGCATTTTCGACCCAACCCCTAAATCGAATGCAAGACTTACGATGCAGTTAAAACCCACGTTTTACTTAGATATTAATGTAACCAGACTGTAGCCATCTTTAACATCCTTCGGAGAAGTTTTAATAATAAAAAAAGAGGTAAATATTAAAATTGATACTGTGGGCTCACTATTCAATCTTCACCTTCTAAGATAAACCTGCTTGGTGGTGTAAAGGTCACCAGGTGCAATCAGCCTTCCTACCCACCCACGCATAACCATACATATGTTACGTCTATATCATTGGAAATAAAGAGGTTTTAGTGCTGTTTGATGACGTCATTTGTCATCGCTTCTTAGTATGGCAAGTAATTTTCTACCTCCTTCGTCAGTTGGTTAATTATAAAGTATGACTTTTGAGCATTGTGTTGTGGACTCTATTTTTAAAAGGGTGATATTAGATATCTGAGCTTCAGGTGCCTAGTTGATGGTAATATCATTGGGATATTAACACGTTTGGTAGAATTTGAGTGTATAGCTGGGTAGTACACCTTCTTCTGGAGAGATTCTTGTTCTTCGAGTGAGCTGCAGGTTAATTAATCATCTAAAAAGCCGTGATCTGAGTTTTTTTTAATCCGTCGGATGTCCATGCTTGAGTAATAGAAGTGAGGTCTATTAAAGCTAATAATTTTATAGAAATCGTTAGTTTTTGAAAACACGTTATATTCAGTCTCCTGTTTATGTTTAGGACCGAATTAAAGGTAGTTATGTAATCGGAGCATTCGTTAACTACTGCAACTAGAATTATCATCGTCATCATCATCATCTCAACCAAAGGACGTCCACTGCTGAACATAGGCCTCCCCTTTAGATCTCCACATATACAGGTTGGAAGCGACCTGCATCCAGCGTCTTCCGGAATATTTGGTTCAAATTCAATAACAGAGAGTCTAAAGATTCCACAGTGATCAGCATAGCTTCTTATAAACAGAATTACACATAAATGCGTATGCGCACACTTGAAAGCGTTTCAGACATTTTGTTTTTCCCTCTCACCGAGTTAAAATACACAAATAAACCGTAAATTAACCGTATCAATAGTCAGTTTTAACAGTTAAGTATTTCTTTGAGATGCAAATGGCAAGTAATATCTTACGTATGGTCCATAAGGTGATCTCACTGTTACATCACACTTTCGCTAACCGGTACCGGTTTTCATCCGATTTCTTTGCGATTGGCGAATTACGAAATTTACGCCTCCGTGATGTGTGTCGTTTTTTTGGGTTTAAAATTTTTATGCTGGTGTCTTTTTTTTGTATGGCTGTGTTTGTTTCTGATGTCATTTTTTATTATTGTCTTTGGATTTTAGTAGGTAGGTAATAGGAGTCTATATGATAAAACTGAAGATATTTTTTGCTAAAACGATCTAATCTCAGAAACTAGTGGACTATTGGAAGCCTACATTTTAAATTATCCTAAATAAACACTCTTGTTTTAACTTACTTAGGGCCAGTTTCACAGGTTGCTGATAAGTTCCAGATAGTTTATCTGGCAGATAATTTCATACTTTTAAAATTTTTAATTTATCAAATTACAATTCTAACTTCGAATAGACAGAAGTCTGTCTATTGCGCTTTCACACTGAGGGCCAGTTTCACAGGTTACGGATAGCCTAACTATCTCTCAGATAAATTAAAATGGAACAGAATTAATTATCTACCAGATAAACTATCTGGAACTTATCAGCAACATGTGAAACTGTCTCTAAGTCTACTGAAACGATTCAAATAAAATTTAAATTTAAATTTTGTACCTAATCTAGAGCCTCCTTTTATCCAGTTGCGGCACACAGGTGGAACCGCGCAGAACAGCTAGTTTCGAAATCATTCTACAAACAATAACCACTACCACAGAATAGAGTAGGAACAACGAATGGTTACCGTTGTCCGGTACGGAACGTTCCGGGTCGGTGCGCAGACCATCTGTCCGTCTTCACGACACCTGTTCTTTTTTACGCTGTTATTTATCATATCTGTTATACTTTATGGAATCGTTCCGGGATCAGTTCTCAGACGTACAGAGACAAATTTAAGTGATAGTATGTCGTTTTAGCCTTTGAGCAAGTCAGTGCTGTGTCAATTAGAGGTAGATGCAGCTGAGTATAATGGTCACCGAAGTTAATGGCGGTTCACAATTAACTTCCGACCATGTGCCTGTACTACTCGCAAACAGCACTGTTGCCATGCAGCGACTCGAGCGATGTTCCTGGCCGTACTTTGGCATTACTTATACATTTTTTTCCGTGGGAAATCATCATATGACCCTTCACGCTGAGAGTGCAACTGAAGGGAGTGTCTCTTACTGACTAAAACCTACTATGTAACTTCTGGAGCTCTCTGTGTGCCAGGGCCACGATAACTCTTGCCCCGGCCCCGGCAGACCTTGGCCTTACAGGGACCCTCCGGTGTAGCTAGAACTTTGCCTATTTTCGACATGTGAAGCTGTCTATTTGATCCCTACAATTAAGCCTGAAGAGATATTCAAAGGAGATTATGAAACACGTATCTTATAGGACTTATCAGTCATAATTTTGATATAAACTATCTTTGGATCTGGCAATTTCTATAATGATAAACAGACGAAATTACTTTGCAATTGGCTATTTCTATGATGATGGATGAACAAAATAAGTAATAAGTTTCTCCTCATCCCATCTTGGTTGAGAAAGGCGTCAGGCCTTGACTTCATTATGAGATGAATCATACTTACCTACATACCTACATACATATATATAAACAATAAAGAATGTAATAATCATAATATACCTATAGATATGACGTTAAGGTTTTTTTTAAGTATGAAGGATGGTAGGTCTATTATTTTAAGTGTAGGTCTATAGTTTGCCTGGGCTGTGGGTTGTTCGTAAGAGTTACCATGGCCCTGGCATACAGGGGCTTCCAGAAGGAACATAGTGAGTTTTAGTCAGTAAGAGTCTGACCCTCCAGCTGCACCCTCATCGGGAGGGGTCAATTGATTATTGAAACGATCTGATGAAAGAAAAGGTCTATAGTTTAATTCTTACACTGAAAGCTTAAAATTGATTTTAAAAAGGTTTATCAGACTTTTGAGGACTGGATATTTCAGGATTATTTCAGTTTATGATGGCCAAACATGAAAAAAAAAATGACAATTTATTATTTTGGGTGAAAACCGGATATATATTTGTTTATTGCGAACGTTGCTTTTAGAAGCTAAGCATACTCACATATTCATAACTTATGTAATGTGAAATTTGATTTATTTATGTGTTTGTCAAAATATTCTTTATGGTATATTAAAAAAAGAAAACGAGAAAACGGCCATTAAAATAAAATGAATGCTTATTACTTTCTTCTTTTTCTGATAGCAAATATTCGATATCATCATCATCAGCTTTTTATCATCCCACTGCTTGGCATAAGCCTCCTCTCACACAGAGAAGGATTGAACATTAACCACCACACTTGCTCAAAGTACGTTGGTGATTTCTTGACTTTGTTTGTAGTCTGATTTCCTCAAGATGTTTTCCTTCACCTTTCATAAATCATTGGTCCTAAGATATACTTAGAAAGTACACATAACTTAGAAAAGTGTAACTGGCTTGACCTGGCATCAAACCCGCACACTTATACTCAAGAGGCTGGCGCTTTAACCACTAGGCTACCACGACTTTTTTTTTGTCGAAATAGTGGTTAAGAAAACGATATAATATTAATAACTAGAAGATCACTAAATGGGAGTATGAGATGAATTTAAAAATTTAAAATCATTGATATTTATATACGAAAAAGGTCACTTTATACATTCGTTATTAATCGCATCGTATCTAGACTATTTTATTTGCATTTTTTATAAACAAATGTTATATATAAAGTTTATATTAGCAATATAGCTTCATTATGATTCTATGTTAAGCCATACCTGCTTAATATTCTGAAGAATGACCTCACAAGATATAACTATGTACATAATATAGGTTTTTCGAACGTTTTCACTCGATTTCTGATAGAATTTTGTTTATGAAAAAATTGATTTTAATTATTTTTAAGCCTCTTCAGTGTTTTTTTTTGTTCTTTATAAATTTAGGGAATTTTATAATGCACAGCGTATGTCAGCCCCGTCGTTCCCTAAGAAAAGTTATGAGCAAATGTTGAGATCAATGGATCAGAGTCATAAAGTCGAACAAAATCCTCGCATCATCGGATCCTTCAGTGTTTTAAAATACCAAATTTAATCAATATAGTTTCAGTTGGATAGGTATAAATATAGGACGAATATAGACCAACAGACGTATAGAATAATTTTCTTATAATTTATAACTTTAGTAGACATTTAATTAAACCGGATTTTGATGCAAAAACAAATGCATGATGCAAGCCAAAACTGTTTCAACATAAGTTTGTAATACTGAATCATAAACTAGATCCTAAGGCCATTGACGCTAAAGTTTCATAATTATTGACAACCCAATGCGAGCGTGCAAATATGATACTTGATAGGCTTTGAAACGTGCATCAAGTATCGAATTTTAGCGTACAGGTGGAACTGGAACTTTATGTGCATGAATCTTAGCAAATATTGGTAGAAGATTTTTTATTAAAGAGTTTTTTTATACGCGTGACTGCGAATCTAAACTTAATAAAAGTTTCATTAAAAAAAAGATTGAATGTGGACGATGGAATGGGATTTTAGCACCATACTCATACCCTTTCTTAACATGTGCCTAGGATGAGGATATATCTCTTCATCTCTACTTTTAAATATAGCAGGCATAAGTTAGTAATTATCCTACGTAAACAAAACTATAAAGATTTTTTTTTCAAATATTTCAGTTACAACAATATTCTCGACACAGACCATGACCCGAATATTTTAATGAGTTCATATTAAAAGAACATCAAACAACTTTGATTCAGAACTAACATCTCTCATGATCCTAACTCGTAAACAGAGTAATAATAACGACGATGCATAGTTATTCTAACAATTTACAACCACGCATAAAGTTTAAAACGATCATTCTGTTACACATTAACTCAAGGCATGCCAATAATACGCAAAATCCACGAAAACACGAAACCTGTATCGATAAAAATTGTGAGAGAACGCGACTAAAAAAAATCGATTACATTATCATACAGTATCGATACAAAACACGAGAGTATTTTAAACAAAAGGAACGTTTCGGAAATCAATAGGCTCACCTTGATAATCCGTTTATTTTGACAGCTGGTTCACGTCAACAAAGAAGTTTGCACTTGTCCACCTCTAGTATATAACTAACTCTATGAAAAAAACAACCCTGCACGATAAAGGGCACGTCACTACAGCATATTGAACACAACATTCAAACGGAACAAATTTGAATTTCGATTTTGGAACACTGTTCACTTTTCGATTGTTTCGTTGTTAATAATTTAAGTTTGGAACGCGTCGCGGCATGCGCGCGCGTCGTCGTTGTACACAACACTGAGTTCGCGTAGCCGCCATTTTCTCGGCAAATGGTGGGAGAAGGCACCGAAATAGGAAATAAATGGAAAAAGAAGGCTGTATGGCTAGGTTGGCGTGCGCTACTCATTTAGTAAAAAAAGCTGGATGATTAACCTTACTGACGGGGAGAAAATTGAGACGCCACCTTTGAAATCTATTTTTTTTTTAATGGAACTTAAAGGAAAGGCGTCTTAAACACAGTTGTTATAGTACTGTGCAGATATTATTTTAAGACCCTACGTTCCTTCTTTTGTATATCTTAATGTAACTTATAAGTTACTAGATTTTCCTGTGTTCAAGTTCAAAAAGTAATTATGTCATTAATATAGAACATAAAAGCTACAGACGCTATTTAAAACTCGGGTAATGCTATTTTAGGGTTCCGCGCAAAAAGATAAAGGTGACTTTTGTCGCAAACTCGCTTTCCGTGTCTGTCTGTCCGTTCGTTTGATACCAAGAACTGTCATAGCTAAAAGTATAAAAAAAACATGATATGTTTAAGTTGCACAATATTTTATAGGGCTCCTAAACAAAAATGTGCGTGTATTCCCGTTCGTCCCCTCAACTTCGTCCCCCGATGGGGACGAACGGGAATTCGTTATTTATTTTCCCGATGGTCCCTAAATTTTTTTTCGGGGGACGAATGGGAATGATTTATTAATTCTTTTTATTAGGTCTTTTGCTTGCCCCCCAAATAATGTAAGACTGGTGGCTTTATTGGTAAAAAAAACAAATTTGAAATAAAAATCACAGAATCATCTTTGCGATAACCCGCAATATTTATATATAATATTTTTTTAATGAGAAATAAAATTCCCCTTATAACTAAAAATTCTGATTAAAAAATCAGTGTAAAGAGCTTATAATAAGACAAGTCTGTCTTATGTTACAATTAAACACTACAAACAGACTTTTTATCATTCAGGTTGTTTCCTTTTGAAATATAAGTCACTATTTTTGTAGTCACAGTTGCATATGTATGGTGGCAACATTTTACGTTTAAAATTAAGTGATTAAAAAAAATCCTCATTATTTTAACACATAAATAGGGTCAGTAAATTATCACACTCTCAAAAGCAAAATTAAATAAAATACCCAAAATATCACAAAATCAAGGTAAAAATAACAAAAAAAAACTTATCGGCCTAATTTTTTTATAGTCGCATTTGCTTATATGTATAGGTATACGGTGTCACATTTTTGTGTTAAATGTTGTATAAGGAATCAGAACAGGTTACCCATTAATTTTACACATAAATAGCGTCAATAAATGAGAATGTCAGGTAAACCAATAGGATTTACGCAAATAACACAATGTTATCGGCACTCTTTTGTTAACTACCGGCATTGCCGGCGCTTCCCGCAAATATAATGAAACAAGGATAGAGAAGAATTTTGTAAAATAATGATTAAATGTAACGAAGTAACTAATTTAAAAGTAAACTACGAAACGACAAATAAACATATTTCTGCACAAACCTTTTTAGTGGGACGAATGGCACTAATCGAAGAACATATTCCCATTCGTCCCCTCTTGAATTAGCATTGGGACGATCGGGAACAAATTAAATATTATTTTTGTAAATTCCCGTTCGTCCCCATCAGGGGACGAAGTCGAGGGGACGAACGGGAATACACGAAAATGTGACGTTTTTTGCTCGTTTTTCTAGATACCGATAACAGCAGGGAAGTAGGCGATTGAAATATACACAGAACATAACAGTACAAGTAAAAAAAAATTTAATAAGAATAAAATTAATATTTGATTGGGGCTCCCATACAACACAATATTTGGCCATTTTTTTTAATTTTTTATAAATAATAGTACCGAACCATTCGTCACAAGTTCGACTCGGCCAGTTTTTAAGTTACGGTAGTTTCTTTGGTCAAAATAATATATATCTTCCTACAGGATCGCACAAGGTTACAATCAAGCTAATCTGGCGGTGCGTAATTTTAATTAATTTTCGCATTAACGTACCTAAACATGTTTTGTTCAAAGGTGGAAAGGCCAGGCCTTGGAGTATTTCCAATTAACCAGAGACAAGATGCCTTAATACCGAATTCCGATTATTTCCTGAATAATTTATAGGCAACTAGAACTTCTGCACGGTTTTACCCAGATTTAAATGATAAAAAGTTATTTATTCTAAGTAGGCTGAAAATCAGCACTTTTTGAAGGTCGATTCTACAAAAGACAGCCCCAAAAATGCCCGCCCTTCACAACGTCCTAAGTGTTGCCGCTGGGAATCAAAAATGGTGGAACAAACTCCTCATAGTCCAATGAGATACAACTAGAGAGAGATCAGGTGCAGGATCCATGGCTTAATGTGCTTTTTTTAGGACTTTAAAGGGAGAGAATGTGACTGCTCTACCTAGAAAAAAATATTATTATTTACGACAAGATTAACAATTGTATAGATGCCAGCACATCAAGCTACACGAAACTGACAAATCCCAATCGACTTTGAACCATATTATGATTTAGTGATAAAGTTGAAAATATATTAAGGAAGTTTGACAGATTGTAGTAGCTTGATGTGCTGGTATCTGTACATTATAAGAAAAGTAATGTCATTAAGGTCAGCTTGGTAAGCATTAAAGATAATTATGAAGTACAATATAACCGCAATGGCGGATTTGTCATTATTGCTTTGTTCGTTCACCTATAAAGAATGTAAGTGAAGTACAGTCGGCGGCAAAGTGGAAGATTTGAAGTTATGATTGTAACCTACCTGTAGCCTAAGTGCGGGTTTTTTGTTAATAACTATAGTGTAGTTTGCAATTATGTTTTCCACATTAAATTTATTTACTTACATAAAACATACATATATCATCATCATCACATTAGCCATAGGACGTCCTCTGCTGAACATAGGCCTCCCCTTTAGATCTCCACATATACCGGTTGGAAGCGACCTATAAACACACTATAATTAATTAGACACTATAATTGGATTTAATATCTGTAGGTTCATCAAGTAACCAAGCAAAGTTTTGTCTCGGGAAAGACTGGTTGTCAAACTTTTTGGCTTCTGACTACCCGATACAAAGTGTCAACCTAACGACTGCCAAAGATGTACAATGGCAGCCAGGACCCACCAATTTATTGTGCCTTCCGAAATGGTGACACCCATCCACGGACTGACCGCGCCAAGCGTTCCTTAATCTTATGATCGATCGACCCCTGCAGCTCTTACTTAGCCATGAGCTCTTAGAAAATGAAATTTACAAGAAACTAAACTAAACCAACAGATTTTGACATTGACTGCACATCTCTGAATGACATCTCTTTTATCTATAAGTAGGTTCACTTAATATAAACTTAATAGCATTTTTATAGTCGCGAAAGTAATTTTAGATATTTGTACCCTCTGATGATGATAATTATTGAGCTACCTATTTTTTATTCGTTTAGCTTTGCAAAAGTTTATTTATCTCTGGAGGCAAAACCGAGAGCAAAAGTATACATATACATAATTATATACATACATAGTTATATTTATAGAAAACAACAAACTCAAATTCGAAAGCTTTATAATCATAAAACCTTGAACTTTTGCAAGAAACGGTAACTTGTCGATCGTTTACGCGATAACATTCACTTACACGTTCTAGTTTGCACTATCTCTGGTATCATAATCCTATTAGGTATTACTGAGGTATAATAGTCAAGTGAGGTACTACTAAATGAGAAATAATACTAGCCTTCCACAGTGTCCCGTGCGGTGAATAGTTTCACTGAGCGCACCCGATTAAAAGTAGCCTCTAGCTTAACTAAAATATTTTTCAAGTCTGTAATTCATGAGTTCAAACAAACTGACTCTTCAGCTGTAAAATTTTATAGTCTAGATATATAAAGGGACTCTAGCAGTCAAGTGGAAAATATTAGCGCCCAGGTTAAAACCTTTTTTTTCGGGGGAAATCATCAAATGCATCCCGGTGTGGGTGCAGCAGGAGATAGTGTCAGACTTTTAACAATTGCATATCATCGAATATCGATAGTATATCTTCGAAGGAATCGAAATTAACAAAGTTCAAGGTTGGCTCCTAGCAAAATTATGTGAGCAACATACTTCAGACTGAACACTTACACAAAATGATCAGGCGTAACTATCTAATATTTATTTAAAAATTCGCATCTAATAGTTAAATGCCAATAAGTAATTATGTATTTTAAATTATATTAAGTGGCTAAATTCACACTTTATTTTATATTTTAAATGATTTTGTAGGTTAAATCATTAATCATTAGAAATGACATGAATAAGACAAAGTATGCGTCTAATGCGGGCCGTTATTTGCAATGCGGGATATTTTATCACAGGAAAATATTCAGGGATGGCTGTGAGTGATATTTAAATACAATGCAAGACTCTCATCTATAATATTGAGCTAGGTTTCGGAATGTTTTTGGGCACCCTCTGTCAAACAGTAGCTTAGAATCCATAAATTAAATTCTTGTAAAACAGTAACCTAGTTCTGAATTGGTTTTATTTCAATAAGTATTAAAGAACATTGATATATAAAATAATATATTTAAAATAAAATATATTTTTTCATGCCAATTCAGTGAACTCGCAAAGAATATTTTACATAGGTATATTATGTTATAAGATAGAATAGGTTATATTAGTATTACTGTTGTATTTTAATTCAGTCATTAGTTATTGCTAAGGGAGATAAATAAATAAAATTGACCATAAATACCTTCAATGTTTCAACCCTGCTACATACTCTTATTACTATATTTTTACCTAACACTACGTCCATTATGTAAGTTAAGAGTTCGCGCAGTAGTTACGTTCAGAGCTGATAGATGTAACTTTTACAAGATAATAATAATGGGTTTAGTGAAATTGATTAATGTTTTGGTGATAATGATAATAGTTCAATCGCTTAGTGCCGTCGATTTTGAGGATATTGATGATTGTAAGTAAGTTATGAAATCTTTTATTTAACACTTGTAGTTTTCCGCGATTTCCTCCGCTTCCCCGGGACCTTCATTCGGGGACATCATGGACCTGAATAAAAAAATATCTCAATGATCATCAATATAATTCTTTTTATCACCCCTCTACTGGGCACAGGTCTCCTCTCACGCTGAGAAAGATTGAGCGTTAATCACTACGCTTGCTCAATGATGATTTCAGACTTTATAGTTCAGCTTTCATCGAAATGTTTTCCTTTACCCTTAATCAGTCATTGGTGTTCACAATATACTTAGAAAATACCCATAACTTAAAAAAGTTACATTGGCACATGCCTCTTCGAACCCACATACATTGTACTTAAACTCGAGAGGCTGGCGCTTAAACCACTCGGGCACTATGAATATTTGGAATTATCTAACACTTATTACTGGTGGTTTTCAACCAAAAACAAACAAACCAAAAACTACAAGTAGATTTTTTGATTTATTTTTCGCTTTCTGTACTTCTGTACTTTCAGTTTTTTAACGGTTTTCGTATCTACTGACTGATTTTTGATATGATGATAAAAAACCTATAATATGGTGGTAAAATATACATGTTGACATTAAATAAAACCTTTTTTGCCAATAAATTGCGTCCACTGAGTTACTTTAAATTATACCTACAACAATTGACTTTTTTAGGCATACATAAAAAAATCGAATTGTATTTTAATAACAATGTTTTAGGGTTATTTGTTGTAATACGAATTGTTCCCCGTGGTTCATAAAATAGTGTGCTGTTTACAATATTTATAAAGGTAAAGAGTTTGTTTGTAGTTTTGACGGAAGCAAAATAATCCGGCTTACGTACACAATCGAAAGCTATTAATATACCCGAGAGTAAACGACTCTTATTAAATAAAATGATCATACAGTATTCAATGTTATTTAGTTTCATTTTGGTAAATAATACCGTATAGTTCGACGACTCCAAAAACGACCTCTGTTTAATTTGTTCAGCAGCTCAAAACAAATCAACATCATTATATACTAATATCAGAATGTTGAATTGTTTGTTTGTTTGTTCGTAGAACAGCTGGATCGATAAGAAAAATTATTTCAGTGTTAGTTAGCCTATTTATCGATAGGTTATAGACTCTTTCTGCCGGGGCTGCGGGTTGTTCGCGTAGCGCCCAAAGACCTCCAGAAGAAACATAGTGGCGTTTAATCAGTCTCACACTCCCTCTAGCTGCACCCACAGCGGGACACACAAATGCCCTTTCATTGATATCCCACGAAAAAAAATGTGGTGGACAGATTAGTTCCCTCAGGACGAAAACGCCTTGTGAAAGTTAGTATGTACACTTAAACAATTAAGATAAGATTTCTTGAAAGATTAGTAAAACAAGAATAAAGCACCCTTTCTAAGCCATAAACTGTCCCGAATACCCACGTAAAGTATGCCCAGCCCATACTTAGAAAAAATCTATGCTTTTTTTTGAAGTACTGCTGTGTAGCTCATCATCAGCAGAGTGGGCACATCAAAACTTCAAGATACAGCAACTTCAAGATTCAACAAAAAACTTAAAGATACAGTTTATCAAGAACAAGGTGACTTTATCAGCGTTTTAACTAGAGTTGTACAGTCATACCTACATATATGTATTTTACATTCTTGTGTTGACAATGAGCACTCAGTAACTGACTTTACTCCTTTCGCAACGTTTTTATTAAAAATTATTAAAATTAAATGTGTATAAGTATGTACCGTGTTTGTTTGTTTGTTGTGGCGTTCGTTTGTGAAGCTGTGTCTATGCATAGTTCGAAAGCTATAGAAGGATATCCTGCAGGATATTTGGCTGATTGTAAGTCTTTATTCATACTTTAAATATTTTTTGCGGGTTTAATTAATTAATCGGTGCTTTATAAAAAATCGGAAAAATCTGATATTTATTTTGCAAATACATAGGTTGAAATAAACACTTTTACAAATCAAGACCTAAAAAACCGAGATGAGGTCGGTCAAATCATCATCAACATCAGCCTCTTTACTGTCCCACTGCTGGCAACAGGCCTCTTCTCGCACGGAGAAGGATTGAGCGTTAATCACCACGCTTGCTCAATGCGGGTCGGTCAAATGCATCAATTTAATTTTAACTCATAGAGTAGTATTTAAATAGTACCTACTATAGTTGCATATTTTTTAAATTATTTACTCACTGTTTTGCAAAAATTGCTGATTTGCAAAACACAGCAGGGCTTAGGTACAACTTGTTTTTGTTAATCTTTCCTGTTGTTTACGATAACCAGTGTGAAACTGAAGTTGGCATTGATACAGTTGTAAAAAAAGCCTTAAATAGATTATAATTTAGCCTGTTTAACACTGAAGATTTTCCTCAACATTGTCCTTCTTAATCCTTACAAAACCCGGCCAAGTGCAAATCGGACTCGTACAAGAAAGGTTCTGCACTAATATTTTAAATAGGGTATTTGACAGTGTTTGATTTTGTTCAAAATTCTTAACAAAACAAATAAACACACGCACAAGGAACATTTTTCTGAAAACAGCGTCAAAATTGGTTGATAAATGGAGCAGCAAGCAACATTTTTTATATTCGTATGAAGAAGAGTGGGATCATAGTGGGGACATCTATCTCTTTTGCTCATGCGTGATCAAATAGCGGTGACGTCACAAGCTTGTATGTGCATCCTTTTTCTGTTATCTAACTGTTTGACTTTTGAAAGGTTTATAAATTACTTATTTCTCAACGGATTCCAAAAATTATTTCTGTTTTTGGTTTTGTAAAATGTTACTTTTGATATGATTAATTAAAAAAAAAAGAGTCAAATACCCTAAGGAGTTTGTTTGTTTGCTTAAACGCTGCTAATTTCAGGAGCGTGTCCGATCCGAACCAATGAAAAATTGGAAAGTTATGTTAGCTTGTCGAAGCTTGCTCGTTATTGACTGAAATACTAATGATAAAATTTTTTAGGGAGCTTTGTGCTACCTGTAGCAAAAGTTATCGATGACCAAATACTATACGTTTATGTAGGTACTTTTTTATTAAATTTTCTTTTCAAATTTAATTGTGTATTACATTATATTGTATATTTGGATATTCCAAATATAATGTTCCTTATTTTTGTATTGGAAAATTAAAATATCCAGGTTTAAAATGGTTCTAAAATCTAATACATTGTATTTCAATCATCATCTGCTTATTTATCATCCCACTGATAGGCATCTGCCTCCTTTCACACAGAGAAGGATTGTCCGTTGATTTTACCTTACATACTAAATTAGAACCTTAGTTACATAAAAACTTTTTTAATGCAACGTAAACTGATTGCGCATAGTATATGAAACACATATGCTTTAATATTTATGATAGTAATCGATGTCTGTAAGCCCCAGTGCAGCATTTGTCACCTTTCTTCAAGGTAGGGTGTGGGCTATGTACTTTAGCCACCTTAAAATGACGTGTAGCAAGTATTATTTGTTTTGATGACAAAAGAAAATGGCGTATTGTCCAAACACTTCTTTTTGCATATTTGTTGTTTGATAAACTTTCAAGGATTGATTTTTTTACTGAAGGAGTAACAAGGTTTTATTGGCCAATTTATGTGAACCTACGAGCAGCTCGTGGCTAAGAAACAATCGCATGGGTCGAATGATCATAAGGTTAAGCAACGCAGAAATTGACAGAAAGAATTTTGTCTTTTCTTGATAGAACAGACATAGAATCGCCATTCTGCTGACTGATGTGATGATACAAATAGCATATAATATTATCTACCACCCAAAGACGAAGTATGTATAATATTTATAGGTCGTACGTGCGGCATGCCCTGTAATGAGGAAAACCGTTGTTGTTTTGATGTTTTCGAATATTTTTTAGATAAAATGGATCATAATGCCTACACGTGTGCTGATAGTATATAACAATAATAAAGATACACGGAGGACAGCATAGAAGTATAGGATGACGTGTTTATCTTCAAATACAAAAAACACTTTTTTAATCAAATCAAAGCATTTGGCATAAGTTTCCAAATACTTTTTTTACATCTAAACCTATTATTTATTTATTATTTGTTGTTACTTGTGATATTAATTATTGCATTCCCCGATCATTTTCTTAAGCGCACAACATGCTATTTTTTGACAGCTATTTGCGACGTTATCAACTTTTGGAATCCGCGCTCTTAAAATTATATTTTTTATTCAAACACTCTTTTTTTCTTCCCCAGGTCCAGGAACTACTATACCTCAGCCGATTTCTCTATCAGACTTAAAATACCTGACAATATCAGTGCAAACTAAAGGGAATATCTTATGGCCAAAACCTAAGTACAGTTACTACCAAATGAAGGAGATGGCTAAAGACCCCCATATTGACTTTAGGAAGAAAACTGTTATGTATGTAGGGGGGTTCCTTGATCACCCTCAGCTGCCCTTTGCTATGACAGCTGGGGCCGTTTATAAGAAGCTGGGATACAACGTATTTTTACTCGATACGAATAGGTTCACGACTGTTGCTTATCCTGTGTAAGTATTTGATAAGATTTAGTGATTTTTTGATACATATCTCTGATAGAAATTCGCCAATCTCCGTCTCTAGGGATAACTTGGCTCCAAGCCAAATGTCATCTCAATCGGGTCTATCGCTTTAGCAAGAAACAGTTAATATATTGAAGTAGACAGTGCAATTCGCTGCTTTTTGAAGAGATAATGAGTGATCTCTTCAAAATACTAACATTTTGAAAATAACCGACATAATACCTACTTAGGCACATATATAATATCAAAAAAATATTATAAGGTATTAACATACTTAAGTACGTACTTAGGATCTGCCTATTCCTACTGCTATGCCCTTATCGGCGGATTTTTAAAAGCTATCTATGTGTAATTTGCCTGCTAGAGATATACACTTCACATTATTCGTATGGACCTAATGTCTCAATTCTATTCATAGTAAGTAAATCAATAGACAGATAGGTTATTGAGATTTTAATGTCGTGGAAAATAAAAAACTTTGATCGATTCCTTGCTATAATTAATAGATTTATTTTCAATTTCAGAGCTGCAAGTAATATGCGGACCATCGGAAAGCATGTCGCCGAAATGCTCGCCACCCTCAACAAATACGGCTTAGATCCTCAAAATCTGGAGCTCGTAGGTCTGAGTCTAGGAGCCCACACCATAAGCTTCATAGCCAAAAACTACAGACTACAAACTGGGATGAATATTTCTAGACTAACTGGATTAGACCCGTCTGGTCCTTGCTTCCGAAATCTGGGGCCAGAAGATCGATTGGATCAATCTGACGCTGATTTTGTTGACGTTGTCGAGACTAATATTGATGGCTACGGGATGGCGGCACCTGTCGGCCATGTTAATTTTTACGTCAATGGCGGAGAGTTTCAACCTGGTGATTTCTTTTGGGTTCCTTGTGAGGTTATTTGCAGTCACATTAGATCGTTCACCATTTGGATAGCGGCTCTACTGAACCCTAATAGTTTTATAGCAATGAAGTGTGATTCAGTGCAAGAAGCGAGGAATAAAGATTGTTACGATAAAGATCCTGTTATAACAAATATTTTGGGACCAAATACTGATAAGAATGTACACGGAATATTCTATTTGGCGACTCAAAATAACTTTCCCTATTTCTTGGGCTTGAAAGGTTTGAAAAAGGAATATGAATTCTTCGACTCGAAATTGAATTTGTTCAAAAAGACAAGCTGGTCGTTTTTTTAAACTGGTCGCTTGTCATAATAAATCATAATGAGAAAATCCTTCGTTTTTATTTAACCGCTTTTTTTTCTTAGTTTATATTATGGTAAAAATATGTTAAATACTAATATTAGTACTTTTAAAATTATGTACTTCGAACTAAATATCAAGCATTAACAGCAAACTCTACTACTAACGCTATCTATTATTTAATTCTGTAGTACTACCAACGGTGGCAGCTTCACGAAGATCGTGACGTTCGAAGCACCGATGAGAACGTTTTTTTATGATGATAAGTAGTTTTACTTAATGGTAATAGATGGCGCTTCCCTTAATTGACTCTAGTTTTGTCAGTCTGAATCAGATGGCAGCACTTCAGCATCTATGAAGATAATCTTCGGAATAACCGTTTTGCAAGATATACATATATAAAGATAATATACATAGATAGATATAAGGTAAAATAAGCTATTGTATATTGAGTAATATTGCTCCAGTGGGAAAGCATGAGTTTTTCTTTTAATTTATGATTATTATAGGTCCGTAATTAATGTACAGTAAGTTTGGGGTAATAATTTATTTATTTGTTTATTGGAAAACCAACGGCTATACAAAACAATTTTAGGCCATAGACAGAGAGACAGAAAGCGAATTATAGGTTTTCACGGATAGCAATAGAATAACACACTTATAAATAATCAGCTGATTTACGAGATATTAAAATAAGTGATTACAAAGTTTCATTCAAACTGGCCCTAAGATGTCGGTAATTCCGATTTAATTGTCAGGCTAACCGATTCGATGGTATAAAACAGTAGATAAAACTTCATGAGGTTATGTATATTACTAGAACTATCAGTTATGAACTGTTAGGAATATCATCTTATCGCGAAAGTTTAACAGGTAACAATTATCCATCGGCATTTGGGACCTTCCTACTTAATATGCATAAGTAATAAGTACTTATAGAGATCCCTGCAAAAATTTTAAATAGTTTTTTTTTCTACCAAACAAAGGTAAAGCTTCCTTGTTTTGGAGGTCAACCCTGGCCTGCAAAGTGCATTGTATTGCCACCAGCTGTTTACCTGACCCCTTTGTGTCCATTAGTATTAACCCTTGTAATTATGCAATGTCAATAATAGGGGTCATATTGTCCGAAGTTAACCCTTCAGTGTTAAGCTTTCTGCACGGATTTCGTTGCGATTTTTTTTGGAAGTTTGTGATTTTGGGTTAGGTTTGAATAAGAGTATTTTGATGTATATGAGGATGAAGTAGAGATTTTGATAGTTTCTGCATTATCGCATAAAGGACTATTTTATTTTATTGTACTAAGTTAATGGATTGCTTCTCACATTATTTTTAGAATAACATTTTATACTGTATTTGCTATAGACCTTTAATCTACCCATATTTTATAACTTTAACTTTCACACAAACAAACATGGGCATAACTTTTTTCGTGCAAAATATTCTCCAACAAAATTGAACACAGAAATCCAAACCTATTGCCAAAGAAATAAGGTCTTATTCCCGTTGTTTATTTAAACGAAACAATAGACAATTTACGTCTGAATTGCGTAGGGTCAGTAAAGAAATTCCAATAAAGAACTTTGAGAACAATTGATAGTTTTTTTTTCAGTTTCTAATGGACACCTGGCCCTTATTTGAATATAATTATTATTCTGCTGACCGTTTTTGGGGTCCCTTTCAAAGTAAGGATATTATTTTTACTAGTCTTTTGTTAATTATCTGACGGTACCAAGCCCATCCTAAATTAGATGTGGGATGCTGATATTATTATCTAAAGGGATTTTGTAATCCTTCATGTTAAATAAAAAAGTTATATAATAATGGGGATGTGGACAACTAGTCAAATTCAATACTTTCATAGAACTGTCAAAAACGGTTACTCTCAATGCAATCTGTATGAAAACGGAACCCATGGCGTCACAGATTTTTCACATCAAACAGTAAAATTTTGATTATATTGCCAATAAAAAATGAAATCAATTTTCGGTTCAAAACGATAAATTAAACTGACATTTAAGATGTTTTACAAAATGAATATAACAAAGTATTTTATTTTTGACCTAGTCCACATCGGACAGGCGACTTCTATATTATAACAGCCATATTATTTGATTAAAACCATATTGAGATAAAGCCTATACATAAACATACAGTTCTTCGTAAAGTATTTAACTGACCAAAATCCTGTGTGTTTTTCCAATAAAAATGCTTTAATTTCTTTCATATTAGCTAGAAAAACTTCACGAACCCAAGTAATTCCATTTTATAATTTCGTGATAGATATATAGAATGGATAGATAATATATACATTTATTCAGCACACAAAAAAAGACGCAAATATATTGACAAAGTCAGGAGAAAAATTCCTTTATACATAGTTCCTTCCACATTTATAGATAAGTTTAAACCTTAGTGGTTTTTGGTTGCTATTTTTTGGTAATCCTATATTTACTATTATAAATAAATAGAAAAAAACAACGAAACAACTATCCTTAATTATGAATATCCCTATTATAGGCCTTATTGAACGCCCTTTTACATAATGACAAACAAATTAACTAAAATAAAAGCGAGCCAACCAGAAATACCACTCAATTTAACCTCCTTACATGCGCAATTTACAATTTTAAATAACTTTCTTTGTTCGAAACTTGAAAATGCTTATTTTTTTTTAATAAACGGTTTAATTTTCAGCCTATTGCAATAAGCAGGTGTAATGTGACGTCAAGGTGATATTTTGTGAGACTATTGTATCGTTATCGATTTTTTAATTGATTTTAATCGATAGTGTGGTTCATTTGCAAGCAAGTTTGTAGGTTGCATGGACATTCGTAAAGTTTTTAAATGTAATGCTAAAGATTCAAAGGATCAATCACACTCAAAATCATACTTGTCAAAACACCTCTTTTAGAACGTCGAAAATTCCAAAGACTGTTTTACGACGTTTTCACGATGTTTATGTATAATTAGGTGTAGGTACAAAAATCAGTTTTTTTTTTTAAATTAAGCTTTCAAGCCAGCACATCAAGCAACTACAATCTCTCAAATTCACTTCATAAATTTTGCAACTTTATTTTTTAATATGGTTGAAATGTTGATTGGGAAAATTTGACAGTCTCGGGGAGCTTAACGTGCTGGCGTCTGTACTTTCTCTGTTCATCCGGTTTTATAAATTCATAGACAAGCATACGTACTTAAATAAGAATTTAATTTACATAATTACGGGAATTTATATTAGGTACACTGGTTTATCATTAATCGAATCATCAACGAAGATCTAAACTTTTACTTAAAACATAAATAAAAAATACATCCTAAAAATATTTCTTCCAAATACGCGTAGACAGCTGCCTGGTACCAAAGGCTTGCGAAAGTACTCTTGCCGTTAATCTATGCACTAGACGTGTCTAAGCATCAGATAAATTTGCCGTCGACTTCAAAAGCCGGTGCACGCATATCTTAGCCTTTGAGGAGCTTTAAGGCTTTTTTTAGAGCCGCTTTGGAAATTCTCGTTGTCTGCACTAGAATGCACTAGGAATTTGCCTGTTAACAGTCTATGAATTGAGACATCTAATATTTAAACTCTATAATAGTGCTTTTTTTAACTTTTGTAAAATTACAGTATCACTACATAGTATAAAACAAAGTCGCTTTTTCTGTCCCTATGTCCCTTTGTACGCTTAAATCTTTGAAACTACGCAACGGATTTTAATGCGGTTTTTTTTAATAGATAGAGTGATTCAAGAGGAAGGTTTATATGTATAATAACATCCATTAAATAGTGGAGAAGTACTGTTTTTTTTGAGGTTTCTAATGTGATGTCGTAAATAATTACATTACATTTTAACTAGACGCCATCTATATCTTTTTAATTACAACACATTTAACAAATTTGACAATTTGACTAAACCAGCTGGGTAAATAGTTATTACCTAATCTCATAGATGGAGTTAAGGTTTTTATACAATTAAACCGGGCTAGAATTTTTTAAACCCATTTTTCAGTCCAAATAATATATATCCCTCACAAAAGTACATATTAAGGCAAGTTTCAACCAGACGACATCTTTAGCTATTCAAACCAATCTAATTTAATATTGTTAGTAATTATAGCTGATCATAGATGGAGTTCATAGTTTTGTTTTTCACAAAATTAAATCATACTAGGATGTTTTTCAGTCTACAATCATAGTCACAAGAGATAATTTTGATTATTCAAGTTCCAAGACAACACTCAAAATCGGGGACAGAGGATGAGATGAGTTAAGTAAGTCATTTAAGATCAAAGAAGGAGTGCTGCACTTTCTTCATACAATATCAGTCTGGGGTAGAGTTAGCTCAGCTTCCAGTATACCACACGTAACAAAGTAACATGGCTTATCAATATTTTTATTTGATCTTTACGAACGATTCATCATCCCGAGCCTTTTCCCAACAACTATGTAGGGGTCGGCTTCCAATCTAACCGGATTTAGCTGAGTACCAGTATTTTACAAGGAGCGACTGCCTATCTGACCTCCTCAACCCAGTTACCCAGGCAACCCAATACCCCTTGGTTAGACTGGCGTCAGACTTACTGGCTTCTGACTACCCGTAACGACTGCCAAGGATGTTCAATGACAGCCGGGACCTACAGTTTAACATGCCATCCGAAACACAGTCATTGGTGTCCAAGATATATTTAGAAAGTAGGTACATACAAACTTAGAAAAGTTGCATTGATACTTGCCTGACCTGGAATCGAACCCATACCCTCACACTTGAGAGGCTGGCTCTTTAACCACTAATATGACTTCTTTACGAACGATTATTGATCAAAAATATGTATCACTAAATAATTCTAGAGGAAAGGTCAATCTCTTGGAAACGATTCAGAAAATAACAGATCTCTTCAAATAGGGTTGGCTGCTGTTTGAAAGAAAAAAGCGGACTCTACGTGATGCCAGCCGATATATCTATTTTCGAGGAACTTGGTCGTAAAAGGATAGGGAATAAGTAATGATCTAAGGATTGACTACGTTATTCATTACAATGTAGCCCCAGATAGACATCCCAAATTAGAAAGACTCTTTTTACGATTCGATATTTACGTATTCTCCGATGCACGGATACATCAATCACCAGCTTCCAGTCTCTTTTTAACGGGGCTGGCGTCAAATAACCCCTCCAGCTGAGGGTTGAAGTGTCACTCTTACTGATTAAAACCCACTATGTTCCTTCTGGAGGTCCCTGTATGCCAGGGCTACGGTAACTCTTAAGGTTGAACTACATCTGGCAGCACAGAATCGCATTTGTTCCTTCTGTGCTACCACGTGCTGCAGTATGCTGCCGTATGCGAACGCGCGCTGTCGAATTCCGCAGACAAAAAAGGCGATCGCACGCGTAGCAAGTGATAGGCGATAGCAAGTGATCGGCGATGAAAGGATGCGTTAGCATGCTATCGCGCGCTTTAGCATTCCGGAGTCTCCCTGCCGACCATTGCATTTTGTCCGTGAAGCCGATCGCCTCGAGGACTCCGCCGCGTGCTATGCTCTCGCATTATGCTTTCTGTCTCGGTCTAGCAAATGGCACTTCTAAGCGACAGAAAGAGGAAGGGCGACGGAAAAAGGCGATTCCGTGCTACCAGATGTAGTTCAACCCTTACGAACAATCCGCAGCCCAGGCAGACTCTGGTCCTAAGGGGCCCATGTTGCTGACATTTCTTCGAGCAGCGCGTGGAACAGAACGCGCCGCCGATTCGGGCTGTCGTCCTGAGACGTACGGACGGTGAGCCAACAATAACTCACCGCTCACAGACCCACGCCTACGGTCGTTGGGAGTCATAGATTATACACTTAGGGTTGAACTACATCTGGTAGCACGGAATCGCCTTTTTCCGTCGCCCTTCCTCTTTCTGTCGCTTAGAAGTGCCATTTGCTAGACCGAGACAGAAAGCATAATGAGAGAGCATAGCACGCGGCGGAGTCCTCGAGGCGATCGGCTTCACGGACAAAATGCAATGGTCGGCAGGGAGACTCCGGAATGCTAAAGCGCGCGATAGCATGCTAACGCATCCTTTCATCGCCGATCACTTGCTATCGCCTATCACTTGCTACGCGTGCGATCGCCTTTTTTGTCTGCGGAATTCGACAGCGCGTGTTCGCATACGGCAGCATACTGCAGCACGTGGTAGCACAGACGGAACAAATGCGATTCCGTGCTGCCAGATGTGGTTCAACCCTTATACTGTCGGAAGTCATTCCTCGACGATCGGCGCCTGGGGTGTCGACCAGTACCAGCTTTTACGCTTCGGCTGGGATGAGCGGTGCGGTTTCTCAACCACTCCACCGCCTCCTTCGCTAGCATAACTGCTTCGCAGAAGGAGGTGGCCGCTTCCCAATCCCTCTCGCTCCAGACCATGGCCTGGACCAGGGCCGAATGCGAGAGGTCGCCACTGGAAGGACTGGGCGGTGCTCCGCCCAAGCAGAGCGCATCCCCACCGAGTGGTTCACTATATCCTTTACTAACTTCTATTCCCCGGGCTGCTTTTTGAGTTTCCTAACACTCAAAGCGATATTAGTCCGACCCGGTTCGACCAAATCAGAATCGAAGTTCGGCGCTTATTGTTATAACAGCTGAATACTTTGCAAAGTAAAAGCAGCCGCAGAACTGTCGCTTATCCTCGGTATACTTACATGTCTTTGCATTTTCTCTGAGAAAATCAGCCAGCTGCCCAGGACATATTAAAGTGCACTCTCTATTCCCTCTCTCTCATATCGATGTGATCGGAGAGAGATCAGGCGCAGGACCGACATTTACGTGCACGGGTCTATCAATCATCAACTTCCAAACTATGGGCTGCTGATTGAAAGTCTCTCAAAACCCACAAAGCGATTTCGACCTTACCCGGGAATCGCACCCGAAACCTGTGCACAGCAGTCGCACTATGCGACTACGTCACCAGCAGTTAACCGTAAAAACTTACTATTTCCACACATTTCCAAAGTATTTTTACACATTTTGTTATCATACCGTGATGTTAAAGGATACAAGAATGGTAAAGCAAGTTTATCATTTTTACTACTCTAATGCCCACGCGGACGACGTCGCGGGTAGCAGCTAGTCTATTAATAATATAAAAAGCATTTGGTAGGTATTTTAGTATCATCATCTGCCTAGTCTTTTTTCCAAGCTATGGTGGGGTTAGCTTATAGTTGAACCAGATGAGAAGTAACAGCTTTTTACATGGAAGGGCCGCTTATCTTTATTTGACCTCCTCAACACAGGTACCTGGGCACCCCGATACCTCTTGGTAAGACTGTCAGACTTTCTGATTACCTATAGTTACTGAAGTATCTGGGTGCTTAAAACGAATCAGTTCTAAGTGATATTGGGTATTACAGTAAATGTTTTGCACTATAATAAGTCTATGAATCCGACTTCTTGTTCATAATTCTATAATAGGTATAGTACTAAGTAAAAAATCTCTTTAGCATTCGTGAAGAGTTTTTAAATTAATCTATAAATTGTAGGATTGTATCCTTGTAGCATCGCCACCACGGTTGATTCATGTCTAACGAATTAATATTTCCTAATATTTGCCTTCAAGATTAATATAGGTATTCACTTAGTACGATTGAATACATAATACATACCGCAAAACTATATAACAATCAAAGTTAAACTATATCCAATAACAATAATCTAACCAGAGACAAGTCACTTGAACTAAAAACTACAGCAATTTCAAATGAACAAAAAGAATTAGCTAAATTCTCTATGCCGTCGTTACATTTTACTATAGATTATAACAACGAAGTAGTAAACCATAACGAGTTATTTTGTATTCATAAACAAACTGATACCAGGCAGATGTTATAGAGAAAGTTATTAAAAGTACTAAGTAATTTCCACAAGGCTAACCATTGTTTAAAAAAAATATGGAATATATAACGTCATGTTGTAAGGAAAGTCTTTGGCTTGACCAGGAGAGATATATTCCTTTTAAGAAGGGAACTACCAAAGAGACGATGGATTGATTGCGTGAAAGACGATATGGCTGGAAAGAAATTACACTTATGAGATGACGTCAGATAAAGGAAAGAGTGTGGAAGAAGAAAACCCAAATTAAAATAAGAATATGTGCATGATGAATTTTAGATACTTTTCTTTCATATTTATCTTCTTCTGTAACTTAAGAGAAAAACTTCTTCTTTCTTCTCGTGGTTTCTCTTGTCGGTGCAGCTCCTTCCATTTCTGCCTATCATGTGCCAAGTCTTGAACTTCCTTCTACGTCCCATCCTTCATCTTCTCTTATGCTCGCTTTGTTGACCTGAACCTGCCTGCCACGCTATAGGTCGCGGGTTCGATTCCCGCATAAGTCAAACATTTGTGTGCATGAACATGGGTGTTTGACTTAGTCTGAGTGTTTCTATGTATAATATGTATGTATTTACAAAAGAAAAGTATATAAGTATGTTTATCAGTTGTCTGGTACCCATAGTACAAGCTCTGCTTAGTTTGGGACTAGATGACGTTGTGTGAATGTGTGAGGGATATTATTATTAGGTATTATATTATTTATTGCTGAGAAAAAGTACTTTAAGTCGGCACCTTGTAATAAGGAGCTGTATAAAGATAACGTATGACAATTATACTTGAAACAGCAACCGCGCCTGCGCTAAATTGCTGCCTAAAGTATCGAGACACATTGTATAGCTTTCCTAAAATTTTATCAATTATTAGTACACCTGCAAGCTCGATGCGCAAGAGTGTTTTCTCGAACTCTTAATAAGCATAAAAAGATTCAGAAATGTAAATAAAGAACATACCACAGTTGGCAAAAAAAAAAACACTCGAGTACCTTCCAATCCAGTTTATTAACCTTTTCATGTTCTCACAAACAAATAAAATCGATACTTTATTACTATAATATCCAATCGTTACGAATTGAAACAATTCAACAGACGTAATATATAGCTTAAGATCTATTTAAAATATTCATAAGGCTTAACATGATAATTAGAATTCTGGAAAATAAATTAACCATAGAATTCGTTATATTCATTCAAATAATTTAAAAATTCCAAACGATCATTTGAGCAGTTCAAAGGCGATTCCCATAGAATCGATTAGACATACTTTCCCGTCACTAATGAAGGTTCATCTATTTTTTGTAATCAATTTACTGATATTTAGTTATCGATGTATGGATTGGGTGTGGCTAGAAGAATTAGCAAGTAATTTGTGATAGACAGGGTGAAATAAAAAGCAGAAAACATTTATTACACATTATAACATTTATTCGCCAGTCTAGTACTTCTAACAGGGGTCAAAGGCACATGTGTTAAATTTACATACTAGATTTTCAACTTTATCGCTGACTTATATAGTTCAATGTTGATTGGGAAAATGTTACAGTTTTGGGTAGCTTGATATGCTGGCGTCTGTACACTAACCATTATTGTACATTAAAAGTACAAACATCTGAGACTTATGTTAATAATATTTCTTAGTTAGGCTAAGGGTCAGTTTCACAATGTCCGAATAGCCATCTACCGGATAATTTCAAAAATGGAACGGAATTTGTATGAAAAAAATCTACCAAATAAACTTACTGGAAATTATTCAACAAAACAGGCCCTAAGGGTTCTGGTAGTCAATTTACATACAGACTTCTGTGAAAATATCAGAAGTCCAATTGTTTCGACCATAAGCAAGACGACATTTTTCTTTATTCAACCTTGACCCATACCTGCCAAATCCTTAAAACCAGTCAGCACTTTTGGAAATTTCAAAATTCGAAAAGCTCCCGTATTTATATAACCTGAAGGTAAGAAACATAGGTAGTGGAATACGAGCCTGCTTGAGGGTAGCTTCGTTCTGCGCACTTAGCTCTATTATACACGGGGTGCTGCACCCCTCACAAAAAGAAACAAGCCTATGGCATACAGGGTGTCTGTGTCATGCGATGGTGGAGTCTTGATAATTGAAGATTTCTTGGTAAGTAGTAAAATAGTCTTTTGTTTTGGCTTATATCTGATGTGACCTTACCTTGTGGAGGCTGACATTTTTATGTCTTTGACATTGTTATGTAGTTAGAAGCCAGAAATTCTGATAACCAGTAACACTAATAGGTGTAATGATAGTGTCATGACGAAGAGGTCAGATACCCAACCGCTCAATGTAAAATAATGGTACTCCATTCTTTCCGGGAAAAGGTTAGGCAGATGATGCTGAATGGATGTTTGAGCTTGGATGTAAATATGATGATAATACTTATGTGAAAATCATACAGGTATCAATCATGAGTATGGAATATCAGTTTTAATAAAAATATTGAGATGCTTGATGACTGAACAGCACAAGCCTACACACATCTTTTACTTAAGACTGTTGTTGCTATATTAGGTGACTGGTAATTAGTGATCGATATTGTAACACGTGATTGTACTCATGATTATAAACAACTTACCCGAAGAAACTTTTTTTTTATCTTTATAGCAAAATTACTGAAAACGCGGCCGCGGGGCCTCGCCGCTAACTGCTGATCGGGCTGAAATTTGATTTTTGCTGTTATAATAAAAAAAAGAACAAAAATAGTTTCTTCGGGAATCACGTGTTTAAATATCGGTCACTAATTACCAGTCACCCTATATATGCTTTTGTTTTTACATTTCACAGTGTAACAAATGAAATTTAATTATTTTTAAACACAAACCCTTTCAATTAAGAACCACCAATTATACTAACAATTTAGCAAGTATCAAGATCTTGAATCCTACTACTGAATCCCGTTGTTAATAAGGAAAAGAGTGGGTACACAAGGGATCTTGCGAGCGTCGGCCCGTTGGGGAGACGCCCGTGGTTCGAATTTTCTTTTTCACTGAGTTTTTGACGCTGCAGCTTTTATTTATATATAACTGGATTTTTTGCGGATACTACCTGTGTGGTGCGGATTAAAGAGCTTTTAATAATTTGTCGATTGAAATTTTTTGGTGCTAGATAGATTTAAGTTGAATGTAGATATTCTAGGTATACATATGTGCTGATGGCTTAGGGAAAGATGAGAGTCAACGTCCTGTCGGGGCTGCAGGTTGTTCGCAAAAGTTACCTTGGTCTTGGCATAGAAAGACCTCCAGAAGAAACGAAGTGTATTTTTTATCAGTAAGAGTCTGATACTTTCTCCAGCTGCAACCGTGGATACGGGTATAAGGTTGATGATATCCCCTAGTAAAAAAGCCTACTCGTATTTAATATCGATTCAAATGTTTGTAAGAAACGTAATCCATAAAATTTCATACTTTTCATGACTGAGATTTTTTCATGACTAGTTCAATACTTCACAATTGGTAATTAATCAACTATGGGTATGTTTTTAAATGAAAATTGAAACAGTTTCAGATCATTCCTACATAATTCACGATTCCTTTTTTTCTTTGAAGTCGGCTCAAATTTTATCATACACATTTAAAGGTATAACAAGACTTACCGTAAAAAGAAGGTACCTTAAAGACTACCGTAAAATGCTGCCAAGACACCCCTATTTTTAACACACGAACGAATACCTTAACAGGGGGGTATTTAGCATTTTCTTTTACCATATACCCCTTTGAAATGTAAAGTGGTTCTTAAAGAAATAACCCTGTCCACGGGTTTTCTATTTGGGAAACCATAGAGGCGGATAAGCAATGCGTCTGAAACTTTTTCAAAGACTTTGGTAGACTTTTCAAAGTTCTTTGAAGTTTTGGTTTTGTATTTTGGTTTGTATATGGCAAGGGTGATTAGTTTGAGTAAGGTAAGAAGTATACAGCGATGAAGGAAGTGCAGTCAAACCTTCAAAATGGTCACACTGCTATTGCAGTTAAGTGAGAAAATTAAGAGTTCTGTCGACTTTCTAAGCTGTTCCTCGCAAAAAGTTGTACAGACGCCAGCACATCGAGCTACTGCATCTGAATCTGTAAAATTACCTTAATAGATTTTAAGCTTCATTACAGAAACATATGGTTCATAGCATAAGTTAATAGGAAAAAAGTTTCGGGTAGCTTGATGTGCTGGCGTCTGTACGTGATTATAAACGTAGGAGCATGACCAGAAACGCTGTTCAAACCAAAGACTTCCTCCAACAATACTCCAGATCATAGGCCAATTACGATCACCCTGTCAGGAGTGCAAGAAGGAGAAGTAATACAGTGGTGAACAGCTATTTCGAAAGAGTCTTGAATAGAGCGTAAGCAGGACCTGAAGCCAAGATGTCTTTCTACAATCGCAAACGCTAGTAGAAACGACGAAAATGTATAGAAATGACGTTTGAAATCGATAAATCACGTGGTCATAACGTGAGTCGCAATGTCATTTCCATACATTTATGTTACTTATACTAGCATTTACTATTGTAGAAAGACATCTTGACTAAGCCCCCAGATACCATAAACCTTACCATCCAAAGCTCCATTCTGTTCCATTTTTAAAACTGTTGATTATTTATTAGCGCGCCGGAAACATGCGTCTACGTCACTGCCGGATTGAAACCGGTGTACCACCCGCACGGCCGGATATTGGAGCGCAGTTGGCACCCCCGTGGAGGAATTGCTTCTTGATTATATTACGATGACCGGGAATCCGTCACGGAGATTTAAACACGGACTAAACGATCCAAACCAATCTCCAGAGACAGAGGTCACCTTGGTCCAGTTGGCTTGAAATTCTACGTCGGCCAACCTTTTTTAAAAAAAGTAGTACCTACATGAAAATGGTTTTTTATTCACCATCATCACCTCCCGAGCCTTTTCCCAACAATGTTGGGGTCGGCTTCCAGTCTAACCGGATTCAGCTGAGTACCAGTGTTTTACAAGGAGCGACTGCCTATCTGACCTCCACAACCCAGTTACCCGGCCAACCCAATACACCTTGGTTAGACTGGCGTCAGACTTACTGGCTTCTGACTACCTGTAACGACTGCTAAGGATGTTTAATGACAGCCGGGAACTACAGTTTAACGAGCCATCCGAAACACAGTCATTGGTGTCAAAGATATACTCAGAAAGTACATTACATTTTTAGAAAAGTTGCATTGATACTTTTTTATTGTATTATAAAACTAGCGACCCGCCCTGGCTTCGCACGGGTGCAATGCTGATACTAAAATTATACATATAAACCTTCCTCTTGAATCACTTTATCTATTAAAAAAAACCGCATCAAAATCCGTTGCGTAGTTTCAAAGATTTAAGCGTACAAAGGGACATAGGGACAGAAAAAGCGACTTTGTTTTATACTATGTAGTGACGCTATGTTCGGTAATGCGGTATCACTTATAAACAAACACATGACAAATGTTATACTGTGTAACCCCTTTTTTTCATTATTCCTATAAAAATTGACAAAATAGAAACAAAGTTAAAATAGAAGCGCTTTGTGCGATTATTATGCATAATATTCCAAGTACTTAATGGTAATCACTGCAGCAAAATGATACATTTATCAGTTTTCCATGACAACTGATATCGGGTTAAATTTGAAGGCGAAAAATCAAGAATAAGGTACGTTTTCTGTACGCCAATGGCAGATAGCCGCACGCGCCAATCCAATGTAGGACTAAGTAGGTATAAACTACAAGTATAATCCAAATCCTTCATACGTAGCCACAGCTAGCCTTCAGAACATTAATCTTAGTAAAAAACGTAATAAAAACATAGAGCAGCTAATACAACACGCGAATCCGCATATTTAAAGAAAAATCCCAATAAAAGTAGTTAAAAAACGACTTACATACCCATTTTTATTTACTCGTATCTGATAAATCGATGACGACAAATGCTATGCCGCGGTGTCGAGTACGCATGCGTCGCAAAAATGGCGGCCGAAAAAAAGCCGGGAAATAAGAGAAAGAAGTGGCGTGGGGTGACCCCGAAGTAAGCAGAGTTCGCGGTACAGTGAGGGTGTTTAAACTAGGTATGCACGCGAGTTTGCTTGTATTTTCTAAAAGCATTAAATTCGAATCAAATTCTTAAATTAATAGACTTTACGGGGAATGTTTTGACAGAGTCTTTTGGACAAAATACTAATGCCATGTTTGATTAAATCGCGTTAACAGTAAACACTTTAAAGGTACCGTGGACTTAATTAATAATTTTTTCAGTTACTAACAGAAAAGATAAAATCTGAATTCAATAATTTTCCTAAACCCAAAAATAACTATAATACGTAAGCTCTTATAACGGACACCAAACAAAATGGTTAACAAAATACTTCTGCTTCATCACTGCACTGCGAGCCTAGGGGTGTGTCTTCCCCTCAGTTCCCGCCCCCCGGGAGGGGTGAATGTGCCCTCGTGAAGACTTCACTAGAGCCCCATTCATTTACTTGCGCCAGTTACTCGCGCTAGTCAGCGGGTTAGTTGGTATGACAGTTGCTGCATTAGAATTGTTAAATGGGTTGAGAATTAGATGAACATTCATTTAGGCCGACTTATGCACGTTTAGTACTTACCTAATTTTTTTTTAAATAAAAGTCTTTGTTACTTAAGTTATACTTTGTATGTTTTTCTAATTCCGCTATTTTAATTAAAACGTTGATTAAGTTCCGAATCATATACATATGTATGCGTGTATATTGTATAATGTTATTTTCGATATTTCTTTTTAGTGATAATCATTTTAAAGCTTTAAGTATTTTGAACAAATACCATTATGATTTTAATTGCTTTTCTAGCGAATAATATAAGTGAACATAATATCATACTTATTACAGTTTTTTTGGTCTGTTTATAAAGTTAGTTGTTTATAAAGTAGCATATTATTAATTGAGTAAAACCATCTTCAATAAATTGTGGTATATTTTATTATAAAATATATATTGTTCTAATACACTAGCTACTCGTTCAAGTACTATCCTAAGTGTGAACAAACATAGATAAAAGGCAATGTCACATCTATCTTTCTTCGTGCTGATAATGTCAAACCACAGATTATAGGACCAACAGATAAGCATACTTTTTGAACAAAACTTAAGGCAAAAGGTGTCCAGTAAATTCAGACTAAAATTAAAATCTGTCACAAAATTATATTCTGCTAAGCTGCAAATAGACGTTATTTTGAGAACTTTTCGCTTCACTCACTTTATTTTTGTCAGGAGAGTTTTGAATTTTTTTTTATTATGGTGGGTATGGAGATTTATTTATTTTTAACAAAGGCCAATATGTCTGTATATGCATTTAAGATTTGATTCAAAATGATTTTTGCAAATACTTTTATTTTTTACTAATTTTTTACGCTCTTTATGAGAAAGAAAATTTAACATTATGGTACAAAGGCACTGCTTTAAGAAGTCTATTAAAACACGCTATGGGATCATATGATAAAAGTTAAAATTTGTAGTTTAAATATTAAATAGTGTAATTAGAATCGACCATTCTGTTTAATAAATAACTAAATAAATTAAAAAAGATGTGCTATTTTATCATCTTATGCCCTGCATCAGGTTTCTTCTCTACAGAGTGTAATGGACAGACAGTATAATATTAGTATACAAAAATAATTTGATATATAAAAGATTTGCAAAAATCCTTGCATTGTACCGTCAATCTGCTATTGAATTCTAGATTCAACGTTGACATAACCAGACAGCCAGATAGTTTTATTCAGATGGACCTGAATATGCAAAAAGCCTGTTAAACAATTTAAAACTCAAAATCCAGCGTATTATCACATAAATTAGTATATTTTTTGCGTAGAGAACAGAGTCTTAGGAACAAAGGACCAATAGTTTTAATAACAAGCATTACTATTGCTAATTATTTTAATAATAACAACCGTTGTTAATTAAATTTAAGTCCCTGTATAATTAAATTTATATTCAAGACATAATAATATTAATTTGAATTGTGAATATTTTATTTGTGATTAATTATGGGGAGTTTTAATGTAGGGGTAACGGTGTATTCTATGCAGGTACAGTACTACTAGTTTTAATCAGTTATGCTAATTAAATTTAATATTTTCGTGTTTTTAAATTATATATAACAGTAAACATATTCTCAGGAATTTTAGCAGACCTTTTCATGTAGCTAAACTGGCTTTCCTATCAGTTAAAATTCGTAACTACTTATAACTTAAAATTAAGTTGTTAATTAAGCTTGTTGTGAACGATATCAACAGATTAACCCCCAAATACTGATTAAAGGTTTATTTCTACTACTATTTGGTGTCTACAAAATAGTAGATATACGAAGAAAAATACGCATTAATTTGAAATAAAACGCATTCAATTAGTTTGCCTGATATATTCAGGTTACGAAGAGGCGTAGGTATTATACGATGCACTTTTACGCGGGGCGAGTTGGGGTGAAATGCATAAATACAGGCGGGGGAGGGAAGAATACAAAAATAGGGTGCTAAGAGCCACTGCCGCCATCTTGGAATCACCCTCGCAACGTCGATTTTTCGTGACGAGGGTGTATTTTTTTTAATTTTCTATTTTTAAGCGCTATTATTGTTCTTTAAGTTTAAGTTTCGAATAATTATTGACGATGAAGGTTTCATATAATAGGGTACTTAACAACTAGTCAAATTCATTACTTTTATTGAACTGTCAAAAACGGTTACTTTCTATGCAATTTGTATGAAAGTTAGAATTATGACGTCACATTTTTTTCACATCAAGCCATATACTTATTTTACTTCAATATCAATTTAAAAAATCCAATAGATTTTCCGTCAAACCGATAAATGAAAGTGACATTATTTTAAGATGCTTTACCAAATTAATATCGTATAGGATTTTATTTTTGACACAGTCAACGACCCAATTAAAATTTTATATTCAGTAAGATATAATATAAATAAAATGCAATGTAAGTGGATTACCTTCCCTCTTAGAAGGAGTACTAATTATGGTTTGTTAATTAGATGTGTGTTAGGGTTGAAATTAAAAGAAATATATTTTTTGGTGTCTTATTAAGATTGCTTTGCTGGTGTAACATGATTAGGAATTAAGATAAGTGTAATTATATCTTGGGTATTTTTAATAATATTCTTAGGATACTATTAAGTTTTATCCCTATGTGAGTTAATAAGGATTTATGATTGAGTATAAATGAAATTACAAATTTTATGTTACTACACAATACGGTAGATGAAAAAAAAGTCAAATTCATTACTTTTGTTGAACTATCAAAAACGGTTACTTTGTATGCAATTTGTATGAGAATACTTAGTTTTGGCGTCACAGATTTTTCACATTAAGCCGTATACTTATTTCGGTTATATCCTAATCCTACTAATATTATAAAGGCGAAAGTTTGTAAGTATGGATGTATGGATGTTTGTTACTCTTTCACGTAAAAACTACTGAATGGATTTGAATGAAACTTTACCACAATATAGCTTATACATCAGAATAACATATAGGCTACTTTTTATCCGGGTATGGAAAGTGCTTCCCTCAGAAAGCGGGTGAAACCGCTGGCGGAAGCTAGTTATCAATAAAAAAATTGAAATCAATTTTTGATCAGGCTAGTCATCATCCCAAAAAGCCAAGTTATTGCCTATTTTTGAACTCTACGTATATTGCGTGTAAACCATAGTATTTTTATCAATAAATCTACGACGCAACCCATCAGTTTTCCACTTGATTTACTACCAGAAAATATCATAAACACCGCACAATACATTATCAACTTTCTTGAACACAAACCAACTTTCCTATTCCAATTGGTATTCGCTAATAAATCTATACTGTAGCACTATTAATAAGATACGTAGCTACAATAGAACGTCAAGGTTTTTTTACACCATAGAATCTATACATACAATAAAATCGTAGAAAAGTCAAAACTGTACATTGAATATTTTTTTTCAAAGAATTATTGGGGCGTAATCTATAATTGATATCGAATCCAAAAATTGTTTTTTAATTTTTTTGTCTGTATGTCTGTATGTATGTCCGTGATAATCTCAAAAAGTACTGCATGGATTTGCTTCAAATTTAGCATGAATATAGCTGAGAGGTCGGGTCAACGTATAGGCTACATATTATCACGCTATCACGTACAGTGGGAGGGGGGTGTAGGTTTAATCACCTAATGCCCATGCGGACGACGTCGCGGGCAACAGCTAGTGTTTAATTATTATCTTTGTGGAAATCGTAACGCCTTACAAGTTGTGGGAACGGTTTGAACCAATAGTGTTGCAACTTACGCTCATTACAGTTAACTAACCACGCCTTTACTGTGAGGTTAAGTTATGACTGCGTTTTAAACAGTTACTAATTATTCAGTTTGCTTCGTTTGAATATACGAGTATGTGTGTATGATTAAAATCGATGGTTGTATTTTGTATGTCTGTGTTTCTGTTTGTTCTGCCTCATAAAGTTATAACCATTAGTTGTGTGGAAAATGAGTAAGATTAAACTAAACATTTACTAAATATACCTACTGATTTTATAATGATATTTTTTTGGTATTTTGTCAGTGATTATTACTGTGTGAGAGTAGTGACTGACAAACAGTATTATTAATTAAATCTTAAGTTTAGAATTGATCCTGTAAAGTAATTAATTAAATTCTTATTTTAGTTTTCATCAAATCAAATCAAATCAAATTTATTTGCAAAGAATGCAGGTTACATTGAAATAAAGGTTTACTGAACATTTTGGACCCATGTACATACTGCCTTTAAATAGGCACGCAAATTTTTTGTAAAAATTTTACACAATAGTTATTCATTATACAAGAAAATACAAATTAGATATATATAGTCACATAATATTACATAATTATTTATTACAACTGAGAAAAAAAATATCATCAATCATCTATTTATTTTTGAAATTACTTTACGGGTCTACATTTGCAATTCGCCATAATATGTACATACCTATATCCAATCGAGTCATCATAACTAAACATTTAGTTAATAAAAATTAATATTACACTTTTGTTAAGGAACATGTACTTTCGCCATTTTCAGCAGTAGCTCAACTATAAAAGAACTAATAAAAATATATCCAACGTTAAATTCTACTGTTAAGTGTCAGCCAGTCTTTTAATTATTATCCTTTACTGTTCCGTAACAAGAATAATTCCGATTATTTCAAATTATTTGACGAAAAACATGCGGAGTCATCTAATAAAAATTTTGTGTCACATTTATTAACCATCTGTTACAAAAAAATACGTACAGAAAGACATAGGAACATACATATATGTACGTATTTAAAATAAATAACAATACTTCATCTAGTTAACTATGACGTGACGGCTGACGGGGGTGTTCCCATAAATAAGCACATAATGATGTACTAACCATTGTGATTACATCCCCCTGATGAAAAAATGGCAGAAAAAACCCCAGGGGTAGAATTCCACCCTCGCGTTTTTTGTCTCCCATCACTCACCCCTGTTTTTGATTTTTCGTTTCTATTGGTACATAATAGGTATTGATTTTGGGGTTGTATGCCTTTGTGTAGAAAGAGAGATCAAGATTTGTATATTATGTAGTTCGTATACGTATTGTATTTAGACTATATGTAGTGTTAGGTATGCAATAGTCTATATGGGTTCATTATCCGGGTCGGGCCGATATCGTTTTCTGGTTTTTGGACTCTTGAAGTTGGTGCCGTGTAGCGACGGCTTAAGAATACATATGTCGCTACCCCTTCTTCCAGTGGGTGTCGTAGAAGTCGACTAATGGAGTTAAAAATGCACAGAACACCAGTGCGAGAGAAGGAAAACTCGAAAAAAAAAAACCCTCTATCAACCCGTCTGGCCAGCGTGATAGCAGTAGGCTAAATTCCTCCAATGTACCACTTGGAGAGGCTTATGTCCAGCAGTGGACTGCGATAGGCTGATGATGAAGTTGGTGATCAATGCACATAAATGGCGGTAATGAGCTTGATCTCTCTCTCCAGTCGTTCCGGATTGCCAACCAATTCGGATGTGAGAGTGAGGGAATAATGAGTCCATCTGTGTCTGCGCAAATGCTACGACGGTTGAGAATCGGTCTACAAGCCTTCATTCATTATACCACATAACTAAAGCAATTCGTAAAAGTGACATTACCAATAGACAATAAAGGCATTTCTTTATGAATTCACGTTGATATACTTCAAGAAATTTTATTTTATTTGGAGAAATTCCTTCAATATGGTTGCGGTTATTGCGAGTCTAATTATTATAATTTGAAGGCAACACCAAGATATTTTAAAAGGTAAACTACACAAAACAAAGCAAATACCTGAAAACATTATCACCATATCATAACTAAAAGCTTATTCAACAAACTGAAAACGATTTTAATCAAAAACCTATAAAAACAAAATTTGTATAAGCAAAACTTCCTTTGCTGGGAAAATGTTTAATTTAAATAAAAAAAAAATATCTCTCAAAAATAAATGCATAATGAACTCTTGAAATCAATTAACAATTCGCTGACTTTAATAAAACAAATTAATTAGCTGGTGGAAGTTCTGCGAAGTTTCATAAGGGGTTGAGTTTTTCCCCGCATTTGGAAGTTTGACTGGACTCTCGTTACTGACGACTTTGTACTAGCTTTTTTTCTGTAGGGTTTTATAATAAGAAAGGAAAAATATGCCCTTATTAGGACCAAATGTCGTTATTTTTTAAATATTTCATTTTAATTTTAAAATGAATATATACGTACGCACTTATATACATATAAAATACCTAAAGTAGTGTTTATTTAAGATAGACCTAATATCTATTATTATAAAGGTTTTAACATATTATTAGTTTTAACTTTTAATAGGTACCTCATCATCTCCCGAGCCTTTTTCCCAACTATGTTGGGGTCGGCTTCCAGTCTAACCGGTTTCGGCTGAATACCAGTGTTTTATAAGGAGCGACTGCCTATCTGACCTCCTCAACCCAGTTACCTGGGCAACCCAATACCCCTTGGTTAGACTGGCGTCAGACTTACTGGCTTCTGACTACCCGTAACGACTGCCAAGGATGTTCAATGACAGCCGGGACCTACAGTTTAACGTGCCATCCGAAACACAGTCATTGGTGTCCAAGATATACTCAGAAAGTACATACAAACTTAGAAAAGTTGCATTGGTACTTGCCCGACCTGGAATCGAACCCACGCCCTCACACTTGAGAGGTTGGCTCTTTAACCACTAGGCCACCACGACTTTTAATAGGTACCTACCTACATAAAATACCTAACATCATCATCACAACCTTTTTATCGTCCCACTGCTGGGCACAGGCCTCCTCTCACACGGAAAAGGATAAAATACCCATCGTAGTGTTTATTGTATAGATAGATATTAGATCTAATATAATAATATAAAGTCGTTGTTACATTTTAAATTCTATATTACATACGGAATTACCTATATAATAAGTACCCATTTAGCCCTCAATTTTGCAATATCTGAAAAAGGCCCGTAAGCTGAACAATATACTGTTATTAAAAACTGTAATACCTTAACGAGCAAATAAAGATTTTTGAATTAGAATTACGTAATTTTACATTCATCATCATCAGCCTTTTTATCGTCCCACTGTTGGGCACAGGCCTCCTCCCACACACGGATTGAATTTTATGTTAAGAATTCATATATCGTTTTGGGAAATTAAATTTTTCGTTCTTTTTATACGAGTTTTAATTCTTTTAATGCCTACGGTTCATTCACATTTTAAATCTCACCGTTCCTTACACATTGCTAAGTTCCGCACTCAAAAAAACTGGTCCTTCCACCAGAAAATCAAGAAACTTTTTTCCTACCGAACACACATTAAGTTTTAACTTACTCACAAACGAAAAAAACTTAAAAAAAGCGTATTATTACTAGAGATTATATCTGCAATCGTTATGTAAGTACGGAAACTGGTTCTCCATACAATCCCATAGGGAACGGGTTCCATTGATCTTAAGAAAACATTCCCCCTGTGAACCGAGTTGTACGCCGCAAAGAAGTACTAACTGTCGAGAAAAAATAAAGCAAATGTTGTAATGTTAGTGGTTCCGTAGTAAAAACTTTTCTCGCTTATAAAGGAAAATTCTGTCAATCAACAAAATAACAATCACGTAAGACTATGGGCATCAATTCTTTTCGCGCTAAAATTATGACTAGGCACAGACATCAGCACATTAAGCTACTACAATCTGTCAAATTTCCTCAATCGATTTGCAACTTTATCGCTGAAGCATATTTTATGGTTCAACGTTGATTAGGAAAATTAGACAGTTTCGGGTAGCTTTATGTGCTGTCGTCTGTACATTGTGTTTTAATTAAAAGAATGATTGAGAAAAAGAGTAAAAAGATTGTATTTTCAAACAAATTGTTTACAAAGTAACCAGTTTTTGACAGTTCAATAAAAGTAATGAATTTGACTAGCTGTCACTTACCACAGATTTTAAAATACTTACGCGTACCCTTACCTTATTCCAAAGATTCACAATGCTCCCAAAGAACCCTAATACCAGTAACTTACGAGTAACGTTCAAGTTTATATAACTGGTTTCTGCCGCTACCTGGACCTGTTCCAAGGTTAAAGTAGCGGTGCCACTGCAAATGTAACAAGTCGCTTTGATGGTGAAAAGAAACGGGAGTCAGGTTCGGAATATGAATGGAAAATTGTATTGGTTTGTGGTACCTTGTGGAACTATGTGGTATTTACCTACAGTTTAACGTGCCATCCGAAACACAGTCATGGGTATCCAAGATATACTTAGAAAGTTCATATAAACTTAGAAAAGTTGCATTGGTACTTGCCCGACCTGGAATCGAATCCACGGCCTCACACTTGAGAGGTTGGCTCTTTAACCACTAGGCCACCGCGACTTCTAAATAACGACGAAAGTGAGTGGTAGATGATTGATTGAATAAAGATGATGGATTTAGCAGAAAATCCAATCATACTATCTTACATCATCATAACCGAGCCTTTTCCCAACTATGTTGCGGTCGGCTTCCAGTCTAACCGGATTTAGCTGAGTACCAGTGTGTTACAAGGAGCGACTGCCTATCTGACCTCCTCAACCCAGTTACCCGGGCAACCCAATACCCCTTGGTTAGACTGGCGTTAGACTTACTGGCTTCTGTCTACCCGTAACGACTGCCATAGATGTTCAATGACAGCTGGGACCTACAGTTTAACGTGCCATCCGAAACACAGCTATGTAACGAATATAATAAATGCGAAAGTTTTTAAGGACGTATGTAATATTTAGGTACCTATTACCTACTCTTTCGCGGTGAAACTACGGTATGGATTTTGATGAAACTTGGCAGTTATATAGATGGTATATCTGAATAATATATGTATACTTTTTATGAATATGCGATATACATATATACCTAATATTTTTTATCAATGTGAGGTAAGTAGTTAAAAGGTGTTAAGTAGGAAAACTGTTAAAAAATGTTATGGAAGCTAGCGTAAAAGATAAACGGCGCGCCATAATTAGAAAAAAATAGTCTGCGAATATTTTAGAATATTTATTTAGTAGTAAAAAGAAATAAATTAAAAGAAGATTATTCTCACGACGAACTGCCACTCAAAAAAGTTAACAAAAAAAGTCCTTTACCGACGTCACACGTTTTTCTTACTAAAAGAGAAAAAAAATCGCAAACACTAATTCAAAATACATCTACCGTACAAGAGTTAAGTGGTAAACATAGACAAAAAATAAGAAAAAAAAACTTACGGGTCCCATAATTAAAATTCCGTTCGCACATTGGATCAATTTTTGTGCCAACAAAAAATTACAATAACAAAAAAGCTTAAGAGCTTTTTTTTTCTTAGAAAAAAAAGTGCGCAATCTTTTTTAAATCCCTTTTTTTGTGCCGTGTTAGGGTACTTTTTACCTGTTGTCACTTGAGAATCGATTAGATCAATAGAGGTGTTCATGCCTTTCTTTTTAATCGTTTATTTGGCACGAGTCGATACTACTAAATGGGGATCGATATTTTTTTTTGAAAGGTCTTATGGCTAACACGTGTACCATTTTGTTGTAAAGTGTTTATGGGTTTGTAATTGTAGGGAGCATCTTCAAGCAGGTCCGTAACATCTGGGAGATTCCTTTCATTGTCGCGTTTGAAAGTTTATTTTTATGTTTTAATTATATTTGTGTGTGGTTTAATTGCTTTAAATTAGTCATTATCAAGCTTGTAGGTACGGATGACAGCTCATCAATCTACTGCAATCTGTCAAATTTCCTTAAAAGATTTTTAACTTTATCGCTACAGTATGCATAATGGTTCAAAGTTGATTGGGAATATTTTACAGTTTCATGTAACTTGATGTGCTGGCGTCTATACCTACATAAGAAATGATATCAAGATTGAATATACCCAATTTTATAAAATCTGTTTCTTGTATATGTTCGGGAGTAGGTATATATTAGCCTTTGTACATTCAGGAAAATCTCAACGAGAACCACCACACGGTAGGTATATAACCAACCAAAAAATATTCGCCTCAACAATTTCAATTTCGCTGATATCTTATTTAAGGGGAGATACTCATTTTTCACCCTAAGTATACGCCGCCCCTTACGCTCGCGTGCTCTTTGCGAACTTCAAAGGGGGTTGCTACCCCCCCTTGTTAACAAACTTCCACCTATCTGCATTTTTATTTAAGTTTCGACAAAAATTTTCCACCCCTTAATTCAATTTTTTTTTGCTCTCTGTCGCTCTAGGATATTAATTAGATGAACATGAAGATGATCTTCTAGTCGATTTTAAAGATTACTGATTTAAATAATAAAGAGGCTTTAGGGGGGTGTTAATTTTCAAAAATAAATATACTTACATAGCATAATGAACTGTGTACAACTATATACTTTCTAAGTATATCTCGGACACCAATGACTGTGTTTCGGATGACACGTTAAACTGTAGGTCCCTGCTAACATCCCTTTTTTTTTTTTTTTTTTTTTTGGCGCTGGGAAAAAATGCTGTTACGCATCCCCTTCTGTCGGGGGACGGGAAAGGGGTATGTGGGACTCCCCGGGAGTGTCGTTCCCGGTATACCCACTAAAAATACCCAGCGGCACTCCGACCTCGCCTGAGTGGAGGGGGCCTGGGAATCTAAAGCGTCCAGTCCCCCGCCGGCCCCTGCTAACATCCCTAGCAGACGTTACGGGTAGTCAGAAGCCAGTAAGTCTGACGCCAATCTAGCCATGGGGTATTGGGTTGCCCGGTTAACTAGGTTGAGGAAGTCAGATAGGCAGTTGCTCCTCGTAAAACACTGGTACTCAGCCGAGTCCGGAGACTGGAAGCCGACCCCAACATAGTTGGGAAAAGGCTCGGGAGATGATGATGATGAATGAACTATGTACAAAGACTTAGAAGGCGCTTTGAATATTTTTGTAGCTCTAGCGTATCAAAGGACTGGATTCTTATTCGCTTTTTCCGAATTAAGTTGGTTTTTGTTTTCAATCGTTCAAGTATTTCATTTGAAAAAAGTATTAATACCCATTTCAATTCCAAGATTCAACTAATGTTTACCATTATTAACTGTCTCATTGGTCCAAGCATGACTACTATACACGGGGGTCTTGGATTCCATTCCCGGCTCCGTCGGAATCGCTTTCCTTATATTCAAGATCGCGAGATCCGATCGCACCGGATTGCCGTCCCATAGGACTAAGAGAGAGTACCTACATTTGCGGAACTACTTGTGCACTATTATAATGTCCTGAGCAGCTGGCTGATCTTCTTGGCCGATGATTGGATTCCACTATTACATTAGTATCACTACTTAGCTGAGCACATCCTTTATTTTAGTCAGAACTTAGGAAAAGTAGTATAGGTTTTGCATTTTTGTAAAATCTCCCGTATATTAACCGCATCTACGCGGATTATTAACACATCCTAATTAACAAGGCTGTTAATTAGACACGAGAGGGCATTCACTTGTTAATTACTGAATATAATTAACCACCAATTAGGCAACCATTAATTACTATTCAATAACATATGTAGGCACCTATATCTTCTGCCTATGGCGTCGAACGTGGTTGTATTATTACACATATTGCTGATGAATATTTAGTTTGTTTTAGCAAGCAACAGGTAGACGCTTGAAATGTTCCCAAAATAATGGTATTTATTCACTTTTATAGTAAGGAAATAATATCGCTGTTTTACAAATAAACGCGAGACCATCGTGTGCTCTCCGACTCGCATTTTATAGATTTTTTAAATTGAATCAGATATATATTTTTTTGTTTTTATATGCATCAAGTCAGCTAGCCTACATCTGCGTGCTATATATACACTTGTGTACAAAAAAGGAGGTGGTTAAAACCAAAAATTAAACGCAAAGACGCCAAGAGGTACCCCCTATTTGATTTCCATAATTGCAATAGCAAATTGCGAAAAAAAGAAATGCTCATTTTGGGGGTACCGGTGTGGGTGTTTAGCCAAATAATTTTCATCTTAAATATTTTAGGGTCAACAAAATAGGTAAAAAAAATCGTCGCATATTTTTTTCATTTTAAATAAAATATTATGGTATAAAGAATTAAGCATTGGGAGTCAAGATTGTGACGTTTTAGTTAAGTAAAAAGTGATTTAATACAAAATTTAATTTATTTTATCATTGTTATTAGTTTAAGAGAGAAAAGAAAAAAAAAAAAAAAAACGTTCCCAATCATTTCGAATACCTATTCTAAAAAAAATAACGAAATGTTTATCTATTATGCTACGCAACTTTTAAGTAAAATCGTAAAATAAACACACACATGTTTAATTTTGAAGCCACATATACATAAGTATATTTTTTTATCGGCAGGTATCTTAGTATGTAATAATTAGAGAATACCAGGCAGTCCGGTATACATTATTTTCTTTCGATCTACTCTCGTTTATGTTTTTTTTTTTGTATTTAAAAGGAATAGATACTGGAATAGAACCCGCACACTATAAATTGAGAGGCAGATGTTGTAACTATAAGATGACCACGACTTTAGTCGAACCCCAATCCGAATTAAATTTCAGCTCATTTCAATCAGACATTTAAGCAGGCTTTAGGGAGTAACATTCAAATGTATCAAACTTTCATATTGAAGTATAAAATTAGTGGGATTAGTTATGAATAGGGATTTTTTTTGCTATCTGTACCTACTTAATTTCAATCGAAGACGGCACGCGACCTTCTTTAATTATTTCTTTTCCCTCAAAAGCCCCAATAATAAATGCAAATAATACGCGATGCTTTTCGCCAAATTATTGAGCCTTAAGCCTGTAATATGCATTTGTTTTAAAATTATTTACTTTTGTAGAAAATGCTTTTTTATCTACTGAACTTTTGAATCCTAAGTAAGGTAAATGCTAAAAGTAAGTTGTTTGTGTAGCTATTTATTACGTTTTCACGCTTATGTTTTACAGACTTTACCTACTGGAAACAACATAGGCAATACATATATGCTAGCGTGCGAGACAATTGTAGTTTCTACGGTAAATCTAGTTAGTAGTATTTTAGATAAATTATATCTAAGCTGACAAAGTATTTTAAATAACAATGTATATTTCTTCGCAAGTAACATCCGAGTGTATATTGTAAGTTTTTGATATCAGTTAACATTGGAATCTCGATTTTAACGATTGTCCCTTTTTTCTATACGAGTTAGAATTTAATGAGGTAAAGGTACTAGAGTTTACTTTTAATGTAATTGCTTGAGTATGTCAAAGTTTGCCTTTCTTAAAGTACAAAATTTATTTTCACCAATAATAACTACGAAGATTGGAAATCTAATAAAAATAGAAGCAATACTATGTAGCAATACACCAGATCACTATCAAACAATAAAAGCTTATAACCACACATACAATTCAGTAGAGGGTCCATAAAAAATAACTTTAACAATTTAAGATTCGAAGATTACTGAAGGGGAAAAAATGGCGAAAATCACAAAGGAAAGAAAGGCCATTAAAAACAATCGCTAACAATATTTTTCAGTGAAGTTTGGAGTTCAAATCACTTGTCTACTGCAGTCGTTAGATATAAATAATAATATGAAGAGACTAAAATTAATGTAAAAATTTGTTAAAAGAGATTTTTTATATTTGTTGTTTCGATATGGTGAATGGATTTTATCAAATCCACATATCCGTAAATTTGTTTACCTGGATGACATTCTTGTTTTATTACAATCCGTTTTCAAAAGCAAAAACTGTGAATATAAAAGTGTGATGAAAAATAATAGACACTTTCTCTAATTCCAATAACAACATTGAATGGATAAATTGTACTGAAGCGATGCATTATTTAATTCCATAGGATCTTCCTTGGAATTTATAAATTGTCGTTGTAGTAATATCATTTATTTGGGCTTACTATAAACTACATATTACTGACATTTTTTTGGATTATTAAGATTTTAGATGACTTTTAAATTGAAAGTCAAGAAATATCAAACAGAACCTAAGGTCACATACCTGTAGGTAGGTACCACACATCTGTATATTTTTTATATCCTCCAATATGAGTTCAGTAACCATTAAAAGCTTGCAATGTCTAACAAATTGGCGTTGCACATAAATTTTACATAAACTATTGGACAGGGGTTGTCGCACCCCATGGAGGCACCCCCGCATTAAACCCGTGACCCCAACAAGTATGGTGGCGCGTTTAGAAAAATCGATAATTTAGTTCAATCGTGTGAACCTTTTTTTGAATTGTGGAATAGAGGTCAAATGATGGTCATTGGGTGATGTAGGTAGATTAGATTGATGAAGCGGAATTATTTACCCTTGGATATGACATCAAGCTTCACACTTATATTCTCAACGTAAATGCATGGATGCCTGGATGTACATATATGTACATGTTTGTTACTCTTTAAGATAAAAGTACAGGTAACCATAACCTATGTAAAGCATATAGGCAAGTGAAACCACACGTAAGAGCTAATAGTTTCACTTCTTCGTAAATGGTATAGCAATGACGTAAAGATTTTTGATGATGGGTAATAAAGTGACTACTGTTTAAAGTAAACACTATTGATTTACTTAGACGTTTGTTTCAAAACTATTTTCATTGGGATTTGTACAACGTTAAAAGGTTGAAGCCTTTTTCTAAAGGTCACAAACTGTGTCACAAAACAATTATGAACGTGTTAAAAACCTCAAAAGATCAAATAAACTTTGGTCTCAATTTTTATTTCCTCATAACGCACCTACTAGCCTAACACAGCTTAGGCTTATTCTTGCGAGATTTCTTTTGTTTTTATATTGCTATTGTTTCGAAGGTATGTACCCATTTCATAAATAAAGACTTATCAATCACAGAACTCAAGCTTATTACATGCAAACAAAACACGACGCTGTAAAAATACTTCTATTGACTTTTGACTTCGCCATGCTTACTAGGCCTGAAATACTTCTTCAGATTGTTACTCTCAAAAATCTAAATGTGGTAGGAATCTCCCTTATACCCTCGAGCAAAACACGGCGCGTTATTTACCCACCCACCCCAAGAAATTTTTACAAATAGAAAATTTTATATTCAAATTCGATCGTCGCCAGATTGATGGGAGGCCAAAACTCCCCTTTGGTAATCATGTTAAATAAAGTACTGATTGTATACCGTGGTTTCTCCCGGCTTTAGTTTTTGGACGACTCTTCAATGGCCATAGCGAGATGCCTTCTGATGCACATTCCTTAACCTTTTGACCGTCACGTCAAAAAAAGAAATACGTGTCCTCAGCGTGAAGCTAAGAATTCATCCTTAAATACTTGCGATATAGTAATGAGTTCGAAATTATATCGATTAATTTTGAACTTTAAAAGTCTGTCATGTAGTCGTGACCGTGGCGTGCTGGGCACTTTTTGGCTTGTCTACGTGACTATGGCGGTCAGATGGTTAAAAACTCAAAAAACCTGGACTATTGAATGCAAAAAGAAATTTGCTAATCCGTCTAGCAGTTTCAGGCATATGAACAAACAAACTCTTTGCCTAGTTAAGATACCTCCAGCGTATGAGGTTTCAAAGGGAGACGGTGTTTTTGAAGAAATTCCACTTTTCTAACTACCAAGGGTATTGAGTACAGTCAAGGAAAATGGTGTTGTGTTTACTTTTCGAAGTTACTTTCGTTCTGCACGTTCTTCACTTCATTTTTGCAATGTCTACGAAAAGGTACTATTGCGAATATTCATTTCGCCATCTATAAAAATGTCTGTACGTATATTTATTTAGCTTCTAGGACTATTACACCTCCAAAAGACCACAGCTATCACATTTACGTTCAGACGCCAGCACATCAAGCTACTACAATCTCAAATTCCCTTAATCGATTTCTAACTTTATCTCTGAAGTATATTATGATTCAAAGTTAATTGGGAATAGTTGACCGTTTCGGGTAGCTTGATGTGCTGGCATATGTAAATCAGCGTCTAACTACTAACCATTTTCTACACGGTTGTACGAAACATGACACCCCAACTCGATGGGATATTTTTTTCCAAAATCAGATGCACTCCCCCATCGCTTGTTACGATATTATTAGATTTGTTAGCACACAGACCGATTCTTATACATAAATCTCTATGTATGTTCATGTGCAAACTAAAAGCTACCTTAAAATTTAAAGATATAGGGTGGAATTTTGTAGTGACGATAAGTATATGGGTATTTTTGTAGGTATTGGATTTGTGTTAACTAACGATCGAACATGTCTGTCTGTTAGATCGTTTGTTTAGCTTCTGCTTGATAAAACAATAGTAGAACTTATTTTGAGGTTGTGTATGTATTTGTGCGTTTTGTCACAAAAGGAGCGTAAATCAGTTTTGTTCTCTTAATACTACATATTTATGTATATTATGTATCTAAGAATGGAGGCTACTATAACAGTATTGTATACCTAAAAATGAAAATTTTTGACTTAAATTTTTAACTGACTAATTTCCTAATCAACTTTGAACCACTTGAAAATCGATTAAAGAAATTTGACAGACTGTAGTAGCTTAATGTGCTGGCGACTATACTGTACCTATATCTTCATACTTTTTAGAAGCCCGGTCTAACTAGTGGACGACTAAAAGTTTGCAATCTTTGAGAGGTCATAGTGTAATTAAAATAATTGGTAACTTTTATATGTTTAAGCAGAATGCAATTTTCACTACACCAATTCGAAAAGTACGCGTTCATAGAACAAGGAGGGACGAGCTACAACTTTAATTCTGAACCCATCTGCCAACACCATATCAAATTCAAATAGCAATAAAACAAAAATAACTGCCATATACAAAAAAAAAGAAACAAAACAAAAGAAATTGCCAACAATGAAAGTCCGAAAAATAGGGTCAACGATTCTCACGTACAAAACAGTATACCACTTAAAAAAAAACGCGTAATTTCAATAAACCGTAATTTATTCAAATTTTTGCACCTCTATTTTTATTAAGACAATGTAACTGTTCCGAGTCGAGCCGACATCTGTTTTGTACCCTAAGTTTTATTGTTTATAATATAAAAAGTAACAATAGTTGCCGTTGACAATCACAGCGCGCTGGAAAGGTGATTTTAAAACAAAAAAAAAGATTGTTATAGTAAGGAACAGGTTTTAATTATCATTAGAAAGGGTAAAAAGAGATGTAAGCCAGTGGAGTGTTTTGCTCATAAATATAGGGTTGACAAACTATGAGTTTATTATGTCTAGTAGTGGTTACGGAACTCGTCATAGAAAAAATAATTCCATGTCTTAGCCGATATTTCTTGTTTTAAATTTCAGTGATCTGATAAAATTCAATTATTCGTCTGTTGCCTGTTCTGATTGTCATCAAAAGATTGACTTAAAATAAATATATTTTTATAAAACACGTACTTTTTTATCTGTTTTTTCATTACTTGTGAAAAATTACATAGAAAAATTTTACTTCACTCTAAAAGCAGAGCAGTCAATTTTTGAATTTACTGTCAACCCTATCGTCTCCCGTATTTTAATTATAGCTTCCTCTTCCCCTGCGCCTTGAAGACATTGTCCTCATTTATAATTTATTCATACATTTCATTAGAAATTATTCACAGCTCGCACCGTATGCAAATCTACCAAAATTAAAATATAGACAAAGTACGCATTCTTTTATTTATTTTTTATTAAAAAATAGTTTTGTCATTGCAACCGTTCCCACCGAACGAGTTCCATTTCAAAATAGGAATTGTCATTCGTACTTTTTAAAAACATAAATTGTTTTTTTTTATAATGTCAATTGTTGGCGGGAAATGTTTTTATGATTAGGTTCGTCTGATTTGCATCTCTGAAATTAATAGGCGCATTGTTAGCGATCGTAATAAATTATTATTGTTTTGAAGGTAAGATGCTGTGGGAATAAATGAAGGTTCTTGGATGGAATGTTGCGAAACTTGTTTCTTGTTTAGCTTCTGAACAAATGATCCAATTTATTATAACAGTTAATCTGTCATAGCGTTTCACTATAATGTTACGTTAACATAGGTTGTATTTATTGGCGGTAAAAGAAAAATGAGGACGCTGTAATGAAAATTTTGTAGTCTGTAAGAAGGTACAGGTAGGTCTAGGTACAGACACCAGCACATCAAGCTACTACAATCTGTAAAATTTACTAAATACATTTTCAACTTTATCACTAAAGCATAATGGTTCACAGTTGATTGGAAAAATTTACAGTTTCGGGTAGCTTGATATGCTGGCGTGTGTCGTAACATTCCTTCTAGGATTCAATGCGAGGGCGGCCATGTTTCACATTCTCCGTACATAAACTATGATATGATCAACTTCTGGTTTGCACTCAAATAATAAATTCAAATTCTACTAACTAGACACGCAATCCCATACATTATGGCTAGCATTCCCTTTCTAACATAACAGTTATTTCAAACAATCTAGATGTCAATTTAATAGGATTTATTTAACCAACTTTTACATTAGAGGTGATCGTGGCTAAGTAAAGTCGCACGGTTTGATCAATCATAAGGTTAAGCAATGCTTGGCGCGGTCCGTCCGTGGATGGGTGACCGTCTTGTCTTGACGAGTTCTTCCGTGTTTCGGAAGGCACGCTAAATTGGTGGGTCCCGGCTGTCATTAATGTACATCTTTGGCAACCGTTACGAGTAGTCAGAAGCCTCAAAGTATGGATACCAGTCTTACCAAGGGGTATAAGGTTGCACAGGTAACTGGATTGAGGAGGTCAGATAGGCAGTCGTTCCATGTGATATACTGATAATAAGCTGCATCGCGTTAAGACTGGAAGCCGACCCCAACACAGCTTGGGAAAAGGCTAGGCTGATGATGATCCAATTAGTTTGGAAAATGGACGCTCTACTGTACTTTTAATTAGTCTAATCTAAGTTTCTAGACAAAGACTGTTCAACCGAAGTCTAGGAAGCAAAATTAGTAATTAATTTTAATACGTCTGTTGTATTAAAAAGAGAGGTAAGAATAAATTTAATACTAATTGATTGTGTTTACTGCGTCGTATGGGGATGCTCGCTATGTAATTATAGTGTAATTTACAAGCGGATGCGGGGAGGATCATTTTTAGGTAACGTTCCTTTTTCAAAATGAACGGGATTTAGGCAACTCGCACACTAGCCGGTCACAACCATGAGCAGTGGAAATTAGGTTAAATTAATAGGTAAACGTAGCTTTCTTGCCGCAGCTGGTTGCGACAATCATACGTATTGTTTGATATAGATGCTCGCGCACTTAATCTATGACCCGACCGCGCGCGCGGCCATCTATCACGGCTGCCTGCGAGTCATCGCACACCGCGTCTAGACATACCTACCTATGTAAGATTTTAAAAGTATCGATGCTTATTCGATGCCGGTATTGTACCAAAAGTATCCATAAAAAAGTATGTAAAGGTATTGAGCTTAGACCTTTTAATATAGGGTGCAATTAAAATACTTCTTGATTGTTAATAAATATGTAACCTCTACTGGTGATATTAAAAAACTTTTCCAAAGATCAAAATCATAAAAAAGTGTCTGTCAAAAAACTAAATAAGTGACCATAATTTTTTTTTTTTTATAATTTATTTTTCTTTGTGCGCGAGATGCCGTATTCAAAAAAGAAAAAAAAATCTAAAAGAGAGCGTTTAAAAAAAAATATTTTTGCGACTTATAAAAATCACAAATCTTTCAAACCTTGCAGCACAGCTCAGCTTGTAAAATTGCACTGACGTACGCCATAACAGTCACGTACACCATCGCTTGTTATTAATTATTAATATATACGGAACCCGACTACCGCACTTGACTCATGCTGTATCGGTAATATTGGTGAGGTGAAACCTTACTTTTTATATTCCGTGCAAGAGTTTTTATCAATATTTTTATTAAGGCACGATTTATTGCAGTTTTATTTGCGTTATCTATCAAAATATTATCTTCTATGAGTCAAAAATTGAGTTCCAACTTTAAAATATTTAAAGCGGATTTCTTTTCCTATCGGCTGATTTGCTAACTAAAGATAGGATTTTGACATTAGCCACATACAAGTAATGTCAAATTTATATCTCTAGTACCTAATCGGCCGTTCTAGGAAATAGGGTAGTTGACAACTAGTCAATTTTTTTTTTTTTTTTGAACTGTCTAAAACGGTTACTTTCTATGCAATTTGTATGAAAGTTAGAATTATGACGTCGCAATTTTTTCACATCAAGCCATATAATTATTTTACCTAAATTATCAATAAAAAAATTCCAACAGATTTTCCTTCAAAACGATAAATGAAAGAGACATTATTTTAAGATGCTTTACCAAATTAATATCGTATAGGATTTTATTTTTGACCTAGTCAACTACCCAATTATATTTTGAAAACAAATAAAAAACACAACAAAAGTTCTAAATTCGAGCTAAAAAAGAAAAACGAAACGCCGTTAATTTTACACTCAGCCAGTACTTTTCAAATTACACAATATAAAAAGGAGGTTTTAATGCAAACAGATGTCCCATTAGCTAGTGTGCGTCTAATACTTCCTAGCCTTAGGAAACAAGGTTCTAATATAACATAAATAAAAAGGGGTATCACATTAGCGTAACACCACCTTGTATGGGCTATATAAATGTATTTGCAGGCTTAGACACTTAGACAAAGGCATTAGGAACATCTGCCTAGCATATGTTTTTAAATGGCTTGAATGCTAGATTAGAAGGGCAATATACGGACTCTTTGGTAAAACTCTAAATATTAATGTTGTTGTAATATTGATATATTTAGTGCTATTGTTCCGCTGTATTGATAGTAATCGTTACGATTATCTACACTGTATTTTATGATACTTTACAATGGTATTATTTTCTTTTCTATGAGTATATGTGACACGAACAAAAAGTTATTTATGGAAAAGAGTTCACAGAAGTTGAAGTTTTTAATCGACTTCCCAAAACGGAGGAAGTTCTCAATTCGGATGGTTTTATACTTTTTTTTTAAATTTTGTTTGCATATAGCTCCGTTGTTTACTAATCGATATAAATTCTATATTTTTGGTTTGAAAGGGTATCTTTTTAAAATGGTCCTTTCATCATCAGGGCCAGGATATGATCATAGTCACCCTGAGAAATTGAGGCCAAATTGAGGGTAAAAATAAGAAGTCGCTTAAAAAATCACTATTATTTCAATCTAATATCTACATAGTTTTTTTTTGTTAGATTTAGGGCCAATTTGCTGATAAGTTCCACATAGTTTATTTGGTAGATAGTGGCTATTCGGACATTGTGAAACTGGCCCTAAAAGCCAGGAATACATAAAAAAATGGAACAGAATTTGTATGAAATTATCTACCAAATAAACAAACTGGAAATTATTCGTAGGTGGTGAAACAGGCCCTTAGTCTTTGTTTTTAGATAATACCTTCAAAAATTTACGTAATGTTCGTTGTAGTTCATGTTGTATGGCTTAACACAGCTTAACCGAATATTTTTGCTCTTGAATAAAAATAATATAAATTAATGTTTGTTACTGCGACGAATAACCATGTGACATCTCTACTGATTAAAATCAGATGCGACAAAAAAATAAACAAAAGTATATTTTTTTCTCTCTCTCACAGATTCCAGTATTTCTGTCCTTTATTGTAACATAACCTTTAAATCAAAAAATATCAAAAGGTAATAGTCAAATTTCATCCTTTGTTTCACTGCAGTGACACTAAAAATGAGGGGTCATTTTTTTACTCAGCGCAAAAAATGACCCTTGAAAGGGTAATTTTTTGTAACGTTCGAATTTAAATTAAGAACTCTATTGTCGCTGCAATTTTTTTTTAATTACGATATGTCGGAGTCATTTTTCATGCATCGCTTGCAAGCTGATTTACCTGCCAGTAGTAGCCTTTTTTTGTTTTTTTTTGTTGTTTTTTTTCTGAAGCCTGTTAAGTGTGACCCAGTAACGAATAGTCATTTTATTGGAGGGAGAGAATTACTCGCAGTCACACGATAAAAAGTAGAGTGTCCATAAAAGTTAAATCAATTGAGATGACTGTATTAATTTGTGAAATGTTTTTCTAAATAATTGCTAATAATATAATATTTTCTTCTAATATCACAATTTGAATGATTGTAAGGATATAGATGGACCAGTGATTCCAGAAGTACAGGTTTCTTCATGATATTTTCCTTCACCTTTACTCTGCCGTGGTGGACAAGATACACTTAAAAATACACATAACTTAAAAAAAAAACATTGTTTCAGAAAGAGTTACAACATACTACCTATTTTCTAGTTGCGTGCACGCATTTACCTCGAAGGCAACAACTCAGTAGTTTGCATCTAAAATAATTATTCGTTTTAAATTTAAATGAAATTGTTTTATTTACACTTACTTACTGCGACATTTTATAAGTCACGACATGTAATAGCGTACTTAGTGTCATTAATATGTATCATCAACGCTTTAATCATATATTATGGATTTTGGATTGTCTTTTATTATTACATAAATATGAATATGATTAAATAAGGAAATTTGTGTCTTGTATAACTAATAATAATATTATCCATGAAATTTATTTATTTCTGCTGTTTAATTGACATCATTTAAACGTCATCATATTTTTACAGTGTTTGCCAAAGTAATGAAATGAATAATTTAATCCAAATGTTCGATTACTTCAGTACTACTATCTTAGGTTGTTAGCTATCGGCCGAAATTAATAACCTATCTATCCGTTGTTTTGCTTACTAGAGATTGAATTTTGACATTAGCCCCATATAATTTGTGTCAAATTCCTATCTGTAGTAAGCAAAACAACGGATAGATAGGTTATTAATTTCATCAAACAGTTTCATCAGTGATATCAAATAATAGAATTTGGAAAATTGTTTTTGTAAATCAAGGATTATGCGCTTAGATAGATCCTTTAGAATTCCACAAATTCACAGACACATACAATTTACATCTTAATAATAAATATTAGTTTAGATTATTATAATTACTTATATAGATTTTTTAAATTGCCCTTCTTATTAATTATTAAGTTTGTAAATACATACATGTAAATATTTAAATAAATAAGGAATATGCTTAGTATACATTGTGTTCTATGTCATATCAAAATTCCGAGGAGTTTATTACTCCAAGAGTGATTGGCTTCACATAATAAAGCATTACAGTCTCGGAGGGCTGCTATTATGAACTGGGTTATTCATCAATAAGTGGCCATTATGTGCACACAATACATTGATATTCAATACTGACATGATTTTTAAAAGGCATAGTGGTTGAATACTTTTCTGTGGAGCTCGTGGCTAAGTATCAGCCGCACGGATCGGTCGATTATAAGGTTAAGCAACGCTTGACGCGGTCCGTCTGTGTCATGTTGAGTGGTCAGTTCCTTCGTGTTTTCCGACATGTTAAAGGACGTTATTTTTTTTGGCTGCAGCATCAGGTTATTTTTATATTGTCATCGGAACTAAAAATCGATGCAAAATTTCAAAGCCTAGAGAAGGTGGTTATGTAGGTATAGCTTTTGATCTGTCTCTCACCTTATAACTAAAGAAATAAGTAGGTACAAAAAGCATAAATAAAAATTAAATTAAATAAAAGCTTTTAAAATTAAATTCAACCGGCTAAAGAAATATTTACACAAAACAAAACATAAAACGCGGCAAACTTCAAATTCAGAACAAAGCCGGTGACGGACAGCCGACGCGGAAATTTGAATTTCGAGCGCTTTGGCTCACGCACACATAAACAATTCCATCCCTGTATTTACGAGGGTGCCAGAAACGTCACGTTTGGTTGTAAAGCAGTTTCCTAATGTTGCTACTCGACACTAGATGGCGCTAAAATAAATTTCTAATTCGTGATGAAAATCAACATTGGTTTATAATTCTTTCGTTTTGTAATTTATAATTATTTTTGGCATAGAAATGAAAATATAAATTTTACAATATACCACAGGAACTGAAAATTTATTTGTTGTCATTACATTTTATAGCTTGCTCCATAGATGGCGCTGCTTGTAGCATTAACTGTTCTAAGCCTAGTTGAGCAAATATCCTGTTTGCCACCTCCCGTACGTGACTTTAAAAGTAAACTGTCTCATTTTCTGTTCAAATTGCCACCTCACATCTTATTCTGTACGCTTTCCAGCATTTATATTCATTTCTTGACTCTTTTATGAAGATGCATGTACATAAGAATCCAATTAGAAAAAGTCGGTACATTCTAATTTTAAACTTATTAGAATTTAGTGTATTAAAGGATCTTATTTGGAGTATGAATTTCGATTTCGAAAATAGAATTCAGTAGATGTTGCTTCACCTCATTTTGATTGGGCGACATTATTTAAATTTTGTCCAGGTAATAAGTAGGTATCTACCTAGGTAGATAAAAAGTTTTACTTTCAATTTTATACCTATTTCTTGTTGTTGCTTAAAGGCTACTAAAAGAATTGTTAAGCTTAAGACTTTTAAGTAATTTCTAACGACTGATTGCTAACGGTGTACCTACTCACGCGCATTAGTAAAATTTAATAAAAATAACCTACAAGAATTGAAGTAAACATTTAAAGTTGAGCTTTTTAACAAAATACCTACTACCTACTTATTTTACGAAGCAAATCAAAGGTTTAAAAAAAGACGAAAAAGATTAAGAAAGAAATTCAAGGGCTATTATTTTCAGGTAACCAAAAACGTGTTTATAACTTAATTGTCATTATCCAAAAACATAAAAAAATTGTTCAAATCAAGTAAATCTTTATTGATCTCATAAATTCGTTATATCACCGGACTAGCCATAAGAAGTATGCCCAGCTGACGATAGTAGTAGGTAATATTATAGCTAGTAATTACATTTTCTTTGTCTTTTTGTAAAGAAATTTGGATTTACATTTAAACAAATGAATAATTTACATAGGTACCTAGTCCTATAATTTTGTGAATTATTTCATTAGATAGTATTTTTTAAACACCTAAAAATAATATAAAACATACAATCAAAATCGATGCAGTCGACACAAACCTTTACACAAAATTATTATTCTTACACACATTATTCCAAAAATATATCTATCCTTTTCTAACACCATAGTTCACATACAAAAGTATCTCATATTTCTGTCTCTTTTCAACAATGTCACACCCCTTTTTATGACAAAGATTTTTTGCTGATTACAAAATATAGGGTGGGGGATGTTTCACGACGAATAACGATCGATTTTATTACATTTTAGGTGCGCAAGAGTCGTTGTATTTCGAGTGCCTTTCAGAAATTATTTTCAACTGGTTTTTATGAGATTTTCTGTTATGTTCAAGATTTTTATTATTTGTTCTTGTTAACTTTGTAGTTTGTTGGTGAATTAGGTATTTATTATATAATATTTTTATTGTTGCACTAAGTACTTTATAAAGTGATTTAATGTTAAGAAGTTTCGGACGGTCAAAAAACTTCAGTAAACTGCTTTTTCCCACGGCTAGGTGTGTGACATTCGTGGACTCCAGACTGAGGTCCTCGAAATGATGAAGTGTCTTGTGTAAATTCATCGTGTGCTAAATTTCATTGAAATCCGTTCAGCCGTCTCCGTGTGATTGAGTCACAAACATACGTATTCAATAGTTGCGTAGTTGACTACGTCAAAAATAAAGTCCTTCATTACATTAATTTGGTAAAGCATTTTAAAATAATGTCACTGTTATTTATCGTTTTGAAGGAAAAAAAGTATTTTAGGTTTTTATTGATAATTGAAGTAAAATAAGTCCACAACTTGATGAGAAAAAAATGTTACGTTGTACTTCTTATTTTCATACAAATTGCATTCAAAGTAACCGTTATTGACAGTTCAATAAAAGTATTGAATTTGACTAGGTAGTTACCAACTTTTTAAATCTGTTTTTAAGAAAAAAAAACGACCACAAAATAGATTAGGATGAACAGAGAACCTTCTCTTTATAGCAGTAGGTAATTTCAGATAACCAATAAAACTTTAGAAAAGTGTAATTTAATAACAATAAGTGTATAGATTAAAACAGTTAATTAAGCCATTATTATTTTATAGAATGGGTAAATAATAATAATAAAGGAAAGCTATTAACTACAAATATACAAAATAACCCACAAACAGACTATGATGGCGATAATAACACAGTGTATGGTCAGTAAAAAAGATAAAACTAGTGATTTGGATCCACTATGGCCTCACTGATGTACCGTCAGCAGAACACTCCTTTGTCTGCAGCCGCTACCGTGAAGAGATGTTATCGTGTAGCGATAGCAAAAACAAAATATAGTATATTCATTATTTTAATTTTTATTGTCTTGATTTTTGTATATTCTCAGTAAATGCTGCCAACGTCAATTTGATCAAAGTTAAGCAATCGATAATGCGCTTAATTTAAGTCATGGAGACTATTTCTATATCTTTTTATTTTCACTATCGTCACCTTCAGCTATACGGCATTCAGCTTAACTTAATATTATAAAACTAAAGAATTTTTGGTTTGTTTGCTTGAAGGAGTTAATTTCAGGCACTTTTGAACCATTTTCAAAGTTATTTCAATGGCACAAAGCCCATTTATCGATCTTGCACGGCATAGTTCGAATGGAACCATACCACACAGACAGTTGTAATAATTCTTATACACTATTTTTAAGTATACTAAGAAGAAGGAAAATTAAAAAAAAAGTTTTTAAGTCCAAAAGCAGGTTTAAGTCCAAAAGTTCTTGGTACAAAAAAAGTTTATGAGCCTACCAGTACTGAAAAAAAGGTACATACATACCCATTAAAAACTAAAAAAATAATTGAAACCTACTTTTGAAAATTTCTTCTGCTGTCCCTACAACCGTAAAGTAGCATAGGTGTTGTATACGAACAATGAGCTAATTGAATTCTTAATCACTAAGCTTTACTGAGAACTAACCATTGACTCTGTAAACGCTAACCATTTAACATTATGCACAAGAACTGAAGGCAATGCGCAAGGGCAATGACTTTATAGACTTGTCAAAAGTCAAGTAATGTTTTAGTCACTAAGTAATATCCACTATCTACCAGATAAATTAGAAAATGGAACAGAATTTGTATGAAACTATCTACCAAATAAACTATCTGGAACTTATTCGAAAGTTTTGAAACAGGGCCTAAATGTAGCTTCTACATACATAGGTGTTGCAATTTTGAATCGGAGACCACGTAATTGTCGGTCCTGCGCCTGATCTCTCTCCGGTCGTGTCGGATTGCCGACCCATCGGTCTAGGAGCTCACTGATCTCCGTAAAAGTGAATGGCAGCCATGACAAACAATCGGTTTGGACGCCATTATTGTTATTATACTTGGGTGCGACCATTTTTATAGAATTACTTGGTTAGAAGATGACATTACAAATATCTAAGGCTGACATTGTATTGGTCACACATCGGTCATTATATTGGTCGTCTTTGCTCATCATCAATGAGATGATGATGAAAGGCAAGTCTGAAGTCTCCAAAACTAATTGAATCCTACTTTAAATCCAAAACCTGAGAGTTATGAACATGACATGATATGTATGTAGGTACAATATTGAGGCAATGAACAGGATGATGATGAATTAAAGAAATTAGACTTTACTTACATATTATTATGAGATTACTAGCTGTTCCCCGCGGTTCCACCTTCCACCCAAGGGAAATACATACCGCACCCGGATAGAAAATAGCCTATGTCCTTTCTCAGACTCTAGACTATGTGTCTACCAAATTTTATTTAAATCAGTTCAATAGTTTTAGCCTGAAAGCGTAGCAGACAGACATACAGAGTTACTTTCGCATTTGTTTTCCCATCTAAACTAAACAGCTCAACATTAAAATTCCATCACATGGCTGTCCTCTGGGAGCGTGCCGAAGAAGCTGGCAACATTACCACGTCGGATAGCAATGTTATTCCTTAATTGATAACTTAAAACCTAAACAATACCGTATAAAGTTATCTGAAACAAGCGGCCGTGGGCTCACTTCGCTCATTTCGCTTAACTAACGAGCGATTTTCAGATACCCCCCCGATTTATTCGCTGATGGTATCGTTTGGACGTTTTATTACTATGTAAGCTTGTAATTGGTTGGACAGTGGACTGTCGCGTACACCTGGAGGAAGTATTGACCGTTTATAAATCTATACTATTCTTTAATTATTTCAGTGTAAGTACCTTTTACTATAGTATATACTATATATAAAAAATTTAAATACATCTACCTACTAGCTTATATATGTATATGATACATTTAAAAATTAAATCTATACTTAACATTAAAACTGCTGAAGTGTTTGTTTATTTGCTTGGCAAGTTACCTTTTTGGTCTAGGTCAACATAAAAACCGCTTTTTAGATTCCCTAGATAAACAGGCTACCTAACTGAAATACTTTTTTTAATTAGTCCAGCAATTCTTAAATATTAGTGAATTTAAGCAAACAAACAAACACACAAATTGCTTTAGTATAGATATAGATACTAATATTAATACATAATGACTTCCATAAAAACTAGCCTATATTCTTACTTGACCCATGGGCTATCTAACACTGAAATAATTTCTCAAATCGGCTCATAAATTCCTAAGATTAAATCTAACAAACATTTTTGTTACTATTAGTAAAGATAATGCCAGTGTAGTTCAGAATTAGTATGCGTACACACTCAGAGAGCTAAGGCTCCTGATAACATGATATCCAAAGTTTATAGTTGCGTATCATCATCTCCCGAGCCTTTTCCCAACTATGTTGGGGTCGGCTTCCAGTCTAACCGGTTTCGGCCGAGTACCAGTGTTTTACAAGGAGCGACTGCCGATCTGACCTCCACAACCCAATTACCCGTGCAACCCAATACCCCTCGGTTAGACTGGCGTCAGACTTACTGGCTTCTGGCTGGCTACCCGTAACGACTGCCAAGGATGTTCAATGACAGCCGGAACCTACAGTTTATAGTTGCTTATGTAAACTGGCAATTGGTGGAACACAGCGTAAAACGGTAAGTTACGTTATGTAATAATTTAAGTATATCAAGAGTCAAATTGTCGTTCCCCTGTACAGCAGATGTGTAGGAATGCACCACGCACGTGTGCTGACCTCTAGCAAACACTGAAACTAACTACAACAATAATGTATGAAATTATCAGATCCTTTGCTAATTAGTTAGTCAAATTACTGTAATAAAGGAAATAGTGTCAGATGGTATCTCATTGGCCTATGACTTTATTCTTCATCATTTTAAACTATGTACCTACAAGCTATTTGCCTGTCAGGTCATCTGAAGGCTTAAGGGCGCGTGTTCCAAAAGCCGGCAACGTCGCAAATAGCTGTCAAATATTTACATGTTTTTAATTAATTTCTCAATTTTATTTTATGAAAACATAAAATAATGCTCTGTAGTGCACTAAAAGATTTAATAGAGAATGCAATTATTAATATCGTAACACCGAATATTATACCGTTTTTTATGTAAAAAACGTATTTGAAAATTTTCCATGTGCCTTTTTTACACCTAAAACGTTAAAAACATCAAATTTATTTCTATTCAATGATTTAGTGCACTATAGAGCCATATGTCTTACTTTCATATAGTAAATTGGCCAAATTAATTAAAACGTGTAAATATTTGACAGCTATTTGCGACGATGCCAACTTTCGGTACACGCGCTCTTAATTTTAATTTAATTTAATCGGTTCAGCAGGATAGGTCACTGAAAGCTACATAAACGATTTATCATTATATCGTAAAAGTCGTGGTGGCCTAGTGGTTAAAGCATCAGCCTTTCGAGTATGAGGGTGCGGATTTGATTCCAGGTCAGGCAAGAACCAATGTAACTTTTAAGTTAAACTTCTAAGTTATACGTACTTTCTAAGTTTATCTTGGACACCAGTGACTGTGTTTCGGATGGCACATTAAACTGTAGGTCCCGGCTCATTGAACATCCTTGGCAATCGTTACGAGTAGTCAGAAGCCAGTAAGTCTGATTAGGTACTACCTCAATATCCATGAAATAAATCAAACAAATATAAAACTAGTACTAAGATATCTGCCTACCCTTAAAAGCCTTCATTTTAAAGTAAAACGACACACAATTTATCTTTGAATAACGAATGACCGTTATTTTGACAGCTGTCAATTTAAACTCCGTCCGAATTTCGAATTCATTCAAATTTGGGATTCGCTTCGAATACGAATCAGCTAACCCTCGAATGCGGAATCAAATAAACTCGATGCATCTTCCACGCAACATGACATCAAAATCATAAGAAGTCATTAGGCAACCGAGCGTACGATATACGGACCCTAATTTCGTTGCGAAGACAGAATAACTCCCATATACCACGTTTGCTGAGGCATTTTTTGATAATCACCCTTCAACCTAATACCCACCTTATTTGCAAAAACTTAGAATCGAAATTACATTGCAAAATCAGCATGACAATCGTCCACATATCAGGGACGTGTCTAATGGAAAATCAACCTAGTTTTGAAAGTGTCTAAGTCGTGTTTTACTTGCAGTGAACTTTAGTCAACAAAAACACACGCGAACGAGAAAAAAACCGGGCATCTTTTTGCGTCCCCTCTCTCCCCTAAGCCGGTGGGGGTGGATGGGGTGAAGAAAAATCCACGCGGGGTGAGTTAGGGGGGGCTGTAGTAGTTTTTCGTTGGTATCACGCGTACGACAAGCTTAGTATTGATTTTCCAGCACATGGTGCCTTTCAGGTGTCCGCATTTTTTAAAGAAACACGCCTTTTTATCCGACTGCGACGGTGGAATAAGTTTTTTGGTAAAATTTTGCGTCTTTGGTTGGTAATAAGTATTTGACTAGAACTTCTCAATCTTAATACTAGCAATGTTTAAACAGCTTTGGATTTTGAAATGAGAATTAGTTTTTTTTTTTTTAATTTAGAGACGCATTGTAGAAGGATATATTTTGATATTTCATCAAAATTTTAATATATCAAGGAGGTCGCGTCTTAATTTAAAGTACGTTAGATATCTATGACATTTTAATAACATTTTTAGTTTGATAGCCAGCATTGATTATAGGTAGGTAGTTTATTATAACTCTTCACGTATTCAAACGCACTCGACACGTTAGTGTCTACTACCTAATTAATATATTATAATGTAGTAAATTAATAAAATGTTTGGCAAATTAGTCATAATTGTTCTCTTAATGCTGTTTACACCAATATTTTGTATTTTCCCAGAGTCTCAGCTAAAAGATGTTGAAAAATAAAATAATATTATATGTGAGCCATAGCCAATATGTCACATTTAATTCGCACCGTTAGCTAAGCCCGTTCACACACATATGCAAATGCCGAGGAAAGGTGTAAAAGATTAGCATCTTATTGTGATTCGGCGATTAGTTCCGAACTCTTCATGTTTGTACGCGATTCGTTGCGGGCCGGTGTGTCGTTGTGATGGTGCCTTAATGTTTAACTGAACTTGATGTTCGACGGGTTCGAATTTTAAATTTTGTTCTTTTTTTAAATAATATTTTTTTTGTATTTTATAAACCTTTTTGGCTGGTTTGTTTAATAATTATGAATGAAGTACGAGTAGTAAATTAAATAATTATCAATAATATTACAGTTCATGTATAGACTGGCGTCTATGCACATCAAGCTACTACAATCTGTCAAAATTCCTTAATAGAACTTCAACTTTATCGCTGAAGCATTATGGTTTAAAGTTTATTGGGAAAAATGTACAGTTTCGAGTAGCTTGATGTGCTGGCTGTTTTTACATTTTTTTTTCAAGTTTTTGCAAAAGAGTATAGGATCTTTTATTTTTAAAATATGTTCACCTCGTCTAACATAGGTATGCCGTTAACCCCATAAACATTATGTTGATGTACTCTTAATACAATTTTAACGCTGTTATTACTAATTTTACACGTCATTTTCATACACCAAACATTGTAATATAGACTCTATCTCGTTAACGTAAAGTTCAAATTCCCTTGCCACATAATTGTCACACAGTGTTCAAAATGAATGCACGCGAGGACAAAAAAGGTGCGCGCTTTGTTTCGACCCAACGATTTTGTTTTCAATTTAAATATTTTATACAATGTGACAATAGACAAAAACCGGTACTTGTAACAGTAAAAATTAAATATTAAAAATTATGACGGTTCTGCCCTTTATCTGTTAATGTATGCAAATTCGTGTTAGGTGATGCTCTGAGCTGCGGAGTACGGGAGTCGAGTTCCGATTGCGTTTTTTTTTCTTGTTTTGCTAACGACAATGTGTGAGAGATTTGTTGTTTTTTTTTGCAAAAATATTTTTTTTTTTTTTATATATTAGTCGTGGTGGCCTAGTGGTTAAAAAGCCAACCTCTCAAGTGTGAGGCCGTGGGTACGACTCCAGGTCGGGCAAGTATCAATGCAACTTTTCTAAGTTTGTATGTACTTTCTAAGTATATCTTGGACACCAATGACTGTGTTTCGGATGGCACGTTAAACTGTAGGTCCCGGCTGTCATTGAACATTCTTGGCAGTCGTTACGCGTAGTCAGAAGCCAGTAAGTCTAACCAGTCTAACCAAGGGGTATTGGGTTGCTCAGGCAGTCGCTCTTTGTAAAACACTGGTACTCAGCTGAATCCGGTTACACTGGAAGCCGACCCCAACATAGTTGGGAAAAGGCTCGGGAGATGATGATGATTTGTTTTTTTTTACTGTTCTAAGTTTTAGATCGCTAAGTTTTATGGTGATTAAATTCATGATTACCTTGTCAGAAGTATTATCTAAGCTTGTGTGGAATTTTAATTGTACTGGCCGCTTTTCTACATAGAACTACAACTACATAGTTCGAAGTTATTTACTTTTTATATACATATCTGTAATTTTTATTCGATAGACATATCGCATTCTATTACATAATTGAAAATGGAATAAAGCTAATCGGATTCTTTAATAACTAGTAAAAGGTGCAATTTCTTCTAATAACACCTATTAAGGCGATAATTAAAGACAAATTCTAGAAATATGTAGAACTTTTTCCTTTTAATTATCTTGTAAGTGCAACGCGTTTGGAATGAGAAACAGGCGATTTATAGATTACTTTTTTTTAATTCAAAAATTCTTATACTGAGTTATTTATTCATGGGTAACTGAAGCATTTTTATAACAATTCTTTACATAACTAACAAAATAAATAAAAAGTAGGTATTTTGTTTCCTTGAATGTCCTTCGTGTTTCTGAATGCATGTTAACTTTTTGGGTCCTTTGTGTCATAATTTGTACATCTTTGGCAGTCGTTAGGAGTAGTCATAAGTCAGGAAGTCAGACAACCAGTCTAACCGAGCAATATCATGTTATTCAGATAACTGGGTTGTACCTACTTGTTTTACCAAAAAAGGAAAACACTGGTAGGTAATCAACTCCATCCGGTTAAGACTGGAAGCCGACCCCAATATAGCATGGAAATACAAATAGTTTTATTTATTTATTTCTATAAACTAGTGCTTGACTGCAATCACACCTGATGGTAAGCAGTGATGCAATCATCGATGGTAAGGCGCACTAGTTTATTAAAAGCCTGTTTACAAAAGTCTGAAAAAATTGTCTACTTACTTAAGCTCGATTTTACATGAGAATATTTCATCTCGACTATTGGTCCGACCCGTGAGATAAGACATTTATAGTAGAGACAATATTTCAGCACTTACTCTCGAGCGATTAACCAGTGTTATACTGCTTTGGTACAATTTATGTTAGGGACCTATTCTTAAAGTATTCGCAAATATATCTCTGAACATCTTGAACACATAAAAATGAAATAAAATATGTGCAATTTGTATTTTTATACTACTGTAAAGTCTGTGCTAACAATACAATAAATAAAATGGATTATAACTACAGTTATTTTAATTTATTGTGTGATTAAAAGTAAGCGTCATGCATTTCTTATTATGTAATTTTTTTTTATCATTGAGACCGAATTTATTCGAATATTGTGTCAAATGGTATAGTTTAATATTGAGTTCCAATTTATCGTGACACTAGCTACCGCTTGCGGTTTCACCCATGTCTCGTGAGTACCACTCCGCGCTTCCGGATAAAATCGTGCTGGATACATGGGCTATCTAAGACGGAATGAATTTTTCAAATCAGTCTAGTAGTTCTCGAGTCAAGCGCGTTTAAACAAACTAAAAAAATATACATAAAAACTCCTCAGCATTATTAAGTCTAGTCTGGTGAGAATTTATAAAAAAAATGCATACACTATGGAAGCACAGTTAGCTGTTAAAAAAAAAACAAAAACTGTATTTTGAAACACTTTTAGAAAATAGCATAAAAATATAATTTTAAAATACATTATTGATCACGTTAGATAAAAGCTGAACCTGCATGAATAATCCAAAAAGTTAAAATAATAACCATATCAAATTATAATAATATGCAAATGCAATCAATAAATTATAATTGAAGCCAATAATTTATTCAAACCTTATTTTATTATCTGCCAACTGTGTCATAGACAATTGTTTATTTTATTTTTAGTCTATCGTTGAACAATTCTCTATCAATACTGAATCATTGTCTATTGTTATTGAAATAAAACGCAATTAATCTTGCGTTTTGTTGCCATTATCACTATGATAGATACAAGTTTTATTAAGTGCAGCTTTTTTGTAGATTTTATTAATAGATATGTATTTTTTTAAATAAATCACTTCTATCTATGTTTAAAAATATATGCATTTCACAGAGTATAAAGTTACGTTACTATTTGAAATATGTTTTAGAAAATTGTTCTTATAGATCAATTGTCAGTTTTATATCTTTGTGATTATATCAATACTAGAATTATTTTTTGGTTTCGGAGCTAATAAGGTAAAGTAACCCGATATACTGAAATTTGAAATTCTTTCTTTCGAAAAATAACCTAACCAGTAATTTAAGTCTGCCTATCCATGGGAATGTTACAATATAAACATCCATCACCTTCGCACAAAGGATCGTATAAATTAGACTAACAAAATACAAATATGACAACGCATGGAAAATATTTTATCTCATTACACATTCAAAGTTACGCATAGACCGACAAAAATCAATAATGGCTTCACCATACCCATCTTTGTACCACTGTGCGAAAAGTTAAGATGCGCACAAGAAAAAAATATATATATGCAAAACAGATCCCGTGCATTCAAATTCCGAATATTCAAATGAAGAACCATTATTCGAATTCGGAAGAACAATTTTTGACACTCCGAAGAATAAACCCTTCCACTTTATATTCAAATTTCGAATCTTAAGACTGGCAGAATTTGAATGAAATAGATAAAAAACCTTTTTTTAATGTATTCATAGATTTCGTGGGAACGGATTCTTAGGTCGTGAGACTTGAGCCCTTTATTTCCTTTATGGTTTAATCGATGGGGTTGCGTGTTATGGAAAGCTGTGTCAACATTTGCAGTAATATGGTAATTATTGATAGGTCATAAAGGATAGGTGTCAGGGTGTATCGATTGATTTTAATTTATTGGGTGTCGAAATCGGGAGAGCGGAATGGTTGTGACTTTTGTTTGGTTTGTACGGTTCGTTTTGATGTTGGAACGATTTTGAAACTATTCTGGGCAGTATATTTGCTCTGCAAAAAATACATATACAAGACTGTTATGTTCTCAGATTAAAATGTACGTAATTTACTTATGAAGATGGGTTGACAAAAGTTTTAGTACCAATCCAATAAACCAGTCTTATAATCCGAACCTTTACGAAATTATCAATACTAAAACACCTACTTTTTCTTAACATAAACACAAAAAAAGTAAAATATAAACGGCTAGCTAATTAATTTCAGAACACATTCAAATTCCAATCTTAATTCAAACGCACACATAGAATTCCAATTTCAAAAAGTTCATTGAGCAACGAACGTCTTCAACCCTTCCGCGCTGGGCATTCAAATTTAAATTCGTGTCCCCCCGTTTGGCAGGTGTACCTTGTATGTGTCTTTTGTGTCTACTTCCGTCAGTCAAGATGTCCGTTGTCTTGTGATGTTGTTAAACATGTGGTTAGCGTTCTGATGTGAGCTTTGTTTTTGTCGCAATTATGGGGAGCTTTTGTGTTGGAATGTCGTTGAAATTTGGACTTTTTTTTGGGCTGTTCCTGTGCGTGGGTGAGATTTTGTGGTTGAGAGATGCGTGTCATGATTGTGAAGTTTAAAATATTATATGGTAGGTATGTATTAATTGTTGTTTGTATAAATATTAGTATTTTGTGACTGTCTAGGTTTAACCTATAGAAAATTACTTTAATAAACTTAAATGACCTAAAAACTCTATTAGCCCGTTAAATTAAAATTGTGACAGTTACAAAATTCACATTTTAAATTCAAAACCGGTGTACGTGACCTCTTTTCAAGAGAATGTTTCCTAATAATATTATCCCCAAGTCGTATGCAAATTGTTTTTAAAATAATAACACACCTGGGTCTCAAAGACCGGTCGTGATTTCGCATCCGCGCCTCATTCGCATGCAAAGGGTTAATTCTTCGCGATTATTTGCGCTCACGCATATTTTTAATTATTCAAGGGTTAATGTATTCGGTTTTTAAAAATGCAGATACGTTTGTGAATGTGATTTTTTGTTGCACATTCAGTGTGATATAGAGTTTCGTAGTGTGAGGAAGGTTTTTTGAAGAAATTGAGTGCGTGTCTTCCGAATGAGGTTTTTGAAGTAATTACATTAATTTGATAAAGATTAACGATACGGGTTCATTTGTGAAAACAGTGATCATTGTGTAACAGGTTTGTACTCCATGTGTTATCTTTTTAATTCAAAATATACTAATAGTCACGGGGTTTCGGGTTCGATTCCCAGGTTATGCTGTTATTGCTTTGCGGGTTTTAAGAAACTAGTGGTCTAGGAAAGTGTTGGAATAGAGAGTTCTTTTGTGTTTAAGCAAAAGCTTGTGTACTGTAATAATACTATGTCCTGCGTAACTGGCTGATCTCCTTAGAGAGAATAGCCGCTATGGCCGACAATCAGTCTGGACGCCATTACTTTAAACTGACATGAACGGCTGCTGAAATCGATTCTAACAATACTATATCAGTCGAACTTAGGTACCTACAGACGCCAGCACATCAAGCTACTACAATCTATCAAATTTCCTTATTATATGATTCAAAGTTGATTGGGAAAATTTTACAGTTTCGGTAGGTAGCTTGATGTGCTGGCGTCTATACAAAGTCACTTTGATGCGTATTCCTATCTAACGTTTAGTATGATATTAGCAAAATACCTTACAAAAACAAATCTCAAAACTATTTATCCAATTCTTCACGTCGAAAAGTTAACTCAAAAACTAATTTTGGCAAAATCGAAAATCGCGACTCCTACACCAGCCATGCATCAGGGATAATGATTGGAACGCCCCGCCTTCGTCATCAATCACTCACAACGAGTATCACCACCAATTTAAATTGACCCCTAACTTCGTACCACCGACCCTTCAATCACCTGTCCTTGAGCTGTACGGGGGAGGCGGGGAGTTCAATTTAAGTTGGTGTTGATACATTAAGGAGGATTTTCGCGAAAGCATTGTGTCTTGTTAGAAACGTAATGTCTTTAGGAGATGTAAGTAAATTATGCTTTTTTTAACCGACTTGCCAAAAAGGAGGAGCTTTTTAATTCGGATGTTTATATGAGTTTTTTTGATTTGAAAGCTATTTGTCAGAATTATTATTTGTGAGAATAGGAATATTCTTGAATTATATAATGTTTTTTTTTTTTTGGACTAATAGCATACTTATAGGTTCGTACTTAAAGCCCTATAAATAACACGTGAAAATCTGAAGGATAAGTGTATTTGAGGCCCAACTTATTCAATAGATTTTTGTACAAATCTGAAATCTTCTAACTAAAAAGTTGCATTGATGTGAATCACTACATAGTATAAAATAAAGTAGCTTTCTCTGTCCCTATGTCCCTTTGTATGCTTAAATCTTTGAAACTACGCAACGGATTTTGTTGCGGTTTTTTTTAATAGATAGAGTGATTCAAGAGGAATGTTTATATGTATAATTTTAGTATCAGCATTGCACCCGTGCGAAGCCGGGGCGGGTCGCTAGTTCTAGATATTCCAAATTCAAACACAAATTCCAACCAGCTACAAACAAAACATTCAACAATCCGACTAAAAACTCCTTGAAGAAAATTCATAAATAAAATCCAATCTATTCGACTATTTCCTACTGGCTGAATATAATAAAAAAAGAAAAATCGCCCATGCGGGGGGTAATCCCAGGGGGTGGCTTCCCCGAAATTGAGACGATGTAAGAAGATTATGGTTGATACATTACGTGACGAAGGTGGCTGGAGGTAGATGATATTCACAGGGCTGGAAAAATATGTTTAGGCAAGTGGTCAATGACCTTATGTAAGTACATAGTTTAGTTTTGAGAGTATTGGCATAGAAATTAAGTCGTAGGTTTTAGAAAACAAAATGGCGTTTCAATGAGATTGATTTCTCCGTGGGAGAGGAGGCCTGTACCCAGCAGTGGGACGATAAAAAAGGCTATGATGATGAAGTAGACTAGGTAATTTCCCAATAACACACCCACCGAGACGAAATAATCAGGTTTCTATTTGACATAAGGTAAGACTAAAGTTATATTCGTATGACACACCTCTTGTTATTTATATCTTTGTGCCATGCTTGTGAAAAATAGGCCAAGCTTTTGTAACTATGTTGGAAAATATTCTATACCACTTAAGCCTAGCCTGGAAATATGGTGTAGGAAAGGAATAGAAAGCTAGTTTGAAGGCAGACAATATGACAATTTTAATGAATGAGATCAGTCCCCCATGTACTGGTAGAACTACATGTGTAAATATGTCCTTTTTCAGGCTATACTTTGTAACAAATTATATTAAATTCCGTTCAGTAGTTCTGGCGTGAAGGCCCGATATTTAAGTAAGAATTTATTAGACCACTGAATAGCGGACTTATTATAAAAAAAATCGGTTATCGGTCTAAAATGTTTGCCTTAAAATTATTTATTTATTGAATTGACAAAAATAGTTACTTTCTTTTAGCGAATCTCGTATGAAAATGGAAACTGTGACGTCACAGATTTTTCATCAAACTGTATACCTTTGCTTATAAAGTCAAAGAAAATTAATAAATGTAAACTTTAAATAAAAGTGACGTCATTATTTAAAGATGCTTTATCAAATGAATAATATAAAGGATTTCCTTTTTGACCCAGTCAACTACCCAGTTGGACCTACTATTTATATATATGGTATCAAAATACTGAAAATAACCTATTTACTTATATTTAAATATAGAGTTACATAACAGTCAAAACATTCACATAACATTTCAGTCTCCATACATACTTAATACGAGAACTGTAGCCAAAACTTCAGGAGGAAACTTTGTACGATATATCTTCGTTTTCAAGTTTCACATTAAAACCCGCGACGTTTTGTGCAGACGCCAGCACATCAAGCTACTACAATCTGTCAAGTTTACTTAATAGATTTTCAACTACAACATCGATCCAACAGACGAACTATGTGTATAGTTAGATTGGACATTATGCACATTATAAAACTTAACATGTACCTTTTATTCAATAAATAGATATATATGTAAATAAAACTTTATCGCTGAAACATATGGTACAAAGTTAATTGGGAAAATTTTACAGTTTCGGGTAGCTTGACGTGCTGGGGTCTGTGGATGCGTGTGATATTTACACATGTTGAGGGGATATCACAAATAAATATCTAAGGTATCAAGCTACGCGAAACTATCAAAATTTCACAATCGACTTTGAACCATATACTTCTGCGAAAAGGATGAAAATGTGTTAGGGAAATTTAACAGATTGTAATAGGTTGATGTGCATTATGTTATGTTCACTTCTAAACCCGTTGTCGTATGTATAGGTTTTTATGCGGCATCTTTTTTAAGCTGTGTTCAGAATGGTGAAAGTCGAAAAAAAATCGATTTTTTTTATTAGTTGTCGTTAGATATGGTTCTTCGTAATAGTACAGACGCCGCACATAAAGCTACTATAATCTGCCAAATTTCCTTAAACAGATCTTCAACTTTGTCGCTGAAACATATGGTTCAAAGTAAATTGATATTTTTTACAGATTGGAGTAGCTTGATTTGCTGGCATTTAATCCAAATTTAGTATTCTAATACCTAAGTATTTACTAATTTATTGTTAACGTTTGAAATTGTGTGCGAAAGATAATTGTTTATACCTTTAATACATACTTATATTTACCCCATTTACTTATGGTCCTATAAGTATATATTTAAATTATATTATATATTTTATATACACCATTAGAAACGCTATATAGTAATTCTTATCAAAATTTTTCGACATCGAAATCCCGGACCTAAATTTTTATCGCTCTACCAATCTGTCCCTGCCCTTACGATAGCAAGCTTAGGCCACATTTCCATACATATGAGGTAGTCAGCGAGGAGCCGAAACGAACCTTCTTTGTAAGTCGAGCATTTTTCTACCTACCCTCCCTTTTGTCTTCACTTTTACTTAGAACGTGGCTTGTTTAGGATATATTTTTGAAGGTATCTGTATTAGTTTTTTTTTCGTGTATGTTTGGCGTCTGAAAGGGTATGGTGAGGTTGATTTCTTTGTGAGTTTTTAACTGGCTGATTGGATACTTGATATATACTTCTATCTCAGATGTAGAGGTTTTAAATTGCGTTTTGGAAAGATTTAGGGCCAGTTTCACAATGTCCGAATATCCGCTATCTACCGAATAAATTCAAAAATGTTATCTACCAAATAAACTAACTGGAACTTATTCGTAGGCAGTGAAATAGGTTAAAGTAGTCTCTAATATACATATTTTGTAGTAAATACACTGTGAACTTTTTGGTAAGTATAATTAAGTATATACGAGTAGATTTGCTTAGTCGAAATGCTTCGTCTTTACTGCATGTTTCTTAATTTATTAATAGAATTACCCGTTTTTTTGTCTTTATCTTTAATATGTAAGTATTTTTTTTTAAGTGCTATGCTTAGTGAATTATGAATAATGACAACTTTCCAAATAACGAAAATACTGCCTCGATCTAATCAACCGCACCTACCATCCAAAACTTTGTTTAGATAATTCAATTTTCTATGGAAAAAAATAGCATCAACAAGCAAAAATATAGAGGGAAAATTGTTATAATATCGTAAAGGAGGCGAGGCTCCAATATATCACACGGTGACGTCACGGGGTATGCGGCTGACACGAAAATATTGCGATGCATCAAAACTGCCAAGGAGCAGGGAGAAAAAACGAACTTTGCTGGATGTGTGCTCTAAGATATAGGAGACTGGCTTTGGCAACTGTGGAACTGATCCATGATATCTATATACATACATATGTATATGAATCTCTATTTCTCTTGGTCGCACCATCACGCTTGAACGACTGGACCGATTTTATGATATGACACCTAATTTTGTTGTCAGGTAGAAGATCTTATGAAAGAAAACAAAACACAACATCGATACGTACCTATATAATTCTTTTCACAAATCAAATACAGAAATATACAGCTTCAGGCTTAACCGACCTTAAAGTATAAGTTAGGGCTTAGTTCAAGTATTTGATCAAGTGTTCAAGCTAGCATTACTTAAAAAATTACAAGGTATAATCAGAATTTTTTAAACGTCTAGCCCACTTTAAAGATAGTAGCTTTGAACCCGCTGTCGCTTATCAATTGAACCAAACAATAATACGTTCAGAAAAGCGAGGGTGGATTGTGTCTTGAAAAATGCTTCGCAGAGCTCTGTGGCGATGGGTTGTATATCATAAGACACATCGCGCTATATCTCTCGAGATATATCTCCGCTTGTGTATCGGAGTGAATATTATTTTAGTATTGAAAATTATATGCTTGTTTATACTATATTATGTATGGCCAAAACTAAGTACATATTCCTTAAGGGAAACCCTTAGTTGTATAATGTTTTTACATCGTAGCTAGCTAGAAGGCATTTCGAAAAATATAATTATTTATTTGAAAAAAAAACTTCTTATGACTTCCTACTTAGTATTTTAATGGGAAAGTTTGTATGTTTGTTTGTGAGTATGTTTGTTACTCTTCCAGGCTAAAAGTACTTCATGGAATAACATGAGACTTGACGGTAATATAGCTTATATATCTGAATAACATATACGTTATTTTTGACCACGTGTGGGAAGTTGTTCCCTTAGAACGCGGGCGAAACCGCGCACCTAAGCTAGTGACAAATATAGTTCAATACAGTCCAGTTTGATAATAGGAGCAGTTTCTTAATTACTCTAAATCAAATATCATTTCGAAAATCGTAGTAAATTTTATACTACAGAAACAAGTCAATTAGTCACAAACAATCCAACGACCTTTAATCATCCTATAATAGATGGCACTGTCTCATAGAATATTAAAATCTTGTCTCGATTTATGCCCTCATACCACGATCCAACACTCAGCCGCCAACACATGAACATACAACATTTACACCTGTCTGCCTTTTAAATCGTACGGGAAGTGAAACTCTAACATCTATTGAAAACCCGAAACAGGGGGTGTTTCTCCCCTACGCCTCCCACCCCCTCGTTATTCCACTTCCCGTCTCCCCTTTCTTTCCACTAACTTCGCATCGTCATCCGTATTACTTGGGCCCTAACTTATGTGGGGGTATATGAGGTCTATCCTACATTTGAAAATATACTCTATTTCTTACCTCGTAAAGTTGTAAATCTATTGCAGCAAAAAACCAATTTACAACACAAGATTACAGCTGAAATTGTGCTTTATTATGTAGCAAATAAGAGTGATTATCGCTTGGAGAATTACAGATCAATTTCGTGATAGTCTGTACTGATTCCTTTGCATTACTTTTTCCTTCTTTGTGGATGTATTTTATACGAGTTTAAGGTCTTATGTGGATAGTCGGCATGTCGCAAATGTTGATGTGTTGTTGTGTGCGTGGGGCTTTACAGCGGGCTGAAAACGATTCAATTTTGTATGAAGCACCTAAGTATTTGTAATAGAATTTTAGGAGTGTGTAAGTTATAATGAATTTGTTTTTGTTTTCTTGTATTTTCTACTTAAGTTTGAGAAGAAAACTCTGTTAGATTGGTTGGTTGGTAAAGTATTCAGGCAATGTTTTATTGAGCTAAAATTAATTCTAGTTTTAATATCTTAGACCATCTTGATCTATGGAGTTTGAATGTATATCCTCAGTATATAAGGTTATTTATTTGCAGATTCATTGCTCATCTATACTTCAGTATGTAATCTCTTTTTTATGTCTGGACTCTAAGAGAGACTGTGATCCTTGAGTTTGTTTCGGCATTTCTTTTCAAGGTAGTCAGTTAGAAAATGTCTTGACCTCATCTCGTTTTTCATAAAAAATGTGTTGACGTGTAAAAGTATTGATCTACCAATTTGCAAAAGAAGTACCTATCGTTTATTGAAATAGCTAATTTTAAGGTTTGTGTCGCTTGCAAAATTATTCGCAATTGTGGAAGTCTGTAAAAAAAATTTTTTTTTGTTAGTTTATTATCAGCCTCGTTCTGCTCATGTGGACAAACATACTTACACCAAAGAGGCGAAAGATTTTCCGAGCGAATTTTCGTTGCGTGTAACAGCGACTTTACATTTAAATGTGAAAGTACTAGGTACTGTAGCTTTCAGTGCATAGAGTTTGGATAAGTAAGAGTAGATTTACGAGTCAGATTCTGGTAAATTCATACAAACACTTCTAAAATAGAGGACCTCATATTTAACGAACCCGTTGGCTCAGTAGGCCCAATGCTGGACTGCTGTATTCGCGGTACGGTCACCCTTTGTATGATAAGTATGTCTGTTGACTGTGTTCTGGATGTTACAATATACATTTAAAAATATGTGAGTACATGAAGATTATCAGTTATGTTAGCATCTATAACATGAACCAATAGCTTAACATGGGGCTAACCGACCGTGTATGAAAAAGTATCCCCATATCTACCCACATAGCATAGTCATACGACAATCCAGAATATAAGCTCTATTTTTAATATCTACACAGAACCTTAATCTTAAAAAGCTGGTTGATTATCTTTTATTTTTAAAGAGAGATTCTGTTTTCTGCGAAGTTCATTAAAATTCTCACATAAATTAGGATTTAACTGAACCAAACAAATTGGGTGTTCATCATTAATGAGACATAAACAGACAAACACACCCTCTTTGGCCCAATATAACAGGCAATTAGCGGTTTGACAAATAACTGCAAATATTTAGGGCGACTTATAAATTAGACAAATTGTCAAGCAAAAACCATCCTTACATCTTGAGAAATACAGTCGAATTTACATGTTAGACTTTACAGAAGAATTAATATACAATGCAGCAAAGAAAAGTTGTGTCTGTTTACTTTAATGACGTCATTAAATGCCATAACATCGTCCAGACGGAGATTATCCGGGATATTTTCAAAGAATAAGCAATGAATTATGTAAGGGAACTCCTATTGACAACGGATTAGGTCTTAAGACTTGACAGTAAGAAGGTAGGAGATGGCATTCATAAAAGTTTAACAAGGAGGCATACTTGTAAAATTCTCTTGTTTTATTTTTCTTTTTCTTTGTCGTAACAATAGGGATGTCGACAACTAATCAAATTCAATACTTTTATAGAACTGTCAAAAACGGTTACTCTCTATGCAATTTGTATGAAAACGGAACGTATGACATCACAGAATTTTCACTACAAGTCGTATACTTATTTCGATTACATTATCAATAAAAAAATTACAACAATTTTCGGTTCAAAACGATAAATTAAACTGACATTATTTTAAGATGAATATGATAAAGTATTTTATTTTTGACCTAGTCCACATCCCAATAAATTGTTAATAAACATCTACACTGTACTCTTAACCCTATCGCTGCAAATGTAGTTTTTTGTCATTCGATTTTTGAATAAGAATTCGAATTGACAAAATTTTGAATATTCTGCATGTATTGATCGAACGTTTCTCAGACGTGTGCCCTACTCATATTTTATTTATTTATTGGGTAGGGGTGTCAAATCACCCGTTGTTAGAAGACGCGTTTTGGCTAATGGTACGTACCAAAAGTTTGTTGGGTACAAATGCCGCTGATAATTTTCGTGTGTTTGTTTTGCAGAATTTATTATTTTAAAAGGATAAAAAAAGTATTAAGATTTATTGTTGGAAATTGGAAATACATTCTCAGGTACGCTGTAACGTTGTTTCGTTTAGAATTTTATATAAGCTAGCAACTATGATACCTACCACATAAAAGTTATAATGAAGTGAAATGTCATTGAAATTCCACTTGTAAAGAGCACTAAAAATTTAATATCCTCTCGCGTTCTTACAAAATATCTTCGAATATGGTCGTTAAAGTCCAACCCCCTATCGCGGGGGTGGTTATTATTCATTTTTCTCCAGTCAAATTCAGTGTAGGGTTCACTAATGTGCCACTCTAAAATCAACCCCTACGAGGTTTTCGCGACCATGTTTTTCGTAGAAGTTTTTTGTTTGTTTCTTGTCCCTTTCTTGCGGGTGAAAATTATATTTTTGTCTCTTTCGCTCTATCACAGTGCGTGGGGTGGCAACAGCGAAATTATGATACGTTTTTTTGGGGCTTAAATTGATTTTTGGGAAGTATGTGGAAGCCATTTTATAGCGAATTAAATATTGCGAATGATTCGATTTTCGATGTCGAAAACAGGTTAGTTTAGTTCGTTTTTCAAAGTTTTCTATCGACCAAAAATTGCCAAAAATAATTGCATATTAAATTTAATTGATTTATGTTCAAATACTTAATGATATTAATAATTAACTCTTGAATTCTATTCCTTTAAATGTGGTTTTAAAGTCATTAATATGTCTTACGCCTTTGTCTCTGACTATAATGGAGTGAGCGATACATTCCCAGATGTCCATAGATAAACCAAAATTACTATTTTAATTTAATTGTGTGTTATTCAAAACTTTTCGTATAAGGACCATTAAATTCTTTGAACATGTTAATCAGAAGATTAGATAAAACATTAAAATTATACTAAACGCGCGGTTTTTAAGTGAAAAAAAATGTAGCGCCAACAATATTTTTGATTATTATCATCATCAAAATACATTTAAACAAAAATAACACACTCGTAAATGTCGTAAGTTGTAAAAATTATGGCTCCGTCATCAATTTTTTAACAAAAAAAAAAATGTAAGTATATTAATCAAAGTCGCGTTCCTTAGTTAATTGCTTATGGTTTCACATTAAAAAAAAAAACTATAAAAAAGAGTTGAATATTAAAAAAAATATAACCTATATAAATTAATGTTCTAGTTACGTTTAGTTTCTTGTAATTTGAATTATGTGACTGCTATTAAATTAATTTAAAAAAAAAACTTGATGATTATTGATTATGATAATGATTATGTGACGGCTTTATCAACGCGGCAGGTGTAGGGTTAACATGTCAACCGCCATTGATACTTCTATTATAGCATTTTTTTATAAGTAACGTATATGAGTTACGATTATATGCATTTTTGTAGTGAAATATTGATGTGTTATTAAAATATTATTAGTGGAGTAAAGTATATTGTTTTATACAAATGTGAATTAGCGCTATAATAATTTATAATAAATAAAATGATACATACTATCATTTCATATTTTCTATGATGCATTAATTATACAGGGTTACTGGGTAAGTCGACCTAGATCCGTTAAGGGCGTGCAGTACCCATCTTTTCTGACTGATTTTACTATGAAACAACCTACCCCAAACCTAACCGTTTTCGAAATAAACGAATGTTAATTTTTATTATAAAAAATGCCGATTTTTTACCATTAAATATGGTATTTCAAAATTAGTACGCTTAATAATTATTATTTTTTATTTTTTACATGCCGGTTAAGATGCTTCATGAACTTAGTAACCAAAATCCTACGTAAGTTAACTAAATACATTGTTCTGGACGATTAAAAGTTCAAAAAGTTATTTTAAAAAATTACAGTTTACATTTGTCTAAAGGATATTAAAAAAAATTGTATGGCAGACGTTCGGCAGATATGCCTAAAAACATCTACGTTTCATCAGCTATCCAACAAGGTATAACAATCTAGGGTCTTATTTAAACTCGTAAAAGAAATCTTAATTTCATAGGCGATAGTGGACGTAAACTAATTACGCTAGTTGATTATTCTTTGGCTGGCCCTAGAAACTAAAACAAAACAGCAGGTCAGTTTGTACAAAATAACATTTATTAACGTCCTAGATTAAAGTTCGTGTTCAACATGTCCGCCTCTGTTTTGTACACATCTTCGCATTCTTCTGCGAAACCCAGTTTTTAATACTCCACTGGTCAATCGCAAGACGCGATTGGATTTCGCCTGATTTTTAATGATTTTCCTTCAACCTAATTAGGGATATGTGGTTCCAGCATGATGGCTGACCTGCACATTTCCGAAGAAGTGTCAGACATTGGCTGGGCACAACTTATCCTCATGAATGGATAGAACGAGGTGGGCCTTTACCCTGATCAGCCAGAAGTCCGGATTTGACCCCCATGGATTTTTATGTATGGGGGCACATGAAGAGTCTCGTCTACAGCGAGATAAATCCAATTGCGTCTGTCGAAGAATTGAAAGACAGAATAATCAACGCAAACGAAATTAGAAGAACATTGACCACTGGAGTAATAAAAACTGGGCTTCGCAGAAGAATGCGAAGATGTGTGCAAAACAGAGGCGGACATGTTGAACACGAACTTTAATCTAGGACGTTAATAAATGTTATTTTGTACAAACTGACCTGCTGTTTTGTTTTAGTTTCTAGGGCCAGCCAAAGAATAAACAATTAGCGTAATTAGTTTACGTCCACTATCGCCTATGAAATTAAGATTTCTTTTACGAGTTTAAATAAGACCCTAGATTGTTATACCTTGCTGGATAGCTGATGAAACGTAGATGTTTTTAGGCATATCTGCCGAACGTCTGCCATACAATTTTTTTTTAATATCCTTTAGAGAAATGTAAACTGTAATTTTTTTAAATAACTTTTTGAACTTTCAATCGTCCAGAACAATGTATTTAGTTAACTTACGTAGGATTTTGGTTACTAAGTTCATGGAGCATCTTAACCGGCATGTAAAAAATAAAAAATAATAATAATTAAGCATACTAATTTTGAAATACCATATTTAATGGTAAAAAATCGGCATTTTTTATAATAAAAATTAACATTCGTTTATTTCGAAAACGGTTAGGTTTGGGGTAGGTTGTTTCATAGTGAAATCAGTCAGAAAAGATGGGTACTGCACGCCCTTAACGGATCTAGGTCGACTTACCCAGTAACCCTGTATAAAATGCATCATATAATAAACAAAATATAAATGGCAATGCGGCCAGCCTTTTGGACACGAGCCCCGCTGACAGCGATGCGGATGAATTTTTTGATGCATAATTTTGTCTCTTTTTTATTTTCTTTGTATATAGTTTTATTAAGTTTGTAAATATTTTAAATAAAATAATTTTAAAAACATCAATGCATGATTTGCATGTCTGTGAAAAATAACAATGTTGAGAAAAAAAAATTGGATTTAATATTTTTTAGATTGTAAAATTTCTTCTACGGTAACGTCTTAAAAATATCATCTTAGATACTTAATTTTATTTCTAAATCAAACACACTTTATAATTTGTATTCCAATGCTACCTACATCTAATCTACCTAACCTAATTCTAAGAACTAAACTAACTAAATAATTATTTTTTGTAAATAGCCGTTTACCTATAGTGCATGATTTGTTAGCCTATAAGTGATTGTTACACTTTCAAATGTTCATATGTCAATTCCAAATGTTATTTTATGTGTAAACAATTGTTGGCTAACCTAAATAAATAAAAAAATAACTAAACTTTAGCCTAAAAAAAAAAACTAATAAAAATTGTAACATTGTTAGAAAATAAACCACGTAACCACATCCTAACTCATTGCGTGTTAATACAGTTAGCTATCAGATAAGTTCCAACGGTTAACATCAACCAGGTTCACAATTAACCATTCAGATTGTAAAGATAACCGCCAGAATGCAAATTAAACGGACGAAAAAAATGTTCTCTACTGAGCACAGTTTTGTGGGCGTGTTGTGTAAAGGTACAGGTAACGATCTGTCATATTTCCTTAATAGATTTTCAACCTTATTGCTGAAGTATAAAGTTCAAAGTTGATTGGGAAAATTTGACAGTTTCGGTTCGCCTGATGTGCTGGCGTCTGTACTCTAATAACAAAATGACTTATTCTAAAGAAGATTGTTGAAATTGTTTAAATGATATGTTTAAGGTTTTAGAAAGGTATAATGATATCAGATTGGTACAAATGATAAGCGAATAATTAATACGAATGCTAATTCATTTTTTTGTTTTAACAAGCAATATAAGTAGGTATGTAAGTACCTTTACTAGTAGATGGGAAACGATTAGATTCGTTTAGGTTTGAAAACTTTTGAATTTGTGAACAAGAGTGTTCATTATATCAAGTATTTAATTTTATAGTGTGCTTTTTATGATATATGAAAAATTATAATTTCTATATCTACATTGCACCTATAATATATGTAATAACAAATAAAAAATCTAACTTTTACATTTAAGTGATAAATCTGATAAGATAAAATAATAATGGCGTCCAAGCCGATTGTTTACAATGTCATGGCGACTGTACCTTCTAAGGAAATCAACTAGCTACGCAGGACATATTATAGTGCACATGCACAAGTATTTGCGAAGACACACAGGTGCACTCTCTACTCCCTACCTCATTTAGTCTGATGAGTCGGCAATCCGACACGACCAGAGAGAGTTTGTATATAGGAGTGCGAGCGATATTTACGTACTCTCTGATGCACGGTTATTTCAATCACAAACTTCTAGACTGTTTTGACCGGCAATTTCGGCCCCAACTAGCAATGGAACCCGACACCACGTGATCAGAAGTTGCGCAATGCGACTACTAGGCCAAGTAAATAAAATTATTGACATATGGTTCAGTAACATCTTAAATTGTTGTTTCAGGTGATAACGACGTCTGCAAGTATGAAGGAAAGAATTACAAAGGCGAAGCGCAAGAAAATTCAATATCCACCCCCGAGCGATGAAATTACATTTAGTTGCACAAAAAACGACCAAAAAAGAGATGTGACCGGAATAAAACCGTGTCTCAAAAAAAGGACGTAAAATGAAATAATTATGTCATTATCTAACCATAATGATATTGTATCTCATTACAATTAAATATATTCCTCAGATCTTAATCGGGGTAATTAATAGGGGTCAATTTAGAGGTCCAATAAAACACATTTTTATAGTAAATTTTATGGCAAATAAGCAACCGTGGGTCTTTACATTGGATCAATTTATTGTTTTGGTCATTTTCGTTTTTAAATTAACTATTAGTCAGATTGTTGAGTAAAATTTAAAAGTTAAGCGTTTTATAGATGTTTTTATTGGGGAAGTGGAACGGAGCTTATACATAAATATGTAGGTATATCGTAAAAATCATTAAGGTAAGGGCCAGTTTCACCGGTTATGGATAGAATATTACAGATATGAAATTAGGTATATGCCAGATAAACTATCTGGAACTTATCCCTAACCGGGGAAACTGGCCCTTAGTGTAGTTATCATGGTAAGATACGTTAATATCTATTTATTGGTACTAAATTTATGCACTAACTTCTGCCCGCGGTGCCCCCCGCTTCTTAAAGAAACTACTTCCCGCACTTGGACAAAAATAATCTGTATGTTACTCAGTTGTATAAGCTATACTACTGTCAAGTTTCATCAAAATCCGTTCAGCCGTTTGGGCGTGAATATATATAAGTTAAAATCAATTACACACTAACTAGGAACACGAGATTTCAATTTAAAATACCAAATTATAATAAAATTAAATTAACCATCGTCTAACCGAAACAACTTTAACATAGGTGTTAAAAATTAATTACAATAAATTAAAATTATTAATTTCCAAACGATTATGCAAACCGCATTACGGACAGCTTTCTCTAAATTCCACCTTTTACCCTAAAATATTAAAAAGTATAGTATAATATGCAAATTAACGAGATGGTTTTAAGTTAATCGAGATATTAACACTACAACCCCTAATTCTAAGTCGTTGTTTTAACAAACTGTTAATGGGGTACGAGTTATCGACCTTTATTATAAAAGGCGATTTTGATCATGAGAATTTAGTAAGAACGTTTTGAAAATAGTTAGGATTTTTTTGTTTGTTGAAATCATACGTGTCTATAGGTAATATGTCTATAGGTTGCTAGGTCCCAATCTCGGGAACAGCTGAATTAATTACGCGAATTCTTTTTTTTTAATCTTCTTGAAGTATCCTCGTACTTTCTTAAAGACTTTCTTCTAGACAGTAAAAACTGGAAAATAAATAGAAAACAAAATTAAAGTCCCGACATCGGTACGAAGTTTGCCGGGTCAGCTAGTTTATTACTAGACAAATGTTCTACTGCAAGTTACAAACAGTAGGTAACATTATATTAAAAAAAAATGAGAATCACTTTTTTATACACGATCTGTTACCCCAAAGTAAGCTATTGATTAGCTTGTGTTATGTGTATGTCAAATTTCTGCTAAGTGCTAACTCATCATGAAAATCATACCAGCTTATGATATCATATCCTCTCCATCATTTCAATTGTCTATCCGAAGTTAAAATACCCCTACATCCGGGATAAACGTACCATCACCAAAACAATACCCCGGAAACTATAAAGAGATAGTTTTAATCACTAATTAAATATTATAATGTCTGTCAACATAAATAAAATTATTATCAAGTATCCCTACTTTACAAGTTTCCGTTTTTAGTGAAATGGAATATTTAAGGGTCAAATAGCCATCGAGTTAGCGATTTCACTCTACATAAATTAACATAATAAGTGGGTATAAATATTTATACACAAAAAAAACTATGTAATTAATGGTCACTGCAATCCTGTTTTTGGGTTAAAATGTACGGAATTACTCGCGATGGTTATCTGGTAATCGATGATCTTTTAGGGTTCCGCTGCATGAATAATAAACTCGTTGTTGAAATTGGAATTGACTATTTTGGTGCGTTTTTTTAATGTTTAAGTTTGAAATTAGTTATGTTGTTAAAGTTCTGATAGTAACTGAAATAACTCACTTATCACTACATAGTATAAAACAAAGTCGCTTTCTCTGTCCCTATGTCCCTTTGTATGCTTAAATCTTTGAAACTACGCAACGGATTTTGATGCGGTTTTTTTTAATAGATAGAGTGATTCAAGAGGAAGGTTTATATGTATAATAACATCCATTGCACCCGTGCGAAGCCGGGGCGGGTCGCTAGTATATTATTAAAGCGCATAATTTGAACATGTTGCTATTGAAGTAGGTACAGACGTCTGCACCTCAAGCCACTACAATCTGTTAAACGGTAATTTCCTTAATATATTTTCAACTTTATCGCTGAAGCATTTGGTTCAAAGTTAATTGGAGTGATTTGTCGGTTTCCTAGGTAGCTTGATGTGCTGGCGTCTGTACAGTTGACATAGATGTAATATAATTTTATTCGATATAGCACTGCATTTATTGCTATAATAAGTACCATATCCATCGTTTGATATACCACATTGAAAAAGGTTTTTGAATATTTTTCTCACTAATTAAGCAAACTAGGTACGTAAGACAGTGACGAAGTGACTAAATAAGAATTATTCAAAAACTCATCAAAAGTCAAAATCGAAAACCATCATGGCGATACCACCTTGTTTATTATTAAGCTTAATGACCATTATAAACGACTTGCATAATTTTATTGTTCACAAAATTACAACCTTTAACGAGCAATCAAAAACGCATATCAAATCATAATTACCTTTAATTAAACGTATGTAGGGAACCCAGCGCTTATTTTCGGGTACTTTTTAGTATAATATGTTGAATAATTCAACTATTTTTTCCCTCTATAACTATTTCAGTTCGTGTTCAGATAAAAAGCAAATTCATTAGACTTAAAGATAATTATGTTATGGTGTAATAAAACCTTTTTTTTCTCCGTAAACAAAGACATTTTGTTGTTGTGTCAGTAATTTTGAAAGATAGCAAAGAAAGGCAGTTGTATGCGTCCTTTTTGGTTGGTATGTTTACTGGAAACGGCTGGAATAGTTTTGATAAGATACCTGGCTAATTCCTTGTTATCTTTGTAAGTTTTGAAATATCTGTGTTCAGATCAAAATGTCAGGAATTTAGTGTAGATGACATAGTGGGCTTACATAGTTACAAGCTTGAAATAAAAAGACGTTAAATGTCGGACTAACAATGGCTTTAACTAAGCTGTTTTTTTTTGAGTCACAAATGTCGGTTTTAACACTGACTCACCACTTTATTAGATCGTTTATCGACTCAAGCGCATAGAAATAATCCTTTTAAAACTCCTATTGTAGATAAAATTATAAATATTTTATTTAAATTACGCTTAAAGGTGTTGAGTACACAAAGGAAACTCGCATTCACACTTTTTATTGGCATATCACGCGCATATCTTTGCGCTACTATAACTAGATACTAAACAATTATAATGCCATCGTTTTTCAAACAATTTTACACTCACGAGCAAACATCTAAATCGATTCAATTATTAATTTAAAAAAAGAACTCAAAAAAGGGTAAATTTCATTTTACACTCGGTACGAAAACAAGAGAAAATAACCTTTTTGAAAATGGCGCACAATTAGGTTTATAGATAAGTGGGGACATGCCAAAACATGGTGCTAATGACAGCATGACGGTTGACAACCTGACAGCCTAATGTGACAATTTAATTGCCAGCGAAATGCCACTAAGGGGGTAAATACACTGGCGTCAGTGTGACAACGCAACGAGACAAAAAAAATGTTAACAAAATACGCGTTTTTTTTAATTTCGCAACTTTATTTTTGTGAGGTTTCAGACTTATTTGGGGAGGAAATAAAATTAAAGTTTAACTATACAAATGACTGTCAAAAATAATAAATATATGTACCTACCTAAGTGTATTGGTTGCAACATCTAATTTAGATGACAAGACTAGTTTTAATAGTCAGCTAAAGAAAAAGATAACTTGAGTTTTAACAACCCTTAGTTGAGTGCTACGCTTGTATTAGGTACAACTTTTAAGTTTGTAGAAATTAATTTAAAAAAATGTTGCATGCACACACTGTTATTTAAATTAGCGGCGGTTATATGTTCTGGAAAACAATTATAGAATTCATGGAAAATTAAATAGCACTACATGTTTCAATCAATTTGAAAATAAATTGAACAAACGCCAGCAGATAAAGCTACTACAATCTGTTGCAGCAGATCAAGGTACTACAAATAAAGTTGATTGAAAAAAAAACTGTTTCGTGTAGCTTAATGTGCTGGCGTCTATACTACTGAGTGTAACCTACTATATCTATGTCACCACTCCTAAAATAGTCATGAGTTCATATGAAACTATGACCAAATTGTTAATCTTTTCAACACAAAAGTTTAATAATAAATATTTAACATTAAAAAGTAAGGCTTTAGCCCAGCTTTTTTGTGACACGGTACATGGAATACCTTTCGCATGCTATTTATTTCAATAACAAAAATTAAAAAATAATCTAAATCAGCACTAATTGTCAAGTTACACTGATGAACTTAACGAGATCAATTACCAACTTGACGATAATTACAAACGTCAACTTACAAACAATTTCGAAAAAAGAAACAACACTACTCATTATATTTTGAACTTCAACTCCTTTCTTAAATGTGACGAAAAGAAAAGAGGTAGTTCTTTTTTTTATTTAAAAATTTTTATTTCAGGCCAGCAACATTGTTATATCAATTGCGGCGAGTGACGTGACGTAATTACTGTAATAAATTTAAAAACAATATGGCGCACAAGATGGCCGCGATAGCCGATGTTCGCAATAAACTGTTTTTAATGACTGTGAGCACCTGCACGAATTTGTCCCCGAGACATCGCTTCTACCATTTATTATTAAGAAAGTAATTGTGAAAGTTTTAACTAATTATTATTTTTGACCGTTTTTAATCGTAGTGGCCCTTGATTTAAAGGCTGTAAATCAAACTAAAGTGTTTCCCTTTTCCAGCGTTTTGGTCGTTAACAATTAATTAGAATCTAAAATAATTAATTATTCCATTATTATTTTTTCTAATAAAATAAATTTATAACATTTTTTATTGCGCTTCACTCGACCAAAAAATGTTTACCTTATTGATACGATCTTTACAAATAAGTACGAATCCAAAGCTACATACTTTCGGCGGTGCGTTCTGTTCCACGCGCTCCTCGAAGAGATATCAGCAACGCAGGTCTGCCTGGGATGCGAGTTGGTCGTAAAAGTTACAGTAGCCCTGGCACACAGTATACGTACAGTATAGTATGTATGTATATTCTATCAAGAAAAGGCAAAGCCATTTCTATCAATGTCAACATTTCTTCTGCCTGAGCATGGCGCGACCAGTCAACTTGCATATAAACCTGTAAACTTATGTCGATCAAAGAAAAGAAACATTTCTTTGCTACTTGTCAAAAGAAATCTTACTTCAATCTGTCACTTATCTGTCATTATGTCCATTCTCCGGTAGACAAAACTTGTTTCTACGGTTGTCATGCTTAGCCTGCAAAAGGAACATAGTGAGTTTTAGTCAGTAAGAGTGACACTCCGTTCAGCTGCACCCTCAGCGGGTCATTTGATGATTTCACCCGAAAAAAAGCTGTATACTTATGTATGATTAAATAATCTTATGACCACAACGATTTAACGTTCTTGCAAAAGATTCTTCAGGGAACTCTAATACAAAGAGGTGCTTGGGAAATCGAATTAATTAGCGCTTCAACAGGTGGCGAAGATAACTCAGTTACGACTTCAGGCGTCTTTAATAATTCCATTTCTACTCGTCCGGAGAGTTTTAACGATTTTGCTAAGTGATGAACGAAATTTTGGATGCGGTATCAGGGTATACATATATGCTTTAAATTCGATGGAGTAAAAAGGCGTCGATTGATAGACTTACAATATTAAGATAGATGTGTGACATACAGAACCAGAGCTATGTCGTTTATTACCCTGAAATTGATAGACATGCATGATGAAAATATTACCTCACAATTTACAGCCCGCATCAGTTTCATAATCATTAGTTGCTCACTTCACAGTTCTAGTGGCAATTAGTCAAAATGTGCGACTAAAAATACTGCAGCACTATCGTGTAAGTCGTCAAATGGCTAACTTCATAGGGACAGAGTATTCGTTCTACATTCAAAATACCTTTAACTTTAACTACACCTGAAATGCCAATTGCCGCCTCCACACTTATCCACATCGTGACAAAATTTAAACACCCCAACAGTGTCTTTTTGTCTCAATTTACTTAAAGATTGCATTCCCTCCGTAATTAATGATTAGTCTGTTCCTGATTACCGCTAATTGTTGCGATTGTCTTGTTTGTGAAGTCATTTTAAACAATGTTTTTTTATTTTACTTTTTTTGTTGGTTGGTACTGTGTATTCGGTTACGAATTTATTTGGTTTAGTTTAAAGAGGATGTCGATTTGTCGAGTGTCGAAGATGCCAGCACATCAAGCTACTACAATATGTCTCGTTAAATAGATTTCCAACTTTATCACCAATGCATATGGTTCAAAGTTAATTCTAAAAGTATGTACGTTGAGTACGTTTGAATGGTTAGTCTATAATAAAATTTATTTCACCTCAAAAACAAAACCTATAACATAGTATCACTACATAGTATAAAACAAAGTCGCTTTCTCTGTCCCTATGTCCCTTTGTATGTTCAAATCTTTGAAACTACGCAACGGATTTTGATGCGGTTTTTTTAATAGATAGAGTGATTCAAGAGGAAGGTTTATATGTATAATTTTAGTATCAGCATTGCACCCGTGCGAAGCCGGGGCGGGTGGCTTGTACATATTATACAACAGAACATAAGCTAACAAAACTCCTTACATAGTACCATACTACCCTTCTTGGTATAATAAAAAATGATTTATATACGCCATGTTCTTAACGTTCACAGGGAAGGCGTTTCCTGCACCGACCACAGCACTTCCGATGTCGTGTTCCCGCCATTTTCCTCAACCAAAAGAGGTTATACTGTGAAAAATAAATATATATTATGTAGATGAAGGTTTGGGCGGTTTTATTTATCGGTTAGGTTAACATATAATATGAAAAGAGGACAGGAATAAAAGTTTTTTTTTTATTTATTTATGAATGAGTTTTATTTCAATACCTAATTTTGATGATGAGATTAGAGTCTTGATTTGTTAAGTTCAATTCTCAGTTCAGGCAATTTTTTGTATGTATATAGCTATCGTTCGTGTTTGTACCCACATACCGAGGAAAGTTCTTCCCTTACCCAGATAAAAAGCCAATACTTAATTCTAATGTGTTTAAGCTATATTAGGTACTTACAAATTTCATCAAAATCTGTTCTCTCTCTTTTCATTATTAAGCTATTAATAGGCTGACCATTACTTTGGCAATGCTGCCAGCCTCTTGGGCATGCTCCCAGTATACAGCTATAGGGATTATTGTTCAATGCTTTTTATTAAACATATATTTTTTACTTTTTATTATTTCTGTAAATAATATGTATGCAATTGTAATGTGTGTGCAATTAATAAAATATGAAAAAGAAAGTTGGATTTTTAAAGAACCTTCTTCATTATAATCGCAATTCTATAACATACAATAAGCACCATGGAGATTTTTCAGAACAAAATACCATTACCATTAAACATAGCTTTGTAGAAGGTGGTTGATAAAATTTATTGTACGCATTCCTAGAATTTATAGCTACCAAGAAATGATGGGGGTTTTTATCCCTTACCCCATTAGCTTAACCCCCCGTTGTTCAAATATGCTTCGAGTCGTTTGAGACACATTTGTTTAAAAGGAAAACGTTTATTGAACTCTGCGCAAAAAACAATGTTGCTATTTAACAATTTTTCCTTGTATTTCTTATGGCTTTAATGAGGAAAATAATTATGGTTTTACCTAACAAGAAATGGTATTGAGGTTGCAGACTTTTGATACTTGTTATATAAAGCACTAAGCTTATTCACAGTGACATTTTATTTTAGTATAGCTCACTTTAGCAGGAGGAGCTCGTAGCTAAGTAAAATCCGTACGGTTCGATTGATCGTAAGGTAAGGTAAACAACGCCTGGCACAGTCCCTGTATGGATGGGGGATCATCTTTTCCCGACGAGTTCCTTCGTGTCTCGGAAGGCACGTTAAATTGTTGGGTGTCGGTTATTTGTCCATATTTGGTAGCCGTTACGAGGCAGAAAGTCTGTCAACTTCGCAGTCGCAGTCTTCAGCAGTCGCTCTATGTAAAACTGGTACTGAGCTGCATCCTGGTTAGACTGTAAGCCAACCTTATCATAGCTTGGGAACTGACCAGGCATATCTCACTTTAACATGGTCATTATTGATTTTGAGTATAGTCTATATCGACAGTTATGTTTAAGTTGAACCTTAACATAACTGCAGGCTTAGCATCACAACCGTAGAAACAAGTTTTATCTATCGGAGAATGGACATAATGACAGATAAGTGACAGATTGACGTAAGATTTCTTTGACATATTTTGTAGAAATTCTTTCTTTTCTTCGATCGATATAAGTCTACAAGTGATAATATGTGAGTTGACCGGTCGCGCCATTCTCGGGCAGAAGACATGTTGACATTGACCGAAAGAGGTTTGTCTTTTCTTGATAGAATAGATATAGAATCGCCATGCTAAGCCTGCTGGAGAATTAATGAGGAAGATCGAGTATGAATGCTAAGATAAAATGGTGAAATGAAGGCAGTTGGTGTGCTAAAACCCGTAGATAATAAGTATAATACTATATACCTATATAAAAGAATCTGACCACAACCCACAAGACTAGCTTTATCAAACAGACTGTTTCCCCTGAAATAACACTAGGAAAAAAAGAAAGAAAGTAAGAAGGAAAGAAAGAAAAACATTGAGCATAGGATACAGTATTGGTATTAATGTGAAAGACGTCTCAATGTGAATAAGGAGGGTGTTCCTGTAGATATCTTTGTCTGCTGATACCCGCGGAGTAAAGATTGAAGCGTACTATAAGCTATAATATAATTATAGTATAGCAACAGCCTCTCAAATAGGAGTGTGAGGGTTCAAGGCCAAGTACTAATACAACTTTTTGTTAAGTTATTATGTACAGGCGACAGCACATCAAGTTACTACAATCTTTCAAATTTTTCTTAATACATTTTCCACTCGCTGAAGAATATGGTCCAAAGTTGAATAGAAAAATTGGTCAATTTTGGGTAGCTTGATGTGCTGCCGTCTGTACTTTTTATGTATGGCTGATCAAAGATAAAGGAGATCACGTTGAGGAAACCTGGACTAAAAAACCTAAAATCACCAGCTCGAAAAGTAAGTGTGATGATTAATGCTCAATCCTTCTCCATGTGAGGGGAGGCGTGTGTCTAATAGTGGGAAGATAAAAAGGCTGACATTTATATAGCCGATAGAAAACAATACTAGGTGTCTTTTTGAGGGTTCAATCTCCATTCGAAATTTCGCTAAGTTCCTTTAAGGGCAGCATTCTCAAAGCTAAACTATAGATAAAATACATACTTACCACCGCATTGCGCTGTTCGTCAGGAGATGTAATAAAGTGCAGTTATCTTAATAAGATTCTTATAACATCATCATATACAATCTGCCTAGCCTTTTCTTAGTTGGGATCGGCTTCCAGTCACACCAGGTGCACCTGAGTGTATCTATGTATATTGACCATAAAAATAAAGAATGTTAAAGGATTTAATAAAGAATCAAATCAAATTTTCTCAATCGACTTTGAACCATATCCTTCAGCGATAAAGTAGAAAATCTATTGAGGAAATTTTACAGATTTTAGTAGCTTGATGTGCTGGCGTTATGGAATGCAATAAATAATATGAATATCAATATGAATGTCGTTTCTTTAATCGTCCCCTTCCAATCAAAGCTTCGTAAATATACTCGCTTTGTAAATCCTATCTTACACTATCCAACTAGTCTAAAAGCGAATGTTTTCCCTATCCTTTGTTCCCGCCAGAAGAAACACTGCCGTTCACACATGAGTGCTTCCCTTTTTAATACCAGGGTGAGTTCTCCGCGGCAAAGGAATATTTCGTTTCTGTACTGCAGATACGTTAAAGATTAAGCTTTAAGATGGAACCACTTTTTCCTTTAGTTTCCTTTTGAGGAATTTAATCTGTGCATGTGTGGTGGTTGCGAAGAGTTTTTTGTTAAGACGACCCCGTTGGCGTAACGGTTACCCACTCCAGACTGCCGAGTTGAGGGTCCCGGATTCTATTCCCGTTACGGTCGAAATTTGTGTGATGAGCATACTTATTGGCCGTGGTCTGGGTATTATACTCAAATATATAATATTATGTGTAAAGTACATATATGTGGTTTTTCTGTTGTGTTTGTACCCATAACACAAGCTAACCAAGCTTACCTTGGGGCTCATTACTCAATTCTTATGCTGTAGGTACATAAATATAATATAGAATTAAAATAATATAAAATACATACAAAAAATTTAGTTTTATTGTTAACTTGTATGCAACATAAAATAGGCTTAGCGCAGGAACTACATACTTTGGCATCACCATAAAAGCCTGTAGCATTAATAGGCTATCTTACACTTAAATATTTTTTCAAATCGGACCACTACTTTCTGAGATTAGCACGTCCAAACAAACAATAAAACAAACTCTTCGGCTTTACAATAATTTATATTCGTACAAAAAAACAGCTGTTTTTTCTTAATCTTGTTGTTAAAAATTCGCTTTTTCATACTTACGTAAAACTATTTAATTAGGTCTTAGAAGAATTAAAACATTATTCCATTGACTCTTGTTACCTACAAAGAAAAAGAGGTCCGACACGTTTCACTGTTACAAATAAGTATGTATATTATATATCCAACCTTAAGTAAATAATGTTAAAATGTAATAGAATAAACATCATCGTTTTATATGTTAATTTTACAAACCATGTTAAATGGGACTGTTACGGCTTATAAGGATTTAATGTATGGAGAATAATTCAATTAAACATGGTCATTGGCCTATTAAGGACCAACAAAAAACTTAACACTAAAAGCAGCATCCACACACATTTTATTTCTGCACTTTAAACCATTTAATAAAATAAATAAAAATAGAAAATTTTAAAAATAAATGAAAAACTTAAGGCAAAGTATCCGAATGCACATTACCGTCGGCAACTTCAAAGAGATAACACCCGACGGCGGCACTTTGATCTCGCCGCCCGACGGTAAAACGTCTTTGATGTCACCGCATTGCATGGTTATACGCTGTTTTCTTAACACAATTATTTCTATTTATAAAATAATAGGTCTATTTCTGTGATTTATTTAATTTTTAACTAAAATGATTTATTTATCTTAATTAGGAACAGCTAATTAAGAACACCTTTAAATCAAAAACTTTTATAAAATAATCTGAAAATACCGTCGCGACCAAGTTATGTTACAAACAAATATTACAGAAAAGAGAATTTCAGGTTTTAACTAAAACACATAGGTATGCAATTTTGGTATTTTAAGTAAATTATTCTACGATGCAAAATACATAGTTAAACACTCTAAGGACACGTATACAATACCCAGAATTAATCTAAAAATCTGCATACTTACATAATATTATTTGGCGAGGCAATAGATTGCAAAATACAAAATACCAATTTAATATTGTAATGTCTTTAAACTACACAGCTAATTACTCAACCCTGAATAACTTCAAACCCAAATCCAAAAAAATTACAATAAAAAAAATATGACACCTACTAAAAAGATAATATGAAAATCTTTTGTCTTTTTTCAACCCTATCTCAGGCGACCCAGTTTGTCGGAACTGGGGTGAAAGTTCAGTCGTGGTCAAGGTGAAGAAGGAGCCCATTAACGTCTTCCACTTAGAACAACTTGGCAGCACCGCCTTAAGATTTGTGGTAGGAACAAGCAGTCTTGGTCGTTGAACCGTGAATTTTTGACTGAGATTCAATTTTTAAGGCCGTGGCCCCAACTGTTAGCGGCCGACTGAGTAAGCCGCAAATTTGTGGCAAACTGAAATTTGATTTAGCTGCAAACTCTAAAATTTCGTGCGTCGCAAGCGACTAGAACCGGTTTTGGTGGGAGTCGGCCGCTTACTGCTATAGTCAGCGCGCGTAACGCTGCAAACTGCGTGTAGTGAGCGCAAAACTAGCAGACTGTGGACACTCCATTTCAAATATATGGAAGGGCGTACTAAATCGGTACGCCGCAAACTCAGTCGGCCGCTAACAGTTTGCCTACTGGGGACACAGCCTAAGGGTTAAACTTTTTATAACTCTTTTTACGTATACTATGTACTAGATATCTTATTGAATAGTAAGTTTACGCACATTTTACAAAAATCCCCATTATCTTAGATTCGTTTATTCAAATTAGGCCGATAAGTCAACACTTTTTGAACGTCAAAACAAAAGGCAGTCCCCAAAACGCCCTTTCTTATCCAGTTCCTATGTGTTTTGCTGAGAAGAAGAATTGGTGGTCGCCTGTCAGTTTGTTAATTTTGAAGATTACGTTAAAAACAATAATTCACAAAATAATTTCGCTTTAATCTGTTTTTTTTTTTTATTATTTTCATAATGTGTCTTGTTCCTAATTTACCCAATACCCTATCTTGTTGCTACAGAAATATGACCCATTACAATATCATTTCAAATTTTCTCACCTGACAAGTGAAAGGCACTTAGCAGATGCTATTATATAACAAAAAAACTACAAGCAACTAGAATTTAAAGTAACAAAATGTATAAATCACAATTAGTTCCAAGTACCAAAACAGTGCGGGCGCAGTTCACAAAGTTGGCTAAGTAATAAGATAATGAAGAACAGCGGGGTCGAGCTACGAATTAAAACGGGAGATGTGTGCCGCAGTGGTGGGACCACTTTTTCACAACTTTTGAATCCTGAATCTTAGCATTTTTATTATTAATGTTTTCGATTCACAAAATTTAATGGTTTTTCTATATTGGAAATAAAATTTCTAAATAGACATAAATTACACCGTTTCCAATAAGATTGTTTTATTTACTAGAAGTTGATACATATAATCTTCTTTGGTAGTCATTCTTATTGTCATATCGTTTTGTGGTAATATGCAATGTTGTATTAATTATTATTTCCCTAATTAACTTATGTATGAAAATAGCATTTAATATAGAAAACTTAATTCTAGTAAAGTTACACAATCTCAAATCTACAACCATGTTAGACCGTTACAAAGGAATTAATACGAAGTGGTCCCTCTAACTTGACGCACATTTTCCTTGTTTATTTAATGAGTGAATCGGAGAGACGACCTCGTTATGACGTCACTACTTCTTGAACATCGACCGGAGTGGGACAGAATATCTTCCAATTAGTACGCGAGAAAGAGATAGAGATGTCCCCTGAACTTGAATGAATAGATTTTCTTAAGTAGTCCGTTTTCTTCTAATGAAAACGAAGCGAAGATGTGTCAATGAAAGTTCAGTTTTAAACACTTTGCAAGGTTTTCAAGGTGAACGGTATTTTAAGAAAAAGTTGGTTCTCTTGAACGATATTTTTTTTTCTCTTTAAAGGAGTCTGGTATACATGAAGTATTTTGTGAGAGAGTTTTGACCTAAGAAAGCTATCGTTGACTTGTAGTTTAGACGTTGCAGTTTGGAGATAGTATTTACTTTCCAAGAAATCTTTTCTTGTTTGAAAGTTTATTCGTAGTTCGTGTTTATATGTAGTTTTTAGTTTGCTTTACTTGTTTAATTGTATTAAAGATTTGTATTTACTTAGAATATTCTCAGGAATTTTGTCATACTGCACTTTGAATGCGACTATACATGAACTGTTATTTTTTTATTTAGGAAAATATTATTTTATTTCTCAATAGAGCAAAAAGAAGTTCATCATCATCATCATCAGCCTTTTTATCGTTCCAGGCCATCTTTCACACAGAGAAGGATTGAGCGTTAACCACCACGCTTCCTCAATGCGGGTTGGTATTAGAAGTTACTTAAGAAAAAACAATAGTATTTCATGTATTTAAGTAAAGTTTATTTTACACAACACACTGGTCTTACTTGTAAGTAAAGCTTTCTTTAGTGTGTTTACAATTTAAAACATACGGCTAAGCAGCGGTCATTTTTAGATCGCAAACGCGACGCGAACGTAGATATAGGTAAGCTCTAGTATTTTAATAAATTCAATATATAAAAACCACGTTGAATTATCGATATAATTACAGTCTGGGTACACGACGTATCTTTTTTCGAATTTTCTTCTAAATTTATGTTGATTTCGTTACCAACGTAAACCCATTTCACGATTTCTTTTTTAACATTCGTGTAGCTGGGTGACGTATTCATAGTCAGGTTAGTTGTTCGGTCTTATACGAAATTTGAATGGGCTTATTGGTATTATAGAGATGTTGGTTTATATTTATAAGTTTATTGGAATTAGATGTAATTATGTTGCTAACGAATTTATAGGTCTTATTCAGTTTTTTTTACGTCTGTTAAATATTTTGTTTTTCATTTAGTATAATTGTTAATTTTACCAAATGAAGATAGGTTTTCAAATGCATCCTGTTAGATTACATCAAGATAGTTTGGAAAAGGCTAAGAAAATAAATTGCACCACATGTAAACCTGTGCATTAGTATAAGCAATATTTATGTATTCTTCTATTGTAACCTTATGATGTGAAGAATAACAAAGTCATACAACAACAAATAACAACAAATAATCTATCTATTGAATAAATTCTTTTTAGGCATGTTGTATTAGAAGAATGCCCCGTTGGTCTAGTGGTCGCAAGGCGCGACTGCTGTGCACGGGGTCTCGGGTTCGAATCCCGGGTCGGGCCGAAATCGCTTTGTGGGTTTTGAGAAACTTTCACAAAGCAGCCTGGAGTCTGGAAGTTGGTGATTGATTCACCCGTGCATCGGAGAGCACGTAAATGTCGGTCCTGCGCCTGATCTCTCTCCGGTCGTGTCGGATTGCCGTCCCATCGGATTATGAGAGTGAGGGAATAGAGAGTGCACGTGTGTCTGCGCGAATGCTTGTGCACTATAATATTTCCTGCGCAGCTGGCTGATCTCCATAAATGAGAACGGCCGCCGTAGCCGACAATCGGCCTGGATGCCATCAAATCAATTAGAAGAATCTCATGCTAAAACGTTTAAAAAACTGTCAAAACTGTAAACTGGTAAAGGTAAATATTTTTTTTCGAAGCAGATTTATTCGCTTACCTGCACTATAGATACGGCCTGAGCGTTTTTCATTAGGCTACGATCACATTAGGCGGGCGGACAGACGGCCCGGATTATTGGATCCGACGGACGAAAGACTTCGATCCGTTGCCTTTTTTACTTTTTTTTTCTCTTTTTTTCCTCCCAGGCACCGTCTGGAAAGCCTTTTCCTCTTATTTATTGCTTATACGAAGCCCAAATTGGATATTTGTGAAAGGTTGAGTCGTTCGCCGATAGAAAATATTAGTTTTTTTTTGCGTTCGTATTTTTTTTGTATTTTTTTTTTTGGTCTGCATTTGTATTTAGTATTGAGTCGGTAATGTGGTGGTTTGTGCGCCGTATTTAATCTGATGGGATTGGTATTTCGTTTTTGTTTGTTGACTGTTGAAGACTTAGGGGTCTTGATCAGAAATGGTTACATTCCTTGCTCCCAGAATCCAATAACTGAAGAAGTATTTAACAGAAACAAGATCTTATTAGACTGTTTTTTTTTAATCTAACATGGAATGTACGAGTAGAGTCACGTGCAAGAATATGAGGGAGCATATTAATTTTTTAAACGACTTTTTCTTTCTTAACAATCAAGCATAACTTAAATAGTCACTACTTGGTCTCGAGTCAGACATTGTAACCAATGTAATTTTATAAAGTTTTTATTATGTACTTTAATTTAATTTTCGACACCAATTAATCATTACAAGTAAATGAAAAGATTTAAGAAGCCGTGAATGTACTTTAAAATCTGTAACCGCCAATCTGCCCAGAGCAAGCGTGATGATTTGAAGCTCAATCCTTCTCTGTATGAGAAGAGGTCTGTGCCCAGTAGTGGAACAGTAAAAAGGCTAATTATAGCACACACTGAAATTCACTTTTGCCTATATATTTGAAATAAGAAATACACATCAAAACCAAAAAAAATATATAAACGAAAAATATACCATTTACTTCACGACAATCTAAAATAAACACCAAAAAAAACTGAACTGGGTACATTTTAAAAAGTAACTAAGATTTAAAAAAAATGCACCAACAACATCACACCTTAATTTTGGAAAACCACAAGCAGACGTTTTTAAGGGCTTGTCTCATTAGCGGCTGAGAGTGCTCTCGTCGCCCCGCTAATTAAAAGATTTTGATGCTAGTGCGCATAATAGTCGCATGACGAAAAGTCGCAAAAAATAGTCGTGATTTCGAGACGAGACAATAGAATGCTAGTTGAAATTTGAATTCAGGGATCCTTTAAGAATTTGTTTAATTAGAATTTTAAATTGGAATGATTTTTTTGGTCTTGTAGGATACTAGGATATAAGTATGATATGGTTCTATAGGATTATTTGAAAGTTTCTGATATTCAAGAACTAGTAATTTACTGACCTTTTTCGTCATTAGATCATTAAGTTAATCGTCTTGAAATGTCTCGTTAAAGTTTACTTAGACTTCACTCAAAAACAAACTTAATTTTATTAATGTTGTTTAAAGAAACCAATTCATCTTCACCCTTGACATCGCGCAACTGACAGCGGCAACGTACTTGCACCTAATTTACGAAAAAAAAAACTGCAAAACACATTACACGCCGCAGAAAATTCGCCAAAACTTATCAGCCGAAAGCCACGGCACAATCCATCATCATTATGCCAAAACTCGCCTAAATTCAATAAAAAAAAAAACTTTCCTCCGACACCCCCATCTAGCGGCGGTGGCGGGAACTTCAACATGAGCCCCCACTATGCCGGGGGGTGGGCGCCACCCCACGTCGTATCCCTTTTTTCTTCCCTCCACACCCTTATCCATACCTGAGCTTTCTTTATCCGTAGACTGAACTTTTTATTTCGTTCCGTCTCTTTCCCACATGTGGAGCAAAACCGTACAATTGTGACAGGCGATTATCCGTCCCGTTCTGTTGCAAAGAAAAAAATCTGTTTATAAAAATGAGAGCGTAGATGTGTTTGGGGCACGGCTCCATTGGACGTAGGGGTAATGTTTCATACACGGAGGGGTGTTTTTTATACGCGTTTGTGTTGAAAAAAAAAAATGCACCCCAACAGAAAGCGAACTTCTTTTAGGTACCTACGGATATTCGTTTCGTTTCCAATTTCGATAACAAAGCTTATATTTTTTTCGTCCGCTTTTCGCATTTCTTTTGTGAGTCTCCTCGAAATAATTGTGCGGGTGGTTGCTAATTCGTTTGCGTATTATTTTTTTCATAAATATATCTCAAAGGTGAATAGTCCTGTATCTAATGTTGGTTAAATCTGAGATGTTCATATGCTCGGCTTGGTCCACAAAGACGGGATTCATTAAAAATATGAATGGTTTCTGATTAAAGATGTTTGATCTGTACGTGTTTGATGTCTTGCGTTCGAGGTATTTGCTATTACTGTTTCTCAGATAATTTTAAGAGGAAATAAATTATAGGATTGGATGCAACGAGATGTAATTTAAAGCTCATGGCAAATTTTAATCAAGTATGCTTCAAAAACTGTGTAGGCAAATACTTTAATCATTGGAAGTGCTATCAAATAATTGAAAATGTTACCTATTGCTGATAGACCTGGATAGATTCTAAGGTTTCATAATAAGATGATGTTTAAGTTACTATAAGTACCCACGTCCAGAGGGAACTACTTCGTGCACCTGGAAAAAAGTAGCCTACGTTCTCTGTTGGGCTTTAGATCGTCGATGTACCCTATTAAATTTGGTTTAGCAGTTTCGGCTCTGGAACGCGAACCAAATTGTATAGTTCGGTAGAAACGGCGTTAAAGTGCTAGAGACAAACATAGTCACTTTTGCATTTATAATTTATTTATCTGTTCAATATGTCATAAGTTAACAGACAATTATCCAAAAAACTTATTACATTAAAAATTTCGTAAGGCCTTATCTAAATCTAATAATATCAGTAGGGAATAAACAACATAACCACATGAGCCTAAATACCTACCAATCATTCAATAGGCCTACTTTTCTTACAACACAAAACAAAAATAGTAAGTACTCATTTTTTTTTACTTTTCCAAGTGTCGGCATCGGCACAGTACCCTCGCGACAGGGATCAATCAAACACAATCTGTAGCCGTGCATTGACCAAAACTCCCCCACTAACCGCAACAAAGACCCCGAGCGGTCAGTGGGTTAGTTTTCGCGTTGGACATAGATAAATCTGTACAGACGCGACGGTATTTTAAGCGTTTTTAATCACTACAAAGACGACTTCTCTGGGGAACTGTGTATGAGTAAGTAGCATTATAAATAAATATACTTTCTAGGAACATGGCTATGTGGACCAAAGTAATTTTTTTTCGTAGGAAATCATCAAATGACCACATGCTGCGCCGACCCCAAATAAACTTGAATAGTGTCTAAAATATAATGAGGAAGTTCGCGTACACGTAAAATCAAAACAATAACATGCGAGTATGTGAGTTAAATTAATCACCATACAAAAAAAGAAAAAAAAATCAAGCATTACCTACTGTTTTTGGCATGGAGAACCAAATAACGAGTTTTGGGCTTCAATATACGTCGACACTCTTGCAAATTCCCATTCCACGAGCTATGCCGATATAGCTGCTGCAGCTGCCGAAACCTTCAAATGGTGGAAATGTAAACCTTATTAGCAATTACTGTTAGAACCATTTGGAGACAAAAGGATCTAAAGTGCCCACAAACTCTTTCAAGAAAAAGCGAGCGTTTAGTGGAGTCCACACGTGACCAAGGAACTTACATAACCAGCCAGAATTTTAGGCACGACCCTTGCTGACGACAATAAATAGGTGAATCATTATAATTTCGAAAGCCACATTGGTATAGGTACTTACAAGAATTTGGTGGAGGTGGAGGTATCTTCTGCTGGGGCTGCGGGTTGTTGGTGGGTTTTAGTCAGTAAGAGTCTGATACTCCCTCCACAGCGGGAAGGGTTATTTGATGATTTCACGCGAACAAAAAAGGTGCAGTATCGTAACCACGACCCACCACAGCAGTAAATTCTGAATAAAAAAGTGGTGGACGACGTAACGGGTGCCCACTAGTTAAGCGACTTAATATAATCACCACAGCTATATTGTGTCCACTTAAGGTTCCGTTCTTTCACCCTAAACCATTTATTAAGGATGGGCCATTAAATACACATTTGCATCGTGACACCGGTCACAAAGTAATAAAATTAAAAGCTGTATTGCCTTCAAAATGAGCTATTGTTATGATATTTTATTTAAAAAATTGTCGCACTGTCGTCTTAGCAGGTGCAACCCTTAAATGGATTTTGGTGAAATTATAATTTAATAAAATACAAAAAATGTGTTTTTTTTTCATTGTTGTGGCAACATTTTTTTTTCGTTTTTATAAGTAATTGCTTGTAGTGGACAGGTTTTTTTTTTATTGTAGATTGTAATTTTTATGATTGACTTGTTTGAACACATTTTATGTGGTTAAAAAAAATACGACATGAAACGTACGTTGTGACAAGATAAAGTTTTATGTTTGTTGTAAAATGCACCTATAAAGTTTTTTTTCGAAAACAATGTTATCAAACTTTGCAGTCGACGGAACTCATAATTAGTCAAACGTAATACAACCTATACATATCACAGATCGCATTTTTTTATAAAATATAAACTCAACATTTTTACACTTAAGTGTATAAAGTATGAATCAAAAAAAGATAAAAAATATAATTACAATAATACCTAAAAGTGACTTAGTAAGTGAGTCACCATCTGCCATTTTTACATGACTTAGGCAAGACGGCTGTGCTGATTTGTGCTGAACATGATTAGCGCAGTCGCTAGGTGGGTGACTATCTTGTCATGACAAGTTTTTTTCAATATTTTATTCTGTATTAATTAGGGATTTTTACCCACGGGGAAAGGAAACCATGTTTTAGAAATCACTTCTTCCAAATCATATGAGTGCTTACTTTTGTAAATTCACCCAAACAACAGCAGAATGTCATCACCAATGAGTTTAAGATAGCGGAGATATGATGCGAACACCAACTGTTTCTAATACACCATTGCAATAAATACATCAAATAAAATACATTCTCTAAAAGCACGTGCTAAAAAAAAAACTTTCAAGACAAGTGCATCACAATACAATGTCAAAATATTACACAATAACATTGGAATTGAAAAGATCGGTTTACAACAAGCAGAAATTGTTCCCCCGATCAATCGATATGACACAATGCAATCGAATAGGGCGTTCACAATTGAATCGATTTTTAACGCGAGTCAAGTGGTTACCATTCATTCGATATTAGTGCTGATCTTTTGTCGATTGATATTAGGGCTGTCGATATGATTTGGGTATTTAGCTATTGTGTTTTTTTTAGTCACGCCTCCTTGTTAAGGTCCGAATTCTATGGAAAAAGAATTTGGTTTGGGTTTATAATTTATCGATATAGGAAGTGAGAAAAAGTGACGTATTTATTTTCAAATAATATATTTGTTTTGAATAATGTTTCATTGTAAACTAAATTAATAACATTTTCATATAAAAAAGGGTACTATCATATCTAGTTAATATTATTACAAATAGTCCTACCGTTAGTTTTTTCCTTAATCAAATCTATGCAAATAAATACAAAACAAATTGCAATGACAAATTACAAATCAGATGTGTGTATAAATTAATCCTTATATGCGGAAATATCTTTATCATCAGAAGTTCCCAGGCGTATCTTCACACGAAATATATTAGGCCCAAAATAATTTGCATAAAATACACGACTGCATTTTAGAAAAATAAAAAGTAGCGAACACTTTATTAAGAACTAGTTTATAATGAAAAAGTTCTTCAATTTCACTTCCTTATAAATATTTATTCATCAAATAATATGCAAAATACTGTAATTATAGGGTTAGTAAGAAATGGGTTAGTCAATTTGCATATTAACCCTTCAATGCTAAGTGTAAGAAGTACAATCGTAGCAATATGCAAAACTGGCATAAAAGCCAGCGAACGTAAGTTGAATTTCGAATAATTCCAAAAGTTCGTTCCGAAATTTAAAAATTCATTTAATTTTGCAAATTTCACACCTTGAGCTTGGGGAAGCGACAGGTTTAAAGACGATTGCTTTAAAAAATAAAAACTTGTCGCCATGTGACGGTTTTTTTTTGTGTAATGTATAATAATTTTGTGCAATTTATGCACACTGCTCGTTAGACAATTAGCAAGCAGATGTCTGTTTAAAATTTATTTAGCTACCGGTTCTAGTGTGGGAAATGGGGTGCCTTCCGTAATGCCTCGTTTAATACTTAATTTTATGCTACAATGTTTCATAAACTCCTAGATAAACGTGTTAGACATATTGATACTCGTTTTTATTACTAACCTTTTTAGAGTCTCATTAGGGTGATACTATACGTAATACCATAATGACGGTGTTCGATAAGTATTTTGTGAGAAAATTAAATTTAACTCATTTATATTCTGCAGAGGTCGTCGAAATCAACTTGCGTGTGAAGAGGGCTTAAAAGTTTTTTGGAAAAAAAAAGTTTAGATTAACATTGTGAACATCGGAAGTAGGAAATTATTCTTAAGTATTTATTTAAGGTAAAATTACATAAATTGTTTAAGTTCCAAGCCATTACTGTGTCATCGCACCCTTTATTTGTGTCGCATGAATTTAATAATACGCCGATTAAAATAATAACGTTACAAGATACAAAAAATATGAATTCTGTTCACTGGTTTTGACTCTACAGTCAAAATGATTTAAAAAAATATTCAAATCACAAACCAAACATTTTTGAATCCTGACAAAACAAAAAAAAACAATGTCGCGAAAAAAATAACGCACAGCTGCACCAATTTGAAAATAGAGCTAATGATTAAGTATTATTCATAGCGTTACCGGTTTTAGTCGAAAAAAAAAATACTAAAAAGGCCAATAATGATATGCGTGGCCCACTTTGAAAAGACAAAAAAAAAACAATATGGCGACGCATTCGATTTGAATATGGAATGCTCTCTCAGGGATATCTGTTACAAAATTCATTTGAATCACAACATGTAATGTCTAAGGACAGATAATGTTTTTTTACGCGATATTTTAATGATGGGTACCCTTGGGAAGGACATGATAATTTATGCTAAAAGGTTTGGACTGGTTATGGCACTTCCGTAAGTAGTTTTCAAGGAAGAGTTTATGCAATTATGGTGTGATGTTTCTGTGCTTACATTTATTTTATTACAATAGAGATACCGGGCAAAAAAATACGGGAATATCATCTGAGGGCACGGGAGTGCCCCAGCCAAGTCTCAAGCAGAGCAGGCACGGCCGTACCATCTTTTCTCGAAGCGATTCGCGGCTATTTAAATATTTTACTAGTTATAACCGCCTCGAACCGGTTTAAAAAAAATGCTAATAAATGTTTAGATTGAAGGAACATATAATTAATTTATTTTTTTGTTAAAAGAAAATGCTCAAAAAAGGATATATAAATTATTATAAAGCCAAATAAAGATACAGCACATTGCCTTTGCACTTATTAATACATGAATAAGTAATTTTCACAGGTAGCACTTAGTACCGTACTATCGAGTATACATAAAATGCCAATATTCAAGGAAACTAACCCAATATATGTTTTATTCATAAGTTTAAACACTTTTCTAATTTACCTACACTTGTGAACATATAAGGAAATACTATGTTTATAGTAACAGATAATCTATGACTTTATGTTCTGTAGGCGGACTTCAGACCAGCACGATTTTTTTTGATGCTGGCAACTCGCAGTTCAGCCTATGAGGCTGTTTACTGCTTAACCGGACAGGGCCCTGTGGTTGCCTAGAAGTTAAGTCACCAGTACGCGCCGCGCGCGCTTGGTGTCATCGACCTTAAGTAGGTTTGCACATAATTATTTGTCTTTTTATAAACTTGCAGTAAGATAAATCTACTAGTCCAACCTAAATTTCTTCAATCCTAATAATCAAAGCTAAAATTTAAAATTATTGTCTCAGAATTCTTACAAACAATGTATAGCATTAAGGCAGCCCGAGCAAGTAATTACCTAATACTTGTTTTGAGGCTGCCTCAATAACGAAAGTAAGTAGGTATCTGAAATTTCCAATAAATTTTTTCAAGCGTAAAAATTGTGTATTTAGCTTGTTAGATACATAATATTGTCTTCTTTTGAACTGGTTAATAAAGTTCAAGTAATGTTTGAGTTGTGGCAGATGCATCGAGAGTGCGCGTGGTAGTGTGTGCTCCGTCATAATTAATTAATAAGATATTAGATAATTATGTAAACGAACATAAAAAAATAATAATAACATAATTTCATATAACGATATAGTAACTAGGAAGTATATAACAAGCTACACTAACTGACTAATATTCTTTTTGATATAATGATTTACGTTAAGAAATTTATAGTAAGTTGAATTAATATTAAACTACATGTATTAAATAGAGAAAAGAAATACTTGGTATTAATATTAAAAAAAAATTTTTTTTTTTCAATTATTAATTCCTAGCCATATTTCGAAAAAAAAAAATCCCTACTGAAGTTACATAGTACATTACCTATTAAAAAATATGTAATGATTTTATTATCACCTACAATGAAATTATTAATGACCAATATTTTAAATTACATTACGAGTTAAAAACAAAGTGTACCAACCAACTCAAAAACCAAAATAACATTCGATAAACATTCGTAAAGGCGTAAATACGAAAATAATTATTCGAAATAATAACACAATTTGATACGGTCGCCGCTTAACCCTTGCGATGCTGCGTATATGCAATTTGCATATTTTTTTCTTAAACGATTTTTTTTTCTTTAAGAGCCTCCTGTGATTATTTTATGCGAGCACAATGCGAAATTATAACAGTAACGCGTTCACATGTTAATAAGTTTTTTGTTCGAAACATTTGTGCCTTTTATTTAAATCCGTTAAAGTAATGTTGGCTGCGGAACAGATGTTTTTGGCATAATAAATTTATTTTGGTTTTTATGCGTGTTGATGTGTGTGTGCGTGTTGTGTTACGGTAATATGTAATGTAACTATTGTTCGTTTGTGGGTAAGTAATTACGTAAATTATTAATTTTACACGGTTTATTTAGTTTTAACAAGGTGTGGAGATCTTAAGCTAATTACAATTTAGCTAATATGATATAAGAAATGTTAACTGTGCTGTTTGCTACTAACTCTGTAAAAGTGTTGATTTCAACCTATTTGCAAATTAAATATCATTTATTGATAAACTAGTGATCAGTTTTATATTTTCCAAGAATTAACATAAAAAAAACACTATGACCTGAGTTTGTGTCATATATTGTTTTTAAATTCTTATCTTTTTTTTAATTGAATACCCCATTGGCGTAGTTCTAACCACGCCCAACTGCCGAGCTGAGAGTCCCAGGTACGATTCCCGGTACGATCTACGTTCGTGCGAGGAACACGCCTCTTGGCTATGGTCTAGGTATTATAATATTATACCTATGTATTTATTTTTAATTTATCAGTTGTGTTGACACCCATAACACACGCTAATCAATAGGTTACCGTAGTCTAAACGACCGTGTGCTAAATGGTATCCCAATATTATATTATATTTAATCCAAATTAGTTGCTATTTTAACACATTGATTGCACGAATTTGTCAGCTGTCAATAAATTATACCAGTTTCAGAGACATATAGTAAGTTGTATGAAGCATGTCATTTTTATTCTAGACATGTAAAAAACGTCAGCATAGGATTATCAAGGTATAATAACAAGTAAATGTGAGGTTCGCATGAGCGATTTTGCAGGTGATAAAAGTGTATTTTTTTCAATTTTTATAACTTCATCATCCATCTAAATTATGGTTTTATCAAAGTGAATTAATAGCGGTTTAGTAAAAATAAAAATGGATTACACGATAGCGGACAGTTTAGAGGCGTGGTAATTGCAACAATTATGTCTGACGTAGGTCACTCTTAATGAAAGAGACGCGACTGTTTGAATTATTTTTGTTCTTTTTTATTACATTTTTGTTTTAACTGTACATGTAACTAAGGAGCAACTATACTTGTATATGTTGATCTACTTTTGCTTAAATGTGTTACTAATTATAAAAATTTGAAAAATAAAAATAAAAATATTATAATCATTAACCCGTTGTATGCCGGAGCGCACATATGCACGAGACACAATTAATTTTCTATTGTCTTATTATTGCCGGCATACGAGAGGTTAATGTGAAGTAAAGGGTTAAAGGTTCTGTGGGCGGTGAATATTAGGTAGCTCACTGTGTGTACGTCTAAGGACGACCGGCCCGTGTCGGCGGCGCGTCCTGTTCCACGCGCTCCTCTAAGAGAAGCCAGCAAAATTGGAGGGGCCTCGTACCACGGCCCAGGCACACAAATACCTCCATTAACATAGTGGGTTTTAGTCATTAAGAGTTTGACACTTTCTCCAGCTGCACCCTCAGCGGGTGGAGTCATTTGATGATTTCTGTTACGTCGTTACGTCTAATTTAAGGGCTTTAAGCAAAATTTTAATAAAAACCAGATATCAAATTAGGGCTCCGCATGTTAAGAACATCCGCAGTAAAACACAAATCAGGTTTCAATTAAAGTTCCACTCATTCACTGCTTGAGATTTTGCTCACATCAATAAAATGGCCGTCGTATCCAAACATTTTGAAGAGGCTGATTCTGGCAAATGGATCTTACTAAACGATGAACAAAGAATTGGATAAATTAAAAACTCACAATTGGACTAGTTTCCTTTAGCTAGTATTATTTATTAATAGGAAGAAAGTTAGTTTTCTGCTCCATATGACGAAATCTAAAGATATAGGTAATCCATACATAATAAAATCTTAGGAAAGAAAAAACTGTACATTGAATATTTTTTAAATGAATTCTTGGGGCGTGCTCTACAATCGATACAGAAGGCAAAAATAAAGTTTTTAGAGTTTTGACTGTTTGTCTGTATGTATGTCCTTGATAATCTCAAAAAAACTTCATGGATTTACTTCGAATTTGGCATGAATATAACAAAGAGATCGGGTGAGCACATAGGCTACATATTATTATCAAGCTATCACCTACTTGGGAGCAGCTGTGAATCTTTATTCTATTATCTTGCTAACTTAATGCCCACGCGGACGACGTCGCCGGTAACAGCTAGTAGAATATACATATGAAAATCTCCTAAAGCTGCTTTTCATATTAAAAAATGTATTCCAGGAAACCGTTCTAAAATACATCGAGGCATAAAGAAAAAAACAAAACACTGCAGCTTTTTAATAAAACAAATTCATTTCTGAGCGGAGTCAAGTCAAACAAAAATACCAACGTACACTCTGCCAAGTGACATTACAAATTAAACTTATTATTTCACCCAGAAACAAAAGGAAAACAAGGTTGCACTGTAATCCTTTAAGCGTCATACTTTCAAAAGTACATTTTCATAACACAAAACAAAAGAAAATAATAAAGTTTGAACCTCCAAAGTTTTGGAAGCGCAGTCCCCAGTCCCTACCCTTTATTTAACCGCTAGAATATTTATAAGATGAACCGTCTGCAATTTGTCCCATCTAAAGGTAACACGCATAAAAACTGGTATTCATTACGGTTGGAATAAAAAATAGTGGACGAAAATAGTTCCGTCCGCATCGAAAGGGTTAACATCATTGAGTGTTGGATTGTGATTTGTGGAAGACGTGCTTGTGTTAATTTGGTATTAGTTTTATATATTAATAAGGAAAAAGTAGAATTTTAAATACTTACACAATGAGTTATATCAGTAGTGATTCTGTAGCGAGTGACTTAGTTTTTGTGTAAGAATTATTTGTAGTGATTGTAATAATAAAATGGCATCCAGACGGTAGCAGTTCTCTCTAAGGAGATCAGCCAGCTCCCCAGGACATATGTATTATAGTGCACAAGAATGCTCGGACACAGGCGCACTCTCCTAGGCAATCTGAAATGACCGGAGGGAGATCAGGCTCAGGAACGACATTTACGTGCATTCCGATGCAGGAGTGTATCCATCACCAATTTCCAGACTCAGGGCTGCTTTTATGAAACTCTTTCAAAATATACAAGGCGATGTCGGACGTCACCGTGCACAGCAGTCGCGCGATGTGACTACTAGACCAACGAGGCAGACAATTGAAGTAATTAACAACATCAAAGACAAATATTTTGTTTTTAAGCAAGAGTCTAGAAACACACTTGCAACTCCGATGTTGCGGGTGTCTATGTTCGGCGATAATGGATTATCTTTAAGCAATGCGTGCTCTGTCTGTCACCATTATAAACGCATGAAATGTGCCCATTGCCATGGCCAAAGAATTAGCATTAAAATGCATTGCTGGATCGCAGTGCTTATTTTTTGGCCAACAGTAGCCGACAATGCGGCCAGTCTTTTGGGCACGATCCCAATCGATAAGTGTTTATTTGTACCTACAATAAAAAAGGAACAACACAGCCTTTTATCGTCCCACTGCTGGGCACAGGCCTCCTCTCCCACGGTGAAGGATTGGGCGTTAATCACAACGCTTGCTCAATGCGGGTTGGTGATTTCAGACTTTATAGTCCAGGTTTCCTCGAGATGTTTTCCTTCACCTTTAATCAGCCATTGGTGTCCAAGATAAACTTAGAAAGTACGTATAACTTAGAAAAGTTACATTGGTACTTGCCTGACCTGGAATCGAACCCGCACCCTCATACTCGAAAGGCTGGTACTTTAACCACTAGGCCACCACGACTGTTAAAAAAAGGAACAAGTTCAAAGAAATGTTATATAGTTAGTTAGTACAAACTTCACCATCCACATTAAAAAGGTTGCAACCAAACAGTAATCTAGCAAACACTTGCATTTCTTTTCCCTTCAAATGAAATGTCTCATTATTCTGTTTGAGTAAGACGCTTATACAAAGCTTTCTACCTCGTATATAAGACCCGCATATAAAATTGAACGCATTTTTAGTAAACACGCTTCGTGAGGGTAGGGAGGGCGCGAGTGGCACGGAGGGTCGGAGTAATGGCTGCCGAATGTCGCGAGAATCCATTTTGTCCCACCTCCCCCCGTTTGGTGGTAAAGTCGCGTTAGCGGGGTATGTATATGTAAAAAATACAGATAAATCAGATTTACTTCCTTATGTATGTTTATTGAAACTTCATAGACTTGAAGTTTAATTAAAACAATGCGGTATTTACAGTTACTTTCTTTAATCATTCAAATAGTTATTTATCAATATATTGTAACTACTCGGGAAGACGTAATAGATTCCCTTAATTTATTATCGCAATACTTTAAAATATGGACCTTGGATATTACTGATTTTTCAGTCAATGCATATAAATCATAACATCACCAATCCACAGAATACTTGTAAGCATGGTTATCACTCGTGCCATCTCTATTTAAGAAGATACTCTTGTTAAGTGAATAATAATGCCAGTCTAACCAAGGGGTATTGGGTTGCCCGGGTAACTGGGTTGAGGAGGTCAGATAGGCAGTCGCTTCTTGTAAAACACTAGTACTTAGCCGAATCCGGTTAGACTGGAAGCCGACCCCAACATAGTTGGGAAAAGGCTCAGGAGATGATGACTCTTGTTAAGTGAATAAATAAAAAAATAGGTGTCAGAGTTCCTACCCCAAAATTATATGTCATCACCGGGATTGCGGGTTTATTCGGAAGAGTTACTATGGCTCTGGTACGTGAGTATCTTCAGAAGGAACAGTGGGTTTTAGCCAGTGAGAGTGTGACATTCCGTTGCATCTATAGCTAGAGAGAGAGAGGTCATTAATTGATGATTACATATCTACCAAAAAAAGTTGGTTGGTAAAGTTAGTCCCCGTTATTTTGAAACATGGTTTAAAAACTTTCTTGCTTTAGGTGGTTTGGACTATAAACTTTGTTCAAAATGATGGCTTAAACCTAACACTAAAGCTGGTACTTTTTTAGACCATGTTTTGTAGTAAGGTGGGATGTGTTTTGTCTGTGTTTTTGCATATACTAGACAAGTGAAGTCGCTCTAAGCATTGGATGCGTGCTAACTGCTAACACGGGTGTAGGCAGCAGAAATTATTTTTACTCTTCTCGGTGCCTCTTGTTAGTCCCTACCTCCGTGATCGATATTCAGGCGAAATCATAAATATTGGGGTGATGTGGGATTCTTCAGTTTGCGTTTTTGTTCATGAATATGTATTGTAATGTGAAAGGTATATATATAGGTACCATTGCGTACACTTGTATTAAGTCCTAGTTTAAAAAAAGTACAATTGATACTGGTAAAATTATAATAATATAATATTGGGATACCTCTTACCTTTAACACGCAACTGGTTAGCTTTAAGCTATTAATTAGCTTGTGTTATGGGTGCTTAAATAAATTATAAACTATAATATAGTTTTATTTGTACATATATATAGGAAAATAAATACATATAAAAACACACGACACACATATCAAAGTCATCAAGCATGCTCATCATGCAATTGTCGAGACCACACCGTGGACTCCTCAGTTTGGCAGTCCAGTATGATGACTATTGAGCCTATGGTCACCATGTCCGATTGGTCAGTCATTATGAATTTAACTTAAAATTAATAACCCTTAAGAGTTTTGCGTAGAAAACAGACTAAATATTAACACAACAGACAGTTAAATATTGATATATAAAGATAAAATATATATTATAAAAAAAGTTACTCGATATTACACTGAAAATTATTACCAAATAAGAACACCGCCAGTTACGTCATTTGAAAAAAAAAACAAATATCAACTTAACTATTAAAATAAAATAAAATATAATTCATAATCAATTCATAATATCTTAAAAGGGTTGATAAAGGATTAAAAAATTATACAAAATTATCTTTCATCAAGTGATTGACAATCAAACTACCCTAAAAATTAACACCTATAGGTACGCAACAATAAGAAAACTGTAATTAAAACCTATTAAGTCATCGTCTCATCATCAAAGACCCCCACTTATCTATAATTAAAAAACACTGCGAGACACAAAAAATGGGCCACCGCACGAAAATCTAAAAATGTTTTAATTGGCTCAACATTAATACACTTATAAGGAACTGAGCTGTCAAATTAAAAATACCCTCTGGTGAAAATTTCGCCCTATCATCGTATAGCCTAGTCGATTAGAACCAATTAAATGTGAACGTAATTTTGCGTGCTATTGTTCCCTGATAAAGTTTTTCAGTTGTAATAAAATTTTGGTTCCCTTAGGCCCTTGTTATGGCAGTGACATCTTATTAAAATTCAGCCTAGGGCCAATCCGCGCTTTCTTCAGTTTACACTGGCGGCCGGTGTAACTGTATACTTTTGGGATTTTACCGTAGTCGAGTTTGTTTTGAAGATTTTTTTTGTATTGACAGTTTTAAAGGCTTTTGGGACTTGATTTTGTAATTAAGAACATTTTAAGCGCTTTTATAGGTATTTGCGATATGGATGTAATGATTGGAGTATTTCTTTTTTGCGATTTGTGATATCAAAGATGTACGATTCTTGATTGGAATATCTTTTAAATAATTAACCCTAGGCTATGTTACTGTTTTTAGTTGTTTAAAATTCCGTTTTTTTTACGTCAAAGTTGCGGACATTAAAGCATATAGATATTTTTTCTATAAAATTAAAAATAGATTGTTGTGGTAATATGATATTGGTACAAACGCCACATCAAGTTATTACAATCTGTCAAATTTCCATAATAGATTTTCAACTTTATTGCTGAAGCATATGGTTCAAAGTGGTTTGTGAAAATTGGACAGTCTCGAGCAGTTTGATATGCTGGCGTCTGTTCAAACAAACATTTTTGAATGCCAAACGTGGTGGTAATTTTTTTGGCTTCCACTGTAACACGTCACCTTTACCAATTTCTGTACTTCGTTTTTTTTTTTATATTTCATTTCAATAAACGCAATGTTGAGAAGTAGTCAGCCGGAAATATTTTTGTTTTTTTCTCAGGTAGGTACACGAATTTCTGCCTTATTGCTTGGTTATTAAAGGTAGTTTTTGTTTAAACAGTTATGTACGACAATTGTATTATACATTTTCCTAATAACGCGGCAGGGTGGGTCAGATGCGAAATTGGTTGTTATTTGAAATAAATTTTATATGAGATGTAGGTACAGTTCGTCCCCTTCATTTCAAGTGCTTCTGTCTCGTCAAGCTCGTTTGTTTTATGTACTTGGTCGTTTATTTGTCTTTCCGTTTGTAAAAACTGCGTCGATAAATGATATGAGTTAAGGTGCGCTTAAAATAGGCTGTTCTTGTATACTTATAATTTGTAAACGCTACGAATGTGTTGTTATACATACTTTAAGTATAGAATGTACAATTTCATAGAAAGATTAACAAGTAGTTCAAAGAATTTAAGGCCTTATAACGTATTTACGAGTGTGCGATCTAAATTTTCTAATATTTAAGTGACTATTAGGGGCTGGTTGGTGGCTTAGTAACTGGGTTGACGAAGTTAGATAGGTGGTAGCTCCATGTAAAACACTGGTGGAGACCCGATACTGACAAATTGTCCCAATCAACTTTGCATCATATACTTACTTCAGCGATAAAGTTGAAATTATATTAAGGAAATTTGAAATATTGTAGTAGCTTGATGTGCTGGCGTCTGTACCTACGTCTGTATCCGATTGAACTGGAAGCCAACATAGCTTGGGAAAAGCCTAGACAGATGATGATAGATCAAACGGTGAGAGGCGTCTTCGTAAAGAATCCTAGACCTATTACCAACGGCGGATATTTATAACCAATCTATCTGTCGGTTAGTTTACTAGAAATAGAATTTTGACATCAGTCCCGTACACAAGTAATTTTATATTTCTTAACGCTCGGGGTTAGCTAAGATGTCTTCCTATAATGAAAAGTAAAAAGAATATGGAAAAGAAATTTCAAATTTAGTTATGTTAGGCATATACTTGTCATGACCACTTTTTTCGATTTGAAATGTCATTTTTTTAAAGTTAATACTGCTTACTTAATTCTTTATATGTTATACACGTGATATATTTGACAAGACAGATAATAGATAGTTTTCACTAAACTTTACGAATGTAGAAAAAACTTTTTGGCAAAAACTGCTGGGAGAAACGTCCACGCCTTCTTTGTATGAGAAGAAGGCTTGAGTCCAATAACTAATAATAATAAAAATAGGCTGTTACTAATGAGGATTCTCACTAAATAGTTACACAGCATATATTTTTTTCTTTTGATCATTCACCCTGCACATGATTTCCGATATGCAGGCTACTTATCTCTTCCCATAGACAGTTTCTGCACACATCTGTGAGGGGGGCAAAATACCATTAATAACAGGATTAAGGGGCCGAACAGAAAGAATAAATTGGGAGGAAACCGCCTTGGGGGGCAGATTTATCGTTACTTAGCATAAGTTCGACTGCTATGCGTCTCCCATTAATTTTTCATTGGGCTGTGGTTGCTGGTTTGGGAGATGGGTAATCTGCTTATGTAAAGGAATGATTTCTTTTTGGAAAATATTTTCAAAATTACGTTATAGGATGCATTTCAGATGCCTATCTTGTTTTTTAACAAGGTGACTGAACTTTTTTTATAATGGCATCCAGCAGGCTTAGCATGGAAATTTTATATCTATTCTGTCAAGAAAAGACAAAGCTCTTTCTGTCAATGTCAACATGTCTTCTGCCCGAGCATGGCGCGACCTGTCAACTCGCATATAATCACTTGTAGCCTCATGTCAGCTCACGTCAATCGAAAAAAAGGAAATTAATTCAAAAAATGTCAAAAGAAATCTCACGTCAATCTGTCACTTTTCTGTCATTATATCCAATCTTTTTTTTTTTTTTCGTGGGAAATCATCAAATGACCCCTCCCGCTGAGGGTGCAGCTGGAGGGAGTGTCAGACTCTTACTGACTAAAACCCACTATGTTCCTTCTGGAGGTCCCTGTGTGCCAGGGCCGCGGTATCTCTTATGAACAACCCGCAGCCCAAGCAGACCCTGGCCCCCTATGGGCCCCTCCTGTATTATATCCAGTCTCCGGTAAACAAAACTTGTTTCTACGGTTGCCATACTAAGCCTGCAGACCAGATTATCGTCCTCTCTAAGATCAGCCAACTGCGCAGACACTCTCTTTTTCCTCACTATCTAAGTCCAGTGGCTCCGCCATCCGACACCATCGAAGAGAGGTCAGGCGCAGTATACCGACATTTACGTGGTCTCCGATGCACGGGTGTATCAATCAACAACTTCCAATCTTAGGGCTGCTTTATGAAAGTCTCTTAAAACCTATATATGTATACTTCTTCAATAAAACGTATACCACCTGATTCACTTGAGACCAAATAGACCTTTATTTTCTAGAACCCACTTATTACTAAAGAGAACTTAAGATAACTTACGTGAGCTAATAACAAGTCCCTCAGTAAGAATGAACCCTTTAAGTTGAAAAAGTAAAATGATCGATGCTAATGTTAGAACAATAATTGTAAATAGCTTAAGTTATACAATTATTTAACGAGTCGTTAAATAGAATTTCCTATAAAACACCTCGACCGCTGCAAAGATTGGCGCTAATCAAACTCATCGCGAAATGTTTTGTGGAATTGTATAGAGCTGTTACTTTGAAATTATCCTTTTTCTATCTTAACAGTAGATCTACCTGCGTTGTAGATATCTTATAGAGATTTGTAGATATCGTTCTCGTTATAGATACGTCAAAATTATGGCGATATATATTTGATGAAATTATATAAAATGAGTTTATTCCCAGTGTCATTCCTATGACAATGGCATCCTGTAGTATAATATATTTCACTTTAGCAGGAGTACCTCGTGGCTAAGTAACAGCCGCACGCGTTGATCGATCGGTTAAGCATTCTTGGTATGGTCGGCCCGTGAATGGATGACCATCTTGTCATGACGAGAGAATCAGAAAGTCTGACAACCAGTCTCTTCAAAAGATATCGGGTTGCCAATGCCAATGTAGGTACGAACTTACTACCTATTTAAAAATAAAAAGTTGGTAACAACATCTCTGTAGAATCTAAAAAAAAAAACGAAAGAAAGACAAAATCGCGCCAGCTAATTGATAATTACCGAGCATTAGTGCCATGCCGATGAGGGGGTCGCGAAAATTGCACCCCCTGGGGGTCACGGCGGTTACGACCCTAACAGGTAAACGATGATTGGAAGAATTCGCTTCATTTCATTTTAATATTCGACATAATCTTAGATTTTTTCGTCTCAAAAGGATTTTTTGCACTGCAATAAGCCTTTGAAAGATGGAATCGCTTACTTAGAATTATTTTTAAAAACGGTATTTACAAATTAAATAGTACTTTCTGATGGAATTAAAAATTTTATAGAACTACAAAAGTTATTAAGTCAATAAGGGATGTCACTTATATCTTTTGCAACCCAACAGATGGTAGGTATAGTATTTTTTTCTATGTAAGTAATAGGAAGAAAAATAGGTATTTTTCATTTAAAATGGCCGTAATATAGGTTTTGTTACGGTCACTATAAATTGTAACTATGTAAATTGGAAACATATCAAGGATAAAATTATTTACTTAATAGTAAAGTAGTAGAAACTTTCTAAGTTTTTTAAGTTTTTTTCGATAAAAAGACTGATGATGATGATGAGTAAAGCAGTAGATAAATATTTTTCTAATAAAAGCTGTTCCCTCCAAACCCACACACGATTATCTATGGCAATTTTTCCATAAACCACAGCACAATTACATAATGTTTTTATTTATGAATCTTCCAATTCGCATACCCCACAGTTTAAGGCGGGGTGGCGCCCCATGGGGTGGCCATTTTTTATTCCATGACGAACACCATTTTTTTCTTTTTAATCAAAAGTGTGACGACACGCGATGTCGTATGAGACTGGGGGTGTACTCTGGGGTAGCAACCGAACTACTTCTTTGGTTTCCGTGGATAAGTACCTACCTACTTACCTACCTACGGGTGAGGTATTGGATTTTCCGTTGAGCAGTTTAAATTGGTAGGGGATCGGTAATATTTGGTGAACAGAACGGAAGTTTTCAAGTCGAAGAGTACCTATGTTTTATTAAAAACGTTTTATTAAAAAGAAAACTCGAAAAAATTAAACCCACTTCTAAAGAAACTGAAAAGCAAATAAACAAACAAACACAGCTAGTCTCTCGATTCTAGAGCGATACATAGATTTATATATCTGATAATATTAAATATTTGATGTTATACATTTGTGATTTCGTAAAATTAGATTTAAGAGGTATTCATTGTATTCATTTTTAGTTTTAGTAAGCTTATTGGACACTACTCTTGGTTTTACCGATGTGCCCACATAAAGATGAATGCGAGGTCAATAAACTTTGTTTTTAGTTAAGTATTCACTTAGTTTAAGACTTACGAGATTGTTACTAAGGAAATGTATCTTCGTTATGTTAATAAATTATTTTCGTTAACTGTTGTTGTCTGTTTATTTAATAGCTATCACAATATTTGAAAATGAAACAAGCATATTTTTTTTTGTCTATAATTATTATTTTAACTGGTTAAATTTAACCAAACTATTGATTTCGTATTTTATTTCCAAAAGCACACACACACATTTTCTTATTGATTTTATTTTTTACTTTATTGACAAAACGGTGTTTTGAGGTTATTTTTATTCTCAAAACTAAATCTGACTATTTTCATTATTTTTATTTATTTTATTTTATTTCATATAGGTCCTTCGCAGCTGACAATAATATCTTCTTAACTTATAATGAAAACAATACCTAAGCCAATAAAATTAATTATTATAACAAATTATTTTAAACGTTTGAACTAAAATCACAAAAGCGATACAATATTTCGAGTCGTTAACATATGCCAAACTTGTTATTAGGTACTGCTAAAACTCAAAATATTTTCACAACAAAAACAGAAACTAGACGCATAGGCTTAAAATAAAAAACTTACACAGCTTGACAAGTCAATTCAACATAAAATTAAAACGTCGTCAGTTCCCAGTAATTACGTGTCTGTCATAGATCCCATAATTTCATGGGACTATGTAATTACGAAGCCATCATTAACTCATTTTGGTATCATAATATTTTAATTCTGATTACTTTTTTTTGTTAGATAACTTTTTTTTCGACAGCTTCATGGAGTTCCGCTGTGTTTATTTTGTTTGTTTGTATTCATTTTTTTATTATACTTTTTTAGACTGAATTATTTGACATACAGGTGTTGAAAAGTTTTATTCTGAATGTGCTTTAATTACATATATTTTATGATAGTAAATACCGATAATTGTTTTGGATTTAATCATCATCATGGTCAGCCTTTTTGACGTCTTACTGCTGGGCACAGGCCTCCTCTCACACATAGCAGGATTGAGCGCTAATTACCACGCTTGCTCAGTGCGAGTTAATAATGAATACCATACTTTATTGTTACCTATTTTTAATTTAATAAAATACAAATATTCAATTAAATTAAAAACTATACATACCTACATGTGATACTTTTTTAGAGGTATTAAAATGAAATTGTACCATATGCTCAGAAATAAATTACTATTCTATTTAATTTCTACTAAATTCTAATCTAATTTGTTGATAATAATACCTATATTTTCAAATGTTATTTTTTTTATATTACCTAATATTTACAAATGCCAATTGTATGTTTAAAAATAAATAAGTTATGACAAATAATAATAAGGAAATTAAAAACATTTTTACTTATTTTGAATTTATATCTTTATTTAATTCCTTACCTACTAAAATATTATAAATTCTAAAGTAATTCTGTCTGTTTGCCACGTCTGAAAAAGGACATAGGCTTCTTTTTATCCAGGTGTGGAAAGCAGTGCTCTCGGGCGGCGGGTGGAACCGCGGGGAACAGCTAGTATTTTATAAAGCAAGCTGGCCAATAATTTACAGGCAGCTTACTCTCTGAAAATATTTCTATCTTGATGTAGATGATGATGATGATTGTCGGCTACGGCGGCCGTTCTCTTTTAAGGAGATCAGCCAGCTGCGCAGGACATTATTATATAGTGACATTATATAATGCACTAGCATTCGCGCAGATACAGGTGCACTCTCTATTTCCTCACTCATAGTCCGATGGGACGGCATTCCAACACGACCGGAGGGAGATCAGGCTCGGGACCGACATTTACGTGCTCTCCGATGCACGGGTGAATCAATCACCAACTTCCAGAATATTACTTTCATGTAGATACATTGTTAGTAACGTTAGATACGTTGGTAGTTTGAACCTTGAACCTGAAGATTTTTGAACCTAGGTCCTTATTTAAACATAACTGAACCACGAACATGGGCTTATAAAATAATGAACTTAATCAGTAAATGAATTTGTTTATTAATTGATTTAGGGCCAGTACAGATAAGTTCCAGATAGTTTAACTGGCAGATAATATCACACTTTTAATAACACATTTTTTAATTTATCTGGGAGATAGTGGCTATCCGTAACCTATGAAACTGACCCTTAAAATAAAATGAGTCAGGAAAGATAATTTCCTTATGGTCCTATAAGAGTCATCGTGTACTTAGTTACCTAGCCTTCTCCCATTTATGTTGGAAGAACCTTAAGACATACCAGATGCAGCTGAACACCAAAGTTTTACATAGAACGACTGTCTATCTGATCTCTTCAAGCCTTGGCAGACAAGATATCTGCCTTCCGATTACCCATAATGACTGCTAAAGATGGACAAATCATTGCATGCACCCACAATATTTCTCAAAAAATTACCAAACACGGATACTAAAATACTTCATATTCAAAAACCTCATAAAATATTTTAAAAAAATTTTGCATTGATCGAAATTCAAAATTAACCATAATAACATTAAATCAATAAAATCTTAAAGTTTTATTAAATAGACTTTTTGGTATTGAATTTATTTTAAAATATTACAATCACTTTATTTTGAGAAGTTAAAACTATTCAAAAGTACAAGTTAATAAATAATATCAATAATTATTAGCATTTTATTAGAAAAGAAAAAAAGTTGACAACGCACAGGTCATGAACTTTTTTAGCCTAATCATTTCGTGGCAACGTCCCGAAGCATTCGTACACTGCTTTACCTACATGTATTTTTGTAACTCTATTCGATACTAGATGGCGCTAGTAATACCAAGTAGAGAGAGTTTCTAATAAGTTTAATTCCAATCGGATTTTATTTCAGATCAATGCCTAGAATAAGATAATTCTAATTTATGAATGCATTTAATTTAAAAGCGATTGCAAAGAAGTTCTAGGTAGTTGAAGGTTTCATTTTCGATTGAGTTTAATAATTATCTTAACCCAGTGATAAAAATCTTACAGAAAAGAAAACAGTAACCTATAACACAATTAAATTATAGAAACCTGATTTACAAAACTAGGTTATTAACACTTATCTATTTTATTATATTATTTCTAGCCTTCCATGTTCTTATAAGAATTTGACTTTAAAACATTTTATTTGTGGCCACCCACTAGATGGCGTTACTAAACTAACCCCCAACCGAAGGGTGGCAGTAAACTTTTCTAACATTTCTTACGTAACATAGATGTCGCTAGTAAAATATCTGATCAACCTATTTAAAACTTTTCTAAAAATAAATAAAAAAATCTTCATTGTGTGTAACCATTAATTATTGATGAAAGTAATAATAATTCATTGGTCTGATGATTTAATTACTCTGTGACTAGTTTTTAATTTTTAATAGCGTTTTCAGATTTTATTTTTATATCTTTTACAAACTTTTATTATTTAAAGCTTTTATTAAATTCTGCAAGAAATTCATCAAATCGTCATAATTATCGTTATTTTTAATAAATTATATATAAATAAAAATGATAGTGAGTAATCGGGGTTTGTGGGCCTTTATTGGTGTGGAAGCTACTTCCCGGACCTAGATAAAACATACCCTATGTATAAGTGTAGCTTCTCAACAGTGAAAGAATTTCTCAAATCGGTTTAGCAATTTCGGAGAAAGTACAAACATACAAAAGCAAACATTATTTGATATTTAGATAGCCTAACTATAAAATAGTATTTGCTATTTATATAGACTAACTGCAATTCTAATATAATCTTTTATGAGTCCAATAAGATAATCAAATTGAAAATTTATTAGATAAGTTACATTTATAATTTTCTAATTAAATCTCCAATACATTTAGTTTAAGTAACAAATAAGAGATCACTAGTATGGTACAAGTTTTAGCAAGTTTTATTGCTTTTTATAGGTTACTAGCTGTCCCCAGCGGTTTCACCCGCATCTTTGGTTACTGCTCCGCTCCTGTGTGTCTTAGCGTGATGGTATATAGCCTATAACCTTCCTCGATAAATGGGCTATCTAACACTGAACGAATTTTTCAAATCGAACTAGTAGTTCCTGAGATTAGCGCGTTCAAACAAACAAACAAACCCTTCAGCTTTATAATATTAGTATATATGACTAGGTATGTGCAGAGTTGCATGTCTTATTTGATAGCATGGACCATGCCTAAAAGTTACTTCATTGTCGATATATTTTTCTCAGGGCCTGTTTCACCACCTACGAATAAGTTCCAGTTAGTTTATTTGGTAGATAATTTCATACAAATTTTGTTCCATTTTTTAATTTATTCGGTACATAGTGGCTATTCGGACATTGTGAAACTGGCCCTTTCTTTTTTTTCGTGGGAAATAGCGTGCAGCTGGAGGGAGTGTCAGACTCTCACTGACTAAAACCCACTATGGTAACTCTTGCGAACAACCCGCAGCCCAGGCAGACCCTGGCCCTAATGGGGGGCCCATCCTATGTGAAACTGGCCCTTAGTTATGATTTTCTGATTGATATTTCAAAATACAAAAACTATTTTTTTTATATTTGTCTATAACTGACACTCCATACTCAATGCATAGCTGCGCAGGACCTTTACCCTCTCTCATAGAGTATGCGCAGACACAGGTGCACCTTCTATTCCCTACCATGGTCCTATTTGACGGCGATACGACACGACCGGAGAGAGATCAGGCGCAGGTCTGTCAGCTGTTTGTGTATTATCCAAATAACCAGGGACGTGTATTGCCACCAACTTTCAGACTCGGTGCTCGACAGTTGCGCTTGCGACTACTAGTTGGTCTAGTCTAATTTACACTATATATTTTTTTAAAGTGCATACTTATTTGCCTTCTAGTGCGTAGCTAAGTAGCCACCACACGGGTCGAGCATGAAGTTAAGCAATGCTTAGCACGGTCATTCCATAGATGGGTGTCCATCTGTATCATGATGAGTTAATTGTTGGGTCCCGGCGGTCTCTCAGTGGGTTACCCGGGTGACTGGGTTGAGGAAGTCAAATAGGCAGTCCTTCCATAAAAAACACCGGTAGTCTGTATACGTCTGTATCCTCGTGTTACATAATATTACAATTATTAGTGTATTCAAATCTGCCCTGAGAATCGAACCCAGTTACTAAAGCTGTGCTTGCGACATTTAGGCTATTTTAACTGCAGTCTTTATATTTGTATTGAGTGTTAAAATACTTTTGTGTATATTTATTGTGTGATGTGAATTGTTTATAGATATAGTATTTCTTCTAGTAGAACCTTTTATAGAGCCTTTTATGTATTATACTTAAAACTCAGTACAAATTTTCAGCTTTCAGAAGAAGAGAGAATGTTACTGTACTGTGTATGTGTGTGATCTTTGAAAAATTAAGATCGTCGACACAATCTTAATTTTTTGTTGACACTCTTTTGTAAAAGAGGTGTCTAATGCTTTTTCTTAATCTAAAGAAGTTAGTACCTAACTTATGGGCCCTTTTTATTACGTTAGTATATAAAATGACATAACTTCAAATTAATCTTACTGATCTCTCTTGCACATTAATGACCAGATTTTGATGAAACTTTAAGTTTTTACATTAAAAATACATAAGTATAAACAACCTTTTATCTAGGTACTCGGGTAACAACGTAATATTTGGACCAAAGGGAAGGTGAGGAAAATAAAAAAATACAATTTATTAGCACATAATCTTTATTGAATAAAAACGTTTTATTAATAAAAATAAAATAAACAGGTAAATAAAACAATTGTATTAACACGATTTATTACACGGCTCTCTGAAATCTGTACTAGAAAAGATAAAGATAAAACTACAATTATTATAGTAGGTACGAGAAGGAGCTCGTGGCTAAGTAACAGCCGCACGGGTCGATCGATCGTAAAGTTAATCAACGCTTGGTGCCGTCGGCCCTTAGATGGATGACCATCTTATCATGACAAGTTCCTCCGGCAGTCGCTACGGGTACTCAGAAGCCAGAAAATCTGCCAACCAGTCTTACCAAGGGGTATCGTGTTGCCTAGGTAACTGGGTTGAGGAGGTCAGATAGGCAGTCGCTCCATGTACAACACTAGTACTTAGCTGCAAGGTTAAGACTGGAAGCCGACCCCAACATAGCTTAAGAAAAGGCAGATGATGACATAGTACCTACTTATTTATAAGGTATGAAAAAATAGATATGCCAATTATACAATTATTTTTCTGTTAGTTAATTTATGCATAAAATACTTAAACATTGTTCCTACATAGTTATATTCAAAACGTACAAACATATAACCTAGCAAATTATAACCACAAAACTGTCCGTACACAAAATACTGGACATTTAACACTTCTATCGCTTAAGTGCGGTCGTTAAGGCCCTATAGCTATTTCCGTCTATAATAATACACTGAGCAATAAAACAGATAACAGGAAAAAGCTGACACGATAGCAGTGAAGGAAGGGTTAGATCGCCTACGGTCTTAGAAAAAACTTTACGAATTAAAACGTCTTAAGCCTTCCATTACTCAAAGAAAATTCAACTCAATAGGCAAAGATATAAGGTTTAATTTCGTGTGTTGTGAAGTTGAAAGTTGTAACCCGTTGAATGCGCGCGTCGTATATATTCGACTTCCGTAATACAGCCTGTGACAGTATAATTGTCTATAATGATATATTATTTTTATCTGTCCATCTTGGTGAAGCGCAGAGCCGCGAATGGACGATACGCATCTAACATTTTACGACATATTTCTAATTACCTTATGCCGTATATTTTTTTTTTTTTTGTAAAGTATTGTTTCTGTATTAACATATGTTTTAAGTTCTTGTTGCTAGTTTATAAAAAAGACCACTGTAAATTTGTATTTCCCCAATAATTGGAATTAATTAAAAGTTTATCGTCTTGCAACAATTATACATATATTAATTATTTTGGACAGGTGCAAATTAGCAGAAGTATGACCAATGCAAAATTGCGAGTAGATAAAAAACAGCAGAAACTTATCCGCAGAAAAAAAAATGGTTGACATTAACCAAGCTAACCGGTTATCTATTGCGACCATTAACTAAAGTAGGAAACGGAAGTGCGACAGATGTGCGTGATTTTTCTTTAGTAAAAAAAAAAAAACTGTATGCAAATGTCGCCTTCATTTGCATAATACAAAAGTGTTCGCTTTCAATCGTAGCTAAAGCAAAAAGTTAACCCTTTATCGACCTTTTTTATTATTATTTTTTTACATGTTGGAGTACGTTGTCGGTCTATGCATAATTAGAATAATGTGCTTTGTATGGTGTTTGTCATTTTTTGTGGCACAGATGTGTGAAGTTCCGGAAGTTGGAAAAAACGACCAGAGATCGAAAGTGTAGGGTTATATTATTAAACTAGCGACCCGCCCCGGCTTCGCACGGGTGCAATGCTGATACTAAATACACTACATAAAAACTCAAACTCAAAAATAACAGTACTTCTCCACTATTTAATGGATGTTATTAAACATATAAACCTTCCTCTTGAATCACTCTATCTATTAAAAAAAACCGCATCAAAATCCGTTGCGTAGTTTCAAAGATTTAAGCATACAAAGGGACATAGGGACAGAGTAAGCGACTTTATTTTATACTATGTAGTGATATGTAGTGATACAACACAGAAAATAATACCTAGTCAACACTGTTCCGTTGGGTAGTGAGTTTTTGTTTGAAAGTTTAATTTGTTTGGACAGACAGCATTTTAATTGTCGATTTTGTTGAGCCTGACACGGTAGATTCTTTAGCAGATTAATAAAGTGATTCAATTTTTAATTATCAATATTTTCTTAATTGTCCTTTTCTTGCTTAGTTTGTAAATACGTGTAGGTAAATGTTTCAATGTGTCAATAAAAAAAAAGTCATAAAACAAATATTTAAAGTTTTGTTTGTAAAAATATTATTATGAATCACATGTAGGTACAGACGCCAGTAGGTCAACCTACCCGAATCTAACAAATTTCACCAATAGAATATTAATTTTCCGGTATTGTGATAAGGTTGAAAAACTATTTAGGAGATTTGACATATTGTAGCTTGATGACAGTGCTGTCGTTTGTACTTTTAATATTATGAAAAAAGAACCAACCGTCGAAATACATTAATTAAGGTAATTATTTTTAACAAAACCGTCACTAGACATTATAATTCACCTTTCACCACGAATTAATATTTCTCTGTATAACCGTTTTCAAACCGAAACTAACAACCGAAGATCACCTGAGTTTCTCTAATAATAATAACCCAAAAAATAACCCAAATCTAACTATCACAATTGCAAGCGAAGAAAGGGTTAAGCGCAACCATTATTATAAAAGATGACTCCGAACCCTGGGAACCAATTTGAATATGTATTGTGATTATAATTTATTCAAATTTAGCCACAATGCAAGGGTGTAATTTAATAATTTTTGTAATAACAACTTCTTTAGTTATTCTGTTATTTTGTTACTTAAGATTATTCTTGAGGTGTGAACTTTTTTTTTGTATTTAATTGGTTTGTTCCTGCTTTCTAATTTCTTTTAGTTTATATTTTAGCTTAGTTTATACAGTCATGGTAATCTAGAGGTTAAAGCACCAGCCTCTCAAGTGTGATTCTGGCAAGTACCAATGTATTTTTTTTTTGAGTTATATGTATTTTCTAGTTATACCGTGGACACTAATGACTGGTTAAAGGTGAAGGAAAACAATCTTGAGGAAACCTGGTCTATAAAATCTAAAATCACCAATCCGCATTGATCGAGCGTGGTGATTAACGCTCATTTTTTCCTTTGTGTGAAAGGGGACAGCAAAAATATTTTTTTTTTTAAGAATCAACTGTTAGGCGATACGAAGTTTGCCCGGTCAGCTATTTTTAAATATTTATAGGTGGATTTCCTAATAATGTCAAAGTGAAAAAAAAGACGTTTATTTAAATAAGGCTAATTAGATAAGCAGTTATTATATAGAATTAACTAGTGACAGGTTCACCTCTTCCTAGTGTAATAGCTAGAAAAAATAATTAACTGCCTTGCAATAGAGCTGTCTGTTTTATTATCGACATAATTGGTTTTTTAAACAGCATAATGGCATCTGAAACAAAAGAAAAATAAAATTAGCAAAAATACAAAATAATCGTCAAGAACGTAATTATTACAAAATAATATAGGTAATATTAAACTAGTTTCCCCTAAAGGTTTCACCCGCTTCTGAGCGAACTACTTTCCGCACCTGGATAAATAGTAACCTAAATGTTATTCTGATGTATAGACAAATTTCTTTAATATACTTCCAACTTTATCGCTAAAGCATTAGGTTCAAAGTTGATTGCGAAAATTTGTAAGTTTCGGATAGCTTGATGTTGTCTGTATAAGCGATATCACTGCTAAGTTTCTTCAAAATTAATATCGTAGTTTTTACGTGAAAGAGTTACAAACATCCATCCCTCCATACTTACTCGCGTTTATATTTAATAGAATTAAGTGGTAGTACAATTGTTTGTAAAATATAGTTTATAGAATAACAAAAGACAAATGAACGGATATCTACAAAGTTTAAAGAAAATATATCGAACTTTTAGTCAGCAACTTTGTCACCACATAGCAAGAACACGTAAAAATCAATGAGATAACATTTCTTTAAGCATTAAGTCGAGCACATATCTTATCTGCACACAAAATTCTTTAAAAACTCCTAAACTTACTAAAAATAAACAAAATACCACGTTTATCAACAAGGAACTGAGTTATTTTCATTATTTGAGTAGCTAGAATGAGAAATGTGGCCTAAAATGGCGCGACGCGGGCTTTAGTCCGCCATCTTTCATATGCGCGAAACTGATGCGCAGTCGGCCGAAAACTAACAACCCCATTCGGACACTATTGTTGCCTCATGAATTCACCCACGCGATATTTTCAATTCGGAATTGGAATACGCAAAAATTAACCGTATTTACTACGTTATACAGTACATTTTTGCACGTTATACTGTATGGATATTTTTAGACTTGCGCAAAACGAAAAGACTTAAGTTGTTTCTTGATATTTTTATATTTAGAATCTTATTGACTGGTAATATGGTCCAATTTTGTTTGAAGTTATTGTTACCAGAACATTTTTCTAGTTTTCCCAAACTCGTTCTTACGTCGAAAGTACAAAGTTGAATATCGCTTCGCGCTCTAGTGTTGTGCAAGTGTGCGTGTCGTATATCGACACGAGAAAACCTTGTTATATCCGCACGTGTGTTAGTTTTTGATAAAGAAAGGGTAACGTCATATCTCGATGTTGAATTTTTACCTATGAATGTGACATTCGGCGGAATAAGCATACATTGATGTGTGTGTGCGGTATGTTGTGTTTAGGGGTGGAAAAATTTCGTGCCTCGAATAAGACTCGGATATTTGGAAATATTGAATGCCGTTTTACGTACGGTGTAGGTGAGTATTTTTAGACGGTAATTGTTTGGGTAAAGGTTTAAAAAATGTATCTATTTGCGGATAAATGCGGTTTTTTGAGGTAAAGTCGTAAAATTTTAAGCATGATTCAAATGTATTGCTTTGACATTTAAGTTGATTTTTTATTGATGATATGCTTGAAATGTTTATATATTATTTTACTTATTTAAAAATAATCATTTAGCGTTTATACATATAATAAAAAATATACGCTAATTTTTATTCCTTCCATGATTCAATTTTGTCTTAGTGAACAGTTGCAAAAATATCCGATTCCCGGATCGAGGTACATCACTATCCTGAGCTGCGACTGTGTGCTGTCGTATTTTAATAATATTCATTTTTTCCATGTCAGCGAATGTTGAAATTCTATGAAATTCTCGGCATCTAAACCAATATAAGCGTACAATGTATATGAAAGTATACTATTATTATAATAAGTGGCTTCATTTTATTATTGTATCAATTACACAAGAGTGCTTTGTTTGGTTATTAAATGGTGATAGATAGGCTTGTCAATTTATACGGGTTTTATGCTAATATCGATAGATATGTTTTAGTACTGGTATCGTTTGGGAATTTGTAGTGATTTTATTTGCTTTGTTATGTCTAGCGAGATTATAAGTTCGATACCTACGTAATAACAATTACAATGATACTCTTTTGTCATTTTTAATTGGTTTACTAATATAACAAGTGTTTTATTGCTCCAGTGTATCAAACTCATTTGCTTAGCCTTGTCCGTAGCGATGTTGGGGTCGGCTTCCAGTCGAACTGGATTTTAACGACTGCCTATCTGACCTTCTCAACCCTGGGCAACCTGATACACCTTAGTAAGACTGGTTGTCAGACTTTTTGCTTTCTGACTACCAGTAACGACATTTAAACTACACTACATACTTCACACAAATATCTAAGCCACTCTGTACCGAATACATACAAAAATAGACCAGAATTTGTATGAAATTATCTGCTAAATAAACTAACTGGAACTTATTCGTAGGTGGAGAAACTTAAATTTTTATATCTATCGTTGTATCCGAAAGAACTACCTCGTTCCTGCACCTGGACAAAATTATTATGAGCTCCTCACTGGTACGTTTAATTAAAATACATTCAGTACCTTATACGTTAAAGAATAACAAACATAGATACATGCATCCATCCACGTTAAAGAGGTAATATAAGTGCGCTTACACACAGAGCAACATAATACAAACTATCAATCAAAAGCAAGCGATTGAAGAATTAACTGAGTAAGTAAAACGCAGTAGTGAACGCTCAATAAATAAAAACGTACCGTCTGTTGTTGCGTTACGAAAAACGTTATTGATGGTGGAATGTCAGAAACAAAACTGTGCACATTTGTAGTGGCCCTGAAATTGTACGCCCCAGCGCGGAGCGTTTCCGCGTGAGGTAGGGATGGGCGTCACGGGAAAATGTATCGATATAATTATGGATGGCGGACGATAATTTCGATAAATTTATTTTTTACAAAATTTAAATTATGATAAAAATATTTTAATTAAGTTAAAAAAATAGGCAAGTAACTATAACTTCCATATAATTATAAATTTTATTCAATTTATCGATTAATTGTATCAAAAAATACGTGAGTAAACATATAAAATCTATTTAAAGTATCACGGTTGATTGATATCACATAATTTCCCAGTACAACAAGAAAGATATCTCAACATACCGGCAGATTGTGATTTAAGATATCACATCTAATACACCGCCGGCCGCTTCAATACCAAGAAACTCAAATTAAAATGTTCTCACTAATCAGTAATCATTCATACATTTACCTAGATACTAAGTACTGCTGTTTTGATTAAAACATCAAAGAGTTGCGATGTACAGCTAATTTATTGGATACCTTTTAAACAAACAGACGTTTTTGCAACCATTTGCATACAGTATGCAATAATGATTATAAAATGGCGTAAAAGACCGATAAGGAAGACAATATGCATACTTGCATAATTTTAAAAGTCGTAGGTTTGTGTTTAGAATCGCGGAAGATATAAACTAGTCTCATGTAGGTGGAAAATGCTTTAGGTAAATTACTCGTTCTTTATAAGCGGCTATAATAAATGGATAAGGGTGTATTGAGAACTACATATTTTACTTGGTATTCTAGTAAATCTGAGTGATCGACTGACAGTATCTATAAATATAAAAATGACTCCCTATTTACCTTGGTCACGCCATGACGCATGAACGGCTGGACCTATTTTACTTTTTTTGTTGTGATTGTAATTGTTAGATTGTTCTTAAGAAAGAAAGAAAAGACAACGTCTGTCGGGTCAACCTAATAATAGTAAGTTAAAAAAGTATAAGTGATGTTACTAAATAAAGAGATAAATAACGATAATTAAACATATGTTACGTTTCTGTTTTTTATCTTATAACACTGAAAAAGCCACCATATCTTGGAATTTCTTATAGTTTTCCCTGCATCCATTTACCTACATTTATTCCTAAGATTTTCTACTCCCAACATTTTCTGTTTTTAGAACCAACCAACACGTGCAAAACGAAACTGGTTTATAACCGTTCAGTTTTTGCGATTACATATATTAATAAACTTTGCCTAGTTAGTGTGAGATCATCATGCAACGCATATAATTATAAATAAGGTAGGTATGTATTGTATTGCATATGTATGTACATTGGAAATGATATGTGCCATGTAGTAGTCAATCGACTGAGAAATTTCTAGATGTTCGGTTTTCTTTATTTAGATAAGCGTGTGCTTAGACTGTTCGCAGATGCAATAATATTTACATACCCATAGTACAAGCTCTGCTTGGTTTGGGACTAGATAAAGTTTTGTGAATGTGTGAGGGATATTATTATATACTTATTAAATGCTTCCATATAGCATCAGGGGCTAAGGTAATCAGATATTTGTAAATTAATAAAAGCCGAATATTCCGATTATTTTATACAAATCAATTAAATTTCTTTACCTTTGTTTAATTTTATCCTTTAATTAATTTATGAAGGTTAGTAGCATCAATTAAATAATACTTAGGCTATACGTAAATTTCGATACTTAACACAAACTCTGAGAGTTAATTTTGATGTAAAAATATTACGCCTTCAGTAGGTATGATCACGAAACACACTAGTATGGACATCACACAGTCAAGCACCATAGCAATGACATGCACAAAGGTGCAATGTTTGTTCATGCACTCATCTACCGCATTTGTAGGCTATACAAATACTTAGAATACTTACCTACTAGTCTCAATTGAGAAATCGAATGCATGCAATGACATTGTCAAATAGAAGACGAATGCAAATAAATTTCATTAAGTACAAAACTTTAGCTACAATAAAAAATATATTTTTTTAAGAGAATTTTAAAAATACTACTCAATCATATTTTCGGACAAAAGAACAAGAAAAATATCGTAATAATATTTGAATTATTAATTTTCTGTCGTAACAAAATCTATCGATAAAAATGACACCATTGCCCAGCCCTAAAACATGTACGGATACAAGACATTTGTTTCAGCAGCTACCCGATTTCACTCCTTCTAGCGGGGCACCGAAAATAAGCGGCTCGGTGTTAAATCGACTCACAAATTACTTTTCCTACTTGCTAGAAGGGTACATTAGTAAATATTGCGTGATTACTAATGATAAATGTGAATAAATGTAGATATTTGAATTTTTAATGCCGGGACAAGGATTGAGTTGTTCTTTTTTTAGTTTTGGGGACATTCTTTTGGAAATTAAAGCCTCAAATTAATGTTTCTCGATTTCATTTGATGATGTAGGTAGCTATCAATTGATTTATAGGAGTGCTTTATGTGAGATATTACGGATAGATATCTAGTTAAGACATATGGACACGCCAGCATATCAAGCTACTCGAAACTGTAAAATTTTCTCAATCAACTTTGAACCATATGCTTCAGCGATAAAATTGTTTTTATACTATTTAAGTAATTTACCAGATTGTAGAAGCTTAATGTGATGGCGTCTGTATATTATAATGCGTTATTTTTATTAAGGATATGGATAAGAAAATTATGAATAGTTCTATCCTGAATGGCGTGTCTTTTATTTTCTTCAGAATTCCAGTCAGAAATGCTTAAAAATATACGTAAAAAAGCTAGCCCTCTACAATCCCTCGTTCCTATTCTATCGCGTCCAATTCCTTGACGTAAACTAAATTTTCCGATAGTGAATGGTTTCAAGATGGCTGCCGGTCCCCATGTGCAATGTGTATGTGTGTGTGCTTGTTATCCAGTCACTCTTTCTCGCATATTTCCCATTCGTTTTGACAGGCGTACTGGGTAAGCGTATAAAGGTGTATGTGATGTTGTTGATACAATTTTTGGAATGATTTTTGTATTTCAACTTTAAGTAAGAGTTTTCTAGGCCATGTTGATAATATAGACAAAAATTATTGCATTCTATTGCCGTTATTTTTTCAAGCTCTTCTTAATAAAAAAAGATGAAATTTTTCAAGTGTTATTGAGCGTTATTGCTGGCATAGGGATTATTCGAAAAAGTTAACTGCGCTGGTCTACCTGGGCTCCAGAAAGAACAAAGATGGACTTTAGTCAGACTAGAGTCCATCTTAGTACTAACTAGTAGAACCACTGTAGACTAACCAGAAGATCTACCAGTGGTGCTGGTTGGTCGCAATAGTTTGCGTGACCCTGGTATAAGGGACCTCGAGAACGAACTTAGTGGATTTTAGTCAGTAAGATATCTAACACTCCGTCCTCGCAAGAGTTACAGTGGGAGGGTTCATTTGAAGATTTCCCATGAAAAAAAGACTAATGATGTTCCATCTCAAAAATCCATAATGCCGCTTGACCAAAGACAAACACGCAATTAAAATAAAAAATTCCATTCACATCACCTCCATCAAATAATAATTCCTTGAAGTAATAAAATTAAACATTAATAAACATATATTTTAACCGAGCTTCAGCTATAATAATAGATAATTATTGCCAGCTTTAATTATTAATAATAATTAAATAATGCTTTGACTTGGCACGCACTGTTGACGTGACTTTGAATGCCGTTGGAGTCAATACTTGCTTTTAAGAGAAAAACATCCGACTGTCAATTTAGTAATACATATGATTATTATGTATTTTGTTAGTCTGTCCAGTTATGATGAATATATAAAAAAAAAAATTTTTTTTTGTCACAAATAATCACCAAAAATGTTAACATACCATAGTATTTTCAGATTATTTTTAATTCGCCGTATGGCAGGGTCGAAAAGACAAAGAAAGTAAATTTTCATTAAAGTTTAGTTGTTTTTATGAGAAACAGTATCAAGCATACATACATCTCATTTTTATAAAACGAAATCGAAGTTCAAAACTAAATTAGTTAACTATTCGAATGGAATTATAACCTAGGTACCTATTCGAAATTGATCAAATTTTCTTTTGTTAAGAGTAAAACTTGACCGAAAAGACATTGAAACAAAATTTATAATTATAAGGGCCAGTTTCACCGGTTACGGATAACCACTGTTTACCAGATAAATTCCAAAATAGAGCAGAATTTGTATGATCTGCCTGAAAAACTATCTGGAACAGTATTTTTTGTGCAGCTTGCTCAAAAACTTCTACCAAAATTGAAAGTCGTAATTTTTCACTTACCCCTGTACAATAGAGGCTGGTACCCAACTCGTGTACGACCTCTCAAGGGTTGCTTGTTAGACGACAATGCAGTTCTGCGGCTACCAAATTATTATTTACTATATGCTTAAACGATCACGGTTCCTCTAGTTAGGGAGAATTGTTAAGAAATGGCCCTAACGAGCTCAAGCTAGGAGTTTACCGATATTGGTGGAAAGTATTTGAGTACTAGGGGTAGCTGATGGGTATATTATGTTGTTTTTAATAAGTCTTTTTTAATCGACTTCCAAAAAAAAGGAGTTTTTTTTATTTTTATTGGTTAGAATATTTACCTACATGTTTTTACAAAACAATAAATAAAAATGACTAAAACTAAGTTTAAGTTCTGCTAAGTCAAAAAAAAATATACTTTTTTTTTGTGTCAAGTTTGGATTTTTCAGTGATGATCTGAAGCACTCTCCAAATTAATCTACAAAAGTTAATAACTATTAATATAATGTCAACCGTACTGTATTACCAGAGAAAAATTAATGGTCATGAGTCCAAAGACCTCTAGACATACTTTTTTTCTAATTCTCAATATTCTTTTTTTACCCATGTTATTTAAAAAGTCGTTAAATATAATAGTTTCTAACACTTTATCCTACACAACAATAAAATAGAAACCTTCATATTAATTCTTATCATTTACAACAATAAAATCCCACCCACAATTAAAATGAGACTTAACTCTATAGAAAAAGCTGTGAATCTCCTAATGAGGGCAAAATCTTAACAAAGCAGAAATATGAACAGATGGGGGAAAATTCCATTCATAAAAATTCATTCCTAAACATCTAGCCTTGCCTTTTTCCTAAGCTATGTTGGGGTCGGCTTCCATTCTAACCCGATGCAACTGAGTACCACTAGCGACTGCCTATCTGACCTTTTCAACCCTATAGGTACCCCTTATCATGACTGCTTTTTAACGACTGCCAAAAATTTACAAATGGCAGTCGGGACCCACAAAGGTGCCTATCCGAAACAAGGAGGAACTCATGCAAGATTGGTCACTTATACACGGATCGCCCGTGGCAAGCGTTGCTTTACCATATGAGCTATCGATCTGTGTGGCTGTTACTTAGATGCGAGCTCCTTTCTAGACTAAAAGTAGAAAAAAAAAAAACATTTAAAACTAGCCATAGGCTTTTCAACATTTTTCAAAATGCTCGTCCCTAAAGAATAAAACACGTAGTGTAAAATTATAAATAAAAGGCGTACGTTTGTACTTGGCAGAGGGTTATACGGGGGTAAAGCTACCCCTATCTCATTTTGACGGCAAGACATGACAAGTTTCAAAAAATTATTTAAAAAAAAATACTGATGAACCCCGTGACGGTATTTTGTGAGCACGCTTTCCGTTTGCTAGAATTGATTAACAGATTTTTGTAATATTTCTATATAAAAATTAGCTAACTCTAAAAGATTGTTAAAGGACCTATAAACACTAGATAATGTACTTTCTGGTTAAATTATGTATATAGCATACAAGAAGTAGTTTGAAATTCAGGATTGTCAACTATCATCCCAACACTGAGTTATACCTGAACACTGACAATTCCTAAATAACAACTTAAAAATATTCGGTCATGCTTATGGAAATACCTAACTAAATATACCTATTACATATACAGTCAAAACTATCATTGTTTAATTCCATTCATAGTCAATTAATCACAGCGACTCATCGCTTTACTTAGAAAATTGCATGAATAACAGCCATCTACCCCACCCACCATTTTATTGCCCCACAAATGTACCTCGACTAATCATAAAGCTATCAAATGCTATAAAATTAATCAAAGACAAAACGTAAATTACATAATCACGGCATCGTAACTCCGAAATCACCCCTAAATGTAACAGTTAACCCACTAACCGACTTAGTAATAAAACACCAATTTAACCTTGACACAGCCCTAGTTAGTATGCACAGTCTTTCTTTTAAAATCTTACGTATTAATTTGCAAACTTTTCCAACAGAGGAAAAACAACTCAATTCTAAGAACACTAAGAATGAAAATCCACCCCACCACTCCCACGGAGAGAGATTCGTTTTTCAAAAATGAAAAATTCTAACATAATATTTCTTAAATTGATATCAATTCCTAATTTCAACCTTCGCGTCTCACACTAAAGTTCAATATCAATACGAAAAATAAAGCACTTAAGGCATTCTGAATTTGAATAAGTTATTTAGCACGTGGTTCTTGTGACGACGTTCGCAATTTGAGTATAAATTAGAACACTTATCTCGTCGCGGTACTATCTTCGTTCTTCCTCTAACATCGGGTTTTGGAGTATGCTGTCTCTTTTTCACCCCTTGTCAAGCAAGCGTAGGGGTGTCAGCCGCATCAAGTGAGCTTTATCGATATTTCCAAGATAATACTCAAACGGCGACGGGGTGGCTTATGAATAGTAAAATGATAAATGTAAGCAATTTCTGAGTATAGACTGCTGTGTATCAAGACGAATAAGGTAAGGTATATCCATCAGTAGGGTGTTTTTTGTCGTCGAGGCACTACTAAAATCCAATAGTGTAGTAGTAGGGCCGGTTAGTTGTCTTGCAAAATTGTATCGATAGTCGATGTTTTCTTTAAGCGCGGTCCGCTCTGATATTTAATTTAGCGGCGGAAGCAACAGGTTATTAGCACGAAGCTTTCCCGCCTAACTTTCCGGGCGTTCACTTTTTAAATTCCTCTCTTTCCCTTTCTAATTGGATTGCCTTCTCCTTTTCCCGTGAATGAATGAAACTTGTTGCTTGCTGAATCATTTCGCATTTATTTAAGACTTTTTAAATGTGTGTCATTGCATCAGGCCGAGTGCTTGAGCGTCGGACCTGAAAATCGATTGCTTTTCGATTTGATAAACCAATGGTGTCACTTTGAACCGAATTTTCGTATCCCCCATTATCGTTTAACCGTAAAACTTATTTTAGCGTATAATTTTATGCATGACGGGCTACCCTTTGGGCGTAAAAATTAACACGTCCGATGGTTAATAATTTTCCGCTCATTAGTTCTATTGAACCTCTTCTGTGATGTTACCTTTATATTTTTATCATAACAAAAATAATAAAGGTGACCTCATTTATATCTTCGTGAAATACCTAACAGACAAAAGAATTGATACACAAAAGGAAATCGTCTAAACGATATTGCTTACCCGATATGATATCTCTATTGTGACAAATTGCGAGACGTATCCTCGTATCAAAATTCACATTTTAACCAAGCGCCGTCTACCTACGTATAGCTTCACAGTCATACGTGAAACGAAGCCCACACCATATCTTACTCTCGAACACACGAATCTACATACATAAATATATTTCTATTCACCACCCAATACATTTTATCTATGTTACCGTTGCCTTACTAGAAATTCCAACTACGATGTAAGGTCACATCACTATAGCATGAGCATTCCAATTAGACTCTTATCGCTTGAGAGATACATTTGAATTCGGGTTGGCAGATGTGTTTCTGTTAGTGTGAAATTGAAGTGGAGTTGCGATCGAGTCTCACGAGGTATTCTCAAGGGGTGAGCGTAGTTCTTGCGCTTAGATATAAAGAAAGGTAGATACTTATGAAATTCGAAGGAAAAACCACCCTTCCCTATACTTACACAGCGCAGTCGATTCGGTTTTCGCCGAGGAAATTGTAGCGTAGTTTGAACGGGACATTCGCTCACCGTACGCCGCATAGAGACGACGATTTTCTCGAATTTCCTTCGGGACGCGTCGCTTCCAAATTTGTCTTTGAATATATTTTTTTTTATTTGACTAGTGTTCGGTTTTTGAGTGACGCGGTTTTTTTTCTGTAGCTTTTTTATTTCTTTTTTACTTTTGTTTTCAGTGTCAAAATATTTTTTTAAAGTCGCGCCGCTGTAAAATTTATACTTGAAAACTTTGCTACGGGTCGCTGAAATGGTAAGAATATTTTTCAGTAGTCATGAAATTAATAATTTTTAAGGTCGCTTGATAACATTATTGAGATATTTCATGATTGACTGTGTATTAAAATATGACTTCTTTTGCAAAGGTTGTGAGAATTTACAGATTCGGAATTTTGCAAAGTTTTGCCGGTAACCTCACATAATCGACGCGCGCCGTAATGATGCCGCGAACTTAATTAAAGTTTTGTAATTTCAATTTAAAACCTAAACATATACTTTAAACTATGTATGATTATTTTAAAAAGTATTTAACCATGATATCGCTACTATGACTCTTAAAAATTTTGATTAGGACCTTTTTAAAATTTTTAAATGTGTATTTATTGTATTTTATACTACAAGATATTAAGACAAAGACATTTTTAATAGATTATATATTACGATACTATCTTTTATTTTAATTAATGTATGTATTGCGATATTCTACGGACTTACCATGTCATCCAGTGTCCATATTTTTTGCAAAATACTATTTAACGGACATAGTATAATTTTCATACTAAACTAAAGACAATACGACTAGAGCAGATATATCTGCTGTAATAATTTAGTCCTGACACGAACCTCCTCTCACATGTATCTTGAATATATTAAAAAGTAACATATCCATTCAAACGGCATCGCCGAGTTAATTTAATTCGTACCCAACAGATCATAGACTACCGGTACCTACGCCTAATAGACAACTATTTTGACTAATTGAGCATTCAAAATGACAGAGAGGCGTGACTCCTGTCAGAAATGACGGTACAATGGCGAAATGTCATGAATGACGGTACGTAGGCGGGACTAGAACCTTGTCATATTAAAACAAGTGACATTAAAATTTCGTTGTTGTAAGATACTGGGTTTTTATAATTAAGAGCAGTGGAGATGTAGTATAGTATAATATTCCTCACACGTTCACATAACGTCATCTAGTCCCAAACTAAGCAGAGCTTGTACTAAAGGGTACTAGACAACTGATAAACATACTTATATACTTTTATTTTGTAAATACATACATAGGAACTCCCAGGCTAAGTTAAACACCCATGTTCAAGCACACAAATGTTTGACTTATACGGGAATCGAACACACGACCTCTAGCGTGGCAGGCAGGTTTAGTAACTAATACGCCATCTGGTCGTCAAGTCGTCCACCAAGACATTCTTAGTTGGTTTCTTTCAACGCATTATTAGACTATGCTCGCGGCTATGGGTGGAATTAAGAAATGGATTTAGTTGACAAAACATTTGTAGAAGTTGTGGGTTTCCTAATACTTTTTCTACTACAACTATCATTGTTATTCATATAGCCAAAGGAATCCTTCAAAAATTCAAAATATGTACATATATTCCAAAATCGGATTGATTCGAACGTCTATAATCTCCGGATGAGTAAAATGCATCTTTTTAACTGTTCCTAAAATAGGGTTACGATAGAACTTTGGGTGAGTTACTACATAAGGGTTCTGGACGACTACGTGAAACTTGATCTGTGCTTCAAGCATTGACTAACGGCCGAAATTAATAGGCTATCTATTCGTTGTTTTGCTTACTAGAGATAGGAATTTGACACAAATTATATGGGAGTAGTGTCAAAATTCTATCTATAGTAAGCAAAACAACGGACAGATAGGTTATTAATTTCGGCCGTAAGTAGATAACTTATTTGTACCAGTTGCAACTCATTATAGCTAGTATTGACGCTGATAGTAAACAGAGCTGAATTATTAAATTTTAGATATAATCATTACAATGTTGCCTCCTTCTATTCCGATTTTCTATCCTATTAACTTATAAAGAAAACCGAAAAGAAAAAGCGTAAGTTCTAAATTTGAATTTTATAAGTCATTGAATCGTGTATGATAGAATAGGCTAAGTCAATTGTTTTATTTAACAAAGATTTTCCTTTACACAATATGTTTCCATCAATCTCACCGGTCAAACGTCACATCGCTCTATCCCAGTACCAAATCCTCTCAGTTAGTTTAAAAAAAGCAATATAAAAAATCCACGCGGAGATAATCACGTATAAATATTAACTAGCGACGCGTCCCGGCTTTGCGCTGAGCTAATTTGCAACTGACAGATATCCGATTTAGTGGAACTTATATTGATGGTCTATTGTTTATGGGAAAGAGGCGAAAATTTCGTTTAATGTCTGCTGAAAAGCCAAAAAAAAAAGACTGAAAATGCTACGTTTAAAAAAAACTAGGAAGTGGGAAGTGTATAGAAACTAAAACAAGTATTAGGGCTGATACTTGCTTCTTATTAGAAGTTACCTACGTTTTAAAAAAATCAAAGATTATTTTTCTTATTTTATTCATTAAGCTTAGAAAACGGTGGCTGTAATATTTCAACAGCTATTTTATCAGTATTTCTGAGACAGATCATCTAATATTTTTATGACATGATAAGCTACTTTATTTGAATAAAAAAATAATACTTAGGAAAAGTACTTTATTAAGCCGTCAATCGTCAGTTTATTAAATGTTGACTGAACAGACTTTTTATCAATTTAAGTTCGATAGTGTGACTTACTTTATATAAGTAAACACTATAAATACTATTGATTGTGTTTTTTTAAACAAAAAACGATTCGTTATACTTTCGGACGGTTAATTTTGAAATTTATTCTATGAAGCTTATTATCAAACAGATTACTATCAGTAGGCGAAACAAAGAGTGCATTTTTATTGGAACCAAGCATAAGAGATAAAAAAATCTTTGAAGTATTTTTTTTCTCTTTATAAAAATTGATCAGTTTCCCGTATCCGATACGACAGAATCTTAGCATTAAAATTCTATTATGAATCAAAACCTTGTCGTTGGTATGATAAATTGCACGGCAAGACAATGTTTACTCTATTCGTGAATAAAACGCGGCAACTTTATTTCCATCTAAACAACCTACTTACAAAGCAAAATCGAACGGAAAACCTATCACAAAATAATATCGAATCTCCATACATTATACTATTGATGGGGTGAACGACATATAATTTATATACCTACCCGTAATACGTATAGTCGATAGTTGGTTCCACCCCCGTACCTTGCGACCCTCCGACGCATGTATGTATATACATAATATATACATGTGAGTAGGGTTGAGGACAAAATCGATAGGGCTAACTCCTTTGTAAACCAACGGCTTTGCACGATTTTTGAACTGTCAACTTTTTTTTAGATACGGAATTAGTGAATTTGTTTTTTTTTTTCTGTATACCGTGTTCTGATTTTTAACAGTGTCAGTATGTGAGTGATCATTATTGATTTTGGCACAGATTAAAATTTTACCAAATATCTACCTATACTTATTTAGTATTAACTCTAGCTTAGATTAGTTTTTTTTTATTCTTGGGAAATCATCAAATGACATCCCGCTGAAGGTGTAGCTGACAGAAGTGTCAGACTTTTACTGACTGAAACAAACTACTTATGTTTTTTCTGGTCTTTATGTGCCAGAGCCCCGGCACCTAATATTTAAATAATATCTTTAGTCCATAGTTGCGAAATCAAAAATATCACAATACTAACAATTATGCTACTTTAATACTCAAAACATTGCTAACTACATTATTTGATTGAATATTCAAATGCTTATAAAATCTAATTATAAGTAAAACAGTAGAAACTGCATCGTATCACATTACTTCAAGTATCATAAAAGTTAATTATATTTTATTACTTCGTTAGCTCAATTTAAGTAGGTACATAATTCCAAGTTTAAGAATGTGAATATTCTATAAACAGATACTTGTATAAGTACATAATAACTAGAAATAAAAATAATAATATGCACACTCCTGATGAAGCTATAATCAACATTATCATAATAGTAATAAAAAAAAAACTTAATAGCCAATTTCTTCATTGCAATCATCCGAAAATTAAACACTTGAAATACTTTGTTCTTAAGTCTTGAATGTGGATGGATATAGAGGAAGGAGACGACCAAAGAAACGATGGATGGATTGCGTGAAAGCTGATATGGCTAGAAAGAATGTAACTTGTGAGATGACGGCAGAGAGAAGAGCGTGGAAGACAAAAACATGCTGCGCCGACAATAAATAAAACGTGGGATAAGGGCAGGAGGATGACGATGATGATGATGTCTATAACTGTCAGACATTATTTCATTAAAAAAATATATTGTAAATTATTTTTAAATGTTATAGGTTATCTTTGATGGAACTATATCTAACATTTCTCCAGTGAAATATTTCAAATTCAGTCTACATTGAATTTGTAATAAGTTTTTTGCCGCGACCTTCTTCACATTCGCAACATTTACTTGACACAGCCAATTACTTAAAAATATTGATCAAAACCCCTGACTGTTCAGTGTGAGAACACGGTAACTGGCTATTTAATTATTTTAAAACAACTCAACGTCAGTATTTTTTACACGTCCCGGTTAATTTATAGCATGACCAAACGGGGAATCGAACGTATAGCTATGTATTTAACGGTCAAGTGGTAGGATCGTAAAATTTTATTTTGTTGTTTGTATTTAAAAGATGCCTAATAAAGAAGTTGTTTAATCGACTGTGATCGCTACCGACGATTATCGAAAACTTTGAAAATCGAATTTTGAAAGCTGTTTTTTTTTTTTATTTTAGTATTTATTACTCATCATGTTAAATTGCGTTTATGGCTGGTAAATTGTAATTGTAGATACGAACCACGTTTTGTGGTCATTTGATTCTTTAATTAAACTTATTGTTGTTTATGGTTTAATTTAATAGATAACTTATTGGATACTTTGTATTTTACTATCTTTTTTATCTTTAACATCGGGATATTATCATTTATGTATTTGATAATCAATTTTTGGTTTTGACGACGCTGTGTTGAATCAAAGAATGATGCACGCACGGTTTTCGTCAATACGAGTTTTTAGTGACTTCAAGTTAACTAAAAAGAGTTTTTATACCCTAACAAAACTATACTAAGGAGGTTAGAAGCGTGTTAGGTAATTTGTAATTCTTCAAATACCGGGACCAAGCGAACTAAAATGTGGTGCCTATTGGATTCGGGGGTAATATTATTATGCCAAACCCCACCCCCGTGTTGTCAATCGATCAAACATGTGCAAACAGTATAGACTTACAATTTCACTAAAAAGTCCCAAGTGACTCACAAACCCCAAAGAAAATTATGCCCTAAAGCTTAACAAATATGGTTCAGTTTCCAATGATGAATTTTCCATGCCCAATGTCTCGGGTTTGCAATTTGGACATATTTCTCTTGTACATAGGAGTCATGGAAGCTATGGCAAATGTATTGACAAATATATCAAGTAACTGTTTCCATTAGGATATTGTTTATATCAATTTATGAAAGCACTCGAGTTGCTCCGTGAATAGAATCGATTGAGTTATGTGTTTAGTTTTCAAGGGTTAAGTTGAAAGGTTACCCTTGCTAGTATAGTTTCTTAGTAACTACTTACACCGTATTATTTTTGGAAGTTTTTCAAAATTATCCTAAGAGGTTTTGGTATAAGATTTTTCATAAGATTTTTCGACTGGTGTAAAAAAATCCGATTTATTCTTATTAATTTTTAATTTAGGTACTACAAATAAAATTATGACACAGATATTTAGGTACACCATCAATAAAGAAACTTGGACAATAACATCTAAAGGAAGCTTTTTTCATTAATTATTAGCCGGTTGTGTTATTATTGTCATTGCTTTCATTAAAGTTGTCTCAAAAGAGCGCCTTCCAAAAGTCTATGATTTTATGGTCCCGTGTGCATAGCAGGGAAAATTTCAATATTTATATTTAGTTATGTCTAATGCATTACGTCAATTCAAAATGGCGACATTACAATTGAGCTAAAAGAAAAAAAAGCACTCTTAAAAAAAAGTTAACCTTATAAACGAAGACACAACTTTCCGCTCAATAAATATTTTAACAAACACTACAACTTAAACGGGTGTTACCATTATTTATCCGACGTAAAAAGGCGATAGTTTTAAATAGATACAAACGTTGTTAAGATAGTGAATTTCAAGATGGCTATCGGATATCGAGTAACTATATATTTCTCTTTATTAATTAAAAGCATCTTGTTGAATGAAGTAATGCTACCACACTTCCTATTTTACATTTTAACTGACTTCCAATGCACATAAAACAATCAGGCTGAGTTTTTAAAACGGTTTTTTAGATGTATAGATAAGATAGACCTTTATAATAGAATACATTAGCAAGGATCATAAATTACGTACTGTTTTGTAAGGTATTGTAGATAAATAACAATGTTACATAATAAACGATAATGGAGGGTTGTAATTATACTCTAAATAGAAAAAAGAAGCAAAAAATAATTAATAAATTATCTAACAATAACACAAAAACTAAAAAATTGGAATTACCTCTTGAAATATCAAATCACATTTGAAAAATTCGAAAAAAAAAACTGTCGCCACCAGATCACCCGCCATTTTTAGCACGCATGCGCACAACACACCTGAAAGCTATGACACTTACTTTTTTTTTAAAATTAGATTTCTTAAAAAATCAGAAACGTAAAATACTTAGAAACACGTCTGAACACGATTGTTGTACAATTTTGAATGCGACCTCATTCCTAACCTTTATCTCACGTGAATAAATTATGAACATTTTTGTCCCCTATCGCAGCGAAAGGGTTAAGTTCAATAGGAACTTATGGTTCGTGAATTTGCATATAATTTTTAGTTTATTATTTATGTTTGAAGGGTATTGTGTTGTAACGTTTTCAGGGGGTTGATGTATTGGTAGTATTAATATGGATTACGAAGGTTTGTGCTGTTCAGTTTAGGATGGGACGAGACAACGGTTTTAGCGTCACCAAACAGTTTGTGTCACTATATTTTTTTTCGTTATACCTGGTTGCTTTATGGCGTTTTTATTCATCTTTGATTTTTTTCTTTACTTAACATGCCTCGGCAGTATTAAAATTGTAGCTTTACCTGTGTCACATAAAATAATTCGATGTATGATAATAGATGCCAGCACATCAAGCTACCCGAAATTGTAAAATTGTCCCAGTCAACTTTGAACTACATGTGCTTCAGCAATAAAGTTGAAAATTTAGTAAGGAAATTTGACAGATTGTAGTAGCCTGATGTGCTGGCGTCTGTACTAACGTTTTAAGCTACGCCATTGGACTTTTTTAATAATCTTATTTTGAACTTGAAGAGTATCATATCGAGCAAGAATTTCTAATTAACTCGAGGGTCCTCAACGACAAACTTAACCCTCGAAACGCTTAAATAATAATATTATTCACAAAACATAAAACTGAACTATTATTAATATTAATATTGAAAAAAAAATACTGATACGATCGCATTTCTTATTATCTGTTATATTAAAATAGACCACAATGCATCCGATCAGCCGGAAGTATGATCTTTTGTAACATGCCTTCTAACCCTTTTTGTGAACCGATATCTTCAAATTATGGGGTTTGTCTATCCTTTGTGCATCCTTAATATTTGATTTACTATTGTCTATGGTAGCTGTGGGAAGTAATCTTGAGATGTTGAGCGAAAAGAATTGACTTTAATTGCAAAATCTAGTAAATGAATGAGTTTTCTTTATCTTTTACAACATCATCAACCTAGCCTTTACTCGACTGTGTTCTCAGTTGCTTCCAGTCTAAACGGATGCAAATGAGTACTAGTGTTTTATCTGAATTCCTCAACCCAGTTACCTAAGCAACCCGATACCTACCCCCTTTCTAGGTTATTTTATATCTGGCTTCTGACTACCCGTTATGACTGCCAATAGATACAAATGGCTACCGGGATCCACCTATTTATCGCGCTTTCAGAAACGCAGAGGAACCCGTCTAATGGTCAACCAGTCTCAGACCGACTGCGCCGAGTGTTGAATATTATGATCGATAGTCACGTCCAGTTCTTACTTAGCCACGAGCTCAATGCACGCTATCTTTTACAATAATCATCAATGAATTTGATTTTAAATTTTACCTAATGACGTTTTCACTTCAGTACAAGCTTGTTGCTTGCTTTCATTAGTGCCAAGTATTTTATATTTAATTAATTGTAATTCCTTCTTCGTGTGTTAATCTTCTATTAACTTCTGCTTAAACTTTTGTTAAATTTGTAAATTTATTTGGCATCGTCAATCAATGTTACTTACGTTTTCCCAAATAAATAAATTAGGTACGTTTTTTTAACCAAAACATCATTGAGCAACAAACACACTTACACGCATTTCAAAAACCCACAATTCTAACAAGTTCTCAAATATTTACTCAATGAAAAAAACACAATGCACGCTATTATAGGCAATCATCGTAGTATCGATTATAGAGAGAAAAAAACTTTGCAAAAAGCCACTACAACAAAACAAACATTTCACGGGTCTGTGGCAACAAAAAAAAATCGTGTCTATGCACAAGGGGCCTATTGTACCGAATTTGACTATCTATTGTTTAAAATACTGATTTATAGGCTATTAAACCCTTTCTATTAATGTATGTATAGATAAATTTATGCGTATTATTCCTTATAAAAAATGGTGGTTATATTTTATCTGTGGCGTAACAAAGGTGTTTTTTTTATGAACAGGGGTGCGTTTGCATGTGTTAAGAAACACGAATGTGACTTGAAAAGTTATTATTATAATTCAACAGGTCTTAATAATAAAACAAAGGAGGTAGAATGACCACGAGTTATTAAAAAAAACATGCACACATGTTTTTTAGTACTCATAATATTTTATTCGAACATGATCTGATAAAGTTTTACGACAACATTTATGAATAAAATACTAAATTAGATAAAATATAGTTTATTGCGTAATAAACTTCTCTAATAGCGACAAAAAAACTAACTCTTTGAAAGAGGTAGCAAAAAATAAAGGGAGACGGTTATTGTTGACAAATATTTGAAATATCGGTGTCATTATTGTTTTTTGTTAACGTCAGGTAGCTGTCATACTGTGTCAAATATTTTTTTGGACATACCCATACATATGCTATTAAAACTTACACAACCGGCAGCAATGATATTATTATTTCATATCTGTTTATCGTCATAGTAACAGTTGAAGTGTACTTCTCACCCTAGATTACAACAAAAGCCTATTTTCGAACAACTACAATTTTCTTCTCCAAAAAAAAAACATTTGTCATAGGAAAAAACAACACCAACATAACTTAATATTTAGCAAACCCATCTTCCTTAAAAAAAACAAAGGCATCACTTAACAGGAAGAAATACGGTTTATTTTAAAAGGCAATGCCCTACTTTCGAAGGCAATCCCGGACAACTTTCACCTATTCCCGTGTAGGAAAACGAGCTACAAAACTAACGTCCCTGAACTGAGTAAATGGCGTGAGAAAAAAGTAATTTTCATTCATAAAACCATTTTCTTAGAAGCGTGCGATAAGGATAGATAGACGGTGTCGATAGAGCGCCGTCCCTTTCTCGCGCACTCATTTTTAATGCACTTTCCCTGAAGAGGTTCTTTTATACTTCTTTTAAGAGTTGCAGGGGAGTACGTGTTTTTTTTTTTAACTTTTCCTTTTGAGACGGTATTTCGCCTTCACTTTTTCGAGTGATGTCAATAAGTTTAAGCGCATAACGCATCAATTCAGATGTTTAACTTACAAAATTCAAAAACATGTTAATTAATTAATTAGATAAATATTTTTAAATGTATTTAAAATTGAACTTTAACATGTCTTCATCATGTTTCCGACAAAGCTCCTAAACTATAAGTGCGCCAAAGTCTGCGCAGATGTTAAAAACATGTTGTTAGGTTCCTACTCTACAATGTGTGCTACGCAGTACTATGACCCAATAACATGCAAAATCACAGGACATTAGCCGCATCATGCACACTCAATAAAGTCCTATTTAAATAAACCAATCAATTGTAACGATTTTAGAATATCGATTTTAATCCTTTGAGTGGTACTCGATTCAAAGGGATGCTACCGTTGTCCTCATTGTGTCCTTATAATTTATTGTCACCGTACACATGTATGGGATGTTCTAGTTTTTTTTTGTTGAGGACTGAATGGGTCATATTTTAACTATTCGACTTTTTGATAGGTGTAAAATATTTTTTTGTAGATTTATTGCGTCACTTTAAAGATTTGCCGTTTATGTAAATATCGTGTCTAATACTTTTATTTATAACTGCCAGATTGGAATCAAATCCATGCCGTACTTTTTGAGATTAGCGCGGACATAAATACAGAAAAACAGACAAAAATTCTAAAATATATATATAAAAAAAAACTATTATTCTTAAAAAAAAATCTATGTAGGTACAGTTTTGACTTTTCTACAATTTTATTATATGTAAGTAGAGGAAGTATTAATTTGCCTAAGGATATACAGGACTTTAAACATTTACCCGTTTTTATAAAAAAGGTATCCCAAAAATTACCGGCTTTCGTACCTACTGGATTTAGAACATCAACTTTCTTCAAGAAGATGCTTTAAAGCTAGCACTAATGGCTGTAGTTTTTAAAACCATGTTTTATAATAAGGGAGATAGAGTAGATAATATAGCCAAAATAATAACCCGGATAACCGCAACTCAGAATATTATTTCAAGAAAATACGCACCGACATACAACTCGCAAAATACCTGATAACCGAGGAAACCGAACCAAAAACTTTTGCGAAGTATGTTATAAATAAAATAACGTATTCAGAAGCTTTGGATGCTCAACTTACGACTGCGAAAGTTGGGAAACCACTCCAGGAGTCGGCATGAAGTTGTACCAACAATATATTTGTCTGCCCGACAACCGTATGTCGGTTGCGGTGAGGGTATGTTGGCGAGTGGAGCGAGCAGCGGATACTAAAACTATTGTGAATTATTATATTTATTTCTGTTAATAATTTCACGAAACGCTGAAAAGTGAATGTTTTTGAACCTAGATCATTAGTTCAACTCACAAACGCGCTCGCATGAGATGCATGTACATAGATTCGAATGACAAGGTGAGTTTTAAGAATGCCAATCAAGAAATTCAGATTCAGATTCGAATTTTAGAGTAAAGCTTATAGGATCGACGTGTATGTTCTTATTTAAATAACAAACAATAAACATAGGCAAATAGCATTGACATTGACAAAATAATGTCAGTAACTACTCGTAGTACAGTAATGGCAAATGTACCTATTGCTAAAATAGGCTACAAAAAGTTCGTCTACTAGAAGGGACGCATTTTACGGCGTTTTATGGATGCGCCTTGATTGTATAGTCAGCTACGGTAACTGATAAGAACATAATCAACATTTGAATCTAGTTTTCTAGTTCAATTATCACAGGACGGCATAACTCGCTCCCGCTTCATCTCCGCTCGTCTCATCTCCGCCAAAGTTTTGTAAAACGCAAACAGACATACACCGGACTCTCCTCTGCCACTTCAGGCAAACATTTTTGTGAGTAAACTTTAAATATAATAATATTTCACGACTTTTGCGAAAGTTGTCCCATTTTAGAAGTTTCGAGGTTTTTTTTTGTGTGTGAGTAAAATCATTTTCGTGTCGGAAACTGAGGGTGTATTTTTCTTGAACATATGACAATGTTAAAAAGACTTTGAATGTAGTATGTAATTTTTAAAAATAAACTGTAGTTCGTACTTCTTATATTACATAGCTATGCAAATTCATTAAAAACTATTGAGATTTGTTTCTGCAGAAAACACAAATCACTGAAATCACACACACGGTCAGTGAGTCCTAGTAAGCTATTGATAAGCTTGAGTTATGAGTGCTTAAACAACTGAAAAACTACTTACCTACATACTTATTAGGCTAGCTTCTACCTATCTTCGCTAGAACTAAGTTGGGTTCAAAAAATGCCATCCAAAACCCACTCTAAAATCTAATTTGATATTTCATGATGAATATTTCCTCTCTTTCATATGAAATTATAATATTAAATGTGCAGATTCGAATTTTCATCATCAACAGCCTGTTTAATCATCCCACTGCACGGTACTAGCCTCTTCTCATAAAGAAAAGGATTGAGAGTTAATACCCAAACTTGGTCAATACTGGTTGGTTTGGATTGGAATTCAAACTGTATAAGGTAGAATACCTTAGAAAATAGAAAATTCTGTAAAAAAAACACCACTATATCCGTTTCTGTACGACTAGATATGTATTTCTATTCGAAAAGCGAACTAACACAGGACAAGGGCATATTCCATTACACACATTCGACAACACGTAACGCTAATACAATAAACGGCACAAACATATTCACTTTAAACAATTTTGTACATCACAAAAGGTACTTTACCTAACGTCATCAAATATTACGAAACAAAATAATATTCTTGGAAAAAAATTGAAACCTTCATATGTAAGGAAAATAGTCTTGGAATAAAGGCGTGTGTGAGGAATCGACTGTTTCCTTACGTTTCTTTGGGTGGCGTTTGACAAAACATCCCCCTGCCACCCCCGGCATATGCGAGTAACACATTATCTATCACGGAATAAGCCTGTGTGCTGGAGTTGACGCGACGTGTGACTACATTTTTTTGTCGCGTAATTTATTTTAGAATTTGTTGGTGTTTGTGTTTTATTTCAGTCTATTGGGATTTAAATTTAGAGTTATCTTTGATAATAATCATTTTATTTTTAGTATAAAAGGTCTTTAGAACACAATATGAGAGACAAAAACAATAAGTACCTAATTTTTTTTTTTGATTTATCACAGTTAAAAAAGTCGATGTAAAATTTCGTGACATTTTTCTAGCTAATCCAAATAAATATAGTGAAGGCGACTCCACTCGTTTCATTGTCCTCACCCGGCGCTATATGACACATGTGCGGCATAAAGCGAAGTATTGATCTAGTGCCGACTTTCTGTAAGATAGTGTAAGACACAACATTGTATTTCTTTTCACTGCTAATAAAGTGCCTTCAGAAGGGTAGCTGAGCTTTAGATAAATTTTCTTAGTTAAGTAATGCGTTTGCGTACGTTTCGAATATAAGACGAAGTTAGATATCTGAAAATTTCCTTTAAAAACTTACTGTGTAAAATAGCCTCAAAATAACAAATAAGAAAATGTATCATCTAAAGAACGTTTTCACAATGCATCTACGAACATCAGACATTACTTACACAGAACAGCGCAAAATAATTCTTTAAAAATTTACACTTCGTGCCAAGAAAATAACATCGAAGTTGGCCGCGCGCGATAGCCACAAACTACTCGGTAGAACCAATAAACGGCTTGTCATCCCGCTCTGATTGATCATTATTTTATGCGCCAAACTATCGTGCTATCTCGCTCTCACTGGAGGACTGCCAGCACCCAGCGTGCGGTGTAGAAAATGTGGCGTTTCCGTTTTTATTTGAATACAGAATCGCGCGATAATGACGGTGTGAATTTTTATGTGCCGTCATAGTTCAAGATGAAGCCGAATGTGTTCGGAATTTAAAAATGGTGGAAGTCCAATTATTCTAGTGGGAGGATGCGAGTTTACCTACCATTGTTATGGCGGTAGGAAATACTTTTATGCAGAAAAAATATACGACAAAAAAGCTAGTACATCTTGTTTCTTGTAGTGCATCTTGGAGCCAATATTATAGTATATTTTTTAGGCACTTATTAATTAATAACGACCCGCCTCGGCTTCACAGTTGGATTAATAAAATCTTCAATAATAATAAAATCTATTGCGCAGACAATCGGCTAACAGCGGACTCTCTAAGATTGACAACCTTCGAGTATATGGATAGCCAGTTCTTCCATCATCAAACAAAGACGAGCCTATCTCTGCTGCGGGGCTGCAAGTTAGTTCGAAATAATGGTTCCCGCTCTCCCCACGGTTCTCTAGGTAGGGAACTATTCCAGTAAGAAGCGGCCGGTGCGAGCGAGGGATTCGAGCGATTTCTAGTTTAGTTTTTATAGATCGTAAATATCTCCCGAATTAAATAATTAATTCAAAAATAATTTTGATTAATAGTAACGCAAAAAGAAAGGTCTAATTTCGAATAATCATCCTTAATTTAACTTTGCTTAATATTTAAATGTCCTAAAAATTAATTTGCTTTACTAAACCAAAAAAAAATTCAACCTTTCGCGCAAAACTTCAAAATATGAACAGAAGTGAACCAAATAAAAATAGTAATTTTTCTGGCGCAAAAAAAATCCGTTACTTTCCGTAATATACGACTACCACTAGGCATGCGGTTGACAGGCGGGCTAAAGGATTTATGATCATTCCCTCTACCGTTTGAAGAAAAAAACCTCCAGTATAAACATAGCCTGCTTTGTTGTACACATTTATATTAAAAAGTAAAGTGTTATGTTTCTTGTTAGATGTTTAGAATGTTTGTCAGTCCTTACGTAGTATATTGTATACTCTTTGGTCAGTCCGTAGAGAGCTTCGGTGATACTAAAATAAACATCAGAATTTGGAAAATTTACAAAAGCCTAATCAGTTTTGTTTCAAATAATATTTCTAATCAAGATTCGTATATTTTCCACAAAAAGGTCAGAGTTCTATCAAATACAAAATCTTTATTCTACTTTAATGGAACCCTCAGCGAAAATGGATAATTGCATAGAAGGTAAATAAATAAATTCATATTCGCTCGATTACAGTGGGACAGTTCGTAATAAGATCTCGTCAGATACTTAACTTAGACTTTAATTTAGACATAATAATAGTTTATGTAAATCTTTTATCACGCCCTATTACTAGTTGAAAATAGTGTTAGTCACCATACTACATACATATACTAAATATCTAAAATATTATTTAAGAAAACACTCCGTGTTATAATACCACCACGAAACTAAGCTCTAACAACCCTATGACAAGCTAAAACTTTACCCTTATTTTTCAGGTACAGAAATCGTACCGAACGCTAAACTTTTAAACTAAAGTATAGGCACTATTGCTTCACTATTATCATGCAAATCTGTCCCAATTAGCGTGGCTCGAAGCGTAGTCCCCGGATATACTCACATCTGCTGGTTGGTTAATTTGCCTAACAATACACGTGTTTTTTAATATTCAAATACATCACCTTTGTATAGAATCTATGTGATTTCTAAACAGTAAATTTGTTTTGAGCAAGTTTGTAGATTTTATTGAGAATATTTCAAAAGTTGGTGAGTCGAATTTTGTGGGATGCAGTGTATTATAAAATCTACCGAGGATACGGGTTTTTCGCGAGAGTTACCGTGGCCACATTGTTGGCACACATGGTCCTCCAGAAGGAACATAGTGAGTTTTAGTGACTCTCAGTAAACTGCATGGTCAGCGGTTATTTGATGATTTTCTTAGGAAAAAAAAGTCGACTCTAACCTTAGTGTTTTATAAGACTTAAATTATGAATACCTACGATATTGTTTCGTGCTTACTTTATTATTACTTAAGGCTATATAATTATCAGGAAATTCTTTTAAATTCTTGTTACAAGCGTTTTTTTTTTCTTTTACCAAGCCCTAAGTATTTAATGAGTAACAATTTCGTACCCAGCTCATTCGCTATAGCCTTAAACCAAACCGTTGCGCGTTGCCTCATTGTGACATTCCTAATTCCCATTTAAATAAACAATGAAAATAATTTACCTTTTGCAATCAGTCAACATGGAATTCTTTAGTTTTTACAAGTCATTGAAACTTCTCGTGGTTCAGTATATAAAGATAATACCTATTTGAATGAAATCTGTATTTGTAGATAGCATTTAAGTAGATAGTGAAAAAAGCTGACAAAATTACCCTGAATTTGAGCAATATATAAAAACATACATTGTTTATGTCGTGGTGGCTTAACTAGTCTTTAAAGTGCCAGAATCTGAAATACGAGTGTGCGGATTCTATTTCAGGTCCGACAAGTACCCATGTAAGTTATATTACGTTAGTTCTGAGTGTATATTAAGGTGAATAAAAACATATTGAAGACACCTTAAACCTTTAAAGTTTGAAATCGACAACCCGCATCCAACAAGACTGGTAATTAACGCTCATTCCCTCTCTATTTGAGAAAAATGTGCCCAGCAGTAGGATAAAAAAAAAACTTGAGGAGAAGTTTGAGAAAGATTGAAAAGACTTGGAGTAGGACCTGTATACAACAATTAAAGTAACTGAAAAAAAAAATATTTCAAGAAGCTTTTTAAAATTAAATCCATTAATTAATAAGGGTGAGTACATACAGTCCACCATACGCTTATAGATATCAAAATGTTTAAAAAATGAGGCATCAATGCAAAAACCAAATCAGTGTATCAAAAAATCTCAAGTATCAACACTTAACCCTTTAAAGCTTCTATTGCAGATAAAGTAGACGCATAAAGTCAGGGTACTAAGTACCCCAGCGATAAGCCGTTATAGAGCTATTTCCTAAAAATGGCGCCTGATAGCTAACAGGGTTATGAAAACCGATAGATGCCAGGAAGTGTGGAAGTGCGTACACTGGGGGGTTAAAAAGTTGGTTTCAAAATCAGTCGGTTGGACGGATTAGTGAGGGTTAAAAAATGAAGGTGTTAATTACGGAATGGGGTGATGAGATACCCCTTAAATGGTGATGTTTTTCTTTTAAGTTTTACTGAAAGAACGTCACCTAGGAGTTCTAAAAGAAAACAAAGAGTACTAAACACTAAAACCAACCTATTTCTATCACTTAAAGTTTATTAATACCAATCTAGCTAGCCTAGACCCAAGAATAAACAAAAATGTCTCCACCCCGCTCTTTAATAAACATCAACGTTGTATAAAAAAATATACCGCCAACGTCAAAATATTAACAGAATATAAGAAATACCAAAAACATTCCAATAATCCTTTACTTTTTAGAGCATCGTATGTCGCCACAAGATTAAATTCCTTACAATATAACTAGTACGCAGAAAATGTACCATCGTCTTTTTAATATCGTATGTTGAGACTTTTTTATACCGAATATAAAATATACAATTTCAGCATCTTCAGTGACATTGTGTACCATCCATCTTTTCGGGTTTAGCTTTGCCTCTCTCTCTCGCACGTAGCTCGGTCTCGTTCCAACGGATTTGTAGTTCCCCCCTCTGGGTTGGAGGAGTTAACTCTTTGAGCATTTTTCATTGGGATACGGCGGATATGAAGAAATGTATCGCGTACTCAAGCGTGGTATGATTTTTTACTTGTTTCTATTTTTTTTTTGTATGCGGTGCTGTTATGAAATTCGGATTGGGGGGAATTAGCATATTGTTGTGTGTAAGAATAGTGAGGCGTTTGAGAATACCTACGAGCTGGTTTTGAACAGTATTGAAATCTTTTTCAATTTTGAGGCACTCTGATAATGAAGTAGCATCATAATTTGTTTATGGAGGTTTCTGTTTGACGACTAAATTGTCTTTGGTGTTATTTTGATGCATCATTGATCATTAACAAGTTCTTAATATGAATAAGTTTGGGACCTGAAGTCATGTCTAGTTTTTTTTCTTTAGTGAAGGCCATTTTTAATATCTCGATTAATGCTCCAATTTTTTGTTATTCTTCAGCTTTTAATGATATATTTTTGGGATTAATGATTGAGTCTTCTAAATATTGTGTGAATGTGAGCGGGTTGGTTGTTCACTAGTTGTGATGTTGAAGATAGTAGAGTATAATGATACCTATAATGATATTTGAGAAAGAAAGGTTTGCCTTTTTTCTTCTGTTTTGAACTTTATTAACTCCACACTTTTTGGTTTTGATAGCGAAAGGCGAACTAGTGCTCAACAACAGAAACACTGTGAACGATATCGCGACAACAATCACACATTCAATCAGTCACGTAGCCCCAGTCCGCCATTCAGCCGCACGTCCCCCAAACAGAGAACGGCGCTTACCAAAAATATTATTCCACATCTGAATTTCAAAAAACGAAAACCGAACAAATTCCATATTCAACTGCACCCACCACTAACAATTGGCGCTTATTCCAGTCACAATTCGGTTATATTTGCTGAAGAGCTCGCGATTCCGAGACAAAAGAGGATTCCGCTCCGAGCCGCCGCCTGCGACAGACGTCTCTACGCTGCCACTCGCGCCCCCCTCGCCCCTCGTGCCGCACCCTGCGCTACGAGTCTCATCGCCGTAGCGACCAGCTGCGTGCGACGCCCCGCCCACTGCTACGAGCTGCGCTCGTAGTGTTTGAGTGCTACGTCGTAGCACTTAACGCTACGTTGCGTAGGCCCGTAGCCGGACTTAGCAACAGAGTTGCTTTTTTCAAAGCGACTCTGTTTGCTTGTTTCGCTAGACAGACGGTGTTTTTGGCCCCTTCAGGGTAAAGCCACTGTTTTTCGTGGTTCCTGGTGGAAACCTTGCGGTGCTAACGCAACCAGGAGGGTACCGACCCGCCGTACCCGCCGAGACCCTTCAGGTCTAGGCAGTTGGCGGAAGGGCACTGCGCATCAGCGGCCTTGGGGGTGGCCCCTAGTCGCTGGCAGTGCTATACTAACCCCGTTTTCTCGTAGCTCCACCCGGGACGGTTGAGTGTCTCAACCTCTTCGTCCCGGCTCGGTCCTTACGGGACTCGTAGGAACCCGCTGGACATTGAGATTGCCAGCGGGAGTACAAGCTTAGGGTACACCGTAAGTACTCACCTCCCTGCCCACACCCGGCAGGGAGGGTACACATCCCCGGGCAATCCCACCCGGGGAGTTAGGCTTTGTAGACCGATAGCGGCCCCTCAGGCCGTCCAGACACTCATCGGCCAACGAGTTTGTTTGTGTGTTTCTTCTCGTTGGTAACGATTAGGAGACACACAAGGGAGGGCTTTTTTGGGGTAGTGTCTGCTCGGGGAGCTCACGTTTAACGTGTCTCCTCGAGGCTCTCTCTCCCTCTCCCCCCCCCCCCCTCTCGCCTTACTTCACCTAAGTCTCCGACGCAATGTCGGACGATCTAATTAAAGAATTCCTGCTGAGGGTGGTGGCATCTGATGCCACCTTCTTCAGCAAGTATGGCGCGGAGCTGGAGGCCCTGCAAGCGCAGGTGCGTGCAGGCTCCCCTCCTCCCCCCGCCTCCCCCGCCTCCCCCGATCAACGGGACGTCGTGGTCGCCGACGAGTCTTCGGACTCGGGCGCCAGCGAACACTCCCGCTCGCGCTCAGCGCACTCCCGCGCCTCCTCGGACGACGACTTCCAAGTCGTCGGTAAGAGAAAGCGCAAGAAGGGCAAGAAAGGCCCTAAGTCTAAGGCCAAGAAGGCCGGCCCTCCCCCCTCCCCTGTCCCCGCTCTCCGTGAGCAGACTGAGCCTCCGCGCTCCCCGTCCCCCCCCCCTGACATGGACACTTCGTCCTCCAGGCCGGCGTCCCCCCGCCCCGCCCCGCTAGCGGACTCTCCCGAGTCCCCCTACCCCTCGCCCGCTTCGCCTGAGGCTCAGCCAAAGGCAACTCAAGACCCCCCTGTACGTACCCGCAGGGGAAAGCCCCCTCCTGTATACCTACAGGATAAAGACCGATGGCCGAGCATTTCGGATGTTCTGAAAGCTCAGCACATAAATTTCAATGCCGCGACAAACACAGGTACCGGCATTAGGATCACAGTCCCCACTGCGGGTGAATACCGCAGCTTAATAAATATTCTCAAATTAAGGAACGCTTCGTTCCACACTTATTCTCTGCCAGAGGATAAACCCACAAGGGTAGTCATAAAAAGACTACCCAAGGAATTCTCATGTGAGGACATATTTTATGACCTCAAGGACCAAGGCATCCCCGTCGCCCAGGTGCATAGAATGCACCGTCCCCGCGGCGGCGCCGCCTATGACATGGTGCTTGTCGTTTGTGAGCCCACAAACGACAGACATCATCCCATTTTCAGCATACGCACTGTATGCAATCTCTCAGGGATTCTAATAGAGAAACCCCTGAAAAGCGGCATTGTAACTCAATGCCACCGATGCCAGCTGTGGGGCCATTCGCAGAAAAACTGCTTCGCCCACCCTAGGTGCGTAAAGTGCCTAGGCGACCACGGCACTCCCGACTGCCCCCGACCCAAAGACCGCAATCTCTGTACGGAGCCACCTAGCTGCGTACTATGCGGCACTTCTGGCCACCCGGCCAATTACCGTGGGTGCCCCAAGGCCCCCAAATCACCCCCGAAACTGGTGAAGCGCGCCAAAGCCCGCCAGCAGAGGGAAAGCCCCACAGTAAGGCTACCCACCGCTCAACTTCCCGAGCGGCTTAGCCCTCAACGCCCCTGTCCATGGAACGCTCTTAATCACCAAAGAGCCTTCCCCGCCCTGAGACCCACGCAGTCCCAACCCCTACCAGCCTTGATGGATCTCCCCGTCAATGCCCCCCGCGCACCAGTCGCCCCCCGCACGGTCCCCAGTACCGCCTCACCCACCCAGTCCGTACCACACCGCGGCCCCGCACCCCCACGCGGCCCCGCACCCCCCCGCGGCCCCGCACCCCCCCGCGGCCCCGCCACGTCACAAGCGTTCTCTCCCATGAACGTCATATTGAGCACGGTCAGCGTCTTCGCGAGCGAACGTGCTCAACAAATGTCCCAGGCCATAATCGCCACTAATGGTGATCTAATCAAGCTCCTTGCAGTAATGCAAGAGTTCTCAGATATCGCACAGACCGTGCAAAACCTTCCCCACTTCGCCCGATAATGGATAATACACCCAAATCCATTAAACCCCGCTCCCTCAGGCTTGGCTTTTTCAATGCCAACGGCGTTCTCGGCCAACGCGACGAGATCGCCGCCTTCCTAAAAGACCATAAATTAGACATTCTTCTCGTACAAGAGACCTTTCTTAAACCACACAATCGCAACCCTAGTGTTGCCAACTATAAAATCATCAGGAACGATAGAACGGCACGTCACAAAGGCGGCACGCTCATATACTACAAAAAGTCCCTGCACTGTGCGGAAATCACTCCCCCCGCACTCTCTAAACTCGAAGTCTCGATCTGTCGCCTAGGCTTAACAGATCATAGGTCGATCACAATCGTCTCGGCATACTGCGCCCCCTCCTCCTCACCAGAGGACAAGTCCCGCATAGCAGACGACCTCGGCGCCCTGATGGGCCTGAGTGACTCTGTGATAGTCGCCGGCGACCTAAACGCCAAACATCCCGCTTGGAATAGCCACACGACCTCCACTAGAGGCAGGTTGTTGCTCAACCTTAGCGAATCCCTACACTTTGACATCGTAGCCCCGATGGAACCCACTCACTTCCCCCACTTAGTGGAACAACTTCCGGACGTTCTCGATGTGGCGCTCCTCAAGAATATAAACTTACGTTTACATTCTATCGAGGTGCTGCACGAGCTCAACTCTGATCACAGACCGGTTCTTATGGAACTAGCCCCCCGCCTAGGTCCCCTAGACCCCGACCGCCCTAAGCCCACTCAGGTCATAACTGACTGGAGGAAGCTCAGCGGCAAACTAGAAGCTTCGTCCGCCCACCTGGACTCTATCCCCGATATAATAGACTCAGTCGAAGCCATGACGGGCGCAATCGGTTCGTTCACCGATCACGTACAGTCTGCCGTGAGCGATTGTTCACGGACAGTTGAGGCGATGGACTACCACCGCTTCAAGCTGCCAGACGACGTGCGTGACCTGGTGACCGAAAAGAATGCGGCCGTGCGGGCATACAGCGCCTTCCCCTGCGATGCCAACAAGTCTTACATGCGTGACTTGCAGCGTGCTGTAAAGGAACGCATCAGTGAGATGCGTGAAGCGCGCTGGGACAAGACGCTCAGCGATCTCGAGCCTAATCACCTAGCCTTCTGGAAACTACAGAGGAACTTCAAATCCGATGTAGTAGCCTCCACCCCGCCCCTCGTAAGGCCAGATAAAACCATCGCCTTTGATGACGATGAAAAAGCTGAATGCTTAGCAGACAGCTTGGAGTCTCAATGCTCCCCCAGCTCTCTACCTATCGATCAGGCGCACCTCTCGCGGGTCAACGCCGAAGTCGAACGTAGGTCCTCCCTACCGCCCGTCGAAGACCCGGACAACCCCCTCCCCCCCGTCACTCCTGACGAAGTGAGGGACACCATTAAGAACTTAAAGCCTCGCAAGGCTCCAGGTCCTGATAAGATTACCAATAAGGTGTACAAACTCCTCCCCGCCCCCCTCATAATGCTCATGACTGCAATCTTCAATTGCGCCATGAATCACAACCTGTTCCCACAGGAGTGGAAGGAGGCAACCGTAATCGGTATCCCCAAACCGGGGAAACCTAAATCGGACCCCTCCAGTTATCGCCCGATCAGTCTTCTCAATGTGTTCGGCAAAATCTACGAGAGGCTTATTTATAAGCGTCTCAAAGACTATGTCGACGCAAAGAAACTCATCCCTGACGAACAGTTTGGTTTTCGTAACCATCACTCCTGTGTCAATCAAGTCCACAGAATAGTGGAAGCAATAAGTCATGGTTTCCAACATGGAAAATTCACTGGCATGATCTTCTTCGATATAGCGAAAGCTTTCGATAAAGTCTGGCACGAGGGCTTAATATATAAGCTCTATCAACTAGGCGTACCGGATCGTCTCGTCGTCATCCTACGAGACTTCTTATTGAATCGTACATTTCGCTACCGCATAGACGGAGCTCTATCCTCCCCTCACAGACTAAGAGCCGGTGTCCCTCAAGGCTCGGTGTTATCCCCCCTACTCTTCACTCTCTACACGAGTGACATCCCGAAGAGCAAACAAGCTCAGCTAGCCCTATTCGCCGACGACACGGCAATCTATTACTCAGGCTCAAGCCCAGTCCGCATCGCTAAAGCACTCCAGACCTACGCCAGCACCCTAGGGGACTGGTCCAGGAAATGGAGAATAGAGTTTCACCCCGACAAGAGTCAGGCAGTACTCTTCACGAGTCCCAATCGACGGAAACTCCCCCCTCCCCCACCACCCGTAACCATGTTTGGCAAACCCATTCCTTGGACAAAGGAAGCCAAATACCTAGGCGTCATCCTAGACTACCAGCTCACCTTCGCCGCTCACATCCGCGCGGTCCGCGCCAGAGCAGCCTTCATAGTTGGTAGACTTCACTTTTTACTCAACTACAAGAGTAAAATGTCCCTCAAATGCAAGCTACGCATATACGTAACATGCATCCGCCCCGTAATGACATACGCATGCGTAGTATTCGCACATGTCAAGCCCCACCGCATTCACAGAATGCAGACTCTTCAAAACCGTGTTCTACGGAGAATCACAGGAGCTCCCTATTATGTTCGTAACGAGAACCTACATCTCGACCTAAGAATCCCGACCATAGGTCAACACTGCAAGCGTGCCGCCATCAAATACTTCGAGACAGCTGTCAAACACTGCAACCCTCTTGTGGTGTCAGCCTCCCAGTACACCCCCTCCCGTATAAGTCGCATTCGCCGTCCCAGGCATGCCCTACTCGTTCCCGATGACGATATAACCATCCTACAAGAGAGCAGTAAACTCACTAGCACTCTACACAAAAACAAACCGCGTTCCTACAAACCTCGCCGCCGAGGTGCGCCGCGTCAATCAGACAGTAATAATTGTCCTCCCGTCCCTAGCACATCGAGCCAGCCCGCGAGCTGAGCCAGTAGCTTTAAAATGTCCCGTTAATAATAATAAAATAATCAGATCCAGCCTGTCCCTTGCTGTATTTTATCAGCGACGCCCTGAGCCGAGGTCCGTACCCCACAGGGGGTGCCCTCAGCGCAGTCGCTTAGTTTATAAGTTTTTTCGCCCTGGCTGGAGGCCTTAACTTCTAGGCAACCACAGGGCCCTGTCCGGTTAAGCAGTAAACAGCCTCCTAGGCTGAACTGCGAGTTGCCATAGTCAAAAAAAAAAAAAAAAAAAAAAAAAAGCGATTCCGAGAGAGCTTTAAAAACCATCGATTCGGTATTTGAGATTCTGATCACGTTATTCGGTGGCGGCGTAGGACGTGCATCTGCCATCTAGCGTAGACAGCCGGTACTATTATAGAGTTAACGTGGTTTGAGTCTTACGTGCCCAGTAACTAAGAGTTTAGCTTTGTAAGCACGTTGGGTTACGCCGTGTGTTGGTTAACTGATGTACGTTGCAGACGGGCAGGTTGGCAGTTAAGACATACTTCCTGTTATGCTTTCCAAACTACTCATCCATCATCCACAGTCATTAATATGGGTCCTAATATATTCCTCCTAATCTGTTTGTCCTCTCCTCCTCTTAATCTTTTAAGAATGCTAAGAAAGAGACCGGTTCATACGCCAAGAGGATATAGGACCAGATTAATCACACTGTCTTTTTGGTATTAAAAGAGATTGTCGAATATATCCATGTAAGCCGTGAGACAGAAACTTAAGTCATTTTCAGTTGTGGAAAACCTTTGATGGACAACTGTATTTTGTTCTAAATTACTACCAAATTTTGTACGGCTCTTGCATATGCCTTTTTTGCCATTTCAGAAAATTCTCTATACAATAATATCAGCAAAAATTTTAATCTACAGTGAAGTTTTAGTTCATTTTCAGACCCAGAACATACCTACTTCTTTTTTTCCAACAAAAACCGCTCGTGTGTGTCTCCTATGATTTCTATGCATGATTCATAAAACAGTACTCAACGGTGATGTAATATCATAAAATAATTGTAGATAGGTGTTATTTATAGATAATGTATTGGCCACAATTTATATTCAATACACTGAAGCTATAATATTCGTGACGGCCTATCATGTTACTTTGACCGAAAATAGGCACTATGAAGTAAGCAATAGCAGTCATTATCGCGATGAAGTGTTGGATGATGTTATTCTTAAGAGAGACAGAGCTGAATATTTGAGAGCTGATTTTTATAATATGATAATAATAAAAGTTTGTGAGTGACTGCTTATGTGTGTTGGACATTCACGCCGCATTTTGCAACAGTAAAAAGGTTTACGACTCCTTGCAACTGAATGCCTAACGAAGCTGCAAACAACCTAGGTATGTGCCGTACCGTTTGTAACGGCTAGAAAGTAGTTGGAGACTGGATTCATAGTCTGGTGGACATTTGCATTTAGAGAAAATTGAAGGGATCCTATGAAATTATTGATAAAGAGAGAATGACATGTATTACACCTATAGAGTGAACGAATGGAAATTGAATATGAGAATCTGAAAAGAGCCTGAGACCAGAAATTGAGAATATACTTTTCGTTTATCCTTCGAAACACATTGTCTAGTCAGGTTCTCTTAACACTGATGAACATGGTGTTATAGTGCCTACAAAAACAATAGGAGAAAATTTAAAATGACACCAAATACACATACCGAATGAGGAATACATCTCTTCGAAGACAGAAGTCCTCAAACTACTTGAAAATCATTCACAAAAACAACTCAAAATCAATATAGCAACATGAATGCAAATGATAAAACCAAATATAAAGGAGTCCTCGGAATCAGTAATGTGTGTGGTAAGGAAAACATGGCATTACCATGAGGTTCGGATGCCAATCTACATGACGGGCGGCATTCGTATTTATCCAATGAGATAAGATAACACAAATGTATTGCTCACATAGCGTCTGATTATGGCACATGATACAGAAAGCTGGGATTTGTGAATGTAGTATGAGGTATGGATTTTACTGGAATATCGATTTCAGGTATTGAAAGTAATTTAGTCGTTGTCTAGATGTTTCAATGGTTTTTGAGTTGTTGCTGTAATAAAACGATCATGTGGAAACAATATTGGGTTTTTTTCCATAATTGTCACAATAGAAAGAGAGAAGAGGAAAGAGAAAAAAGAGAACTTCATAATAGATTTGAAGTTCTCTTTTCAATTTTCAAATAAAACGGTATTACCTACAATTATTACAAAAGTAAAAATAGCGAACTAAGATGTTAATAATGCCTTTTAAAATGAAGATAATATAAAATAGGTATTCTTTTTTTCTTTAAAAAAATCTGATCAAGTTAACAGCAACTATGAAGGTTATACGATAATGATTTAAAATTCAAAAAACATCACGCAAACATTAATGTTTGTTTACGTGCACGACTCTTCATTACCAGCAAGGTATTTTCTTTCACATAAAACATGTTTACGTCCATTCCGTCATAAAAACAGTGCCATAACCCGACTTTGCAATGACGAACGCAAACCTTAAAAAGGTAAACAGTGGGTAAACAAACACGCCTTCAAAATAATCCAGAGTCGAACACACGCGAGATAAAAATAATGAAATATGAACTTTCGAGAATACACTACACTCGAGTTGAAACACCCCTAAAGAAATATCCCATCCATCAACAAAGAAAATAGCGATCCTCCTTGCTTAGACAAATGATTGACAGGGAAGCGAGTAAAAAGAATAAAAAAAAGATAGGAAAAAAGAAATGATTCCTTATTCAAATTTTCACGGCGTTCGATTTTTTCCTTTGTCGCGAGACGTTCCTTTTTTGTTTCCATTTGTAATTTGTCGGTTTGCTCTTTCGTTGTAAAAACTGCGTTCAGTCAGCGTAAATGTCTTTTGGCAAGTTTCTTTTCTATTGGTTTTTATTATAGAGTGTAGACGTTTTGATATTCCAACGGTGTGTGTAATTTCGGTGTTGGCCTACAATTTGTCATTTGAAAAGCGAAGGACATGAAAATGAAATTGTGTATTGACGAATTCAATACCATAGTCAGTAGGAAGATAGCTTTGAAATTCAGCCTATAAAATATTGTACCTAGCTACATATAGAATACATGACAATCATGACATGACTTCTCTAATGTAATTACACTAATGTAACATAGACTTACTTCATTAATTTTCATCGCATTGAACACCAATTACGTGTGTTCATTTAATTAATACCAACCTTTCAAATATAACAACAGTCCATTACAAAAACACGGAATCAAAAGCTCGAAACATTTAAATTCAAATTTCGAATCGACCGACACCAGCTGATTGCCGAAAGCGTTCGCAATTTAAACCGGTGACCCAGTAAAAGCGTTAATTCACCCCATCCCCGCGTAATTTGCGCTTACCGTAAAACTGATTACGCGTACAACAGCAGACGATTCCGTCTCTTTCTTTGTAATGCTGTTTCACTCTCTCCCATTCATGAAACGTTTAATTATACCGCCTTGGGATGGCTTTATGCGATAGTGAAAGTGGTAAAGTTTGATTGGACTTTCCAGGGAAAGTGGGACTGAGGGAATGTGGGCAAAGTTGGCTTGTTTGGATGATAGTTCGGTTTTGTTGTTGTGTTGTGGATGTGGAGCACATACTTTTCTGGGTAACCTTTGTTTGTTGATGAACTTTATCGTTTTGGTTGAACTGATCGAAAAGAATACAAAGGGCGTGGTTTTAGCGATCATAGTACTTACTGTGATTTTAATTTCTCATAGTTTTTCTATTACAATCGTAATAAATACTATTTTTATTTCGATAGATATTGAAAATATATTAAACTGAGGATACAACGACCCATGAATTTTCACCACATTTTTCATAAATATCTAAATACAAAACCATTGCATAACACCACCCATTACTTATGAACGTCTTGCGTCTACCGACTTTTTAAATATGGCGGACGCCTCAGGCTCTGAAACACTCATTTATACCCCCCCTGTTTTCCGAATCCTTTTAATTTTAAACTTGGAACGTTGTGCAGGTCCGGGTTGCGACGTAATGAGTGGGGGGTTGAATTAGGCGAACGTTTGAGGGTTATTGTGTCACTTGTTGATTGAGCGGAGCGATGAATTAATTTGAGAATGTGTGTGTTCGGGTATTTGGGTGTTTTGTGTGTTCGATGTTCAAATGTTGTGTTACAGGGAAGTAAGGTTTTTGTAGTAGGCAATCTTAAGTGCGAAAATAAGTTTTGGTATTTTGTTTGTTGGTATCGGTTTCATGCGTGCCCCAAGGGGACCACTCCACGTACCCGGATAAAACGTAGTCTACAGCCTTTTTCAATAAATGGGCTATTTAAAACTAAAATATTCAGTAGTGCCTAAGATTAGCGCCCAAGCTAAAAAACAAACTGTACCGCTTTATTACCTTAATAGTCATAAAGGTAAGAAAGTGGAGAACAATATCAAATACACTGGGTAGGTAAACATGTTCAAGGACCCATGGGTTGAAGATTTAATAGAGCACATAATTGAACGAAACTGTAGCAAATTTATACCTAAGTAATAGCTTAAACATACCTTAATAATTTTAACGGAATTTCATAATATAGGTCACAGAATCACGAAATATCTATTAAACAAGAAAATCAGTAGCCAATAACAAAACCAATTTAAATTTAAAGCCTGCAGAAAACATTATTACAATAAAAACCAATACTTTTCAGTCGCTATTATCTGTTATTACGGAAATGATACAATATTACGAGCGAACGGTACGATATTACTGTTATTGGTATTTGTACCAATAATCATTTGGACCGATATCATTTGTACCAATAATTATTTGTAACCAGAATTATGGTTTATTGTTCGTCTATTAATTGTATTCGTCACGCTTTGTCATTTTAAGGTTAGTTTTTAGATTGATTCAAAAAAATTGATCTTCATTTTTTTTCCTACACGTTTATCTTTGCCAAAATTAGCAATTTTATAAATGGAATTTAATTTGCCAAAATCTTCATTTTTTCTAAAACCTTCAATAACTATTCATACTAAGCAATTTAACATCCAAAGATTTTTGTAAGAACGAAAGAAAGAAAAAATACATTTCGGAAATAATTTCTTTGAATTTCAACCTCGGAGCTCTAAGGGCCTGTTTCACCACCTACGAATAAGTTCCATTTAGTTTATTTGGTAGATAATTTCATACAAATTCTGTTCGATTTTTTAATTTATGGGGTAGATAGTGGCTATTCGGATATTGTGAAACTGACCTTAATTCTGCTATGATTTATGTTTTAGTCATAAATGTTTTTCGATTTTTGAATGTAATAACAAAATTATAAAAATCAGCATGTCAAGAAGCGAAGAACAACATTGAGCATCAAATTATTGATGAAACAAAAGTAAAAAACGAGAGAATCGCTATCATAGTCGTAGAATATGTAAAACAATGACTAAGCCAATTTGATCCGTATTACAATGTCATAAGATTGAAATTAATAATGTCGCAAAGAATCTGACATGGAAAATAAGCTGACATTGAAATTGTACGAAGATGCAAATAAGAAAACATATTGTGGACATTTGAAACACAAACATCTCTTCTTACATGCAATTGCAGAATTATATTAGTATGTCTGTTCATGCTTTACACCATGTATTTATGTGTTATAATCTCTTTATCATAATTTAGCTTTTCACCAGGTAATAGCTCACACAATAATCATCATCTCCCGAGTCATTTACCAACTATGTTGGGGTCGGCTTCCAGTCTAACCAGATTCAGCTGAGTACCAGTGTTTTATAAGGAGCGACTGCCTATCTGACCTCCCCAACCCATCTACAAGGGCAACCCAATACCCCTTGGTTCAGGCGTCAGACTTACTGGCTTCTGACTACCCGTAACGACTGCAAAGATGCTTAATGACAGCTCACACTTGGATATCTAATACTGCATTATTCTTGATGCTTAGAACCAATGTCCCTAGCTCCATACATATGTATCTCTAAGAAATCCCCAAAAACCTCTAAACAACAGCAAAAAAACAACGCTAACACATGTCGAAAATCCCTCATCCCTTTAAAATTGACACGGAATAATCTCAAACTGAACCTCTGTAGTCAAACAATGACCTTATTAAGGCGACATACACGAATAATTCAAACACACATATGTTTATACATACATATAATACACACGCTACTTGGTAAATCCTTCAGAGTAAAACGAGATGGGACGGGGAGGCATCATGCCCCAAAAGGGGGGTGCCACCCTCCCCTATAGAATGTCTCCACGAAACCCCTTTGTAGAAGGAAGGGTTACCTTGGGAATGGAATAGAAAATAGTACATAATAAAAATTCAAAATATATTCTTTGGAGGCTCCAATTTTCTGGAATACCCGAAGGGTTGTTCCTTTAGATTATTCGTTTCTTTTCGGTAGACAGGGAACGGGGACTCTCGTGCCATGTGATGCCTTTGAATTATGTTTCCTCATAACGATCTGAGCGAAAACATAATAAAATACATGTTTCCGTTGAAATGGTAACCTTGGTTTTGTTTTATTCGTATGCGAACTACGGCTTGTTTGATCATCTTGTAACGGGGAGAAGCGTTTGTTATTTTGTCGCGTTTAATGATGTCGTTTGGCGTGCCTTTTGGGTTCAATCCTTTGGATATCTGCTACGTCGGATACAGACACTTCATGCATTTAACAGGTCTTTAGGACATCTTGAGATCAATATCAATTCTTTGGGATAACCTTACACTATACTACTCTTATGGTTTCCACTTTCATCTTCTCTCACAATATTCGTAGCTGATCTTTGTTATCTAAGTTATTTGATCACCACTTTTTTGTGTGAGATCATCGAATAACCCTCCCGCTGTGGGTGCAGCTAGAGGGAGTGTCAGACTCTTACTGACTAAAACCCACTTTGTTCTTTCTGGAGGTTATTGTGTGAAAGACCCGCGGTAATTTCTGCGAACAACGCGCAGCGACATTATTTGATTACCTCAAAATTACATAACAGTTCAAGTCGCCTAACAAGAAATGATTTGCACTCAAAATAACTCCCAACCGGCCAACATGAAACACGAACTGAATTTAAAGCAATATTTACATTAGCACTAATGAATAATATCCTAAACCATCAAACCTCACTCAAACTCAACTTATTCGATATAAAATGTAATAAGGAAACAGTGGTTTGATCGAACATCGCCGCCGTGTCAGGTACCGAGTCAAAAAAAGAAATTCTATTTCCACAAACGAAAAATCCATCCAATACAATATATCACACGGTTCTAAGCCCGTTAGGAATAGAGGGAGATGGATGTATGTGTTATACTTAAGTTAGAGGGAGACAGAATCAAATGTCCCTGCGAAATGGAACGTAAGAAGATTGAATAGAAGTCACACTAGAACGGGTTACCTTTACGCACACTACTGTAAATGTACTATACGTGATGTTAAGGGGTGTACGGGTTTTTCTTGTACATCTTAATCTAGTAATGGTTATTTGGTATAGAATTCGGTACTTACGAAAATTGATTTTTCTTTTCTATACCTATTTAATAAACTTCCAAGGACAGTTAAAGTACAGCACAATAAATTTAATTTGTAGTCCTTATTCACTGTATCCCATTAAAGTTAATATAAGACTTGAACATATATTTAGAGCTCAACAGGTTTTATGTCCATTTGCGAAAATGTAGTATGTATTGTAGAAAATACTTATTTTTGTTCAATCGCAAATTGCCGTTCCGTTCTCGAAAATCAACGTCACCTTAACTAAAGGGTTATGCATGTGTGCGCCTAAGTATTACAAGCACATGCAAAAATTCAGATCAACCGTAAAGAAATCACTCACACAGACAGAAGTAAAGGCTTAGATGACGCACACAGAGACACCGTGTACATACACGTGGCAATCTTGTTTGGGTGTGCATGTGTTAGTGATTTTCGCGATATAGTACCCTTGGGTGAAGAATATTTTATTTATTTTTCCTGCATTTGGTATATCATTGTTACTTAGGTTGTATTAAAAGAGGTTCGTACGATTGGTGACGCATACTGTTTGGGAGATTAGTATTTACTAATAATGGAATTTAAACGTCGTCTTTACTAAACCCTGAAAATGCAAATCTTCTCGGGCAGCCCTCGAAGTTGGTACTTCTTAAGAGATACCTTTATATACATATAAGAATACTAACCTACCTTTTCCTAAATTTTGGGTGAAATTTAAGAACAGAAATATTTTGTTCTTTATTATGACATACGAATATATCAATATATTATGATTATATTACTTGCACCTATCGATGTTTTGAACATCAAACATCAACCATTTCTGAACTTTCCTGAAAACCAAATATCCGTTGTACATGTAACATAATAACATGAATTCTACTCGTAAAAATCACAACCCCATAATAATTCCTTAATACCTACTCCACATGCTTACCATAAAACACATACATACTATGCCGGTAATAGGTTTTTATGTTCGCGTAGCACGGAACGGAACCCACTGCTTAAACGGTAACGTTCGCATTTGAGTATTCGGGTCGTATTTGTGCTGCGTTTAGATGGGGCGAGTAGAGTGGCTTTGGTAAGTCAAGTGGAGTAGCTACACGTCGTACTTATGTTTCATTCCCGATTAAAATGAAAATCTTGATTATACCATACTTCAGGAATGATAAAGCCTGAATACTATACTGATCTGACTTTCCCGAAAGCTTTGACCTGTCAAAGCCTAAAATTGCCATTAAATAAACCATTGTCTTATGTATACACGACAGTGAGAATCATTTGGTCCCAGAAATGATCTACTCGATACATAACCAAATATAGAAGAAGCTTATTTCAATAATGAAAAATGAACCAAAAATTCAAGGAACTGCTCTTTAACCCATTAAACACAATAACTAATTAAATCGAGAGTTCTGTCCCACAGCAGTCGAGTAACTTGCTTCAGCTCTCCAAGCAAGTGGACTCCCCCACTCAAACGCTGCACAACATAGTGCTGTCGTGTCACAGCTACATTTACTGCGTATGGATCGCGAGCCTTCATGTGGTATGCAAATCAGTCGTATTATACCATGATTTGTGCGCCCACTGAGATTTGTGACATCGTGTGTAGCAGCTATATTTATTAGCCATTACATACTACTAGCAAGTATATGGCTAATAATTTTCAGGAAAAATGGGCAACGGTTGATGGCTATAGGCTCGTGAACCATAAAATGGAATCAGGGTGTAGTGACTAATATAACTTTTATAAGTATATCTTGAGCACCAATCACTGATTAAAGGTGAAGGAAAACATCTCGAGGAAACCTGGACTATAAAGTCTGAAATCACCAACCCGCATTGAGCAAGCGTGGTGATTAAAGATCAATCCTTCTCCGTGTGAGAGGAGGCCTGTGCCCAGCAATGGGACGATAAAAAGGCTGTTGATGAACTCGCAGACTTGCTTAGGTACTATCAAACAGACAGCATTCATCGCAAAATACCTATTACTCAAATACACAACTCAGTCTAGAAATCCAGTCTATTCACACCTAAAAACAACCCTAACATTGGGTCTAAAACTTAGTGCTCGAAATTCATTATCTTGTGTCGAAATTTCCAGAACATTTTGTGTAAATTTGAAGGTTGTGCCTGTATCGCATATCGTCTGGTCAGGATATCCGATGGCCGTCAATTCACGGGGAGTTTTAGGGGAATGGGTAAATTCTGTCTAATCTTTTTGTTTAGGCTTTAAACTTTTGTTTGACAGGGGATTAGGGTGATTATTTGTTGTTTTTTTTTTTCATTTGTTTTAAACTGTCTTGATGAGTCATTCTTTGTTTTATGTGAAGCATTTTACGGAGTTTATTGTATCTACTTGAATATTGTTAGATGGTTTTTTGTCATTGGGGAAATATAGGGTTTGGTCTTGTATGATGTGGTATGGTAGATCATTCAGAATAGAATAGGTCTTTATTCGCTAGGAGTGAACATAGCTTATATCAAAAGATTCAAGTACCTACATTCTACAACCAAAACCAAAAACATGGTTCTAACATTCACAAACACGTAATGGTAATTTAGTGCTAAGATCTGAAATACATTAAAAATATTTTAAATTTAATATCTACATTCTGAATCACAGACCCGAAACAAAAAACTGTAAAAAAGCTAGTCATGGTTTTTTGCTAAGAAGTTTCATAACAATTAAAAACCGTGAATAGCCTAATAGCCGAAAGCCTCGATTAACAATTAATGAGACTCTCGTTAGATTGTGGGGTTAAGCGCATGATGCAGAATAGGTTTCAGTAGGAATTTATGAAATAAAATATCTAGGTATTCTTTGAAGTAAGTAGAATCACCAATCTATATTATACAAAAATACCAATAAACAAATTTCAAACATTTGTACTGAAAATCTTTGCCAAGCGCATAAGTATTCGACAATGTTCGTTACAGCAAACGTTTACGAGTATATCATTCCGACATATTTACGGTTTTGGCACGGCACGGTTACGATACGACTACGAGTCGGCGTCTGCGACTGCGAATTATGACCGAAATGATAGTTTCCAATTTCGTAATGGGATCCTGTGATTTTTTTTTTGTTTAAAAGCTATAAATTGGGGTGGGAGGGAAAATTGTGTATTTTGTTTATGGGAAATGGCTATTGGGATTTTTTCGTACTATAATGGTAAATGACGTCATTCACGTAAGTATGGTATAAATATATTGACTGAGGCCCTTCCAAAAATTTTGAAATCGAGAAATGTTATAAAAGAGTTTAAAAAAAGTACGTAAGTATATAAATCTAATTTTATTGAAGTATTAAACAATTTTAATTAATTCACGTAATGTGAACCTACCCTTTATTAGTAGTTACAAATGACCTTTTTCAGAAAGCAAATTGCTATCTAATACCAAATATAGCGCAAGAACTAAAAAGTCTTACAGGCCTATAATTTTATTGCGCACCCATAATTGCATTGCATTTTAATTATGATTAACATTCTATAAACACTTTAAGCCTTTCATCTAAAATCAAGCATAGCATTAACTTCATTGTACGTAGGTACATAAATAATAGGGCGGCTGCACCTGTCACTGGAACCCTTAGGCACTAGTTGCACATTAATTGTAACGCAATTTCCATTCAAACTACCACACAATATGTCCGTCTATCTGTCCACTTTAAGGGCCTCCTGTCTATCTAAAAAGTCGCCACAACTGAACCTAGCTGACATTTAATAGTATTGTATTTTATTATTTACGGTCACAAAACTAATAAACGTCTATAAATTTGTTTCAACTTACACTGCACATTTATAATACGGGTCTATTACATAAAGGTAAGGAGAAAGATATATATCGATTTCTAAACGCAATTAGCATTAAAATACTTTGATGTTAGACGTACGCAAATAAGGAGTAGGTATTTTATTCTTGTTTATTTTTTTAATGGTGCATAGTAAAGAGTTATAGGACAATTCGCATGCCATAGATTCAATGCTCCCTAACAAGGAATCCCGCAATGTACCCGCGAGACTGCAACAGTAAATAAACAATAAAAGCACTACGTTTATAAATTATCGACACAATGGCAAAAACGGCCACACAGTGCGCGTATTCTTTGGATAAATACACTACGCCTATAATTGGTACCGCCACCCTAAGGCGGTAGAAGTCTTAGGAAATTGAAGTAACATTTAATTTGGATATTGTATAGGAAACACATTTGAATGGATAACAAAGTAACTGTTACTAAGTTTGGTTTTACTTAAAACTTGAGCAAGAAACTTATAGTAGACGTATTAATTAATCAAGAACTTTGAATCTTGTTTTGACTTTTCTACGATTTTATTATATGTACTTATAGATTAGTTTTAACTTGTAAGTTATATCAATGTTTTCTGTAAAGCAGAAATTGTTACTGCTACAATAAATCAAGCTACTAAAACCTGTCAAATTTCCTTAATAGATTTTCAACTTTATCGCTGAAGTATATGGTTCAAAGTTGATTGGGAAAGCGGATTTCGGATAGCTTGATATAACATAAGAATGCAATACTAACAACTGTTATGCAAAAATAAATATTCACTCTTGAAACTTGAAGAAAACGACCCTTTCTCAGCAGGAAACCGACTTAGCATGTACCTACATATAAGATCATAATAATAAACATATAGGTAATTTTACCCCTTTAGGTAAAGTTAAAAAAAATACCTAGAGCACATCTTCATACATATGTAAACACATTATGTCTAATTTTATCCACAATTTGCATGGTATACACATTAACCCTTAGAGTATTGAACATACTGGAACATACTGGAAAAGTCTTCCAATTTACGCGCTGGAAGCTACACAGCAAACACTACCACTTCACAATATCAATTACATACATCTTTACACACGCACACAACATGTACAACAAGCTACTAAAATGGATATTTTTTGCCAATCAACTTTGAACCATATGCTTCGTATAATGCTATAAGAAAATTTGACAGATTGTAGTAGCTTGATATGTCTATACATACTAGTATTACTGGATCTTTCGTATTTATAGATGTTAAGAACTGATTTTAGAAGGGAAGGTACGGCAACGGCGTCTCCAGATGTTTAAACGCTCTTAGTGCTAACCGGACTGTTTACGTAACGACTACAATGTAGTACCGTTGCGTGATGTCCTTTCCTACTGTAAATGAACCTTATATACTCCTACATATATATGTATATGAAGGCATAATCAACCCTTCGTTATGTAAAAATATAAGGAACTAACTAAGAAAATACATTTTATAAAAAATATTTAAATGGGTATACTTTGTGTACTACAAGGTGTACTTATGTAAGGTATAATGTGACGAAAAAAGGGCAATTATTTAAATAAATAAATAAAATAATAGCAAAGTTATACTAAAGATATATGTAAGCTGGAAGTGATCGATGTCAAGTCTACTACTAGAAACTAGTTACTAAAATGTGTTACTTGTTTTTAAGATTGATCGTTAAATAAGTAAAGGGTATGGAGGTCTTTACATTTTTTATATTAAGGCACAATATCTCACTCATCTGAGTAACATATTAGCCCGTTAAGAAAAAAAACTACTCTAATGCGACTTCAATTAAACTTACCATTCATAAGAAACAACCGTTAATTCATATTAAACACTTTAAGCCACATATCTTGTAAACCTAGATCCTCGTCATACTAACATATTTATAAAAAGAACAAAAAAACTTGTCTAATAGTTCGACACACGCGCGACAGCTGCCATTAGTCGCACGAACTTGCGACAAAATTGTCGCATTACCTGTTAATAACTGCTAATAAGCCTTAATTGGTATAGCTTCCGATCATGTCGGAATTGGTGCTTTAGGTAATTTTTAACTAAAAATCGCAAACTAGTAGTTACTTTGCAGTCATTGAAAAAATACGTTGGATATAAATTATATTCTGTATTTTCAAACTTATCAATTGTGAATCGGACTAGCTAATGAATGGTTCTGTATTATCGTAATATTTGATAAATTGCTTTTTTCAGGTTTAATACAAAAATCGCATTTATACTACCAGAGACAAATCAAAATGGCAAACTACCCTTTTCATCGCAGTGGTCACAGACGCGGTTGATGTAAGCAGGATCACGAGTACGATTCATGGATCGGGCTGAAATTGCTTTGCGGGTTTAAGATACTTGTACAACGCAGTTTGAAGTCTGGAAGTAAACGATGTTACACCATGCCTGGGAGAGCACGCAAATGCAGAATGCTACTCAGTAGCAGTAGTGGTTACGATTCCACATCAGCGGGCGGTCAGTTTTTAGAAACAAGCCCTATGTTAAGTGATTACCTGTAAGCTCACTCTATAAGAATAACAAAAAGTTAATTCACATAACTGTTAAAATGGCCACAGTAACTAATACACTTTATTCATTTCTTTTATCAACAAGTACCTTTCTATAACTGTTCAAAAGAACAGTCTTGTGATAGACAGCTAGACTGACAGACAGTGCAACCTTCGTAATACCCCTTACAGCGCGCGGACCCCTAAAATTGTTTTATTTTCTTTTGAAATTGAAGAATGGCAGTTCAAAAGGTTCTCTTTATAGTTACCGACATATATCCATGTCAGTTAGTGTCTAACTTAGAATAGATAACCAGAAAAAATATCTACATAATGCCACATAAATGAACTAGTATTTTGTTCAGACGAAATCGTAAAATTTTACCAAGCAACTTTGAACCATATTATGCTTCAGCGATAAAGTTGAAATACTATTAAAGAAACTTGACAGATTGTATTAGCTTGATGTGTGTGCGTCTGTACTTTTATTTCTGCAACTTTTTGTAATAAAAACTCAACATCCAATTACTGAAGTTAATTAATTAGTCAACTGTTAACAAAGCATTTTATTAATAAATAAAACTTCTTTAGTTTTTGTGTGTTAGATCTGTATCTAGAAAATAGGGTTGTCAATGGGTTCCAGTAATTTAAAAAAACATTACGCGTGACTTCTTTTAAACATCAGTATAACATACATATATTTCCAATTTATATAATTAGAATTGCAATATATTAATAATTAATTTATACAGTTTAGTAATCTAATTAATCTTTAAATTTTGCTACTATTAACCCTGCCTTAAAAAAGAACAAAAAAAACTGATGATTCTTAATTAAAGACTCGAAATTAGGTGTCGACAATTTACGAATTAATTTAAGATCAATTACAAGTACTGGCATTTAATTTATATCCACTAAATACTTTTTTAAGTGTAGTATAAAATTGTAGAGGACATTAATGTTTCACTTTAACTTTTAATTACAAATTTATAAGATCTTCGAAACATGCGTAGGAGTATGACCTTTGAACACATTGTCTTTTTGCTCACTTAATTACTAACATTAAGAAATAGAGTTTTGTACAAATACAGACGCCAGCACGTCAAGATACTACAATCTGTCAAATTACTTTAATAGATTTTCAACTTTACCGCTGCAGCATAAGGTTTTTGGGAAGGTGATTGGGAAAATTCATCAATTTCGGGTAGCTTGATGTACTGGCAACATTTTTTCTGTACTACATTTTTTTATAATAAAAACACTGAGGGCTTGGAATGCTCTAATTAGTCTCAATTACAAAAACAAATTGATTAATATACTTGATATGTCTATGGCTTTTGATGTTAAGATTCAAATTCAATTCATTAGATAAATCCAAACAAAATAATGATCTCATATTTGTTTAAAAAAAACAAACAAGCGATCTATAAAAACGAAAGTAATCACAACTGGCATAAAAACAAATATAACAACAACAAAAAAAAATAAACAAATCTTACCTCAAAATCACGTATGCTGTCCCATTATTTTTAACCCTCGATCACTACAGAACGGAGATTCACTTTCACCTTTTAATACAGGTTATTAACCCACCCAAGTAAAAAAACTTAACATCGGTTTGCGCCACCTGAGATTTCTAACAAAGGGATGTTTAGACCCTTTTTCTTGTCGACAATTGTCTGTTTAACCCTTTCATTTTGGGACAGGAAGTCTCCGGGACACCTGCGTAGAAAGTGAATCCGTGGGTACAAAAATATCTCGTTTGATTTATCGAGATTATTGATTGAAGACGATTATGTTTTGCGATATTAATAGTGGGAATTTCTGATCAATGATCGATTTACGAAAAAAAAACGAATTGTAACTAGAGCTTATAATTTTTCTGGTCGACTATACGTGTTCATTAATAAAACGGTTATAGGAATATTAATTAGGTTTTTAACACTTATGCTACTATGCTACCGGTTGCCATGCAAATTATACACCAGCGTAATTCTGAATGCGGTCAATCTAAAAATATCACTACTAAATGGAAATTAATTCATTTACACCGATATACTTGCCGCAAAAACTTAACACTAGCGGGGTTATTCTATAGAAGTTTCTAGAAAAATCTAGATACAATTATACTGAAGGCTAGAATGAATTGTAGATGTTATAAGAAAATGTTTGTTAAAGAAATATGTTCTCAGTTCACACGCATATTAAATAGACCGTCTAAGCCCTCTGTAGCAACAATAATGTGAATGATTTTTTATTGCAAGCCATTGTGACACTTTGGCACCTGAGTATTTGAATGCTGTATTGTATTTAGTGACTACATGATTTATATTTGCATATGGGTTTGTATGAGTTCGTTAGCGTCTACGTGTATGGAAGAATCGAATGGGCAAGATTGTTCGCGCCGTCTCACCAGTTGGAGGGTTATAGAATTTTAATATAATAAACGGCGTAGGGTTGCGTGAAGGATTAAGAATGTGCTTAATAAATTATTAATTGAAATTCCTCGATTGATATTTTTGATTTATTAATATAAAGTACGTTTGAAATACACCGATAATCACATAATCATACGATAGAATGTGTTATATTAATGTACTATGAAATCCAAACTACTTATAACGTAATTTGACGTCCTTGATTAAGATTTTTTTTCAGTGTATCCAATTAATTTATAGCTGATATATTATATCTCTCATATTATGCTGGTATAACATATAAAAAATAACCAAAAAACCCGCATTATCACCCTAGTAAAGCTTTGCGGACCTTGAGATAAAACATTTTTTCTTGTTAGAAGAAAAGCTTACATTACAAACCAATATATGTATATTTTGGCACCGAACAAAAAACACATTGTCCCAAAGTGAATAATATTTTTACGTCTAAGTGCTTACCTAGACTGATCAGCACACTGCTTACTGCAGGCCCCACTTTGCAAATGATATCACCAAATCCAAAACCTGGATGCTGCAGATCTCACCCCAGATTTTTGACAAAAGGGTTTTAAAAAAAGAACTCATATTATTACCAAACTCTTGCACATGTCCCTAACCAGGTATAGAACAACAATAGTCAACCTTTTTATATGCAAAATAATTTCGGTAACCCAATATGCAAATGCAGTTCCCATTGCTATGCAAATTTCCCATTCGGCAAATAATGGTCTAACGATTTTGGATCGATGGAAAAGGGATCTTTTTGGAGCGGATCAATACGGCTATTGATCATTGGAGTGATTTATTGGCTTATAAAGTTTGGAGCTTGTTATTTTTATGTTCACGGTTTAATTCTGTTTGAGGGTTTGAGCCTCAAGTGACAGAATGTCAACAGTTTTCGGGTGAGCTGCAAATTTTGTAACTAGCTTTAAGGGTTATCTACACTTTTTCTTGCCTTGCTGCGGGTTGTTCGCAAGAGTTACCGTGGTCCTGGCACACAGAGAATGGGACCTCCAGAAGGAACTCAGTCTGCGACATAGTTGGGAAAACACTTAGCAGATGAATTAAAGAAAGGATGGATTTTTTATACCTTCACTTATTTTATTGTAGGTACATACCTAACTTGGCAGTGGTATTTCGTCGCATTTGTCATATTACGGTATATATCTATATTTCTACATACAAATTGTTTTACGGATTAAAATAAGAAATTACATTCCGTAGCTTTCTTATCTACTTACAATTAAAATATAACAACTCTTAATATTAACATTTTAATACCGCGTGGTCGTGATGCCTCCTTTGTAAAGTTTCTTCTAAGGAGATTGTACACACAGCCAGCTTACACACATACTCCAATTTATCGATGTGGGTGCTAGATTAAGCCAATTTAATTTGCCACCTACATGCAACAAATAATAATAACACCATACACACAAGATTACTCAATAAAATAATGTCAACAGAGTATAAAATAAATAAATTAGCAATTGTTTTTGGATTTAATAGAGAGGGAATTTTCTGTAATATTAATTCTGTGATCAGGCTTATTTTTTTTAATAAGACATAGAACAATGAACTGATGCAGTCTGATACGATGTTAGAGAAAATGCGTTAGGACACTAATAAAATATTTTATAAATTTTTAATTCAATTTTCAGATACATACATACGTGAAAATACTTCACCTGAAAACTTTCGTATTTCATCACAAAGAGCAAGGAAATGTATAAATTTAACTTGATATTACTTTTCTAGTTATATATGAAATTATGAGTAAAGCCCAGCATTATTTATTGTCAATTTTTATAACTAAGCAATGGTAAACAACATTAAAAAGAAAAGCGTCTGGTAAGGATCTTTAATTTATGACTTGACATCTCTCCAATTCATAATTCTTGTCAAATTTAACTTTTCTTATACAAGCCTATATTGCACATCCATACTTAAGTATGGGTTCTCTTTTTATCTCTGGACTCTAAAAGAGACTGTGACCCTTGTGTTTGTTTCGGTGTTTCTCCTCAAGGTAGTTAGTTAGGAAATGCCGACCTCATCTCGTTATTTATAAAAAATGTGTTGACGTGTAAAAGTATTGAGTTCAACCTATTTGCAAAATAAATATCATTTATCATTATCATTTATCTAACTTAATTAAGAATAGTTGGTAGGTACTCATTAAGATTCACCACTACTATGCTACTTCCGCGATACGATGAGTTCTCTAGCAGTTTTAGATATTTCCTCTTACGTAGGACTGTTTGAAATAAATAAAAAATAAATACATAAAATACCCCAAAAAGTCGACAATATGCTCTTAATAAAACGACAAATAATCACTCACTTCCTTACTTTAATAACTATTGTGTACAAAAAAGTCAATTTCCCGGCTGACCGGTCACATTTGGGTAAGTTTTTACCCCAAAATTGAAACCCTGCCCACCTCTTTTGTTATTCACCCTTACACAGGGGACGATTGGCTATCGAATGCAATTTTGAAAATTACTCTAGGTATATGCAATTGCTATTCGAATTTGGAAGTACAAAAAAAATGTTTAAATACAACATGGACGAATTTTGGGGAAAAAAATAAGTATTTAAGTTTTTCCCTAATTAGAATAACATATTAAATACAAGCTTTCGTAAATTAGGATGTAGGAAAAGTCATTTGTATTTACTTTCAAAATGTATGAAAAATGTTTTGTCAACAAAGTTTGTTTTAATAATTATTATAATAGTCATTGGTTTTCCGCGTAGAAACAAGCAATTAGCTTGGGTTACGTACTGTTTGTGTAAAGATTGGTAGTTAATGAGTTTCAATACTTTAATTAATTCTATTCGACTATTTGATTATTTAACAGTTTATAAACCAAAAATTACAAGGAATAGAGAAAAAGGTGTTGCTTAATCTTAAAGAAATCTGTTCTTATCTACATTATTCTCAATAATTAGGTACTTATTATTATTATGAAGATGATTTTTTTTTGTTGGTTTGTTTGTTACCCTAAAAGTTCCGAAACTACTGAACCTACTTGAGAACTTCTTTCGCTGTTCGGGAGCTACATTATCCCCGGAGATAAAGGCTATATTTTATCCGGTTTCGGGAAAACGTTCCCCCGAGAACCAGGAGAAAGAGTTAGTCATTAACAATATTCAGTTTTCAAAAAAAAAATATATATACATTATAATTATTTTGACTATACAGGGTGACTTAAAAAGGTAGTTATTTTTTTTTTTGTTATTTCACCTCTTTCTCTATCGAGACAGAATTTTGTAGTAAAGTGTACACAATGAAGGTAAACACTTCTATTTCAATCAGTAAACAGGTAAATATAAGCACGAGTAACTAGAACAAACATCCTCAGTTCTAAGTTCCTAGAATTAATTAATGAAGCGCTTATTTAGATTTTGCCATCGAGACACGTGTCAGATCAAATGTGATTGAAATCAGTTATACACAAAATATTACCTAATATCATTTGACATTATATTTTACATTATAATTTTATTTCATAGAAACTACTCATGCTGTATTGCTAGTTGATTGCTGGGTTGAACCTGAATTAAAATTGGCGATAAATTGATCTCTATTTACTAAAATTATTAAAACGATATTAGTATTGATTTTGATAACAGTAACCTGATTAAGCTACTTATTTGCAAAGTTAAGCAATTTTCAAAATATTGATTTTCAATTTTAGATTATACCCAAAAATTACTTACAATTCTCTTACATCAATTAATTGGCCAATTTAAAATTGTTGATATACCAGTAAGGCAACTCCAAAAATAAACGAAAGAAAGGCGAGCTGATTTAGAAGCGAAAATATATTCAGACAGATATGTACATATATTATCACACAGAAGTTAATCTTTAACACGAGTTAAGTATAAAAGTCTCGATTATATTATTACGAATGCATAGAAACACCCACAAAATATCACACATAATTCATGTCTTTATTACAAATTATAAATATTTATTATTATGATTTATTATTAATTCCACGTGGGCTTGGACAAAGCCGGCGTAGAATGATACAGCGTAGTGATGTGTTAAGCTACCATTATTATTTCAAATAATTTTACATTTTAATAAACAATATAATATCGCTTGGTAATAAATGTTAGAACAATTAAAAGATCTTAAAAAATTACAGTTAATCTGAAATGAGTTTGTATATTTCGTGCCTATAACAAACTTTTACACAATCGATTTTAAAAATACATAGCTATATTGCAAGAATAATATCTTAGATTTGTATTAGGTATTCTTTAATTGTTAAATTAAATATATACACACACTAAAAAAATACTTAATCTATAAATCAACTAAGCCTTTTAATTCTCAATTTTTTTGAAGTTTCAGTCTCACATATTCACGAAATATTTTAAGTATTATTTAATCACTCCTATTAAGTAATCACTCCTCAATAAAATGAAAAAAAAAAAGAAATCTCACATGCTATTTCAAACTTAATATCTACAGCTTCACTTCATAAACCATTTACCTACTTCAAAAATGTATTAAAAAATAACAGAATCTATCAACACTATTAAAAACACTAACACATCACTATTCCACAACAACATTTAAAAGGAAGTTGCATACACACCAACCGTTAGACACAACGCATGTATCAAATAATAATAATATCATAATCCCCACTAATAATATAAATCGGAATGTAACTCTGTCTGTCTGTCGGGCTTTCACGCCAAAACTACTGAACCGATTTAAATAAAATTTGATAGACACATAGTTTAGAGTCTGAGAAAGGACATAGGCTACTTTTTATCTTGATGCGGAAAATAGATCCTTCGGGAGGTGGGTGGAACCAAGGGGAACTACTAGTTATAGGTAATAATGCTATAATAAGCTTAGCAACCGACATGACAACTAGTGCTTATTAAAATTAATATAATATTGCCGGACAAAGATTATACTTAGTTTATAGTCTTATGTTCAGAAAGAGAATGGTTTAACATGTAATTTAAGTTTTTGAACATTGAACATCCTTGGCAGTCGTTACGGGGGTAGTCAGAAGCCAGTGAGTCTGACGCCTGTCTAACCAAGGGGTACTGGGTTGCCCGGGTAACTGGGTTGAGGAGGTCAGATAGGCAGTCGCTCCTTGTAAAACACTGGTACTCAGCTGAATCCGGTTAGATTGGAAGCCGACTCCAAAATCGTTGGGAAAAGGCTCGGGAAATAATGAGATGGTTATAACAATAATGTGGTAAAAATAGTTTTTTAATTATAGTGGCATCTTTTAGTGCTATTTTATAAGCATTGTAGATGGAGCGTGGCTAGGGCATTATAGAACAATATCAAATTAATTACTCGCTATGGGTTTACCACATAAAACGTAAAGAACTTTTGAAACAATTATAGAAACACACAAAATGTTATATAAAAAAAAACATAATTAACTCAAAATTACCAACTTATTAAAACCACAAAACACCGAAACGAGAAAAAAAATGGTATTACCCAAAAAAACTATAAGGAACAGTGCCATAAAACGGGGAAAATATATGAAAAAAATACACTTTACTCGGCCACCCCATAATTTAAAATTGCGTCGCGTGATCTGAACGCCATGAATGACCGAGGGTTACCACCCCATCACCCCATGGTGACGCCCATTGATTTTTTTTTATAGTGGGGTTAGCTCGGCCCCCGATAGTTGGGGCAACAGCTGTGGATTTCTTGTAAGAAGATTTTTTTTTCTAATAACGTGGAATAAAAATAATTTGTGTAGAACAAGATTAATATGAAATAGTTTGTTTTTTATTTTATTTCTATTGTACTCAAGTATATCTACATGTGCTTAGGTATTCATAACAATTGTCAAACCGATAATACTAAATAATAACTTATACGACAGCAATTTGCATCTGCATCTATAATTGCATAGCTGTACCTACTGTAACAAATAATACAGTCATCATCCATAGTGTCTATAATTTACTTGATTGATATAAATGCTGCTTTGTTAGACTAGTTTTAATAACATGTATTTGCGACCAGAATGATGGTTTATAAGAACCTAAATAATCACATCTCATCATGGTCAGCACTAACAAAAAATAATAACAAAAAAACTCCAAAATTCCAATGAACTATTTTCTAATTGTTATCAAATTCCTACGAAAAAGAACTACAATAAAAATAACCGTTTTAAAATAACGTTTTCTACTTCTAACAGTTTCTCTGTTATTCCTATAAGAAATATGTAATGTAACTTCTCTAATTGCAGATCCGATTCAAAGTACTGGTGGCGCCATCTATTGAGCACGAGGTAAGTTGCACTTTGACATTTTGTTGCGCGCCCTTCAAACCTTTTCGCAAGTTGCCTCTTTCGCTTTGCATGAGTAGCGACATCTGTTGTTCCATTTTAGAGAATGTATTCGCAAAAGTTCTTGCGATAACCGTGGCGTTGCTGTACTTGAAAGTTACGAGTTTTGTCAACTTTCGTTCAACACCATTCTTATCAGAGTTTTAAGATTTTACCGTGTAAGATTTTTTATAGAAACGCTCACTATATAGAAGTATAGAATTATTTTCAAAAGTTATAGTAGTATGTATCTATGTAGAGTTAAGTAAACAGGTTTTAAGGAATGAAATCACTCACTATTGATATTCGGGCTTCCAATACCTAATCAGACCTAATCAAGGAAACCATCAAAAAATAAATCAAAATCTAATTCTTATCCTTTGACAAAATGCTCACATCGTCCATATTTTCCTACAGAAATAGTATTCTTAACACGAATGCTATTAAAAGCAGTAATCATCTTTAAAGTTCATAATTTCTTCCAAGACTTTTTAAAATAAAGAATTTTCGATCCTCAACAAACCGCTTTTCCGTTCTGTTCCAACGATTTATAGATCCATAAGTTTTTCACTTCCATTGTTTAGGAGATAATTTGCTACTAAAAACGATTGCAAAAGGCACAATCGATCTTTTATTATTGCAAAGAGCATACGCCTACCTTTTTACGATTGAACAAAAAAATATGTATTTACAGCACCACAATCAATGGGATATAAAAGAACACAATGCAATTTATTATCGACTTTTATAACTTGATCAACTGTTAAAATATTGTGCTCCTCTACATACGATAATAATATTGTTTTCACAATGAAGTGTTTATTGCTTGGAACATATTTATTGATTTTCATTGTTCCATTAATGGTTTGAAGGAACACCTTTCTTATTATCTTTTACAATCACCAATTAGTCTGGTACATTTATACCAATCATTGGATTGTAAAGTGTCAAGTTTCTAATTACATATACACGGGGATTTCTTTACACTTAGCTGCCAGTCATAAACGTGCCGATACAAAACAATTATATCTTGACATTGAATTCCAATGACTACTTTCCGCACTTACTATAATTAATGTAAAAATGTCACATGACATAACAAGGAAAAAATCCGCTTCCATTTTCCTATTGTGTCGATCTAGACACGATTGTTTGCCGCCACCCGTCTAGCTGATCAAGTTTTTAGAAACGGCCTCAGAATTCCATAGAATCTGGTTCAGTCACGCCAACTTATCTAATGAAAAATAATTATTTTGCAATCCATTGTCTCACGCTATAAAACTATAAATCTTACAGAAGCCTTTGACACAGTTGAATAGGCAACAAACAATGTTGCTTGCGAACCTTGTCGTTTATACTACGTAATAGATAAGTTAGCACGTGTACGATGAAGGATATAAAAGCCTGCTATCGAAACTGCGTCGTTTTGCATCGAAAACTCGCTCACCGCGCGGAGTCACCCAAGGAGCGGTTGTTGGACCACATTTTTACATTTCATATGTGACTAATTGCTATGTTATAGCCCTTTATGAAATACATTATTCACGTCCGTTATGAATAAATCAATGTAAACCTCGATTATAGGCCAATCAGTTTTTAATAAACTGTTTAATTACAAGAGATAAATTGCTTATGTTGCTATATCAGGTAATTTAAGAACCTCTACTATAGTAATATTATAAACAGTAAAATCATATTTTATTATGAACTGTCAAAACGTAGATATTATCGCTCATAGTTTATTGTATCCAGATTTATTTAGCAAAATTACTAACTATTTACAATTACGCAAATATAATAAATTTGCCAATAGCGAAATTAAGAGCTGTATTTAAATGCCTCCCAATTATACCACAAATTAGTGCTTAGCTGATAATATTTCACTGAATAATTTTAATTAAGGAACTTCTTTAAAATATAATGCCTTTAAGGAATTTACTTAAGTGGAATTGTCATTTTTGATGATATCAATAAAACCGCATATAATAAACATTATTTTGAAAATATTTACACAAGACAATAATTTGCATATTTGCATAGCATTCAATAATGTTAACCTGTAATTAAATAATGTCAATGGTCATATTAACAATTATAAAGTTTATAACCCTATAAATGCTATAAGAAACAAGATTTACATCAGTAGTATCGATTTATTAACCGATTGGATCATCCGAGGCTCGATCAGAATGTGCTACGTCATCAAGTTTATTATCCTTTGCGAGATAGCAATTTATTTAAACTTTAAATTATAATTCTCATTTTGTATTACTGTTTGGTTGTTAATAGTTATTGTGGTCTAGTAGTTAATGCACGAGTCCCTCAACTTTTCAGGTTTGATTCCAGGTCAGGCAAGTACCAATGCAAATTTTCTGAGTCTTATCTTAGACATAAATAACTGAACAGATAAGGAAGGTAAGGAAGAAGAAGACATACTACGTCATGAACGAAACGAAAATATAGGCTTAGGAGAATGATGATCGGCTTTAGTCTCACTGCACTCACAGCGGGAGATGATTATCCTTAATACTGATATCTCAAAAGCTTCAGCTACGTCTATAGGCACAGACTCCAGCACATCAAACTATCTGAAATTGACAAATTTTCCCAATCTACTTCGAACTATATGCTTCAACGATAAAGTTGAAAATCTGTTAAAGAAAGATAGATTGTAGTAGCTTTATGTGCTGTCTGTACCTAGTCCTTTTTTCTTCGCATAGACCCTATGTTCCTAAGCTGCTATCAAAGAACTCCTACACCCAATTCAATGTATAATATCTTCACCTACCTCATTGAAACAACAAAATATATGCAAGTAATTCTCTTCCAGTGCATCATTAATAAACAAATCGATTTCATGATGCAGCAAGTAAGATGATTTGCAAAGCGTCCGCCCCGCATACAAGATCGGTCTTATTAACATTTTAAATGTTGCAACGTGATTGCAACAAAGTGCATTGAGTTTTTACATTACCATTGTTAAGTGAGATTTATCTACGAATTGTGTTGAGTTGTGCTGAATAGTGTTTATCGTATGTAATGGGACTGTGTGTTTGATTGTCATATTTATTATCTATAGTAATATTATCGAGCTGAAGAGTTTGTTTGTGGTCTTGAACGCCTTACTGACAGAATCAATTGGCACAATTTGAAAAGTTCTTTCTTTTCACTCTCTATTCTCTATCTTTTAGACCAAATTAATAATTAGGGTATTTTTTGATACCACATTTGAAGAGGAAAGCTTACAGGTCATACAGGTTATTTTTTACGCGAATTAGAGGAGATGTCACCGGTAATACGTGTTACAATCGCTGGCGGAATCTAGTTAAAAATAATTCTCAGTTTTATAACAACATTCAAGTAATCATTAAGGATCCTTCCCTTCTAATGTAATTCGAAGAAAAGTTTTAATTTGATCATAAAAGTATTTTTTTCTCAACTACAATAGTTAGCTTTAATTGATATAACAATCAGAGTTTTTTTAGTATTATATTGATTAATAAATATGAACCAGAAATATAGTGTAGTCATTGAGATGCGTTGCCTTGTCCAAACTCTGGGCTTGTGATCCATCAGGCTGTCAGTTTCGCTTCGTGAGTAATTTATCAGAAGTATTGAGATAAACTAAGCTTCTATGCTACAGAAATACACTATACCATACCATACTATTGAGAGTAATCATAACAACACTTCCATTCTAATAATTTTATCTATCTAGGAAATCACGAAATTACCCCCCCCCCCCCCCTGTGTCAGACTATTACTGACCAAAACCCTCTTTGTTCCTTCTGCAGGCTTAGAATGGCAACCGTAGAAACAAGTTTTGTTTACCGGAGAATGGACATAATGACAAAAAAGTGACAGATTGACGTAAGATTTCCTTTGACATTTTTTAAAGAAATTTATCTTTTCTTCGATCGACATAAGTTTACAAGTGATTATATGCGAGTTGACAGGTCGCGCCATGCTCGGGCAGAAGACATGTTGACATTGACAGAAAGAGCTTTGTCTTTTCTTGACAGAATAGATATAGAATCGCCATGCTAAGCCTGCTGGAGGTCTTTGTGTGCCAGAGCCATGGTAACTCTTGCGAACAACCCGCAGTTCAGGCAGGGAATAATTTGATATTTAAATCGATAAAGACAATATCTAACGTCTCATTATAAAATACAACTATTATGGCCAGTTTCACAGGTTATAAATAGCCACTATCTACCAGATAAACTATCTGGAACTTATCAGCAACCTGTGAAACTGGCCTTTAGGTTTATTACCCTATTAATAAATCATGTCACTTATATTATCAATATATAGAAGTCATAAAACAGGTTATATTTATAATTATTCAAATAAGCATTTGAAGCAACTCTATCATGTGTTATTATAATAATATTATTATTGATCAGATTACATTATTTATCACCAATTACTGCCTGACTATAATTCAATATATAAATCACTTATAATTAGCGAGATTCACATTCCCATAAATCAATTATAAGAACTAATTATTGAATTTTATACCAATATAAGGCTAACTTTAACATTCCTATAAATAGTTTTATCTAAACAAGTGGCATTCGGTTATAACCAAAACGGGAATAGAACCCGTTAAGGGCCTTGTCGCAAACAGCTTTAGCACAAATAACTTGATTATACTTGACAGAAAATCAGTTAAGTTAGCCAGGTAGGATAGATCTGTGGTCGTTGATAGGGTGGCCCCGATTCCTGTGAGACTTCCGAAGTCTGAGAGGGGGGAGGGAGGTCAGGATAAATTGGTGGTTATGTCTGTTCTGATAGTTTGTAGTCTGATAGAAATCAGATTGGGTTTCATTGCGATTGTTGAGCTGACTCTCGGACACGCTACGGTTTGATATGATTTATATCTTGTGGATAATTTTATAGAAATACTTACACAGAAATGTTTGGATTGTTGCTTGTTTGTTGTGCCCTGATTTGGACGCTGGATCAATGTTTTAAAAGACAACCGTAAGACAGTTGTAATTTATGATTTATAAGTCATTCAGTCATTGTTAAAAACAAACTTGGAGTTGTAACTAGCCGTTCCCCACGGTTTCACCCGCATTCCTAGGGATTTTCTTCCCACACCTGGTTAAAATGTAGCCTAACTTACTTCTTATTACATCAGCTACATGCCAATAAAAACCCTTCAACATCGGTCCAGCCATTTCAGAGATTAGCCGCTACAAACAGACAGACAAAGAGACACCAATTGGAATGTTATTCTGATGTATGTAAAGTATACATAATTTTATATTCATGCATGTAGTAAAAATCGATAATTTCAATACTATTAACAGACACGCCAATGATATTTATAGTTATGTATACTTACGCATCTATTCTAAGTCTCATAGGTATATTTTCTCTTACATAATACTCAGTCTTATTTTTTTAATTGTCCTTCGTATAAGTTATTCAAACGCGGGACAACTCGATTCCCCCTAAGTCCTATATCGATATCAATTCGCTATTCCATATAAAGGACGAAGAGTAATGATAGTTTTAGCCATTTCGGTTACAATAAATATTTATGGTCAATTGCTTAGTACACGCTGTGTCTTGGTTATAGGGTGACAAGCTTTGAAGAAATTACTTCGTCCCACTCTTCCATTTTTCTATCGTCCCACTGGGCGCAGGCCTCCTCTCCTACGGAGAAGGATTGAGCGTTAATCACCACGCTTGCTCAATGCGGATTGGTGATTTCAGACTTTATAGTGCAGGTTTCCTCGAGATGTTTTCCTTCACCTTTAATCAGTCATTGGTCTCCAAGATAAACTTTGAAAGTACGTATAACTTAGAAAAGTTACATTGGTACTTGCCTGACCTGGAATCGAACCCGCACCCTCATACTCGAAAGACTGATGCTCTAACCACTAGGCCACCACGACTTTTTTCGTTGCTTTCGTTGTTCTCTCTAGGTTGATTAAAAATATGCAATAAATGATTTCATTTCTAATGCACGAATTTGTTTTCATTTTCTTAAATTCAATTGTCAAGACTGTCCTAAAAACTCTAAAATTTTGGTCACCCTACAAGTACGGTATACCACATTTTACAATGGCTACCGTAAACCAGTCGATTAGGCATCTAGTTGGTCTTGGACCATATTAGGGTCCGCTGATAGTTATAATGCTAATAGCAAGAAAACCATACTGTTTTGGCAAAACAGCTAGTTTTAACTAGCGAGTAAACTTGAATTTACTTATTGTGGAAAAATAATCTTCTTGAACCCGTTTACCGTCCGTTTGTTGTGACTGCCTGTTTTGCCCGACTGCCAAGAAGTATTTTGTGAGCATGTATGCATGTCATCATCATCATCAGCCTTTTTTATCGTCCCACCGCTGGACACAGGCCTCCTCTCACACAGAGAGGGATTGAGCGTTAATCACCACGCTTGTTCCATGCGGGTTGGTCGTTTTAGACTTTATAATCCAGGTTTCCTCGAGTTGTTTTCTTTCACCTTTAATTAGTCATTGGTGGCCAAGACATACTTAGAAAGTACATATAACTTAGACAAGTTGCATTGGTACTTAGTATGGCGACTCTATATCTATTCTATCAAGAAAAGACAAAACTCTTTCTGTCAATGTCAACATGTCTTCTGCCCGAGCATGGCGCGACCTGTCAACTCACATATAATACACATAATACATATAATCACTTGTAAACTTATGTCGATCGAAGAAAAGAAAATAAATCTTTAAAGAATGTCAAAATAAATCTTACGTCAATCTGTTACTTTCCTGTCATTATGTCCATTCTCTGGTAGAAAAAACTTATTTCTACGGTTGCCATGCTAAGCCTGAATCGAACCCGCACACTCACACTTGAGAGGCTGATGTTTTCGCTACTAGGACTAATGCTTCTCCATGGGAGAGGAGGCGTGTGCCCAGCAATGGGATGCTAATAAAAAGACTGATGATGATGACTTAAAAAAAACTCATTAATAATATTTAAAATTTAATTGATTCCACCTTGAACAATCGTGGTTATCATTCATGCCTCTACGTATATAGTAGTTATAATACATAAATTTATAGACAATGAGGACTAATTAATTAAACCGGACTAATCACCTAATAAAACGTTAATCGGCTTAAAAAACTATTGAGCTATTATATTACTATTATTTTATTGTTTTTCTAGCAACAAGAATCTATTATAGTTTCAATAGGAATTGTGTTAGTGAGAAGAGTATTAAATTATATATTTTATGATGATTTCGATTCTAATTGGCGTTCTCATTGGCATTTTATTGTAGGTACGTATGAAGATTCTTTTTTTACTCTTTAATTAATTTATTTAATAAAAAAAATGTGTAAGTACTTAGGTAGGCACTTTTATTGATTCTCAATTTAGAACCATTTAGAAAGGAGGAGAAAAACCTAAGTAATATTTTTTCAAAGTTATCTTTCCTCTATCATTACGGTTAAAATTAAAAATATATTACATACTCATACAAACGGTTTGTCCCATCCATGGCATTGCTTGTTAAAAATCTAATAACCAATCTATCCTCCTTCAAAACATAACCAAGCTACAATCTGACAAATAGATTTTCAACTTTATCGCTGAAGCATATGGTTCAAAGTTGAATGGAAAAATTTGTCAGTTTTGGGAAGCTTGATGTGCTGGCGTCTAACACTGTAGATTTTCAAATGTCCTATTTAAAACAATCATCAGTCTCAGAGGTAGACGCGATCAAACAAACAAACGCTTCAGCTTTATATATAATATTATATTAGTATTGATTAGGTATTCAGTAAGCGAGGCCAGCTCTTAATAAATATTGTTGGTATAAGAAGTACAGATTCTGAATGACAATCGTGTTGACAGTTAGTGCGAATTTGAATTTTAGTGCAGTCACTACGTAGAGGGGGTGAATACATTGTTTTACGGCGTTATTTGGCAGTTTATGATTATAGGTAGATAAGACATAAGAGCGCGTATACCGAAAGTTGGCAACGTCGCAAATAGCTGTCAAATATTTACACGTTTTAATTAATTTCTCAATTTTATTCTATGAATACATAAAATAATGCTCTGTATCATATCATAATATCTTAATCTTCTAGGTACCTACTTCTCTGTCTAATAAGTGATATTCTTTGCAGCCGATATGTCTGACCATGAATGAGATCGGACTTCAAGGAGATTCTAATATAAAAAACGGGTAATTATTTCATGTTTAAGACGGCTTTTATTAGTTTTAATTTCATAATTTCAAGTTTAGTTAGTTGTAAGAATTTATGATAAATCACAATCAATTTTAAATAAGTGAACATAACGAACGTAAGATATCATTTGTTGGTATGTTTCTAGACATTCATCTTTATAAAACTGCTCTGTTCTTACAAGAATCGTATTAGATTAATCGTTCTATATATCTATTTAGAATAGAATATTTTAATTCAAACAATAAAATGTCTACATTATCAACTAGAAGTTCCTTTTATATGTAGATAATGCAGTGTATCAAGTAGGCAAAACTAGAATCTAACCGGCCTAAGTAGTGGAAACACACCGTTCCCTTATAAGGGACATTTAGTATGCACAGTGGTTCTATTACGAAGTAACAGTGTGCATATTTGTTAGTCCGGGTTCCGCATGCACTGGCTTGCATAGATATAGGCCATAATGCACTTTGTATGAATCAGATGCGTTTCTTGATTGAATGGAACTGCAATTGATATGGTCTTTAAGATGGAGGAGAGAAAATGACGATTAACAAAATGCTGTTTGAACTGAAACTGGGATAGATGGGATAGTCAGTTCAGATATCTTAATTAGTTTATAAGATTTGTCACTAACATAGTTTTATAGGGTCTACAAACACCCATATGAATCATTTTGTATTCGAATTAAATAAATAAAAAATTGAACTTTTTAATTTGAAAATGGATAAGAGTGAAGATTAGACAATAAAGATACAATTCAAACAAAATTATCGTGGCATATCTCAAAGTAAAAACAAGGTGGTATAGAAAAAGGTAAAGGAGTGCTAGATATGGCGCAACCTCCCTATATTAAATCTAATATTTTACAGCTACATAGTTTGTTTTGCTGTATCTACGTGCTTATCTCAGGAACTACTTTTCCGGTTATGAAAATGATTACAATGTTAGTCATCCTTTGAGTGGGGCTACAAATTACTTTAGAAAAACATGAAGTTTTCCTTGGAACGCGGAATAGAGCTGGTAGATTTATTTCTTTCTATAACATAACCCTATTGACAAAGAAAATCAAAATATTCAACACAAAACAAAAACAGACTCTAAGAATTAAGTCACGATATACCCTTGACAAGTAGAGTGTAACACAAAAAATCTTATAAGGGCTAAAGATTGTACACACGAAGTCATTTAGCGGGATGTGTTCCAGATCTTATCGTGTGCTCTCGGCTTTATGATCGCCGATTATATAGAGCGTGGTGTAATAATGAAATACATGCGATGGTTCTGTAGATAAAGGGTAGAATTATGTTGTGGGTTCAAATATTTGTTGGCTAGTTTAGAGTTGTAGGGATTTTTGAAAAGAAATAGCTCTGCAGGCTTAGAATGTCGATTCTATATCTATTTTATTAAAAAAAACAAAGCTCTTTCTGTCAATGTCAACATAATATCTTCTGTCCGAGCACGACGCGACCTGTCAATACGCATATAATCCCTTGTAGACTTATGTAGATCGAAGAAAAGAACAATTTCTTCAAAAAATTTCAAAAGAAATCTTACGTCAATCTGTCACTGTCACACACTGTCATTATGTCCATTCTCCGGTAGACAAAACTTGTTTCTACGGTTGCCATGCTAAGCCTGCTGGTTTGTTTCGGCGTAAGTAGTACAAAAGAGAAGAAGTCAGCCAGAAAAATTGTTACTGAAATATTTTCAGTACATACACAATAACAAATGCAAAGTTTTATTGAATCTTTCATAGTTTCTTATACATAAACAAGCTTTCGCTAGCGGTTCCGCCTGCGTCTCCGGAGAGAGATCAGGCGCAAGACGACATTCAAGTACTCTCCGATGCGAGGTTGTATCAATAACCAACTTCCAGACTCCAGGCTGCTTTATGAAAGTCTCTCAAAACCCACAAAGCTATTTCGGCATAACCCGGGAATGGAACCCGAGGTCCCATGCATAGCAGCTATGGGAATAATGACATGTCGTCTAGTCTCTGGCCATCGTCACGTGAAAAGCCATTTGTTTCCCATACGGCTGGAACGCCGACGGCAACAAGAGCGCAACGTATGATATCATTAATATTGGCAGGCCATGCAGAGAAACACGGAGTAAATGTTTGTTGCAAGTTGAGTATGTTACGTGATCTTAATTCTGTCTTTTCTCTGTATATCGTTTCTTCTTCTCATATTACTTGTAGGTACCTGATAGACAGGCTATTTAAGAAACATAGCTTTTTTTTAAAACATATATACCACTTACTTACAGGAGCTCATGGCTAAGTAACAGCCACACGGATCGATCGATCATTAAGTTAAGCAACGCTTGGCGCGGTCGGTCCGTGGCATCTTGTCATGAGTTTCTCCGTGTTCTAGAAAGCTGTCATTTGTACATCTTTGGCAGTCTTTACGAGTAGTCAGAAGCCAGAAAGTCTGACAACCAGTCTTATCAAGAGGTTATCGAGTTGCCCAGGTAACTAGGTTGAGGATGACCATGTAAAACACTGTTGCTCTACTGCATCTGGTTAAGACTGGAAGCTGACCCCAACATAGCTTGGGAAAAGACTAGATAAGTTACTACTTACATTGAACATAAGCATCTAACCTATAAAATGAATCACAATAGCAAGCAAACCCACACAACATCACAAGTCTCACATAAATCAATTTCTGAGACCTTGAGAGAACCCTAAGCTCACCTATAAGACCTATACCTACGTAGGAGTTAGATCTTAAAGCCATAACTAATGAGCTAACAGATTGGTTAGCTCAAACGCACCGGCAATGTGGGCTGCTTTTAATTATATTATACCCTTGAAGGAAGTTATGGGCAAAACCGGTTTTTGTACTGTTTTTGTTTTGTTTGTAAAATCCAATTATGAAGTGTAATTAGGTAGTTGTTTTGATGGTGTAATAAATTGATAAGTGGTGAATAAATCTTTTGCATAAAATATAGTTTCTTGAAAAATACGTTTGATGCTTTGAAGGCTGCCTATATTTGATGCGTTTCGCATGAGCAGTCATTTTTTTTTTTCATAAGTAACTTTTGCAACGTTGCGCTTGCTCTTGTAGCTCCAGAGCGGTAGCTAAATATATTTGACTAAGGGCCTGTTTCACCACGTATCTACGAATAAGTTCCAGTTAGTTTATTTAGTAGATAATTTCATACATAATTTTTGAATTTATTCGGTAGGTAGTGGTTTTTTTGGACATCGTGAAATTGGCCCTAGAGCTATTACGCGGTCGCGTGTGCAACAGAGTTCAATAAGCGTAGAAGTAAAATAGAAGATTAAAGGAGCTGAAATTAGTAGGCTATAGGAATATTATTTAAAGAATACTTAAAGAAGATTCCAATACATCACAGAGAAACATTATCGAAATTATTATTTAATTAATTTTATTTTATTAACCGACTTCAAAAAAGAAGGTTTTCAGTTTGACATGTAAGTATTCAATAAACTAGTTAAGAATCTACCGGGAAATAATTTCGTAAGTGTAGGTACAGTTGCATCTAAATGCAAGTTCATAAAAAGGCCCTTTTTACAAAGCCCTGACTCTCACAAACCTATTCAATTAAAAGCTATACTCGTGCCATATTCCATAACCTTCAAAAGTGAGGGAGTTCTCGTCAACTTGGAATGTCATTAGTGCTAGCTAGTAACATACAGGAACAACTTTATTTACGCACCCCATTTTTTAACTAACCCACCTTATTACTATTGACTTAGGGTTCATAATAGCATGGTAAATGGTGTAACAAGGGTGTTGTTAAATTTGTAATGTTATAATAGTGCAAATCAGTCTTCGTGATCAGAGCATTACAATGTCGTGCATTGAATGCGTAGCAGCTGATACGGTATAAAGTTGTATTTTGATCGTAGTACGGTGATGTAGAGAGAGAAAAAGTAAAAATATTTAGTATTGAGAGAAGAGGCAGTGAGCAGTTTTTATGCAAGTAATTTTATTAAAGCAAAAACTTCATTTTCATTTTTTTTCATCAATTTATCGTCCCACTGCTGGGCACAGGCATTCTCTCATAATCACCACGCTTACTCAAGTCAGTTTGGTGATTTCAGACTTTATAGTCTAGGTTTCTTCAAGATGTTTTCCTTCGCCTTTAACCGTAAAAGTATATCTTGGACACAAATTACTGTGTTTCGGATGGCACGTTAAACTGTAGGTCTCGGCTATCATTGAACATCCTTGGCAGTCGTTACGGGTTAGTCAGAAGCCAGTAAGTCTGACGCCAGTCTAACCAAGGGATATTAGATTGCCCGGGTAACTTGGGTTGAGGAGGTCAGATAGGCAGTCGCTCCTTGTAAAACACTGGTACTCAGCTGAATCCTGTTAGACTGGAAGCCGACCCCAACATAGTTGGGAAAAGGTTCGGTAGATGATATTATAAACATTGCTTTGTTATTTAATTGTAACTCATGACAAAGAAATACCTTATTTATGATCTAGTGTACTTGAATCATTTTCTTGTAAAATTAGTCATCGTCACAGTGAATCATTTTAAACAGGCTCGAACAAAGAGTAGATATTTGTTTAGTCTGAAATGCTCAAACAGACTGTTTTCAGGGAATTTCATACAGATGTTATTTAGAAAAATCCTGATTATTAAAGTTTCCAAAATAGACATTATTATGAAGTAGACACATTTATAAAACTGTGAAAAGTAACTGATTTGTGTCAAAAATTGATTTGACGACCAGATGGCGTAGTAATTAGTGTGTGCGACTGAGGTCGCAGGTTCGATTCCCGTATGTGTCAAACAGTTGTGTGTATGAAGATGGGTCTTTCGGTGTGTTCCTTCGTATAAAAAATATGTCAATAAATTAATATTATGCATTTCTGAATCTATATTTTGTACTGAATATACCTATATCGATTTTGCCTGTATAGTAACTGTCCAGTAAATTTTATGTACAGACGCCAGCACATCAAGCTACCCGAACAAAATGGACAATTTTACCCATCAACTTAGAACCATATACCTCAGCGATAAGGTAGAAAATCTATTAAGAAAATTTAACTGGTTGAAGTAGCTTGATGTGCTGGCGTCTGTATAATTATTCACTACATACCATTCCAACGAAGAACCTCATAATCATCATTCACAACAATGAAACGATGTAGACCACACGTAAATTCTAAGAAACTAGTGCTTACATAATTTAAATAATTAAGACCAATTATCGTGAGTGTTGCCAGGCTCGAACAGTTGGTGTTGCTATCATTGGACGTTGGGTTCCTCACAAATATTTCACTTTGAATATAGACATTAATGTTCTTCTTTATTTAACTTTAATGAGAGGTACTTTCTGATTTTAGGGCTGTGCTATATCAAATTGATTTTAATTGATCTCTACTCTAATAAAAGTCATTGATTGACCCTGATTGGGCCCAACTCAACTATTGTCCTCCAAAATTCTGGATGCTTTGGAATAAGAAAATTTATATAATCATCATCAGCATCAGCCTTTTTATCGTCCTACTGCTGGGCATAGGAATCCTTTCACACAGAAAGGGATTGAGCATTTATCACCACACTTGCTCAATGCTGGTTGGCGATATCAGACTTTATATAGCCCAGGTTTCCTCGAGATATTTTTCTCTTTACCTTTTCTAAGTCATTGGTGTCTAAGACATACTTAGAAAGTACATATAACGGACATACTTAGAAAAGTTACATTGGCACTTGCCTGAACCTGGAATCGAACCCGCACACTCATACTTGAGAGGCTGGTGCGTTAACCACTAGGCCACCTTATTTAATAACACAACTTATATATTAAACCACAGAAAATTCAACAAAGCTAAAATTTTAGTAGTCAATAAATATGACTAAAAATATATCTGATTATATTCTAACGTAACTTGGTTATAGAATTCTAGACTTGCTCAATAGTTTTACTAGTTTCATGGAGTACTAAAGCAGGCTCAGCATCACAACCTTAGAAACAAGTTTTGTCTACCGGAGAATGGACATAATGACAGAAAAGTTACCGATTGACGTAAGATTACTTTTGTCATTTTTGAAGATTTTTATATATAAATGTATTATTATTCTTGTATGTTCTTTTGTTTTCTTCCCTTTCGGGAGTAATAAAAACCCTTGCACACGGGCCGGAGCCAAGTGTGTAAGGGGGGAATTAAATAGAAAAGGTGGATGATAAAGTAGAAGACGTAAGGAACTTTCGGGTGATGCGGCAGGTGTTAAGGATAGTGGCTTTTTGTAGCATGTGGAGTGTGTAACTGGGCATGTGTAGAGTGTCAAGACTTTGTTTGAGCGATCTTGGTATGATACCGGTAGTTGAGAGGACTATGGGGACAATATGAACTGTTTGGGCTCTCCACTGCGTCTTAATTTCGATGGCAAGGTCCTGGTATTTGGTGAGCTTTTCAGAGATTGTAGTTTGAATATTGTGCGAGTTAGGGATAGCTATGTCTATTAAATATACTGTTTTATTAATTTTATCATGGAGGGTTATATCCAGTCTATTGTAATGAATGGTTTTGTCCGTTATTATGGTTCTGTCCCAGTAGATTTTAAGATTCCTATTTTCTAATATTGTCTCTGGTTTATATTTATAATATGGTATTATATCTTTTATCAGTTTATATTTGTAGGCTAATTGCTGATGTATTATTGATGCAACCTGGTCATGACGGTGCTTGTAGTCCGTTTGCACTAAAGATTTACATGCCCCTGTTATGTGCTGTATGGTTTCAGAGGCATTATTGCAATGCCTACAAATATCTATTTGTTGGTTTGGGTCTCGTATGATGTGTTTGCGGTAATTACGTGTAGCTATAATTTGATCCTGGATGGCTAGCATAAAACCCTCAGTTTCGGGAAACAGTTCGCCTCGTCTGAGCCATTCGTTCGACTGTACTTTATCGACGTGTGGCTGGCTCAGGAAAGATCGATGTCTCCCGTGTAGAGCTTTAGCAGTCCATTCAGCAATTTGTTGTTGTGTAGTTGTAAGTGTTTCAGTGTGTTGCGTGTTCCCGTCGTGTAGGTTAAGTGGTGTCAGATTTTTGACAATTTCTGTTATTTGTTTGTGTAGTGGTGAATGTTCGCTCTTTTGATGGAAATAAGTTCTGAGTGTTGATATTTGTTTATTGTGTAGGTTGTGTATATTTATTAGGCCTCTTCCTCCTTCTTTTCGTGGTAGTGTGAGTCGTTGTATACATGATTTCTATTATTATATTTTCTTCGACCGACATAAGTCTACAAGTGATTATAGCGTTGACAGGTCGCGCCATGCTTGGGCAGAAGACATGTTGACATTTACAGAATAAGCTTTGTCTTTTCTTGATAGAATAGACATAGAATCGCCATGCTGAACCTGCAGGACTCGTATTTAAAGCAGTGCCAACCCTAGCAAGGTTAAAATAACTGAAACTTGATCCAGAGGATAATATACTCTGTTGCGAGTAGGTACTTATTACTCACTAAGCTCTTTATGCTGAATTATTTTAAATGTACTTGATGTAGGTTCGAATGAATATTATTTGCAGCTTGATATTTTAACATGAATGTTATTCGTATTGGACTTGTTAATATAACAACAATCTTATGTGGTCCTTATTAGAAAATGGCTAGCTTTATTGAGGCTCATTAAAATACACCCATTAGAAATTAGTATCAAGTTTGTTAAGACTTTAAACATTTCTTAACAGTTTCCCGTTTCCTGCGCGAACTAATTGCTGCACCTGGATAAAAAGTAGGCTGAAAGTTATTCAGATCTATAAGCTATATTACTGCCAAGTTTCGTCAAAATCCCTTCAGTAGTTTTTACGTAAAAGAGTAACAAACAACCAACCACCTGAATATATTAGTCTTTCATCTGAATGACAGTCCTTTTTTGTCTTATACTTAGTCATACTGATATTATTCACTCCCTTTTTTGAATTATGCTCTTTCAGACAATCTATTAAAATGTTATTCAGTCTAGCTATACTTTTCTGTCTATTTAACTATATTCTTAATTAAAACACTCTTTTTAGTGTGTGTTTTATCAGTCGTCATCTCATGTCCATGCTACGGTAGGGATTATCGTCTCTCTATCTATTTTTTAATCACTGGCGCCTCTTTCAGGCTTCCTTTCGTGTACTTATAGTATACTCTCTCTGTATTCTTTAAGTTTCATAAATATATTTTTTAATCAAATTGCCAGTTCGATGGGACTTAAAATTTCGCGCCTCATCATCTCCCGAGCCTTTTCCCAACTATGTTGGGGTCGGCCTCCAGTCTAACTTAAAACTTTGCTTCTACAGAAAAAACAAAAAAATCGACCACAGTACAATTAACACCGTAGCTCCATATTGTCATAATTAGTGTGCAAAGCGTTAATTGAGGTCACATCCATTGAGCCAGGGCCTCAAAATAAACAGTTTGTTAAGCATTAGGGTCATCGCGATTAAATGCAGCTGCATTGTTAGAATTTATTATGAAATTGTCATTTGTGGCGTGACTAGGCGTCGCTGTCATTTTGATACAAGAAAACTATTTATATATGTACAAACTGTCGCAGCTACTTTTAATACCAAACTAATTATATATAGACGACCCTGATGCCGCAATGGTTACCAAGCCGGACTGCCGAGCTCTGGGTCCCGGGTTCGATTCCCGGCACGGTCGACATTTGTGTGATGAGCATGCTTGTTGGCTGTGGTCTGGGTGTTATAATATAATATGTATTTATAAATATATACCTATGTGTAAAGTATATGTAAATCTAGTTTATCAATTGTGTTGGCACCCATAGCACAAGCTGATCAATAGCTTACTATGGGGCTAACTGACCGTAATTCATCATCATCTCCCGAGCCTTTTCCCAACATTGTTGGAGTCAGCTTTCAGTCCTTAACTGACCGTAATTATATATAATAATTATGATAACTGGTACTATTACATTACACTGTACTAACAACTGTTTTTAATTTTTTCAGGTATAGTTTCTTCAATATCAGTGGAACTGAAAAGGTAAGATGGCAAAAATCAAGAACCCGACAAGCAAACAAAATAGCTTCCACGTGTGAAAATAGGAACATAGAATAAGTGCGAGCTGGGTTTTAAGGTCCGCTTCTAATCAGACTGAAATTGTAAATATTGGAAAATATTATTTAACCTTTTTTATTGTAAGTAGGAAGAATACTTATGTCCAGACTGGCGTCTATTCTAAGATGTGGAATACCACATCAAGCTACCCAAAACTGTAAATTTTTCCCAATCAACTTTGAATTATATTCTTCAGTTGAAAATCTATTAAGGAAATTTGACAGATTGTACTCGTAGTAGCTTGATGTGCTGGCGTCTGTACAACATGAGCTAGTCTTAAGGCTAAGAAAATCTATAAAGCACTAACAAAAACCATTGTTCCTCGTAACGAGTCAGAAAAAGTCACCTATAATAGTCTATCCCGTCCTTAATTAATGTTTACGTGAGGATTTGCTAACGGACAATTGTTTGTTCTAGACAAGCTATTTGCCCTGGTTTTGCCCACATCCTATACCCGCTTTATACTACCTCGTTGATCTAGTTGGAATCTCGGGTTCAATTCCCGGATTGGTCGGGCCGAAATCGCTTTGTGGGTTTTAAGAGACTTTCAATAAAGCAGCCCAGAGACTAGAAGGTGATTGATACACCCGCGCATCGGAGAGCATGCAAATGTCGGCTCTGCACTTGATCACTCTCCGGTCATGTCAGATTGCCGTCCTATTAGACTATGAGAGTGAGGGAATAGAGAGTCCACCTTTCTCGACTTTTCCCTACTATCATCACAGTTGAGTTCCAGTATTTCCAGTAGTTTTCTTTTTAATATGAAGCGACTGCATACTTGACCTTCTCAACCCAGTTTCAGGTTGCTTGTCAGACCCTTAACGATTGTCAATGTACAAATAACAGCTGGGGCCAACAATTTAACTTGCTTTCAGAAATTCGGAGAAACTCAAAAGAATTACACACATACATACCTTAACTTTCGGCTTGACAGTATCAGTAAGGATTAATTAACAGTTTAACTGACTGGCTGCTTTATTAACTTTAATTAGTGCTAATAACGGCCATTGAAATCTTTCACGGTAAGAATTTTTATGATAAACGTCTGTTGTGAGATCCGACGACATTGCTGATTCTTGTAATTGCTTTATATGTGATTGTTACGTGATATTATTTGAACTAAGTAGTAATGGCCCACTGGTTAAAGCACCAGCCTCTCAAATATGAGTGTGCGAGTTCGATTCCACGTCAGCCAAAGAAAAAAATACAACAAATTACATACACGGTTTAATTTTGGTCGTTTTAATTCTGTGGAGGGTCGAACCGACGCATGATTACACTATCAATTTGTAAATATAAAATAAAAATAAAAAAATATAATTGTTTGTATTATTTATGTTAGCGAAAATTCAAAGTCCAAAGTATTATCTTGGACACCGATGACTGGTTAAAGGTGAAGGTCGGGTTGTTCGTAAGTTACCGTGGCCCTGGCACACAGGGACCTCCAGAAGGAACATAGTGGGTTTTAGTCAGTAAGAGTCTGACACTCAAATTAACCCCTCAGTCTGAAGGTGCTGCAGCTGGAGGGGTTAATTTTGATTTCATGATTTCCCACAAAAAACGCCACTTTTTTGTTATGATCATTTTTAATCAATCTTAAAGCATGAGCTTAATATCATCAATATGTATTAAAGCGTTCATTTACTTAATGGTCAGCCGAGACGCTAGTCAGCCCATGTCCCATCCAAGAAATCATTTACATTTGCACGGACATCGCGGATGTGCCAAATATGGACATTTCAGTGCATAATGTCAGATACAGACAATATTGCGTGTTTGTATGTTTATTTGTTTGACAAACTGTCAAAACTATTAACAATGAAGTTTAAAAATACCGTATCCTAAAATATTTATTAGTCGTAGCGACAGTTTCATGGTGTACAAATAGAAACTATCTACCGAATACATTAAAAATGGAACAGAATTTGTATGAAATTATCCACCAAAATAAACTAACTGGAACTTATTCGTAGGTAGTGTATCAATTTTAATTATAGTTTCCTAATAATGGGCTTATCTATAGTCCGTTTCAGTAAAAACCGGAAAAAGAAAATTCCGATTAATATTATTATATTCTATCATTAAATTTTGAAAGGAAAAATGGCTATTAGCCAGTAACATTTGCTTTAAAATGTTACTGGCTAATAGCCATTTTTCTTTGGTCCCTTTACCTTGTTATCTTTCAATCATATAACACAAGGTACTGAGTAGTTCTTCAAAAATGCAGACAAACCCAGGTTGGTAGGTTAGTCAACAAGCGCAAGTCTAGCGACAATTACTAAGTAGCATTGAAATTTGTTCTAGGTAAGTCGGTTTCCGAGATTTGCGCGCGCAGATACAAGCCGGAAAGGCATGCGACTCGTTTAGTTTACTACTTGAGGAGCGTTCGCAGAAAAAGTTATGGAAATATTTTATTTGTTTATTTTTTATATGTAATTGTATTTATTTTGTTTTAAAGGAATCTTACTGGATTATTACTACTATGAACAAGACAAGGTAAGATTGATAACGAAACTAGGTAAGGCTGTTTACTAAAGCTTCAAGATAGTTCCGTGTAAAATTAAAATGGCATGACTACGGCATACAAATCATCATCACAAGTAGGGCATCATTCCAGTACAAGTAGGGCTGCGATATTTTATTTTTTCAAAAATAATTCTCAGCATATTTTTTATTTTAATAATCTTGTAGGAAAAAATGCAGTCCTAACATTAGATACTGTTTTTGTTTATTTATTAGATTTGATAACCATGTCCCGTTTTAACTTTTTTTTTCTCTTTCATAATCAAATCACAATACCTTTTTTTGCAAACGCTACCGCCTCCGCGGATAGCAGCGCAATCAAGATCCCTGTTCGATTGAGTTATGATGACTCGTGAGCAACGACGGAATGTTTTGCTGACGCTACCCTTGCGATTTTATCGACCGCTTTAATAGATTGTGGTGGCGGTTCCCTGATTAGGTAAAGGTTGAAACTAGATGGTTAATTTGTATCGTTATTATATTTTTTTTATAAAGTTCAGAAGACGGAAGAGATGGAGGGACAACCTCGACGTCCACCACTATGATTGGTGAGCACGCGCTCAAGATCGAGAGGTGTGGAAAGAAAGTGGGGAGGCCTAAGCCCAGCACTGTTGCCCAGCAGTGGGATAGCACTGGCTAACGAAATAAAAGTTGAGAACATGGATCTTCTATATACATTTTGTTACAATAGATTAGTCGATTTCTATTAGAATAGGTAATGTCACAAAGAAAACCTAACCTTAGACCCAAAAGGTACTGAACAATCTAATTTTATTGTTACCTTACATCTACAGTACAATGTAGGTACTTTCTTGTTGTATAATTAAAACATTAAGATCTCGATACTTATTTATATGTATTTATATTTTTTCAGCGTCATGATTGTTATGTAAAGGTTATTTCAAAGTCTTCTTATCACTATTTACGATGAACGTAATCGAGGAATTTGGTCTGATAATTGTCTTTACTAGGTACAGTATTGACTTTACTAACAATAGATGAATATAGACACCCTGTTTTAGATTGTAACAAGTTTAGGATTATTGAAGTTAGATCCAAGGCGAACTACCATGATAATAACAAAAAATATGAAAAAAAAGATCCGTTGGAAGGTGTAAGAGCAAGACTTGACGAAAAGGCAAAAGCTACATTCTTATAAATAACGACATAAATATCTTCAAATATTTTTGATGATGGTATTTTTAAACTTAGGGCCAGTTTCACAGGTTGCTGATAAGTTCCAGATAGTTTATCTGGCAGATAATTTCATACAAATTCTGTTCCATATTTTAATTTATCTGGTAGATAGTGGCTATCCCTTAGTCTCCAAAAAAGAATTGGTTCAAACTTCAATACTGTCATAAAACAAACTTCAACTATGCATAATATCCTTAATTAAAATTTACAACAGCCACGAGTACCTAAGTCCATAAGAATTAACGAAACGTTTACATTACTTTGGTATGCCAATCAATTACCAGAATTAATTACTGAAGTTTAAGCTTTAACAAAACGTAATTAAGTTCATAAAGTTAATACAGATTTAACTATTTGTCTTAACTTTCATTCAGCCTTGCTAAGTTAATGGCATCAAGTTTTGCTGCCAATGGTATTGTAACTTATGTTAGCTTACTATAACTTACCGGTAATGGAACGAGTACAGATCGTGCATTTGTTTCGTTTAACAAAGCTTGATTTGAAGTTAAATACTTTGAGCCTTACTACAAAAATTTTGACAGACGTTTGACATGTGTTTAAAATATTTTTTGTGTTTAAAAGCACGTGTAAAACGTCCCCTTTACCCCTACTTTTGTATCTATAGCTATTTCTTCTAAAACTTTTGCCAATGTTTTTAATGCGACTTGATTCTTCTAACATAATCATTATCTGATTAGCCTTTTCTCAAACTATCTTGGAATCGAATTTTAATCTAATTGGATGCAGCTTTATACTAGAGTTTTACATGGAGTGACTGCGAGGCGAGTTGCCTTAGCAACCCTATTCCTCCTGGTAAGACTGTTTGCCAGACTTTTTGGCTTCTGACTACCCGTAGTGACTGCCAAAGATGTACAAATTGAAACCTACCAATTAAGCATACATTCCGAAATAAGGAAGAACTCGTCAGGACATGATGATCCACTGAGCTACCGCGCCGAGTGTTGCCTAGCCTTATTATCGTTCAATTTGTGTAGCTGTTACTTAGCCACGAGCACTTCCAACTTGATTATTTCATCATCCGTTTAAAATCCATCATCTATACTTAAATTTTCGTTATGTAATACCTTATCTTACAAGATCTCTATTAGTTTAAATGCCAGTTCATCACCTAAGTCATCTAGATAATCACTTATGTATAGAAACTTTATTACTGTATCAAATTGATAATTAATAGTGACTCATACAGGTTGATGTGCAATCTTAAGGTACGTTGCAACAGTCTATGTAGTGGGCGTCATAAGGATGATTGAAGGTCTATCCAATGTATCATATTGATCAAGGTTGTATACTAAAGTTTTGTAGGTAAAGTTTTGTTCTCCACAAATTAATATGTTTAATGAGGAATTGCTAGCAAGCGCTAGTTTCATAGCGTTCTTTCTTATTTGAGTCTTGATTGTTTTCTCGTATTCTTCATAAATATACTAACGTATGATGATGACCGTTTTCTTCCTGCATTCACACTACTTTTTTCAGTTTTTTTTTTATTATAATGAAATAGAGCTGATGTCTCTAGAATTCTAATTAGATTTTTGCGGTGAAAATGACACAAGATTTGAAAGTACCAATGCATCTTTGCTAAGTTATATGTATGTACTTTCTAAGTATATCTTACCAGTGACTGTTTGAAGGTGCAAAAATACTAACTTAATTTCAAAAATGGGTAATTCTCAAAGTACCTGCCGTTATGGTTCTTCAAACCATACAGATGGAATTGTAGTGCTGGGGAGTTAGTTCCACCTAGCATTTTTTCTTCTATAACATATAGGAAGTGATGAAGAGCGGGCGTTTTTAGGGGCTGTCTTTTGTAAAATTAAACTTCAAAATAATGCTGATTTTCGGCCTACTTTGAATAAATGGCTTTCTATCTTTACCTTTTTATTGAACCAATGCCCTGTATTGCTATCCTAAGTCGTGCTAATTTGAGTTTCTTAGTAATTTGTGCAACAATTTGTTCATTTCATCTAGCAAGAGCACGTAGCATTCAATATTTATCAGTTTGTGGCGCCTGAGCTAGTTGCTTTTAATCGCTATTCTATTATTCCGTGTACAATTAACTATTTGATTTCATTGCAATGAATATTTTAATCGTTTTGAGTCTCGTTTTGTTCAAGCTTGTTTTTGGTTAGGGTTGGTTGTATTGAGAAACTTGTCATAGAAAATGTTGGGTTTAAGGTATAATCAAAACGCTGCGGAATTGTTTGCTAGAGTTACCGATGCCTTGGCACAGAAAGACCTCTAAAAGGAACGAAGTGGGTTTCAGTCAGTAAGAGTCATACACTCCCTCCTGCTGCACCCATAGCTAGAGGGTCATTAGATGATTTTCCACAATAATAAGAAAACTGTAAACAAAACACGAGATTTTGCTTAGGAATGGAAACATTTTGGACATTAATCGGGAAAGTTAATGCCAAAAAACATTTGTAAGCGAAACGAATCTTTTTTGGATTTGTGTGAACTGGTCGTTAGTAGGTATGTAAGTAATAAATTCGAGAGTATTTTTTGTATCTAAATCATTGCCAGTAAAGTATTAGGCACTACAGGTAGACTTTTGTTACTCAGCATGATTTAACACATATTTAAACTGCTGGCACTGCTGAGTATTAAAAAATATATTTTACTTGACATTATATATTTTTAAGAAAAAAATAATAAGTAAAAGAAATGTTGCCATTTTTTTCCTTAGAAGTTAGAAAAAGATTTGTGAAATAAAAATAACAGAAAAGCTTTTTAAGTTACATGACAACACGCTGAGTCCATTATACATGAAGGACACGGAACCTAATCAACTTGATCATGATTTAAATGACATTTTCGAATTAAACTGTTTATCATAGGACCATTATAAAAATCGTAAATTGGTCCCCAAATTACCTGCCTACCGAACCCACTAACATCATAATGGACACCAATCCAATAGCAGGAGAACACGAAAAATTTACGAGCTAGTCCAAGAAAACAAAATGACGTTATTGACTTGAATCATTAAACTAACTCAGAGCAATTTTTCTTTCTACGGCAGCAGTTAATCCAGTTGTTGGACCGGCTCCTACTGCCCCCTGCCGGGAATCGCGACTAAATGCGCAAATAAAATGCTAATTCGCCAAGTTAAATCTGTTTTGATTAAATTGAAAGTAGACAAGACAGATTTTTTTCCTTAACGGCTTAGGGCCGGTTCTATAATTGATTCTTGGTCGCATTAATAAACGATTTAATTAGTAAAACAGCACGCAACTTTATTAATGAAAATGGAAAACCCAAATCGTATTTTATGTCGACACACAGCGCTGCATTGCGGCGAGTAGACGAACTAAACTGGGATAGCTACCCCTTTCTCTCAGTGCTGCCACCCCTACGGGGAAAGTTTACAAACTCTTTTCCATCCTAAAAGTTCCGCTATTGCCCGCTAGGTGGCGGCGATACAACGGGTCCCGAAGCATTCGCCGCACATTGTATGCATGTGTGCGTGACAGAGCGAGACGACCAGTTAAAAATAAAAAAGGAGTAAAATAGACAGCAATATGTGTGTATACAAAGGCGTGGTTACGCGCATGCAAGCATTTTTTTTATCGCAAAAATGGCCGGAACTTTACACTTTTCGCATTAGACCATAAAGTCGCAACTGCATTAGAGGCGGTATAGCTTGAACTTTATAGTAAATAGATAAGGTCGAAAATCGAAATTAATGTTTGTTCGGATTGCGTTTGGACTCTGGTGTGGCAAAATAATTGGCGTCTCCGACGCGTCGCGGCGTCACTAGAAAGAGAGGATATAACGTAGCTAGCGTCGCATCGGAGCAGTACCTACCGACGACCGTTAGAAGGAGGGGGATGGCTAGTTGGCGCACGAGCCCGTTAGACAGAGACGTCGCGAAAAAAATTTCCGAAAAAAAACTGTTTTCATTAAAGGTGCGCGCCGCGATAGAAATTACAGAAACATGGGCGCGGTTTAAAAAATGTCAGGGGCGCCTGCGCCCTCGGTAAAAAGCCGGTACGGAAGTAAAGGGGGAAAGAGACGTTGTTAGTGGGCATTATGTGACGAGTTGCAGTGGTGAAGCGCGCCGCGAGCGGTCGCCACTGGCGCGCACCAACAAAAACAACAACCGCTAATTATTGCGATTAATAAGCGAATACGGTTCGCGTGCACGCCGGCCCGCTAGTGATGGCCCATCAAAACCAAATGAATTTCAAACGTGTGCTGTTGTGTTCGTTCTAAGTTTCAAAATGTTCCAAAATGGTAAATACCTATTCGGACTTCGAAAGTAACCTCGAATTTCGAGTGAGGGCGATGTGTGGCGAAGTCGTGTTGTTTGTTCGATATCGACTGCAGCGCGATGACTGTGCCGTTTTCCCGCTTAAACTGGTAATGATCGAATTCGAAAACGCGCTTTTTTGTGTGGCCCTCGTTGAGCAGTGAAAATTATTGAGAGTTCAATAAACTGTGAGAACTGTTAAGACGTAAAATATAAAAGCAATTGGTGACACGAGAAGGAAAATCTCCTTTAAAAATAAACAGGCAAAATATCAAATAACACACAGGGGCGAGCTACGGTTTATTTAAGTAAATATTGCAGATATAATAAATACAATTATCACATAGCGAGAATATTTGTCGACGCTACATTTTAACACGACGTGCTAAATGCCAAAATAGATTCTAGCAAATATGAGAATGTCATCTAGATAAAATAGATGTTTTGCTGAACTATAGTACATACACTCTACAACGCTATTTACATGTATCTGAATTAGTAAAACGCTAAAGTAAACACAACTTTGATAGCTCGTATCTCTTGAGTGGTGTATTTTCTTACGGCAAACCTGAAATAAACATCATTGTCTGTGAGTACGCGCTAAGTGACTCATGTTTACCTATTCGGAACACATATTTTATACTCGTGACATTTCTTTCAATGCGACATACACTTGGTATGTAGGCATCTACTGAATCAAAAGAACTGCTCCCAAGAACTGGTTTTTCAGATAGGAATAAAAAGCCAACTCTATGACAAGGAGGAGTGACATTGTAAGCGAAATGGGAAAACAAAATAAATTTTATCACGAATGCCAGTGTCGTAACATTATCATAACGATATGGTGACAGGTGAGAAGTGATAACATCTTGATTTTAAATCGTTCTAAGGAATTGTTTCTCATGTAGGCTAATTTCAAACTGAATTCTTGTAAATCTCATTTTTGCTGTCATCAAAATTTTTCTTTAGCCAGCTTTGAAAAATATTCTGGAATGTACGTAATAAAGGAAGATCTGAATAAGACATAACATCTAAAAATTCTTCCTAACAGGCTCTGTATCGATTTTCACCTAGGCCTCGAATTTTGCCAAGATCCCTATTAGCCTGAATTTGGTAAGGAACGTATATAGAAAATGTACTAGATAAAAGGGATCGTCGTAAAAATACGAAATTGATTGTGTTTTTGAAATTATTTGTTATAAGTATTTTGCGTCTTAGAAGGAGTAGAGAAAATAATATAATGAAAACTGAATTTTGACATAATATGCTATGCGAAAGAATTTTATAGTTGTCAGAAATCTGCACCTAGAAGTATCTATAGTAGTGTTAAATTTTGAAACGCGATTTTTGAAGAGATCGACTCAATTAGTTCTATTTGTAGTGTCAAAATTGTTTTTCATTTGTCTCTATGTAGAATTTCATTTAAAGTAAGAGATAAGACATACCTTATACAAAACTTTTCCAGTTGTTTCTTCCGAGGCTTATCGGAATGTAGGTAGAGATACCAAAACAGTTGAATATACAATTTCCTCAAACGGAAAGATCATTAACAGTAACTTTAGTAAATATCTCATTTTCATTTGGATACAATTACTTAAAGTAAAAATATAAACTAGATTGCTCAAAATCATCATCCTTGTGGTGGTAATTTTCTTCAAACAATCTTTAACAATATGCTTGAACGAAATTTGACGAGCTTAAATACATCAACTAGGCCAAAAAATTTAATAAAAATGTCGTACAACCAGTTGCGTAAAATCGAACTAAAAAATGGCTCAATCGGCTGGCAAGTCAACTTTCAAAAGATTCTCATCAAACTGTCTCTTAACCGTATTAAGTTTATTACTTGAAACCGTAAGAGGCTCGACACGAGGAAGACCAAAAACGGTACAACGAATTAGCAATAACACCTGTGTCAACATAAAACATTATGCATAAATCATACTAAATTTCCTACAGATGAAAGATCAGGTTTATTAAATCGCCAAGATGAAACCAGTCGAATAAATATTAACGATGAAGCTGGCTGGTGGAACGAAGCTACATGTCGAATGCCCTCTAACCAATAGAAATTCGTAAATTTTAATTTTGAATTGCAAACGTGGGATCGCGTGTGGGTGGGTGTTCGTACACTCTACCAACTGTGTAAACGATTTTCTCTCACGATTTTATAATCAAATTTTATTCGTCATATCGCCGTCGAGCTGTACCTACACGTATAAGGTCTTTAAACTCTGGATTTTGTTGAAACGCTTTGATCTTGATTCTGGACAATATACTTTTTGTACCGCCTCGTCGGGAGAACCACTTTTACCTAAGAGTATTTCTATCAGGATCAATTTCGTTCCAAAATATGTTTTCGAACTTATGCTTGACAAAATTACTAAGATTATTAATCATTCATAGATGAATAACGGTTTGATTTGTATTAATGAATCTGAGTTCAAAACATAAGGAAGTTCAATTTTTTTGGGAAATCAAATTGTAAATTATAAATGTCACATTAACATTTCTAAAACCTGTTACTTAATTGCATATCTTGCTTGACTGAAATCCAATGATACATTTTAATTAAACGCTGCCAATAATAATTTAATCGTTATTAACATCACAGGTAGAATTGTGGGCACCATGTCGAGTAAATTGAACCGAGCAATATTCACTGATCCGTGAATACGTGTCAATTAATAATTTTCAATGTCAGAGGAGTTGGGTTGATTGAAAGCCACATGGCGTCGAAGATCCCATTCGGCTGAAATGAAACAGAGCCTCGTTTATAACAATTTTAAGACTGCTCTTCTTAGCTACGTGTACTTACAAAGTCTGACACTATGCCACTTATGCCACTATTGCATCGCCCCGCGTTTAAAGACACACATGCGTTACGCGGCTCAACTACCGATGATCTTCCATCTCTTTCGGTACCGTAGTAACTGTAGCTCGCTCTCTGTCTACACGCACGATCTGATGTCGGTCGCACGTCGCGGTTCGGTCATCACATCCCTCGGCTCCTATACCTATCGCATAGGAGCTAGATTGGCGCGTCGCGTATTCAAAATAGGAACGTTAGTAATGGAGTGGTGTACGGTGGGGTGGATGTGTGCGTGCGAGAGAGCCAGCGACCCTCCCCCGCGCCTCCGCCCCCGCTCGCGACGCCAGCCGAGCGAGTGGCGCGCGTTTACACAATCCGTTGGTTCGGAGCGCGAGCGACACTCGCGTTGGATGCGTGGCTTCTTCTTGTGACGACGATCGACGCGCGAACACGTATCGTCAATTGTTTTTTTTATAACATCTTGAAACTCATACGAGTTCAGCGCTCCCTAAGCGGTTTTGGAACCTCTTATAAGAATTCAAGTTCCATTATTATCATAAAAAGCTACCAGCTACCAATGAATTGAAGCTTCAAATATTTTAGTGCGGCTGCCATAGTGATTGGAATATTGAAAACAGACAACTTTTTAATTTCAAAATGAAAATTGAAAATCTGAAGTTTTTTTTTTGAAAATTTTTAATCTGCCGTAAGATAATTTGGAACTGTAAATATTGTGAAAAATAACGAAGTGACGATTAGTGTTACAGTGTCTATGGAAAATCAGGCGCAAAAAAGTGCCAGCATCAAAAATTAAATAAAACATAGAATTTTTTTCATCGACAACAAAATTAAATTGGTAAGTGTTTTTATTTTTTTTATTCTTACTGTATAGTTGTTAATTGTAAATCTCCAAAAAAGTTCCGACGGATACGCGAACTCTGTATAAACAACAAAATGTTTAATTTTCCTTTTTTTTAAATACCAATCTGGCAATTTAAAGTTTTTAATAAAAAGTCAAAAGTTATGTATGTTCATAAAAAGTGACAATAAAAAGACGTTCACTGAAATCGTCACCGCACGCAGCCATTTTTTGTGTAGGAACTTTTTGCTGCCCAAACTTTAACAAAAAAAGGCCCATGTTTTTCCAAATGAATTACATCGACCGTAAAAAAACAGTTATCGAATAGTTAAATTGTTGGGCTGGCAACATTATTATCAACAGGTTAGTAAAAAAATAGTGAGATTTTTGTAAAAAAAAATTACCATTCTGAAGTTGAGGTTTTAATAAGCGAATTTGTATCAAGTTTTACAAAAAATTACTGGTTTTATTCAAATCAGCGAGCTAAAAAAAACACTGTTGGCGCTTATCACCTCACTTAGCAACAGCCAATGTTCATGATAAAGGCAGTCACATGTTCTTATCACACAGCGACGATTTAACATACCTACCCGTCCCTTATCGAGTTTAAATAAAGGACACCAAAAAGAATCAAGTCAAAGAAAAAAAAAATTGGCATTACCGACCTACTTAGGCAAATACCAAGTAATATCAAGCAACTAAATTATTATTTGTCCAAAAAGATAATACCTACATGTTACTATGCAATAATATAGTAGGTAAAATAGACAAGCGATATTAAAAAAAACCTATTTCATAAAATTATCGCGTTTTTTACGTAATCAACTGCAAAATGTTATCTCGTTCACCTTTCAACCTATCGACATGTTATTGCTAAAAAGGTGTATTTTACATTTTATTTTAAATAAAACTCTAAAGATTTTACGTATTTGATAATAATAATGCTAATTTTAGCCGATCACACGACAAATACAGTCATAACAAAATTATTTTGTTATTAGTGTTATTTTAATACTTTGTAGCTTATCTGTGTCCCATGCCACGTTGCTGTAAACAGCTAACAAAGACACAGTATCATTAATTAATTTGCTTCGAACATTTTACACATTTAAATTCAATTAACTTGCTTATGCAAGTACTTTTTAGTCACGGTGAATATAAAGCTGCATTTAATAAAATATAATAAAAAAACTCGATTACTTATTAAGAAAAAACTCTACGGAGAATGTGGTATCAATAGCTAACATACTTTGTTTTAACCTGCTATTAATGATCATCAAACTATAAGACTAACACTTTCCGGGGCACATAATTACAGTTTATAGCTTACACAAAAAGAACACCCGGTTACAAAAGTAACAGGTATTAATAACAGGTCGAAAGTACGCGTTAAGGAATAGGGGCACGTTCTAAAAAAACGTTTCCATTTTCCCTCACCAAATTAAAAAGTTAACGGACTTCAACACTTTCACCGGCCAAAAACGGATAATGACTGGTGCAACGAACAAAAATCTGTTTTGGTACCAGTAAGAATTTCGAAACGTAATATTCGGTTTAATATTTTGTTTTTTACAAATTCGTGGTCGCTTGTGGTCCAAGATATGCAATCGTACGCCCACACGTAAATGTTTTTATCTCAAAATTATTTGGGTGTGCTGCACGAAAAATAACCGCTATTTAAGTATAAGATTGTGAACGCGGAATTATTAATTTATTTTGGCCGTAGGCAACATTTTTTATTTTCAAATTCGGCCTTAAGGCTTATCGTGGCTTAGTCGGACCTTATCTTGAGGCGTTTTTGAGGCAATCGATTTTAGTTGGAATGTTTTCAGGACAACGGTAAATGATTGATGTCGGCACGCTAATAGCCAACTTTCCGTATGGCACACAGCGTGAATACGTCTGTGTTAGCTTATGAAACGTTGTGTTGAACACAACCGAAACGCGTACGTTTTTGCTCACTTTTACAATCGTTAATTAGACAATTTATCTTAGGTCCGACGTTGTAATTGGCGTACTTACATTAAATCGAATCAAGTATAAATGATTACCAAGTATAGTGGTTCGTATGAAGATATAAATCAGATGGTCGTTGCTTGCTTATTAATATCTGTACGCCTGGGGCGACAGGTAGGATCGTTAGTCACAAAGTGCGGCCCAGGTTCGATTCCTGGCTGCTAATTATTATTTATGAGTACCTCTTATCTTTAGCCAGCGGCCGCTAGGAAGTGTTGGAATTTTGTAGTTCTTTGGTAAATATTTCGATGCTGGTTTTTGACCTATCTAAGTATCTAAATTTTAACAGAAAATAATGTATTTTATTTTGAAACTGATTCATAAAGTGTTGTAATGAAAATATTAATTATTTAAAAGTAGCTATACAGTATGTATTTTGCTAAGCTGTTATAGGTAGGTAAATTATTTATTACTATAGGCCAATCGTATTACTTATATCTACATAATATTTTGGCAGATCCAAGAAATTAATGGCGCTAATAAAAAAAAAGATAACATACTGCTCATTTAAATAAACATTGTAGACATTTTTTTTAAACATTTTTTTTTACTTCTCATTATACTATGGTTTGGTAAAGCTATAATTCTTTATGTATCTTATAAAATAAAAAGCTTTATAAAATTTATATTTTATATTGGAAAATACAGCATTGTAGGAAAGCCCCTAGGTATTTCAATACATAGGACATAGGTAGTTGTCGCTTATTTAGTAAGCGTATAACATGATACGGACACTATTCATATTTAAATCACCATTTTTTTAAATCACCATCTGTTTAAGTTTATGTGCAATAAAACAACCCTAAATTACGCCAAAATAACATTAAAACCGATTAAAAGTTTAATGCAGTAAAATAATTATAATATTTAATCCTCTTCGCGAGTTTAACACCTCGTTGGCTGAATAACGAATTTCCTTACACACTTCGTAAATTAAATAAATTATCAACTGGCAACATCAATTTCAACAAACAACTTTATTGTATACATTGGCGGGTGGCCATTTTCTTTACAATTAAGTATAATTCACTACATTTTGTATGTTTGTATGTCGTGTGTTTATTTATAATTGTTTTCGTTACAATTGCCTGTTGTTATTGTAATTAATTGTCACATTTTATGTACCGTTCAAGAATGATTTTTATCTTTAGTTTTGAAACATGACTTGACTGTTCTAGTAATGGCGAGAAACGAGTGTATATTGAAATCCTTACTTTAGTATAATTAAGTTCAACTACGTGTATACAGGTGTAGGTAACTTTATAAATTTATACAAACTGTGCTAGCTTATAGCATTACAAAAGTGAAGTCCATATTTTCACGTCAAACACACTATTAACATTTTCACTGAAATTCCTCAGAAAAGATAAAAAATTAGGCCTTTTGCAAGATTTTATTTAATCCTACTCCATCCATACAAATTGGATAAAAAATATCAACAGTCTGACGTTGGCATTAAGAAAAAGAAATATACCAACTTACGTTGCTTAGGTTATCTGCACTGACTGTGCCTGGTAAAATCTTCAATTTATGCATCAACCAATGCCCTAAAACCCTAAGAATAAAAAGCAATAAGTTAGCACTTTTATAACACCTCTCAATTTTCAAGTCCGGTTTTATTTAAAAAGACAAACTTAAAACATTACACCTACGAGCCAACTTTGTGCTGAAAACAAAAAAAAACTTTTGACATTCAGAACGTGGTGTTACGAAAAAGGTTTGATGCAATTTGACTCGGATTCGACGCGGTGACTCACAAATGCATCATCTCCCGAGCCTTTTCCCAACTATGTTGGGGTCGGCTTCCAGTCTAATCGGATACAGCTGAGTACCAGTGTTTTACAAAGAGCGACTGCCTATCTGGCCTCCTCAAACCAGTTATCCGGGCAACCCAATACCCCTTGATTAGACTAGCGTTAGACTTACTGGCTTCTGACTACCCGTAACGACTGCCAAGGATGTTCAATAACAGCCGGGACCTATAGTGACTCACAAATGCAATAGCTAATTATTAAACGCAGAAACTAATAAATAATAATCGTTGTTTTAGCAAAAAATATAGATATACACTTATAATTTTCTTGATTGGCACAATTCTAAAAATATCACACTGTATATTTTTATTACCACGACCTTTCGACGCGTACTTTAAAAAAAAAGACCTTCAATGACAGTTAGTCAATCGTTTAAGAGTTTTTGTTTTAAACCAACGTCTATTTTAGTGACTGGCATTTTAACAGTACAGCGGTAAACATATACAAACAAAGATTTCCCGCCCACGGACCTAAATAATTTCGAAAAATGACAGCTCAACTTCATATGGTCGCAATATGGTTGTTTTACGAGTTGCATTTACTTGTATTCTTGATAATATACTTCACATGTGCTACGTATTATTTCATGTCAGCCAGCACATCAAGCTACTACAATCTGACAAGTTTCCTTAATAGATTTTCAACTTTATCGCTGAAGCATATGGTTTAAAGTTGATTGGGAATATTTGACAGTTTCGGGTAGCTTGATGTGCTGGCGTCTGTACAATACAGATTACTCTGACGACAGTTGCGTAAGATATCGGAAAAATGTACGTTAGGTAATATAATTTATGGACTAAAATTAAACTATAGATAATTTTGTTATCATTTTTTTTTTCTCATTTCGATTGGTGTTTATAATCTGTAGCATTCAGTTCCTGTCTTATTTTTTTTTTTAGAATATTTTCAGTTCGTAATTTTTTAAATAACTTTTTGGCGGGACTAATCAGTTTTATTGTCACCTTTTATGTAAATCAGTATTGAATATTCGACATAAATCGCAGGCTTAAAAACTTAGAAGTACAACAATAAAATCAGCCATTCACAGATCGGATACATAAAATATTGCTTGTCAAAACGACCTGAATAATTGATTTATATTGTAATAACATCCAAAAACTTATATGGGAACATGATTGTAAATAATATTTTGTATCTTATAAGTATCTTGCAATCATTTGCCTAGTCTTTTCAAATCAGTGTTTTACATAGAGCGACTGCATATCTGACCTTAGCAAAAGCAAACTTAACAGTTACAGATAAGCGTATTAAGTATACTTAATAAAATTATTATATAGGTTTTTTTTTCTACACTGAATAAAATTCATAACTTAAGTGTATTTAGAATAAATTCCTTTTGCAAGAAAATAATATTAATTAAAGACTTCTGCAAAATATTGTTTTCGGTAGAAATAATTAATATTTAATATATAGGTAATATTAGGAGGGACTGGAAGGAAACTTCACCTATGGAAGGACATAAATAACGGTTTAGCATTATAGTAGGAAATATAAGAAGGATAAACCACGGATTAAAACTATGTACATAGCATTATATACTAAAGGAAAACAAAATAATTTATTCCGTTTAGGAGTATAGCAAAACCCGTTTAAATACATGTGTATTGAAAACACACCTAAGATATTTATACAAAGATTAATAAGCACTAGCTAGCATACATAATTGTCCATATTGCACACAAAGAACGAACCTTAATTAAAATAATAAATAAAAAGACTAAAGAAAACATGTCGGTAGGCACGTTTTTTAAAAAAAATGCTAAACCTCTTTGGTACAAAATGAAAAAAAAAGTAAAGCCGCATTCCCAGCCAATCACAACTAATACTGGCCACTTATAAGTTTCCACGACCAATAAAACATTTTAATTCAAATTTTCCAGAGCATACTTGATCGCAAAATTGCTATAAATCTACAACAGTATTGCAATCGCTTTCAACGACGTCAAATGACCACAAAATATCGGTCTGTGATGACCAATAACGTTGTAATAATACGCTAGTCTATGATATTATGGCATGCGGGCGGTGGTTAGTTGCTACCGACTACGGTAATTCTTGATCGGCAACTCGTTGTTTTGTCGCAGAGAATTTCATACGAGTAATGTAACCAAGGTCGTTTTGGTGACTAATATTCGAGTTGTCATGTTATACCTATTGTTATATTACTTATCTTGTTTTCATTTTTGAATTTGGAATGTTTTTGTCCTGGCCTTTGACATGATGACACGGCCTTTGCCGAAAAGATTTTTTTTTCATCGGCTTTTAATATTTTCCTTGTCTTGCATTAAATTTACTGAGTATTGTTAGATGTTAGAAGTAAACATTGCGTGTAGTGTTACCAGTTAACTGAATTAACGGAAAATTGTAATAAATAGTCGATGATAATCACGAAAAGAAATTTAAACCTCATTACTGGTTCCTAGAAGATTTAATCTGATTCTCGCTAGTCGTTAGATACTTGTAATTTTCTCTAGTAAATTGGTATTATATGGGTTTTAATTATTTTTTCATGGGTAAACAGATAAATATTTGTGACTTAATCATGGACTTATATTTTATTAAATAATTGAATTAATCATGGTATTACTGAAGCCACTGATAGTTTAACAAACGTATGACAGTGAGAATGCGAGAAAATAAATTTAATTCAGAAACTCTACAGTTGTCAGCAACATACCACACAAACTATTTACAGTAAACTTCCAATCCAGAACGCATTGAAAAAAATATTGGTCCAATCTAAACGCAATGAAAATATTTGTCAAAATTTTGGACACACATTATCTACTTAATCATCGCAACTGTGTTTAATTCGCCAATATGCCAACGTTTGGCCAACGTATGAAAACATGTTGCCTGGTGACTCACGTTCGGTCATTGCCAAGAATAGAATAAATGACATGGACGATCACAACTAAAATGTTTGCTATATTTTATGCAATAGCTTACGTTGTCACATCACTTAAAATATGCTAAAAGTAAAAAAAAAAAACTATTTAACATTATCTATTCAAGTCTTAAAAAATGCCCGCCATTTTTGGTACGTTCTATATTTAAAAAAAAAACTTTTAAATTTAGAATTGATTTGATTACGAATTCTGATCACATTTATTATTTAAACCTCCTTAAAACAAATAGATTTAATAAAATAAATACCAACGATGAGTCCGTCAACTGTCAATCAAAACGGATTTCAATATTAAATAAGTTTATGCATATGACACTGTTTCTATATTTAGCTTGATAATAACAGGAAATAACGTTTGGAAATTCATTTAAAAGCGGCACGGAGTGAACGAATGATACTCGGAATGAACGAGATTGATATAAATGAGCAAAATTGTGTTTCGGTACACGCGATCTTCATTGTTCTCAGGTTGAACAAATTAGGTTTAATGGAGATGGTTCTTTATTTTTTAAGTGTATAAGCACAGCTATATATTTGGAGTAAAATTACGTTATAATTATATGGGTACTGTACAATTTTGTTTAGATTAAGTTTTTAAGTGTTATGAGTTTATATGAGCTGAAATTAGTTAAATTGGTGGGTCCCGGCTGTCATTTGTACATCTTTGACAGTCGTTAAGGGTAATCAGAAGCTAGAAGTCTGACAACCAGTCTTACCAAGGTATCAGATTGCCCAGGCAACGTAAAGGGTTAAGGAGATCAGACAGACAGTCGCTCCATGTAAAACACTATTTAGTTGCATCCGATTAAGACTGGAAGCTGAGACCAACATATTTGGGAAAAGACTAGGCAGACAATATATGTAGGTATGAATAAAAATACATAAAATATGACTATATAGTTTAAGCCGATGAAAATACATAATACGCTGATATATTCGCTAAATCCCTCCTTCACATATTCCCAATCAAGAATTTAATTTACCAGAGGGGTTTAAACGTAGGGGGAGGGAGCCTAGCAACAGCGTTGCTAGCCCTACTAGTAAAAATCTTTCAAATCCAGTAATTGACGTGAAGTGGTAATAAATTGCAATTAGGCTGACAAGAACAATGTAGTACGTTAGGCTTGTCTAACTACTAGTTTCTGAACAGTTTAGGCAACACAATTACCGACTCGTACCAAATAATTGGGTACATTAATAAGATTCTTATCTCTAAACATAGACATGTCATTATTTCGGAACTAAAGATCGATGTTAATAATAATCATTTCTTTTCAGTTATTAAAGAAGCTAAAATAATTTCTGGCCCTACTACTATTATTAATTAAAAAGACCAGCTTAGTAATTAAACTACTTCCTTTTAAATTCTATAGATAGGTCCACTAAAAAAAATAAAAAAGACACAACAGACATTACAAAAAACGGAAATAGAGACAGTCCACAAACAAAACGACCGCAAGAATGAAAAAAAAAAACACTATCAAAAGTTATTATTTAAAAGAATATGACCTCATTTCAAGACTCTTCTGTTGTCTATGAACCCATTTTTATTCGCCCACTTATAAAAGGTTAGATGTTTGATTCTGACAGGCAATTAAACAGACGGGGAATATTTCAAGTGCATTGTCGTAATACTATTCTTTTTTTTAATAATTTATTACCTTGAGAACTATCAAGGGCGTTGCATGACACTTAACAAATGACTTTTTAATGTTTTTTTGACCTTTTCCAATTTCAATAACGCCATCCGTCAAAATGTTTTGTAATTATTACGGTTTTGAACTTTAGGATTTTTTTTGTCCATCTTATATTGTGTAAACAATATCTTCGAATATTACTTAATTAAAACAATCTATTCATTATTATAATTATAAATTATTATTTTTTGTGCGGACTGCAATTCCTACCTGTCTATGTATGTATTATAATCTTTAATTTAAATAACAATCATCACCAAAGAAACACAATTAATTTCAACGAATAATAACGTGTCATTAACGATCAAATAAAACTTTATGATTATTACAATTGCACTTAATTAAATTTTATTCATTGGTTTAACTCGATGTCTGAAAAGCATTCAGGCTTATGTTGACTGTCACAATAAGTGTGACATAAAGTAACAAGCAATTCATTACTGTCTTCGACACACAATAGGAATGAAATCCATAGCCCACGGCTCCACAATAGACCACAATCATATTAAGTACAGCCTTTTTAATAACAAACACAAAAGTTGTACACTATTGTCATATAATTTCCTACCCGAAATGCGTCTTCGAGTGTCGTTTTTTTTTAATCTGCGGTTTTATTGTAAACTTTTTTAAAGTGTTCCTTTTTCGAATGTTTGTGTTATTTAATTCAAAGTTTTTTTTTTAAGAATGTGGCTTTTGTTTTGTTTTTGCTCGTCGATGTGTATTGAATTTTTTGTTTATTTTTCTGCCGGACCCGATATTAATTTACAAGTTGCGCTATTATCGTTGGCATAACTTGTGGGCCTTTCTACGAAGTCAACTTTGGCAACTTGATATTTTAATAATGAAATTTTGTGATACAATGTTGCGTTGTAAGTTCAAGGCATCACATTTCATACAACTAACCGTTCTGTTCCGAACTGTTTTTATTTTAGTTCTAGAAATATCTAGGTACTTAAGATTATTGTAACGGCTTTATAAATTATATTTCATATTTATTAATACAGACTTTATTTATGTCGTGTTGAATAGTAATGTAACGTATTTTATTTTCTCACGATATAAAACACATTTAAAATGAAAACCGAAAGGTAGCCGTATGATAGAATTATTGCCTACACTTGTACCAATTTGTATCAAGTAGTTATTTATCTAAAAACAAAACTAAATAATTTGAAAACAAATATATCAGTATGCAACACGATTACGACGCGCGAACATCGCAACGGGTTAACCCTTGAAAAGTCGATGCAAATTCGCGCATAAATAAATAATGTATGGGCCCGCACATAGATATCAGCCAACGATAACTCGAGTTAGACAAAGATGGATGATCAAATAAGATTTGTTGACACCTTCACGCGATAATATTTTTAATAAATCATCTGAGCGCTCGTATTATTTATACGCTCGTAATTGGACGACAGTATCGAGTGCGTACATTCAACTCGATAACTCTGAAAGAAATCGAAGCGACATTTTATGTCATTTTATAATCAAAAGCTTATTTTATGGGTCATTTGGACCTTGGTGATTTACACGTAAAGTTGCTACCGATAAATTTAATGTTGAGTAATTAAATTTCTATGCGTTTAATAATTGCTTGTGAGCATAAAACGTCAAATAAAAATAAAATCGCATTAAAACTAATGGTTTATCTATTGAAGTTAACAATTATTGAATGACGATGGAGCTCTTGTTTAGACTAGTTTTAAATGATTAGATCACGATATATGCCAGTCTTTTGAATAAAGGAAAACAAAAATTTTGCGTTTAGTTTTTTTCGCTCAACTTTTAAATGGTTGACACACGCTTCACAATCCATGAGTTATTTACTTAAAATGGCGGTTTGTAGACTTACAATTTAATTAGGGCAGTTGCTTGTTTACTATTTTTAAGTCACAAACTTATTTTATACCACATATATTTTGTACGTTTATCTATGTATTGTTGGTAAAATTATTTATGTAAATTTTCGTATTGTTTCAGATGTATTACGTGATTTTTATGCTGAAGGATCGTTACTCGGAATCAGGTAATTAAAGTTTACAATTTATACACATTATGCGCCTAACTTAATAATATATTACTTTTGACCTAAAATCTTAACATAACATCAAATACAGAACAGAATATGATCCACAATTTTGGTACATTTCGAACTGTTGGCTTGGTTCAGTGGTAGCGAGCGCCGTCCGGAACAAACCCGTGTGTATCACCGCGCCGTGACTTCGAACCTCAGTTAATGCTTGAAGTTTTTAGGCCTTATCGAAGCTACATATTTGTTCAATACAATGTGATAGTCAAATAAAGGCCAATATAAAATGTTCCCGACACGGTCGCGGTTTAGATACCATATATCTTCAACGTATCACCGAAGGGACCTACAATTTTTCTGCTTTATATAATAATACTATGACCTTATAAAAATTCCTTAGTTCAAACAAATCCTTATTCATCAATGTTTGGAGTTATCTTTTTAAAATAATCCAGTTACGTCCTTTTAGCTTATGATACGATAACTTACACGTGTTACAACAATTTTCTATCTATAATCAATAAATAAACCTCAAGGAGAAAGTGTGATAAAAAATTTGATTGATCGAAGGGCAAAAACAAGATCCTTAAGTTATCAAACTTGATTAGCTACGCTATCAAAAGAATTTCACCTTAGTTCGGCTATGACATTGCAAGGTTACATTGGTATGACTTTAGAGCGCAACCTGCAGTTTTTTGTCGCAATATTTTTGCTCTATCATTTGTTCGGTATCAAAAAACAGTAGCGGTTTAGCCATGATGAATTATCACTTGTAGTAAAATTGATTGTAATGTTGTTTTAGTTTTTTTGCCTCATATACGTTCTCAAATTAGAATTTTTTATAATTAAAATTACAACAGCTTCATATTCTAAATTAATATAAAACCACAACAAAATGGCCGTAATAATTCATTCGTTAATACAATGTTTCACCCATTATACTTATTTCTTTGTAATGCACAGCCGTTCTAACCCACCCTAACCCTTCACCGACATACGGTGTCTTCAATACCCCGACTTTCACATCCTTCCTGTTTTAAATGTATTCATAACGCATAAAAAACCTAATGCGTATCATTTGACGGTATCTAGACAAAAGCCCACTGTCTATTGTCGGGTTAAAAGGATTTTTTTGCTGTCTTCGAAATTGGATCGAAAGATGCAACTGATAGCTTGCTCAGCGTGAATGGATATTACTTTCGGTTTTTACTATGCGATTGTAAACGATATTTTGGGGCTTTGTTTAAACATTTAGTTTTGTAGGTTAGTGTGTTTTTCTTTATATAAGGTATATATTATAGTTATTGTTCTTAAAGTTTCGTAAATGTTAATTCAAAAGTAATTAATACCAACCGTTGATATTACGGAACATAATAATTTTCATAGTTTGACATTTAGTGAAATTGCGAAGCTGTACAAACAATATGATTACTTACAACCGCACCTCGTTTACAGTGACATAAAATTTATCACCAAAAACACGAGTTACGAAACATTATTGAATAACTATCATTGTTGCTGGCTCGTTAACTTCTCGCCGTAACCCTTTCAACAACGTCTTACAAACCACCACAAAGTGCGCCATTGTCCCGTCCCTATCTCTAACAATAAGCTACCGTGCATTTAAAAATCTAAGCTACTTTGAATAAAGCATCCTATTGTGAATATTATAAATATTATGCTAATGCGATAAAGGAAATTTTTGACTCCGGTCTTTATGACCAGGTGTCGCGTTAAAGGGTTGGAGGGAAATATCGCAACCCTACGTGTTCGATCATTTATTAAGACTTGTTCTATTGTCTAGCATCTTATTCCCATGCATCGTGCATAGAATTTATGTGAGAAATGTTAGTGATATATTTTTGTTCGTATTCAAATGCACGCTTGCTAGCATTCGAATGAGACAAGACGGTTCATTGGTCATTATTTTATGGATTAACGTTATTTTAGAAGCGGATCCCAAGATTTATGGCAGCCGTTTCAAATATTTTTGTTATGGGATTATTGGAAGTGCTATACCTTGGCTCGTAAAAATATCTACACGTTTTTAGGATTTTAATTCGATTTTTATTGGTTTGCTTAGGAGAGTTTGGTGCTTACTTTTTTTTGTTCTATATTTGAAAATGTTTCATCTCTTGTGTAACTGGATTACTATATATAAATACTAGCGACCCGCCCCGGCTTCGCACGGGTGCAATGCTGATAATAAAATTAAACATATAAACCTTCCTCTTGAATCACTCTATCTATTAAAAAAAACCGCATCAAAATCCGTTGCGTAGTTTCAAAGATTTAAGCATACAAAGGGACATAGGGACAGAAAAAGCGACTTTGTTTTATACTATGTTATGATATGTGAAATCTACACATCTTATACTAACGTTATAAAGCTGATGAGTTTCTTTGTTTGAACGCGCTAATTCCAAGAACTACAGGACCGATTTGAAAAATACTTACAGTGTTAAATAGCCTATTTATCGAGAAAGACTATAAGATTAAGCGCATGCGCGGAGTAGCTAGTTATTTTTATAAAAAATAATTATGAAAAATTAAAATATCCGTATAACAGGGTGACTTCCACAGTCAGACACAATTTCTCAAATGAAAGAGTAAAAATGGAAAATTATACAATTACATGAGAACAGTACCCGTGGCGTATCCGTGTAATTTCTGTAATCAAGTACTGTGGTAATCGTTATTACGACTGTAATTTAATAACTTTGTTTCTTGTTTACTTTTGTCCTTATTATATTGTTGAACTAGGGTTTTTCCTGCGAGTTCGTCCGTTTTGCCTTTAATTTTGTATACAGAACAAAGTAATTACCTTAAGAAGTTAATAATAGTCCTTGCCTATAATATTGTTTCGGCGATTACTTCCTACACACAAAGTTTAACCCGTCTTTGGTAAAGATAAAAATATTTTAGCTCTCTCTCAAGAGGAATTAATGAATAAATTTAAAGGAATTTGAATAGGTCACATGGAAAAACTCCAAACAAATTAATGATCGTGTTTTAAAATTACCACTCACAACAACTAAGTATTTTAAATTCAAAAAAATTATTCTAAATACAAAAAAGCAACAGTTTAAAACTTAACATTATGTATTGAGATAGCTGCTTTTACTTTTATCTGTTTATTTAAAAAGAGAACAGTATGTAAAATGGCGAACAATTGCAAAATTCACGAGAAATGTCTGTCGATGGGTAATTGGCACTGTTTCCTCCGTTCAATTCCATGTGTTTAATAATATAATTGGTTTTAAAAAGAAAAATATCCAAATTACAGTTTTACGTCGACGAGCCGCGGTTACGACAGTTTTGCACTCATCCTTCGTGCACGCCATTTTGAAAAATTTCTTCGTTAAATTGAAGTTTAAATTTTTTGTATTTTTGTTTTTGCTTTTCGTTAATTTACCTATTATTTTATTTATTAATGATATAGCTAAATTATAAATAACAGGGACTGGAATAAATACCTAAATATTTTTCTAAAAATAATACAACAATCGCTATTGTTTAAGAGAATATATAGAAAAATAATGACCTGTATAAGTTTATTGTTCATTATTATTTTTATAAAATAATAATTATGTTTAGACCAGTCTTCAAATGACTATATTTTTCCAGAAAAATCGAAATAAAACAATCTCAGCATTCAATAATAATTCTTCCCATTTCAAAAGATTCCAAATCCGAGTCCGCAGTTTAAAATTTAAACTTCGAACTTCACATGTGTCGTGTACACAAAACGTATGGTAATAGCGCTTACACATATGGCTGCCGAACACAGCTGTTCCTATAGGTATTCTTATGCAAAGCAGAATTTCGTTTTATCCCTTGTACTAGAAATAACCAGTAGTCCGTACTAAAGATGTATTTGTTACGTGCAAGACATGGTATGTAAATCAGTTTTTTTTTCGTCCGACATTGATATAAAATGCACGTGTACAAATATGCTGGCTGAATGTTCAACGACCTTTGCTTTTAAAAAGGCTCAAAATACAGATTAAATAGAATCGATGTGTCGTTCACCTTGAAGGTTCGCTAGTTTTTTGGACATTATATTTTTAGTTCATGTAGTTTGAATAATACCTAATTTAGGTTTCATTATACATAATGCAGTTTAATTTTGATGAGGGTAATAAAGATATTTGGGTATTTAATTTTGTATGTGTTAAATGAGAAGATAAGATAAAGAACATTTTATACGGTTGCTTCACTCGTTTTTTCGAAATATTTGAATTGTAAATTTTTCATAATTATTTCATATGAAAATAAATAGGTACAGAATAATATCGTTGTTAACCGCATAAATACCACAGGAGACACGTAATCCGTTCAAACACATATTTTTAACACATTATTAATTAGTCATGACGCAACTCTAGTTAACTTTAACAAACACTTGTGTGAAGAAACGTCTTGTTTTATGAGTGTCATAAATAATTTACGAGTTGGCTAGTTGTTGCCGTGACGCCTCGCGTTCATTACCCAAACCCTTTGCCTTCCATTATTTGCTAATGTTTTACAAACAATTTGTTAAGTGTTCGCGTCGATTTACTTCTGTGTATTTAGAATTGTTATTTAAACTTCGAATTGCGGAGATGAGGATGTTCAGAGTAATGTGTGGTGTTACGCGAATGGATATGAGGAATGAATACTATATAAGAGAAATTTTGAAAGAGGCTCTGGTAACCGAGTATCACGTTGGGAGGAAGATTTTGGGCATGAACTTGGATGGATATATATAGAGGAAGGGGACGACTTAAGAAACGATGGATGGATTCAGGATTGTAAGTTTGTAAGGCGATATGGCTAGAAAAAAATTTAATTGTGATATGCGCCGACCGCTAATATGAACTGGAATAATTTGGATATAGAGAAATTATGTCAAACTACTTTCTTACCCATCTAAAGCCGCCATTTTGCTCGGAAGCTGTCAATTGATTCGTTTATAGGCATTAAAAAAAGCATAACCCTTCTAGAGTTCATCACAGTTGGGTGACAAGCGTATTCGTTATTCAAATGAACCATATTATACCAAAGAGTTGGTCTACGCTCTTTCCGTGTTGTCACCTCTAAGTTCATTGGCTGAAACATTAAGGAAAAAAGCATAGGTACAAAAATTGTGGTGTGACCAGTATTGGTTGCGCAATTATCATGTGCACACTATTTTTAGCTTTGACTGGTTTTTTTCATTATTTTATCTAAATTGATTAAGTTTTTTTTTTAGTAGTTTAATGCCATGTCAAATAAAAAAAATATTCAGACATGTATTTTTTCTGTTTAATATATTTAGATGACGGATCATCTAACGTAAGCTCTTCGAAAAAAAAAACATAATTAAAATATGAAAATTAAATATATATATACATACCTCATTAGGTAGAAGGTAGGTACGGTAGTAAGAAACTTACTCTCCAACTTGTCCCTTGCTGTAGTCAGCGACGCCCTAAGCCGAGGTTCGTACCCCACAGGGGGTGCCCTTAGCGCAGTCGCTTAGTTATAAGAGAAATTTTGCCCCTGGCTGGAGGCCTTAAATTCTAGGCATCCACAGGGTTTGTCCGGTTAAGCAGTAAATAGCCTCCTTAGGCTGAACTGCGAGATGCCCACTCAAAAAAAAAAAAAAAATACTCTCCAACTTAAATTTTCACTTTAAGACTTGAAAATGTTATTCGAAAGTACAGTAGAGTGCAAAAGTATCTATCATGTTAAGCAAGCCCTTTATACCAACCTAATAATTATAACGTTTCTTTTTCTTGAACGCGCTAATCTCTGGTACTACAGGTCCGATTTGAAAAATTCTTTCAGTACTAGATAGCTAATTTATTGAGTATTTTTGTGTGCAGTTATAGTTCCCATGGGAAGCGGGTAAAACCGCTGGCGAAAGATAGTACTACTATCCATTTAACGTAAAAAAAACCACACTCATGCATACGTATACTTGTCCTCTTGCCCGAAAGTGCTTCTTTATGTGTTATGTCATTTAATTTCGTGGCTTCCTCAATAAAATTTTATAGGCGTTAATTAGACTAAGGGGGACCGCAGGAACGTGATAAGCGACCGATTCTCACTTTTGTTGTACTTACAAAATACCTTTTACCATACTTAAGTACATGTTTTTTTTGAGCAAAAATAACGCTTGTTACACCTGACGGATGTATGATGCGAGACATTAAAATTGTTTTAATGCTGCCATTAAAGCTGTAGAATACTTGTTTTTTGTGCCGATGATACTTTATTATTTATGTTTTAGAAAATTAAGGTTGTTGTATTTAATGTTAGTACCTTTTTGTTTTTACTTACTGTTTTTCAGTACGTGGCTTAGTGGTACTTTCTAAGTTTATCTTGGACACCAATGACTGATTAAAGGTGAAGGAAAACATCTCGAGAAAACTTGGAGCAAGCGTGGTGATTAATGCGCACTCCTTCTCCGTGTGAGGAGGCTTGTGCCCAGCAGTGGAACGATATAAAGGCTGATGATGATGATGACTAAAAAATATGAACTAGACCTTAACAGTTCCTAATATACGTCAATTAATACACCATTCGTGATGATTAAAATTATTCGTACTTATTCGAAAATATCTCGAATCAATTATGTCGAATATTTTAATTGACATTTCGTATCGTTTTATTTAATTGGTGATCGGTATCTTATAGCGTTATTATTATTTAAAATTCTTCGTGTTAATCATTAAACAAAGTACTTGGCTTTAGTTTTTTGAAAATTACAAACTGATAATTGAATACAGGGCACGGTTATTAGATTAGGTTTTTGCATCGAAATAAGTATGTTAATAGGTGTAATTACAGTATCTGATATTCATTAATTAATTACCATTCGTGTGCATGATACTTTACATACATACTTAGAATTTTATTCGATGTTTTATTTCGAATAATTATATCGAATAAAATTTATTCGAATAATTTTTAAATTGCCTTTTATTTATTTATAAAAAAACGTTTATTGGAAACGAGTGCCTAGTATTATTTAATTTTTCTTGCATTTATTTATACCTATTTTAGTTGCGATTCAAAACAAAAGAAAAATACCTAGTATTTATGTAGTACATACCTACATACAACCAAATTTTATCTTCACAACTTGTCTCTTGTATGTGTGCTAACTATCTCAAAACGTGAACTTAATCTTGTCTGTCTGTTTGTTTGCGAAAACAACTGATAGTGAGCCGAGACGCTACGTAGGTGGTTTGTACAACGATTAGTATTATTTTAGTCGTTTCTCAGGTCCAGAAAGGCAAAATGTTGGTGTTTCTAAGCTTTATTATTATTCAATTAGATAGTAAGCATGACGCGCTTTTTTTCATAGTAATCTGTCTACTATAGCAGTCACGTTTTATGCATTTATTTGATATCCAAAGAAACATCTTTTAATACATGTATCTCTCAAATATCATAGCTGTTTGTACTAACTCTTCTGATAAATAACCACAGACAATTTTTTTTTTATTTGGCAACACATCATAACCATAGACAATTCACAGGTTATAAAAATTCGTGTTTACTAAAACAAGGTTTACTTATATTATATTTTTTGTTATAATAAGAACAATAGTATAAAATTATAAAAACGTTTTAAGGGGAAGGGCTGAAACTAGGGCAGTATACACGTCATGCCGTGATGCAATACTAAGTAATCAAGTGTTGTTGACAGCTCATAAATTATATTAGTTCATTGTACTTTATTAACTTAATTAACTGGTAGAAATGCAGCTTGAATATCCTTGACAAACTTAGATTATGAGAAATATTGCGTTGTTTTTGATAGGAAGTTATGTAAATTATATTTTAATTACGGTTTAAGGTGGTCATTCTTAAGGTGAGGACAGGATTTAGGTAAAAGAAAAATATTTTTGTGATCTGGAATATTTGCTCACAATAATCTCTATGACATAAATGAGTGAATTCATGCATAGTCTAATGACTTACGTCTATATTCGCTTTAGATGGAATATCAAATTATTCATTACTAACAGTTTCTCGAGGGTTTTTCTGCGTCCCAGGGATCTTCTTCCCGTATCTGGATAAAACATAGCCTATGTTCACCGTGGATTGTGTATTTTTTTTTAAATCGGTCACGTAATTTCAGGGCTAATAAAGAATTGTGTAAAATAATTGTATTGAGAAATACATGGAGATGTCTTTTTCTACTCTTTATAGATGAAATATTATAAAAAAACCAAACAATCTTTTAATTTCTCTCTCTTTATCTCAGGAGATCCATATATAAATCCTCATTGAAAATATTAAGCTCTCTCTTTGTACGAAAATTACAAAACATACAAATAACAACATGAAATAAAAATGATCGCATCCTTCATGGCTATTGAGCATCACCCCTCAGTGGAATAATGTTAAGAATTATTAAAATATGGTGGCTATACCTACCCCTGTGATCAGTCATTGCGCAGGCGTGGCTATCGGTCTAATCGCCCTCGCCATAGACTCGACGCCATCTTGCTTAACCATTTTTAAAAATTCCTTGTCCATTTGCAATGAGCGCTAGCGCATACTGCCTTGTTTAGTTTGATGGATCACTTGCATGAATTATTTAATACAATTTTAAATATTATTGCAATTTCTATGTTAATTTCAGTTGTGGTTTTATGCTGTTGGACTCGGTTCTTTTTTTACGAAACGTAGTTACTAGTTTAGTTTCCCATAATTACTGATGGTTTGTTATTTAACAATCGTTATAATTTTCCACAGTGATAGGTTCGATTAATTTGTTACATTTTTAGTACAGACGCCAGCACTATCAAGCTACAACAATCTGTCATATTTTCTTAAAAGATTTTCAACTTTATCACTGAAATATTTGGTTCAAAATTAATTGGGAAAATTTGGCTGTTTCGGGTAGCTTGATGTGCTGGCGTCTGTAACAAAAATGGAACGAGAGAATGGTTGAAGTTGAGCTTGGTTAAACACACAGGCTAGGTTAAAATCAAATTAACTTAAACCCCATTTTGTACAACTATAGAAGCTTTATTCTTAGATCTTGTAAAAAGATCACCATCTCACATGTTCGGCTTTCTAAAGACTCATTTTCGAGTTTTTTTTTATCTCGCGTTATTTTTCACGATACACCGCGATAAAACCTGTATATGTATGTGTAGAAATGTGGAGTGCGCAAGAGCATATCTAGAGGCGGCATCGCCACTTTGTCAGTTACCATGTTTTCACGAACAACAATAAGTACTTTTTGTAATGTATACTGTGAGGTCAGAAATGTGAACGTAAAATGACGATGTCACAGATATTGATCAAAATAAAAACAAAAACACTTGAAAGCTATAAGTATTAAATACTTTTTTAAATGACCATTTAAATGTAAGTAGGTTTAATATCAAATTAGCAGATCTCTAAAGAACTGGATATAAAAAATGACATGAACATGGGAAACAAATTATTATAATTTAAACAGCAATTAATTTGTATCATACACAACAATTTGACTGCCTCGTTGGTCTAGTAGTCGCAAGGCGCGACTGCTGTGCACGGGGTCTCGGGTTCGATTCCCGGGTCGGGCCGAAATCGCTTTGTAGGTTTTGAGAAACTTTCTTAAAGCAGCCTGGAGTCTGGAGGTTGGTGATTGATTCAAACGTGCATCGGAGAGCACGATGATGACTAATGATCTCTCTCCGGTCGTATCGGATTGCCGTCCCATCGGACTATGAGAGTGAGGGAATAGAGAGTGCACCTGTATCTTTGCGAATGCTTGTGCACTATAATATGTCCTGTGTAGCTGGCTGATCTCATAAAACAGAACGGCCGCCGTAGCCGACAATCGGCCTGGATACCATCATAATATTATCAAACTTGTATCTAACATGCGTACAATTTGAAGGGTTAAATCAAAGGTTAAGTGAATAAGCAATTACACTATAACTGGATTATTGTTTACTAACATATTATTATTAATAGACACAGACTAAGTTATTAAACTTAATATATTTATTATAAATAACTTGTTTACCTACTCGTGGTATTTCTAGAATGCTGTTACATGTTTTTTCTCGTTACGGATAACACGCGCAAAATATTAGCGTCATGTACAGACGCCAGCATATCAAGCTACACGAACCTCTCAAATTTTCCCGAGCCATATGCTTCAGCGATAAAGTTAAAAAATCTATTAAAGAAATTTTACAGATTACATTTTCGAGGAGCTTGATGTGCTGGCGTCTTTACACTATTAACCTGGTAACGAAAACAAAGATTGAAGGTCAAAAGTAAAAAAAAAAAAAACTAACCCTCTCCAAGCTCGTTACAAAATCATATCGATTAACCAAAAACTTCTTACATTTCAGATGTGTCGGAAACACGAGATCGCTCAAAAAAACGGGGAAGAGAGAAAAAAAAACTGGAATACCACGGCGGCCAACCTGTTGTGTGCACGGGGACATTTGGTGAGCGCTCCATATTATTCTTTATCCTTTTCTGTTCCACTTTTTTAAAGAAAAAACGTACAAAACGAATAAAAAAAATGTAAATAATACGATCCTTTGAAAAGGAGATACGAGTGGGCTTAAGATGGTGATGCACCAAGAGATTGTTTCATTTATTCGAATTCAAATAATATCGTACCGAATACAATCAATGATTTTTTTTAAACTGCTCATAAGAACAGGTATAGCGTGATAATTATACACATATAAAGCAATTTATCAATGAATTTATCGTACTACATAAATTATGACCAGAGTTTCACCTTGCACCATCATTTAATCTTCTTATCTGCTAATTAAATGATAAAAGATAATAAAAACCAGTGGAAAACAAAGTCATTTTGCTTTCAGAATATATATTTTTTTTGAACTCTGCCCTGAATTGGTGTAATACATTATGAAAATAGACTGGTCTTATAGGTGTTGTATACAAAGGAAACAGCTCAGATGTTGTTGAATAAAATGTATCATAATATTTCCGAGTATAGGAGAATAAAATAAAGTTCTTTGTGTCGGCCTCAATAAGAACGAGTATTATGAGTATAGGTATCAGTAGGTATGTCTCAGTCCTTACGACGTATCGGAACGGACAGGACCACTCTAGCTGAGGTTAAGTGCAGGTATCGTAGAAGTTTTTTTTTTTCTTTTTTTTCAAATGCCCTCCAAAATAGTTTAAACCTATTTATTCGATTCGAAATTGGGGTTAGGATAAAAGTTAATTTGACTCAGCTCGTGAAGGGTTGAAGTTTTTTGGGATATTTATTACGAAGAATTAATATGTTTTTTTTTTCTGTGCTTTTTCTGAAGACAGTTGTTCTTTAATGCGGTACTTAATAATGTTTCGGATGTTTTTATATTTATTTACGACGTTTTTACGAGTGTCAGTCAGCTTTTTATAACAATTTTGTATGGACTTACAAGAAACTTTGTTATATTAAATTCTCTTCGCATATCCCTTTCTTGCTTTACAAGGCTCATCTTACCACAATTATATGAATCATTCTGCCTTTATTGCCATTAAAACGGTCACGACCCCGGATTCGCGCGAATTCAAAAATTGTGTTCCATTTTTAAAAATTTGATCCGACCCTGTTTTACCGCGTCACTTGCAATTTTATAAACATTAACATTTCATAATAAAAATAAAATGCACATTTTCCTTGAAATCACCTCAATCATGGTTAATTTGATTACTTTTTGTCACTACAAACGTACAGACAGACAATCACGACCTGTTGATATGTTTTAAATTATATAGTGCTGTCATAGCCGGGCTATTTTGCTATCCATTCATTGGTGATCATCCGTTTGATTGTGTGTCTTATTTTTCATGTGTATAAAGTCGATTCTTATTTGAAGTGTATTCTGAGCGATCAATGTTTCAAAGAAATACATGTGAATGTTTTTACCTGCCGTGAGTCGAGATGTGTGGAAGGCTGTATGCAGTAGGTACCGTTGCAGTTTTGTATATCATTCATTTTGATGATTAAAATCTTTGTATACTTAAATATTGTCTATGAAGAGTTTTTCTCGAAGTTTTCTATTGTCATAGAGTAAGATAATACAATAAGGAGTATTTATGTTTCAAAGAACCACAAAATCCTATGGTATATGTAAATAGAACTCACAATAAGAAGTTGTATAAAAATTGATGACGCATGACAAATGAATTCCTCCTTAGTTGTTTTTGTTATTGCTTTTTATCTGTTTTTTTTTCTCATCCCACTTCTCATTGAAATAACAACTTTTCTCTATAGGTATTCAGTTATTTATTAAGTTAAAATTTCACCTAAAAATATTTACGTTTCTTTTTAATCTCCGTTTAAGCGTTCATTGCTCAATCTAACATAGACACATGGTAGCACCTGCTTCGAAACCTGTTGGAATAGAGTAAAAAATATACTTTTTAATTTTAAAATTGTTTTTTTAAGACCCGACCGTGGGACCTTGCTGTGTTTATGGTTTTCTGTTTATACTCCACCACTTGTGGCGACAAAATGTTTAACAAGTTTGTTTACAGATAAATAAGTTTCGGATATGGATATGATGAGAGGATACGTCACGTGGTTTGAGGATAAAAAAATATGTTTTGGTAAAACAGTTGAAAATCGAGAACTCTCGGCAGAGACGCCAAAATATCATGCTACTACAGTTTACAACTTTACCGCTAAAGCATATGTATGGTTCAAAGTTGATTGGGAAAATTTTACAGTTTTGATGGCTTGATGTGCTGTCTGTCTGTACATAACACAAAAATATTCATCTGATATGATAGGTTAAGTTTTAAAAATATAGATTACGTTGCTATGTATTTATTTCATTAACGTATTGCAGTATAATCAATATAATCTCTTGCACAATTTGATTGGAATACTTTCAATAGATATTTGGCAGGCCAAACATATAAATGGACTTCCAGTAATAATAGTTGGCTTCTTGACCAGATTCAGCTGAATACCAGTCTTTTACATGGACGACACCATTGCGGTATTTTTCTATTTGTTCAAGCTAAGCTGGATTTTGTGTATTCGTCTTTACTATCCTAAAAGAAACAGGACTTGTGAGTCATGATACACTATTAAGATATATTAAACTGACAATTTTACCTATAATTATCGTCTAACTGCCTCGCTCATTTGTTTATCGGTCTCTCTGCGGTCCCATTACTCGCGTGTTTAAGATAAAAACATCTATTTGGAAACTTCCAAACCTTGTAAGACAATTAAGAATTAATGATTTTGTAATTAATCCATAAAATATGCTTCATTGGATGACATTTTTTCAGTTTTGATCGTAAGGTCATAAGTTATAATCTGTGCGTGGATATGGGATCGACCACGCCCGCGATCGTCATATTCAAATTTCGAATACTCTTTGAATTTTTTTTTTACATTTCTCCAGCCAGATTAGAAACTAACTATGTACCTACATAGTTTTATTTTTATTTTGAATGAATCTATAGAGATTACTTTGAGTTATTTGGTTTTGATGTAGGAGTATTACAGATTCGTTCTGCGATGCTCCATAAGCAAAAAATTACAAAGGACAGGCCTAACAAAGACTTAGGTCACGTAGGTCGCGTCGGCCATTGCACGGCTGTAAAAAATAACGCAAAATCATCGCCAGTGCAAAAACATGTATCTGTGACTCATATTTTTATACCTTTACGGAACGACTAATAAAGGAAATTTGTTGTTCAACGCTAACCAGTATGTCGGTCGTTTGAAATACAATGATTAGCTGTCATTTGTCACTTTTCCTGTCTCGTGCGACGACCGAGCGTTGAATGTGACACAGAGGCCATTAACGTCCACTGAAAACTAAATAAATTGTGTAATTTGCACCTTTATGTAAATTAGTTTAATACGTGTCTACCAATATAACTAAGGCATGAAACCGTTTTTGTTTAAATTTAGAAGTAGGTAATGGTTTTATAGGACAGACCTGAATCACTATAAACTACATTCAAAGACCGTTGTTTTTATAGAGGTGCATTTAGTACGTGACGTCATTGTCTATGCAAACAGTGATCACAATAGACCTTGGCAAAAAGTATAGCAAGCAAAAACTAGCGGCGTTATTATCGACTAGGATAAACAGTCACAAGTTGACCGTGCCAAGGTCACGGGGATTTTGAACTTGGAACAAAAAAATATTCCACATTTGAATATTGCATTCGGCTCGGCTGATTGATGGGATTTCTTTTCACGGCACGCGATTGATTCGCTTTGTTTTTTTTTTCGGGTGTTGCCATTCACGCTGCATTCACATTTAAGAACTCCTTTAAAATTATATTCAATTGTTATTTATTCTTAAATCTTTTTTTGTTGCAGGGCCGTACATTTAAATGCGGGTGTAACGACTCTTAAATTGTGAGTTATTTTTAAGGTTTGCTTATAACAAAAATGCATAAATTATCTGGCCACACGCCAGATCCCTTGTACGGTTGTGAGAAAAACAAGGCAATTTTAAAATTTGCTCTTTATATGAAGATGTGGAGAAAGAAATTCCACTTTATACGACGCCCCCGATATCCGTTATGCATATCGGCCTTATACGGGCCCTAGAAGAGTGTCGGCCGTCTCATTGTCTTTCTGTCCGTCATGAGTGAGTCACGCCATTGTTGGGTTACACAATAGATGTCTTTGTGCATTGTGCCCCGGGGGACCCTGATGTTACGTATTTTGTAATAATTAGTCGACTTCTATTTGACTCACAAATGATAATTACTCATGCGCCTACTTTCTAAATTTTATTAAAGATCTAGTTGCGCCAATAGTTATTGATCGACCGTGGTATAAGCTTTTTTGTGAAACGAAACGCAATATCTCACACGGCACGCGTTTAGGGGGTCACCCCAAAAAAAAATCAGAAAGAGGGTTCGTCCAGTATAATAGATATGCGAAAACTCAATCGCGTTCGCTCCTAACAATAAAATCCAATGATCTAACTTCGTAGATCGGTCAAACGATTTTGACCCCTATGCCGCTGTAATATGGAGCACGTTTTTCGAAATTCGATTATTCGCTATCCCCTTTGGGATAGGCAACTTGTAGGCGGGAAAAGTGGTCGTTCGTTCAGATATGTCAAAACAAATTAGCGGTATACTTGTGTATGTAGAATCGAGCACTATTTTATCTCATTCACATGTCGTAGGTGCGAAAAGGACGAAATATATATGAATATTGAATACAATTTATCATCAGTTTTTCCCCTTTAGGCGTTTATCGATGTGTGGGCTATGAATAAGGAGTTTTAAATCGTTTATTTTTCTGAATTATTACATTATTTTTGAGCAACACACATGTGTAGACAAGTGGAAAATGTTTTTATTGATGGCTCTAGTTATTTATTTTTTATTAATGATATTCTAAACATTCAAAAAATGAAATTTCAAACGAATTTTCACTATTACTTCGACAAATGAACAACACGTGTAGGTAATAAACACTACATATCAAGTTCAAAGCATCCCCAAAAAAGTAAATTATTCAGTCGAGCAGCACATTTGCTATAATTCCCACAAGAACAGTTACATAAATTGCTCCAAATCTTCAACTTAATGAAACTTCCACCACAAATCATCGCGTCACGCACCCCTAAAAATTCGGCCAACGCAATCGGTATATCGAATAATCGAATAAAACACGTAATAATCGTTATCGGGCGCAATTACATCGATAAACGTTTGAAATTGTAAAAGCCTGATACTTAATAATTACGCTAGCCGCGATAATTTGCCGCTTAAATCGAATAAATTTCACGTTAGCGATCATGATCAGATAGCGGTATTTGTTTTACTAAATGGCTAAACAGTTCAAAATGTGGTTTATATTTTTGTTAAGCTTTTTTATTTTTATAATCGAATAATTGGAATAGCCAAAAAAAATATAATGAAATTGCTCACTACTCACTAGTAGTACAAATAACAAATGATGAGCGTAGTGGGTGGCGACGTTCGTTGATGGGGTAAAAATTACCCCCGAGGGGTAAACACCCTATATAGTGATGTGTGTTTATGTGCGGAGGAGGGTATGATAATGGCGTATTTCCTGCCTGCCCCATAGCACTCGTAATGTAAAATTTTGCATTGCACGCACTTAAAACCATTTCATTCGATAGTTGAAAAAAAACCATCTCTCTGCTTGGTTTATAAATTTGTTTAACTTTACTTAAATAGTTCCAACTATGATTTAATAGGCATATTTTCTTTTTATAACCTGTAATAAAGATTATAACTTCACAGTTCAACAGTACATTGTACAAAAATATCATTCCGTAACATTTTTACGCTTTTATTGGGTGCCATAAAAGTAACATATAACTTACAAAATGGCCGTTAAAATGCAACCATTAAACGGCTCCCTGAAATAACCCGAAAACGAGTGTTTGCATTTTAGCGGCCCGGGTGAATGCATTTCATAGTCGTACCTACAAATTGTGTGATTTAAACATTTGTTAATATCATCTACTTCTGAATTAGATATGATAAAAATAATATATCTCATGTATTCACCCCTTACATAAATAAACGCGTGAATCCATTAGAAAAACATATACAAACGTAGCATGCAGCAGTAACACTAAAATGCGCGTTCACAAGTAATTACACTAATGTACGATGCCCCTGTAAACTGTTTTAGGGTTAACAGCGTCTGCGGCTAACGCAATAAAATTACTTTACCGACTCACTTGCCAAGTGTGCAAATAAAATTATTGTTTGCTTAATGTCTACACCATTGTGATTCCTCACAAAACATTAAGAATTGTATTTGAATTGCGAATGAATACAAAAAGTACAAACTGATAGATTTTTAATTTAAGAATGTTTAATTTTAAATAGTACGCACTTTATAAATGCAAAATAAAATACTCATTTTAATCGCCTATAAAATTTAAATATGGAACGCGCGGGAAATGTCGCCGCCATAAACGCACGCATCCATGCATCGACTTTTGGCAAGGAACTACTTTTTACTAAACCGTTTCCGAGCACAATAAGGATCCATTCAAAGCAATAAACCCTATTCGGGCAATTATTTTCACAGAGTCACAACACTATCTATTCATTATGTCTGGTTTCTTGCGTTACACGTTTTGAATTATTTATTTGCGGTAATATCAATTCAGATGCGACAAAAGGCCTGTTAGTTGTGCGTCTGTGTTGGCAGCACTGTCGTTCCGTCCGCTCGACCAGATTGCCGAGAGCCGTTCACAGTCGTCCGAACTAGTGATGTGAGTTAGACGTAGCATTCCGTTATCCGCGTATAGAGGTCGCGGTAGGCTGGTTATTGTGTACGCAACGGGCGTCAAACGCGTATTTATTGGACATTCGCAGCGCTGCGTCAGGCAAAGAAGATACTGAGTTAAACTACCATTTGACACGCAAGCATTAAGTAGTTTGTATCAAGTTTCGCCGGATTCCGTTCGCTACTTGAGTTATACGGTGCTATCGTGTGTAGGGGCACTTATGTGCGTCGCGTGGAGTTACAATTGAGCCGTTCATACATATTTAGTCGGCATTAATTTCGTCGAATCGGATTAAATGGCGATAAAACGTAACTTTCACGTACATTTTACGTAAACATTAACATGGCGCGTGTGTTTTGTGCTTTTGCTTTGGATTCGGTGAACGGTGAGCTGCATTTGTTCTTTTTTAAATTAAATATTTAATTTAATATTTTTTTTTATCAAGCGCCATAATATAGTGTTCTTTTTTTGAAATTTTATTGTTTAATTTTTTATTAATCTTAAATTACGATTTTTTTTTTGTTATGGATATTTATTTTAAATTTTATTTTAATAAAAAGGCAATTACAAAGCGCATTATCTTGCCAAGTAAATTACGTATCAGCATAAATATGCAATCTCTCTCGCTTATCATTGTGATAATATTTTCTGTGTCGGATAACGACTTGAAAATAATCAAAATAGAACATTTTGCTTACATAACTGGTAAAAAGTAGATATCATGTAAAAAGTTATATCTTGAAGGATTGACAGAAGCCTTCATAGCTGTCTATAATAATCTACTTTCTTATTCTAAAACGACAGGCATTATTTTTTTATTAGGTATTATCTATAAAACCCGTGATACAAGTACCTAACATATATTTTTCTATTTGACTTAATATTTTGATATCTACCAATTTAAACAGTCTATCTACCTTTCTTTCTGTTCTAACTCTCCCTTAGCGGGAAGTGCTGGAAGAGATTTCTTTAAGAAATAAGCATTGACTTTGTACTTGATTTTTGTGTTTTTCTTCTTGTCTTTATAGCTGTGTACAGACGCCAGCACATCAAGCTACTTCAATCTTTCATATTTCCTAGATAGATATTCAACTTTACTGCTGAAGCAAATTACAGTTTCGGGTAGCTTGATGTGATGGCGTCTGTACATAAACTATTTTTTCTGTTCTGAACACACCCATATAGAGTAGTATTATTTTACGATATTTGAAGTTATGATTTTACAGTAAAAAATGAACCTATAAAAGACGTAGCTACCAAAAAATAACAAAAATATAATAGGTACCCAAAACAGTACATAAAGCCCCTTACACACAATCCGTGATAACATTACGAGAACATTCATAAAGGTGTCTCACAAATCCCTCTCATTTTAAGGATTCCCAGTTGAAATTAGTTCGCAAATCTCGGGCTTACCCACCCCAGTAACATGTAGATGAGACATAGGGATAAATAGCTTTCCTTAGCATATTGTTAAGGTTTTTTTATTGCAGGGAAAACGCGTATTGTAGCTCCAAGGACAGTTTTATGGCGAAAAATAATAGGTATTTTATAATAGGTAAAAAATATGCTTAAAAATACCCTCCCTGATGATTACATATAAAATAATATATTTTAAAATTGAAATTCTAAAGTACCTAAATTATTTCATCAGGATTTAAGCTTCTATGTATGTATGTACTAATAAATTCATTATATTATAATGTAGAGATATTAAAAAAAAAACATTCCACAATAATATTTTATTCAGGAAGCATGACGTCATAATGCTTGGGGCGTAGATACCTATGCTAGTATTTAAGGTACACAGGTACAGACGTCATCACTTCAAGCTACTACAATCCATCTTTCCTTAATTGATTTTCAACTTTATCGTTGAAGCATAATATGGTTTAAAGTTGATTGGAAAAATTTGTCAGTTTCGTCATCTGCAGGTACATCTATGGGTCAAAATAGCTTAAAATAAAGGTCATCATCTCCCAAGCCTTTTTCGGGGACCTACAGTTTAACGTGACATCCGAAACACAGAAGCCCAAGAAAAGGTATTTTGATTAAAATAATGCTTCAGCTTACTTAGCAATCAATATTTTATAGTATTCATTTCCAATTAGCAGTACAGTTCTAGCTTTAAATTAGTATCCAAAAAACGTTCAGCAAATAACGAAAAATGGTTCAACAAAACCACTGAATATGCTATGTTATTCTTCATTTTTGCGCTAATAGACAAATATTAGCATGTCTGCCTTTCTAATTGTTTGCAGTATCAACATTTTTGTTCGAAACAATGACTGTTTACATATTTTTAAGTGGGACGTACGTTTTTAAGTGATTTTTGCATTAGTGGTTGTTTTGTTACCTGAAGCTAATGTTTTGTTACTAAGCGAGATGGTTGCTATCTCAGAAATCAACTTTTGAGAAAAATATAATTATGATGTCCACCAACAAGATGGACAGACGACCTTATAAAGGTCGCCGGAAGACGCTGGATGCAGTTCGCTTCCAACCGGTATATGTATATGGAGATCTAGAGAGGAGGCCTATGTTCAGCAGTGAACGTCCTATGGCTGACTGATGATCTATACTTATCCTTAAATATTTATGTGTAAGAAGAAACAAGCGATTAAGTGGCAGCTCTATAAGGAAGCTTTATTGTTACGTATATTTGAAAAAAAAATTGTTGTTGTTTGTTAATGAAACACATTTATGAGACTTTAACTAGGTATATTTTGATAATGTCTTGTAGGATATATCTATGGGCTATTTTGGCCCGAAAATAAAGTAGAAAAAAAATACCAGACACATTGAACAGATGTTTGAAAAAGCGAATAATTACGTAAAAGCAACTTAATAATCACAATAAATAAGAAAATAGTGATACCATCTTAAAATCGGAGCCCAACATAAAAAGACCTTTTAAATACACGAAAAGGTTCTGTACGAAATGTCAACTTAAGTTGGTCGAGGCCCACCCTTTGTGTCACTAATTACAAAAGTAGGGTGCAGACAGTTTACGTTATGGCTCATTAAAAATGAACTTTAAAGTACAGATGCCAGCACATCAAGTTACCCGAAACTGACAAATTTTCTCAATCGATTTTGAACCACATGCTTCACCGATAAAGTTGAAAATGTATTAAGAAAAATTGACAGGTTGTAGTAGCTTGATGTGCTGTCGTCTGTACATGTGTATGTCGCCTCAGGGTACTAGGCCGTGCTTAATATAGGGCTAGTCCATTTAACGCTGTTAGAACAACGCTTCTTCAGTTTTACGCATAAATTTATTTTATGCCACGTAATTAGACATTACAATCCTATGTTTATATTTTATATTTATTTCAGGTTTTATTGCGAATGTAATATTTTATCACATGTTCCTAGGAAGCTAGATTATTATCCAGAAAATTTGTCCAAGCTGTTTTCTACACAAATCAATCTAATCTACACAAATATTTTTTATTAGAGTTTACGTATCTCAAAGTTGCAATAGAATTCAACTGCGAGTAGAGAGAGTAGGGTAGATTACTATAAACATTCATCCTCCCTTAATCCGAAGTCAACTGACAAGTTCGCACGAAACTTCCTGGTTCTTTAGAAATAAAAACTAAACATCATAACCTTCAAATAAGATGAATTCCTTATGCAAATAACCAACTTCCCACGGGCTGACAACATTTGCATACCCAAAGGGTTGATAGTCCCTAAAAATTTAGCATAAAATATGCTAATCTCAAAATACCGCGAGTAATTATGCGAGATTTGACAGCTGCCGACTTTTTATTCGAATTATTCAAAGATGGCTACCGTATCAGGTGGGCAACCTTGGGAGTCCAGATTTGGTGGCAAATTTTTACGTTATGGGACCACATGGCGGTTTCTGAATTTAATTATTATGTTGTCAACTTTTATACATTAAATATTAATAATACGACATTTAACAAGAAAGAAGTTATGGAGATTTTTTTAATGTGTTTTTTTATCTATGCTTCATTTAAATACTAATTAATAGAATTAGGTAAGCAAATAATAAATATTTTATTTCAGCCACCAAAACTAGAATAAAAGCAGTTTTACTACCAAGAACAAAGAGAGAAGACGTCTCGAAGTTTCTCGAAGTTTCTGGAAGTTTCTACATACTGGTGAATGCCACTAGCGAGGTATAGAGTTCCTACGTATTCTTCCACTGTAGGAACTTCATACCGTGCTCTTGGGTTGGCCAATTTTCTCCGATTCTTCTCTATCGCGCCTTTCAAGAAGACACAAGAAGATTTCAAAGAAGATTTATACTTGATGAAGAAAAGCTGAAGAATTCTCTGTAAATTTGAGTGTTAATTTTGTATTTCTTTTTTAATTGTATGATATATGTATTTAAAATACTGAGTACCCTGCTTACTTTTGTAATTTTATCTGTAATAATCTAATTGTGTTCATTGTTCCTACAAACGCCAGCACATCAAGTTACTACAATCTGTAAAATTCCCTTACTAGATTTTCAACTTTATCGCTGAAGCTTATGGTTAAAAGTTGATTGGGAAAATTTGACAGTCTCGGATAGCTTGATGTGGTGGCGTTTGTACCTGTAAGCTATTTGGATTTCACATGATGTATTATTCTTATGCTGAATGATCTTTTTTATGACCAACACTACTCTTAATCATTTTTCTATATTTGTAAGTAGGTATCTTAATCTTATTGAAACTATTCTATCAGTTTAAATAAATACCAGATGTCGCTTCTAGCTAGCTTCCGAATGCCGTAGGAACAACTTCGCAAACCCGAAACAAAAAGCCTTTCCCGACAAATGATCTAGCCGACACTGAATCAAATCGGAGTAGAAAGCTCACTTAAAAAAAAAACATGATTATTTATTTTCTTTTACTGTTGGGAAGCGAACCCAAAACAAAACATTTCGAATACCCCTCCCTATAATCTATATTTACAGAAAAGGACAGTACGGGACATATGTACGTGATGTAAATAATTTCGGTTTTCCTAAATATTGACCAAATGAGGTTCACTTAGGGAAATAAACATCAAATAACAATGATATATCTATTTATGTACAACTTACAGGAAATTGGTACATTAAATGTTTATATTAGCAAGGAATAACAGCTAACTGGGGATTAGCTAGTAGAGATTATTTAGTTAGGTATATACATATACATACGTACATAATGGTATCCAGAGCGATTGTCGGCCACGCCGGGAGAACAACTGTTCTCCTTTAGGATCTCAACCACGCCGGACTGCCGAGCTGATGGTCCCATGTTCGATTCCCGGCGGGGTTGACACTTGTATGATGAGCATGCTTGTTGGTTGTGGTCTGGGTGTTATAATATAAATAATAATATGTATTTATAATTATATATGTGTAATGTATATGGAGTGTATCAGTTGCGTTGGCACCCATTACACAAGCTAATCGATAGCTTACCATGGGGCTAACCGACCGTGTGCGAAAAAGGTGTCCCGATAATTACTCAAGTAGTTTCCTTCTGCGCAGGACATATTACAGTGTTCATATATGTAGGTGCACTCTCTAATCCTTCACTCTCCTACACCGATCGGACGGCAATCCACACTGCCTGACAAACGTCAGGTGCAGGGCCGACATTTACGTGCTCTACAATGTACATATTTATCTCTCACTCACTTCCAACGATTCCAGTCCGTCCTGGAAGTAGAATCTGAGACCGCGTGTACAGCGATCACGATATGGGACTACGAGACCCACAATACAGACATTTATACACCTAGGCTTAAGTCATAAAATGTCTTACGAGTTTAATATTTACCTGTAAGTACCAAAAATTAACAGGGATGCTAATAAAAAAAACTACAACCTGGTTATCCAAGAACACTTCGAAAATACATGGGAATAAATTATTTTTATTTGTAACAAATCAATCATCATCATCGTCATCACCCTTGCCTCATCTAGCGTCATCTTACATACTGTACTCATTCCAGAGCCCTATCATCTTTCATACAATCCATCCATCGGTGGCGTAAATAAATTATAACGTTTAAAATTGTTTTATTTCTATAACCTTTCCAGCTAATCTCCTACAATAACGTGGGCCTAAGGATCTTAACAAGAAGAAGCGTATATGTATAAGCGCTTCATTGCCGATTTATAACGTAGGCTTAAACCATTGTTTTTTTTTTTTGTAGTTAACGTTGAATTTGAAGTTCTTTCGGCATTTTTCTAAATAATCCTACTACCATTATAAAGGCGAAAGTTTGTAAGTATGGATGTATGGATGTTTGTTACTCTTTCACGTAAAAACTACTGAATGGATTTGAATGAAACTTTACCACAATAATATAGCTTATACATCAGAATAACACATAGACTACTTTTTGTCGCGAAAACCGACATCCACGCGAGCGGAGCCGCGGGCGACCGCTAGTAGGTTATACTTTTAAAAAGTATACATGTAAGTGATATATTTCTCTTCTTTTTATTTATATCTGACAACTAGTAACTGTATGTGCAATCAAAGGAGAATTAGTTAACAAGGTAAAGGGAGGGAACCTAAATTAAAACGGGAACTACAGCTAATACGCTACTTAGATCAATCTAAACTGCAGTATCTTACTGATCTACCTAGCCTAGTTAGTCCTCGACTATTATAACCAAGTACAGCTGAATAACACGTGTTTAACTTGAAGCGACTGCCTATCTGACCACTTCATGTGGTAGTTACACTTACAACACGAAACCCCTTGGCTATCAGACTTTTTGGCTACTGACTACCCGCAACGACTGCCAAAGATGTTCAAATGACAGCCGGAATCTGTACACAAATTGTGCCTAGCTATTTGACGCCTCACACATGCGCAGAAATATTTAGTAAATATTTTTTTACTATTGTAAAGTCAATAGTAGTCTCTGAACAAACAAAGCTTCTCTATAAGATTTTTACGAATAAATGCGCAAGGAGTAAATTGTTTAATTTTAGAAATATAAAGCCAAGATTTACGCTTTTACCCAACTTCCGCAGACCCTACTGCGTACCTAATGGTAGGTAACTAAAAATAACTTTGGCGTACAAATTAATACTGTGAATTAAGTAACGTGAGTAGTCTAAGATTCTCGCGTCCAATCTATTTTTTAGCGTTTAATCTATAAAATAAAATTTAAAGTATAATGCTAAGAATAGAATAGAATGGAATAATAGAATACTCTCTTCAAGTTATTGTAGGTCACATCTCTAAATATCCATTTACGACCACAGACAATAATTTATTCAATTAAAGAAAAAAGAACTCCATTTTTAAACTACCTAGATTTTAAAAGCGATTGGTGTATGATGACACTATCGAGTCTAGACACATCAGTCTATTTTTAATTTACTTTTTATGCATGAAACTAAAATAGAGAAGAGAAAAAAGATATATGTATATGGCTATCGACATTGAATACCTAAAGCTATTTTAATTCAATAAAACTTAGTTATGTGGCGTTCATTGTAATAAAAAACGTTTTTTTTTTACGTCAAGACGAAGTTTTAGTCAGAAAACAAAATACGAAATTTAAAAATAGTTTATTTAGCTTTGTATTATATATTCGTATGTTAATTAGTTATTTAGCTTTGCTTTTAATTCGTTTAATAAAATAGAATGGAAATGCTTTTATTTCTTACTTTTTATAATAATAAAAAAAAGAATGTGAAATAATTTTCAATTAAATTTCTTACTAAAGTTACTGCAACAGAAGAGTCAAAAAATTCCAGTATATTTAAATCGGTTGTAAAAAGAAGGATATTTTTTTTTCATTGTAAATATGATGACTATCAAGCATAATAAGTTATTTTAACAAAAAAATCCCAAAACGTAAATGTAGATAAAAAAATATAAAAAGGTAACTTTTGCATGCGGCTTCGCCAGACTGCGCTCAAAACGCTTACTTAAAAAAAAAAACATGATTATATTTTTCTTTTTTTAAAACCAGTTGCTATCAGTTAGTAAATTACTATTATTACGAAAGTAACATACCCCTACCTACATACATATATTTCACCGACCCCGCTTACAAAATATAATATACAATATTAACAAAAATCACTACAATAAGTAAGCCATAGACAAAGTGAAGTTCTATGTTCAAGTAAAAAGGTTCTTAATAAAAAAAAGTATAACTGAAGCGTGTTATCTTTACCCAAGAATTCACTTTTCGAACAATCCCGCATACGTTTACCGTGAAAGGTGGTAAAAGGTATTTTTTTTTCATAATTTTACTGTTTTTTTCCTATAAATTGTTGTAGTTATTGGTTTTCATCACGATATGTATTTGAGGTATTTATGCTTACAATTATGTGTGAACGAGTATTGGTCAGGCTATGTTTCGTCATTACTGAGTTTTTATTTTTCAAAGGAATTATTAAGTAAATGCGCGTACGCCCACTGTTGATTTTGTGGTCATTATGTGATTATTTTTTGACGTAATTATACCAACGAATTTTTGGTTAAGACATTTTTGAACGTAATCATTTACGATTGTTCGACGTTTAAATAAGATATTAACTATAGACTTGATGAAATTTTAAATTTTCCTCATGGGAAGCGCTGCTGTCTAGTCATTAGTAAGCTTAGTGTTTGGTTCAATACCTAGGTCAAGAAATTAGATAAGTTCTTGTCTTTGAACTTCTGCGTATTAGCCTTGAGTCAGAATACCACTTTAAAAATGTTGCTACATTTAAAATATTGTAAAAGGCTTGTCCACTTAAAAACCAGTAAAATCTCAATAAAATTTTAATACATAATATCTAAATTCCAAAGCGACTTTACTATCTAAATCGTGGTATAATATCTTCGGATCAACATTAACTATTGTGTAGTTTCATTATCACATCTACGGGACCCTAAATATACATGGTGACCAAAACTGGTCGGGTTCAACGGTCTCTACTCATTAGTTTTTGATCACACCCTCATAAACAACTTAACATCATATATCCCACATGTGTTACACGCCATTTTAGACTTTATCTCGATGACAGAAAGGTGAATTTAGAATGGCGTGCTTGCTGAAGATTTTTTTACCACTCCGTGTACAACTGGTTTTCTACTTTTGGACGTTTGAAATGATAAAATTCCTCTTTTGAGCACCTATAGATTAGGAAATTCTCAACTATAAGTTAGAAATGTTTATAGGGCCGGCTCGGAGCCGGTTTTTTTTTTTTAGATAATTTCGTCTGAATGTTAAAATGGTTAGTATTTTAGTATGCTTATATCGTAAATGTTCGTGAAAGAATGTCGGCTTCGTTTCCATTTGCATTCAATTGATTTCAAATTAAATATTCTACAGTGAAAACAATTGAGTTTGGCAATTTACGATACTCTTTTGTTTGTTAATCATCGCGTTTAGAGAAACGTTTTGTGGTGAGTCATGGCGCAACTGACGAATGGCTACCAGAATATCAAATATAGTTTTTATAACATGTTCCGACGTTTTGCTTGATAAAATATACTTCACATATTATGTAGAATAATGCTTCATTTTGACACTATAAAATTATTCTCTGATTTATTATTGCTCTAGGTACCTACTAAAATTCTTCGCTTTAGTTTAACTTCGCACTTAATTGTGACTATCTTTGTCACGCAGTATTACTTTCCACTGTAACACTATTTGCTTCGAATCTTACAGAGACGCCAGCACTTCAAGCTACCACAATCTGTCAAATTTCTTTAATAGATTTTCAACTTTATCGCTGAAGCATATCGTTCAAAGTTGATTGGGAAAATTTTACAGTTATGGGTAGCTTGATGTGCTGTCCTCTGTACCTTGGTCCAACAATTGAAGAACATTTTGACACAATGATTATATCGATGCTCCCTTAGTCATCACGTCAAAAAATGTTTTGATTCCATTCATAAAAAAAATTAAGATTAAAAGAGATACTCTCTTTTGGAAAGTCGGTTAAAAAGGCGTCTTTGACGTGTAAAACAATGTAGCCAGAAACTGTTAAGTTTTTTTTATATGAACAAAGAATAATAATTAACCTTCGCTATCTGAATAGTACGTAATAACTTAGTTCACCATACGTTAAAAGGAAGTTGCATACAATAATGTATTCGTGTAATCATCGAAATGCATTGCACTGCGCCTCGGCTTCGCTCGCTGATTGCATAATGAACAATCACGAGACGGACTGAGGAAAATATTATAATAACTATGTTATATATAATATTTTATAAGTATGTTATACATATATGTAAATGATGATAATGGCATCCAGGCCGATTGTCGGCTACGGCGGCCGTTCTCTTTTTATGGAGATCAGCCAGCTGCGCAGGACATATTATAATGCACAAGCATTCGTGCAGACACAGGTGCATTCTCTATTCCCTCACTCTCATAATCCGATGGGACGGCAATCCGATACGACCGGAGAGAGATCAGGCGCAGGACCGACATTTACGTGCTCTCCGATGCACGGGTGAATCAATCACCAACTTCCAGACTCCAGGCTGCTTTATGAAAGTTTCTCAAAACCCACAAAGCGATTTCGGCCCGACCCGGGATTTGAACCCGAGACCCCGTGCACAGCAGTCGCGCCTTGCGACCACTAAACCAACGAGACAGTCAGAATATATAATACATTATGTAAATAATATGCTATACAATAATTTCAACTTCAACGCACTAACTATCATCTAACTATCATCGAGCTACCTATGAAACTGATTTTCCCAATCAACTTTGAACCATATGCTTCAGCGATAAATTTGAAAATCCACTAAGAAAATTCGACAGATTGTAGTAGCTCGATGAGCTGGCGTCTGTACATACCTAAAATTTTAAGAATTGCTATCAGTTATTCAGGGTTTCCATAATCAGATTATCAAACAAAAAATAATTGATAGTGTTAAATGTCGTAGATAAATATGTGCTAATGAACATAAGGCCACATCGAGAACGTACAAGTTGAAAACCTCCTTCTTTTTGGGATGTCGGTTAAAATAAAACAAGAATGGACTCACTAAAACTTTTATTGGCACTTCAATCCGACACTGATAGTCACTTGCAACGTTTCAAATGCATCATCCTCAAAAATTTGTTCTGGTAGTACACTGGGACCTTCGACACTTTCGGTACGCCTCCTTCCAAAGTTGTTGGGGCCTAGGGAACAGGGTTCAGTGATTAAGCACCACCCACTTGCAAGGCACGCAAGTGGAGAGCGCGTAGGTACTGTGTTGGCGTGACTGCATTGTGCAGGGAACAAAATGAGCTTGTTAGTCAAATGTAAATTTCGATGGGACAGATTTAATTATTTGACACAATGACTCGTTTAGATCAGAATGTGTAAGATAGTTAGTTATATATATGAAGCTAAAGTTACGCTTATAATTTAACAATATAGAAGAAGGTAATAACATCGTAGAGGCGAAAGCATAAAAAATTCAAACTTTGGTACAACATAGCGTGTGTACAACACTCGTATGTAATCAGTAAAACACTATATTTGTCTAGCAATTTAGCTGAGTTAGCACCAACACGCTACAAGTTAAAGTAATCACGCTAATGTACAGTTGAAATTGAACCTTGTCTCCTATGCTATAGAACACTGATTCGGGTATTGCGAACGAACAGAAACCATTTCTTTGGCTGACTTCCTGCAGCACGCGGGGATCATCTCGCACATCGGCTGGTGTACACAGTCGGGGATGGCGTCGAACGGTATGTAACTGTCGCACACTTTCGCCAGACACCTTGGGATCATGATACATGGTGGCTCATGTCTGCAGACCATCTTATTCTTTGGCCGCACTTGAGTACCCGCCTCCTCTTTAGCCGTCAAAATAATGTAGTTCCTTGTACATATAGGCACTTCAGCACATTTAGGCTTATGCTCACATGATGTGATTGCTTGGTTCTGAACCTTCAGTTCCATCAAACAGAGAGGTACTTTCTCACACATCGGGACATGCACACAAGAGTTCTGCAGTTTTGGATCGTATTTAGGCTTACGGCAAGTTCTGACGACTTCACAAGGAGGGTAATGGTTGCATATGCTCTGTATAATTTTCTCTTTTTTCGCTTTAACTGGTTTCAATTCTATGAGCGGTTCTGAATCCTTATTACTGTAATTAGTACCGGTAGCCGTAGCTTGGAGTTGTTTCGGAGTCTCGACAGGTGATGCAAGGTATTGACAACTTTCATTGGCAGCCATGTGTGGTTTTTGTGTTTCTGTGTGTGATACCCAATACTGACAACTTTCGTTAGCAGTGTTAGGCTGTTTCTGGGTCTTAAAAGTAGATGTTTTATAACTCTCATGGGTTTGCTGTTTTGGAGTATCAAATGGCGAAACTTGGTACTGACAACTCTCATTTGTCATAATCTGTTGTTTCGGGTTCTCGAATGATTGCACGCGGTATTGACCGCTTTCATTAGATGAAGTATGCTGATTCGGGATCTCAAGTGGTGACGACCGATAGTGAAATTTTTCATTTGTAGGAATCTGCTGTTTCGGCGTGTCATATGATGGCACCCGGTATTGGCAACTCTCATTCGTCATATTCTGCTGTTTCGGGATCTCAAAAGTTGACACTCGATACTGGCAACTCTCGTTAGTAGCAACATTCTGTTTCCGCAGATCGTTTCCAATTCGATATTGAAAACTATCGTCTGCAACCATTATTTCTTCTTTTAATTTTTCTGGAATTTGATACTGGCAACTCTCACTTAATTTGTCGTTCTCAAAATAGTTTTCCTTCGTTGGAGGTAGATATTGGCAACTCTCATCCATAATCAGACCCTGCTGCTTGTCTATTGTTGGCATACAATATTGAGCACTTTTTTGTCTCTTAGAGACTTGTGTTTGCATTGGCTGGAAACCAGACTTGTTGCTGTTAACAGTTGTAGCTATTGGATACATATTCATAGTTATTTCTTCTTTAGGAGGCGGCAGATTGAGGCACCCGTTAATCAAAACACACGGAGGATTATGAATACATAGAATTTCACCATTGTACTTCTGTGTTAAATTACTTGTGATTTCATCGTGTGGGACCTGGCACGGTCGCGGTACTTGGGGAATTATAGGGCTTGTAGACTTTGGCACTGTTGGAGGTGGGGGCGGCGGTGGCGGTGGTGGCCCTTGTTTTTTCTGATAACATTTACATTGAACTTTCTCTGGCGATTTTGTTTTTTTGACTGGAGGTGCAACAGGAGGCGGCGGCGGTTGAATTTTATCATTGACATTTGGAGGAGTAGCTTGTGGAAGGGAGGCACAACAGGAGCATGACTCTTGTTTAACTGGGTTATAAAAAGCTTGTTGAGGATTCATATTTTGCTGATTGCCACCCTTTTCGCAAGATTGTGCGCAACAATGGGAAAAACCTGCGATAGTTGTGTTACATCTACACGACTTCGCCGAGTTACTTTGATATTTCATATTCATTTTATTGAAGAGACATTCCCAAAAACCTGAACACGTGGCTGGTACTTCAGAACTTACACAATCAGAAGGTAATGGTGTCCTCTGATACTGGTAAGGATTTGTGAATATTTGATATGGAGAGCTCCGAACCAGTTTCGAAGGGCACTGTTGTTCTATATTACATTTTAGGTCTGATTCTCCATAACTTTGAGAATTATCTGTGTTCATATCAGACTTTGGAACGGAGCTAGTTTTGTTACGCTTTGGCGTATTCTTCTTAATGAACCTTCTGTTTCTACTGTCCTCCGAAGATGATGTCAAACTGTAGCTCAAATTAGAATTTTCGTTTTCGACCGATAACGGTTCTCGTACAATTTTTGTGTGTTGAACCGGAGTCGACTTGGTATGAACGTTTCCTTCAACGGCATAAACAGGTTGGACGGCGTAGCATGGCTGTCTTCTATTAAATTTCCTTATTTTGTGTTCGCAGTTGACGCTGGCCTGACAACCGTTATCTATGTTTACGTTTTCAGCTTGGTTTTCCTTTATAATTGACATTTGTTTAACATTATTACTCGACCGTCCGAACATGCTAGATAGACATGGTATTACTTTGTGTCGTATCAACGAACGTTTAGATTTTATTGTTTCTATTTGATCCCCGCTGTCTAGAGTTTTGCATTTTCTGTTTTTGTAGGATTTTCGTACTTTAATTTCGCCTATTGTTTCTCCGTGTTGATTGAATGTTGTTTGCGTTTCCCACATTTCTTTAGATGTGTCCTCAGAGACTACATAATCCCGGCTATTGCATGTTTGTATGTGGTGATTCCGTTTGGGGTACGAGTATAGTTTTTTCATGTGGAATTTTTGTTTAGCCTTCTTGTTCGTGATGTCGGGGCTGTATGTGCCTTCAAAATCGGAACTGTCTGAATGTATCTCTAACTTAGAATCATAGGTCCGTATGAAACTGCTCGAAACATTGCACATTGTTTTTTTTCTTCATCACTTGCCAAGGCACTGACATTGCGAACCACTTTCTACGCCTACGATGAGAGAATATTAATAAATTATACCGTCACATGATTTTTTATTATATTTACGTAAAATTTTATCAATATTTTGTCCGAATTTAATAGAACTTGTCATTATTATTTTTCTGTATGTATCTGTCATGAAGATTATTCACAAAACTTCTTTCAACGAAAGAGGTCGAACGTAGGAGGTGATATGAACCAAAAAAATAGTATTTAGACTTTTTTTAATTACAAGGTAAAACTACTAATTTACATCGTCAGATTCTACATTCTTTAAATAAGCAAAACTATAGTAAATTTTAAACCGACCAGATTTTAATCACATCACAGAAACACCGTACAGAAAGTTCTCAAAAGGATTCCTCGCATTATTTCTACGGTAAAAAGGCCGGTATTTTTTGTAGGGAACAGGCCACAAGGGCTAAAACAAAGAACCCGATGTTGTATGGTATTAAATGGCGTATTAACAGAGGTGATACGTCATAGTTCAGAGTTACGTTGCACGAACGCCTGTTGTATAACGCGCGGAACATTTTGATACTTGTTAGAAGGGTAGATATTTCTAAAGTTCTAGAGTAAGTAGTTCTATGGAAAAAAATGTTGTTGTTGTTTATATAATATAAACCATGACGCTGAAATTAAAAAAAAATGTATGTACTAATAAAAAGGTATAAGATATGATATAAGATATGAAAAAAAAGTTTAAAAATTTACTTAGATTGATAAATAATTCATCAATAGTAAAAACCAGGATACAAAACTAAAAAAAAATAGTTACGTTATGGATAAAAAAATACAATTTCTTTTGATAAACATGAAGTTGTTATTTTGTAGAAACTTCACAAGTACAAGACAGTAAGAAAATAATTACAAAATGGTTTGTCTGTCCATCCTTACGACTCCCGGTTTGTGCTACCAAATACAGGCTAGGCAGTTAACATGATGCGATGATCAATTGAGGCAAAACATTGAGAAAACATGAACCATAAATATAAACAAAAATAGATATCATTAAAGAATCCTTTTATCCAGAATAGTAACCACATTAGAGTATATTTCAACCTATTGAACTACTAAAACAACCTCACTATATCCATTAAAATCGAAGACAAAAGAAAAACTATATTTTTTCTTATTCCATTATATCGATTCAACAATCAAGATTGTTCAACCGCGCTATCTGACGTCACACTATGAATTAAAAATAGAGGAACTGAATAACAAAAAAAAAATGGAGTTGAATGCCGGTGCTCGTAGGTACCTCCGTAATGAATCGAAAGGGTTAGCTCGGTATAATAGGGGTGCGGCCCTGCGTAATCATAGGTGATCTAGCAACGGCTGCTTCATTGTTTAATAGACGACAGCAACCGGTTGCGGGGATCAAATTTGAATAAAATTGCCTCTGATGGTAGCGGTTTGTGCTTAATTTTTCGAGTGGTACGAGAAATGGTTGTCTCTTTAGAATTTTGTTCTCAGTTTTTTGTGCTATTTTTAGTTTTAACTTGTACAATATATTTTGCTATTTTTATTTTAACTCGACTTGTATGTGTTTAACATGCTATTTTAATATTTTTTAATAAATTAATAGAATTAGGAAAAGGCTCGGGAGATGATGAAATTAATAGAATTAGAGGTCACATAGGCAGTCGCTAAATCCGGTCAGACTGGAAGCCGACCCGAACATAGTTGGGAAAAGGCTCGGGAGACGATGACAAATTAATATAATTAGCAAATCTATTCTATTTAGAAGAAACTTGGAAGAAAATTGGTTCAGATTTAAAATTGTACAAATTACTAGAGTTTCTACCAACACTTTTAGTAAAACTACTTTTAAGTCTTGATAAACTGTTATTCTAACGGCGGATTCCAAAAAAACCTATCTATCCGTTTATTTGCTTACTTGATATAAGCATTTGACATTACTGTTATGGGGCTAATGTCAAAATTCAATCTGTAGAAAACAAATCTATGTTAATATTATAAAGCAGAAGGGCTTGTTTGGTTGAACGCGCTAATCTCAGGAACTACTGATCCGATTTGGAAAACTATTTCAGTGTTCGATAGCCCATTTATCGAGGAAGGCTATTGGCCATTATTTAAGGTACCTATAACATGAACACTAAAAGACTAGTACTCAACTGCAACCGGTTAAAACTGGAAGCCGAACCCAACATAGCATTGGAAAAGGCTAGGTAGATGACGATAAACACAAAGACATCCAAATATCTAATTTGACAATTGCATAAAAAATACTCAAATTTAAAGCAACCGTTGTGCAACTATCGCCGATTTCTTTTATAATAGTCACCTTTTTGTTTTAACCGACTAAATTAAAAATGTAACGGCTATTTAGTTTGGGGTAGTTGGTGAGATTAAACCATTATAAAAAACCTTCTCAATTGTGAGTTGCTTTGTTTTATATCAAAGTACATATTATATTGAGAATAAAATAATGGAATTTATAATTGGTCCGTGAAATAATTTTATAGTCTTTGGGGATTGCGTGTAATAAGGCTTAAAAGTTATGGTGGCCTAGTAGTTAAATAACCCGCGTATCCAGTACGAGTGTGCGGGTTCGATACCAGGTCTGTCAAGTACCAGTATAACTTTAGGTTATAGGTATATCCTTTCCATATTTATCTTGGTCACCAGTGAATGATTAAGGGTGAAGGAAATCTGGACTTTAAAGTCTAGAATCACCTATGCGACATTGAGCAAGCGTGGTGATTAACAGTGTCATCAATATCATAGCCCAGCAGTGGCACATGATATTGATAAAACTTATTAAGTATTTAATTATTAAAAAATATATATTCCTATCTTTCTAGTTTGAATAGAGTTCCTATGTTTCTAAAAAAATATTCTGTGCTGTTTATACATATGTTTTTCAAGACCCAATTTTTTCCTTAATCTAAAACCTAATTATTATATTACTATACAAAAAGTAATAAGAAACCATTGCCTTGAAAAAAAAACATCCCGGGATTTTTATCCGCGCCATTATTTCCCGGGCAATCACATCACTATTCGTCACTAACCCTTCACAACGTACTATAAGTTACAAACAAGTAGAACACATGTTTACCAAAACAACATGTTATTATGACCAAACTACACCAGATTTCGTACAATTTCAATTTTGTTTTTAACCAAAGCTCCCCCGCAAGGAACTCCGTTGTTCCACCAAATAAATATTCTGACAATCTATGGTTTTCTTTAAAAAAACAATCCATTTATTCGATTTTGTGTTTTAGTTGTGAAGAAATAAGGTTGCTTTAGCATTGTATGCTTATTGAGTTAGTAATTTTTATTGACAATCGTTCTAATATTATTAGCGCGAAAGTTTGTAAGTATGTATGATTTGATGTTTGTTTGTTTGTTTGTTACTCTTTTCCGCTTTAACTCTGAATGTATGTATATTGAGGAAACTTAACAGTTATATTGTAGCTTATATATCAGAATAACATATACGCTTCTCTTTCTATATGTGCGGGAAGTATTTTCCTCGGGGCGCGGGAGAAACCACGGGCGAATACTAGGTAGTGCGTAATAATATCTATTGATAGCAAAGAGGTAGCATATATAAATAATAAAACCTATTTTTACAGCATAATTCACCATTTTAGGATGATTGTCAACGGCCGGCCTCATATAGTGGGAATATCTTTCTGAATCAATTTTTTTATGAAGAATCTAGGTTCGCGAAACACATTGCCTACGATTACATTAAAATAACTTACCCTGGGTCTCTTATAAATATTAATAAAGTTTTTTTTAATTATTATCATTGTTCACCTTACACATTCTAATTTTTAGAATGATGATAACATGGGTTCTGAATTCCGAACCTAAAATAAAAAATAACAATCTTTTGTCTACCTTTTTCTATGAGAGAACATCACATTCATACACACAGGTATAAGATTCATATGTATGTATATGTATTGAAGATAGAAGGAGATCTGACCATTCTTAAATTAAATATCTGAATTCAGAAATACATTCCAGTTGTATGACACCGGTTTAAAAGGAACAGTTCAACAAAAAAGTCGCTCACGTTTTTTTAAAAAACTACCATAAATTCAATTTACAAAATGTCTTGAAACTAAAGATGTTTTTTTCGTAAATTATGAAGCTATCAAGTGCGTATGGCCGTATGTTTTCAGCAAAAAGGTTAATGTCTTCAATAAATTCGCTTTATGAGCAGTTCTGATCTCAAAACGTTGTTGACATCATATCGTTTACTTCGCAGGCATACAGGCATTTAATATAAAGAGTCAAGCTAATATATTCATAGGCTATTAGTCAAGACACACCTCCGAAATGAAGTTGTATTAATAACCTATTTGACGCCAAACTTCCACTATCAATCACCCAATCTAAACTAGTTTAAAAAATTAAATGATAGCGCCATTTTTAAACAGAATTATAATAGCAAAATTATTCCTCGTCTCAAATTTCATTTTAAGGAACTAAAAAAAGAATAAAATATTTGAATACGCTTACTTCAAGATACTAACGCGTTCGAAATTCAACCGACGGAACGTCAATCTCGAATTTAATTTGATTGGTTGAATCCCCATGAGTATAGCCGAGGATCCCCGAAACGGGGGAAATCATGGAAAATAAAATTTTTATTGCATCATACGTGTGTACCATTATAACTTGAGCTGTGGGACCCTAGTGTTTGTATGGAGATTGTATGGGCTTGTTTGTGATGGTGGGGTCGAGGTAGGTTGGTTACTTGTGTAGGGGATGTGTGGGGTAACCAATCATGAGTCGATGTCGCGATTGATTGGCAAAGGGCGATTTGGCAAGCTCACCCCATGTGGGGGCTCCGTGATGTTTTTCGCCACATGTGGGGGAGGTACCGCCAGTTGTGTGTAGGTAAATATTTTTATTGCATGTTAACTTGTTACAGCTTTGCTGAATCGTGATGGTTTAAAGTGCGAAACGATTTTATGTGGTTCTAATGGCGATACATTAAATTGAAACGGTTGATATAAATTGTTAATAGATCAATAGGTATAGCGAATATTATCTATGCTTTTTTTTATTATATTTAAAAATACACCAACGCAATTCTGTCACCATCAACTGTTAAAATTTTGCAAAAAAAAAAACTGACTTAGCAACAAGTTGAAATAAAAAAAAATAGCAATTATCATAATAAGCCTGTTTAATAAATAAAAAAAGAATAACTCATAAGATTAAAATAATTGTAACGTTTTAAATGTAGAAACTGCTTGCTGTTTATTATTAGTGTTATTTTAATATTTTAACTATTAAATGAATCAGTGCGCCATATTTAGTGGGCAGATTAACATAGATTTGTAAGTTAGATGTTTAGAGTTTTGTTTTTGTATAAATTAATTATTTTATTACGGGCCTTTGTTGATGCCGAGGCGAGGTAAAAATAGACATAGGTACTTTGACTAAAATTGGTAATGACTGGTAGATACTACGTCTGTATGCATGCTCAGTGCTTTTTTTTCGTGGCAAATCATCAAATGACCCCTCCGTGTGTCAGACTTTTACTGACTAAAACCCACTATGTTCTTTCTGGAGGTTCCCGTGTGCCAGGGCCGCGGTAACTCTATTGAACAACCCGCAGCTCTAGCAGATGCATGCTCAGTGCTCATAATTAAAACCCTTATTAAAGGCCTTTAAGGTTTTATTTCAAAAGCATAATTGTCATTAATTTCATGTCTCGGACAGTTTATTCGTTTATTCTATTTAATAATATTCTGACATCTGTCAAAATATTGTTCTAACTACGCATTTAAAAAAAACACACACATAGCATCTACTCCCGCAAATCCGCTTATGTAAAAATAAATAACAATATCGTAAAATAAAATTCAAAAGAAGAATAATCTTAACCCTAAACTAGCCAATCGATAAAAATGGTGTCGTAAATATAAATTTAATGATTTCACGGCAATAAAATAGGGGCACAGCATTGACAAACGCCATAAGATCACAGTTACAGGCATGACGCTACCGTTACGCTATAAAACCTTATTTAACCATAAAACGAAGAAAACCTATTAGGTTTTCGATTGTGATTTCCTATAAACACCTGTTTTATTGGAATTTTATTGTATACCTCGGGTTAGAAAGTTTAATATGTTCAGTCAAACTATTATTTTCGAGGTTAAAGATTAACTACCCACTGTCATTACGAACAATGAATTATGTTTCTATAAATACCTATATAAAATATTTGAGTACTCATAAAAAATATAGTTAAATATAAATACTGAATCATAGGAATAATGTAGGCATAAAATTCATACCTTTATCATTAAAATTTTGTCTGATTTAAATTATGTCTTTGTAATCCGCTCACTTCTTCACGATTCTCGTGGGACCAAGATACAAGAAGCCCGAAATTTTTACATTTGAAAAAAAAACGCAAATACACTGTCGATTAAATTTATTGTGTCAACCGCTACCTGAATTTATCTCTTTGAAAAATTTGCATAACCCTTTAAAAGCAACAAGTAGTTTGTAATACGTAGAAAGTCGAGGTGCATTCCAAGAATGTGTTGTGTATAAAATTGAATTTTAAATTTAAATGTGTATGCTGTAAAGGAGTATGGCGAGATTGCATGTAAAATGGGACCCACACAAAGAAGCCTCGTGCAGTATGGAAACGTGTAATTAGTTGTAGAACTAAATGAAACTAGTAAAAAAGCAAATGGGCAGTAAGTCGTAGAAGTTGGGAGAAATAAGATATTCAACTTAAAATATTGTAACCTGAAACGAATCTGAGAGGGCGTATTTAACAATATCACCCTTGTGTACAATCAGAATGTTCACTAAAAGTACAATAATGGTTCAGCATCTCTCTAGCCAAATATAGGTACCTTCTTCATCATCATCTGACCTCCTCAACCCAGTTACCCAATCAACTCGATACCCATTGGTATGAATGGTTGTCAGACTTTTCTGGCTTCTGACTCGTAACGACCCGTAGCGACGGCCAAAGATGTACCTGCTTAAAACCGCCGGGATCCACCAATATAATGTGACTTCCGAAACACGGAGGAACATGTCATCAATCCACGGATCGCCGAGGCAAGCGTTACTTAACCTTCTGATTGATTGACCCATGCATTGATCGATTGTTACTTAGCCACAAGCTCCTCTATTTTAAATAGATAAATAGGTACCTACTTATCCATTCACAATAAAAAAGCCAGGTACGGGAGCTAGGAACTACATATACCAACACCAACTTATTCAAGACGATGTAACATGTAATACTGTAAGCATAGACTATATTGATATAGCTTGGTAAATCCAGCAATAGCTTTGTTGAATAAAAAACTATATTTTAATGTATAAAAATCTTTAATGTTGTTTTTGATAAAAATAGGATTTATATATTTATTTATCTTCCTTATCACTAACATTACAGGACTTAACTTATCAATCCAATCTAGTGAGCCACTTTACTAATTAAAAAAAGACAAGATATACTAAATTAAAAATAACACAATAAAATACAATATTTTTACTAGTATAACCTATTGTATCTTATAAAATAATATATTCTTTGCGAGTTCATTAATTGCCACGAAAAAATATCTATACTGTTCTGGATTTCGTTAAAAGTGCGGATCGCTCCTGTGAGAGGAGTTTTAGCCAGTAGATTGGTCCTAACAGTAGTGGAGGGCGCCGGCGTCTCCACACGTAGCGTATGAATGCAGCAGGATAATTATACTACATACTGAATCTTATTAACCAACTTCTTCAAAAGGAGGTTCTCAATTCAGGTTCTCATCATATATTCGCCGAAATCTTCGTCTTAATATTTTTTTTATATGATAAGGTATGCTTTCGAGGTAGTCTAGATCTATTGATAAGCAGATGCTCTGTGCTACTCATGGTTTTGAAAATAGACCTACCACACCCAGCACACACATTACGATGGTCTACTTGTTGTCGGTTGCTATGTTCAGGATCTTGATTTGGGTTATGATTTATCAACTCCCAACAGGAATGACAGATAGAGTCATCCCCAATCATCTAAAATAATTATAAACATGCATTAAAAATTATCAAATCATTATCAGCCTTATTATCGTCTCACTGCCCACTGCTGGGCATAGGCTTCCTCTCACAAGGAGAGGGATTGAGGTTACACCAATTTAATATTATAATCATGTCAGTTGTTCATAATCAAGAATGAGATAACTTTGTTCATCTTGTGGATGACGTTTATTTATACTTTGAAGCACCATATGATAGAGGCCGACTCTTACAAGAGGAAACAAAACCAAGCCGCGGAATAGTTCTGAAGTAAATGAGCTTAAGTATCAATCGTATGTATTGGTACTACAATACTTACATCACGCTGTTATTATTGATCAATGCAACACGCGGATAAATTCATCTCTGAACTCTCTCTACTACCTGAACATTTTCGTCGGAAAATCGATGTCTCCATAAACGGTCAATGTGCTAACGCATTTTATCGGGTAACTAAGTCCAAACCACGTGCAAGTCATAATCCAAAGGTAAAAACGTTTTGCTAAGTCGGTATGTAGAATAATCAGTCTAAAAGTTGAGCCAAATCGTCAATAATCCGCAAAATCACACACAAAATAATGGATCTTAATGGATATCCTAGGTTAGCCGTTGAAAAAAAACAATTGAATAACACTTGCCTGTTGCCAGACAGTCGGTAGTGGTGTCAGCGTTAAAAATCAATTTGCAACTCCCAGACTCGTTTCTTAAAACCTAAAAAATCTTCACAAAGCGATTTTAGTCCGACCCGGGAATCAAATCATAGAACCCGTGTACAGCAGTCGCACTAGACTAATGAGGCAGTCGATACAAACAAAGTGACCTTATTGTTGTCAATAATGGAGTCGATCAGACAGTCGAGACGTTTAAAAATCATAAAGATTGGTTCAACCAAAAAGCCATTAATATGGTTAAGTTATCCTGCCAATATCGAAGTATTCATAGTGTTCAAAGTATGGAACACAGGAAAATAGATTCCATTATCAATTGACATTAAAACATTTAGAAGACACAAAAACTACTGCTGTCTATCTAATAACCTACCTACATACATCTATTAGATACCTCATTGATAATGAGTTTGATATTGATATGTAGAATTATTTGCAACAATTCACTGCATTCTTTGGCATTAAAAAAATCTTCAAAACTAAATGCTATCGAACTCATTAAGACATCTATATTTCTAGCAAAAAATCTATAAAATTATTTTTAATCTAACCTTATATCATGTCTTGAATCCATTGTATAACTTTTACTCAGAGCAACACCCGTGACGAAGGAAATAAGACTTATGGCCATGGGTGCGCACCCTTATGATATATGTAGATTCTCATTGTAAAGAAAATAAAAATTCTTGTCATACACCTCGAATTTTAACTCCCATTTCTCTTGGTGATTTTCATAAAATGGCAACAAAGAATACAATTAGTTTTGACTCTGTCATTCAGTTCATATTGACATTACCTACAACATCTCATTCTACGGTATCATAAATAATCGTTTTGATTATAACATTGTGCATTTTTATAATATATAAATTCACATAAAAAAAATGAAAATGCATTTTTAATATTAACTTTTGTATGTTTTTTTTTAATTTTACAATTTATATAAAAAAAATTACAGTTTTAAACCTCTGCAAATGTAAGATTATTAATCATTTAAAGAGTAGGTTGGAATGTTATATGCACAGGTTATATGAACGAGGTGCGTTCAATAACTGGAAAATGGCTTATTTTTAAGTAAATGAAAATATTTTCTAACTTTTAATACCGCCCTTGTAAAATCTTAATATTTTGTTATATATTCCTCTTATGAAGTCTTAATTATAGTAAACATGAACTTCATCAGTAACGTCCCTTCTTTAATGTGGTTCCAACAGCGCCCATCTCCTTTGCATAAAATATACCAGTAATCAATCGCTTCTCGATTCAGAGTTTGTATTGTGTTACATTTCTCACGTTAGTGGTACTGGCGTGGCGTATGCTAATTGTGTGAAGGGACTATTTTGAATTTAGAATAAATTTTATACAAATATTTCCCGCGTATTATTGACAAGTCGTACCTATTGATTAGACGTTTTTTCTTCTTAATGTGAAATGCTATTAAGAACTTTTTTGTAAATGAACCTTTTTCTAATTCTTTTTTGAAGGTGTCACTGATATAAATTGTAAATCTTGGTGCTTTATAAAGGTATATGTGTAAACTTAAAATAATAATTGTGAAAGGTGTTATTATTCGTCTTAACTAGAAGTTTACTGTATCTACTTTTACCATTGTAGGTACTATATTGTCAGCACTAAAGATATTTTTTGCAAACTAATTTAGAAATGAATGAATATTGTACTTTTGTGAATAACAGTTTGATGCCAAATAAAATAAAACAATTTCGAAGAGAAAGCGATGATTTGATAGGTACCTATAATTAATTTTATTTACATATACGCAATATTAACATTTTATATACATATATTAATGATTAATAAAGAAAAGATTAACCTAGGTTTTTCCCATTTAAGGCGGGAGAAATAAATAAATAATAATTTAATTATAATATTTAAATGGTCAATCACTTAGTTATATCAAACGAATACAAAGAAAACCAATTCAACTTTACATTAACAAACCAGAATGATAATTATTATTTTTTATTTCAATCTTACCTCCATTGACCATAGACAAAGACGCGAATGACATTTAAAAAAAACCTACAAAAAGACAAGTTTTGTTTCTACAAATGATTATTTATAGCCGTGTTAAAATAAATTCGTTATTTTTATAACTGGTATATAATTAATAAATCATATCAGAAATTTAAAAGGCATTGGCATTAATGGACAAAAAATATTGAATTCCATTCGTCTAAATCATAGTTTTGTCAGTTAGGAATACCGTTTTAACTGGCAATAATGACTTCCTATTGATTGAATATTATTGGGATGTTTTATGAAACTTCACAGCATTTTTTAATTTGTATGGAAATTCTTGAGCTTGATCGAAGATGGATAAAGAGGATGGTGACAGCTAACGGCTGAAATTAATAATCAGTTGTTTTGCTTACTAGAGATCGAGATTAAATATGGGCTAATATCAAAATTCAGTCTCTTCTCTAGTAAGCAAAACGGTGACGGATAGATAGGTTATTAATTGCGGCCGTAAGGAAACAATGGATGGATTATGTCAAAAACGCTATAACTGGAAAGAATGACACATGTGATAATAAATGACATCAGACAAAGAAATATGTAAAAATAGGATAGTTCCATAGTGATGACTTACGGCTGCGGAACGTGGTCTTTCACTATCGGCCTCATCTCAAAGCTCAAAGTCGCTCAACGAGTAATGGAGAGGGCTATGCTCGGTGTTTCGCTACGCGATCGAATCCGAAATGAGGAGAGCCGTAGACGAACTAAAGTCACCGATATAGCACACCGGATTAGCAAGCTGAAGTGGCAATGCGCAGGCCATATTGCTCGCAGGGCAGATGGCCGATGGGGTCGAAAAGGGCTAGAGTGGAGACCACGGACCAGCAAGCACAGCGTAGGACTTCCACCAACAAGATGGACAGACGACCTTATAAAGGTCGCCGGAAGACGCTGGATGCAGGTCGCTTCCATCCAATAGATATGTGCGGAGATCTAAAGGGGAGGCCTATGTTCAACAGTGGACGTCCCATGGCTGAGATGACGATGAGAATAGTTGTATGGAATTTGACGTTTATTTACTCATTAAACTGAAAATAATCATATTTCATATAAAAAATGAAGATGATTTATTGATTCATAATTATGTTTAATTAAATAAAATTAACACGAAACTATTTTTTGATCATATTTAGATCAACAAAATTATTGAAATATGCGTACCTGTACCGTCACTTTTTTTGCTTCATCATCGTGACTAGTTATTTAATAAAATATTATTCATAACTAATAATTTTATGAGTAGGCATAATTACCTATGGCAAGATTTTTTTGCGTTCCTTATTGGAAAAAAATATTTTGATTCCAATTACTGTAAAAAAAAAACTGAGGTACCTATCTAGAATTCTGAATCTGAAATAATTAAGCCTAGTCATTATCAAGCGAGGAATAGAAAATAAAATAAATAAATAAGAAAAGGGTAATGTTTTTAATTAAGTTGTAACTATTATGTACCTACATAGTGTGTACCTATGTGCAAAGTATAATGTAGTTTATCAGTTGTGTTAACACCCATAACACAAGCTTATAAATACCTTACCTTAGGTCTAATCGACCGTGTGTGAAAGGTGTCCCGACTTTTTAGCACTCGCTTCCGCCAGCGGTTTCACCCGCGTGCAGTAGGAACAGCTCCACATACCCCTATAAAAAGAAGCCCATAGCCTTCCTCGATAACCCCACTGGAAAGCCCGGTTAAGCAGTACATGGCCTCCTAGGCTGAACTGCAAGAGGTCATAACAAAAAAAAAAAAGATTCCTCGATAAATGGGGTATCTAACACTGGAAGAATTTTTCAAATTGGACCAGAAGGTCCTGAGATTAGTGAAAAGAAACCAACTCTTCTGCTTAATAATATTAGTATAGATTATTGTCTTTCTAAAACTAATGAGGACCCATCACAAACAATTCGAGTACTATTTTCTCATATAAACAAGAAATATAATTCAACACTTACTATTATAAAAAATACTTAAAACTAATGAACTATAACTAGTAAATACATATATGTAACTAAAAAGCATCGAAAAACTCATCCCCATCGCTGTCTACTGGGAGCGTGCCCAAGAGGCTGGCAGCATTGCCACGTTGTATGGCAATGCTAATTCTCTGACCTAAGTAATAGCCTTTATAATAGAAATATAATTTAAATAATTTTCATAAAGAAAGGTTTTATATGACCCTCCTGTCAGTCTATGCTTTCCAATAACAATAAATTGTTTTAAAAAAATAATGCTAGCTCGTATAAATAAATTAAATGTTCTAAACATGAGGTTTTCGCTTGGGATGTAGTAAATCTTGTCAAAATGTAGGATCAGGTCTCTATGCTAGCGAGTTTTATCACTAAACTTTATTTTATTGATTTAATTTTTTATGTACAGTCGCCAGCACATCAAGTTACAGTGTGATGAGGTATCCTCTTAAAGTTCAATTGCAAATTAATAACTTTAATTTATCCGTGTACGTTTTCAGACGCCAGCACATCAACCTGTCAAAATTTCTTCAAAAGATTTTCAATCTTATCACAATATCGAAAGGTTCTAAATCTAATGGTAAAATCTGACAGATTCGGATTGGTTGGCCTGCTAGTTTCTAGACATTTCTACATTATATCAATTGCCAAAAATAACAAATTCAAACTGAATCTATTCAATACTTGAAAACCGCTTACCGCTTCTCAACCCGTTCACAACCGCACCGGTCTCACCGACCAATAATTTTTAATCTGAATGTTCACTAAATTTGAAAAAGTTGATGGCCAGAGAAACTAGGTAGAACCGGTCCGAACCGGTTATCCGGTATTGTAATAGCTTACACATTTATAAGGCGAAGTAATAGATGGTAATCATGGCTGTCTTAGCGTTATTACAGGGGTTTAATGAAGCCTGCAACAGATTTAGTAAAATGCTTGTAATTTTAGTATTTACATAATTTTATGGCTATAACATGTGTTTTTGAAAGAACTACATGTGTTTTTGTTATGTTATTAATTGTTTTATATGAAATGTTATTTTTTGTCTCTTTATTAAAAAGAGTGGGCAATAGGGATGTGGACAACTAGTCCAATTTAACACTTTTATAGAACTGTCAAAAACTGTTACTTTCTATGCAATTTTTAAGTATGACGTCGCCGATATTTTCACATCAAGCCGTATACTTATCTTGAATACATTATCAACAAAAATGTGAAAATATTTTTTGGTTCAAAACGATAAATTAAACTGACTTTATTTTAGGATGCTTTATAAAATGAATATGATAAAGCACTATTTTATTTTTGACGTATTCCACATCCCAATTTTAGTTCTAGCTTGATTTTATATAATTTTGAATAAAAAGCAGTTTTTATTAAACGACAGCCGAATTTATGCTCATGCTTAACAAATTGCTTCTCAAAAAAATACCGTAACTTTATAAAAAAAAAACAATAACTGAAATTATTATTGACACTATAAAAACCAGAAAAAACTAAGCACATATAAATTAATAAAGTAGTTGTCGAAAGCGTTATCTCATTGCAGATGTATTAAAGTTAAACAATTATAACAATGAACATTTGCTAATATGCAAATTGCATATTATATGCAACACAAAACACTCTAAACATAATGACATACCAATAAAAATCCAGAAAAAAAAGAGCAGATGTGATAGAAACAATAAAAAAATTAAAAAAAAAACTTTTTCTTTCTTTTTTGTTATAATGACATTTTTTTTTTGTTTTTGAGAAAAAAAAACCTAACCCTGTGCTACCATTTTTTCTTAATATTTTTAGAGTATCTAGAAAAAATCATGGGGTCATATTAACAAACGCATATGCAAATAAGGCCCGGAGAATTCGTGCACGCAATATTGTATTAAAAACAACTGCATTGTAAGGGTTAAAACTTAGGGGTCGCTATAGATGTGGTATGCGGATGAGTTTTTTTGCCTTTTCCGCAAAAAACTGTACTGGTTTTAACAACGTAATAATTTATAGTTGTGGTATTATATTATTACTTACGAAATTAAGTGTAGGACTGTTGTAATTTTAGAACACAACAATTTCATAACTAGGTATGTATCATACTTTTATCAAACAAAAAAGAAATGGCAACTATCTTAATTTTTGTCTCTTAATAATAATTTGAAAAAAAAAAATGTTCTGCTGAGATTTAAGAAATCTCAATGAAATCGTCTTATTAATTAAATATTTTTAGTCTCTTAAAGGGAACAGAAAAATAGCAGTTGCATCTAACTGCTATTTTTATATAGTATTGTAATCTATAAAGACAATAATACCTCCCATTAAACCCGTGGCAGATATTTTTTTAGCACCTTATATAGGGGGTTACAAAACTAGTGCACCATATTTTTATAGTACATGCTAAGGATCATGTTTACCACAAAAAAAGTTGAATGTCTTAGGGGTCAACGACCGAGCGCCTTCAATTTGGCGACTGTTATATTAAATTAAATTTAATAAAATATGTTGTCGTTTTCATGACTTTTTTTTGTTGTAAACACGATCCTTAGCATATACTAGATAACCTGTAAAAATATGGCGCACTAGTTTTGTTACACCTTATATATTTTCACTCTCGCACTCAGGATAAAAGACTTCATACGGTAACACACATCACATATCCACTATGAGGTAAAGCGTCATTAAAGATCAGTGCATAATAATGCACCCAGTGGCTTGGAGGTAGGGGAAACAGAGATCAAAGGACAGTGCTTATAATTTTTTTTCTATATTTTTTAAGCAGCTCATCATTTTTGTTGGAGTTGGTGTGTACAGACGCCAGCACATCAAGCTACCCGAAACTGTGAAATTATCCCAATCAATTTTGAACCATACCTATGCTACAGCGATAAAGTTGAAAACCTTTAAAGGAAATTTTATAGCTTGATGTGCTGGCGTCTGTACTTAATATACCATCAATTATTATACTATTAATTCTTTTGAACAACGGATAAATACTGGTATTGCAAATATGATTCCTAATAGAAAATAGGAGTTTACATCTTCATAAGATTCTCATTAGAGATTTGATGATTGAGACATGAGAGTGAGTTTAGTAAGATTTTTCGGTAACATACATATTTGAACAATGAAGACTCTGGATGTCTTGGATCATACAATTATAATATTTTATCGAATTTCGTATTTTTATCTGTTGAAAATTGTTCAGTTTTATGAGTACCTACATACATTAACCTCCCTATGGATGTATACGCCCTTTCTATCACACCTAGTATAAATTATTATATAAGTAAATTCTCAAAACGTTTGCATATATTAGGTTTCTGACTGTTTGCAGCGGTATTGTCCACTTTTCAATAGGACTTCCTAGCGCACTCGTATACAAATTTCTTTTCGGTTTAAAGATATTATATTTCTCATAAGAGCTTATAACTTTTAAAGGTACTTACCTACCTTTCTCCCGAGGCTGCAGGATTCTTTGCAAGAGGTACCACGGTCCCGGCTCTAGAGGGAACAAAAGTGGGTTTTAGTCTTTTTCAAAAGTTGGATACTCCCTCCAGCTGTGTGACAGCGGAATTGGTAATTTGACTTGGCTTGACACGCTGCCAAAAAATGAAACCTATGGTATTCCTCAATGAATAGGCTACCGAAGGAATAACGGTTAGGAAGAATATTTATGCTTGGATGCAAGATGCAACGCAACACCACCCTCCCGCCCATGTACAGACGCCAGCACATCAACCTACATTAATCTGTCAAATTTATTTTATAGATTTTCAACATTATCACAATACCGGAATGTTAATTTTCGATTGGTCAAACAACCTGCTGGCATCTGTACATATGTAAAGGAAGGAAAGGTATCACCCTCATGCACCTGCATGCAAGGAGACAAGGAAGCAAAGTAACGCCTGATTCAATAATTTACTTACCGAAGGAAATAACCCAAGTCTTCATCTTTATAGAACTAGAATGTTCTTAATTGCTAAAACAACCCATCACACAAACAAGGATACAGAAGTATTTCGCTTGCTCATAACTCAAGCCCTTGACCTTTGGATTCATCATCACTCAATCCAATGATTGCTCAACTCAATTACGGATTTAAGTTACAATTCATCAGTTCTGTGATTCACAGTTCATCGGAACACTACTAATAATTTGCTTCCAATGACAGTAAACGGATCTTAAAGAATTGATATAAGGAAAATAGCTTATATTAGACTAGCTTTCGCCAGCGGTTGCGCTTGCGTTTGTTGGGAATTTCTCCGCGGACGAAAGTAGCCTATGGACAGGGACTTCCTAAATAAATAGGCTTACTAACACTGAAATAATGTTTTAAATCGGACCAGTGGTTTCTAAGATAAGCGCGTTCAAACAAACTATCTCTTGGTGATGATGAGCTATGTAGTAATAAACATATGTACATACGTATAATATAAGAAAATTATAATAGCACACACCACCACACAATGTCATTTAGTCCCAAACTAAGCAGAGCTTGTATTATGAGCACTAGACAACTGAAAACCGTACTTATATACTTTTGTAAATACAGGGACACCCAGACTAAGGGCCAGTTTCACCGGTTGCTGATATGTTCAAGATAGTACCTATATCTGGCAGATAATTTCATACAAATTCTGTTCCATTTTTTAATTTATCTGGTAGACAGTGGCTATCCATATGAATTAAAAAAACATGTTATTGTTTTAATTCATTATTATTAGGTAACGTAACCGAATTCAATATTATAACGATAACTATAATTTACTTAATAAAATTAGGCATATTATATACCTATTCAAATTTTGGGCATAAATTAAACATAGAGAATAGAATAAATAATTAATGGCGAATCTCCTAAAGTATTTAGATTACTTTATAGATTGCATATAAAAATCAATTAAGGTTTTTTTGTATCAATTAAAAGTTCAAGATTCATTAAAGAATTCATTAATTAAAATTTCGCAATCAAATATCAACTTTTAAATAAAAAAACATTTATTTTGTAGTAGGTATTTTTTTTGTGTGTTAAAATATTTTTTTTCTGACTTATTTTGGGTATATTCTAGAAATAGAATTCTAGATAATATAAATAATATTTAACAACGCTGACTTTTCTTTTAAATCGGCCCTATTTCTTTTATTTCATCAACAACAAATTCATTGTGTGACAATATTTTAAGCACCTTTCCAAAAATTTTATACAACAGTTTCGCGGAAGACAAAGGACTTTTAAGTCTTTTTAATTATTTAGACTTCTAGACAATAATCGTTGGAAATCTTTGTCTGACATCACAAGATCCAATTACACCCTTTCGTTAGAGTTGGTTAACAGCGCCCGCATCAATGAAACGGCCCTAAAGCTTAGTGCACACTGTGAGACTATTGTTTTAATTATTTTTCGACTCGCTAAGAACAATAGGTTGATTGTTCGGGCGCCCCGTGTAGTATTATAAAAAGGAATCTTTTATGCAAATCAATTTTAAATTTCGAATTATTATTTTTAGTTTTTTTTTTTGTTTTTTATTCATGCGGGCGATGCACGTGTGTGCTTTTCGAATGCGTGATGTGTTTTTTTAACGGTTTTGATGTCGCATGTTCGAAATTTGAAAATTATTTAAATGTCATTGGATTTTTAATGGAGTTTTAGTTATAAGAGAAATGGATTTTAAAATTATTATCTTCATTTGATAAAGTACTGTGTGAATTCATGAAATATTTTATTATTTTTGTAGCACTGAGTTTTATCAAACAATTGAACACTTACCTATCAAGATTATGTAACTAAAAATCTTTTTCAAGTCCCTATATGAATTTAAGAACAATTTTTATTTTATTTAAATAATACAAACTGGTATCTAGACAATAGATACTGATTGCTCTAGAGTTCTAAAATTAGCGTGGTCAGGTGTACAAATTATTTAGCTTTCAAATATTAGTATAACTAAGAAAGTAGTCTAATTAGTAAAAGCTGTATTACAAATCAACATTACATAATAAGAACAAAGAAAAAAAAAGAAAAAATAACAAAAAGACACTGTTTCCGCCCGGGATCGAACCGGGGGCCTTGTGCGTGTGAAGCACACGTGATAACCGCTACACTACGGAAACTTGTAATTACATGTCGAAATAAAAGTACAGTTTCAACGACATGCACTAACTATCATCACATAGTGATAAAGTGATAAGGAGGTCATAAATTATGGATAAGTGGGTTGTAAATATGTTTATAATTAGTATCATATCTCTAACGCAATAGGGGGCATCTTGTATTGATGTCACGAAGTATTGGCTCTGCACAAAACCGTTTTAAAGCACCCACGCTCGTAAGATAAGTTTTATTGTTAAGTAAATGGGAACATGAATTGTATATCTAACTAACTGTTCCCCGCGGTTCCATAGGCCAACCGAAGGAACAATTTCCAGCACCCGGAAAAAAGTAGCCTATGTCCTTTCTTTGACTTGCAACTGTGTCTACCAAATTTTATTAAATCGGTCCCGCTGTTCACGCATTGATGGCGTCACCAAGGGAAATAGGGATACATTTTTTATATAGGTATCTATAAATAGATTATCAAGTCATAAGAACTTACTTGTTATATAGGCAACTGAGAATTTTAATAGACGTAACTGAAATTAAGAGGTACATAATTGTTCCTCTTTAACTTTGCTCACCATAAATGTTTTTAGTCTTTCACTTGTACACATTATACACAACACACGGGTCTAACTCCTTGTAAAACACTGATACTCAGCTTAATCCGGTTAGACTGGAAGCCAACCCCAACATAGTTGGGAAAAGGCTCGGGAGATGATGACACGGGTCTTACTCGCGATGACAAATTCTAAAGGCATGTACGCTACCTCTATTTCTCCCGACGTTTTGGCTGAATAACACCGACCGTGGTCATGGGTGGACTGATGACAGTTAGCGGCGTCTCCGTGAAGCGCGATTTTTTAACTACCCTCACTTATTAATCACAATTTACTGTTTTTAAGTTTGTATTGTCATCTATCCTACACACTACACTGACAACAATTTTCTGCTGGTTTTGTGCGACTTTTTCGCGACGATGTCATTTGCTGATGATAGACCTATCTTCAAGGTTTTTATATTTTCTGATTTCAAACGCTTCTCGCACTATGCTTATACTGCGGGATCAGCATGGCGATTCTATGTCTATTCTATCAAGAAAACGCAGCTCTTTCTGTCAATGTCAACATGTCTTCTACCCGAGCTTGGCGCGACCTGTTAACTCGCGTTTCTGTGAAGACAAAAACATCCCATAGCAACGGAGAAGTAGATAGTAATGTAGTCATTTTGCGTATAATACGATGAATTTACGTTTATTTAGCCAAAAAACTGTGTCAAATGCATTATTTTTAAAATCGGTCGAAGAAAAGAAACATTTCTTTTCTACATGTCAAAAAAAATCTTACTTCAGTCTGTCACTTTGTCCATTCTTCGGTAAACAAAACTTGTTTCTTCGGTTGTCATGCTAAGCCTGCAGGAGTAATAGTCGCACCATGCTTTGTACGAGTATACATTATGGAATGGAATAAAGTTATTGAGTATGGAGTAAAATAAATTATCTAGTAGGTACTGCGCATGTAGCTAACTTGATACCTGCCAAGATCAGCCAAGATTCAGCGGATGTAGTGTACGTGCCGTCTCGCGCGTTTTCTATACCACCAATTAAAATTCGTTACTCTATCAGCCTCAATAATTTACCTACCTACCTGTGTGTAATAATAAATATTTGGCATTCAAATAATTAACTTAATTAGGCATTCGTTTTCCTATTCAATACTAGGTATGTATTGTATACCCATGATTGCGTGTTGGCTTCCTCTTTTCTGCCGGGACTGCGGGTTGTTCGCAAGAGTTACTGTAGCCCTGGCACTTGGGGACCTCCAGAAGGAACATACTAGGTTTTAGTCACTAAGAATCTGATACTCCCTCCCTCCAGCTGCACCCTCAGCGTAGGGGCATTTGATGATTTCCCACGATAAAAATAAAAAATATACCTTCAAACATTGTACACTAAACTATTTAAAGTTTATTTATATTCCCAATAACAACTTGATCGTAACAACGGGTATTACATTGTCTTTAAGGCCTTAGACCACACAGAGACAATCACTTTGTATATAAACTTTAAATTTCCGTATGCAGACGAGAGTTCTAGATACGAGAATATTTAGGTACCTACATAAAACGCTAGACCTGTTATTAGCCGACGATAAAAACTTTCAAACGATATATTTATTATTTTATGACATTTCTGTCGACATACTGTCATCGAATTTAAAACGGTACTTCTCTAGTAGGGTGAGAGGAAAGTTGTTATACCTTACAATTTTTATTTTGTTTTTGATAACCTAATTAGGAACACGTTTCCTTATGTTATGAAAGTAACAATACCTTTGTAATTAGGTGATAGGTGGGTACCTGATTACACAACACAGTGTTGTTTGTAATTATTATAGTGTAATTGAATGAATGAATAAAGTAATTCGTATATTAAGAATTATGAAACACCTTTAGACCGAAGTAATTCATAACACAGAAAAATGCTGTTTTGAAAAATATAAGCCAAAACGTCAATCAAAATCAAAGATCATTTTTGGAAAACTTAAAATATCTTACTTCTAAACAAGGTGCAGATGCCGGCACATCCAGCTACTACAATCTATTATTTATCGCCATAGCATATAGTTTTAAGTAAATTGGGAAAATTTGTCAGTTTCGTGTAGCATGATGTCCTGGCGCACATAACAAAATACACGGTAACATTAACAGTGCCAACAACTCGTCTCCTTACCTCACTCCGATCGCGCCGATCTTAACGTCCGCAACTTTATAGCATTTGACGCTTTCTTCACACAACTGGCGCCTCACACTATGTGCTATGAATTTAAACTATTATTTACTACACTATCAACTGCCTTTAATACCATCACGAAGCAAGAAAGGCGAAACGAGTGTAAATAAAGTATAAATAGGTTGGTCGACAACTCGTACACCTACCTTGTTTCAATCGTGATAGTCTCAAATGTTGGAGAGTTTATGGATGTTGACCTTAGAGCATATAAACCACCGGATACGCCATGAGCATAATCGTTTCATGCGAAAAATTTGTTAATTTACTTGCTGGTGAAAAGGCATGCAACAAATAAATAGTTGTGCATTTTCGATCACACAACTTAGCGCTTCATTTTCGTACCTTTGGCAGAGGTGAAGGCACGGCAATAGCGTATCCAGCTGGTTAAATTATCTTAGGTGACACGACCAGTAGTTTGTTCTGACGCCTTGGTAAACGTGTTCTGATTCTGTAAGTATGTAAAAACATACATTTTTTTTGAAAGAAGATTGAAATATCTTGATAGTTCGACCACACTGGATACGGATGTGGAGATGAAGGCTTGTACAACCTTGTTCGCAGCAAGTCTGATAGCCTGCTTTGGCATATACTTAACTGTTAGGGATACCGGCTAACTGTACTTCGCAATCGCATAAATGTATACGCGTCAGCACATCAAGCTACGACAATCTGCCAAATGTCCTTAATAGATTTTCAACTTTATCGCTGAAGTATAGGGTTAAAAGTTGAGTGAAAAAAATTGACAGTAACTTGATATGCTGGCGTCTGTACATAATATAAATAATACAAAGTCAAATTGAAACTACGATACAGAAAATGGAATATGTTTTTTTTACACTGGCAATCGATTCTAAAATAGACAATACATTCTAAATTTTGTCGTGCGATTATTCGATATAAATTTTCCCAATCGACTCGCTCTATTGGTCAGTCGGCCATCAAATACTGGAGGATACAGCAACGTGTTACATCCATATCAGATTTATGACCATGATAAGAATATATATTACTTTTTAAAAGGCCATAAAAGTAAGTAGGTACAGGGGCCAGCACATCAAGCTAACCGAAACTGACAAATTTTCCCACTCAATTTTGAACCATATATGCTTTAGCGATAAAGTTGAAAATCTATTAAGGAAATTGTATTGGAATAGTAGCTTGATGTGCTGGCGTCTGTACAATAGCGCCTTTATTTTTTTTCAAGCGGTCCCGCGCTCTGCCATGCATACCAAAACTTTGGTGAAGACAAAAATATTAAAGACACATTATGTTTCAAGATTCGGTGATGGGGAAGTTAACTTATGACCATCATGATATATAATCGATGAGATCTTTAGGTTTTGTCCGATCCCGGGGCTACAGGTTGATCGCAAGAGTTACCGTGGCCCTGGTTTGCCCCTGGCTGGAGGCCTTAGATTCTAGGTATCCACAGGGATTGACCGGTTAAGCAGTAACAACCTCTCTAGGCTGAACTGCGAGACACAAACACCTCCAGAAGGAACATAGTGGGTGTTAGTCAGTAAGAGTCTGACAATCCCTCCAGCGGTACCCTAAACGGGAGGGGTCATTTGAAGATTTCCCACGAAAAATAAAAGGTTCAGTCCGATCTTGCGTAGTATAAAAGTATAAAATATACTTCTTGGCCCGGAATGACCCTGCCTGAGTCAGACTTGGTTCTCCACCTTCGAACACATCATGGCTTACCATCAAGTGAGATAGCCAAATTCATGCCTATCATAAATAAATTAAATATATCTTGTACTTTCTTAATTTTCATTCCCCAATTACGCCTTAACGGATTTCCATGAAAGGCAGTTATATAGCTCTCCTAAGAACGTGGGTGAAACCGCTGGCTGAAACTAGTTAAAACTATATGGAAAATCTTCTTAGCCAAGCAGAATAAAATAATAATAAAACGATGCATTTTAGAACATTTACTGTACATCAGTAAATTGATGTCGACATTTACGATGCACTATCAAAATGGCGGTATTTTGTGATCATCGTGTTTTCTGATATTTTAGACGTTTTAGTGTCGCGCTGTTATCTATATTTAATTTATATGACAGCTATTGTTATGCGTTTCATGTAGTCGCATATTTTAGCATTTTGATAACGTTACATTTTGACGATTATTTATGAAACGACTTGATCAAAGTTAGAGTTGGCAACAATAGTTAGGTAATTGAGAAAATTTCATAACAACAATCGGATAAACAAATATGGAATACTAGCTCCCGTCGTCGGTTTCACCCGTGTCCTAGGGGAACTAATTCCCTCAAAAAAGTAGCCTATATGTTATGCTGATATATAAGCTGTATTACTGCCAAGATTCATCAAAATATTTAGTGAAGTTTTAGCGTGAAAGATTATAAAACATCCATCCATCCATTCATACTTAAAAAAATCGCAGTTATAATATTAGTACCTAAAAATAGTATTTTGAGTAGAAATAAAGTAGATAATCACGTATGGTTAGGTATTTAAATAAATATATTTTGCGTGTTTGGCTAACAATCAGATTAAATTTTAAGAGTTTTGCTCAAGCAATTTGAAAATGAATTTACAATGTATCAAGTAAAACCGTTTCTATATTTTTCTAATACTTGAAAAAAAAAATCTAAATAAATCATTGACGTCATTAACCGTAGTCCTATTCTTAGTAACTAGTTAAAATGTCGCTAAATAAGAAATAATAAACAAGTAATAAAAACTATCAAGCCGACATTGCCGCGTTATTTACAACCTCCCAAAAATTAAATATAGGAGTTTTTCTACATGTATTTTGCATCATTAAAAGGCTATCAACCAATGTAATTAGATCTTTCATAAGAAATGGTTTTACTTAAATAAACGGTTCTTAGAACAAATTGGGAGGTCTCCATAATTTGGCGTTAAACTCAGCTAGCTTTATTACTGTCCAACTTTAGAGCTTGTGGCAAGTAATAAAATATTTAAATAGAAAATAGATTTTAGGATCGTTTTACGAGCGTTCGCGTACCAAAGAAACGATGGACCGTATTTGGTTATGTTAAGTAGGTGAAAGTGAGTTGGAGTCAGTTTATTGTGTACTAAATGGCACTATGTGAATGTAACTCGACCGTTTTACTGTGTGGTAATTTCGTTTTACACGTACTTAAATGCTTTCTAGAGTTTCCAACATTTACATGTACAAATAAAAAAAATACATACACGAAAATAACACGCGACTAATATCACGGAGCTACAAAAAATTCTGGACAGCCAATTCAGAAACAAAAACATAAAATTATTTCGTAAAGATAAAATCTCACGAATATCGGACCAGCGGTTTACGTTATTTACAAGAAAACTCAAGCAAACTTTATTAATGTTCTGATCGAGTCAAGATTAAAAAAGTATTCGAAAGAAATTCCAAATTCGATTTGTGTAACCGACTTTCCAATTCCTATCATAAATCGTCGCTTACCTAAAACGGGTCGATTTCCATTCGATTTTAAATCAGCTGATGCATCCGATTATGGAATTCGGTATCGTAAATCGTGGATGTGCCTCGGGTATCGAGTACTCGGATAATTTCCGAGCAATTCGTTTGACAGGTGCCGCAAGCGATCGCATTACTCCGCTGCATGTCTTTATTTGGCCTTATTCCGAGTGTCGACTATGATATTCGTATTTTGTGTTTTTTGTTCGAAAGGCAACATTATTTGTAAGAGTTTATTGTGTTTTGTTCCTTTAATACTACTCGTTTAAATGCAGCGGGATGTGTTTATTTGTACATGAACTAATATAGTATTTGTGAATGTATTTTCTACATTGTTTGCACCTTTCTTACCTTCTTACTTGGCCATAAGTAGAGGGAATTTACGACGGTTTACTTAGTTATGGGTCTATTTAATTTAATATATATTTAATACGGGATAAGTATCGCCGTTTAGGTAATGTTATGTTTACAACGTTGCTATTTACACATATTATAACGACTGTTTCCCTAGAAAGGTTAGGCTGAGTTATATCATCACAGAGAATTGATATCACAGATATTATGCCTACATGTTAGACAGGGCACTCTTTGCTATTAACCCAAACGGTTGCTAAGTAGTAGTATTTCAGAAGGGGTCACCCAAATGCACTTAATTCATTACTTATGTATATAATAATAATAAAAAAAAAATGCCTTTTCCTCCTATTTTAAAGTTTCCCTTCGTTACATACAATGTTGACTGGGATACAGTTCTTGACATGGGTGCCCAGAGGGCTGGCCTATTCTTTGGTCAAAGAATTAAAATTGCCATACAACGTGGCAATGCCAGTCGCAAGCACGCGGAGTGTCGAAATATTTTCGCGCTTAATTTTCAAAAGTCCTAGCTTAATTTTCAACGTCAAAGGGCCAGTTTCACAGGTTGCTGATAAGTTCCAGATAGTATATCTAGCAGATTTCTTGACAAATTCTGTTCAATTTTCGAATTTATCTGGTAGATAGTGGCTATCCGTAATCTGTGAAACTGGCCCTAAATGTTCTACATCATCAGGTACATTGTTGCCTATTTCTGCTTTGATTTCGACCAGAAAATTAATGTTCCCTTGACACTTCGATAGCATACCGTGCACGATCAAGTCGTCGTGTTCGGGTGCAATCGGACGCGCTCGTGACAGTTCGTGTCATTACGCGCCTGTTCGGTTATCATCGTGCTCGTGCGCACCCGTTTCGGTGCTATGATTGTATGCGTGTAGGGTTGTTAGAGAAAAGTTTGTGGTAGTTTTTTTTATTAGCTTAGTAGTTATATAGAAGAAATGGTAGTTTTCTTTAAGTAAGGTCTGATTTATGTGCGCTGTTCAATTACTTGATTCCACCAGCATTTTCACTCCCGTCTCGTTTGAATTCTTATGTGCACCCGGATAATAATTAGCCTATTGTGAATAAATGGACTATCTAGTACTGAAATATTTTTCGAAATAAAACCAGTAGTTCTTGAGATTACGAACATACAAACACTTCAGTTTAATATGAGTGTAGATTGATACCCTCAAACCGAAGTTGATAAATTGTAGTATCTATAGAATATTGTTGGATTTTACGCAAAATTAACCACTAAAAGTACACCATATTGCATGATAGTAAATAAAGAATTAATAGACAGTAACTGTCAACTGTTTTCAGTTACCTACTCGACTGACAAACATTTGTACAGGCGTCGGCACATCAAGCTTCTACAATCTGTTACATTTCTTTAATAGGTTTTAACTTCAGCGCTGAAGCATAACGATTCAAAGTCGATTGGGAAAATTCAAAAGTTTTTGGTAGCTTGATGTACTGTACATAGGTTAATATTACCACGAGGAAAGGAAAAACCCGTTAACAGCCTGAATCAATTTCTAAAAATAATAGATAAATTCAAGGGAAACCAATAATTAAGAGGTCTTATCCTAATATTATCAGTTTAAAACTGATACCACTTCTAAGAAAATCTGTCAACCCTACAACGAACACTCGCTGACCATAACTATCAAAATCGTGCACACGATTATTAACATTGTACCTCACATTTAAAGGACATAATTGCTTGCATATTTTACGCAATTGCAACAATAGGTCGTGGGTATACTTCTAATCTTTGCAGTTTTGATAAATTGCCGTACATAATGATATGTATGACACGATCGGAATGACCTTTCGGCTCAGATCTTATTATCGCTTCCAGTAATTGACGGTAGGTTATAATTAATTTTGACATTACCCCTTGCTGACAAGTTAATTGTGAGTTTGCACGATTTATTGGCGGTTTGTTCTGGAATATCGAGACACCTTTTTCACACATGGTCTATTCTATTTTACTTTTGTTTGTGGCAAACGGTGACATCGATGCCGATGTCAGAAGTGGTGAGAGAGCAAGTTGTGTGAATTTCAACAGTAAAGAGGAATAGTAGAATGGAAAAAGATCTATTACGGTGATTGCACTTATTGTAGATTCACTCACGGTCGGTTAGTCCAATGGTAAGCTATTGATTAGCTTGTGTTATGGGTGCGAACACAACTGATAAACTACAAATACTTTATACATATTATAACACCCGGACCATAGTCGCCAAGCATGCTCATCACTCAAATGTCGATCGTGCCAGGAATCTTACCCGGGACCCTCAGCTCGGCAGTTTGGCGTTCTAACCCTCGCTCCAACGGGGTGGTCAAATAGTGTTCAGTGGAATAGTGGTTGAGTGGTTGGAAGTAATGGTGATAAGTGTGGACTTTTTTTGTGTTTCTTCATGGTGGCGAGCGAAAGCATACGACCTGTTTGGTGATAAGCAGTCAGCATAGCTTAAGGTAAAATTCTTGCAGTACCTTATTTTCCTTTTTTGTGTTTACATTATACAGGGTGTAACGGAAAGGGGTATGCATCCGAAGGGAGGTCAATGTACTCGTAAAACTGAACAAGTTTCAATAGAAAAAATGCGGAATTCGATAACCATGAAAAAGATGGACAGACGACCTTATAAAGGCCGCCGGGAGACGCTGGATGCAGGTCGTTTCCCACCGGTATATGCAGAGATCTAAAGCGGAGGCCTATGTTCAGCAGTGGACGTCCTATGGCTGAGATGATGATGATGTTTATTTATTTATTTTTATTTATTAGGAAAACTTACAGCTAGTACAAACTTTAAATATAGATACTAGTAGAAATAAGGCCAATTACAAGTTTCCACTGATTACAAAAATGTTATTCATAATAAAATTATACATAATATGTAGACTGTCCTACAAATTGTTTTTCCCATATAAAAGTGAAAAACAGTCAATTATTTAAATTTAAATAATGATACCTATAGACACATGTATTCCTGACCATGCATGCAGTATATCTATATTTTTATTCTATAATTAGAAAAAAAATAGAATACATAACCTCACTTTAGCGGAGTCGGATAAAAATCCTTTCTACATTTTCTCACAAAGTGACAGAATTTATTTTATAAGTCATAAATGTCATAGCATTACATATTTTTTTTTTAAACTAGGTACCTTATTAAAGTTATCTGATATAATTATTATTAACGTACAGTTTCCCAGGTTAACTTAACCGTTACTTAAGTTGACTTTTACTACGCGTGGGCAATATTCAACCTTTGTTTCTATATTCTCAGCTGATCAATTGGTAAAGATAAGATATTTAATTAGCGTTTGCTTAAATAAGTTAACGGAAAAGTAACCTTTAGTATACAGGGTGGTCACTTGGCTCGGCCATTGAGGTTGATCAATAACTTTGGAAGTACAGACGCTAGCACATCAAGCTATCGAAACTGCCAATCAACGTTAAACCATATGCTACAGCGATAACTTTGAAAATCTATTAAAAGAAGGTTATTGAATGTGGTAGCTTGATGGCTGTACTTTCTTATTAATTTCAGTCTTAATTATATAGCATAGGTATTTTATATCACTATTATGTTTAAATCTCGTTAATAATAATCGTAAAAGTGCAGTACTTAGGATAGATAATAGCCTATATACATATGTTATTCTGATGTATAAGCTATATTACTGCCAAGTTTCATTCAAATCCGCTCAGCCGTTTGGGCGTGGAAAAGAAACAACACATTCACAAAATTTCGCATTTATTGGTAGTATGAGTAGCGTGAAAACACACAAGCAGTAGGTACCTTAATATACATACCTACGTACATTCGTTACCATAATAAGGTCAAATATTTCACGTCACAATTCGTTGATCTGTCGAAAATATACGTGAACGGTACAATTTGCTCATTCAATAGACTTACATTGGCTTTCATAAGGTAATCTAATTTATATCATGATGTACCGGTATGCGCGGTGGACGCTAATGTGTAAACATTCGACGATCGGACTGTTCGTCACTGCGTGTAATGTTCTGTGGCTGACGGAGATTAAGAGTAACACTGGATCTGATAAGAGCGTAGGTGAGGAAGGATTTTGAGCGTAGTTCATGGGGCTGAGCGATTCTTGTGTGTTGCGCTGCATGTCATGGATATTTGATGCTTAAAGGAATGAAAATATATGGTTTACAACCACAGGTAACACCAACTGAAATCCAACTGGCAATTCCAATGTATCAATGTAAAGACGCCAGCATCTCACGCTACTACAATCTGTCCAATTTCCTTAATAGATTTTGAACTTTATCGATGGAGCATGGAGTACAAAGTTCATTGGGAAAATGTGACTGTTTCTAGCGTCTGTACACAAAAGAACAAGCACAAGTAAGGTTTATTGTTTTTTAAACGACAGAAAATAATATTTTTTTAACTTATTGTATATTTTCATAAACTTAATTCGTATATTTGTGAAGAAACAATTCCTGAAGTCATGTTAATTATTTAGTATTTGTATATAAAGACTATTTGTATTAAGTCCATGTTATTGTATTGTAGACAAACCATATTGTATTTGTCACATCTTGTGCCTTTAAGTCATTGTGATAGTAGAAGCAGCGACCCGCGATAGAGTCATTTCCTGATTTTGATGTCGCAATACAATGTTCCAGGTGGGTATATCGAAAGTTTTGACATCTTTATTACGAATATAAAATTAATGTTTTGTCATATAATATTGATATTTTATTCCCGTTTTACTACGGTAATTTACGGTGGGAATAAAGGTTTTTGATTGCGTGTATATTTTATTGGACGTAATTTTAAAAAAAAGTGGTAAAAATTATCGTATTTTTATAGAGAGTCTATAATTTCTGAATTTAATCTATAAGTTTATTGTTAGAAAGACAATTTTTAAATGAAATATATAAGGCGTAATAATACTAGTCACTACATAGTATAAAACAAAGTCGCTTTCTCTGTCCCTATGTCCCTTTGTATGCTCAAATCTTTGAAACTACGCAACGGATTTTGATGCGGTTTTTTTAATAGATAGAGTGATTCAAAAGGAAGGTTTATATGTATAATAACATCCATTAAATAGTTTGATAGATTTGCTATGTTTTTATATACAACGTTCACAGTTTTTCTGTAGTGTATTAAGTATCAGCATTGCACCCGTGCGAAGCCGGAGCGGGTCGCTAGTGCACCATATTTTTACAGGTCATCTAGAACATGCAAAATTTTACGCATTACGTCGTTCTCTACGAATGTGCTCGATCGTTGAGGTCATACAAATTTTTGTAGTGAACATGGTTCACTGGTATTGTTAGACCCTATATATAGTTCATGAAGTCCGAATGGGGTCAAAATTTCAGTCACCACTCGTAGATTTTTTGTGCGTTTTTTTGTTACCAAAACTATTGTGACAAGCTACAGAAATTAAAAATAGTCCTATTTGCTATTTTTTCCTCAATCAAAATTACAGTTTTTCAGGATTTTGTTTTTCTCAAATCAACTTCCCAGTTTAGACTTCATCATGGTGTTCCACAAACTTCAGTTAGTGATAACTGAACCTGATACCATGTCGTTTAACTAAGAGTTCAGTAACTGATACTCAACCAGTTTTTACACATGCCATAGTAATCTACAGTTGTAAGATATTTACAGAATCTAGCCTTCGTTAATGTGAGATTATATTTATCTCGATTTAAATACGAGTACCTACAGTGTCATTTCCTGTGTTGATTTTAATTCTGTGGTATTTAGTTATCAGAGGGTTATTTTTAGATTTTTATAAATAAGTATTATGAAGTTCAAGTGGTATTTTTTAACGTTTTTGACATTTCCCGGATTATGAAGCTGCAATATCTGGTTTATAGATATTTTTATGTTCGCCTTTTTTTTAATTCTTAAACACAAGAATCAGATTTGGTTGTACAGAGAGATCTAAACAATTTTGATATACAAGTTCTGGTTTTTGTTAAATATCTATACTAATATTATAAAGCAGAAGAGTTTGTTTGTTTGCTTGAACGTGCTAATCTCAGACACTATTGGTCTGATTTGAAAAATTCTTTCAGTGTCAGATAGCCCATTTATCGAAAAAACGATAAGCTACGATTTTATCCGGGTGCGTGGAGTTGTTCCTACTAAACGCGGTTAAAACCGTTAGTGGAAGCAAGTCATAGATAGCTACATATATTTTTAACATACATATCTAAATAGGTTCATTATTATACTTACACTTATATCTACAATAAAAAAGTTAAGTTAATAATATGTATTTAAGGAAAATAAAAATATTCAATTAAATATATATTCCATAAATATAATTATACAAAATTATATTTAAAAACCTTTTTTTATCATATTCATCTCAAACCTTAGCATATACTACGCGATAGCAACAGAGCAAACGAGGATGTGGCCGGTAGGAGCGTTGCCTAATTTCGTCTAATTTCATCCCATAACCATGACAAAGTTATTGTTGCGGCTCTCATAGACATACAACACCATACAAATTAGCCGAATTTGGTGTAATACATTATGGGGTTTAGTATAAATATATATATTATATGGTGCGTTTTATGAACGTGTTAAGGTGAATGTGATAATTAGAGCGGGCTATTCATATATGAAATGTTTTTTTTTGTTATTTTACCCAAGTTCACATCAAATATAAGGCGTGATTTTATCGGTAATAATACACCATTTTTTCGTAGGAAATCATCAAATGATCCCTCCCGCTGAGGGTGCAGCTGGAGGGAGTGTCAGACTCTTACTGACTAAAACCTCCTTCTGGAGGTCCCTGGCGCCAGGTAGCAATAATACACCTCAAAGTAATTTTTGCAGTCTTTGATTTAATACGAAAGTACTTTCAATTGAAATGTTGCGCGATAAAAAGTTTAATTCATATCATCATCTTCTGTGTGGAATGTCCACCATTATTTTTAAGGTATCTCCTTCCAAAATTACAGTATTAGATTGATTAAGTATGAACTACTCACTTAAATTAAGAATACCTAAAAAAGGGTCTAATTCCGAAGAAAATTTTCATTATCAAAGCAATACATCGTATTGCCACGTGTCTACTTTTCAGAGTAACCCATGAGTAGTAAATAAAAATGCTAAATATAGAAGTAGTGCCTATGGTCATGACCATGAAGATGAGACATAACGAATAGTTCACAAAAAAAAAGCAATTTAAAACAATAAATGGAGTAACTAAATTGTTCATATCTTTCAAAGCCTGTTTCTTGAGATAAAGCCTGTTATGTCGTAATTAATAATTATGTTACGTTAAATTCACTAAATCTTAGTTGTGCATACTAAAGTACATATTAAAAAAATTAAGGCTTGGTACTCTAATCTTTATGATTGTCCCAATCAATATTGAACCTTAGGCTTAGGAGATAGAGTTGAAATTCATTTAAGAAACTTTGCAGTTTGTAGGAGCTTATTGTACTTTGTACTCTATTTACTCGTCTGTTCTCTATATCCAAAATGTTTTGTTTTCGTGTGTGTCGATGCGTATCTTTTTAGTACCGTTCTTAAATTTTAACCTTTATTGCTGGTATTTATTTGGCATTACATACCAAATTGAATTAGGTAGCGAAGGATTTTTTTTATTTTACTAACTGTTAGTTATTTTGACACATTATTAAAACAACCAATTTCCTAATATATTAAAAACCTCTTTTTTATCATCACACTGCAGCTGGGCTCAGGCCTTCTCTCACACGGAGAAAGATTGAGCGCTAATCATCACGCTTGCTCGATGCGGGTTGGTGATTTCAGACTTTATAGTCCAGGTTTTCTTGAGATGTTTTCCTTCACCTTTTATTCAGTCATTTTTGTCCAAGATGTACTTGGAAATGCCTAGCAATATTTTTTTTTCATTTAATAGACAAAATAGGCAAATTTTGTAGAAATCCTACAGTTTTAGGTAAAGATAAATCAAACAGAAATTGAAAATCTTTTGCAGAAATTTACATATTTGCAGTACACTGTATTAGACACTAAAATAATGAAATAGTACAAAATATTTTTCTTTTCTGGTTAAGAAAATAATCCAGCATTCCATACATTTTTCTACAATTGCTTATAAACGCTTTCCTTGCTCAGAGTGAGAGGAGGCCTGTGCCCAGCAGAATAAAAAAGGCTGATAATGATGATGATGCTTATGCGCAGCCCATTGTCCAACTTGAACCAGAGTTCTTAAAATCTTACCAACTTATTGTGATATAAAACAGGTACACAGTTTGCATCTAATTATAATATCGTTAACCTTTCAACGGTTAACTACCTGACGTTAATGGTTTTCATTAAAAAATACGATTTGAACATCCATTAAGATGAGCCATTCATTAGATAGTAACGGATTAGTTAATTGGATGTTTCGGATGGGAAAAGGCTTAGAACGTAACGGGATTACAAGGTTTCTCATTTCAATGGTTCATTTTGACAATGACCGCGGGACCAGACACATAAGACCTGGTGTGCGTCTTGCTTACGGCATGAATAAACTTCTTTGTCGTACGGGAGACTTCAAACCTGAAAATACATTCTGAAACCATCTTTAGAGCCCATAAAAACCTTTTTGGCAGTCAACAAAACGAAATAGGAAATACTAATCATCCATCTTATCTTGTCCCAAGCACTGTTGGGATGGTTTTCCTAGCTAGCCGAATACAGCTGAGTATCAATGTTTTACATGGAGCGACTGTCTATCTGACCTCCTAAACCTAGCTACCTGGACAACTCGAGGCCCCGTAGTAAGTCTGGTTATAAAAATTTCTGGCTTCTGACCTGTAAAGACTATTACCACGCCACCAATTTAGCGTGCCTTCCGAAACACGAAGAAACTCGTCATGAGAAGATCACAACCATCACCAACACCATCTCCATCACCATCCACGGACCAATTGCGCCAAGCGTTGCTCATTGAATATATTATATGTATAAGTATATTATATGGTACGGGAAATACCAATGATATACAAAATTCATCGTTACATTGCATATTATTCTAAGCGATTATTAAGGCACAGAGTATCATTATGTTATGTTTATGGACACGCAAAAACTTGCTAAATAGATTTCTGATATTGTGCCAATCATTCTCACTTAATTTGACAGATAACTCTGTACTAACATTACAAATGCGAATATAACTTTGTTCATATTCAAATATCGTTTATCATGAACTTACGACTGTACAACTGCGCTAATGTAGATGCGGTTGTTACGTCCCTAAAGATTCTAGTGTTTTAACATACATAAAAATATATATCTACGCGGCCGAATTGAGAACTTCCTTCTTTTTAGGAAGTCGGGTAAAAAACATACTTACCAAAAATACTTGAAAGTCGGGCTTTATTAATGCATCAGTCGTAGTTAATGTAGATAATGTAATTAACTGTAATTAACTAGTGAGCATATTTCTGAAAAATTGAATCTTAGAAAAATTCTTAATGAAAATATCGACAATACTTTACGACAAACTTCCCGATATTCCCTTATGAACTCCTAAGTAATATAAAATTTTAATAATATCAATAAATTAATAGACCATTCAAATGACCAATAATTTGACCACTTAATAAACCAATAAACATTATGAAAAGTGTAGATTGCTGCGGTTTGCTCACAAAAAGTGATCAGCGATAGATTAGCCGCGAGCGGGAACTTCCAGATAGACTTTAGTCATGCTTACTGTGATTTTACTCCAAAATGATTAATAATAATAAAAAACACCTTTTAAGTTGTTATAGTTACGTGTCAAAAGTTGTATCAATAATTAATATAATTTCAATTGAAGGGAACTACAATATACGACTCCCGATCACCGTAAGCGCGGATCTATAGGCGATGAGTTTTGGGTGGCTCACATATACATCTAAGGAAGACGGCGGTCGGCCTCGCGTTCTGTTCCACGCGCTCCTCGAAGACAAGTCAGCAACACTCCCGCTAAGGATGCAGCTAGAGGGAGTGTCAGAATTTTATTGACTGAGACACACTATGTTCCTTCTGGAGGCCCCTGTGTGCCATCATTCTTCAGGCCTTGTTTCAATTTATCGGCGGGTAAATTTCAGATCGAGGCATCAATTTTTGTTTCATACTTATTTCCATATCTATCATAGCCATATTGTCTTTCACACAATCTATCCATCGTTTCATAGGTATTACACATCCCATCTCCACATATGTAGGTTAATTAATTCCTTAACTTTGTATCGAGAATTCAGGAAATTAGATGAGATTAACTCTCATACAAAAACAAGAACAGAACCATTAATGTCCAAGACTAAAATAATAATTTAAAAAACACCAACGCATACAAATGCATACAAACCCACACTCGATAAAGAAATGGAATAATTAATCCCCAATTATGTAAACATAATAAGATGGGCGAAACTAGAAAATGTTAATTAGTTACATGTAACCGTTATATGTAGTAGTTACGAAATGGGCTGGTCACCGTCCAGAGAGCAACAGATAAAGTTATTGTAACAAGGTGCGTTTGCGCATGGGATAGGTTTTAGTGACAGCGGTTTTATAAGCTTAGCGATTTTGGAACTAGAGAAGTAAGGTGAGGGAAAGGTCGAGGCTAGAAGAGTTGGGAGAGGTTTATTCAGCAATAAAAATAGTAAAAAAAGTAGCGCGAAACACAACAATTATCGATCTTTGATCTCTTCAAAACTGCTGCGCGATTTTTAATATTGCGAAAATAAAAGGTTTTTGCTACTTAAGAAAAAAGATATATCAACAAGTTAGCCTGAAATTTGAACTTATTTTTACTTAATCACTATTGCACTTCAATAAATAAGTAAATTATAACTCAAGTTGCCTATCTAAACTTTAAGTTGAATAATTCCGTTGAACGCCGGTAATAAAATGCAAAATTATAATTACCAGGTTATTCAGTTGGGTGAAAGATACCTTATCTTTTAATTCCCGTTATCCGCTCGCAATCGGACCGCGATCCATAATTAAATAAACGCACAGAAGCGATGATTTTTATCTGTTAACAACTACCCACGTAAGTGCATAATCATTATTTGTGTGATTTCCATCATTGTACTTACACACGTGTGTTATTATGGACAATTTGATCTTATATTTTTTCGAAATAGCCCCTAGGATTATTTTTTAGTATAATAGCGGAAAAGTTTTGAATAATCAAGAGAAATGGTTTTCATCTGCTTGGGATCGTACTACAATTTTCAAAACCAGCTTGGTTTTTTTGTAGAATATGTTTAGCAAAACAATGAACAGAAAATATCGTTTCTCTTTTATGAAGTTCAGGATCAAACTCTAAATCGATTATCAGAATCATGCTGATAAATCAGCAATTTTCGATAATCGAAAACTTTGGATAACCCCGAAAACGGCTTCACCACTGCCCAAGACTTTTTGCTACGCTGTTAAAGTGGCGTCAAACTCCCCAGACATATCGTAGTCTGTCTACTGCGTATTCTGGTAAGAAAGTTCCACTAAATTGTGTCTAACAAAAAGAATAAACTAGGTACTGAGTTCCTACTCTTGATTTATCTTATCCGGTCATAATATGAACTAAACCACTCCAACAAGACGATGAAAATAACATGATATAAAAAATCTGGTCTCCTCGAATGAATCTGTTCTGTTCTGTTCTGCTCCTGCTGTGGAAGTAGATAGAACAGTGACCGGTAGTCCTCCTTCAACACCCAGTGGTCATATGGTAATTGCCAGTCCCAGCTCAGGCTTTCCGCAGCCTTGTGCGCTACCATAGCTGCGTCGCAATAAAAGACACATTCTCTCTGTCTATACCATGGCTTGCACCAGTGCCAGACGCGAGTAAACGTATTCAGTCCTAGAATTTCACTAAGTTCAATATACGTAGCATTCAAACATTGAGGGCTTTCCAAATAAAATACAGGAAAGAGCAATGTATAAATTAACCTATTAAATTCTAATAAACACTAATTATTACCACAGAATTATAGGATTCAAGTTAGCAAGAAATCCCTAATTGGCACAAAATAGTTCTTCCATAACACATTCTAAGAAATGCCTCGACGCTGATATAGCGTTCTAGTAAATATGACTCTTCCTACACAACGGAGTTTTTTCCCGGTTAATATTCTGAGTTATTGTCCAAAGCGGGTTCGAGTCCCGGGAAGTGAAACGGTAACAAAATACCGGATGTGTCGTGGGCGGTCACTGTGCGCATTGTCATACAAAAAGCTTTTGCTTTTGTGGTGTGGCCATAAGGTTTGTTTGTCCGCGGATATTTTGAAAAAAAAAAAACTTTTTTGATTATTTTTTTATAGTGCCGGAAATTAATTTGTTTTCATATTTTAATGTTTTTCATTAACCTTAGCATTTACTCAGTTGGTTTACATTAAATTATACTAGTGAAGACATTTGTCTAAATAAATAAAAGGACAAATAACGATAATTACATTAAAAATAAATCTACTTACTTTTTAGAAGACCAACCAACCCATGCAAATTGTATTAACTACTATGAACTAACTACTCGTTAATTCAACACGTCACAAAAATTTCCAAATTTATATTTTTAATAGGAACTTAGTGATGAAATAATAACATTTTCCGCTCCAAAAAACGCGTAGTCACATCACAATTCCACACAACATCTATTGTCTTAGGTAATGCTATTAACAAAATTATTGTTTATCACTTCTATAGCTACCTACGTACTTATTACCGAGGTTCCGAATCAGCCCTTTCCGGTACAATCAGTCGGCAACGCTGTTTTTAATTAACTTTTTATTGTTAGTTTTTTTTTATCGAGTTTTTTTAAACAATTGTTTAGTGTTTGCCCATTCGGAAATTTTGTTCCGGTATTTTTTGATAAACTGGTGACATTAGTAGGTTACAAGTGGAGTATATTTTTATCTGATTGATAAATTTGATGCAGTTGTAATGCGGAAGGATAGGTACATAGAAATAGTTAGGTCTTCATCTCCCAAGCCTTTTTCCCAACTATGTTGGGGTCGGCTTCCAGTCTAACCGGATTCAGCTGAGTACCAGTGTTTTGCAAGGAGCGACTGCCTATCCGACCTCCTCAACCCAGTTACCCGGGCAACCCAATACCCCTTGGTTAGACTGGCGTCAGACTTACTGGCTTTTGACCACCCGTAACGACTGCCAAGGATTTTTAATGACAGCCGGGAAATTAATCAAATCTTTCATACATAGAAATAATTAGATACTGAATTAATAATATCTGAAGTATCAATGCTGTAAAGGTCTTATAAAGGTCACCGGAAGACGCTGGATGCAGGTCGTTTCCAACCAGTATATGAGATCTTAAGGGGAGGCCTATCTTCAGCAGTGGACGTCCCATGGCTCAGATGATGATGATGATGATCAATTTAATTAAAATGACTACATACATAATTTTGTTAAAAGTTTAGTCTGTGCTAATTTGAAAAATGACGTAGAAGGTTTTTGGATGATAATGAGACGGTCCAAAAATGTTGTATAATTGCGAAAAAACTTATCACACAACTTATTTCAACTTGATTATACTTGAAATGGAAATGAGAAAAGAGATTCATTAATAAAATTGGATATTTAGTATCAAATAACAGGTTTTTGAGGAATTTTGATAAGGCAGGCAACATTCTATGTTTGAATTATGATGAAATGTCTTGGTTGTAATAACCTTAAATGTGCGATTTACCAATCAAGGAATTTATATGGCAGTAAAGTGCCCATACAAAAACTATTAGAACGAGAATTTGCATACTAAATTCCGATATCCCTAAAAATAGCACTGTTTGAATCGTTACCATTAATATTTCTTATTGTATTCCCAACTCGTAGCTGTCATTGAAAATCCTTGGCAGTTGTTTCAGGTAGTCAGAAGCCAGTAAGTCTGACGCCAGTCTAACCAAGGGGTTACCCGGGTAACTGGATTGAGGAGGTCAGATAGGCAGTTGCTCTTTGTAAAACACTGGTACTCAGCTGAATCCGGTTAGACTGGAAACCGACCCCAACAAAAAGTTGGGAAAAGGCTAATTTCACATTTTCAGTATTGTAACTTAAAAAAATTCTTAATCTTCATATAAGCTATGTCGATGCCGATCACAGATTTCGTCTTGGTCAAGATTGAAAACCACGACCCGTGTTGCTATCAAACGCTGAGTTGTAGGATTTTCAACTTAATTGCAGTTGTAATAAGCGTGTTTGTTACTTGATGTGTGTTAAATATAAGTTGGTGAAGTACATACAGGGGTTCAACAAACTTTAGAATGACGATTTAAAATTCTTTGCGCGTAGGCAGTGGCCGAAATGATAGGCCGTCCCTTGAGACTACAATGGTCTATAAATATAGAAAAAAAAAATGATAATCTATTAGATTCGTTTGATATTCTAACACAAGACTTAGTTTGTATGCTTTTCTTTACACTCGCGTAGGACGACTACACGTACGTGAGGATTTAGGATTAATGGAAAAATGATTAAGATAAATATTTTGATATACAAAGCTCATAATTTTTTTTGATAAAAATGTAATTAAGAAATGTACTAGATTGCCGCTTTCGATTTTTTTTCCTCGTTTGTACACTGTTACACGTTTGTTACACGTTTGTATAACTGACTTTTCTTAATTATATGATTAGAAATGTCAACTTTATGAAAATTTATTTTTTTGAAAATCTCAGGCTTCAAGCCTGGCCTTTTTCTTGGGAAATCATCAAATGGAACCTCCCGCTGAATATGCAGCTGGAGAGAGCGTCAAACTTTTACTGAATAAAACCCACTATGTTCCTTCCGGAGGTCTTTATATGCCAGAGCCACGGAAACTCAGCCCCCGCAAGCTTCGGGCTTAGTTCCAAAATTAAGCTCTCTATCAATTTACCAGTCTACCCAAAAACCAATACATGGTATTCCTACTTCTTCATGTATATGAAACTAGCTTCCACCAGTGGTTTCGCCCGCGTCCTTGTAAACTACTCCGTGGACTCGGATAAAAATATAGCCTTTGAACATCCTTGATAAAAGGACTATCTCAGACTGAAATATTTTTTCAATTCGGTATCAGTGCGTCCCGAGATTAGCGCGTACAAGCCAACAAACAAACTCCATCTTTATAACAAAGTATAGATACGAAATAATTTGCATAGCTATATAAAACAGTATAAACCTCTCTTTTTGGCAGATCAATAATTGGAAAGATGGTCACTGCACTTAAAAGGGTGACAATGGATTTGGCTTATGTATAGGACAATGTATGTATTTAAAGTTTTTGATCTTCGTACGTCAATCGATCGTAAGTGTATATAGATAATCGTTTAATGGTATTGCCAGTTTATTTATGAAGCTGTGCCTTTAATTGTTAATGACAATAACTATTTGGTATTGGTAACTGTGAAGAATTTTATGGACAACCTCTTACGGTGAACTTGTATCAATTGAGTGCTTTTTTTGTACTTCGATTTTTGTTTATTGATTACATAAACTCATTTTTTAAATAGACATATACACTCTTATTAAATACTTTAAACTAATATCTAAAATAAAATCTTCTTAAAACTAATATTATATTATAATGTAATAAATCGAAAACCTATATAAAATAATAATATAAAAATTAATATAAAAATAAACCTAATATAAAAATTAGTGTTTATTTTTTCCACTCGGTATTTTTTATATAAATAGAGACGGAGCATTTGAGCGTGTTAGGGCTCAATAGGAAAAAACAGGACTCTATTACTAAGACTCCGCTGGATCATCAGCCTTTTTTTCGTCCCACTGCTGGGCAAAGGCCTCCTCTCACACAGAGAAAGATTGATTACACTAAATATTGAAAAGTTATTATTATGGTGCACGCGGATGCATGGGTGTATCAATGACCAACTCCAGGCTGCTTTTTGAAACTAAAAATTCACAAACCAATTTCGGCACCTCCTGGAAGTTGAACCCGAGATCCCGTGTACAGCAGCCGCGCTATGCGACTACTAGATCAATGAGGCTGTCTCAAAGAGTATCATGGAGGGTGTAATAAAAATAATTTGGATAACGAAAAATGGGAACCAATATGAATCTCTACTTCTTCCTTTTGGGAAAACACGCGTGAAGTTATTTAATTTTACCAAACGTATGGTTCTGATAGTCGCTTACTCCTGTATCGCATAATCTTAGCAGATATACAGATATATAACATAGATAAGATAAGATAGCCAAGTCTTCCTCAGCATCCATAATCTAGGAATCTAGGGGCCGTTTCAAAATACGATCAACACTTCGCAATTCCAACTTTACACCCTGTATACAACGATAATTATATCTCATTTATCCCGCATCTGATATCATCAGAACGCTGGTCAATATACCATTTTAAAAGGGCGTAACTTCATACATGTTTTTATACACTTACGTCCTTTTTGCTTCGAGTTGATGTAGTAATGTGCTTCCTCTTACGGATTTTACAGCCCAAGATATTGTGTTATCTAAACGCGTACGTTATCTACGTAAATCTATTAGAATCTATACTAATATTATAAAGCTGAAGAGTTTGTTTGTTTGTTTGTTTGAACGCGCTAATCTCAGGAACTACTGGTTCGATTTGAAAAATTATTTAAGTGTTAGATAGCCCATTTATCGAGGAAGGCTATATACCATCACGCTAAGACACACGGGAGCGGAGCAGTAACCAAAGATGCGGGTGAAACCGCTGGGGACAGCTAGTTATTTATAAATTCAATCCGAGATTACAACGGTTTTACTATAAACTTAGACCGGCTAACGGGACCGTGCTGGGGTCACTAAGATAGCTTGCATGCCTACGCGCATCATATGGTGTGGCACTCTTCAACACAATTTAAGTTTAAGTCCAAGTCAAATGGCCTTTCAAGCTGTTTACAACTTTAATTCCTTTGAAATAAAGATTGTTTTTGGAAAGAACATTATCGGAAACGATTTCGTACAAACAATTTAATGGTTTTTGGAATTTTCTGATCGCAAATTAGACACATCTTTAAACGCTTTTGTGTGGGACTGTTTCAAATACATATAAGCCTTTTTTGAGTACTAATTGAAAATAGGTTGAATTGTAATTAATGTCGCTTTTTAATTCCAGAACAAAAAAGAGGAATGTTATACCATACGTTAATCGCTATGCGTGTTTGTCTGTCAATATGTGGTAACTCTTAAACAGATGAACCGAATTTGAATTTTTTTTTTTGTTGAAAGCTAGTGTTCCATCGCTGGTTCTCAGATATGTTTCATTAAAAAATTAAGGTTATAAGCGTTTTTGTCAACAGCAGACACAAAATAGTAGATATTAATTTTATTGGTTTAATTCCTTAACTGCTATAATATTTCAGTTTTATTGGCTGTTAAGAAAATTTTATTGGTTTTTAAAACATAGAAATGTTTGTTGCGCTTGCTAATGTAGGAAGGAATAGGTATCCATTTAATTAATTATATTCTGTATAATTTCTAAAAATAGTAACAAGAATGTTATACTTTTGTTAGTCACAAGTTAAAACATATATTTGAAATTTGAGACTTTCCATGTCCATATTATTTCATTGTCGTTTTAATATAATAAAACTCTTTAATTAGTTTATAAAATAAAAGTTGAAAATTATCTTTATAGCATATACCTACAGTTTTAGAAGTTTCTGTCAAAAATAATATAACATATAAAATTCTCCTATTTTAACTCCTAAATCAATTAATACATATATACGGAAAGAAACCAATGCATTGAGATAGATTTTATTTTTTATAAAAAAAGATTATAAATCACAAAATATCAGACCATTTAATGATATCGTTTTGATTAACAGAAATTAAGGAATCGGCAATCAGGCGGTATGAAGTTCTTCAAGTCAGATAGTTTTAAATAAAACTTTTGAAGTAATCAGAATGAAATAAGAAAAATAATGAACTATACAGAATCAAACAACAAATAAATAAAAGAAAGCGAAAAAGGAACTTAAGTGGCCAATGACTATGTGACTGAGATGCGAAGCTCATAGTCTGAACAGTTTAAAAGCGGCACTATCCAATGGAATCAAATCGGCTTGTTTGTGCTCATGCGCCTGTTTGAGCTCTCTAGGTGACACACTACGGAGTTGAATGGAAAACCAGCTTTGAATAAATAATTTTTAAATGTACTGGCATTCCGTTCTTTGAAAATGTACAATGTTACTTAGCTTTTGAGAAAAAACTGCCTAAGCCGAATTGAAAACCTCATCCTTTAGTCAACTTCACAAAGAAGGAGGAAATTTTCAATTCAGGTCGTTTATATCATATTTTTGAAGTCGATGATGATGTCATCTTTTTGTCGGTAAAATATTCATTCACTTAAAGGTTATTCATTTTTTTTATCTGACGTTTCGATATCTAATGGAACTAATTCAAAAATCTGAGATTCTAAATCTAATCTAAATTCAACTAGAAATGGAATTCTGTAATCAAAATCCAGTCCTTTAGATAAGACGAACATATAGCACGGATATAATAGCTCAAGAACCAAAGATATATAAATTCGGATAATCATTAATACAATCTTAGACCCATTGAGAGGCCCATTTCGAGACAGACGTCATCACATGTAAATCACATTGCTACTTTATTTTTATGACAATTTTGCTGCCCAAATTGGGGTTCCGTGCGTCAACCACGTAGAACATAGATAATCTAATCATTTGGAGACGTCATTGCCTTGCCTTCCCTTTGCCGGAGCTACGAGAGTGTCGCTCATATACTCGTAAATTTTGATTGTCAATTTTGACGAAAATGCATAAGTGAGCTATCGCTACTTTTTTGTTTGTGTTAATTGTGCTCATGGCGTGTCCGGTTGATTAAGTGCTCTTAAACGTAGAAAGACTCGTTGCTAACTGCTTTGTAAAATAAGTGGTTTTAACTAGTAATTCGTATGCTTACCAGGCTAGTCCAAGAACTAATTCCCTATTGCCTTCTGGGTTCTCCTTCGAATAATAATTCAATAATTGGCGCCTCTGCAGATTTTTGACGAGATTCGAATGTTGCTTGAATATAAATGTAGGGGCGTTTAGGAATTTGTTCATAATAATATTCATGTTTTGGGAAAACTGGTATGACTAGACTATAGTCTACGTTATTGCTCACTTAATGATTATGAATATTTTTTTGGTTTTTCGTAATTAAGACTACAACTAATAATTGATCTAGCAAGTACGTGGTAAATAGTTTATAAGTATTATAGAAAATAACCATATTATTTAAGCTTAGGTAAGGTTATGATGGGGCTGACATGTTTTATAAGGATAAAAGTCCCTGAAAAATAAAAAGAGAAAAAAAACTAACTAATTGTTGAGGAGAAAAGACTAAATAGATTTCTTTTGCTTAATGATTTTTGGATATCATACTGGACAATTTACCTTATTTCATACAATGAAAAACCACATTCAATCTCCAGTTTTCTTTGCATCTTTGGCAATTTAAATTATATCACCTACAGTGGCAGACACAGCCCACTAAACTATAAGTATAAATCTAATATTGTCTTTGTTGCTATATTTATATATTGAAGATTTACATGTTTTAACAAATTTAACAAAAAAACAACTGAACAAAAAAAAATGCGAAATTAAAAAAGCATCAGAAAATTCATCCGCATCGCTGTCAGCGAAAATATCAAATTCATACCAGCCTAGTTCATTACGACATTATGAAACATCCCTAGATTCTGTTATTGTGTGTACATCTTAACAAGCCCCATTTTTAACTCAAGGTCACTTAAAACTGAAATATAACAATGTCACCCCTCGGAAATGCAAAGCCAAAACTCGGAACTAGTATTTGGTCCCATCAAACTCGTATTCAGAGCTCGTTTTGCAACTAAAAACGAGCTAAGCTGCAACTTGTTTACAACTGAGGCGGGGTCGTGTGACCTGACCTCGGTATTCAAGGTCACAAACTTCCAAGGTCAGTTATGCGGTGTTAATTCTGTTGGATGAGTTTGTATAGCTTTGGTATGATGTAAGGATGCTTCTGTAGAATAACGCCATATACCTATATACTCAAGAGGGCTTCGCAGTAAAGTGATGGAATAAGGTAGTCTCTGGATATGCTGAATAGATTTAGAAAATTATTTTACTAATTGAAAGCTAGTTGTACAGACGGCAGCACGGCAAGCTACCAAACTGAAACTGACAAATCATAATCAACTTTGAACCATATGCTGTAAAGTTGAAAATCTATTAAGGAAATTTTACAGATTGTAGTAGCTTGATGTGCTGGCGTCTGTACATGCTTCAAAGGGAAAATAATTAAAACTAACTTACTTTATTTTCTAAGTGATAAAACTAAACAAACGTTCGCGTTGATTCGCGAAAGATTATCGTAGATCAAGTAGACTGAAATTCCCTACATTTATACGTTGTGTTGTCTTAAAATTTAATGAATTAACTACAATTTAAAAGCTCTTATAATCACCTATAGTTAAAAACAGTTGAGACCACCACAAAAGCGTGGATAATTGCAGATAATCTAGCTTAAACATAATAATCTAAATAAGAAACTGGATAGTTAATAACTCAAATTAATTTCGTCTCAAACCATTTACATCATAAACCTAACTGTTATTTGTTGGCCGATTTATTTTGATTAACTATCAAAAACTCCTGTTTTAAATAAAGGTGATACTTAAAAAAAATCGTGTTTGTTTTAAAAAAGCTGATGATAATGAGAAGAGCTCGTGGCTAACTAAAAGCCAAACGGGTCAATCGATCATAAGGTTAATCAATGCTTGGCGCGATCGGTCCGTGGATGGGTGACCATCTTGTTGTTTGTTCTTGTTTTGGAAGGCATTCTAAATTGGTGGGTCCCGGCTGTCATTTGTACTTCTTTAGCTATTGTTACGGGTAGTCAGAAGCTAGTCAGACAACCAGTATTATCAAGGCGTATTGGGTTGCCCAGGTAACTGGGTTGAGAAGGTCAAACAAGCAGTAGTTCCACGTATAATACTAGTACTCAGTTGAAGAAGAAGACAGAAGCCGACTCTAACATAACTTGGGAAAAGGCTAGGCAGAAGATGATGTTTTCAAAAAGGCTGATCACTATTTTCCTTTAAGACACTTACGTACATATTTTTTTTCTTTAATACAAACTTCATTATTATTCATGTCATCAGTGGGTAGGCTGAGCTACCGTTTTCTGTGAATGCCAATCGGAGATAACATGGTATTTGTGTATATGTATGATCCGTATTTACCTACCTCAATAAGAATTCTTATACGCCTTACAATTTTGACTAATACAACATCTATTAACGAGCGACTGCCTATCTGACCTCCTCAACCCTGTGACCCGGGCAACCCAATACCCCTTGGTTAGACTGGCGTCAGACTTATTGCTTCTGACTACCCGTAACGACTGCCAAGGATGTTCAATGACAGCCGGGACCTACAATTGAACGTGCCATCCGAAACACAGTCATTGGTTTCCAAGATATACTTAGAAAGTACATACAAACTTAGAAAAGTTGCATTGGTAATTGCCTGACCTAGAATCGAACCCACGCCCTCACACTTGAGAGGTTGGCTCTTTAACCACTAGGCCACCACGACCTCTGATTTGTTTACTCTTATGTTTATAATATTCTCGCTCATGCCTAATTAACAAAAGATAACATTATAACATATTCTATAAAAAAATAATCATAGAAATCGGTGTAGAAATACCAAACTTATACATAAAATACGATAATCAGCAGGTCGGTCGGTAGGTATAATAAGGCGGGAGGTCCGAGCGCGAGCTTCTCATCCCGACAAAAGTTAGGCTTTGGTAGCGGTAATCGACATCCACACTGGCGTAGCCGCGGGGGTCGTCTATAGGTTATACATCAGAACAACACATAGACTACTTTTTGTCGCGAAAACCAACATCCACGCTGGCGGAGCCGCGGGCGACCGCTAGTAGGAAATAAACATTGACAACTAGATGTTAAATATAGGTCAGTAAGAACAGCTTGAAATTACTAGCAAAATTCTGCGCTGTTTTGCTAATCCATACAAATAAATGCTCAACGATGCAGCGCTGCAACCGCAGAGTAATGCAGGAAGGATAATAATCATTTTAGTTAATGCGTAAACATGCAATATTCTTAGGAAGGAAGGACAAATTCAAACAAAATAACTGACACAGAATCTGACTCATGATGACTCAATATTTTATACACATTTTGATATAATTAAAACTATACATACATACTTTATTATATTACTTAATTAGTCCTCATCATTCTACTGCCTTGTACAGCACATCAAACTACTACAATCTGTTTAATTTCCTTAATAGATTTTCAACTCTATCGCTGAGGCATAATTATGTTCCAAAGTTGATTGAGAAAATTTTACAGTTTCGGATAGCTTCATGTGCTGGCTTCTGTACCAATTTATTATTATTTGGGGTTGGCGGAAATGTTTTCTTCTTGCATTCCCTCCTAACTGACGTTATCACAGTAGGTCTTTGCTGCCATATTGCCTTTCTTAAAATCCAGTAATTTTTCTTTCAAAGAATTGTCTAAAATATCTTCATATATATACATAAATAGCCCATCGCAAATCCGGACACAAAATCCTCAATCCTGGAACATTCATTTCGCGCACAATTTGTTGCCGCGACAGCGCGTATTAATCGACTCACGCGCAGCTTCCGCGTGTGCAGCATAGTGGTGCAGCTGTGGACAACAAAATAATATTTAAAAGGTTATGAATTAAAAAAAGAACATAATTCCATCACCTGCCTAGCCTTTTCCCAACTATGTTGGGGTCCGCTTCCAGTCTTACGACGTGCAGCAAAGTACTAGTGTTTATGACCTCCTCTGATCTCGACAACAAGTTACCCGGAAAACCCGCAAACCCTTATTAAGACTGGTTGTCAGACGTTCTAGCTACTGGCAACCGGTAACAATGGCCAAAGATGTTCAACTATTTTTTTTTATATGACACCTTGCAGTTCAGCCTAGGAGGCTGTGTACTGCGTAACCGGGCTTTCCAGTGGGAACATAAAGAATTTTAGACCTCTAGCCAGGGGCTGTTCAAGTAATTGTCGGGACCCAATAATTTAACAAGCCTCCCGAAACACGGAGGTACTCGTTATGACATAGACGGTGACAGCATAAAAGTAAAAAAGCTTCTAATAAACCATACAATTTTACAATTTTTTCATCGTATCTCAGTGCACAGTGCACCTGCGCAGACGCAGTTACTTTAGCCCGACAATATAGGTTATTGAATACAGTGTACTCGACGTCAGGGCGCCCATAGAAAACACCGCTCAATAGTGCAAGGGAAATTGTTTTCACACGACGGTCGCCGGGCTATGGAGTATGTGTTACGGTTCAAGTTTGAGTTTTAGTCAATTTGTGGTCTTACTAGATGTTTATGTCACATTTTTGTTTGAGATCGGTCCTCCTCAGGCCTGTAGTCATCCTATGCCTCTCTTCTTATATGAAATGGCTAGGCCTTGCCTTACAAAGTGTTCTTCATCACGTCTTATCAGACGTCCGTACCGATGTATACAGCTTTCAGACATCTTTTCTACAACGGGAGTGTTTTTTTATATTAAAGCTAGAGATATTAGTCTGATTTAATTTTCTTAATAATCTGAAACAACCTAACCAAACTAAAAGATTTTTGTTGTAATTTTGATAATAATAACATGAGGGTAGAGTACCACAAAGTACTAGAGCAATCAGTATAACTTTTGAGAAATGGCTGTTATTTAAACATGAACTGTAACATATACACACGTAATGTTTTATGGAAACTGGTTCCGAGATTGTACGAGAAGTAATATATCTTAAGTGTGGAGCTTCTTCTGTGATAATACAGCATATAAATAGATACAACTATAGCTAGAGTCCGTGGCTTCACTCGACTTCCAAAAATCATATCATAGATGAAATAAATAGAAAAAAATATCAAAGAAAATGAGGGGCATCATCATACTTTATCCCTTATCCCAATTTTATTTAGGATCGTCACAGCATATTTTCTTATTCCACACTCTTCTATCTGCCGTCATCTCACAAGTAACATGCTTTCCCAGATCACTTATTATAGTCCACTCCGGACTGCCGAGCTGAGGGTCCCGGGTCCGATTACTGCAGGCTTAGCATGACGATTCTATGTCTTCTGCCCGAGCATGGCGCGACCTGTCAACTCGCATATAATTTACTTGTAGACTTATGTCGATCGAAATAAAGAAAAAAATATTTTTTACGTGTCAAAAGGAATCTTATGTCAATCTGTCACTTATCTTTCTTACAAAACTTGTTTCTACGGTTGCCATGCTGAGGCCTGCTGGTACGGTCAACATTTGTGTGATGAGCATTCTTGTTGACTGTGTTATGGGTGCTAAGTATTTATAAATATGTATGTGTAAGGTATATAATGTAGTTTATCAGTTGTGTTGGCACCCATAACACAAGCTAATCAATAGCTTACCTTGGGGCTAACCGACCGTGTTTGCAAAAGGTGTCCCGATATTACTTTGCACAGGCTAGGCAGATGACAAATTTAACTAAAAGACACCATTTTTAGTATCACCAATTTTAACGATTTGTTTGCTAGAATCATAAAGAATTGTGTACTAACTGAGTTTACATACGCAAATGAAAATTTACACTTAGTTTACGATCAAACTGTATTGTGGGCGTATTTTAATGAGTAGGGCGCGGCCATAAGTTATGTCGTACGTACTAATGAGAAAAACTTGTTAAGATATTTTGAGACGAGATATTAATAATTTTGAGAATTATTGATATAAGTTTTGATATTTTAATATGTGTTCAGTAACACCTTTTTCTCTGTTAAAGCCTAGTAAATATAATTTACTGACGTTATAATTTACAGACGCTCAAGCTAACCGAAACTGTCGAATTTTCACAATCAACTTTGAACCATATGCTTCAGCGATAAAGTTGAAAATATATTAAGGAAATTTTACATATTGTAGTAGCTTGATGTGCTGGCGTCTGTACATTCATAGTGTATGTATTACTAAACATTTTAATCTTGAAACAGTTCCAAATGGTTACGTGCTATGGGAATAAAAAAAAATAACTGTTAAAGAAAATATATTTTATATTTTTTATATAAAAAAAATAGTGATTTTCTAAGAAAATAATGGTTAATATCATCTCATGACTAAAAGAAAATCCTACAGTGATACATAATACATAGACGATCCCTCACAGTGAGATACACTACACCTATAAAAGGAATGCTATTTATCGCGCACTCCGTGTAAATTCGTTAAAATTAATCAAAGTATTATCACCTTCGCACACCATATAGGACTATTGTTTATTCTCTAAAAAAGGAACATTTTAAAATTCCTATTTGTAAACTTTTATGGCTCAAAGTGTCGTCTTATAAAATGCTTGCTTACGGATGTTTATAACTAGTCAAATTCAATACTTTTTATAGAACTGTCAAAACGGTTACTCTCTATGCAATTTGTATGAAAACACGACATATGACGTCACAAATTTTTCACATCAATCCGTATACCTACTTATTTCGATTATATTATCAATAAAAAAAAATAAAAAAAGTTTTCGATTGAAAACGATAAATTAAACTGTCATTATTTTAAGATGCTTTACAAAAAGAATATGATAAAGTATTTTATTTATGACCTGGTCCTCATCCCAATTCCAACTCAAAATCGTTTATTCAAACTTGGCTGTATAACAGCAATTTTTGAATGTCGAAAATTACAGAAGACAGTCCCAAAAACTCCCACCCTTCCCCACTGCTTATGTGTTTTTACCGAGAAAAAGTTTCATATAGAAAGGAAAGAAAAATCAAAAAGGAATACTTTTGACTACTCTTAAAAATTTTGTTCGCAAAAATAAATACCGCAATATGCGTGTTATTATATCAGCCTCTATAATTTTTCTCACATTGCCGGCAATCCTCATAATGACCGGTTATACCCTTAAATGCACTAAAAACACACAATAACCGCATAAACAAGTTGATAAAACAAACGGACAGAGCTTACGCCCTCTCTTTCACCAAACGGCTGGTGAGCTCAAACAATGTGCAGTAAATGTCGGCAATGACCGGCCAGCATTTTAACGGGCAGTACAGTAAATTTATGTTTTGTTGCTAATGAAATATGTGTATAATAATTGCTTTGTATGTATGTGCGTTTTGTGACGTTTTAAAAGGTTGTAAAGTTAAGTGATATTGGCTACTGGTAGTGATAACATTTGCATGCTCCTTTGGTAGAGATACGAAGCTACTCAAAATTCATTTCAGCAAGTGTAGACTAGTAGTTAGTGTATATTAGTAGTATAGAGCGATAAATAAATAAAAAATAAATACATATTAATAAAACCGATTTCTATTCACTGGCAAAATAACGCCTTATTGCAAGCATGTCATGCAAGATAAAATAATCGGTGCTAATATTATAAAAGTTAGTTTTTTTGGGTTAAAAAAGCTCCAAAACTACTAGACTGATACAAAAAAATCTTTCATTGGTTGGGAAGCTACACTATCCCTGCGGGATCAGCATGGCGATTCTATGTCTATTCTATCAATAAAAGATAAAGCTCTGTCTAAAATGAGATTGGTATAAAATATATAAAAATCAGATTTCGCATCTAAGTAATAACAAAAACTATTTGACCCGTACTTTGATTGACACATTATCAGTCATGCAGTTAAATTCTTTAACAGGACCTTTGACACAACACACTTAGCCAGACGTGATTTCAATTAAACCTCAGGCAATAACTGTGTTCTGCAATTTGAGAGATCATAACCCTATTTTAATGTATATAAGCAAAATAAATTATTATTTAATATTGCAATAACTCATAGACGTCATATGAAATTAACTAACAAATAACTAGCATTGTGTGAAGTGGTCAGCTGTTCTAGGTAATCAGGAAAAAACATAGGTAGTTTTTTGCCTTTATTCAATATGAAATTATTTTAATGAAAAGTATTATTTACATAATATATTTACAAACTTATGAATTACACAAGAAAAAAAAAGGACAAATTGTTTTTCCGTTGTTTGTCCGCAATGGACTTCTAAACTACTTAATCGATTTTAATCAAATTTGCACACCGTGTGCGGTTTTATCCAACTTGAAAGATAGGATAGCTTACATCTTAATTAGTAGTCGCAATATTATTTTATTGCAAATTATTTGTAACAAAAATGTTAAACACATCAACGCGTGTCTGCTTATTATATAAAATGAGATGCACAATTTTTTTCATTTGTATTTGCAACTAACAAAATATTTTTAACTAGCAAGAAAATCTTAGGATTGCATTAGTGCCTATGTTTTCTTATTATACGATAGTAAATAGATTATTATATGATGATATTCTTATTTATATATAAACCGGAGTAATTAAGAGATATTATCATATACAAGCCTTTCAAATGACTATGAGCTTGTTTGTAGAAAATGTTTATAAGTTAACTTGTCTCATTTAACTCTATGACCCAAAATACAAGCTTTTTACTACATAATTCCAGTAAGAATAATCTTAGTAGCCTAGTGGTCAGCCTCTCAAATGCCCAGCGTCCGTGCGGGTTCGATTCCAGATCAGGCAAATACTAATGTAACTCCTCTAAGTTATGTGTACTTTTAAGTATATCTTTGACACCGATGACTGAGTAAAGATGAAGGTAAACATCTTAAGGAAACCTAAATTTTAAAATCTGAAATTGCCAATCTGACTTGAGCAAGTGTGATGAATAACGCTCACTTCTTCTCTGTTTGAGAAGAGGGTTCTTTCTCTGTATCTGTTCCCATCCCTATAGGATTAGAGTGAAACCATTGGTAGCACAGACGCCAGCATATCAAGCTACTACAATCTGTCAAATTTCTTTCATAGATTTTCAACTTTATCGCTGAAGCATATGGTTCAAAGATTGCTGGCGTCTGTGTTATATCAAAACCCTATCTAGTCATACTCGCTACAGCTTATTAATTGTACAATATACATGATTAATATATTATAACCAAATAATGTTTGCGCATACGCACAGTTTATGGCTCATAAATACCTATAGAAAACCACATTAGTAATGAAATATTAACATGTGCAATAGTTGTCATCTCATGGTTTGGATATAACGATACTCACAGCCGTACACTGAAACGCCACTCAATTTTAAAGAATGCTCAAACCTCATTCTATCTCTGTTACACCTAGGTTAATTTCTGCGATAGAAATACTTTCATGTAGAACTAAAATTTAGGTAACGTTTAAGTATTTCGAGGTAAGGTATTAAAATTTAAGTGTTGTCGCTAAGAAATATAACATCATTATTATAAACTAGCTTCTCCCTGCTGTTTCACCTACGTCCTTGGAACACTTTTTCCTGTATATGGATAAAAAATTAACTTTGAGTACTTCATCAATCATCATCAGCCTTTTTATCATCCCACTGCTGGGCATAGGCCTCCTCTTACACAGAGTAAAATTAAATTCTGATTTAAACTACAGTACCTAATTAGGTACTGTACTTTAAAGTTTCATCAAAATCTGTTTAGTAGTTTTTTTTTTTATCAAAAGAGTAACAGCCTAATACTATAGTGAAGTGGTTTATAATTCATTCATTACAAATGAATAAAATTTATTTTAATGTGTATTAAAAGTACAGTTAAAATAATTTCACAAGCTATCGACTCCGCCTTTGCCCGGGGCGCGGGCGCATGTCACAGCGAAACTCTTTATATTATTCACTCATTGACAGACTAGCCAATTAATTATATGTCTAGGGATGGGTCCGAACACAACGTAATTATTATTTTTATAGATAGGACTTCAAAAAATAATTAATTGAATGGTTTTCAAATCGTATAAGTATTATTTTTTTAATTTTGAGCTGTTCTTTTGTTTTCAATGACTGTGACGTACCTATTCCATAAATATCCTATGCGATCTCTTTCACGGTTCATCATCATCTGACTAGCCTTTTCTCAACTATGTCGGCTTCCAGTGCAACTGGATGCAGCTGAGCATCAGTGTTTTACTTGGAGTGACTGCCTATCTGATCTCCTCAATACAGCACCCAGGAAAATCGATAGCCCTTGGTAAGACTGGCTATCAGATTTTCTAGCTTATACCCGTAACGACTGTGAAACAACAAATAACAGCCGGGTCGAATGACAATGGTCAAATGACAGCCGGGCCCCATTCAGATTAGAAGAAGAAATATTTTAAGATTCTAAAATTAAAAGTCAAAAGTTATTATTTTTTACTGCATAAAATAGCACTTCAATTGCCAAAAATAAAGTATAAAATATACAAAAAAAAAGACTAGATTTTCGTATCACTTAGAACTGTCTTCGAATTTCTTACTATTTTTATTTTAAAACATACTTTTTTTTCATTGAAATCATTTTTATCTATGCGCTGGTCAGCCGTCAAGTGTAATAAATTGCATCGAACTAAAATGAACGGTGTGTAGTGTCAAAATTGCCCCGAGGCTTCGAAAGCACCTGTTTTCTTGGCCCGAAGACCTTAGGAGGGAAACGGACGTGTGTTGTTTATTCGACAGCATGTGTACGAAGTTTCTTTATTGTCAATGGTTCTATAGTGTGGTACAAGTTGCTGTTGTGAGTTGTCTATGACCAATGACTAGAACAGGCTCTATTAGAATTTTATCGATTATTTTCCTAATGCTAGGTTTTTACTTTCAAGTACTAGTAATAAAAATATAGAATAGCAAATTCTTAGTTAGGGCCGGTTTCACAGATTACGGATAGTCACTATCTACCAGAAAAAATTACAAATGGAACAGAATTTGTATGAAAAATTATCTGCCAGATAAACTATCTGGAACGTATCAGCAACCTGTGAAACTGGCTCTTAATGTTGTAAACCTAGAAAAAGAAAGAAAGAACCTCTGTCTGTCTGTCATTCATGGTAAAACTACAGAACCTATTTAAATAAAATTTGGTAGACACGTAGTCTAAAGCCTAAGAAAGGACATAGGATACTTTTTATCCAGATGCGGGCAGTACGTCCTGCGAATGATGAGTTAGGACCACGGAAAACACCTAGTAGATAACAATAAAAAAACTAACGGCCAGTTTCACAATGTCTGGATAGCCACTATCTACCAGATAAATTAAAAAATGGAACATAATTTGTGTGAAATATGAATCAACCAAATAAACTAACTGGAACTTATTCGTAGGTGGTGAAACAGGCCACAAATAATTTAAAAAAAAGACTCTACAGTTAATTTCAAAAATGGAAATGCATCAAAATAAAATACTGGCACATTACAAATAAAGTCAAACATGATTGATTAAGTGTACGTATTAGAAAATCAATTAATTAAACCAATAGAAAGTATTCCTTACATTAAAAATATCAACGAATTTAAAGAGAGATCGATGGAGTTCAATCTACACAAACGAGAAGATTTATAAATGTTATCAATCATAGTAAACAGTTGAAACGTGGGCGTGTTTCTGTCTCTACAAGTGTAATTATAATTAAATGTCATTGCATCTGATTGTACAGAGACCAGCACATCAAGCTACCTGAAACTGTCAAAATTTCCCAATCAAATTTGAATCATTATGCTTCAGCGATAAAGTTGAAAATTTATTTAGTAGTAGCGTCGTGTACTGGCGTCACATGTCGCTAACTGAGTACCTTTTTCTTTATTTGATAGTTTCCCCTTCTTCTAGCTTTAAAATATTTATACTCTAATTATTTCTTAACGGATTCAAAATCAGTTTTCTATTTTGGTATTGTATAACATCATTTTATTTAAACAACTAGCTTCTGCCAGCGATTTCATCCGCGTCTCGGAACAACTCTGCTCACCCGGGTAAAAGTTTCCTATAGCTTGTCTCTATAAATTGGTTATCTAACACTGAAAGAATTATTCAAATCGGACCATTAGTTCCTGAAATTAGGGAGTTCAACCAAATCAACTTCTTCTCTTAGTAAAGATAAAAAAGTCAGCTACATTATTGACGTAGGCTTTCGCAACAATGTTTTGTTCGTACATTTTACCACCGTAAAGTCATCAGAAAACTGCGGAATGCCTGAACGTAATATCCTCACAATTTACAACATACGCATCTACCTTCAAATTATACGTAATTTGCAATAACCGTACAATTACTTGACACGATCAAAAATATCGATACAGAACATTTATTAGGCAAGAGATAGCCGTTTTAGTCATCATAATAGTTATTTCAGATATTTCAATGTGCAAGAAAATTATGCAGTAATAACCGCATCGATATTAGCTTCTCCCTATAAAAAATATTGTATATATAAACTATGAATGTCAACCTTAAGGGTTTAACCACGACATCTGACATTAAGAATGTACCATTAATAACAGTTATGTTAACAAAATACGATGATAATATAAAAAGCTAAAAAAACTTACCGAAGAAATTCGTTATTGCTATATTTATGAGTTCGAAAAATCATAACTCGTGCGGCTGGAGCTCAATTGATAAAAATGTCTTTTATCTCCGTTTTAATTAGGGTCAATAGGTATCAGTTAGAATAAATTCACTTTTTAAATACACCTGTTTCGATTAAATTTGTGAATACCCACACAATAGCGCAAGCAGGTGATATGCTACGTCCGCACCTTGAGTTTTTTTAACAAAAAAAAGTCCGTTAAAACGACGTTTTTTCGGTTCGATTTTCGTAATTTGAATTTGGAACCGTGAAGATGGCCGACTAGATGACGTATTTATTAATTCGATTGGACGGCGTCGAGCCGCGACGACCGTTTCTTGTTGGTAATCGGAATCGATTAACGAAATCGTTTTTATTATAATCGATGGGGATTGTGAGAGCTCTCGATGTGAGATGTGGCGATTAATTTAGGTACAGACGCCAGCACATCAGGCTGCAACAATCTGTCAAATTTCCTTAGTGGATTTTCAACCTTATCGCTGAAGCATAAAGTTTAATGTTGATTGGAAAAATTTCACAGTTTCGAGTAGCCTGATGTGCTAGCGTCTGTACTATTACGAAATTAATTTTGAATGGATAAAACGTAGGATTAAAGAATCGTAATCCGTTCAATACTGGTATAATATTTTTATGTCTGGACAAAGGGGTTTTGAGTACCATAAGCTACTTTTCTGCCTACGCGTTGAACTGTGAAATCAGGTAACTTATAGCCATCGTGCCGTAGGCGAGAGATTGGGAACAATCTTCTAGTTATTCACATTACACGTTCATGTTGAATTCATGAAGATTGAAACAAATTAGGATAATATCAGGTAGGTATCGCACTAGGCGAGCCGCAGATTGCAAATAATCCGAACGTTTATCTAATAAGCTTGTTGGCTAGGCTCATGCACCTGGTTTGGTCATTCGATTTTGGAAAATTTCCACTCCGTGCTTAGTGTGTTTTAAGCTTCAAGCTTTAACATATGTATTGTGTCATTATGAGTAATATGTATCGTTCAGGGTCGCTATCTAGAGGCGAGGGTATTTTACACTGGAAAGATAACAATCGATGCTGGAATAATACTCCTTATATTCAAAATAACATAGGATTATATCAGCTTGCTTACAAATACCTAATTATTTTAACACTATTACACTACATTAAAATTTAGGTTCTAGGTTTTTTATTAATAATTTTGATTTCAGAGTTCTATTGCGGTTATATAGACCCTCTAAATTAAATATTCCTGTATGTTGAATGCGTATGCGTATGCGTACATAAGTAGTTCAGTGCAGTAGACGACCAACCATTAGGTTGCTACCATTTACAATGAAATTCGAAATTAAATACTAAAACAAATTGCAGTATAATAATACAATTACAAATAACCTCCATAAAATCCGATACAGGCGTGTTACAGCATTGTTCCCCTTATAGAAACAATTCTAGAATATTCGATTCCTTGTAACCGCATATCCGTGTAAGTGTAAGCGTAATCTTCGTTTACTAATGTATTCCTGTCTCAGATTAATTACAATTAACGGCCTGTTACAAGTGTATAATGTTTCTACATATATCATTGTTTAATCGGCTGTTCTTGTGTTATTAGGAACTTAAGTGTATGTGTTTAAATCTGTGATTAGAAGCGCGTATCCGTAAAGCTGGCAATGTCGCAAATAGCTGTCAAATATTTACATGTTTTAAATAGCTGTGTCAAATATTTGTATGTTTTTATTAATTTGGTGATTTTACTTTATTGAAATAAGAAATAGTGATCGGTAGTGTACTAAAAATTTAATAGTTATTGTAATAATTAATATCGTGACAGCGAATATATAGTTTTATATGTAAAAATAGGTATTTGGGAACCTGCCAAATGCCTTACACATGAAATGTCTACAACCTCAAATTATTATTATTTATATAGTGTACTACAGATCCATACCTATTACTTATTTTCATAGTAAATCAATGAAAACTTTGGAATAATATTACTTAATATTTTAACTCAATAATATTGAATTTATTTAAAATATTTAAATAAATAATTAAAAAAAAAAGAATCCAGGGTTACCCCTTCTTCTTTTCTTAGGTATAGAAAAAGTAACACTAAAAAATGTGCATAAACCCTGATTGAAAACATTCAATTTAGCTAAAATTAACGATCATATAAAAATGATATCATATGTATATTCCATCCATTTCTACGAGTGCATCTTAAGCATGCATGCATATGCATGATATCATAAAAACGCATAACCGCTAACATAAGTGCCGGCTGTCATGCGTTCGTCAAATCGTGTGTGCTTGGAATATCGTCAGACATTTTAATTCCAAACACATGTTAGGACTTATAAAATAATAATGTTATAAGAATTTCTAGACAAACAAAATGGCTTTATTCGATACCAGCAGGATTAGCATGGCAACCGTAGAAACAAGTTTTGTTTACCGGAGATTGGATACAATGACAGAAAAGTGATAGATTGACATAAGATTTCTTTTGACATTTGATATGTGATTATATGCGAGTTGACAGATAGCGCCATGCTCGGGCAGAAGACATGTTGACACTGACAGAAAGAGCTTTGTCTCTTCTTGACAGAATAGATATAAAATCGCCTGCTGTTGAACTTACAGTTCCTATGGCATCCTGAGGAAACTACACCCTGTTCCTGGATAAAAATTAGCCTATTTCTTTCTCAGGCTCTAAGTTATCTGAATATCAAATTTCATTGACCTAAATCCGTTCAGTAGTTTTGGCTTTTAAGCGCGGCAGACAGACAGAGTTACACATTTCTAATATTAGTAAGGATTAAGGTTTACAATTTAGGTACAGTTAAATCAATATTGTTATAGAATATATATTTTTATATATTTTATAACATTAACATAATTTCGGCAAAGTTAAAAGTACCAGTTTTTTCACAATTTTATCACGGTATGTTAGCGAATGGACTGTTCAATTTAAATGTTTTATCTACAGTCTGTGAGGTTGCGGATTGTTCGCAAGAGTTACCGTGGCCCTGGCACGCAGAGACCTTCAAAAAGAACAAAGTGACACTCCCTCCAGCTGTACCCTCAGCGGAACAACTATGGGTGCAGCTGGAGAGTGTCAGACTGACTTAAAATCCAAAAGTTCCTTCTGGAGGTCTTTCTCTACCAGGGTCTAGCTGGCCTAACAAGGATAACTTTTTTAATTTCTTTTACCTGTGTTTTCTTTACATTTTCTCACACCGTATACGAAATCATCGCAATTTTATTCACTAACTAGTTTCCTCGAAACCACTCCTTCAATTAGCACTGACACCCCTCCAACTGTATTATAAATCAATTCTGTTTCTGTGCTTCCCATACACACTAATATTATAATAGTTCTAATGTCTGTCTGTTACACAACCATAGTTTAAGTGGCATAAAATCTGTTTGTATGGTCATATTTTGACGGTAAAACTAAACTATAGATTTTTGACGAAATTCGGCGTTTAGCTTCCTAGTTTGCATCCGCGTTCCCCGGGTGACTACTGCCCACACATAGATAAAAATAGCCTAAATAATATTTTGATGTGTAATGTGTAATGACTGCCAAGTTTCATCTAAATCTGTTCAGTAGCTTTTTCAAGAAAGTGTAACAAACATACCTTACATAATTTCTACCTTTCGCGTTTTTTCACATATTAACTAGTAGACTCAAATACGCGTTGCTGTGGTTTAAGTTTTTGTTATAATAATAGGCAAATAATTTTCAATAAAATAATATTGCGACTGTAAATTAAGATGTTGACTATCCTATCTTTTAAGTTGGATCAAACTGCCTACGGTGTGCTTGATTAAATTTGGTTAAGTAATTTAGAAGTCCATCGCGCGCAAACAAGGTGACACGCAATTTATATACGTACCTATACAAAGAGAGTATTATCCGGCTTAAAGAAGAAACTTCAATGAAATACACGGTAGAATTCGCGGGTATATAGCAAGTGAAATCTAACGGTTTCCTACTATTATTCACGATACTCCAGTGCGCCGTGAGTTGTCGCACTAAGTTTTATAGCGAAGCCATAGGTCACTGTATTTATGAACAGACCCGAGAACGCAACTTAATAAATTGTTTTCTGCTTGTTTGCATGATAGATAGACTTTGGGAATTGGCTTTAGTTTAAGGTACAAATGCCAGCACATCAAGCTACTACAATCTGTCAAATTTTCTGAATACATATTTTTTTACTTTATCGCTGAAGCGTATGGTTCAAAGTTGATTGGGACAATTTGACAGTTTCGGGTAGCTTGATATGTTGGCGTCTCTACGTTTAGTGTTGATGATTCATCTATTTACATCTGTCTATTCTAGGCTATCCTAATTTAAGGATAGCAATCAATGCACTTACGACTTTCTTTGGTATATCGGGTGCGTCCATTGTCGATAAACGCACACTATCAGGAATTTATCGTCATCATCAGCTCTTTCATTGTCCCACTGCTGGCCACAAGCCTTCTCTCACACGGAGAAGGATTGAGCGTTATTCACCACAGTTGCTCAATGCGGGTTGGTGATTTCAAACTTTATAGTCCAGGTTTCGTAATGTTATGCTTCACCTTTAATCAGTAGTTGGTGTCCACAATGTGCTTGACGTTACCTGACCTGGAATTGAACCCGCACACTCCTACCTCAGAAGCTGGTCCTATGAACACTAGGCTTCCATGACATTCTGTGTGTCCTTAAATCGTATAAAAAAATACTGCCCAAACAATATCAAGAATTTATTTCTGCAAAATGTCAACGAACCTGTGAATCAGGGTCATCGTAAATTACGGGGCTATAAAAACAAGAGAGCTTTCAAATTAGTACAGCTTACAAATCCATATAATAGTGGATTTAATTAGACTCAAGGTGAAGGAATTTTCAATGCTTATTAAAATGGTGAGAGCACTACCTATCCCATTAAAAGTGGTAATTAAAGGCTTAGCAAAGAGTATCTTTTGATTAGAAATTATTTTCGCTTAAAGTCATAAGTAAATTGGAATCCATCTACACTTAAGGCTGCGAATACCATCTCCTATTAGCAATAAATCATTTACTTCCCGATTCGTATGAATAAGTACATCCAGCCTCATTATAAACCACGATAACTCACGGAGAACTAAATGTTGTGTACCGCGGCCGCTGCGGTGGTTTGCTCACTTTACATGTTTTTGTCGCAAACGCAGACACATGTCCGTCGTCTCGACTTTTTTGACGCACATATATGACCCGGTTTGGCGGCTGTGCGCGTCCCCTTATAGCCACGACCGCTTTTTGTCAACAATCGCCAATTACGTGAAAACGAAATTCATTGAATGATTTCGTTTATATATTTTTTTTTAGATATGCAGTGGTGTGGTCTTTCCTAGTTACTAATAGCCTATTAGCTGATATGGGTAGTTTATGTTGAAATAATGCTAACTGCTAGCCATCTTAGTGTTTATAGTTTAGCTAGAATAGTGCACTTCTTGTTGTAATAAAGCTTTTAGAGTTGGGCCATATTGATACAGCTGGTTTTAAAATAGTCCGGTGCGTGTGTTGACTGTTATGTGTGCGATACTCAAGAATCCTTCTAGCAAGAAAGACAGTGGCGGTCTTGCCAAGATAACTTGTCTTGCCAAAGAAGTATTTTATCGGCAATTTTTAAGAAACTTGGAATAGCCCGGAACAAACGCGTCGACAGTTTAGGTCTCTTAACAGGCACTGCTATACAAAATAAAATATTATTATTATCTTATCCAAGACATGAATGTACTACAAAAATATGTACCTATTGCAGTTACTGTCTAAGTAAGAGACTAGAATAGGATAGATTTTCAAGTTAAATCTTAATACTTTAAGATCTCACAATTTTAAATATATTTTTGAGTGGGAGTTTGTTCCAGAACTTCTTCCCAGCGACAACACATAGGAAGTGGTGAAAGCGGTGCTTTTACTTAGCCACGAGCTCCTCCGTTAACTACCAAGTTCTACATATGAACTAAGCCTTACAATATGTTTGTAGTAGTATTTGAAGCCATTAATGAGTGGGAAAAGTTGTGTGTGTGTGTCGTGGTGGCCTAGTGGTTAAAGAGCCAATCTCTCAAGTATGAGGGCGTGGGTTCGATTCCAGGTCAGGCAAGTACCAATGCAAGTTTGTACTTTCTAAGTATATCTTGGAAACCAATGACTGTGTTTCGGATGGCACGTTAAACTGTAGGTCCCGGCTGTCATTGAACATCCTTGGCAGTCGTTACGGGTAGTCAGAGGCCAGTAAGTCTGACGCCAGTCTAACTAAAGGATATTGGGTTGCCCGGGTAACTGGGTTGAGGAGGTCAGATAGGCAGTCGCTTCTTGCAAAACACTGGTACTCAGCCGAATCCGGTTAGACTGGAAGCCGACCCCAACATAGTTGGGAAAAGGCTCGGGAGATGATAATGAGTGTGTAAAGCGCCAATGGTTATGGCTGGTTTCCGACCATTGGCGGGACTATAAATACGAATGCATTGTAATGATCTTTGAACCATGCACTTTCATATGTCCCCTGGTTGTATTCCAGTGCAATTAGTGTACAAACAAGATTGGGATAGTGGGAATATATCGAGTGACTAGTTTAACATGCTCTAAGTGTAATTAAAGGTATTTTATGCTTTCTGTATTTGCTTTCTGTGTTTAATTTCATTATGCTGTGTAAGTACACGGTTAGAAATAATAATAATATAATATCCCTCACACATTCACACAACGTCATCTAGTCCCATACTAAGCAGAGCTTGTACTATGGGTACTAGACAACTGATAAACATACTTATATACTTTTCTTTTGTAAATACATACATATTATAAATATAAACACCCAATGTTCATGCACACAAATGTTTTGACTTATGCGGGAATCGAACCCGCGACCTATAGCGTGGCAGGCAGGTTCACTAACCACCACGCCATCTGGTCGTCTAACATCACAGTGTTGGTGTTTTTGATTCCAATGTCTACTATAGTTAAGGTTGCGGTGACTGCCTCGTTGGTCTAGTAGACGAGAGGCACGACTGCCGAGCAAGAAGTCTCAGGTTGGATAGCCGGTTCAGGATGAAATTAATTTCAACATTTTACAAAAAAGACAATCCGAAGTTTGGAATTTGGTAATTGATACACCCGTTCATCGGAGAGCATGTATATACCAGTCCTGTGCCTGATCTCTCACCAGTGGTTTCAGATTGCCGACTCATCGGGCTAGGTATAATATGTCCTGCGCAGCCGGCTAACGTACCTTAGAGGGTACAATCAGCATGGCCGAACATCGGCCTAAACTAGATAATATAGCATAGGTTATATTTTTTATAATTTTACAATGAAGTGCATATAAGATATATAGAGGAAGGGGACGACCAAAGAAACGATGGATGGATTGCGTGAAAGTTGATATGGCTAGAAAGAATGTAACTTGTGAGATGACGGCAGATAGAAGAGCGTGGAAGACAAAAACGTGCTGCGCCGAACCCAAATAAATCTTGGGATAAGGGCAGGAGGATGATGATGATGATAAGATACATAATTATTATGATACAACACTCATATCGATGCAATAAAGTACAAATTGATCATAAACATAAATTTTCTAAAGTATGAAATAAACGACCTTCTAATCACCATAATTTCTTGATTTTATAGGGTCAAGTTTTATAGTCATTCGAATCTATTCTCAAATAAACGGGCTTTATAAAGTATACACAACTTATATTTAGTTTAATTTATTTATAACTTTTTTATTGATTTATTCAACATATATAATTAATAAATAAAAAATAATTTTATTTTTAAATATTTCATGTGAAAAAATGTATCCCACCGGCATCGGAAACAGATGGTCCAAGCTACCGGTGATCAGAGCTCCACAGTGAGAAACCTCCTGACGATGACGTGCCGTATCCAGAAGTAATTACTATATTTATTTTTATGCAATTATTTTTTTTATTCATTTATTTAACATATTATTGCATTTTTAAATATTCTGTATATAAAAAAAACATTTAAAAATATAAAAATAGTGTCAAAAATAAAAATATAAAAATATAAATTACGCAATTATTAATTATTAATTATGTATTATTTATTCTATAATAATTTTATATAAATACCTTTATTATATTATAGTTGCGTTAAATTCACCAGATACATTATTACAGAATTAATACAATGATTTTATAGACATGCTAAAATTATAGATTCGTTAATATAAACGCTGGGACCGACGACAGTTTGACACCATACATTAGGATAAAAAATACTTATAACGGCAGTATATCGTATATTATAATATTTGACTGTCAATAATAATGTGAAAATTTATTGATTAGCATGGTGATGCTACTTCAGTGTCATCGACCTTAAATATTGCGATTAGCATGTATTATTAGTCATGAATAAAATGATTACTCACGCTTGCAGAAGGTGTGCTGCATTAAAATATTTATACATTTCTCTAAAAAAACTAATTTTACAAAAATGTTTGATACTCCTGTAATAGGTCTATTGTTTTATAATAATTATAATATATAGGGACACCTTTTCACACAGGGTCGATTAGCCTCAAAGTAAGCTATTGATTAGCTTGTGTTATGGGTGCTAACACAACTGATAAACTAATATACTTATAAATACATACTATACCCAGACCACAGCCAACAAGCATGCTCATTACACAAATGTCGACTGTACCGAACCGGGATCCTCAGCTTGGCAGACCAGCGTGGTTACTATTACGAGGGTCGTCGTTGTCAATTTTTATTTTATAAAACTCTCAGCAATGCAGTCTAGCTCCATCAATTTATCAAAGAGTAGCACTAAATAAAAACACAAACCTAAGAAAAATATATTTTAGTCAAAAACCAACGAGGCGTGTATTCCTACCATGTTATTTTTAAACGAACGCTAAATGACTCAACATTTAGGTACTTACAACTAGTCGTAACTACAATTTGGTAGAAATAAAAAAAAATGTAACATACACACTTCAAACGTTCAGAAAAAACCACGGAGTTTAGGCTTATAGCAGAAGTGTGACCAAAAATTATATAGGGTTGCCGGTTCACAAAAAATATACTATTTTTTTGTGTTATTCTATCTATTCTTGGTACAGTCACCCGCACATCAGTAGACACACTTTGACCTTGAGACCGCCTCTATTTCCTACGACATAAGAGCTGTTTTCGCAGTTCAAATGTTTCTACTGATGTGCGGGTGACTGTACTTGTATTTTATCCTATTCATATACATTTTTTTTTGTTTCAGGTACTCACATTTAAGTCATCACGTAGCTACAGCAACCAACCATTTACATTATGCAAAAGTTGTTAAATTTTAAGCAATAATAATTAAAAAATCGCGTAGTTTTACATCAATATAGGTAACAGTAGAGATGTTGGGACATAAAATAATGCCGTTTTAAGCTCTACTATCTTACTTACTAACTTATTTAGAGACTAGAAAAAAGAATATTATTACAACGCCATAACCACCGGTAGCTGGGACCCTGTTCCCGATATCAGAAGTCACCAATATTTATATTTTTTTTTATATATTATTATTTAAATAATTAAAAATATTATTATAGCACCAAAACGATAATCAACCAAAAATACTAGACAACCCTACGAGTTGCCTTGTTTCAAGGTTAAAAAAAACCGCCTTAGCAACTAGTAGATTCTTTGTGAAGATGACGTAACCCGGTCATTGATCCTTTGTTTTTACAAATGGCGCCACCAAAGATATGGTTTGCACAGTTAATATTGTTCTAATTAATTAGAAGCGATTCCCATGGTCGACTTCAGTAAACATAGTACTAAGATTTACGGGCGCCTTTTATTGGAATTTGCGAATTAGTTTTTGAGTATGATAGGCAGATACTGGTATAATAATTATTATTGTAGGTACTCTCAAGTGGTTATTGTATTAAATTGATTTTGAAAAGTTAGATTTAGTTCCTTAGTTTGTATTAAACCACATCGACAAAATTTAAATAAATAAATTGTTTTAAGTTTTCAAAAACAAAATACGTAACTTCAGATTTCAGGGAAAAATCTGGAGCCATATTTGTCTTACTTCTTTTATTGGCGATTTTCTAAAATAAATATAGTTACTGCGACTTTTTGTTGCTAACATGACATTTCAATAATAATTATACATATGTATTGAAAAACACTACAGGAAATCGTTTATTGTGTACCACAAGATAATTTAAAGAAAAACACGATTGGTGTATTTTTATTATGCTTAGTTGATGTAAAACTTTACCTTTTCGAGAGCCAATCTGTTGTAACATGATATACGTAATAAACGCATCTTAAAATTTCCGATAGGTATTGTAAAAGTGAACATTAACGTGCCTACAAATATTTTATATTTCATATTAACATAACAATCTAAGAACATCCCACTAATGATGATATAAATTTTCAATCTTTGGAAAATGTGAAATTTCATTATTGTAGGCATGTGGCCACGAAGTTAGATACTTTATTTATAAACTGCAATATATATTTATTTTGCATATATTGACTGCCGAATCTCATCCTGCAAGCTAGATATAAAATTCCTCATCAGTTCTTACTGAATCGAAAAACGTCTCTCTTGAAAGGATGCATGAATGAATGAAATGAATGAACAGGCACACCGTCCTCCGTTCATACTATTTGAATATATATTGTCAATGAATAATAAATTGAATTTTCGAACAATAAACTATTTACTATGAAGACTCCAAATGGCGTTTAGACCTTGACAGAACTTTTCACACAAAGCCCGCTGCTCTAACGGCCCAAACATGAACTGACGTAATAAATCGAAACTGCCATGTATTCTAGTGCCTACGACTTTTATGGCATTTAAAAATGTCCAACAAATGTTTATGGACAACACTATACTATCGTGAAACCATAGATACGTTGGTAGAAAGTTGATAACGTTACTTTTAATGTAATAGGTACTTATGGCGGACTTAAAGTTGTAAGAATTGTCACTTGTAGTACCCAATATATTTGTGTAGTACCCAATAAAGTTGAGGTGTTTAGAAAAGGTCTGATGTCAACCACTAAACAACTTGTACATTGTGTGGTAAGTTATATAGGGACCATCAAAGTTACAACAATCATTTCCTACTTTTAACTTTAACATAAAATATCATAACGGTTGATTCTGTAGATGAAAAGATTGATAGTATAATATATCAGGACAACTTTTTTCACACACGGTCGGTGAGCTCCATGGTAAGCTTGGGTTATGGGTGCTAACACAACTGATAAACTTCATAATACTTTACTCATATAATATTTATAAATACACATTATAACACCCAGATTACAGCCAACAAGCATGCTCAACACAGAATTGTCGACTGATCAAGAAAAGACAAAGCTCTTTCTGTCAATGTCAACATGTCTTCTGCCTGAGCATGGCGCTATCTGTCAACTCGTATATAATCACTTGTCAAAGAAAATAAAAAATATATTTTCTACGTGTCAAAATAAATCTTACGTCAATTTGTCACTTATCTGTCATTATGTCCATTCTCCGGTAGACAAAACTTGTTTCTACGGTTGTCATGCTCAGCCTGCAGGAATCGATCCCGGGACAATATGCTTAAGCGACTATAACATCTCCGCCACTTCATTTATCGGTTCTTAGCTAAAATAATTAGGTATGCCCAGGTCCCATCTAAATGCAGTTAAGATATCATCAAAAATAGACTTCAAGCTCTTCCACGATTTCATTGTAAATCACTTTAGTGTTTTTTATTATTCTGTTATCGTTTTTATATTCGGTGTAAACTAATTCTTATAACTGTTAAATAATATAATACCTACTCGTAAAATCAGAAAGTTCTAGTCTTTAGTTGTAACATATTTTTGACGAATATTATTCTAAGCGACGCGCTTCGACGACTACATATTTGAACAGTTTTTGTAAACAAATGCTAGAAAAAATGGTACAAGTTTCAGTCAGGAGTCTGCAACGTAATGTACATACGTCGTAAAAATATAAAATAATGTTTATTAAGTATTGTCCATAAGAAATGTTATCATCTGCTTTAACTTTTCCCAAATATGTTGGGGTCGGCTTCCAGGCTAACCAGATGCAGATGAGCACCAATATTTTACATGGAGCGACTGCCTATCTGACCTCTTCAACTAAGTAATCTAGGCAAGACTGTTTTACAGACTTTATAGCTTCTAACTACCCGTAATGACAGCCAAAAAAATATTTTTCTTTGTGAATTCAGGCAAATTAATAATAACTTGAGCAAAGTAGAGCTTATAAATAACCAACCATTCTCCTAAAATACTATTAGCCCATGCATATTGCTCTTAATACTCAATTCTTTATTAGCGTTCCATAGGTCACAAAGGTTTCATTTTAATAAAGAAACAATATGGACTCGGTTGGGCACAGCTTAAAGAAATAGAAGCAATAAGCATAAAACCCTACTTTATATCTATAGATAATATTTCACACAACCAAAATGACGTCACATAAGTATAACCATACGTTGAGCACCCCTGTAGGTGTGTAGGAAGGGTTGGTATTTCTACCTGCGCGATTTATGTGACCCCTGCACCTGAGCGTGGACCCTGCCGGCGTAACTTACGTATGTTTTGACTATTATTTTAAAATTTGGGTTTTGGATTTTTTTAAACGTTTTCTCAAAAACACTTTGTGAAGGTTTTAGGTACTTGAAAACACAAAATTACGGCCAACCGCTAAAACTTAATTGATATGTCATATTGATAGGTTAGTAATATTGTAGAAGAATCCTGCAGGATATAAGGATATTATTTCTACAGGTCGAATGAGTTAATATGGGAAAGATACATAATTAACCAATTAATTGATTTTTAAACAATCTGTGAGTTCTTATGATTCCTTTTTATGAATGTGTATATCCGACATATAGGTACATAAAATACCTACATAAAATTGCATAAAATGGTTGACTTGATTAATTTATATAATAAACATAAATAAACTACCTATAAGATAATATATAACTATGTAATATAAAATATCACAGTTATAATACCCGTGGTTTAAACTAACGGGGTTTTAAGTGACATAAACTTAGAATTATCATATAAATACCATTAATATCTGTCCAGTAATTTCGAACATACAAACTTACAGAAATTACAAAATATATTTATGTTTATTTATAACTTTAATTCAGTTTTGACGTTTGCAGTAAAAAAGATTTACAATTTTAAATAAATTTAATAATAAATCTAAAGATTAAGGTTTTTATGCTATCAATCAAAAAGTTGTTCAGTTAAACGATCGTGAATCAATTTCTGTCAAAATCCGGCACATACATTTTGTAGGAAGTTATATAGTATAACTATCACTACATAGTATAAAATAAAGTCGCTTTCTCTGTCCCTATGTCCCTTTGTATGCTTAAATCTTTGAAACTACGCAACGGATTTTGATGCGGTTTTTTTTTATAGATAGAGTGATTCAAGAGGAAGGTTTATATGTATAATAACATTAATTAAATAGTGGAGAAGTACTGTTATTTTTGAGGTTTCTGATGTGATGTCTTAAATAATTAATTTTTTTCCGTGTTTTTATATGTATACAACGTTCACAGTTCTTCTGTAGTGTATTTAGTATCAGCATTGCACCCGTGCGAAGTCGGGGCGGGTCGCTAGTATAGTATAACTATATAACTTCTTATATATTGCGTCAAATTATTGATCTATTTATAAAATAGAATAGGTCTTTATTTTATTTTTTTGGAATACAAAAAATATGGAAATTATTTTCATTTGTTATTTTTTTTATAAATATTGATTACATTTTAAATATAGACTATAAAATACATTTAAAAGTATATTGAAGAAATTATTTGGTAAATTGTTATTAAGAAAACAATATTATAAGGATTTATTAGGTTCTTAGAACAAGCGAAACTTCATGTAGCGGCCTATACAACTAAATTATAAAAACCAGCCTGTAATTTCTGTATACTCGTATGTAAATATTTAGTAATAAATAAAGCAAATATACATAACAACATAAAATACGTTAATGCTTGATAAATATTGCTTTATTACAAATAGGTTAATACGACGTATTTATTATGACTTACTACTAATAATATGAAATATCGTGAGTCTAATACTGCATCATAAATATACGAGTAAAAGGCAGTTATATTTTGATGTAATAGGTAGTTATTTTAAATAAATAGACACTTAAGTTCTTCTGAAAATATAATATTAACACCAAGCAAACAGTCAGCTCATCAAGTTACCCGAAACTCTCAAAAGTCCCAGTAATCAACTTTGAACCATATGCTTCAGTGACAAAGTTGTAAATCTATTTGATACATTGCTAGCTTGATGTGCTGTCGTCTGTACATGTTTAGGGAAGGTCAAGATCAGAAATAGACTAGAATTGAATAGTCTGATTCTGATAACCTAAATAAACTTTGGATTTTATATTTACATATTTTATACTATATTCTACTAGCGCGGCTTCTTATGTATATATGGGGAAACTACTCTAAAACTCTAAAGTAGCCTATGGCTTTTCTTAATTAATTTGATAACTAACATTTAAAGTATTATTCAAATCGGTCCTTTAGTTATTGAGATTATTGCGTTCAAACAAATAATAAACTGTTTACAGTTTTATAGACAGCTTTATAGTAATAAAACCAAATCTGCCTATGGCATATACATACCTATTCATAGTTTTAATGGTAGATTCTTTAATTTAGCAACATAATACGTAAAATCAGTAGCTAGATCTTATACTGTGAACACCGCTTAGGCTCTATCGACTAGACACAGCATATTGCTGAGCGCTGCCCCTTTCACACATTTGTGACGCAAATTCAGAGCTTTTTATGTTTTATAGCTTGTGTTATCTTTAGTATTATTTTCGGGTCTTTAGGGCAAAGGTTTCCCGGGCCTGTGGGCTGTTCGCAAGAGTTACCGTGGTCCTAGCACCCAGGGACCTCCAAAAGGAGCATAGTGGGTTTTAGTCAGCAAGAGTCAGACTTTCTGCAGCTGCACCCTCAGCGGGAGGGTCATTTGATGATTTCCCCCGAAAAATAATAAAAGTATTATTTGTTGTTGTTTCTGGCGTCTTGTGTGCAGAATAAATTGGTTTTATTTCTATCTTTCTTTTTTCTTTTTAGTCAAACATTTAGATCAAAATTTGAACAAAGAAATCCGTAGGTACTCCTGCTTTAGTGTAACCACAGCACAACCTGTTGTGTATAGCCATTTAGATAGAGGAATTTATGGTACCAGTGGCATTCACTTAGATTTTAGACAAGTAAATGTAACGTGAGTGGACCACAGCGGTTCTAGAGATAACCCAGTCTTATTTGTGGAAATGTGGGCTCGATGGCTGATTACGAAATAAATTGTGGAACTGTAGATGACACGAACTAGTTCGCTAATCTTTGTAAGTAAGAGGATAAGCTTTGAAGTAGTTTTATATTGTTTTATTCTTATCAATGGTTGAGAGAATAAGTATTTAATGTTAGGTACTAGAATAGCGTTGTTTGTTTCTTAGTTTTGATAGCCATATTATCGTCAGCCTAGCCTTTTGCCAACTATTTTAGGGCCTTATTTAGTCGTTTTAGTCTAACCAGTGTTTTATATGAAGCGACTGCTTTAAATCTGTCCCATAGTCAGTGAGACCGGTTGTCAGATTTTCTGGCTTCTGACTACTATAAGATTATGGTGGTCTCCAGTCAAGAACCTCTAGCTTTCATATGTTTAATGACAGTAATATAGCTTGGTGCAGCTTGAAGCCTCCATGAATATTTGAAATTCTGTTTTTAAATTAAAATACATAAACATGCAGAATCAAACCAATCCCTACTTCGAAAATTTTCCAAATAATCTCACGTAACCATTTACCTAAGCGTACTTTCAAATCGATTCAATACGTCAATCCTTCAACTGTGTACAGTAATTTATGTTCTAACAAACCTTGTAGTTCACATTACCATAAACACAAACCGACAGACAATTCGACCTGCGCATACGCATGGATGTAGAAGTGATTTCAGATTGTAGGACATGCAAAGGAGTTTACATTGAGTTGTCTATCAAAGTATAAGGATCAAGATTTCATTGTGTAGACAAAGTAGGTAGGCTGGATTTTTGAAAAAGGAACGCTTGAAGTTGAGACTCGATACGGAAATATCGATTTATCTTAATCGAGTTGCATGTATGTGTGGGTGAATGCATTAATTTAATTTCACAGACAGCAAAATAACGAGAAGATGATTATGGAAATGTAATTTTAATGGAGAGCACGTAAATGTCGGTCCTGCGCCTGATCTCTCTCCGATCGTGTCGGATTGCCGTCTCATCGAATTATGGACTATGAGAGTGCGGGAATAGAGAGTGCACCTGTGTCTGCGCAAATGCTTGTGCACTATGATATGTCCTGCGTAGCTGGCTTATCTTCTAAGAGAAGACTAAGATTTGAATTTTAGTGATAACATCGTCAACTGTTGTTAATTATGGTATATAATAAAGGAAATGTCCATTTAATATTTATGAATGTATGCTAAATTTAAAAATGAATGTATGATTTCATCCAATAAAGGAGTGCGTGGGCAGTAAAATTATTTTAATTTATACAATGATCCGAATAAACTGCCACAAAGTTTAATAAATAGTTAAGATTAGATATCACAACTTTGGAATTTGAATATAGCGACAGTTTTATTATGATTTCCGCTAGAAAGAAATCTGTACCTATTTAATTTAAATTGCTTACTTACTTGTAATTCGGAAGACTTAAGACTCTTTTCTTTTCGTGGGAAATCATCAAATGACCCCTCTCCCTATCCTGAGGATGCAGCTGGAAGGAGTGTCAGACTTTTACTGACTAAAACCCATTATGTTCCTTCTGGAGGTCCCTGTGTGCCAGGGACATGGTAACCCTTGCGAACAACCCGCAGCCCAGGCAGAAGACTTAAGGACTTGATTTAATTTCACAGCGTCATAACTTTATATCTTTACATATTAATGAGGAAAAAACTTGACAAACTGACAGTCAGACCGACAACCTGCAGGCTTAGCATAGCGATTTTATATCTATTCTGTCAAGAAAAGACAAAGCTCTTTCTGTCAATGTCAACATGTCTTCTGCTCGAACATGGCGCGACCTGTCAACTCGCATATACATATATAACTTGTACCCTTATGTCAATCGAAGAAAAGAAAAATTACTTCAAAAAATGTCAAATTAAATCTTACGTCAATCTGTCACTTTTCTGTCATTATATCCAATCTCTGGTAAACAAAACTTGTTTCTACTGTTGCCATGCTAAACCTGCTGGTAAGCCTATAAAGGTTTCATTTTACTCTAGAGGTCTGTGTGAATTTAGGGACTGTCTTTTGTATTGACGTACGAAAAGTGCTGATTTATCAGCCTAATTTGTATAGGTAAATGATTTTCGATTTGATTTGTTACCATTGAAACTCTTCTAAACGCATATAATTTTTCTCATATTTATTATTTTCTTAAACAGGAAATAAACTTTTCTTCATGTCTATTATTCTTGACAATCCTTCTACCACAGTAAACATTTCTTTAAGTTTGTAAGAACTTGTTATAGAATCATCAATTACAGCCTTCACAGCCCAAAGCCGGAAAATGACAAATTGTCATTTAACCTATACAAATTAGTAATTATCATAAATCTAGTAGGTATAGGCCGAAAATGAGGTACTGCACTAATATTCAGCCAAACAACTTTATTCAACCATAAGATTAATTAAACAAGTCTATAATTTACATATTATTATTACAAATTCATGCAAATATTGCCACAGAAATATGTTCGAAGTACCAATATAAAATGTCTTGTGTTCGAATATTTTTGACTAATCGATACTCGCCATAAATATTATTTCTAATCGGAAGATTATCGCTTTAATAGGAACATACGTAAATTAGTTATTTAGTAAATGTCTTTGTGTCGCTCGTTAGTGTCAGACAGTGATGTATACACAATATTTACGGTGTAAACAGTTGTTGACACCCACGGGGTATCATTCAACTATGTGGCCCTATTTGGTGTAGGGTGACAGAGCCAGTTGTCGGTTTTTGTTGTTATGATTTTATTGTTGTAAAATTCTATGTTTGGATTGATTATCTAAGTCGGAAGTGATGTAGTAATTTAAGTATCAAAGATACATAACAGGACTTCCAAAATTCGTAGGGACCAATGCGCTAGAATGAAATACAGGATTATTCACGATATTAAAAGAAAACGTTCTACAAATTTATAGAGTTACTGTTGCAGGGACAATCAAACACATATTTGTTCTTATTTATGTTTTTAATGAAAAAATAAAACATGAGGATAACGTCTGTCGGGTAAGCTCTAGTAGATAATAAATACTATTTTATTAAAACAAACCCTTTTCATCATCTTTGTCCTATAAAGGGCATAGCTACCAACAACAGTGCTTCCTACCTCAGCCCTCATTAATCTATAATGCCGCTGAGGGCCTGTGGGCGGCTACATCGCCTGATTACAATCTCAAGGTATTAGATATCAAAGTCATCTGGCAGATAATTTGTGCCAAATTGATATAAATATATACCTTGGAACAAATGGATTCATTATGCATAGGTTTAGTAGCAAATCTTAAACTATTGCTACATGCATTACCTAAGATAAACTTATACATCTTTTCAAATGTATATGTTACGGCTAAAACCCGAAGTGCGGCTACACCTAGTTTTAGCCGGTTAGAACTAGGTGTAGCCACTCACTCTTGGTTACACCTAGTACTAGCTGATTGTTTTCGGGTAAAACTAGGTCTATCCTTCATCGTGCCGGCTGCAACTAGGTCCAGCCATTCCCTGTTGGATAAAACTAGGTCTAACCGATATCATTCCGGCTAGAACTAGGTCCAGCCATTCCCTGTTGGATAAAATTAGGTCTATCCGATATCATTCCGGCTAGAACTAGGTCCAGCCATTCCCTGTTGGATATAACTTAGATGCGTACCCCGTCACGCCTTCCGCCCCGCGTCACACTCATAGCTCACAGCATCTGCAGCAGCAACGCGGGGTGGAGGGCGTAGCAAGGCACGCGCCTCTGCAGGTTGAGAGCGCCAGGTACTGCTGATCTACTGCAGGTCTACTAGCGAGTGTGACTCACAGCGTCTGCAGCAGCAGCGCGTGTCTTAGTTTTATCCAACAGGAATTGGCTGTACATAGTTATAGCCGGCACTCTATCGGCAGAGCTTTTTTAAATATAAAAAAAAAACACCCAATACCAAGAAACGTAGAGAGTTTCTTTATTCTTATAAATCACATTGTTTTAATAAACACAAGTTATTAGGAGTACAATTTTTAATATAATAGGAACAATCAGGATTTTTTAACAACAGACAATTTGTTGTATTTTATAATTTAAAGATATAAATCACACTTTTATAATAACAGGGATTGTCTGCACCTAGTTCTAGCCGGAATGATATCGGATAGACCTAGTTCTATCCAACAGGGAATGGCTGGACCTAGTTGTAGCCGGCACGATGAAGGATAGAACTAGTTTTACCCGAAAACAATCGGCTAATACTAGTTGTAACCAAGAGTGAGTGGCTACACCTAGTTCTAACCGGCTAAAACTAGGTGTAGCCGCACTTCGGGTTTTAGCCGTAACATATATATAATGTACTCGGATAACCACAAAAGTAAATAACCTACATCTATATAAAAGAAAACACAATCCATATATCCTTATCCGTCGGACTATGAGAGTGAGGGAAGAGAGAGTGCACCTGTGTCTGCGCGAATGCCCTGTTCTGCGCAGCTGGCTGATCTCCATAAAAGAGAACGGCCGCCGTATCCGACAATCGGTCTGGATGCCATCATCACTTTGGAATCAGAGATACACAATTTTTATCCAAGGGCAGTTCTCTTGAGGTACGGACAATGTCATGTCACGGGCAAAATCTTGTAAGTAATGACCCGTATGAATCTAGTATTCAACTCAATATGACTAAAACCTCAGCTTTCTTGGCAAGCCCATCTAGACTTAGCTTTAATTGCCTCCTCGGTACCACAGAACGACAGCGGCTTGCAACATTGTTGCCTTAACCTCAGGAACGCTAAGATACTCTTCGTTTTCTATGCCTTGGTGATTTTGTACGATATTTAGTGCTTATGCTACAAAGAACTTGCTAAATAGATTCTAATTTTATCAAATAGATTTTATAACACATTATTTCTAGAGAAATTACTTCCGATAACACTATTGGGTTCTAGTGACTTTACGATAGTCAAAATGTACGAATAGAACAGTATTGCGCATGCGCAGTTCAAATGGCAGACTTCGGAGCTGCAAGTTCTTTTGCAAGAACCTCTGATCTTATATTATGGTTTAAGTCTAGTTGATGTGATTACTAATTAAAACTATTTATTCTACTATTAAAAGATTTCAATACCGCGCGTTACGATGAAAAAAAAACAGTGTTCTATACCTAATACTTCACGGAGAACTAAAATAACAATGACTCAAATGTCTTGACACTTGATGAAGACAATAACAAAAAAATCACATTCACTCTCTATGTTATTCATATATCCATATTTTATTAACTTCTGCGTTCCAATAAGATTCTTAAAAAAAATAACAATTCAAAAAGTATAGCAGTATAAAGTTCTAAAATAACTAACACATTTTATGTTTTATTTACAAAATACCCGTTGCGAAGATTACTCTTAGCAAAAAAGGACATTCAAGCAGCATTTTAGCTACCTCCAATGATCGGCACTTACTCCCATCCTGCTGAGTGCAATTATCGCCTCGGATATAGTTATTTTGATTGGACCTCTTAGCGTAGTTTTACTTTGAGACGCAGCATCTTCAGATCTGGATAAAAATATAAGTCTTACTTCAGGGGTCTGTATATAATTTTTATTAACAACGACTTTGAATTTTGACTGCCTTGTTGGTCTAGTCAGCTGGCTGATCTCCATAAAATTGGTCTATAATTTGATTATAATAATATAATTTAATATTCCTCAGCAATTCACGCAACGTCATCTAGACTAGACTAGACTTTCAGACTTCTGACTACCCGTAACGACTGCCAAAGATGTAAAAATAGCCAAAACCTACCAATTTAGCCTGCCTTCCGATATACGGAGGTACTCGTCATGACAAAATGGTCACCCATCTACGAAGCGAGTACGCCAAGCGTTGCTTAACCTGTTACTTAGCCACGAGCGCCTCTCATTATGATTACCAACAAAGAATATTATATATATTTTTTTCTTTTAGATCTTGGTTTATCTTAAAAGGTTTCACTCATTCAAGAGGAACCCTAATCCCAGGCTACGTTTAAAATGGTGTATCAAAATGCATCTGCGTCTGTTTTCATATCATTCAGTTTATTGCACTTAAGCTTTTAAGTGTTTCAACGGCTAATTATTAATTGCATTGATGAGACTAAATGAAAAAAATGTACAGACATCAAGCTACTACAGTATGTAAAATTTTCCTAAATAGAATTTCAACTTTATCGCTGAAGCATATGCTTCTAAGTTGATTGGGAAAATTTGACAGTTTCGGGTAGCTTGATGTGCTGACGTCTGTACGTAGAATATGGGATGTATTTGTGTACGAAGTTTTCACTATTTCGTATTTCAAACTGGTCAGAAGTTATTCCATTGTAAAAATTTCCAATACGAACACATTACGTCTAATTAGCAGTGTGTTAAGCTCATGTTAAGCTAAATGAAGGAAAAATATTATCTTCTACGATATAAAAATTAATCGCCGAATGTGTTGCTAAGCGCAAAATCTCGAGAGCAGCTGGACCGATTTCGCAAATTCTTTTTTTTCAGAATATTTCTTGGAGCCCGAGAATGGTAATTAGAGAGAGAAAAAAAAATTAAAAATGAAAAGCAAAAATTAAAGAATCGACTGTATGATACGAAGTTCGCTGGGTCATCTAGTTGACTATATATTTTTTTTTCTTTAGCCTGTGTTGTCCCACTGCTGGGCAAAGGCCTCCCACTTTGTTTCCACACCTCTTCTCTCGATCTTGAGCGATGCCCACCAGTCACGGTGGTAGGCGTCGAGGTCATCCCGCCATCTATTCCGGGGCCTGCCACGATTGAATATATATATGAAAGAAAAAAGTAGTTATGAGATTTTGCGGATTTAGTAAATAAAAAAATGCATTCACAGTTGATATGGCATAGAACTCACAAAGACACGTAAATACGGATAAAAAAAAACCTTTTACAATGATCTTAGAAATTGACAAACTTCACACGGAGAAGTGATTACGGAAACGCCTTTAAATGTACATGGAACTAAAACCCACGTAGAATCAAGTCTTGTATTAAGTACAACGTCATGTACTCCGTGAGATATGGAAGTTTTCACTCGTTTTCACGTACTGCACGTACGGCCCCTAATTTGTATTGTCCGGTCCGGTCCGGTCCGGTCCGGAACAAGTCGTGTGAACGGCCAGTGTTGTCTCAGACCCATGTACACATTGTGTTGGCACTGTCCACAAGACGCTATGGGAAAGGGTTCACGAGATAAGCTGAAGCGATTTTTAGTACGGCGTGAAAATTCATGACAAGAGATGGAAATTTGTGGGCTAGTACTTTTCTTGTTAGATTGAAAATGTAGAATAAGTCTCGAATGACTAAGGAGAATATTGCCAGTCTAACCAAGGGGTGGGTTGCCCGGATAACTGGGTTGAGGAGGTCAGATAGGCAGTCGCTCCTTGTATGATACTGGTGTTCAGTTGAATCTGGTGAGACTGGAAGCCAACCCCAACATAGATGGGAAAAGGCTTGGGAGATGATGACTAAGGAACATATTACTGTATTTTTTATTTTATTTACTAATTTGTATTTAACACTCCGAGTTTGAAAATATTATAGCTGTTAATATCATGGTGACTTACAAATAAGAGTCTACATTAGGATTATAAGCTTATTAGAAAGGCAAACTTACTAGATAACCTGCTTCAAATCCAGCTAGAAACTAATAGCGAAGAAAACCAACAAGATACGATGCATTTGCAAAAAGATCCTTTATTCCTCAATCTCCTTTAACTTGTACCAAAAAATTTGTCTGTTTGTCCGTCGCGTTGACGGTTCGCTTGTTGACATACAAGGTCGTTGAACCCCCTTCCGGCTCCGTTCGCAAATATTCACGGCAAACATTTTGAAACTTTACAATTCTATACACAGACCCGGTCTTTGAACGTACCTTTGGGTTTGTGAAAAATGTTGAACTTTTTTTGGTACAACAGTCTTTTTTATAATAAAATTTAGATGAGATATTCTTTGGACTTTAGAGGAAAAACGTCCCAAGCAACTTTTTTAGACTGGGTTGAGGAGGTCAGATAGTCGCTCAATGTAGAACAGTAGTAATGAGGGTAGCTGTAACGTAGACTGTAAGCGGACCTCGACTGGTTGGGAAAAGGCTAGGCAGATAATAATGGTACATATTTTTTTCATTATTTAGTTTTTCTAATAGGTATCCAATGGCTATATCTAACTAGATATTATAATAAACTCATAGTGCTCATCTTCAGACGAAAATGATTCAGATATCAGGATACATAAATTAACTAAGAAATTTCATTACTATTAAAACTCGAAAAAATAACGTATTATTTAATTTTATGTGACATCTTTATCGTAACATTAATTTGACATAGTGCATTCGCTACTATAGCGTGAAATTATCATTTTAATTAAATTAAAACGTGGGAATTTATTCGTTTGGATTTACTAACAAAAAAAATCATTCGTTTTAAAAATACAATATAGTTTGCACATCAATGGTTGATCGATATTTTATTCGTTAATTTGCAAATTAAATTTTATTGGGTTTCATCACTTTCAGAGAACTGAATAGTAGGTACTATTAATTATTAATACTTAGGTTAGAGGTCAAAAATGGATCAATGAAGAACTTTAAGCTACACTTTTATTTAAAAAAAACTTGAGTGTCAAAGTTATTATTATAACGAATATTCATTTATCTATAGTGAAACGGTTTTTAAATAAGATTTCATAACAAATATTGAACAAAAAAAAATACGTCCTGAAAGTTGAATCGAATTAACAAATATGTCTTCATTATAAATATAAGCTTCTAATTTTTGTCTAACTCTGACGTCAACTACACACACACACACACACCAAGAATTCTATGCGCTTACACACACATAAATAAAATAAGCTAAGACTAACTAAATGTGTTCACAGATAATCATAAAATGATCGTTTAAAATCACTTTGAGTCTTCCACAGTAATAATAAAATTAGATTTTACGGCAGTGTATTCGAAACCCACGCAAATATGTCAAAGAGGAGGCCAAGTTGTTTATATTGAATTTAATATTGTTATCAATATGTCGACATATAAGGGGAGAAGATTTTTTTACACCTAGTAGTAATAATTTGAAAAAAGAAAAGATATTTTTTCCTGGATAATTTCGACTCAAACTCAAAACCATTTATTCAAACTTGGCTGCAAAACAGCACTTTTTGAACGTCTAAAATTATAAAAGACAGCCCCTAAAACGCTCACCCTTCACCACTTCCTATGTGTTTTTGCTGGGAAGAAGAAGTGGCGCAACAAACTCTCCAGCAACACATGTCTATCTGTAGGTTTGAAGAACCTTTGGGGTTTGAAGACTATAGGTATCGGTATTAACAAGTGATCCTAAAAGTTCATTTGATGTACATACAGTAATATGCCCAGAGTTTCTCTCCTATTATGAGCTTCTATTGACATAATATGTCACCATATTTACCATCCTCCTGCCCTTTATCCTTATTTTTCGAAGTCGGTGCATCTCTTCCACGTCTTCTATCATCAGACAAAATACTACTAAAATACACCGTAATGAAAAGACAAAATAATCAACCTGTATTATTAATAATATACAAAAAAAAATTACACTGTCCGTAATTTATGAAGACCACTCCTAAACTAGCTTCAAAAAAGTTTATAACAACACAATTTTAAAAATAGAGATCGTTTGTCATTGTTATTAAAAATTATAATACTCTTCAAAATAATAGCATAACATGTACCTTAATTAACATAACAATTAATATAATAATGCTTACTTACCATGTAAAAAAACCGGCCAAGTGTGAGTCGGAGTTGCAAACGAAAGGTATTATTATGCGAGTATATCGTCGTCACCAAAGAAATCATGTTTTTTTTTTCCTTTTTTTTTAATAATATTGGGACACTCTTCACACACGGTCGGTTAGCCCAAAAATAAGCTATTGACAACAGAAGACAGTGAGCAGAAATAAATCATTTGAGAAAATTTCAACTTAGAATTATTGCGCCTTAGGTACAGACAATTAGAGAAAATTTCTTAATGGATTTTCAACCATGTCGCTGAAGCATAATGTTAAAAGTTGATTGGGAAAATTTACAGTTCCGGGTAGCCTGATGTGCTGGCGTCATATTTTTCAAAACTCACACTGCAACTTCTCAATTTAGGCTTGTTACACATGATAATTACTGATTAGTTAAGTAAAGAAGTAAATCATTCTAACTAAGTCTGCATATAAATTACCCTAATTAATTTTGTCATTACTCGTAGGTCCCTTTATTAATTAGGGTAGGTACGTGTGCTATTAATATTGAAGTCATAGTTTTAATGCTCTAATTAAGTTAGGTATAACGAGCTAAAGATACTGTAACTGGTAACTGCCTAAAATGTTCAAATGCCATCCCGATTGTCCCATCAATTTAACGAGCATTCCAAATCCCATCCACAGACCGACCGTGCCAAGCGTTGCTTAACCTTATGATCGAATGACCCATGCGGCTGTCACTTATCCAGGAGATCTTAAAATTGTTAATTACGACATTATTATTTTTAAATCCTCACAGAAACAAATTTTGTAAGTTACACTCCTATATTAGGGTGACCATACTGTATTTACATTATCATCTATATATATTATACATATAAATTAATGCCAATTTTCCTTGGTTCTGGCATCACGCGTGAACGGCGGAACCGATTTAAATTTTTCCTACGAAAGAAAAAATAAAGTTTCTGAAAATTTGAAAATTCAAATACACATATAGACTACATTTTATCGCAAAAACCTACATCTACGCGGACGCAACCGCAGGCGATTGCTAGTTTTAAATAAAATAGCAAGCATACCCACAGCATAAAACGAAACTCGCAGTAACAACCAGTTGGAAAGATGACTCAGAAACCAGATGCAGCCATCAAGATCTCAAATCTAGGAAACCAGTCTACTTGACTGAATAAACAAATAATATATGCCGAGTTTGGACTAGAATGATGTCCATAGAATCAGAACCTGTGTGGTCTAGTACTAGGTCTATCAGAACCTTAATAGTTATAAACTCAGCCAGTTTTATGCTATCAAGCTTCCTATTGCGAAGAAGTAACGTGAAAAACAAAATTTTATCGTAAAAATAAATATTCATGTTGATTTCTTTGTAATTACAGTACTGTTTTAACTAGATTATTTTATTACTTTTCTTTTGTAAATACATACACATTATACATAGAAACACCCAGACTAAGTCAAACACCCATGTTCATGCACACAAATGTTTGACTTATGCGGGAATCGAACCCGCGACCTATAGCGTGGCAGGCAGGTTCACTAACCACCACGCCATCTGGTAGTCTATTATTTGATCGTTATTACATCATATTAAATATTTTTTATTTTTTAATCTTTTTTTTCATGAGGTTTGAGCACTAACCAAGTCAGCCTCGTAAGGTCACACAAAATATGTATATACAATATTACAAACACAAAAAAAATAATAATTAAAGAAAACACCAACAATAACTTAAGACATAATAAAACCAGAGTACATTCCGTCAAAATATTGATGTTCAGATATAATATTATTATTTCGAAATTAATGGCTAGTTAAAATATTTAAAATCTGCGGTTACAATATCAAACTTAATACTAACCAACATAAAAATAAACTATAACAATTAAACAATATGTCACGTAGGTGATCATAAAGTTAACTTTTCAATAAAACTAAAGAATAAAATTTTTAACATTAATAAATTGTAATAAAAGACAGGCGTGTCATACCTATAAAATTCTATAGGGCCCATCAAAAAATCATGGCACTATAAAAATTTATAACTAAAAACATGAATACAGATATTCTAATTAAAAATACATATTCATATTAATTAAAGCCCTTCAATCCGTGGTCAATGTACCGTGTTTCATCCATTCAATTTATATAATAATAAGAAAAGTACTTAGATAACTATAAAATGTAAAGTAAGTAGGTAAGGGCGACATTCATAAGTGTGTTGGGGCGACCATGATTCAGAAACGAGTCCGGACAGGTCCGAATAAGAATTCGTAATTAACCGGTTGAAACGAAGTGGATTCTGATATAAATTACAGTGATACTTATTTACTAACTACGTAATGGGCACTTGTGATTCGTTGCAGAGAAAATTATTCTGTTAATATGTGCCTGCTCCATATAATGGTGTGACAAAAGCTTGGCAGAGTGTTTTAAAGGTTAATAAGGTGTTTTTCCATCACACTGTTGAGTTCGGGTATAAAATTCGAATTTAAACTGATAATGATCGCTAGACACGGTATTTTGCAGCTTTCTATGTGTTGTGCTTATTTTTTTGTGTACTTTAACTATAGGAAAATTTCACTCATTCATAAATTAGTATTAACACTTAAGCTTTTTTTTAAAGTATTCTTCAATTTATTTAACATTAATAAAACAACGAATAACAACTTAATATCACCTCGTCGCTCCATATAAGAATTGCTCATACACCAAGACATAAATATTTTATAAGTTCAGTGTATTTCAATTCCCATAACATTAGCATTTTGCAAATTATTAACTAATTAATATGTTGGAGCAACATCATTGTAGACGCATGTCAGGATTTTAATATAAACACTTCGCTTCCATGACTTATATTGGTCGCTTTTAATTATGATATGCTAAAAAAGGCTTAGTACTTATAAAGTAATAGCTACGCTACAATTTATGATTATTTTTTTTGGAGTTCCGTACACAATTCTGTTTGCTATTAAAAATATTAATTGCTTAGTTTTACTTTTCATGACTTGTTTTATGACCGTATTATCATGGAATATATTTTCTTAAAATTATATTTCTATTAACTACAAAACATATATAATTTTCCCGTTTAAAATGAAAAGAAACGAATCCCATTATTAATATACGTACCCACAATGAAATCGACACAAAAAAACACCTAAATCTTAAAAAACCCACGTGAACAACGCGGCACCCACACATAGAACTTGTGTCACACAAAAACGATCTTATGGTCACCCTAATAAAGAGTGTAACACATCGGACGGACGGGATGCAATCAGCATGCAGATGTGCCTCTCACTAGACGGGGCAAACATCGAATATTGATCACCATATTATGATAATGAGCGAATTTAAAATGTTGCTGGCTAGCAAACGGTTACACGTAAAGCCGACACATATTTGTATTGGAGAAAACGTTCTTTAGATTTTAAATGTTTTCAAGTTAATAGTGGATTTAAGGTTTTTGCGGTAACTATTTAGCTTCTTGCTGTATCTTACATGTGAACTTTCTTGTTGTGGACGTTTTCAATTGCGTAGCTGCAGTATCTTTATTTGTGTTCTATAGAAATGTTTAAATGTAGGTTTTGCGGCATATTTGGGATGTTATTGCAGTGTTTTATTGGTCAGGCTTAAGTTTATGATACCTGTTGGTATTCTGTTGTATACGTAAACCGTGTTTATCCACTTTTACCAACGACTTAGAACAAATAAATACACTAGACTCGATGCGCTCTTAATTTTATTTCATACTTATGAGTAGGTATTTTTTTATTAAATAATTTATATTTAGCACAGCGGGCTACCCGAAACCGTCAAATAATCCCATTCAACTTTTAACTATAATGCTTTAGCGATAAAGTTGAAAATCTATGAAGGAAATTTGACAGATTGTAGTAGCCTGATGTGCTGGCGTCTGTACACAGTTAATAAGACAATAAATAAATAAAATATAACAATCAAGTACTTATAAAGGCACTGCTTATTTTTATAGGTATTCTTATTTTTAGTATCCCACGGAACTTGTCCTAAAATATCTTTAAACATGGTCACCTCCTAAAAAGGTATTCTATAATCCGTACAATGTTACTCAAGTAATAATTTGTTACCGGCCGTCCCTTACTACATCTAGCCCCTACTAATTGAACTAGAGGTGCCCACTATCTTCTACTTCATTAAGTAGACCCCAGATCCTAGTTCCCAGTCCCCAGTGGACGTCATATCTTATCTCAGTCAAAACCTGTTAAAGTTCCAGAGACATACAGAATAAGTGCACAGAATTCTGTTAGAATAATAATTTCTAATGTCGTTTTGTAGATAACAAAGTGACACTTATCTATATATTTGAATATTAAATACCTGCAGATGTTGCATATAAATTGAGTGGATTTCACGGTGTGCTGGTAAAATAATAAAAGTAGAAAAGAAATAGGAATTATTTCAACATTGAAACCGGAGAATCGTATCGACACGAAGCGGTTTGCGTTATCTGTGCAAAATGTGTCAGAATTAGCGACATCTGCTGGCTTGGAGTTACCATAAGTTTGAAATAGCAAGGATAATTTTGACGTTATAATGCAATCAGTCAAAGTACAAACGCCAGCACATCAGGCTACAACAATCTGTCAATTTTCCTTAATGGATTTTCAACCTTATCGCTGAAGCATAAAGTTCAAAGTTGATTGGGAAAATTTTACAGGTTAGGTTAGCCTGATGTGCTGGCGTCTGTACAGACGGCAGCACATCAAGCTACCCGTTACTGTCAAATTGTCTCAATCAACTTTGAATCATGTGCGTCAGTGATAAAGTTGAAAATCTATTCAGGTAATTTAACAGATTGTAGTAGCTTGATGTGCTGACGTCTGTATAAAACAACGAGTATTTTATTTAACAGGAAATTAGTTTTTTTTTTAATTTATTTTTCCATTTCTTTCGGACACTTACGTCCTTATACGCTTGATTTTTAAAACAAATTTATCTTTCCCAAAAAAAAAAAATGCGTAAATTTGTTTTGTACTTTTACGTGTGCTTTATAAAATCTTCAAATCAACCATCAACCAGTACTAAACCTTCAAGATCCACGTCACACAACAAACAACACAACCCGACTCCACATATCCGCCATCTAAATCCACGAAACAAAACATCACCGAGTCTCAAGTTCACATTTCTTGAAACTAATCATCTCGCCAGCAATTGCCTATACGGTACGATTGTGCACGTCCCAAAATTCTTAGAAAGCATGTCTTAAAAAATCCTAGATGCGTGCATTCATGACGTATGCGTATCACAGCGCTATTACCATACAATGGGGCGAGGCGTGCTGGCCTGCAGGCAATGGTTGCCACAGCGGCAATGACTTTGTGGAAATTAAGCGAAAAAAAGTAAAAACTACTGTAGTTGTTTCGAGGAAGTGTTTTATTGTTGCTCTGTGGACGGGAGGTTGTTTGGTTTGTAATTGTTTAGCGTCAGAGATAACTAGAGGTCTAGTAGCTTTGTTGCCATTTACGGCGTTAAGTATGCATCAGTGTTGCCTGATAAAAAACTTCCCTGCAATAAATTTTATGACATAATAATTTGAAGATTGGTATTGTGGATTATATTTATTGTCATTATACAGATGCCAGCACATCAAACTACCCGAAACTTGTAAATTTTCCCAATCACCCGTGAACCATTTGCTTCAGCGATAAAGTTGAAAATCTATTAAGGAAATTTGTCAGATTGAGTAGCTTGATGTATGTCTAGACAGAAATATAATCACAAAATATGTTTTTTCTTAAAATATTCCTAACGTGAAAAAGTACCTACCATTCGAACAAAGCCCCCATAAAAACTAGTAGCCCTACAAATGATATGTATCTTGACAACCCTGAAGCTACCGGTCCCTGCGCTGTCAATCTTACTCCTACCGGCTTTGAATTCAATTGTTCATTGACCAAAATGTCTTTATCGTGACGGGTGTGTTGATCATCAAGCTGCTGGCAAATTGGTTCATGTACACCATGTGAAAGTCGTGATAGATGTACGTTGGCAATTCTTCTTGAACAAAAGCATATCTGAGATAGGAGTCTAAGGGCCTGTTTACCAACTAAGTTCCCGATAGTGTATATTTTATGGTAGATAGATAATTTCATACAAATTCATCTGCTAGATAGTTGCTATTCGAACATTGCGTAACTGGACCTAAGAGTGATTTTTGTTGAAATTTGGTTCTAAAAACCTAACATACATATGTAGATGTCTTGTTGGTGAGTTTGTTGCGCCTTCTTAGCAAAATCACATAGGAAGTGGTGAAGGGCGTTTTGTAGGCTCTCTTTTGTTTTGATGTTCAGAAAGTGTTGATTTATCAGCCTAATTTGAACAAACGCAACAAATTTGTCGCTAATTATGACACATTTTTGAATGTTGCAACGCTTGACAATGTTCATGTGTGAGCGATTGAAATACAGTAACGCCTTGACTAGTCTTAGTTTTGATATTGACTTAATGGTCTACTCGAGCATACATCATATTCTATGTTTTATATGTTTTGAGGTGGGACATGGGAACTACTGGACCGATTTGAAAATTATTTTCAGTGAAAGATAGCCCATTTATCGAGGAAGGCTAAACTTTACACGGGAGCGCGAAAAAGTCCCACTAAACAGCACTAAGTCCTATTAATAAAGCCATAACCACAACTCTAATCCCATATACCCTAGTACAGTATATTTCTCCGGCCACATTTACCCATATTTACTTAATGCAGTACGGTACCACTGCAACATAAATACCGGTGTTTGAATACGTCATTAACGGTTTTCTCGGCTGTGAACCGAAAGCACAATGGTACAGTCGTTTACACCAGTGTTAACGATTTTCTGCACATGTTTGCGCCGGAGAAATGGTGTGAAGTGGTTCTTTTGTGAATGGAAGGTAGTCACTGTTTTTGGACATGGTTCTGAGAAGATGAAACTAGTTTAAAAATTTTTGGAAATCAAGAGGATTTTAAAGGGAAAAGATCCATATCATCAGTCATTATTATTGGACAGGCATCATCTGACGGGACTACGAGTTGTTCGCAACAGTTACTGCAGGCAGCTGTGGCACATAGACCACACCTCTACAAGGAACATAGTGTTTTTTGGTATAAAGTCAGTAAGTCACTCCGTCTAGCTGCATCCACAGCGGGAGGGGACATTTGATGATATCATATAAAAAACACAGACAGGTCTCATCCATGCAAATCAGCTTTAATCATGCTTGGTGAAGGCAAATTGGCATGATAGGTCCATATTGTTGAAAAAAACTACACAATTTTTGTTGTTAATTTCCCTAAATCTATGGGATCTAGTATGATAGACTTAGATAGTATCAATCTAAGTTAAGTCAAAACTGAAAATATTGCCAGCCACTATACCTGTTACAACAGTTCACAACGAGCAACTATGCCTCTGTGCAGTTGGCTACTAGTGACTGCGCAAGAGTGCAAATTTATGAACAAAACACTACTGCGCATGCCAAGGTATGAAATAGTTGACTTTAGAAACAAAGTCTGAATTGTATCTTCCCTTTGTTATGGAACAATAACAAAAGCAGTTACCTATATTTCCGGGTCTTATTTACGCCTTACAGATTGCGTTCCTCGTCAAGCCAACTAACCAGTAGTTACGTCTTCTTCGACATAATAATGCACTAAAACGCCATATGTCACCGATATTTAATACGACCAACTCACGAAGACATCTTGAACTAGGAAAATAAAACCATGAGAGAGCTCAAGTTATAATTGTTAGAATAATACGAAACGCATTTATAGTTGGAAAAGTGGTGTTTCGCGACCACCGACCATTTGTGGTCATTTTGCAGATGAGATTTTCATATTTTATTGTCGTTTAAAAGCTATGCGTTTCCTAGTAGCTTGAACTGTTAGTAAATAACTACAGGCACATAAAATGTTACTGCTAGTTAAAGGTGCAAACGGTAGGTAAAACTTTACTGGAGAAATTCAACATAATAACAATTTCTTCAAATATTTATGTGCTAAACATCTACAAATAACATTTACAACCGTTTAACAGGTATTTAAAAATAGTTCGACTACAAAACATATTAAAATTTAAACTATGGTTAGAATGAAATACTCCTTAGATACTGTCTAACAACAAAACGTCTAAGGGATTGACTATGGTGCCTTTAAAATAAAAATAAAAGAACAATTTCATTCTTTATCTAATTCCGTGTATACATATTATGTAGATTATAAAAAAGATTTGGTAAATTAATTCTGTAAAAATTTTGGATTCCCTAAAACTATTTTAATTACAAGAAATGTTTAATAACCTAAGAAAGAAAGTTTAAAAACAGACTGGTCTCAGATTACAAATCTCAAAATAAACTTATACATATTTCAAGTGTTAGAAATTATAACAAAAATAAATGCATATTTACATAAACCGACGCGTTTCCAGTGTCTGACATGCGTCCGTTTTAATTAAAAAGCTGAATTTCGTAGTCATTAATCAAACAACAATTAGACTGAGAAACAATTATGCAGATACGACGTTTCTCTAAAGTTGGACGTTTATGCCTATTTAGTGATTATGATTAAATTATGAGTGGACTATAAAAAGAAAAAAAAAATGGTGTAGGTACTATGTTATAGATTCATTTGAGTGAAATTATCTTTAAATGAGGTTTATCCCAGTGGAAATCGAAAGGAAATCAATAAATATAATAATATACGAAAATATTTTATATTTTCTTATTATACCTTATTGATAAGTTGTCCTTCAGTGTTATGATGCTAATATATTATTTAACACTGTGTTCCCAATATGTAGTTTTAAAAAAGGGCTTCAAATGTAACCTGTTTTAGAGTAGGCATAAAACTAACACAATAAAGTATCGCATCTAGAGATACTTACTCTTCTATCCCTCTAACGAACACGCGAGAGTGACAAGAATACCACTGTATGCTTCTTTAATTAGGGATTAGAAATGTGATGGGACTATTTATATATTTGTGTTGTTTGAGTAATCTAATATGAGTACAATTTTTATGAAAGATCAACTTATTTTGATGGTCAAGTTATGCAGAATTACTTTAATAAATATTTTACTTTTATTATACTTATTAGACAATTATGTGTGTGCAGATGGAGGGAGTATCAAAGCTTATTGAATTTTACCGACTAAAATCCATTTTTGTTTCTTTTGGTGCTATTTGTGTACCAGGGTCGTGGTAACTCTTACAAACCGTCCAGCAGCTGCGGCAGGCTTCGGCCCTAAGGGGCTCCGCCAATTTTGCCAACAACGCATAGCCGACACGGTCCTGTCGTCTTTACGCGTACGGACGGCAAGCCACCCAAAACTCACCGCCCAAAGCTCCGCGCCTAAGGTTGCCAGGAATCGTCCCTCAACACCCGTCGCCCCAGGTCTACCGTTTTAGCCGATGTGAGGCAAAATTAATAATTAAACAAAATAACATATTATAATTCCTAAAAATTTAATAAAATTACAAAAACACCACACACAGCTGAACTTCATAAAATGAATAACAAAAAACAGCATTACATATATACAGAAAATCCTATCAAACAAATTTAATAACGCCTAATTACCTTTGATACTAAAAACAATACAATTAAGAGTTTTAACAAACGTATATAAAACCCGACTCAATTGTAATTTAACTGACGTTTCTTATAAAGTAATTAATTTGACATCGTCTAATGTTTTTTTAATAACAACGATGGAGCTGTGCAATTACTCTAATGCATGACTTGATTATACAAACTTATGCTTCATCCCTTACAAGGAAGTTTCGACTCTATGGCTAATATAATAAGGGTGTTGTAAAGTGCATTGCTTCTGGTATATTTGTAGTTAATTTCGTTTTCTAATTTGTGGAGTAGAGTCATGTTTTCTGAGTCTCACGTGATGTATTCACGAGGCTAAATGGATTGTGTTTGCTGTGTATTTTGTGTTTTGAATAAAACGTACGAAATAATCTAGGGTTGTAAGATCTAGTGTGTTTAATATTTGAGTTTAACAATCTTAATATAATTTACAATACGCATATTCAATACTAGCGTGGTGCTCTACAATCTGACAAACCTTATAAGATTTTTAACTTTATCGCTGAAGCATAATATGGTTCAAAGTTGAGTGCTTGTACTTGCTTTATAAAAGCTGATATTCCTCTTTTAAGTATTCGTCGGCGGTAAGACGTAACTCAAATAATAATTTGATAACTTTACACAGTGGATATTTTGAGATTTTCGCGACTTGTACACATAATATTATACACACTTGACTTTTGACTGCCCCGTTGGTCTAGTGGTCGCAAGGCGCGACTGCTGTGCACGGGGTCTCGGGTCCGGTTCCCGGGTCAGGCCGAAATCGTTTTGTGGGTTATGAGAAACTTGCATAAAACAGCCTGGAGTCTGAAAGTTGGTCATTGATTCACCCGTGCATCGGAGAGCACGTAAATGTCGGTCCTACGCCTGATCTCTCTCTGGTCGTGTCGGATTGCCGTCCCATCGGACTATGAGAGTGAGGGAATAGACAGTGCACCTGTGTCTGCGCGAATGCTTGTGCACTATAATATGTCCTGCGCAGCTGGCTGATCTCCATAAAAGAGAACGGCCGCCGTAGCCGATAATCGGCCTGGATGCCATCAGTATTATATAATACACAACACGCGGGTCTTACTCGCGATGAAAATCACAAAGGTATACTGCACCTCTTTTTTCCCGATGTTTCGGCCTATTTATTCCTATTACCTTTATAATTTCTGTCGCGACTATGTCCTATGTGTCGTATATAAAATAATGACACAGTGGTTCTAAAATACTATTGCATTATTCATGTTAGTGCAATAGCTGTCAAGTGTCAGTGAAAAAGATACTCAATAAATAAATAATGTCATACATTTCACAAACTCATCGCACCGGCAAAAACATGGCAATATCGTGAAATTAAATTTAAATCACACCTGCCTCATTAAAATTTAAAAGCCTAAACTCAAATGAAATTAGGACAGCTGTACACTAACGACGCGACATACTCGCGACTTTTTTTGTCGCAACACTAATACGACATGCGTCGCTTTTTATAGTACCATCTGAAATTAAAGTGTTATTATTAATAAATGCAATGTTTTTTGAAAGATCCTTAAGGTAACTTTTTATTGTTATAGTTTATTGCACATATAAATACATGTAGGTAATATGTACATACCATTTGAAATATTATGTACAGATGCCAGCACATCAGGCTACAACAATCTGATAAATTTCCTTAATAGATTTTCAACCTTATCGCTGAAGCATAAAGTTTAAAGTTGATTGGGAAAATTTGACAGTTTTGGTTAGCCTGATGTGCAAAGGCGAGCTTAACCCAGAGTTGGGTTCTCTAACAGCAAACCTTAGAGCTATAGAGAGATTCGGTATGGTAACTTTTGTGTCTATATCGACGATAAGATTACCAAAAAGATGTATTGCTTTTGGTATGGGTGTTTCTATTTGTCTATACGGATATGTAGTATTTGCCGTAAGTTGGCGATTGTCATTTGGTTTATAAACTTTGAAAAGATCGCAAAATTTTCAAGACTAAATAGTATGAACGATGCGAATTCGCTACCTATGTTATATAACGGTATGTGGACAGGTCACTTGAAACACACCCCAAAATAACTAAACAAACAAACGAATACCAAGAAACCCTCAATTAAAATAATTGCAGCAAAATCCCAGAACACTGCAAATTACCAACCATTTGTTACTCCATCATTGCCAACAGAAATAACTAATTTCCTAACAAACTGCGTAAGACGACAACCTGTTGATACATTACCTATGAAACTTCTATCTTCACGGAACTTTCAATCTAGGCATACAGATTTACTAAACAATTATTTATTAAGCACACTTAACACAACATTAATTAGAAGCTACAATCGAATTTAAACCTTATGGTACGCAGATATAAGGGTGATTCTGTAGCGGTTGGGGATAGCAGATGGTAAAACGCAGTGTCCGATATCAAAGTGTCCGAAGTGGGCACGGTACGGTCACGCGACGCTGTCGTCGCGTCTGGGCGGGGCTTTATGATTAATTGCACGTGAGTACACAGCCTTAGGTGTGATGCGTACTTAAGGATATCATGTAAATGTCCGCTGGTTACATCAAAAATATTGTGTTGTATACGAAAAGGTTGCTTTGCATCAAATAAATTTATGGTTGCAAAGCAATTGCAAAGAAGACGTGACCTAGTGGTCAAAGAGCCAACCTGTCAAGTATGAGGGCGTGGGTTCGATTCCAGATCAGGCAAGTACCAATGCAACCTTTCTGAGTTTCTATGTACTTTCCAAGTATACCTTGGACACCAATGACTGTGTTTCGGATGGCACGTTAAACTGTAGGTCCCGGCTGTCATTGAACATCCTTGGCAGTCGTTACGGGTAGTCAGAAGCCAGTAAGTCTGACACCAGTCTAACCAAGGGGCATTGGGTTGCCCGGGTAACTGGGTTGAAGAGGTCAGATAGGCAGTCGCTCCTTGTAAAACACTGGTACTCAGCTAAATCCGGTTAGATTGGAAGCCGACCCCAACGTAGTTGGGAATAGGCTCGGGAGATGATGAGGTTGCAAAGCATCGTATTTTTTTACATAATATTCTAGCTACTGTTGATTGCCTTACTAAAAAGATCAATATCTGTAACTTTTATTTTTAATAAATACTCACCGAACCGACCTCGATTAAGATAGAGGATTTTTAAACATCTTACTTTTCCAACTTAAAAATAAGGTGTGATTATGGAGGATTGGCCCAGTCTTCATTTCCCAAAGTACTTTTGACACTACATCTACATTCATATCTTAGCGTAGCTTGCACTATGTCACGACTCCCTGCCAAGCCTCGCATCGTTATCTAATCATGATCGTATGAAAGCTCATTACAATGACCACGGTGAATTATTCGATACAAAGGTCATTATAATCCTGCTAAATGCTATCTGACCTCATCTATTTGTTGGCCACTGTTTTTAAGGGGTATATGATATGAGCAAGGAAAATTCGAGAAAAGTTCCGGTTTTTTCTTGTGACTGTGAACTTTAAGCGGTTTTTGGGAAGTTCAAGTTAGTTTAATATTATTGGCTCATTGATTTCATTCTAATAATAAAGAAGTCGTGGTGGTCTAGTGGGTAAAGAGCCAGCCTCTTAAGTATGAAGCCGTGGGTTCGATTCCAGATTAGGCAAGTACCAGTCCAACTTTTCTAAGTTGGCATGTACTTTCTAAGTAAATCTTGAACACCAATGACTGTGTTTTGGATGGCTGTCCTTGAACATCCTTGGCAGTCATTACGGGTAGTCAGAAGCCAGTAAGTCTGACGCCAGTCTAACCAAGGGAGATAATGATTTCATTCTAATACTAAGGAAGTGTACATAAGTAAAAAATGTAAAGCTATCTCTATAGGAAACAAAAACCACCAAGCTGAGAAACACCGTTGTTTTATTAAGTTAATTATGATAATTCAAAAGGAAATTATAAAAGCAATTTTACATAAGTAGACACTAAAGACAAGTATTTAAAATTTTCTCATCTGGCGTTAAATTACAAACTAATGAAACTCATATGCTTTCAATAAATATCCTTAAACTGTGATCACATACCAATTTGAATTGCAAAACCGAAAAAATTATTTCAATACCTACATTGTTTCATGTAAAATTGTGTAACAAGGTGAATACACGTGCAGCTGTGCGTGTCATCACAAGTTACCTGTTATGAAATTAATTATTATTTACACCAAGTTTTTTTTAGGTTTGTTAATTATATTCATGACTACCTCTTTGGTCTAGTAGTCGCATTGCGCGACTGTTCTTCACGGGTTCGATTCCCGGGTTGGGCCGAAATCACTTTGGGACTTAGAGTAACTTTCATAAAGCAGCTCGGAGTCTGGTAGTAAGTGATTAATAAACCCATGTATCGGAGAGCACGTGAATGTCGGTCCTGCGCCTGATCTCTCTCTGGTCGTGTCGGATTGCCGTCCCATCAGACTATGGGAGTGAGGGAATAGAGAGTGTCCAGAGTCACCAGTGTCCGTGCAAATGCTTGTGCATTATTATTGTCTGATCTCTTTAAGAGGGAACAGCCACCATGACCAGCCACCAATGCTAATATTGTGTATGTCTCGATGCTAATATTTCTATGAGGATTGAAATGTTCATGGACGGTCTCCCTCTCTCTAAAGTCTACCTGTCTACGTCTACGTAACTAGGTCTTTGAGCTACTGGTACGGGTTTCCTATGTTATTCTAATATCGAACTAAAACTTTAGATGAGTCTTGATCGTGATCTGCGCTCTTCTCACTCTGGTTCTACAACCAGTGCTGGAGTAACGCTGGCATGGTGTTTTGGCTATACTGGGATCACAATTCTTCTGCAGCTCTTCAGCCCCTCTCGTTCAATCCTGGAAGAGAAAACATACTTGTAATTACTAAATTAGTATGATGGGTCTATCGAAAAAATCATCCCCATCGCTGTCTATTGGGAGCGTGCCCAAGAGGCTGGCACCATGGACGAGTTGAATGGCAATGCCTAATCGTTGGGCAAAATAAATGCCAGCCTTTGGGTCACGGGAAGTGTCAAACATGCGCTTAGGTACGTATATCCTTGGCAAGAAGGTGACACTCGAACCCCACGGTCCAAGAGTTCAACCCCAACCTCAAAAATTATTTTTGAAATTAGTATTGACTACTAGCTGTTAACCGCAGTTCCACCCGCTGCTCGAAAGACCTACTTTCCTCACCCTAATAAAAAGTAACCTGTGACTCAAGACTATGTGTCTATCAAGTTTTATTGAAATCGGTCCAGCCATTCACGCGTGATGGCGATATTAATAGATTAGTTAATCTCACCAGCAGGCTTAGCATGACAACCGTAGAAACAAGTTTTGTCTATCGTAGAATGGACATAATGACAGGAAAGTGACAGATTGACGAAAGATTTATTTTGAAATTTTTTGAAGAAATTTTTATATTCTTCTACTGACGTAAGTTTACAAGTGATAGTGATTATATGCGAGTTGACAGGTCGCGCCATGCTCGGGCAGAAGACATGTTGACATTGACAGAAAGAGCTTTGTCTTTTCTTGACAGAATAGATATAGAATCGCCATGCTAAGCCTGCAGACGGATCAATAATAATTTCTTGAGGCCATCGGACTCAAATTAGTGAAAAAATGACTTGTAATTACGCAAAGCGGCTTGATTAATTACAGAACAACATGTTATTAGTCACATCGTGATTGCGATAAATCGCCAATACACATAATTGATTTTATAAGTGAAATGTTAATGACAGCCTGCGTAGTCATTGAAATTCATTGATTGGTTGTATGTTTATCGCGAAATATCTCAGATTAAAAAGGGTTAGGATGTGTGTTTGTTTGTTGGTGAATATTTAGGAAGAATTTTGAAATTGAGAAATTTGAATTTTTCATACAAGGTCGGTGAGCCCTAAGGTAAGCTATTAATTATCTTGTGTTATGGGTGCCAACACAACTGATACCTAAACTACAATATACTTTACACATACATATTTATAAATACATATTATTATAACACCCAGACCACAGCCAGCAATCATGCTCATCACACAAATGTCAACTGTACACCTACTGAGAATCGAACTCGGTATCCTCAGGGCATGGTCACCATTGCGACAACAGGTTCATCTTAAATCGGCGGGGTTATTTTGAAACTTACAGTTTAGGCTTATAATTCTAAACCGCCTTTAAAAATGGCTCCTGATCTTTTTTATCGTATTTCTGTTAGTTACCTACAACGATGCGTTGTGTATTCTGACCACAACACTACTGAACCTGCGGGCAGATGCTAGTCTATACTGTATGGTCAGACGCCAGCACATCAACCTACCTCAATGTATCAAATTCGTTTAATAGATTTTCAACCTAATCACGATACTGGAAGGTTAATATTCGATTGATAAAATTTGACAGATTGATGTAGGTTGATGTGCTGGCGTCTGCACAACACACCTTAAGGCTCCCTAATTTAATTCAATAGGTGTTTTTCAAAACCTAATTATAATTTCAATTTGTCGATAACATTTTTTATGTTTGTGGCCTAAGGCGTTCCTTTTATGATGGTGCATGGGTTCGATTCCGGCCTCGGTAAAGTGATAGTGTGTAGTTAATTGAGTGTAGTGGTCCATCATTATAGTCCATAGAATTGGTGATTGTATACTTGCATCGCTGTAATGAATAGATGTGATACGGCGCTCCCAGGTTTGTTGTGCAGCTTCGAATATTGGATGCGGCATTTTGTTATTGATTTTTGAAATTCTGTTGCATTAGTCTAGTTAACATTATTTACAGGCCATGATGATGATGATGAAGATGCCATTTCATGAAATCCTCCGTATTAATTTAGTATGTATGTATTATCATTTAGTATGTACATATGTAGAATCATTAGTCTGTATCTAGTATCATTTGAAAATACATGAAAATATATGGCTGTTGAGCTATTGAAAACCCTATTTTTAAATGATATTACACAATCAAAACCAAATTTTATTAGCCTAAGATTATACCTATATTCTTAAAATTCCTAGTTCAAATTTCTATATTTGAAATTCATAACGTATCCAAACCAACTTCGCGCATCAACGCTGCGTTTGCGCAGAATCCGTTCATTGCGCAAGCATTTATTACGCGACGTATGACAGCTGGGCTCGGAGTCCTCACTTAATAACTAGTAAATGCGGTATAATCAATTCGTTTTAGCGTTTAACAGTGTCCATAAGTATGGCATTTATGGGACTACGGCCTTAAAAAAGACTTTTTGAATATCTTTAGAAAATGGTACTACTTTAATCACTAGATGTAGATGCAGTTTTTTTGTGAGTGTGTGAACAATGTGGGTTTTCATTTAGTTTAATTTATTTTTTTGCTTTAGAATATAATTCTGTCTGACAGTTTGAGTACTATAAATGGCCTAACCAAATGTCCTTTCTGCTGTTATGTTCGTCGGATTGTTGAGCTCCTATGTTACTCTAGAGTTCAACGAAGACCGACAAATGCGTACCAGTTGATTGGACAGGTCCATTCAAACTTGTATGACAGTTTCTTCAAAAGGTCATTTCAGACACAAGCCTACATTGCTCATCCATACTTTAGTATGTAATTTCTTTTTATGTCTGGACTTTAAAAGAGACTATGACCCTTGAGTTTGTTTAGGCGTTTCTTCTCAAGGCAGTCAGTTAGGAAATGCCGACCTCATCTCGTTATTTTATAAAAAATGTGTTGACGTTTAAAAGTGTCGATTTCAACCTATTTGCAAAATAAATATCATTTATCATTTATCACTAACATTCGTGCTCTTCACCCTCTCTCCTACTACTTCTGCTATATGCTGTGCTCGACAGGTTCCATAATTGTGACTAAATACCTATACATCAAAAACCTGTATACATTATGGTACGCAATAAAGAATTGAGAATGGGCCTTCGAGACAAAATACTGCATTTACTCTTGTTTTTGGTGCAAACAATCTATGACATTTTACTACAGTCTGTCTAATTTTCTTAATAGATTTTCAACTTTATAGTTGAAAAATATGGTTCAAAACGGAATAGAAATTTGACAGTTCCGGTTAGCTGGTTGTGCTGGTGTCTGCACCTAAAGTTTGAGGATAAAATAATAGGACTGGGTAATAATGGTTCTGGGAATAAAATCCAAAGCCTAATGCTCAAGGTGTTAAAACATCTAATTTTGAAGCCATTAAAACATCATTGAAATTTGAAATATTTTTACTTTAAATCAAAAAGGAGTAATTTCAATTACCTACGTAAATCTCTGCCACTAGAGACTAGATTTCTCCGTAAACAAATTACAGCGAACACCCACACAGTGAAACCCTAGCCTAAGGACCAATCTCTACATCAAAACCATGAAAACAAAATTGCTCATATAAATCATATCCACGTTTACCAGTAATTTATTTCTCAATCAATACCCCTATAAAAGAAAAGTCAACTATCAATCTACGTACATGTTCTAAGTTATAGTAAAAACTGGATAATTCATTTAATAGCTCATGTTTATTGGGAATAATCATTCAGGTACAATGGACAAAGTTGACGCTTGCGCAATTCATCACTCGTTCACTTTGACAGCTAAATTACTTAGCGAGTAACGTCAGCAGGTTCTCGTTAAGGTAAAGTTTTTGTGCACTTAGATATTTTAGGTGTTGAATAGCTTGTCTAGACCTTTTCGGATGTATTATGGATAGACTGTTAGGAACATAATTGCTTATAAATAATACAGGGCTGGATGTGAAAGTATGGGATACAATGTTGAGTTTTTTTTTTTATAAATGGCTCTCAACCATTCCCACCTTTCACTGGCATGTCAAAAATATGACTTAATAATTGACATTATTTCAACTATATTTAATAGTCATGAATTATTTATAGGTATTGAATTGCCATGGCTTTGAAGAAACCAGTAGAACTCTGATATTAAAATGTTACTTGATTTTAATGGTTCATGAAGTCTAGATCAAAGTTAAATAAACGAAAATATTTGTAGTTTCAAAAAACCTGAAAATTACGTAACTATATTCACAAAAACTACTGCTTCGACTGTAATAAGTAAAATTAAAATCCTAATTGTTTTGTTAAAAAAATATTGATATGATAGTGTGTTCAATTGATTATGACATTGTTAGATCTTTTTTTTTTTTAATGTTAACACCTAGCTTATGTTTGATGTAAACAATCCTAAGTTATTGTTTAAGTATAGTTTTTTCTCTCATAATAAGGCAGTGACTTGTAAGTGATCAACATAGTACTAGAGTAATGATAGCACGATGGGCTAAAATTAATAATTTTGACCTCATTTTAAATTACATGTTTTGAAAAAAGACTACCTATCTATACTAATATTATAAGGAGGAAAGGTTTAATAGTGTGTTTGTTTGGAATGAATAGGCTCTAAAACTACTTGATTTGAAAAACTTTCACTTCAGACTGCCAGGTCTACACGGAGACAGTTGAGTACCAATAGATACATGGTGCGTTGAAGACTGGTAGTCATACTCTCTTACTACCCGAAACTACTGCCAAAGATGTAGAACTGTTAACCGAGAGCCAACAATACGACGTACCTTCAGAAACACGGAGTAACTTGTAATTACAAGATATTCACCCATCCATGGACAGACCGCACCATGCGTTGCTTAACAACTTTCTGTTACTTAGCCACGAGCTCCTCCATTCATATTATCATTGAAGAAATTCTACCCCTATTATAATTGTCAAAACACAAAATATTTGCCGACCCTACTCTAAAGCAGGGCAAGATTTATGGAGCCAAATGCTTAAACGAATAATTATTCGCTCAAATTCCTTACAAAGCACAAAAACTAGGATTGCACAATATTTCATTTCATATTTATGAGTGATGCATTCAGGTCTTGTAGTAGACTTAACTTGAGGAGTACCGGTTGACAGTTACTGGCTGGTGAGCGTTAAGAAATTTGATTTTGGAATACATTTTTGGAGAGGAGAGGTTTTATTCTGGATGAATTACTTCTGGATAAGGATCGTGACTAAGAGTTTTTCCTATTCAAATCATGCAATTGGTTTAATTAACGAGTGGGTCATAGTTTCTTCTAACTAAATTTCGAAGATTTTTTTCCATATTGACAGTTATCAGGCTTATTTTGATACTGTATTAAGCGATTATCATCAAATGACCCCTCCCGCTAAGAGTACAACTGTGAGCTGGAAGGATCTCAGACTCTTACTGACTAAAACTCACTATGTTCTTTGGGAGGTCTCTGTGTGCCAGGACCACGGTAACTCTTGCGAAACCCGCAGCCCATGCAGACCCTGGCCCTCCTATGTTGCTGACATCTCTTCGAGGAGCGCGTGGAACAGTACGCGACACGGGCCTGTCGTCCTTACACGTACAGACTTCGTTAAATTGTCAGAATAGGCAATAAACCTCGATATCTTTGTGTGTTTTGATAACTGAGTCATGATCACATAGTATTAACAGCGGTATCATTTACATTCCTTCACGGATCACGAAATTGTTTTCGAAAAAAAAAAGTTCCCTGTAGGTACTTAAATAAGTAATCTTTAAGTTATTACTGGAATCTGTATTACCGTGTCAAACACTTTTTTTCTTCAGCGAATTGTAGAAAAAAATTGCATCTCAAATCGAATGAAGGATATTGTGTTCTATTTTCAAATACATGGAGTTTATTTTTGGATTGTTAGCGTGAACAACACTCCTGAATCATAGCACCAACTTGACACAAACGAAAATATGCTTTATCGAGTTTGTGATAAGGTCGAATTTTAGGTGGTAGGTACAGTTCGTTGCTTGTTTAATTTCTTGGGCGGACTCTGCAACATTGTTGCAAATTGCAGTTTCAATGACTGTTATTAAGCCAATTATACATGAAGTAAAAACTATTGAAAATTGAACGTCTAAAATTGGGCGTGTTACACTGGGGTGTTGCAACGTTATTCGTAGATTTTTTATTTTAAGATATTGAAACTATAAATTTCTTTATTAAAGGAGTGTGAAAATTAACACCATTGTTTTTTTTTGTTTTTACACAATTAAAACAATTGCACGAAATGGCATAATAAATCAATCGCTTTGTATTTTATTTACCAATCAAGAAGCAAAGGTTTGTAATTTTAGAGCCAAAATTGAAATATCTTTTGGATCAGTAAATACAAACATGTACGCATGCATTGAGAACCTTTTGAATTCAATAACACCAAAAATAGACGTCCAGTAGGTATCTATGATTAATAGGTGAAATGCAGCTATATTCATAAAAGTATTTTTATATTTACCTAGATCTTACCCTGAACTTCTAACAAGGAATCCTAACTAAATATATATCTGACATTTGCGTGAAAGTCTTTTTTTGATGTTGACCTTTGGACTAAAAATATGTTCTCTAAGTTTACAGGGTGAGGTATCTAATAAAAATTAATAAAGATAACACGCGTGCTGATCATCCCATAACTCCGTATAATAATGCCAGCACATCAAGCTATCCGAAACTGTAAAAAAAATCCCAATCAAATTTGAACCATACGCTTCAACAATAAAGGTGAAAATCTATTAAGGAAATTTGACAGATCGCGGTAGCTTCATCCACACTATCTTATGTAGGTATTGACTTAACCAAATCATTTATTTTATTCTTTCAAGTCAGTCTAGGCACTTACGCAGCGTATTTAATAAAAAATAATAAAACTTTCAAATGAAAATCCTAACCAATTATAGGCACCGTCTAATTCACTAATCCATTCTGCAATGCCACTTAATCCAAGATTACCAAACAAAATAACTAACGCCATTACCACTAAGAAACCAACATGAGTCCAGGACAGCCCATCAACAGTACTTGTAACCAATCCGACAGGCGATTTATTTGGCCGACATGACAAATGTATCCTTACAGTTCCTGCTAAATTGATCAGTACTTTGTTACTTAACCAAATTAATTTGCTTATACCACACTTAAACGACAATCGAAAATCACCCTTATATCCTAAGACATAAGATGTTTGGTAAATTTTGAGAGGAATCGTCTTAAGTTAGTGGTTGTAGATCCCGATGCATCATATTGCAAGTATTTTGGCATGCTTGATTTCTTTGTTATCTATGCCAATAGCAAGTTATGAATAAATCTTAGGCTAATAACAAATAGAATGGATTTGCTTCTGTATTATAATCGGTAGAATGATAATTCTTCAGGCTACTATGACTGCTGACCATAAGGAGCTGCAGTTACAAGTCGTACGTGTGTTTGGAGTAGACTTTTTAAAGATTGATGAAAATCTTCGAACTGAAGGTGAGGAAATATATTTAGAAATATATTTAGATGACTTTGTTATCATATTAGTGGCTAGTAACTATGCTGTAAAAAGCGACATGGATTTAACTGTAAAATACACTAAGAAGAAGAAGCTAGTGCTAAACAGACATCTAGATCTAGATTTAGAGACAGACAATACTAGACAAAAAATGGTAAGTAGACAATATTATATACCATATCCACAAAATTTTTTACATCTCCCAAATGTTTGCCAGAGATACTCATGTCACATTTATCCACGTTAAAACATACCAAACAAACAAACTAGACAAACTTATTAGCCAGATCATAATTCTAGTCAACGAGCCACTTATTTCATATATAATTATTTAATCTAGCAACATTGTCAATCCTGGGTTGGCGACAAAAATAACTGGGTGCAGTGACAAATTGCAAGCTATAATTTGCAAGACGGTTGCGCAGACGCACGCTTAAAAGAAGACTTGAAATAATCTAAATTGATGGTTAAATCAACAAGAACAACTTTGTTCTACTTATATGTAAATATGTGAACGCGTAAATAAGTAGAATTACGCATTAACGTCTCTGAGTTTAAATATTGTCATTAATTGTGACGAGAATATCGGCGTCCATTTTTGTTCGGTTTTTAAATAATTATTATAGTGCCGTAATGCTGGTTGCACACACATTTAATTTATATGGCTTTTTATCATGGCTTTTTATGATATGAGCGATGAAAGGATAGGATACTAGACGGTAACTTCTCCAAGATTCATGATGGAAACGAACTTTGTCGAAATAAATTCTTTTCCATTTTAAAATTTATTGCAATAGACCCCAGCAGGTCAACCTACCCAAATCTGTGAAATTTTACCAATCGAGTATTAACCTTCCGTTATTTTTATAAGGTTGAAAATCTATTAAAAGAAATTTGACAGATGAAGATAGGTCAATAAGCTGGCGTCTGTCCTACATATGTTATGACTTCACTTACAAATATTTTAGCCCAAATTAATACGTAAAAAGTCTCAGGTGTCTTTAATTCTTATAGGGTAACAAAGTCCCAATTTCGTCATTCAAAAAGCCCTATTAGAACTATTACGAAACTTCACGTACCGTTTAATTTCCCAACAGCGTAACAATTAGTTCAATTGACGTAACAGAAAACAGCAGAATTAATTCGTTACCATCAAAAATAGTGCTAATCAATCTCAATTGAGACAGCTTATCAGTTACGTGCGCTTCCTGCAATTGTTTTAATCTAAAACAACAAGGGCAATGCTGGTACTCGCTTTCTGGAACAACAGAGAAAAACATCGAGTATTTTAACAACTTTGAAAAGAATTTCGTAACATCAGTAACCAATTGTCATTCCCTATAACCAACTTCAGTAAAAAGGTGTTCATTTCCTATATTTTTATCTGCGTTGAAGGGGACTGAGCCTGATTCTCCTCAGGCGCTGGGTCTCAGGTCAGGTTGGTGCTGGCTGTGATCTCCTGCTACTTTTGGTGGAGTCTAGCAAAATTAAACGACCAGCTTTGTCCGTAGCGCAATGAAAACTGGCTTTTATTTTCACAATAAACAAAAGTACAAACTATCAAATTTCAAATATATAAAGAATAAAAATAAATCTAAAAAGTATAAAACGGTGCGTCGCGCACATGCGTCTTTGTTCCTATTTTGTTTATCGATTTTGATAGAATAGATTGAAGAATGTGCCACCGAAGTCGACCCTTTTGGCAATGTGATAACATGCTATCATCATGTCCTAACTTTTGTGGCCCAAGCATCCACAAGTATGCTTGACTTCTTATTCTTAGGTTTGTAGTCGGAAATGCATCGTGCTCTTCATCTTCAATCTGCTTAGATCTTTCCACTTTCACCATACCATCTATTCCTAAACTTATTTCCTTCAGGTCAGAACCAAATGCTGCCACTTTTAACGTCTGAACCGGCACTTATACCTTTCTACGCCACTTATCTACTCCCTAAATGGATTTAAGTCGGGGTCAAGTGAACTCAGGCCATTACGACGATTAGGACAAGCGACGACGGGTCAAATTTTATTATAGGGGCAAGAAATTGGCCGTAACTGTGCACAAGTGCCCGTATCATTAAAAAAATCACTAAGACTATCATCTTTGTTTTTTATGGCTATATTTGGACAATGGGTGTTTTTGGAGCTGGCTACAGTGACTTATAGTCTGCATCATGGAAGCTGGAAAAATTTTATTTTATCTATTCCTTAAGGAATAGAAACATGAGATGGAATGTTGACCACGCCTACTCTGTTGCATTATTATGCACTATGACGGTGATGATGGTGAAAAAGTCTTCTTAAAGTTTTTCATATGGGTACTTACGATGAAGAATCATGCGAATCTAAACTAAAAAATGATGAAATCAAGAAACATTTTTGACCGAAAACGATGGATGAAAACTAACCACTAAAGGATTTTCTTCAAACATAGCAATATCGAGCGTATACGCGTAACAGATTCTGGGCGGATAAAAGCTTTTCCTCGGGTTTAAACGTCATCTATCGCACCAGTTTTTTATGTAAAACACCGATGCAAAATTCACTGATCAACAATGATGATGGTGATATATTATACGTAACATCTTATTCTAACCCAACATAACTTATATAAACCTAAACAGGATGAGCCATAACTCCCATCCTCATTACCCGTCTTCCATTTGAATACCAGCTCCTGTCATTTGACATCACATCAACATAAACCTATTTGATGCTACTGACACCATGGCCCGCGGAAAACAAGACAAGTTTACCTTTACCGTTGAACACCCCTAAAGTTTCACTGACTGTTCCTTAAAGCTTAGGAGATAAGGTTGAAATTTACGTGGTGATGTTTTTGTGGCTGGTAGATTTAAGTTTGTATTTGTGTAACAACTGCTCATTTGGCTCGGTGCAATTTGTACGAGGTCATCAACACTGTTATGGATTAGTACAATTCACTTCAGAGAAACTGAGGGCTGACGTTCAGTGAGTTCATAATGTGACAGTTAATAATGGACGTAAATTAAGAATGTTCGGTTGGGTTTGTATTTTTTTCTTCTAGCTATGGCAATATGCTATACGTCGTAGCTTCCTGAAGTCTTGATCCTTTTAATTTGTATATTTACAAAATTCACTGTTCACATTCACATTCCACTGTACGAGTTTTTGGGTATTTTTACAATATGTGTTTCAAGTGTGTCAAGTTTTGATGATATAATAAATTCACGTAAAGAACTAGATTTGGCCTGCGAGTTCGTCCACATCTAGAAGAGGTCCCGCTCTTAGATAAAAAGTAGTCAACATGTCTTCTGCCCCAGCATGGCGCGCCCTGTCAACTCGCATATTATAATCACTTGTAGACTTATGTCGATTTTATTCAATTTATTTACAAATATGTACAATACTTACTATTAATCTAACTATTAATTTCCAGTGACCCAAAGGCTGGCTATTACTTTGGTCAGAGGATAAGCATTGCCATACAACGTGGCAATGCTGCCAGCCTCTTGGGCACGCTCCCAGTAGACAGCGATGGGGATGAGTTTTTTGATGCTTCTTAGTTATTTATTTTTACTAGTTATAGTTAATTAGTTTTATGTCGATTGAAGAAAAGAAAAATTTCTTCAAAAAATATCAAAAGAAATCTTACGTTAATCTGTAACTTTTCTGTCATCATGCGGTGCCATTCTCCGGTAAACAAAACATGTTTCTACGGTTGCCATGCTAAGCCTGCAGGATACCACTTATCTCTATGCCAAAATTAATCTTAACGGTTTATCGGTTTTCTCTCTTAAATACGTATACCTGCAAAAACTGTCAACTCCATCTCGATTTACCGTCTTATCTCAAATTTTCACGTCACCAAGTAACCATGTGTCTCCATCGAGCTGTCAATCTTCCCCGTCGGTGTGTCCGTCAGCCCTTACAATTAATCCGTCGGCCACGGTGGCATAATTACCGAGTGACATCAACGCGGCGCCGGCGCAATTGGCCGACCTTAAGCGTCACTGTTATACTAATTATAATTAAATTTAAAGTAGTATTTTTAAATGTGGATTTGATGATCTGAAGTTTTGGCAAATAATATCGGTTTTTGTATGTGAAGAAAAGTATCATGCCTTTGTTATTTTTTAACTCTAATTATCAATTATCAAACTGTTTATTACGATAAAACGGACTGACTGACTTTTTAAGTGAATGAAAATGTATGCAAAATCTCACCTCTTAAAATGGTTATTACATCTGTCTAAACGTAAGAGCAACAATAGAATTTGCCGCCTGAAATCCTTAGTACATGTGATGGTACAGACGCCAGTACATCAAGCTATCCGAAACTGTCAAATTTTCCCAATCTACTTCAAACCATAATGCTTCAGCGATAAAGTTGAAAATGCATTAACGAAATTCGACAGATTGTATGTGTTGTAGCTTGATGTGCTGGCGTCTATACCAGGTTCCTCGTAATCCGACCTTTTGAGTAACGTCAAAGGGAAATGACAAAATATATATTTCTGTGAAATTCCGTATCTGTTTGATTTCCTTCCACGTTAAATGTGACTGTCATTTCGATGAAAATCGTTTATATGTGTGAAGTAAGATCTAAGAAATTCTGAGTGTATAATCTTATATAGGGTTTAACAAAACTAGTGCACAATATTTTTACAGGCCATCTAGAACATGCTAAAGATCATGTTTACCACAAAAAAGTCATGAAAACAATAAAATATTTTATTAAATTTATCATCACAGTCGCCAAATTGTACGCATAATGACGGTCTCTATGAAGGCGCTCGGTCGTTGACCCCTAGGCTATTCAATTTTTTTTGTGGTAAACATGATCCTTACTATGTACTAAATGACCTGTAAAAACATGGTGCACTAGTTTTGTTACACCCTATATGTATAAAAATAAATCCCAAGTTCTGTTGGTCATGCAATCACTCGTGAACGGCTGGACCGATGTAAATAAAATTTGATAGACAAATAGCCTTAAGTCAGAGGAAGCATGTATGCGTGGGAACTCATTCGCGCACATGGATAAAAAAATACGCTGTATGCTGTTCTGATATATAAGCTATATTACTGACAAGTTTCGTTAAAATCGATTCAGCAGTTTATGCATGAAACTGTAACAATCATCCATCCAATCATCCATTCATACTAACAAACTTATGCGTATATAAGTACCATGATAGGAATATATAGGGTGTAACAAAACTAGTGCACCATATTTTTACAGGTCATCTAGTACATGCTAAAGATCATGTTTACCACAAAAAAAGTTGAATGACCTAGGGGTCAACGATCGAGCGTCTTCATAGAGACCGGCGTTATGCGTACAATTTGGCTATGTGATGATAAATTTAATAAAATATGTTGTTGTTTTCATGACTTTTTTTGTGATAAACATGATCTTTAGCATGAACTAGATGACCTACGACTAGGTCAAAAATAAAATACTTTATCATATTCATTTTGTAAAGCATCTTAAAATAATGACAGTTTTATTTATCGTTTTGAACCGAAAATTGTTTTCATTTTTTTATTGATAATATAAACGAAATAAGTATACGGCTTGATGTGAAAAATCTATGACGTCATAGTTTGTGTTTCATACAAATTGCATAGAGAGTAATCGTTCTTGACAGTTCTATAAAAGTATTGAATTTGACTAGTTGTCGCCTACCATATTATTTAATCACATTTTTAATGCATTGAGTTAGGAAATATTACCTACATATACATATGTATATTGCTAATAAGTCAATTCTTATTCTACTGGTACGTATTAAACTATCAATACACGCAAGAACAATACCCAATTCGTTAACTGTCTCATTAATTAAAAACAACAATCAAAGAAGGCCAATACAAAAATGTCGAACAAAAACCAACAATAACGTCGTATAAATTACATTAAAAACTTTTTATTAACCGCTATGAATATTAAGACAAAGAACATGAGATATTCTCAAAGGAAACATCTGTTACTAATTATTTCACTAATTATATCGCCATGTTGTACGAGTGACATTTCGAATAAATGTAATCGATCCCGTTAATTAACGAGCATTCGATTAATCGGAATAAAAATAAAATGCTTAAAAATAATATTCATAGGTACTAAACTTGTATGTGGGGTGATTTTTTGTTTGAAACCTCCATATGGCTAGTTGGGTCTATGGTTTTGTTTCTAAGAAGTTGTGTTATACTGGTTTGTTATAAAAAGAAATTGTCCAACGTAATCGTCAATCTATGAGGGTGGTCCTTCATTATGGAGGACCAGCGATTTATGAAACTTGGTCTTATTGTACAGACGTGTGACCATGTGCTGGCACATCAAGCTGCAATATTGTACATCGAGCTACCCGAAACTGTCAAATTTTAACAACCAACTTTAGACCATATGCTTCAGCGATAAAGTTGAAAAGCTATTAAGTAAATTTGACACATATGTTTACGTCGCCAGTGACTTTCTAGAGCGAGGTACTTGAAAGATTTTCTTTTGCAATTTACAGTGTTTTCGAAACGTATGCCACTAATTTGCAATAGCATTTTTTTTTTTACTTTATTCATTTTAATTATGTTATTAGACCTTAATTAGAAGCTGGTGGCCTATAACCTACTACTACAATAAAATATGTGAAAAATATAAAGAAAGACGAATATTTTAACTGCACATCCGAATCTCCATGTCAACTTAAAATTTATTAGTTGACTAGGTCAAAAATAAAATCCTTTATGATATTAATTTGGTAAAGCATCTCAATATAATGTCACTTTCATTTATCGTTTTGAAGAAAAATCTATTGTTTTTTATTGATATTTTAATTAAATTAAGTATATGGCTTGATGTGAAAAAATTGGGACATCATAATTCTAACTTTCATACAAATTGCATAGAAAGAAACCGTTTTTGACAGTTCAATAAAAGTATCGAGTTTGACTAGTATTCAAGTACCCAATTATGGGATATTTAAAATTGACACAATATTATCCGTTACTATGACAACCAACAAATCCAAAGACAAAAAAAAACCCGCGCAGGAAGACACGGTCCCTACAATTTCTGTTTTACTTAGAAATTGCTACACAGTAATAAAATACAAATCACAAAGGACATGGTGGCAATTCGCACACAAGCATAATACTTTCGTCGAATTATACTTCAGACCGGTTGTTAAATTGCAATTTGCAAATAATCGATTTTTGATGGTTACCACTCATGGTGGAACCTAGCCTTTATTTTCTTAAAACATTGTTGATCCTCTTTTTAAGGTCGTGAAACCCATTTAAAAGTGTTTAAAATACGATTAGCAAGTATGTAATGACTTTATTGGTGCCTAGGTTACCTTTGGGCTAAGGTTTATTTAAACGCAATACATCAATGTCTGCTGCCTTCGGAGGTATTTCACGGCATTTATGCATAAAGATTACGTTGCAGTGGTTAGGAGTGCTTATGAATATTAATAGAGGAGCCTTTCAAAGGCGCTGATTAGTTTACTATCATATTGCAATTAGTGGCATACGTTTGGCAGACACTGTAAATTTAAAAAGAAAAGCTTTTACATATCTAAAAGTACCTTTTGTTTTTATTGCAAAGCTGAAGTGGCAATGGGCAGGACACATAGCTCGCAGAACAGATAGCCGATGGGGCAGTAAAGTTCTTGAGTGGCGACCACGACCCGGAAGACGCTTCGTGGGCAGGCCCCGCACTAAGTTGGTGGACGATCTAGTCAAGGTCAAGCATTGGATGCGTGAAGCTGAAGATCGCGCAAGGTGGCGAGCCTTGGGGAAGGCCTTTGTCCAGCAGTGGACGTCTTTCGCCTGAAACGAACGAAACGATTTTGTTTTGGATTTTCAGTGGCTTAAGAAGTAGTATGTGTGTACGTAAGTAGTAAGTATGTAATTATGCATAAAACTGACAAGCAGTCTTCAAGATCAAAAATACCTAGGTTCGTTTATCGTCACATTACATACCGGCAATGTCATAGTCTAACCAAGGGGTATTGGGTTGAGTAGGTCAGATAGGCAGTAGCTCCTTGTAAAACACGGGTACTCAGCTAAATACGGTTAGACTGGAAGCCAACCCCAACATAGTTGGGAAACAGCTCGGAAGATGATGATGACATACCGGCTATGGCATAGTTATCCGATTTAAAGATCTTTATGGGATGTCGGATAAATAAAATGCAGCACTCTCTCAAAGAGTTCTTATAGCAGTATTAAAAGATACAAGCTTTAGTTTCGTCTAACAGGTAAGTAGGTACTTTTTTATAATGTGGCATAAAATATCAATATCCATAACAACTGGACATTCTTGCATTTGATACGACAACCGGTAAGTGCAGTCACTCCGAATAAATCTCACATAAATTATATACCTATAAAACCGACATAAAAATGCTGAGTGCTCTTGGAATAAATCCAAAAATGACCGAGCAAAAATATATTTTGTATACCAAACTCATTTGTTCGATCACAAAAATTAAGAAGTTCCTTTAAATTCAATGCGAATAAAATTATCAATTAACGAAAGCTTTTAATTTGTAGGTCGTTGTATCCGTTTCTTGAAATAATGACTGTAATTAACATAATCGAAATTTAAAATCGGATGCGAAGTGTGTTCTTAAGGCATACATGAACGTGGTAGTTAATAAAACTACATTAATTTTAACATCTGCTAAATATGTCACTGTATTAAAAAACTTAAAGTCATGGTGACTAAGCAATTAAAGCACCAAGTATGAGTCCCTCTCAAGTATAAGTGTGCGGATTCGATTCCAGGTTAGGCAAATACCAATGCAACTTTTCTACGTAATATGTTATTTTTAAGATACTTACAGCACTTTGAAACACTTAAATTATAATTACGTAACAGCGTTAATCGTACGTCGCTAAGCTTTTAATGGCGATTATCCTCAAACAAATGTAATTGTTGTATGAAAGGCCAAGTGAAAATGGTAGAAAAAAACTCAATTTATGAGCATTCAGGTGTTAAACATTTGTACGACGGTAATAATTTTGCAGACTTACTGTAAACGTGTCGGTTAACATGCGGAGTTAGTTTTTGGTCCTTAAGGACCTTTTGAACAAAAAATTGCTTTAACTGGAGCCATATATGTACTTTTATTATCTAATTTAGTAAGCTATTCCCTAATATATAAAGGCGAAAGTTTGTGAATGTGTGTTTGTATGTTTGTAACCGCTTCACACCCAAATGGCTGATAGGATTTTCATGAAACTTGACAGTAATATAGCTTACACATCAAAATATCATATGTGCTATTTTTTATCCGAGTGCGGGAAGCTAGTAATTAATAACTTTATAATAATATCATTTCTCGAGATGATTATGAACATTAGATGTCTAGTAAATATAATATGCAGATCCAACTGTACAATATTATTTTTGAACAAATTAACAAACTCATGGCCGGTCGTTAGCTTCCTGGCATTGAAACAAAATAGACTGTACAGAATGCATTCTGAGAATCTTAGAACATACATTTGTTGTAAAAATAGCTGCTGTTTTACGACGTAGAACATTCAGTGCCGCATAATTAATGCAAGCTATTAGCACAATAAAAATATGTTAATTTCAGACCACCCCCAAATAAATTAACAGTTTTTATTTATATAAGAATTGCGGCGCAAACTTTTTTTTAATCTTTTTAGCAAAATTTATGTTTAGAAACTCCCATGAAATCCGTCACACAGTTAACAGAAAAAAAATACTATCAAATTACCCAGCGGCGAGTGTTGCCAGCTTACAAATTGCACAGAATGTAAGTTCTTGGTAAATATTTCTGTGTGGAACCCGACGTTTTTGCTGCCTCTAAAGACACCGCGAGAAATCTCCGCGAACACTTTAATTTGACAAATTTGTAAATCTTTACATGGCTTCAATGTTTTTTGTAGTCAGAAGAAATTTTTGAGGTGTAGTCATACGTCAGCTGGCAATCGGAGACGCCATTTTGAATTTAAGAGATATTGTAAAAAAAATGGTTACGGTTCTCTATTTGAAAGTGACTTCCAATTTCAAATTTTCCCTTACTTTTTGTTTTTTATTGATGATTTTTAAATGTGTATCGACAATATATCACTTCGGCAATAAATATTTTATCATATTTTAAAACCTTTTGGTAGCAACAAGAATATGTCGTTGCAAAAACCTGACACCTCAGTGGCCGGTAAGACACAGAAACCAACGCCGCGTGTGACCATAACGCCTTCCCGCCACTTTTTGCACATAAATTAATTGCTGCCTAAAGACCAATGACCATGAAAGTACTGTCAACTTTAATTGTTTAAGAATTTTATAATTATATGTACATGTAGACAATTTTTTTCAAAGTTCACATACCTGTCTTCACGCTCTTTTTATTCGGAGTTGGACAGAATTCCAATCAGCATCAAGCCTTGTTTAGCAACTTGACACTAAAGATCGATATAAAGTATTTATTTATTATTATAATAAATTCTTTGGCATGCTACGCTATTTGCACATACACGTTTGACATAACTGTCAGTACAAAAACAGTTTAAAAAAGAAATAAATAATAAAAAAAATGCACAGTAACAGTGGGCAGTGTTAAAAATTAAACAGTTTTTGATATATTTTAACATAATATTATACGGATTTCCCTACTTCACGATATGATTCAGTACGATACAGTACAATAGTTATTAACCGACTTCAAAAAGGAGGAGGTTATCAATTCGACGGTATGTTTTTTTTTTTTTTTTTTTGTGTGTTTGTTACGCGATTACTCCGCCAATTGTGGACCGATTTTCAAAATTATTTTTTTGTTCGAAAGGAGACACTTCTGAGGTGGTCCCATTGCCACCACTTTCGGATCTGATGGTGGGAACCCTGAGAAATCGAGGGCAACTCTCGAAAATTGTAGGCATGCATGGGGTAAAAACTTCACATTTAGGTATCTATACAATAATTCTACAAAAAATTGAAGGTTTAGAGCTGACTTGATGATGGAGACAACAGAGAGTTGAGGGAATTCCTCAACGGTACGTGCCAACTACCTCGTGTTTGGGCTTATTTAATTCGTATTGATGAGAGCTTTACACCGAGATAAGTTTTGATTTAAATGCTGACCTGATTAAGGAGAAGGCAGAGAGTCGAGGGAACTCCTCAACGGTATGTGCCAAGTACCTCGTGTTTGGGCTAATTTAATTCGTATTGATGAGTACTATACATCGAGATAAGTTTTGATTGTCATTGTGGGTTCGATGATGGAGACGAAGTACAGTTCATGGAACTCGACATTGAAAATTTAGAAAAATATCTATACTTCTATATCTATACTTATATTATAAAGGCGAAAGTTTGTAAGTATGGATGTATGGATGTTTGTTACTCTTTCACGTAAAAACTACTGAATGGATTTGAATGAAACTTTACCACAATATAGCTTATACATCAGAATAACATATAAGCTACTTTTTATCCGGATGCGAGAAGTAGTTCCCTCTGGAAGCGGGTGAAACCGCTGGCGGAAGCTAGTCTATACTTATATTATAAACGATGAGCACGTTGCTGCTCATTCTCGTGAGACAAACGTTTATGAATTACACCCAGACGATGAGCATGACTTTCTGGGCTTTCATTAAGCCTTGATAATTTCGTTGTTGCTCTTTTCTGAGAAAGTCTAGACTCTCGCTGCTCATCACTCTCATTTGAAATATTTTGTGTATTTCTTTCCCTACTTTTCTTTAAACGTTCTTCCCTTTCGTCGTTACTTTCGTCCAAACGGCGTTGTCTCATTTGAGCAGCGCGTTTAGTAGGCCTACCCATATTAAACAAAATTAAATTTATTTTTATTAATATTAAAAAATTAAAAACAAATTTAAACTATGAATTATGTACAAACTAGAACTAAAAACTATAAAATAAAATTATTTTTAAATAAAACAAAAACCGACTTCAAACCCCTTTAAACACTAAACACTTAAAAATAATATGAAATTTAATAACTTTAATCAAGAATAATTAACCTAAATAACCTTACCTAACTATAATCTATTCTATAATTTACAATTTAATAGTTTTTGGAGTCGGTGCCAAGCCCACACTCACAAAATATTAACCTAAAAGACTATCTACTATCTATCTAAAACACAGAATAAAGACTCAACGAAACTGAAAATAAAATCAACACAACATCTCACAATCAACAGCAGAAAACGATAAAGTTCTATTTGTTCGGATAGTGGCGCGAACTTGCGGACAAAATGCGAAACTTATAAGGTACACAAATTGTGACAATTTAATCTTCCTTCGTCTTTATAGGTTTCTCGGTAACGAAACCATATCGCGATTCAGAAAACGGTAGAACGCCATCTATCGAGCGCTGACTAAAACTTTAACAGCTTTGTAAAATATCAGTACCTTATAATATGATATTAATTTACTGTCGTTAACTATTGTAATAAAAAATAAAGGAAAATATTTTATAGCCCTGTTAGAAGATACGCTTGGCTTGGCACCGACTCCAAAAACTATTAAATTGTAAATTATAGAATAGATTATAGTTAGGTAAGGTTATTTAGGTTAATTATTCTTGATTAAAGTTATTAAATTTCATATTATTTTTAAGTGTTTAGTGTTTAAAGGGGTTTGAAGTCGGTTTTTGTTTTATTTTTAAATATAAGTATGATCACATCCACAAAATATACTGCAACAAACCGTAAATAAACCTTAGGACCTTCAATCTGTGTGGCTCGCCTTAAACGAGATCAGCCATTTTGGTGATTACTAACGAAAAAAAAAGAAAGGTTAGTTATTAAAGAAATTCCTAATAGGGAAGTTCTCAATATTACCGAGTGCACATGCACATTGTGGTGTAAGGGCATCCTAAGTCTGTTCACACCTAAAGGACCAACTGCATGTAAAAATATGGTCCTTTTGGCCAAGTGGGGGCAGTATTATGTTTCGAGACCGCAATACTGTTGGGGGCACTGGACCATAATGAAAGCTGTCCTTGTAACTCCATTGACTGAACCTGACCTTTTTATTTGAGCTAAAAATAATCAGCGGACAGTTCTTTAAGAGATTAAGTCATCAGTAAAAATGTGTCGTATTACAAATGGAGGAAAGACAACGGGAGGAATCCATTTTATTATAAATCGATTTCTTTCAATATTTAATAGAAAAGTATGTTATAAAAGTCTTATATTCCCCATTCCTTTATTCAAATTCTATTTATTAAAGGTGAATACTTTTCTAATTTACGAACCTTATAAATCCAGCTTTCAATCAAAAGAAACCGCATCTAAATTGGTTCTTCCGTTTAAGAGCTGTGTTGCCTTAGAAATACCTATAGAGACATAGTGGTTAAACACCCCTCTTTTTGTGTTGGGGGTAAAAAATCAATTCTAAAAATATTCCATATTGAAAGATGACATACATGATAATATTTTATCTCATGTAAGATCTAGCTATGTGGTAGTTAAACTGTAGGTCCTCAGATAGTGTTAAGGTTATCTTAAACAAGAATCTTTGCTTGAACTTTAATAACTTGGTATAAAATATGATGCTGTTTTGGTAAATAAATTTTCTTGATTATTATATTCCTTGGTTGTTTAAATTGGTTATTTTCTCTTATTTATTTAATTTGCATTCTGTACCAAAAGACTATACCAGAAAGAAAAATTCGTCTGCTTTAGTTTGTTTTGCTAATAAGGGCAAAATACAGTTTCCAGCTAAAACCGCTTAGATAATATTATTATGTTACCTACTTATTGCTTCCTTTCCTTATTATCGCAACAAAAGACTTAAGAACTTATCTGCCTGACCTTTTCCCATGGTGTGTTGGGGTCGGTCTCCAGTCTTTACCTGGTACAGCTGAGTACCAATGTTATACGTGGAACGACTGCTAATCTGATCTTCTCAGCCTAGTTACCTGGGAAACCCTTACGAAGGGACTTCTTGTCAGACTTTCCGGCTTCTGACTACCCGTAACGACTGCCAAAGATGTACAAATGACAGCCGGGACCCACCAATTTAGCGCACCTTCTGAAACACGATGGTACTCGTCATGACAAGACGGTCACCCAAGGACCGTACGCGCCAAGCGTTGCTTAACCTTATGATCGATCGATGCATACGACAGTTACTTAGCCACGAGCACCTCTAAAACTAAAAGACCTAAAGACCTATAGATGCAAAAATAATTGAGTGCGGTATTTATAGTTAATAGGCTGTAGGGCTTAGTTTAACGCGGCTAATTGAAATAGACGTAAAATCGATTAGTGCAGCGGGCGCGGGCAGCGTGCAAGCACCGCCGTGCCCGACGGATTATCTCGGATTATATAGTATATGGAAGGATTTCAGACAAAATATTTGTTATGCCGCCCTTTTCATCCTATTGTTATGAAATACATTGCATTTAACTTTGAGAAGTCGAAAGGATGATATTTTGTTTATAAATGATTGCACAGAAGGGTTACGGAACCCAACTACTGGTTTTGTATTTTATCTTTTTCCGTGATTAGGTTAGTAGTAATATTTTTGATTCCCTCGTGGAGCTAGGGTAGTGCACGCGGTCTTGAGTTAGATTCCCGGGTCGGGCTGAAGTCGCTTTGTGAGTTTAAGCAAACTTTCACAAAGCAGCTCGGAGTCTATAAGTTAGTGATTGATACAAGAATACCTACATTAACATAAAGTTTCAACCACAAAAAAGATAACCTTTATTGTCACAGTAGGCATTCGTGCCCAAACTAAATAGGTTTACTGTACCAAATCTTGTCCACGTTGACAGTCTAACTATTGTGTTTTTTATGCTTACAATGAAGCAGCATCTAAAATTCCACCATTTACTGTAGCGTAATGTAACTCTATCCCCCAGTGCGTTGCGTCTCACCTTTCGCGTTTCAATCATACCCGTTGGCGGCGGTAATTCGGGTGCGGCCCTACCCTGTCATACGTCCCTGTTGGTGTACCTACTTACTAACAACATTTAGCAAGTCTGGAATTTTTACAATTATACTAAATTTTTAAGCATGGTTAGATATTTAGTGAATTTAATACTTCATGTATTGTTATGTATACTTTGTGTATATGTATACTTAGTTTTATATAAAATCGGTTCTTCAAACCATACAGACAGAATTGTGTTGCTGGGGAGTTTGTTCCACCATTTCTTCTTCCCAGCGATAACACATAGGAAGTGGTGAAGGGCGGGCGTTTTTGGGGCTGTCTTTTGTAGAATTGTCCTTCGAAAAGTGCTGATTTTCAGCCTACTTTGAATAAATTACTTTTTATCTTTTATCTTTATCTTTTTGTTTTGTATGTTAAGTGTTTTTAATTGAAATTTGGAGGTGAGTTAGGTTCTCAATGTTATTGTACACCTCAATAAACGCTGTTAATATATAGGTAATTGTTAAATGTACAGACGCCAGTACATCAAGCTACCCGAAACTGACAAATTTTCCCAATCAACTTTGAACTTTATGCTTCAGCAATAAGGTTGAAAATCTATTAAGGAAATTTGACAGATTGTTGTAGCCTGATGTGCTGGCGTCTGTACTATTGAAACTCAGTAATAGCAACCTCTTTCGAGATTTTGCAAAGTCCCATAATATTGAGCGACTTCTTTTGAAATTATTTATAAAGTTCCTATTTTAAATTTACGCTATGATATTTCTACATCTATTCCAAATTAAAATTAAATGATATTTCATCACAAATAATTACTAAGGAGTGTCGTAATAAATGTGTACGTTGTAAAATATACTAATTTCCTTTACTCATTATTTTAATAAGTAGGTACGTTAACCCAATTACATCTTTACTTAACCATAGTAAATAAGTAATAAACTGTATCTCACTTTCATTGAACATCCTTGGCAGTCGTTACGGGTAGTCAGAAGCCAATAAGTCTGACGCCAGTCTAACCAAGGGGTATTGGATTGCCCGGGTAACTGGGTTGAGGAGGTCAGATAGGCAGTCGCTCCTTGTAAAACAGTGGTACTCAGAAAAATCCGGTTAGACTGGAAGCCGACCCCAACATAGTTGGGAAAAGGCTCGGGAGATGATGTATCTGACTTTCAGTTCAGCACTAGCTCTTTCTTGTGGCCTTGCACTAGCATCCCGAGAAAACTTACTGCACCTGATTAGTGTTCAGGTATCTGTAAACACACGAGATTTCATCGGAATAAGTTCGGCTATTTCAGCGTAAAAGCGTAGCAAAACATATCCCTTTCATTTCTATTTATAAAAAAATTATCCTTATTTTCCTTGGTCCCGCCATCACACGTGATCAGCTGGACCGATTTCACTTATTTATTGTGTTAATTATTGTCAGAAGAAGGTATTATTACAGAGAAAAAAAAAATACAAAACAACGTCTGTCAAATTAACTAGTTATCTATAAATATGAATAAATCTTTTCACACGTTATTACAAAAAAAAACTTATATCAAAATATGTTCACAGTAAAAAAACTTTGATAAAAAAGGAAAAACCGAAAATCTCAGTAACCTAAAGCTTATAGAGCCAGGCCCCTAGGCTGTGGTCCCAACCTGTAATGGGAGCTCCAAACCATAGTCTCGAATTACTCTATCCATTTATTTGCTACAGAACCAACGAGTTTTTATTCCTTTTAACCCCTCACTACGATGATTCATACAAGACAGCTCTATGAATCTATTGAAATAGTCGATTTTCAAATAATAAGCCTATTTTAGAAAGAAAGAAAAGAAAGAAAATACATTTATTCACATGGACATAACGCATAGACAAATACAAACAATAATACAAACAAAAACGAATTAATAATAAAATAGAACTACAGAAGGCAATACACAATAGTGGGGGAAATATGCGTCACATCCACGCGAAAAGGCCCTTGCTCAGCATGTTGCTGTCACTCTGTTGGACAGAGTCTTTCGTGAGTTGTTCGTGGGGAATGGTCAAATGACCCCGATTCAGTAATCTGTGGCTGAGGGTACAGCTGGAGTGTCAGACTTTTACTGACCAAAACCCACTATGTTCCTTCGGCAATAGGGCCTTATATGTAGTTAGTGCTGCGACGGATAATTTAATTCATGTTTTTAAAATATATAATATATTTTTTCCCCTCGATTTTTATTTGTCTTATATTGATACTCGTATATCAAAGTTAGGATTCATGCTTATATGCTTCGTCTACTAGGATTTGACGAAAAATAGTATTTTAGTTAGAAAATCTATCGGCACAGCCTTTCCCGAGCTATCTTGGGGTCGACTTCCAGTCAGACTATATGTTGTTATATGCGCGTTAGAAAATATCTTGAGTAATAAAATACATACCTAATATTATTTTAGTTAATCTTAATAAGTTTCCCATGTTTTGTCTCGTTGAACTAGAGCAGAAACTGCCCGTTGTTTTTGTCAAATGCGTTTTTCGTTTCAGAATTAAAATGTGGTCGGATTTAAATATGGCGGTGCTTTCGCAGAGTTTTCAGTAGATTTATAGTTTCAATTTTGTGTACTTTACTGTAGTTAATACTATGAGATTTTCTTTATTCGGCTAAAATAAAAATTGTGCATATGAATAAAATGCTGCATTAAATATTTAAACCATGATACTTTAGTTAGGTTTTATGAAATCAAATACATCCTCAAGCTAATATTTTTACTAATAAGAATAAAAATATACAGAGTGGTCTAAAAAAAATATAAATATTTTATGTAAACCTGTTTTTTTTTAGAGACAGACCACAGCATAATCAACCTGTGAAAACAAATCTGTGAAATTTTAATAGATTTTCAACCTTATGACAATAATGGACAGTTAATATTGATCATGATGACCAGCTGTACAAGAATAATAATTGGGATATTTTGACTAAAGACAAGACCATTTTACAAAGTGTTTTTTAGTACATATAAATCAACAAAAAAATAAAAATATTCACTTCCGTAACATCGCAAATAAAACTGAAAACAGTTGAACAGCCAGTCCCATCATTTAACGCGTGCAAGCAAAACAATTAATCCTACAAAGTAGTAACATAAAGGCCAGGAAATATAAACACATCATTACAATTTTATTAATAACCCATTGGAAAGTATAAAGTAAATGAAACAAATTATATACGGCTCAGTATTCAATGTGCACTTAGTCTTATAAAGTTGAGACAGAAGGACCATTCCGTACAATTCCGTATAGAATGTTTGTTGTTTTTGACGTTATTATTTTATAGCAATCTTTTAGACTTAAATCGATATAATAATCAAACTAAATCGGAAGTGGGTAGAGGATCGAGGTGACCTTAGTATGTGGCCAATAGTGTGCGGGTTCGATGTCAGGTCAGACTAATACAACTTTTATAAATTACTAGCTTCCTAAGGAAACTAATTATCAAACCTCGATAAAAAGCCTATAATATGTTATTTTGATGTCTAAGCTATATTACTGCCAAGTTTCATCAAAATCAATTCAGCGGTTTGGGCGTAAAGAGGTCACAAATGTACACACACACTCATAAAAACTTGCGAGATTCTACAACTCGACTAAGGCGCTTATTTAAAATCTACTATATTATACTTAGGACCACTTTCATAATGTCCGTAATGTACCGAATAAATTAAAAAATGGAACAGAATTTGTATGAAATTATCTACCAAATAAACTAACTGGAACTTATTCGTGGGTGGTAAAACTAGCCTTTATTCCTGTACTTCTGCAAACATTTTTATTAACTATTAAATACACTCACAGTATTTGACTAACGACATCCGTTCGTAATTAAGCCAGCCCGCCCCACTTCGCTTCAGCGTGAAGATATGTTGGTAGATTTTGGGCTATCATTAGTCAAACGGCTACCGTGATAGCGATATCTGATGGTTAATGTAAAAATGCATTTGATTGCATTTATTTTGCGTGGGTGTAAGGGCTTGGCTAGTGTGATAGCGATTTTGAAGAGAATAACGTTGTGATTTTGACTATAGAATAACAAAAAAAGTAATTCTTTACTTCAATTTACATAGTTAAAAGTGATAATAAAATATATAGTAAAATATTCTTGAGGTTGGTGTCAAGAAAAATACGAATTAACGACCAGCCTTCAAAGGTAAATGAAGGAATTAAGTTTTTTTTTGTTAATAACTAGCAATTTCTTGCGGTTCCTACTGCATCCCCGGGGATGCGGTTGCCGTACCTGCACGTCGATTCTATAAAACTCACTTCACTTCGCCCTCACTTCGCCTCAGCTGTCAAAAATGGTATTCCGTAAGCATCACCTAGGCACTGGCGAAGTGAAGTGAGTTGCGAATTATGGTTGAGGAGGCGAGGATGCTAAATCGGTAGGAATTCGGGCGTCATGGGGACCTATTGGAGTTTGTAAATTGATTAAAAATAATTCTAAAATGTAAGAGATTTTTTCACCTTCAACGACGGGGAAAGCTTCAACACACTTTCCATTTTTTTAATGATCAGCTTTTTGTATAAACTAATGAAAATCTAATATTGATGTTGTAAGTACGATTCGGACATCAGATACCATATTAATCTTCCTTTATAGTAGTGGGGTTACCGTCCAGGATAACAAAATAGACAAAGCCGTTTTATTCAAGCGCAGTAAGTCAGAAATTCAGAGGAACTGTTAGTTGGAGCCTAAAACTGTTTTAAGTACAGCTTTCTTTAGCTCGTAAGTAATCCATCTGACACTTTTCAGCCTTTTACTTACCTAGCGGACTATCCTAAACTAGCGACTTGTATAATAAAAAGCTCATAATGCAACCATTCTCCCATATGTTTATCTGACGCGCTTGAGTTACTCCCAAATCATTTCTAGGGCTCCCCTACTACAATACAATACTAGTGATTACCATACTCAACACAATGTTGCCAGTTTTTGACACAGAATTTAGCTACATATTATGATTATAAAATTAAAATTTCTTATTTTAAGGAATTAAGTAATTTAAGGCAGTTATTAGTAAAAAAAAAATCGAAAACACTATATGCAAATGTAATAAAAATACTCATGCCGTAAATACATAGTATGTATAATAATATATGCTTGCTTTAAAAAAAACTGACAGGCAATGTCAATACTAATCTGTGGACAATATTATCATCGTACTTTGCATTTTTTGTTGTGTTTTGATCGACGATAATAATTGTGAAATGTGTTTCAAAAATGATACAGAAGTGTTTATTTTGTTTTCTATTCCAACAATAATGGTACAGTCCAAATGAGACACGTTCCTCTCACCCATCGTCGGCTCAGGTTGAAACTCAAAAGATTTGTGGCTTTACGTGGTGGTGAAAGCTTTTCTTCAGGTGGTGCACATTTAGGCTTACAGCCATTAACGGTAAGAAATTTAAAATTTATCTGTAGGGTACTATTTGCAGTCAAAATGTTTTCCCACAAGGAAGGTATGGAGTTACATTTAATCCAATTTAATTTTCAGGATCCAAATCTGCGTGAGGATAGTCTAGAACATACTCATAATTACAGACCACCAGATCGATCGATCGATCTTGCAGTCCTTTCCGGAAAGGAGTGCAGAAAGGGATACCTTTTTAGGTCAAGCTGTGGCTGCAGTCAGAAAATGGTTGCAAGTATTGACAGAGGTCATAAATGATGCTATCAAATAGCATAGCTATCAAAGTGTATTTTTATGTATTTCTTTTTTAATCAAATTAAACAATTTAAACGAATACTAGTGCAGTTTCATTGAAAGGCTATTCAAAAATCAAAATCATTTATTCAAATTAGGCTGATTGATAAATCAGCACTTTTCGAACGTCAAAACAATAAGCCCCCAAAAAATTCCACCCTTCAGCTCTTTCTATGTGTTTATACGCTGAACATATCCTGATTCACCTGAAAAAAATAACAAATAATTATGTAGTTGTAATACTTATTACTTTGTGTTGTGGTGTAATGTTCCGAAGTAAGAGCAGGGTGGGATTAACTAACGGAGCAAAACAACTTCTTCACCAGCATCTGCTAATTCCTCTAAGTGAGATTGTATCCTAATATACTATTATAAAGGCGAAAGTTTGTAAGTATGGATGTATGGATGTATGGATGTATGGATGTGTGGATGTATGGATGTTTGTTACTCTTTCACGTAAAAACTACTGAATGGATTTGAATGAAACTTTACCACAATATAGCTTATACATCAGAATAACACATAGGCTACTTTTTATCCGGGTATGGAAAGTACTTCCCTCAGAAAGCGGGTGAAACCGCTGGCGGAAGCTAGTACTATTATAAAGGCGAAAGTTTGTAAGTATGGATGTATGGATGTTTGTTACTCTTTCACGTAAAAACTACTGAATGGATTTGAATGAAACTTTACCACAATATAGCTTATACATCAGAATAACACATAGGCTACTTTTTATCCGGGTATGGAAAGTACTTCCCTCAGAAAGCGGGTGAAACCGCTGGCGGAAGCTAGTACTATTATAAAGGCGAAAGTTTGTAAGTATGGATGTATGGATGTTTGTTACTCTTTCACGTAAAAACTACTGAATGGATTTGAATGAAACTTTACCACAATATAGCTTATACATCAGAATAACATATAGGCTACTTTTTATCCGGGTATGGAAAGTACTTCCCTCAGAAAGCGGGTAAAACCGCTGGCGGAAGCTAGTTATACTATAATTAAAAATGAAGCTGTCATGAGTAGCTCCACAATGTGTGGGATCCACATTTTAAATATTTAGATCTGCATCTGAAATCTGACAACAATATATGTATATTAAAAAATACTAATTGAATACCTAATGATAATCGACTACAGCATTGAAATCCATTTTGCATACCAATTGAACATTCAGCTATAAACTATGTGAATACTTACAAAATGAACTTTATACTTAATTTAGTAAAATGAAGCACTTACTGTTACACGAGTTGAAATTCCTTTGCCTCAACGTTTTGTGGACTTTATCAGAAGCAGTAACTCATACCCTAGTTGGTCAATCAAAGCATCTATGCTTTGAAAATCTATATACTCACATAGTCGTCATCCCGGGTAAATAAAGATAAACTTCGTATTTTGTTAGATTGTCTACGCTTTTCTATTTTGTCTAAAGCATCAGCTTCTTCTAATAAAGAATTGCACAAAAACATTATTGCCATCGCTTGAATAGTTAGGTACTTATTCGGTCAGAGGGTCACCTTTGTTCGCTTTAAACCTTTAAAAACGTTATGTAAACACTATTAAACTGTGATTTCGTCTATATTCACTCCTTTCATATATATAATTTATATATAATTTGACATTTTCATGACATTTTTAATCGAATGTCTTAGTAGGGGAGGAGAGGATGCTGAATCGGTAGGAACTCAAGCGTCATGGCGACCTAACGGAGATTAATTAAAAATAAGAATTAAGTGTTAGACAATGTTTCCTCTTCAGCGATGGACAAAGCTTTTACAGACCTCATTTTTTTAACGGACATCTACTTGGATAAACTAAAATAAAAAAAAACAAAAATGTGATATACTGACATCAAATATCATATAAATCTGCCTTTCTACTATAAGTGAGGTGGGGGTACTAAATGTTAGTTGGGGCCTAAGAATGTTTTAAGTACATATACACATACTTAAGCTCGTCATTAATCCATCTGACCCTTAATCTGACACTTTCCAGCTTTTCACTTATCTAATGGACTACCCTAAACCCGAGCAATTGTATAAAAAGCTCATATTATGGTTTAGGTACTCAACGGGATGCAAACATTCTCCCATATGTTAATATGGTGCGCTCCTAGAGTTACTCCCAAAATCCCTTCTAGGGCTCCCCTACCATCTGGGTGAGGTGAACGTCGAAGTGATCATTAGTTCAACTCGCAAACACGCTCGCACGAGTAGCGCTAGTGTCGAAATCAGCGCGGATTCAGAATCGAATTTCTGAGTGAAGTGAAGTGATGCTTACAGAATACCACTTTTACGTCATCTCATACATTTTGCTGTCAAAATCTCGAAGTTCATTAGTTCAACTCGCAAACACGCTCGATCGAGTTGCGCTAGTGTAGAAATCAGCGCGGATTCAGAATCGAATTTCTGAGCGAAGTGAAGTGATGCTTACAGAATCGACCTACTGGATAAAAAATAGCCTATCTTCGCCTTGGATAGTGTAGCTACCTAACAATCAAAGAATTTTTCAAATCAGTCAAGTAGTTTCGGAGCCTATTCAATTCAAAGAACAATCAAACTTTCCTCTTTTTAATATTGGTATTTATGGTTTAACTACTTCATGCACCCGTATAAATATATGCCTTTCGTATCATATTTTTTTAATTATACCACTGTAATAAAGTTCAGTATGAACATTTACATTTATAATATTAGTGCGATGAAAAGAAATTCAATTTACATAAAGGCAATTTTTATACGTCTCAAACTCAAACGCAAAATCATTTATTCAAACTTGGCTGTAATACAGCAGTTTTTGAACGTCAAAAATTACAAAAGACAGTCTCCAAAACGCCCACCCTTTCTAAAAACAAGACTTTATACCTATGCACATTTTCCAAATAACAAAAAAATAACCCTTTGTTGACCATCCTCGCTAACAGTGGCACATGTTCCTTACATCCAGTCCGCAAGTGTACGCGAGTCATTCATCATTACTGTACACTGCGCGCGCATTGTCCCGATTTTTATTCTCGATTTGATCAGCAAAGCGAATTCAGGTTAATGGATCTCAGCGTTTTATGTGCACTCGTTTGCTGACGGTACTTTATTTTATAGTTAATTATATACTGCACCAAGGTTTTTGACATCTGTACCGAAAAAACTTGAAAAACGCTCATTATTTCTTTTTAAGTACTGGACGGATTTTAATGTTGTAAGTAAAGAGGTCGTTGACCCTTTTCAACTGGGTTGACAACCTAGTATTCTATTGCTACTGTATGTCCGGGTTTCAGGCCAAAACTATTAAACCGATTTTAATTAAATTTGGTACACAGATATTCTAGAGCCCCAGAAACAATCTAGGCTACTTTTTATATAGGTGCGGGAAGAAGTTTAACTTGGGACGCGGATATAACCGAGCGCAACAGTTAGTAATATACAAATACCTACTCGTTCAAGTCATTAAAATACCTGACTTCCTTATATGTCGTTCACAAATCACGGGTATAAGCAACGACATACTCGCAAGCCTGTCCCATCACTCGTTAAGACACAAACCAAAGCCCACTACCATACGAATAAAATACAACCTGATACTCCCATACATTTTCTTCTAACCAGCATCAACCAATACCGTACATCACTAGCTTCCGCGCTAAACTATTACATAAATACTATAAACACCCGTTAATATATCGAATATCGATACTTATTTATATTCGAAACGCAATCCCTATGCTCGTGGACGTATGCAGTAGTCGATTTTTCAGTGTTCGCCCCTGCGGCAACTGTCGATAAATTGTTGACTACATAATGTTTTGACATCACTAATAAATTCAGAATGTGAGTCGGCTAGCGTTGCTACCTTGCTTGAGTACTGGTAGTTAGACAAGTGTTAGAGAATATATTTTAGTAACCAAAGCTTGAATTTCTGCTTTTTGTTCCAGTCAAAAGAGTGTACAGACGTCAGCACACCAAGCTACTACAATCTGTCAAATTTCCTTAATAGATTTTCAACTTTCTCGCTAAAGCTTTATGGTTCAAAGTTAAGTGAGAAAATTTGACAGTTTCGGGTAGTCTGATGTGCTGGCGTCTATACAATAAAACTCGTATTTGGTATTTTTTTATTCAACATCATCAAACAAAGATCATACCATTATTTAAATAAATTTTAATAGATCATATTACATAGACAAAAAAGTGAAAATTTCTTTTCAGCTGATTCACTTGCCTAATGAAATTTTACTTAATTTTGCACAGAATATTTTAAGTACCTACCTAAGTTGTTTGACAATAAAAAGCGACATTTGAAAATTAATTTGAACATTTCAAAGTTTATCTAAATCTAAAAAGCACGGTCATATCGAACATAGAAAACTATCAAAAAAACACTCATCTTTTATCAAAAACTTGATTTAAATTACTTAAACAATATGTTTTATTAGCCAAATCTACAGAAACTCGTACAACTCTGTACATAACTGTACAAGCAGGCATGAAGCAAAAGTGATAGCATCTAACTATTCCGTTGATTATTTCATATCACTTTATTACTAAACACGTTTATAAAATAGCGGGCGGGGCCGGGTGGATCCGTTATATTGATGCGACCGCTTCATTAGAATAACATTAACTTGCATATTTTAATATAAAAATGGTTTTAACTATTTTCTACGTAACTGTACTTTGGTTTTGGAATGTCGTATAGATGTTGCTTAACTTTAAAAATACATTATTAAGAAGATAGGTGAGTGCCATTATAGTATGTATTGGACAATGTATGTACAGACGCCAGCACATCAAGCTACTACAGTCTGTCAAATTCCCTTAATTAATTCAACTTTATTGTTGATCAAAATATATCGCATATCGTTCAAAATTGATTAGGAAAAATTTGACAGATTCTAGTATCTTGATGTGCTGGCTAATATGCCATATTTACTAAAGAATGTATTAGACGATGTATGAACCATTATCATCTTCATCTGCCTAGCCTTTTCCGAAGCTATGTTAATGTCAGCTTCCAACTGGATGCAGCAGAGTAGTGAGTACCAATGTTTTACGTGCAGCGACTGCCTGTTTGACCTCCTCAACCCTGGGCAACATGATACCCCCTTGTAAGACTCGTTGTGTTAATAAAATAATGTACCATTATCGTCTTATATATGTATATAAATTACGTGTCACATTGTTTGTGCGCGATGGAGTTCAAAATGACATAACCGATTTTAGTAAAATTTACACATCGTGTGCAGTTTGGTTCAACTTGAAAAATAATGTAAATTATAGTCACAATATATATTTCAAACACAACACAAAACGAGACATAATTATAATTTAAAATCTAAGTAAGAACCACCAAGTCCAGCGAAGCTCAATAAGCGATCTATTTCAACCCTCAATCTAATAAGTACTCTACAACTAAAGCTGAGCACATCACTATTGAGTATAACTTCATAAAACCATAAGCCTTAGTACACACAGTTTATCAATCAATGTATCGGCGGGGCGCACACTCAATAACAAAGGATTACTTTGTCAGAAGCGGACGGATGGGCATCACAAGAAGTGTTTAATAACACTTATAGGTTTTAAACTATCAATTGATTGAACTGTTGCGTACCAAGCCTTATGGCTGATTGATCGGCGGATTTAGTGTGTTTATAGCTTTAAAATTAAATGTGTTTCGGCGTTCAAATTGTTTTTTCTTTGTGTTTTAAGGAAAAACGTTTTAATTAAGAAAACTTATGTATAAATTTTTTTAATGAAAATTAATTGAATTTAGGGATCAATGAAAATGAAAAAAAATATTGTAAGTATTTATTCTGCATTATACTAAATGAGCGCTTCACATATTTTTATAAAATCAGATCTCACTTGGTCGTCATCTTCAAAAACCATGCTCAACACCTCCCTCAGAACATGATCCTCATGACATGCCCATAACAGCCAGTTTCCCCACACCTTCTTCGATAAATACAAATAACAAAACTCAATAATGCAACCAAACAGCTAATTTTTGAACTTTACTTAGCATTCCAGTAGTTTTTTTTCAGTTTTTATTCGTATTTATTGGTTTCTTACCTCGTATACATCAATCCAATTGGTTAATTAATTCATAAACCATCCACACGAAGTAAAATGCGGACCCATTATTGTGGAGAACATTTCCACATTAATATATTTACTCTGTGCACTATTAATAACTGGGTGGTCTTACTAAATGCGCAACTCCATTTGTGAGAGAAAAAATATGATGTGGCAGTTTTGCTCTGAGGGAGATGGGTTCCGTACATAAATATTACATTAAATTCAATTGTGATGATAGTAATATCAGTGACATCTTTGGCGTAATAAATCTAGAAACCTTTTTAGACAAATATAAATTAAAAAATCCGCTGAAATTTCTTCAGAATGAACTTATAAAACTGCTTTTAAAAATAATCGAATTCCAAACCCAATATAATGAGGAATGATAATGTACTCAGTAAAAAGTTTTTAAACAAATTAAAGGGGTCCCAAACGTAGGTTTTACTATGAAAACAAGAGAAGACGAGACAGTTGGGATGAGAATATTTCACAACACAATTCAATCACAAAATTTTACCTCAATTAACTTAAAAATAACGGTACAACATACCTACAGAACCCTAAACCAACCCGTCCATCTTTTTCAAACCAGCCTCAAGTTTACAGCTAGCTTACAAATACGTACGCTATTAACAGTTTACAAACAAAGAACTTTACAAGTTTTTACTAATGAGAAGTGACAGTTCCCTTACAGGTCTTCTCATCAAGCCAAGCATGAAATGCCATAGCAGAACACTACAAACCATTAATTACATATATCCATACATGGGGCCTAGAACTTCTCTACTGCTTTCGGGAAACGATCAGTGTATAACGACTCAGGTTTTTATGGGACACATTCAAATATCAACTCTGTTTTTTGAGGCATAAGATCGGAAATTGATTGGATTTTGTTCGATGACGACAGCTACACATGGTTGACCGTCGTGGGAAAAGACTATAGTATAGTGCTGACGATGTATGTGTTATTCGCAAGCTATTTTAAACTTTAAATATTGGTAGTTAAGGTCTAATTTTCATTGTGAAAGTGCTGTCCCTTTGGACAATTAATTGGAAAGTGTCTTGTAAGCACAAGTGGCAATTTAGGTACCACAACAGTGCCAAGCCCAGAATTTCTTTTGACGTTTCTTTTACGTTCACAAAGATTTGTTTTTAAGGGCAATATTGCAATTTAAATGGAAATTGTTTGATATTAATATTTGATGACATTTTAGTGTAGGGAAATTCTGTTTTATTGGTCAAAGTTATAGGTATTTTGAGATATAGTTATAAGCTTCGTCGAATAGAATTGTTGTTTTGTTCACAAATCCAATATATTATTACATAATCATGCTTTTAGATGGCATATTGATTCAGGTATTTAATCATGCATTTTTTATCAAATTCATCGTCATCGTGTCAACCTTTTTACTGTTCCACTGCAGTGCAAAGGCGTCTTCTCATGCAGGGAAGGAAAGAGGACAAATTGGTGATTTCAGTCTTTAAAGTTTTTTCTCTTTCTGGATTTTCTCAAGATGTTTAGTCAGCTATTAATCTCCAAGATATATATCTTGTATATACACGAAACATAGGTATATATAACTAAAAAAAGTTACATTGGTGAGTTACTTGACCTGAAATTGAATTCGCATACTCGTGCTTGAGAGGCTTGTGCCAATAGACCACCACAACTCCAAAATAATTTTTCTCAAGAAATCACTGTCTAAAAAGACAAATAGGTACATATTTTTCTAAATGCATGCATTTACACAAACTGTAGTTTAGCTGTAGTCTATTTCTTACAATAAAATGCAAAAGCTAGATCACGAACCCGCAACCCAACAAACCCATTCTACCTTTCTAAGAATCCAGACGTTCACTAAGAATCTTAGAACTAACGGCATATAATAAAGGCAGATATACTCGTAATACATATCATGCACATACACATATGTATGTATGTATATTTCACTTGCGATCTCAGTACAAAATTATAGTTTCTACATCATTCATTTTATTTTTCTGCAACAGCTTCTGTGAAACACGTTAATGTTTTGTATCTCGATTGCATTGTTAGGGGTGGTGTACATGAGCAGTGTTATGAACCCTGGAAGAATAGCAACGCTGAGTGAGTTCAGATACATCATCTTCATTTCCGCCATAGGACGTTCACTGCTGAACATAGGTCTCCCCTTTAGATCTCCACATACATATACCGGTTTGAAGCGACCTGCATCCAGCGTCCATCTTTTTCTACGCTGCGCTTGTTCAGATTGATGTATAATATTGTAATTGGTAATACAAGATGGAGGGATGTCGTACTAAAGGATAAAAAGGTGCCAGTTGTCCAAGAGCGACGGCAAGGATAGAGGGAAGTGGAGGAGAAAAATTAGGAAGGCTGACCCCACCAGTAGGTATAGTAGTAGTTATGTAGGATATACAGCTGGAAAGAAAGCGAGAATTTAGTTCGTAAAAGCTTCGGTAATCGGCGGCGAAGAGATAAAGATAATTATTTTACACAACAAACGGGTCTTACTCACGTTACAATTGTAAAGAGGTATAAGATACCTCTTCTTTTCCGACGTTTCGCCCAAATTGCACCGACCGTTGCAATTAGATTAATCGTAATATGACCAATTTTTTGTGTAAAATATGTGTTTGTACAAGACGCGAAAGTTTAAAAACATTAAAAATAACGATAAAATATAAGCCCGCAGGGCATCTGAGCCGGATGTCGGGGAGTAGCGACCCCGCGGGTACCGAGTGCTCCAGGGAGAGGATACTGTCCCTCATCTCCGGCTCGCCGGAGTGAACCCTGAGGGGGGACAGGTCTCCCGCCTCTGGCTTGCCTTCATTGGCCGTCCAGAGTGGAGTCGCTAGAGCAATGCTCGGAGGGTGAATGCCTCGGGTAAGTGGCGAGTGGGCACAGAGATGCTGGACCCTGGCTTGATGCCGGTTTTAAGGCGCGTGATCTGGGTAGAAAGCCGGCCGGGGCAACCTCACCCTTCAGCCGCTCACGTCCCCGTTGCCCCCTTGTTGCGACTTAGCGACTAGTTCCCGGGGGCCCGGTAAGTGAGCTGGCGAGTCTCCTCCTGCCATTTTTACATGTATTAATTACATTGTCATCGGCAGGGGTCATAGTCCCCATAGTTTTCCCTTCCCTAGTCCACTAGCATCCCATCACAATAACCCAAGTAGATTTTCTTCCATACTTAGCAATAGTTTAGCACAAACCGGGGGTTGTCCTTGGGTACATTTCCATAGTGTATACAGGGATAATCGTCGGTTTTGTGTCACCATTACATAATATTAAAGTTGTCTTAAAAGGGCTTCAGCGTGTTGGCTTCGGCCCCACGTTCGCCTTCCAAAAATCCGGGACTCTATAGTCCCGTGGTCGGAAAAAGACATACAAAACGATAATACTTTTTTCCTCGTCACGTCTCTAATTTTCTAGTACAGACGCCAGCACATCAAGCTACTACAATCTGTCCAATTTCCTTAATAGATTTGTAACTTTATCTCTGAATCATTCATCGTTTGTTGCTGTTTCTGTCATGATTAAGTAATTAATACTGCTTGTTTGAGTTTTCAGTACGCACTTAAGAATAAAAACATTGCTTGTTAATACTGTATGTTTGGTAAGCTATTTTAATAAATATTGGTAATCGTAGAAATACATTTTTCCTCCGTATCCTAAATCAAATTATCATCTAACTAATAAAAATGCAATTCTTCGTAAAATTATCTGATCACAGTCACGAAAATACTTGTATTTGTCTAGCACCAACGCTCTAATCAAAATGACAACTACAAAATGCTAGCTAATAAGCGATCAAATATCTCCCACGGGCGGTAGCGCACGCATATCTGTACCGACCCTTACAACATGTCTTCCGAGAACGGTCCCGCGTCTATTCGTAGAAATAATCACGACTCGACTGACGTTATTATCCACACAATTATATGGCTGGCCACAATTCTAAGCCGACACGAAACTAGAATAAGCTTGCATGTTTGTCATGTTGTTATGTGGATTGAAGATAAACAGTTGTTTAGATAAGGTTCCCTTAACCCGAGGTTGACTGGTAGAGCTTCTTGGTCTAATGTAAAATTTGTTTTGCGACGCCAACACATCAAGCTACTAGGTACAATCTGTCGCATTTCCTTAATAGATTTTCAACTTTATCGCTGAAGGATATGGTTTAAAGTTGATTGGGAAAATTTTTGAGTTTTGGGTAGCTTGATGTGCTGGTGTCTGTAGAAAAACATGTTATTCCTAACTAATTAAATGAACATGGAGTGTTTCAATACTTTATTTGCTATATTTTTTGTTATTTGCTTTACTTTATTTTTTTTTTTTGGAATCTGCGTCAAAATCTGATACAAATATTTTTGGACTCTAGATACCTGAAATTAAAGGCCCTTTGATGCTCAAACTTAGCAAGACAAGCCCCGAGGTATGATTTCAAAAGCTGACTATGAGATCATGGATGACTAAAACAGGCATAAACACTAACTTTACCTTCAAAATAGAAAGGACGTAAGCGCCATTTCATTTGAAGCCAGATACGCCATTCTTGCATCTGACGGCTGAACGGTTGGTCGACAAATCTACCGATTAGTCCGGTTTTACAAAAGGAGGTGGATCATAGTGGATCCTTTTGCAAAAGCGGACAGGCTGACTGGTCGGATAACGGAGCTGGCAGCAGGCACGCAGGAATTGTGCACAAATAAACGTTCGAATGATTAAGGCTATAGATTTGGTTGGTTGCAGAATTTGGGAACATCCACGTTATAATATACATATGTATGACTCGTTCGTCGACTATTACTGCTTCGTTGGTCTAGTAGTCGCAAGGCGCTACTGCAGTGCACGGGGTCTCGGGTTCGATACCCGAAATCGCTTTGTGGGTTTTGAGAAACTTTCATAAAGCAGCCTGGAGTCTGGAAGTTGGTGATTGATTCACCTGTGCGTAGGAGAGCACGTAAATGTCGGTCCTGCGCCTGATCACTCTCCGGTCGTGTCGGATTGCCGTCCCATCGGACTATGAGAGTGAGGGAATAGAGTATGAGACTATAATATGTCTTTGATCTCCATAAAAGAGAATGGCCGCCGTAGCTGACAATCGGCTTGGATGCCATCATCATCATCTATGAGAGTTCTCGGAGATCTGAAGATTCATTTCAGATACCCGACAATTTTCGTCTACAAGCAGCTACGGCAATGGAAAACCATGATAGTAAAACGAATCTATGTACGAATCTCTATGAGTTTGTATTAGGGATGTCGCTTGTGACAAAAACGTCGTCTAAAGAAATCTTGCGTAGCATAGGGTACGCAGGCTCTTAATATTCTTATGAGATAGTTCTACTAAAACCACCTTAGTATAAAAAATGGACTTTAAAAGTACCTGATTAAGTGCCAGGTCCATTCACTTAACTAAGCAGTAAAAGCCGTCATCTGATACCCCATCTAAAAGAAGCGACAATTACATTTCATACAGATTTTAAGAGTTTGAATGGACCAACATGTCTTGATACTTCAAAAGAAAAAATAAATTCTTGCAATATTTGAGATCACAAGGCACCATTCCTATATTATTGTAGTCCAAGATATACTGGTCACTTATAACGTCTAGATGAAGTAAAAATATGGTGTAAATGCGTACACAGAAGGAGTAATTAATTAAAAAGCTATTTTTAGTGTTCCTTGTAAGCGTTTGCTAGAAGATATTATTTTTAATACGTTGCGGCAATGCTGTGTGCGTTCTGGTTTTTAATTGCTATAAAGGTTTCAAATGAAAAGGAATGTAAACATACAATTTCATTGTTTTTCATTACTCACTTTTAAGTGAACAAATTTCTTCTGCTTCCTGGCAACACGTCCTTAATTGCGATGACGCCCCCTCTGCAGCAGATAAGTTTTATTCGGTAATTTATAATGTCTTTGATTCTTCAATTCCAAAGAAGAAGAGAATGAACGCTGACAATAATAGAAGGTATCCAGTATGGTTTACGCGGGATATTGTGAACGACACTCGGCGAAAAACAAAACTCCATAATAGTTGGAAGCTCTCGCGATGTGATGTCACATATGCAGAATTTAGTAACCTACGATCGAACCTTAAAGAAAGGACTCAGGACGCCTACAGGTTGCACTGCATCAGCGTTGAAAATAGTATACACAAAAATCCACAACATTTTTGGCAGCACTTTTCTAGCCTGAGAACTAAGGGTGGTTTTGAGCCCAACGTCATCCACAAGGGTGAGACGTGCTCGGGTGTTAAAGCAGCCGAGGCTTTTGCTGAGTATTTCGCCAGCGTGTTTCAGCCCGATGCACCTAAATTAGACCCAAAGTTCTCCAATTTCAGTGGTGTGAGTAATAATATTCTCCTCCCCTCTTTAACCCCACCTGATGTAGTAAAGGGTATTGCCAAGCTTAAACCCTGTAGCTCGATTGGCCCTGACAACATTCCACCCTATGTCCTTAAGGGATGTAGTGATGCCCTGGCAGCTCCTCTTTGCCATATTTTTAACTTAGCCCTCCAGTCCGGGGTATATCCTGAGCAATGGAAAACTTCGCGAGTCACTCCCATTCCTAAAACCTCTGACAAAACATCAGTAGAGGAGTACAGACCAATCGCTATCCTCCCAACCATCGCCAAGGTCTTCGAGCATATTCTCCACTCTTATATTTACAAACACGTAAATATGCTTCTGTCTGATGCCCAACACGGTTTTCGACCGGGTCGCTCCGTCAATTCAAATTTAATGGTTCATGTAGACTACATATCGAGTGGATTGGACAACAGGAGGCAAGTCGATGTTCTATACTTTGATTTCCGAAAAGCTTTCGACAGAGTTGACAACGATGTGCTTTTGACAAAGTTGGAGGCCATAGGTTTCTCGGTCGAATTCGTCGAGTTCTTTTCCGGCTACCTGCGCGATCGCAAGCAGTTTGTCAGGCACGGTTGCTTTGAGTCTAAGCCTTATGCCACCCGTTCGGGTGTGAGTCAGGGATCCATACTGGGACCGCTTCTTTTCTTGATCATGATTAATGATTTGACCACAAGAGTTAAGTTTGCCAAATGCCTGTTATACGCCGACGACCTTAAATTGGTTGCTCAAATCAGAACGGACGAGGATTGCAAGCTTCTACAGAGGGATATTGACGCTGTTTATGAGTGGAGCATGGTAAACAAGCTACCTTTCAATATAGGTAAGTGCCACGTCATGACATACGGCAGGGGGTTGCGACCGATCCATTACAATTACAGATTGGGTGGAGAAGTATTATCTCGAGTCACCAACGTAAAGGATCTGGGCGTGACTTTCGATCGATGTTTGACATTTAAAGACCACATTTCTTCCCTCGCGAAGGAATCTTTCAGGCGCCTGGGCTTTGTTTTGCGCAATGCTCGCGACTTTTGCAATCCCAATGTTATCCGATTACTGTATACCACTCTGGTTCGAAGCAAGCTTGAGTCAAGTGCCTGTGTCTGGCACCCCTACACCGCTACCCAAACACTCATGATGGAAAAGGTGCAAAAAACCTTTCTGAGGTACTTTTTCAAAAGGTTATATAATTTTTTTCCCTTCATGTACCCAACAAACTATCTGCTAGGGATGTTAGGCTTTAACTCCTTGGAGGTAAGAAGAGGCTTTGATCAGCTCATGGTAGCTTGTAAAACCTTGCGGGGCCAAATCGACTGCCCAGAGCTCCACAGCCTTTTCTGCCGCCTATTCGTCCCCGACAAATACATCGGTCGCCGTCAGAGCTGCAGGCACAATCTTTTCGCCCCACCGACATGCAAAACAGTTGCCAGAGCTGAATCTCCTATATGTCGTACTCTTAAGACACTCAACGCCCTTCTGGCTGCCAACCCTGAATTTGATCTGTTTGTGGATGAGTGGAGTAAAATAATGCGTGTGTGTCTGGGGTTCTGTGAGAAAAAGTATGCAAGAGTGTCCACTGTTCCTTATTAGTATTAGTTTTAATATCAATGTCTATGTTTTTACTTTTGAGTTTGTTTTTTGTTTCCATGTTAATTATTGTAATTGGTGTTGCACCGTTTTAATTAACTATAAATAAATAAATAAAAATAAATAAATTGTGTAATTAAGTCGCGATAATTAGTAGGTCAGTGAGTCATGGCGAAGGAATACGTTTTAAGGTAAAACCCTTACCTATAATTACTAAAGAAACCCTATAGAAGTATTGCTGAAGAAATTTCAACCCTGTAGACGTTGTAATAAAGTCGAAAATTAAATGAAGTGGAGCATTTGTCTTCTATGTGATGTTGTAAGTAAATAGATTTTAACCTTATTGTGAGCTGAATAGAGTTGATAGTGTTTTTTTTTTAAAAAAGCAATTCGCAATGAGTTTTATATCGCACTCATTATTTTAGAAGAATAATACCTATGGACCTACTAATTTAAACTAAAAGTAGAAAGTTGAAGAGTTTGTTGGTTTGTTTGCTTGAATGCACCTTTGGAACTATCAGATAGATTTGAAAAAATATTTCAGTATATAGCCCATTTATCGAGGAAGGCTACTATACTAAGGAAGCTAGGACGTCAGACATACAGATGCCAGCACATCAAGCTACTACAATCTGTCAAATTTCCTTATTAGATTGGGAAAATTTAAGTTTCTTTTTTAAGAAGCTAGATGTGCTGGCGTCTGTACGCTTTTTATTTGTGTTCTACAAACTTGTTCTACACTATTTGTTTGTATCAATTACTCAGCTATTATAAAAAGGCCTCTCTCTCATTTTTTTTTTGTTTTTCTGAAATCGTTTCATTCTTCTAAAATTACATTTTAAATATCGAACATCGATGCCAAAATAAGTTTATTGAAATAGCAACTTACTGCGGTTATGCCAAAGATAATAAAATTGTCAATGACTAAAGCTCTCAAACAAAAACAAGTTTGTAGGTCAAAGCATACTGTGGGAACAGGTTACCATTTCATTCCTTTCAATCTTTATGTCAATTATAACGCCCTCCGACTAAAGACCTTCAATCCCTTATCATTATGTTCCATCAGCAGTATCCAGAAAAACGGATCGAAAACACCATTTACCAATGTGGATATTTTTTACCACAGATGAGAAATGAATGGAGTGGTGATTCGCAAGTTTTTGGTTCTGGGCTTTATTCTGATAGTGCTTATGTCTTTCAGACGATTTTTTTTCGAAATTGTGCAGAAGCTGTGTATCACTCAATCTTCAAACCATACCTGTAATACGACGATGATTATGATGAAAACTATGCGCGTGGTCTTACACGCCCTACCATAAAAGACCATCAATTTTCCCTTTATCAAAATCTTAATTAAAGTCTTCTCTTAAGTAAAAGTCATTGGATTTGATAGATAATCGTCTTCTGTCTAGCCTTTTCCCAAATAAGTATGTATGTTCGAGTCTTCAGTCTAACCAGATGCTGTTGAGCATGAAGCGACTGACTGACCTACTCAGCCTATTCACTTAGATATTACAATATTCGGTTAGACTGGTTAACAGAATTGTAAAATAGCTCGAGGCTAAGTAACAGCTGCATAAGGCAGAAGATAACTGGTTTCTATAGGTGCACTTCGAAATTATGTTTAATTAAGTGCCTTGGCCAATTTCTTTTCATCATTTAAATGGGCGTGGTTGACACTCCATTTGCTACAAAACCCTGTCCATACAATTGCAGTGTTTCAAAAAGATTGAGCATCTTTATTTCGAGTTGTAATTGTGCACGATCGAATGTTTATATGAGAACTTGTAGCTTGTTCTCTTATTGCAAACAATTGCAACCTATGTTTAATGCTACGTCTCAATATTGGCTGGTTGAGTGGCCATAAGATTAGCGATTTTACTTACAAAATTACTTTTAGTTTTTATTAGCATGTGTGTTTGAAAATTGATATTAGTTTTCTTTAAAAGCTTTGTAGGTAGGTACTTACTGTAAGATTGCTCTTGTAGTAAAGTTTCAGATTTGATTATGATGTATACTTATACTCCAGATCTATAATGTCCGCATATGTATAATGTCCGCACAAAATGAGTTTTTTCTTCCTACACCGCTACTAACAGCTGACGTAGTGGCCACACAAAAATAATTTCCCCACAGTTGACGCTCATATGCAGTTATCCAATTATTTGTCATTGATCACGCGAAATATCTGTATTTTTCAGTTTCTTAATAATTTCACTCAATTAATTTGAACTTGCCTTGGGGGTGTCAACGAACAGTTTATTTAAAGAAATAATATAGCGCAACAGAAATGTTTTTTTTTATTAATTGGTTTATTAATCAATTGAAAATTGCTATATGTCCCTTGACAATGTCTTTATTCAATTGTTACTTAATTTATTTAACACTTACTGTCCCAAGCGGTTTCAGCTGCGAACTGAGAGAACTTTTGCCACGTCCAAATAGTAAATTGTAGGTAGTATTATATTTTAATGTGTAAGCTAAATCATTAGAAATTTTCATCAAAATATGTTCACTAGTGAAAGAGTAAAAATATCTAAATTCACTCGTGCATAAAGGCCAGTTTCACAGGTTACGGATAGCCACTATCTACCAGATAAATTAAAAAATGGAACAGAACATGCATGAAAATCTGCCAGATAAACTATCTGGAACTTATCAGCAACCTGTGAAACTGGCCCTAAATGTAATGTTAATCGCTTTTGGCATAATATTATTCAGCTCCAAATTACCCATAATAATTTTCTTAAGTCAGTCTTGAGTGAAGACAACGGAAGTTGCGCCAGCGGCTTCACCCGCAGCCTGTTGAAACTACCTTGTGCACTCGGATAAAAAGTAGCGGGTAGCCTTCCTCGATATATGCTTCGCTCGATATGAGCTACCTATGTAACATTTTTTCAAATCAGTCTAGTTGTTCCTGAGATTAGCACACGTTCTAACAAAGAAAACAAATCTTCAGCGCTACGGTATTCGTATAGATATTGAAATGAATGATTTAATAAAAAAAATTAAAAAAAAAAACAAATAAACAACAAGAACACAGAATTCCTATGCTGCACTATTATACTCGTATAACACCAATATACGTAGATACCCTTTGTGCAAATTAAACGAAGCTTAAAAAACAATTTTGGAACTCAAATTGGATGACGGAAATAATTAATTTATTTTGGGCTAACTATCGCGTATACAAAAACATATTTTATAACTAGTATTACAAAATGGAACACAATGAGATAATACCAGGAATATACTAATTGCTGGAATAGTGATGGGCGAAAAGAGAGTTGCTATTTTATCATTCTTGCGTGTTTTGCAAGGCACGTTAAATTGAGGATCCCGACAGTCATTTGTACCATTGTACCCGAAACTTTCAAATTCTCCCAATCAATGAACCATATGCTTCAGCGATTAAGTTGAACATACATTAAGGAAATTTAACAGATTGTAGTAGCTTGATGTGCTGGCGTCAGTACATCTTTGGTAAATTCATTTTTATTGAGTGGGGGAGTTTTCTATCCACGCATTTTATTTTATAATAATCGTCTTAATTTACAATAATTCCATAGAAACGCACTGTTGCATATTCTGACAACACATACTCTCGATTCGTGTCCTGTGCGCAACATTTCTGAGGACAAAACGATAATGACCAAATTAAATATTTCAATTTAATACATTGGTTTTATTTAATTGGGTTTCATCGATTTTGAGTTAACGAGAGCTTCGCATAGTTTAAAAATATTATCCAAACCTGGTACCAGTAGTGGCTATTTGAATATAACCCTTATGCTTCTTCAAATAGGGATATGGATGAACTTCACTGGTGAAGTACAAACAAATCGATAGACCAGTGCTTCACAACAGTTCTCGAGTCACCCGCGGCGACATTGTGTCTCGTTTGATGCCCGGTTGGTGCTAATGATCTTCCTGTGAATTTAACATGTGTTGAAGGGTTGGGGTGTAATTTTTGCGTATTTTAAAATTATTATAAAACGTGAGGTTATAGGTAAACTAAATTAAAATATGGTACAGTCGCCAGCACATCAATCTACAACAATCTGCCAAACCTTAATGGGTTTTCAACCGTATCGCTGAAGCATAAAGTTCAAAGTTGATTGGGAAAAATTGACAGTTTAGGTTAGCCTGATGTGCTGGCGTCTGTACATAATAGATTTTGTGTAACTAAATCCTGACTTAAAGAGGCTGGTGAAAGAATAGTCAAAATCCATTCAGCAGCTCGAATGTCCAGTCCTTTAAATAAAGAAGAAAGGAATAGTTTTACTTAACTTCAGTAACTTTTGATGTTTACTGTATCAGACTTATATCAAAAACCTTAAGGTAAGTGGATAGTTTCTTTAATGAGTGCTTCAAAACTTACAAAATTCTCTTAATTTTATTCTTAGCACAGGCACATGTTAGCCATGCCGGGAGGGTGGGTTGGTCAGAAGAGTTACTGTGGCCCTGGCACACAGGGACCTCCAAAAGGAACATAGTGGGTTTTACTCAGTAAGAGTCTGACACTCTCTCCAGCTGCATCCCCAACGGGAGGGGTCATTTGATGATATCCCTCGAAAAAAAGCCGTAATGTACGGTTTCTTTTTGGTGTTCACAGGTAGGTAGAACAGCACCATAAGAGCAGTTAAATGGCGCAAGTAAGTGTCCACTTGAAGACATTATTTCCTTGTCTAGTCAATTGTTTAACGGCGACCACGTATTGCTTTTACTGGTGAATGTTGAGCATACAAACGGTTGTTGTTACGGTGCGTTTCCATCAGGCGATGTTGGTTGCAAATGTTGGTCGTGTTGGTTGCTATAGGTACCTGGCCATGGCTTATAAAGAAGAAAGGGCTTATAAAGAAGAATGCGATACTTACATTATGCTTGCTAGGTTTTTGACGAGTGAAACTAATTTAAAAAAAACACGCTTCATTGGTAATAGGAGTAGTATTTTGTTTCAATGTATGAAAAAAAGGGATCCAAGGTTCATACATTATTTTCCCTGTTTTGCTGCGGTAAAATTATTTTATTGATTCAGAAAGTTCTTATGTTATGGTTGCAATTTAGCATCATCATCTCAACCATAGGCATCTAGGGCATAGCACATACCTCCCCCATAAATGTTATTGTTTTTTTACTAAATACTTCCATCAAGCATCGATCTCATACTATAACGATTGAACCTAATTAGACCATATTCTTTAGTATCGAGATATGAGTAATTCTGGAAGCGACTAGGTATAAGTGAATTTTCAACCGATTCCAGGAAGAATCTTCAAATAGCGAGGAATATACCTAGTAATATTAACCTTTCTAGTCTATTGGATACACTCTCTTAACCACTACGTACTTTAGCAACAGTAGCTGGTTTCTAACAAGTTGTAGAAGCGTTAAGTTTCCATTGTTCAAGCCTGACGCCTTTAAGGGATATTGTCCACTTATCTAAGTTCTTGTTAGCTTTAAAATAACGTTACACGACAAGTGCATTTGTTAGCCTCTATATTGAAGAGACAGTATTGGGCTTGATAGTCATGTTTAAAAAAATCGCTATTTTTTTCTATTTTTATCATATTATCATACTTATACGTCACATGATCACATAACTATATAAGGGCGAAAGTAAGTTACCTCTTCACGCCCAAACGGCTACATGCGCTCTGGTGAAACTTGTCAGTAATATAGCTTGGAATAACGTATAGGCTACTTTTTTAGCGAGTGCGCAGAGTAATTCCTTCAGAAAAAGGGTTAAATCGCTGGTGGCGCTAGTCAAAAATAAGTTTAATCTAATTAATTCCAACTTTTATATTTATATAGGAACCATAGTACAGTAAACCCTTTAGTGCTAGCAGTAGGTGAATAACCTTAAATTCAAACGTGACAAACAAGAGTAGAAATCAAGGAAAAAGACCTCGACCCTCAGACGTCCAAAAAAAGGTGACGTCACTCAAAATTTCCCAGCATGCAAGGTTCCGTTTCATTTACAGGGCCACAATAAGAAAATAAGTGTTACCCTCAAGACACCCTATCCATATAACATGAGTGGTGCACGCTCAGACAACGGGGTTTCAGCCAAAAAGCTGAGCAGGCACAAAAACTTTGGAGATTAGCGATATTTTTTGGCTTGACAATTTGGTACACCTTTTTGTTCGTGGGAAATCATCAAATGACCACTCCCGCTGAGGATGCAACTTGAGGGAGTGTCCGACTTTTAATAACTGAAAAAACCTACTTTGTTCCACAGTTCCGGCAGTAATATTGTAGATTAGCAGGCTTAGCATGGCAACCGTAGAAACAAGTTTTGTCTACCGGAGAATGGAAATAATGACAGAAAAGTGACCGATTGACGTAAGATTTCTTTTGACATTTTTTTAAGTATTTTTTCTTTTCTTCGATCAACATAAATCTACAAGTGATTATATGCGAGTTGACAGGTCGCGCCATGCTCGGGCAGAAGACATGTTGACATTGACAGAAAGAGCTTTGTCTTTTCTTAAAAGAATAGATATAAAATCGCCATGATAAGCCTGCTGCAATGTTTTGCAATCTTCTCCCTGTATAATAAAGAAAGAGATTTAGCTTCTAGGTTAGACAATGAGCAAGCCTATCTCTATTCTTTATAACGAAATGACAGTACAACGTGTAGCGCCTACCATTGAATATAGAAAAAAGTGTAACAATACAAAAATATTGCCTTACGAAGTGCTATTCCTATTCTATTGTCATATCTCGATACTTATCATTACAATTATATCTCGGAATCGGCCAGAACTAAACAATGGGCGATCACGAACATACCTTATCCGATATAATCGATAACGATCTATATCGAGCGATTATATCGATTCCATTGTTGTTAAATCGATAATTGGATAAACATTCGATTCAATAAATTAGATGGCTTAGCACGGTTACATTTTCAAATCGTGATCTATTGGTAATAAAATATGTTCTGTGCTTGTCTTCTGTGAGTTTGTATTAAATACTAATTGCGTCTCACGACTTCGGTTGCTTAATTGTTATAAATAAAAGCACGATTGTTTGATACCCTGTTGGTTGAAAGTAAAAGTGGTTCCTAATTGATTTTAATGAATTATTGTTCTTTGCTGTCGGCCGTAATTCGTTACAGCCAACTCCGATACTGGATTCATATTTCTGTTACTGTTTAAAGGTTGAAAACAGCTTGTTAAATGAGTTTAGTGCCGATTATCATAATGGTATTACTTATGACAAAAAAAAACGGATTTGAGCAGTGTCCATAGCCTCTTAAAGGTGTTTCGCTTATAGTTTAATTTCCCAGAATGATCTGAAGTCAAGATATTTAGTGGTCACCTATGCACCAACATCACAGCTCCCAACATTTTCTCATTCAACATTCCCATTTTCTTTTTCGCAGCATTAATTTTTCTTTTTAAGTTATTTCTATACCACTCCCTGTGCGTCCAATTTTACTTGACCCACCAGACGTAGAGGGTTTTGAAAATATTGCAGGCATTCCTAAAACCAGAGGGGTCAAGTTATGGTGGATATTTTGGAGGGTAGTCAAAAACAAAAGGTCGGATGTATTGCTTGCTTTCTCGTCCGGCCGGTAACCGAACCGTCTCATTTGCTCCTCTTTAAAAATTCACAACACCCTAAACAGTTAGCTAGTGATTTTTATGTTGGTTCTCTTGCATTTAAAATCGTTAAACCTGTTTGATGATAAGGGAGGAAATATTCGATAAGTGGTACAGGTGACTTGGACTGTAAATTGAGGTACTCAGAATTCTGCTAACATACAACATGGAAGCGAAAAAAATCATTCATTATAATACATCATTTGGTATTAAATACCATTTTACCTACTATACAAATAAGGGACGCATAGTATAATCAACACAAAGAAAAACTTCCAAGGCCCCGAAAAAGAATTTCACAAGAAAAACATGCCTCCTGCGTAACACCATCAAAAATCACCATTAAAAGTAATTCCGTTGCAAATCCCGGAATCCGGCTGTAACAGACAGATTATGTGAGATTCTTCTAAAATACACTGGATGAAGAGAAAAATCGTCAAGTATTCGCGTGTATCACAAAAGGGGGTGAAGAGGAAAGGGGTTCCCCCGTTCCCCCAGGTGGGGTGTTCCGGAATCCGCCGCGAACAACGAACGAATTGGATGTGATTTCTGTATTGTAATTTTTTATGATTGATGTTGTTTGTTGCAGAAAATAGGGACGTCTTTTAAAATGTCGAAGTGTTTTTTTTTCTATTTTCTTATCATTTACGTTACAAATAATATGTTTGATCTATTTATATCCTCTTATGGATGTCTGATAAGGCAAGCGTCCGTGTACAGACCACTCATCAAGCTACTACAATCCGTAAAAAATCCTTAATAGATTTTTAACTTTATCCCTAAAGCATATGGTTCAAAGTTGATTGGGAAAATTTGTCAGTTTCGGGTAACTTAATATGCTATTGTCTGTACCGTGTAGCTTCGAATTTTTTGTTTGAAAAACCTTCTTTGGCGCTATGATTGAAACTATTTAGTTAGAAATTTGCATAAAGCATACAGTGGGCTGTAGAGACAGCATAAAATCGTGGGATGCACCTTGACATTTACGCCTAAGCAGGAATCAAGTTAATGAAAATAATTGTAGATTATAACGGTTGTTCAAAGTTTTCTTCCCTTCATTGAGCTGAAGAAACATAATCTACATTTAAAAGTATCAAGATTTTATTTTAAACATAATTCAATTACACAAGTTTTAAATCCTGTTTCTGAGTAGGTATCTACAATAATTTGATCACCTACTGCTTCATACTTCCTAAACTCCTAGAAACGTTAGAACTATAATTGCCGCGTCGTTTCCTTCATCCCTCAGCCTCGGTCGGGGGTGGCTAGGGTAAGGGGTGGTGCGCGATAAGTGCGGAGTCAGGCACGATCGTGACCTCGCATTGAGGAATGACCAATCTCGGCTCCAGCCTACTTGTTTGCTAACCCAAGTGATTTTAATATACAACATGTTTTCGTCAAGATTTTTGTATGATATGAAAGAATGTTAGCTATTTCTTGTATACTTTTAGTTTTGGCTTTTTCGGTGTTCTTTATAACTGGTTGTTCTGAAATTTTGTGTATTGCAAGCTGTATATGAGGCTCATAATTTTTAATTAATTCAATTTCTGTTGCTTCCACTTAATTACTACAGTATTTTATATTCGCGTTTATCATCATCATCATCAGCCTATCGCAGTCCACTGCTGGACATAAGCCTCTCCAAGTGCACGCCACTGAGATCGATTTTCGGCTTCTCGCATCCAGCTCCTGCCAGCAGTCTTGCGCAAGTCATCACTCCACCGTGCCTGAGGATATACCATTCGCGTTTATATTAGCTACTAACTATTCCATCACACATACAAATATCGCATTTCCCAAAACGTCCCAAAAAATTTCACGTCTACAAAACTGAAGGGCTTACAAAATTGGGAGCATGCACTATCTACGGATCTCCTGAAGTACCGGATCCAACACCTCAAGAGGCTCCTACCACGAGTACCTCTGAGGGTGCTGGAGTAGACCTGAGGACACTTAGAGGTAGACGATGATAGACCGGTGAGAGACTTTTAAGGTACAATCCTGGAAAATAGACAGGCTTTGATCTGGTATTAGGTAATAGGGTAGTTGCCCTTGCCTGTGTTTTAGAACAAAATTGAAAACAAATAAAATCTGGTGCAAGGAAAATTAGTTCGAAGGAGCAGAAATTCTCATTTTTTTAATATTCGCGTGGAGAAGAGTGGGGCTATGTTGTGCGACATCTTGCTATCTCTATTGTACATGCGTAATCTAATAGCTTTGACGTCATACGTGACAATGCGCGTCCTATTTCGGTTATTTGCGTTTTCTCTTTCATTTGATTCAAAATGGTTGTAAAAGTAATTTTCTCAAAGGATTTCAATAAATTGAGTTTTAATTTGTTTTTATTTTAAACAATAAAATTTAGTCTACTCATTACTGGAGACTAAAATGCGTTGTCTATGTTGTCGTCAAAATTTAAGTCTTTATAAGCTTTAGTAAAATGCATAATGTTTAAATTATTTTCATTAACTGGTTTATGGTATATAAATAAATATATCTAATGATACAAACTACAATTTACATCAAAATTATTTACAACACAGGTGCTATACTATAATAAATATTAGAAAACAGTTATGTAGTGGGTATCTGACGAAATCAATTTACCAAATAAATGTTTGAATCTGCTTAAAATCCTACAATTGAATTACTACTCTATTCTTCTAGCCATAAGGTGGATTTTACGAAGCTGATAGTAGTTCAAAATGTGGTTTTCTTAGAAAGGTACTAAGATTTCTCACGTACTATTCACGGTGTGTGATTTATCGTGAATGGGCCAAGCGTGGGTGCTCAACAACTCGTTACCGTATTCCCAATACATCGGGGCTTCGACGCCATTAAAATATTATGTTTTGTGTCAGATTTAAGCTTGTGAGATGAATTATTGCAAAGTAAATCTTGAGCCAGCGAACCATTTTTGGTAGTGATTAATGTTAGAGTCTAAAATTCGGTTTAGTATGTTTACGAAAGTTTTCTTGGAGATTTCAAAGTCTAAATGTTTATTATATAGCGTTAACCCAATTATTTTTGGGTCAGCGCAGCAAATCTTCTTCGACATTCTTCCTAGCCTTACAGTCATTCTCATAATGTAGCCATTGTTTCCTTGTTCTTTCTTGTCCTCTATATCCATCCACATCATGCTCAGCACTCTTCTCAAGTATTTTAATTGTTAGTAAGTTACTGACTGCCTCGTTGGTCTAATAGTTGCATGGCGCGACTGCTGTGCACGGGGTCTCGGGTTCGATTCCCTGGTTGAGGCGAAATCGCTTTGGGGTTTTGAGAAACTTTCATAAAGCAGCCTGGAGTCTGGAAGTTGGTGATTGATTCACCCGTGAATCGGAGAGCACGCAAATGTCGGTCCTGTGCCTGATCTCTCTCCGGTCGTGTCGGATTGCCGTCCCATCGGACTATGAGAGTGAAGGAGTAGAGAATGCACCATTGCAGAAGATGCCATCAGTTACAGTTTCTTTTTGAGACAATGAGGGAATATTTTATCAACCGACTACCAAAAAAGGAGGAGGTTCTCAATTCGGCTGTATTTTTTTTTGTTAGTCTACTTGAAAGAGACGTTGTCATGTCAAAATACTTCGAATAACAATGAGTGAAGTCTTACCTACTATATCATGACTATACATGGGCTCTTGAACTGAAGGGTCTGTAAGCCTGTCAAATAGATTTTTTTATCTTCCAAGCACAGCAATAAAACCAACGCAAACACTTAATATTCACCATTCACTTAATATTTACATGACGAGTAAGTAAATAGACATTTGGTGCTTTTGGTAATAAAACTTTTTAATAAAAGTGCGCACTCATGAGACAATATGCGCGGGAGTATTTATGTGGAAGCAAACACAAGTTCTGAATATACATATTTTTGTGTTCTATGTGTGTTGAGATTAAAGCAATAAATTAGATTATTTATTAATACACTATACAAAATAAGGTCACTGTGACTTTTAAATATAACGTTATTTCTTTCCAACGTTCACCGATGCCGTCACTAAATTAATGATTAGGTACTTGTTTAAAATTCAATGGTAACTCTACTTTATGTTTTTAATGTTATACTTGGAATAATAAGCTCACTGCGCTGTAGGTGATTGTTGTCAAGTCGTTAATTGAATAACATACAGAATTTAAGGAAGAATTTTACAGACAAAAATTTTACTGATTGCATTTTTGGCATCAGTATCGATCACTTATCACCCCCTGATAGTTATATTGAACATATATTCAATGTACAGAATTGACCTCTCTACAGATTCATTATAAGTATAGATAGATATAGATAATAGGATCTTTATTTGCCCACTCGTTTATTAAAGGCAATGAGTACCAACCTCCACGCTGATAATGATAAGTATGAACTTAAAAGATGGCTGACAGCGACCGACAGCAGCCAATATCATTTACAAAGATGAACTACACAAACAACTTAGTATGTAACTGTCAAGTGAAGCAAATATTATTTTATGTAGTATATGATAATATGGCTCAATGAGAAATGAATGAATGAGTGCTGTGAGAAATTCAATGTTTAGTAAACTTAAGCAAATATCTACTCATCATCTCCCGAGCCTTTTCCCAACTATGTTGGTTTCGGCTTGCAGTCTAACCGGATTCAGCTGAGTACCAGTGTTTTACAAGGAGTTACTGCCTATCTGACCTCCTCAACCCGTTACCCGGGCAACCCAATACACCTTGGTTAGACTGGCGTCCGACTTACTGGCTTCTGACTACCCGTAACGACTACCAAGGATGTTCCTTGGACTATAAAGTCTGAAATCACCAACCCGCATTGCGTGGTGATTAACGCTCAATCTTTCTCCGTGGGAGAGGAGCCCTGATGATATGGCTCAATATGATTGCTGTGAAAAATTCAATGTTTAATAAACTTAAGCAAATATCTACTATATACTTATAAATCATACATATCTATATTGACTGGATTGCTATGAAAATATGTAAAGTTAAATATTGGATGTAGATAAATGATGTTTTAGAAAGGCGTAGGTGTAAACCAGTCAACTATACTAAAAGCCTACTTAAAGTGGCTTTGTATGTATAATGGGTCTTGATATGTTTATATAATCTGTAAACGACACTTAAGTTAAATATTGTGCTCTAAAAATGGATAAAACCAAGATTCATAAAAATCCTAAGATTACATTAATATTTGTTAGTAAATTGCAAGCTTACACACTAGTGTTAGTACTTAATAACTAACTGTTCGCAGGTTCGGTTAAATTATTATTAAACATTTAAATGCACCTATACTGGCAGACGCTAGCTATCCTGTAAAACTATCAAATGTTCCTAATCAAATTTGAACGATATGCTTCAGCGAAAAGCTTTAGTTCCCAGCTGTCATTGAACATCCTTGGCAGTCGTTACGGGTAGCCAAAGCCAGTAAGTCTGACGCCAGTCTAACCAAAGCGTATTGGGTTGCCTGGGTAACTGGGTTGTGGAGGTCAGATAGGCAGTCGCTCCTTGTAAAACACTGATACTCAGCTGAATCCGATTAGACTAGAAGCCGACCCCAACATAATTGGGAAAAAGCTCGGGAGATGGATGGATGCTTCAACGAAAAGTAGAAAATCTATTAAGGAAATTTGACAGATTGAAGTAGCTTGATGTGCAGGCGTTTGTACAATACGACAAAGAACGACCAAAAAAGCAATGACAGACACTATAAGACAGACACTATAACAAAACATAAAGAACATCTATCCGAGTTGTGCAAGATAAGCTCGGTGTTAACACCGTACTCGAGATAAGTGTGGCACGCCCACGCACATAAACGACAATAGTTTAAACATTATAGTAACTCGCTTGTTCGTCGCGGGCGCAGCTTTCTGTTAGAAATTGTTTTATACACAACACACGGATCTTACTCGCGATGAAAAATTTTAAAGGCATGTACCCGTGATCACGGTCGGTGTAATTCGATCGAAACGTCGGGAGAAATAGAGGTAGCGTACATGCCTTTAGAATTTTTCATCGCGAGTGAGACCCGTGTGTAGTGTATAATATGTGTACAAGTCTAAAAACAGAAATTGTTTTGACGCATATTTTTGGGCATAACAATTATAAGTTTTGTTACATTTTCAATTCAGCATTACATCATACGCTGTTCCTATTACTAGTAGCCTTAAAGCCTTGATTTTAAAAGGTCAGAACAAAGTTTCTAAACTTCTGAAAAAAACTTGAGAATATTGTGTGTTTGTCTGTAAAGCTATCACGCTAACACGATAGAAACCATTGAGATTGAAATTTGCCCTGGAACAGAGAAAGGCTACTTTTAAACTTATTTTATCTTTTTATTCACTTGTTAGATGAAGTGAATGGAAAGTGACTGAATGGCCTACGGGATTGTCCGCAAGAGTTACCGCCCTGGCACAGAATGGCTCCAGCAGGCTCAGCATGGCGAATTTGTGTATATTCTTTCAAGAAAAGACAGAGCTCTTTCTGTCAATGTCAACATGTCTTCTGCCCGAGCATGGAGCGACTTGTCAACTCGCATATAATCACTTGTAGACTCATGTCGATCGAAGAAAGATATCTTACGTCATTCTGTCATTTATCCCCCATTATGTCCATTATCCGGTAGACAAAACTTGTTTCTACGGTTGTCATGCTGAGCCTGCAGAAGGAACGAAAGTAGGTTTAAGTCAGTAAAAGCCGGCTCTAAAGCCCCTTCAGCCGTACCCACAGGAACATTAGATGATTTTTAACTCAAAAAGGAACAAATTTTCTTTCTAACAGTATCTACTGAAGTTTAAGTTGACCAAATTCCGTGTTGCATTTACGGTGGGTATTTATAAATATACCGACAGGAGATTTATTAAGTATTGTGCAAGTAACGGTGAGAACATTAGTGTGGATGTCACAATAGTCAAGATAAGGCTGCATGCAGTCGCGTCGCACCCACATTGTAAGTGATAATCGCTACGAATACTCCAGCTTTGGAAGGAGCGTTTGAACTGAAATTGTAAATGGACAATGCTATTTTTTTAAATTTGAGATACCTCACAAAATTAATAAAAGCTTATATTAGTGATCACATATTAATAATTCACAATTATTTAGAACTACATCTAAAGGCACGGCAGCGCACCGCCAAGACGATTCAATTTACCTAATACTACAATCTGACAAATATCCTTATTACTTTTTCAACTCTATCGTTGTAGTATATGGTTCAAATTTGATTGGGAAAATTTGTCTGTTTCGACTAGCTTAATTTGCTGGCGTCTGAACCTTTAGTATTTACTTTTTTTATTAAAGTGATGTTTGTTCACGAGAATTACCCTGACCTGGCACACGAAGACCACCAAAAGGAACATAGTGGGTTTTCATCAGTAAGACTCTGCCACTTCCTCCAGCTGCACCCTCAGCGGAAGTTGTCATACGGTGATTTCCCAACAAATCTTAACAACAGTACAGACGCCTGCACATCAAGCTACCCGAAACTGACAAATTTTTCTATCCCATCAACTTTTTACCTTACGCTTCAGTCATAAAGTAGAAAATCTATTACGAAAATTTGATAAATTTTAATAGTTAGATGTGCTGGCGTATGTAAAAAGAAAGTGTTTTTCCAACTAATAGATCAAGAAATTCAATATATCATCGTGAGCTAGTACCATTATGTTGTTACAGACATCCGTTTACATACAAGAAGATATTTTAATGGCACTGGTGACATCCTAATAGCTTTGTTAAATATTTTCCTGAACCCAAAGATTTACGGGCACCAAAATAAAATCGTATTTATATTGGTCTCAAACTATGCTTGTTCAATACTGGGGGTACAGCAGGCTTAGCATGGCGTTTCTATATATATTCTGACAAGAAAAGATAAAGCTCTTTCTGTCAATGTCAACATGTCTTCTGCCCGAGCTCTTGTAGACTTATGTCAATCGAAGAAAAGAAAAAAATCTTCAAAAAATGTCAAAACAAAACTTGTTTCTACGGTTGCCATGCTAAGCCTGCAGTTCGGCTATTATTTAGCCAGGAGCTCTTTGCTGGCATAAATTAGGTAAACGATTTTTTCCTAGTAATCGTGGGCAAACTAACAATGAAAAAAAAAAACTTAAAAATCCCAACTTTCATACTCAATATCAAGTGAGCGTTTTGAGGTTAGAATAACATTATTTTTAGAGAGTTGCTATGCCAGTCGTTTGAATGGGGCACACCAGTACATTTGTTGCGTGGGCCGGAATAGTGTCAAGCGGTGCGCAAGCGCAGGCATTAGGAAACACGATGTTACGGGTGTAAAACAGACTTTATTTGAAGCTTAGTTTAAGTGTTGATATTCTGTCGGAAATGGCAGGTTTGATGATATTGAAATTAAAGTTCAATGATGTCAGACTCGGGTATCAAACTCAAAACTCAAAATCATTTATTCAAACTTGGCTGTAAAACAGCAATTTTTGACGTCAAATATTACAAAAGACAGTCCCTAAAACGCCCACCCTTTACCACTGTTCAAAACAACACAATCAAGTTCTTTTATTTGGTAAATAATTTCGTACAAATTCTGTTCCATTTTTGAATTGATTTAGTAGATAGTGGCTATTCAGACAATGTGAAACTGGTCCTTATTCTCTTGTCACTTCAAATTAAGAATTTCTAAAATTGAGAACTATTTATATATACCTAACCCTCTTACACCGTCCCAGTTAAATAAAACACGTAATTCAATAATTGGACGCTGAATTGACGTTTACAACTTTGTCCTCAAAATAGAAATCACGGGAAACACGTAGAAAGCCAGTGTTGCCAGCGAATCGAAAATAAACATTTTACTGAACATTTTGTCATAAAATAAGGTTTACGTAATTTCCGCCATGGCGCGGTTTGCCATCGATTTAAATCTGCGTCCATTGGAAAATAGTAAAGTGTTTATTGAATGAATGTTCCCATTGATTTATATTAACTATAAAATGTGTATTGGATTGTTTAAATAACTTTACTGGTGCTAGTCTGTTCGCATCTTCTTTTTATTTTGAAGAAAAATATTTTTGTGCAAAACTTTCTTGAACATTGTTATTAAGTTATAGAAATTAGCGACAAGCTTTTGTAACAAATGAAGCGAAACCAAAAACATAAAAATGCACCTTATAAATCTTCCTCTACACATGATAGCTGACCTGATATTAACACGTCCAAGCAAACATACAGTCAAACTTTTCAGCTTAATAATAGCCTAGGTAACATCGAGTTACTAATTTCAATATAAAATTACACAACCTTGCTTTACACCATGACAAAGATCAAAGGTGTACTGAAAGAAAACATTTTAGTTCAGTAAGCTTAGCATGGCGATTTTATATCTATTTTTTCAAGAAAAGACAAAGCTCTTTCTGTCAATGTCTTCTGCCCGAGCATGGCGCGACGTAGCCTTATGTCAATCGAAGAAAAGAAAAATTACTTAAAAAAATGTCAATAGAAATCTTACGTCAATCTGTCACTTTTCTGTCATTATATCCAATCTCCGGTAAACAAAACTTGTTTCTACGGTTGCCATGCTAAGCCTGCTGAAGCTTTTACCGAAAAACAAACGAAAATACACTCACTACACCTCAACACCTATGCCTATACCACACAATACATTCTCCTCCTTTTCTTCACATATAGATAACTAAGTACAATACCCTCCACGCCCTATACGTAAGAATTCTCAATGGAAAATTGGTAAAAATCCACGAATGAAAGGGTGGATCTACATGTCAGTCACGTAAGGGCGGGGCTTGTCACCCTATGTGATATTTTTCTTACGTAATGCCTTCGAAGGAACACGTATTTTACGTGAGCTCTTGGCTTAGTAACAGCCGTACGAATCGATTGATCATAAGGTTAAACAATACTTAGCGCGGTCGGTCTTCGATGGGTGACGATGTTACCATAATGAGTTCCTCTGTTTCGGTGTGTAAATTGATGGGTAGGGTACTGGCTGCCATTTGTACATCATTGGTAGTCATACGTAAGATAGTCTGGCAACCAGTCTTACGAAGGTGTATCGGGTTGTTCGCGAGGCTGGGTTGAGGAGATCAGATAGGCAGTCGCTTCAAATAAAACACTGGCTCTCAGCTGCATCTAACTAACCTCAACACAGATTGGGAAAAGGCTGGGCAGATGATATTTTATCTGATAACAACTAGTTCCTTCTTAGAGTAGTACACATAATTATGTGTGTAGAATAAAGATAGTTTTCAGTTAGTTCATAAAAAAAAATACTTAACAGTTAATTTCAACTGTGTAATTGACTTTAAATTATGCGAATGTACAAATACATAATGTACCTCTCCTCGACTCTTACCCATAAAGGGTTCCTAAGGACCAAATTATGGTACCGTAGAACCACTTAATTTAAAACCTTTTTTAAAACCCAGCACTTTTTATAATGTTGTTAACAATCAATTACAATTTTAAAAAATATAATGACCATCGTAAATGCGTAGTCGACATCTTACTAAAAGGCGCAGACGGCACCGCAGGGCACGTCTATATATACTTTTAAATAAAACACACATTTATTACTGAGGCTTCAGACTTTTTACGGAATTAAATACCAATTTATTATGCGTACATATATTTAGTTCGATAATTCTTTGTCCTTATTAAGTGGACGCAAAAAGACCATTACGACCGGACTCATGTAAAAATATTGTTAATACTTGAAACTAACTGAATGCAGGCATAACAAGCTGTTTAATTGACAGCATGTAACAAGCGATTTTTTTTATACTTTAAACGGTAAATGATGTAACATAATTATTGTATTAATGAGCTTCATTAAAAAAGATATCGAGAAAATGTGTCGTTTAACATTGATGAACTAGTTTTCACATGGTTTCGGGCATGAATTCATCATCATCAGCCTTTAACAAAGTCGATTCATCCATTCGTGAGTTACGATGCCAAAAACAGACACAAAATATTGGTAAGAATCAAACGTTTTCGCGTTCTTAGGAAAAAATATTACAAACCTAGATTTTATTTTGATATATTACAAAAAAAACGTATAAATTGTGTAATATGTAGTATGTATGTACATATATTTAAATATTTGTAGGTAATAGCTATTATGTATCTATCTATAGCTAGTCTCATCATCCTTATAAATTAAATCTTTTTAGGTCATATTAATTTGTACTTAAGTATTAATCTTCTTTTAAAAGCCATGAACACTTAACAATTACATCTGATCACTCATCATCTCCCGAGCCTTTTCCCAACTATGTTGGGGTCGGCTTCCAGTCTAACCGGTTTCGGCTGAGTACCAGTGTTTTACAAGGAGCGACTGCCTATCTGACTCCTCAACCCAGTTACCTGGGCAACCCAATACCCCTTGGTTAGACTGGCGTCAGACTTACTGGCTTCTGACTACCCGTAACGACTGCCAAGGATGTTCAATAACAGCCGGGACCTACAGTTTAACGTGCCATCCGAAACACAGTCATTGGTGTCCAAGATATACTTAGAAAGTACATACAAACTTAGAAAAGTTGCATTGGTACTTGCCCGACCTGGATTACATCTGATCACTTAGTACATGAAGTGCACAAAAGCTTGAACCTCACTAATTATAAAACTTCACAATTTATTAACTGAATAATAAGCTGTTGTTCTAACTATAAAATTATCGGGGTCGCATTCAAAGTTAAAGTTTATTGACACGACAACCCTTCGTTGTAGAAATCGATGGTTCATACAACAAGTACTTGTTTGTAGGGAAATTTAAAAAAATTATGACGGGGTCGTCAACAGTTGGTGTCACTTCGTCGCATATTTTTGTCTTATAAGTTTTGCATCTCTAGCCAACTGCTATTTCAAGCCTTGTTCATTCTGCTTTGTTCGTACGCAGTGAGGAACTTCGGAGCGGCAAAGATAGTTGACGACTCCTGTTTGACGGCTGTTACAGCCTTGAGGATCGATAGATTGGCAAAGTTGACAAATTGGTCAGTTCATAGATGCCTATGAAAGCGTAAACAGCGGGAATCGAAATATGAGAGTGCACCTTTATCTGTGCATGCCCTTGCGCACGGTAGTAATATATATCTACTAATCATCTAGGTCTGGAGAGATAATCAATCATAGTTCTTGCAGAAAAAAAACGAGTGTATACATTTTTCTTAAGCCATAAACATAACTGCCCTTTTTTTAATAAAGACTTACATCGACCGTCGTTAACTCTTTCATGAAATATTTTTATAGCCGTCTAATTGAGTCGTCAGACATTTGTCTGTATGTTCGTTAAGAATTTTTCTGTACATTTCTATGATCTACAACTTCCTTAAGAGCGACTCACGCGCACAGCTAGTTATGATCCATAAATATCATCTTTAGTAAAATACTGAATTGACTCCCTGTATGGATGTTCTGCGTAATAGTGCATATAAATTGCAATTGATGCTTGATAAACTTTAAAATTAACTTGTGATATAAAATGGAATTAAGTATCAACATCGTATATTAGCGAAGTTATAAAAATAAATGTATAATATGATACACGTATTTATACATTAAAAAAAACAAAATGCATCGCAAATTCATCCCTATCGTTATTGTGGCGTAAGCTAATATTGCATATATATTATTGTTTGCGTATCTTGAACACCTCTAGCATCAACAAACGAGGCCTCTCCCTTAGCTTCCTTTTAGTTCTACCACATGTGTTATTCTAATCAAGTAAAATACGGGATAAACCAAAAATGAATTACGAACAGAACACTACCGCGCATGCGCGAGGCCTTAAGTGACTATCTTCGGAGAAGCTTAGCTACGGCGGACACTCTCCGAGTCACAGAAGGGTCATAATTTCTCCAAAGCATAAAACGCTATAAACACGTGGACGATACTGCAATAAAAGTGAAATTTCATCAAGTACCCTGTTATTTGGTCAGCCATACATATTAAAGTTGCTAAATACCAATTAGAGACTTAATGATCATAAATAATGTTTAAAACACGCCATTTTATCGTCAGCGTGTATTCAGTACATCAATTATACGTTATAAATAAAGTTTTTTGGACGCCATCTTAAATTTTCGAGTTGTGATCTGCGATAGGGTTGTCCAAAAAGTATTTTTATGGTTATTATTATCGGTATATCGAAAGGTTTGGGGTTTTGGGGTTACGTTTAAATGGGGGAGAGGTGCTTTCGAAATATTGGCAAAAGTAATATAGACTGCGAATTAAAAACTGAGGTCCATTACAGAGTAGCAATCTAAAAACGTACTCTAAAAATTAAGCATTCAATCTTAATTTCGTAGATTATAATAAAATCAATATAAAAAAATATCTGGCAACATAGACCGAGAATTAGCCTTCTTGGTCCCAGATATCGATTTTTTATATTGATTTTATTTACATTTTCAGAAAAAAATTGCTAGTGCCTCGTGTTTATTCAGGCACGACCATGTCGCTTCTCTACCTTTTTCGACGAGGCTACAAAACCGTTACCAACAATAAACAGATATATGGCCCATAGCCATATACCCAACACATCGACAACAAGTTAGACCATTATCTCAAACCCATCAGGGGTCAATTTTCTCCGCTCGAAAAACAACAATGGCCCCTCTATCTTATAGTCACCATTCCTACACATCTTACGCAACTGATAAACAAACGTGACGTTAGAAATACGATACTAACAAGAATTTACGACGAATCGTAAAAATCTTTGGCCGTATCGACAGCCAATCTCACGAAAATTTCTAACTTGTAAACTCACTTAAATGCCTATGCTCGCACAGAGAAAATCCAACCTTATTTCTAAAGTAACAAGTCGCAATTTCCCATGAAAGTTCGTGGTAGTTATTCTATTTTTGTTGGAGTGAATTATAACAAGAATGTGTGAAAGGGGGCAGGCGAGAGAGGGGTAACGTATGTAGGCGGGTTACGTTAAGAAAAATCGTGATATACGCATCTTTGCTACTATTGGTGTAGGGGTCACATGTTCACCTATGAGCAAGGAGGTGGGTGCTATAAAATTTGTCGATGCTATACGACTAGGGAAACACCTACTAAAAGTAGGTATATATTTTTCAGCACAATTTCAGCAGAAGTAGACAGAAATTATATTCATACAAGAATATTCGATTTAAGAATGCATTTAAAATAAATTACTTGACATATTTACGGTTCTTTTGTGTTCCATCCATTAGCGACACAAATGCTTGACAAGACTTTTAAGAGCATCTAAGTGTCTGTGGGAATAGACCCTTCATATAATATTTGAGTATGTATGCGTGTTTGTTGACGCCACCCACGCGAAATTTCAAGGGCCAACGTTTGTTAGAATAATGTTTGCGCGTTACTAAACTGTTCCTAGACGCTTACGTTTGAAGTACTTAAGAAATCTTGATACTAGAACATCATCTCATGTGCCTAGCCTTTTCCCAAGCTATGTTGGAGTCAGCTTCCAGTCTTAACCGGTTGCAGCTGAGTACCAATGTTTTAAGTGGAGAGACTGCCTGTCTGACCTCCTCAACCCAGTTACCTGGCCACGATAAGACTGGTTGTCAGACTTTCTGGCTTCTGACTACCCGTAACGACTGCCACGAATCTCCATACTAGAGCGTTGCCCTATATTCAAATTTTCCAGCTAAGCCATCGATGTAAAAACTCCTTGAACCAACCTTAACAACCCATCCGTAACGACCCATTTTTCCAATCCCATTTAACTTCAGGCCTAACAATGGCCCCTCAATCAAACAAATTCAAATAAAAATAAATAACAAACCGAAGTTTTTATCTTTCCAAGTGATATTAAAAACCTCTTAGCGAATATCGAAGATATTTCATTTTCAATACATCTCATATTTTTCATACTGCGAGGATGACATATCACTGTGGATCATAATTTAGTAAACCAGACATTTAATATAGAACCTTATTGCCTCGAGTTAGGGTGGTTTTCAGAATGGAGAAATGAACAATCCTCTGTGATTCCATACGATTTCACCCAGTAATGATTTGGCTCGTAATGAGGGAGACGCGCGTAATATTCTGAGAGTAAAGTCTTGGAATATAGTAAGGGTTGGATACGAATTTTTAGGCTTGGGAAAAATTATTTATTTTACAGTAATTTTAATAGGTTACTTTCAAAAGACAATTAGATTACTGAAAGAAATAATAAATATAAATAAGTGACAATATATAACATTAAATAAAAATGGTAACGTTTTTAACTGTCTATGCATTGTGAATGTTTTAATTATCATTAAATAGTTTGTTGGCCTATGGTGTACTTTAATAATATACCACTTTTCATTCATTTATTTCTGTTATGGCCGCAAGACAAAGTATAGAGTTTTGTCAGGAAAAACAACGATTTTGTTAACAACCCACATAATAATTCAATTCTTATCCACATTTCCACAATCCAGGGAGGAAAACATTCGTCCTTCCGGAGTTTATTATTGCTGTTATTGCTTCCATACGTCAACAGACTTTTTTACTCTATATACTTATTATAATATATATTATTATTGGATTAACAGAATTAATGGCCCAAAGTGTTTACAACATTTATTGGGTTAAGGATTAGGTCAGCCTTTTAAAAGCTTTAAGAATAAACATAGGTTGCATAATACCTATTGATATATACATATTACACAGATACTAAGAGTGAAAAATATCAAATATATGTTATTGTGTTTTTTATATCTTGGACACCAGAGACAGTGTTTCGGATGGCACGTTAAACTGTAGGTCCCGGCTGTCAGTGAACATCTTTGGCAGTCGTTACAGGTAGTCAGAAGCCAGTAAGTCTAACGCCAGTCTAACCAAGGGGTATTGGGTTGCCCGGGTAATTAACTGGGTTAAGGAGGTCAGATAGCCAGTCGCTCCTTGTAAAACACCGGTACTCAGCCTCCGGTTAGACTGGAAGCCAACCCAACAAAGTCGGGAAAGGGCTCAGGAGATGATGGTTTTACTATTTTTTTTGTCTCGGGAATCGAACCCGTGATACAAAGAACAGCATCCAATAGCTCCATACTTTCACCAAATGGCTCTGTAGCTTTAATTTAAATTCGAAATTAGTGCTGGGCTAACATGTTCAAATAAAATTTAATAACAATTCCACTAATATCGGAACAGGTACAAAATATCTATAAGGAAATAATTAAGCGTCATTTATTTTACAATTACAGTATAGTATCGTAAATATTAGCTATACCACGAAGTACATGGATGTTTAGTATTGCAACATTGTTACTTTACGTCCCATAGATACCTCTAATGGGTTGTAAATTGACCCGTGTTCGTATTTAGTGTAAGTATTCATAAATAGTAGTATATGTATGCTTAATTTTACCACTTTATCCCGTATAATAAATACCGGATTAGATACGCGTGTGGACCCGGCGATATAAATGGATATTTATTTAACTTTTCGATAAGATGCGCGGGTTTATGGATTTTGAAATAACGGTTTTTTTACATAGTGCGGATGTCAAAATATCTAAAATTCACATATATGTAATATAATACACATATTCACTATTAGGTATTAGTAAAAGCATGAAATAGAATTCTTATGTACAGACGCCAGTATATCAAGCTACTACAATCTGGCAAATTACCTTAATAGATTTTCAACTTTATCACTGAAGCATATTGTTCAAAGTTGATTGGAAAAAATTGTCAGTTTCAGGTACCTTAACGTGCTGATGTCTCTACCTTCGCCGACTCTTTACAGAGATTTGTGAAAAAAAAAAAACAAAATTGTAATATGTACTGTTTAAAAACTTTCTGGTAAAGCAATATGTCCAAAGCTGGCAACTTTCATCTCATTAGAGTTGACAACAGGGGCATTGCTTAAAAAGCTTCAAGCATTGTCACAAAGGTGGTTACATTTTTCATAAAATACTTGTCAAAATGCCTCCCACACGACGTCTCAGGCCCCGGGCCACGGAGTAACGAGAGCCCGTGTATGGAGACTCTTAACACGAAAGCCACTCGACTTATCCATATCCCACTCTTACCCCCTAAGTTAGAACGAGAAAGAAACACCACTACTCTCCGTCATATTTTTCCCTTTACCACCCTCGCTTTCTGAAGCGTTCTTTTACATAAAAGAGGTTCTTGAGAAAATAATAACGGGACTGCTCAAAGGGCACCCAACTTTTGCTATTCGGACGCTTTGATTTTCGACTTGGCAAAGAATTTTAGACCACAAAGGGAATTTCGATGCGGTATTAAGCAAGGATTTAATTTCCAAGTTAATGCAGTAATAGCCGTGGTAATATGTTTTTTTGCACTTATTACTAAGACATACATGCACGTTAACACGGCCAATCTTTTTTAACTAATAGCATAACAAATGGGCTCCTTTACTATATCGACAAACACAGAAAAATTAGTAGGTTACTTAAAAAACTCTTCTTATGAGTTTATCACTCGGATTGAAATTGATACGCCTTCTTAATCCCTATATAGGTAGGTAGCATCTATTATAATATCATTATCTTCACCATGGCTACAAACCAAAACAAAAGACATTCTACAAAAGACATGATAAAGTCATAATTCCAACAATCTCCATACCGTATCACCAAATTTTAAAAGGTAGATCTACCATAAAATATCAAACAATATCATAATAAAACAAAGCAACACCCAGTGAAAGGAAATTGTTCGCCGTTAACAAATTACTCTAATACATGCAAACCTATTTTGTAAGTATTTAATAGGGATAATAATAGCCCTCTCAATTGCTGTAACAATGGCGATACAATACTTTATTTAAATAGGGCTGACTACAATGCAATCGATTTAAACATTAAGCTATAAATAGTATTGACGGAAGTACGGAAATAGATTTCGAGTAACAATTGAATTGATTTGATTATAAATTAGAATTTATGGACTAGAAAAATTCAAATTCAAAAATTCACTGTCAGCAGCGATGAAGAAATTGAAATTAAAAGCGATAACATATCAACTGATCGATCAGTGATAAATTCAGTTACTCAAAATTTAAGGATTGGGATATAAACCTTATATGTTTACCACCATATTAATATTTTAATTAGCTTTCAATTGTTAAGCGGTGCCGCTATCAGCAACAGCGTTCTCGGCGACAATATTAAAACTTTCATATGCAGTAACTCCGACATATCTCATAACTTGAGGACGGCAAAAACATTTCAACGTGAATTTTTCTTTAGACGAGAGATTTTATGACGACAAATGACAAAAATACTCAACGTTTCATTGTGGAACTTGGAAACGGCGCTGCGAGCATTTTTGTGCGCCCTCCAAGCCTCCTATACATGTGTACAGAAGGGCGAAGTTATTTGCCTTGCTTCTCTTCCGTCCATTTGCCCTCCCCTCCTCCCCCGCGCTTCCGGGGCCGCCGCCTACCACCCGGCGCGTCCGAACGACACACGCCAAACAAATACCTACTCTAACACCTTCGGGAAAGGATTTAATTTCTGAGGTGGCGCACCAACTATTTTTCTTTTACAACCAAGAGCAACGTGACATCGGGGGTGAGGAAAAGATTGTCGACTCTGAATTCAGCGGCACACACTCGAATTTGGAGTAATCTATGTGTGGTGGTTGGGACTTTTTGGAAGTGTGTCGCCGGGGGCAGAGGGCTGCGGGGCGATTGCGACCGTACGAAAAACATATTTTTCAGATAACGACAATGAGAAAGGAAAATATTCAGATGAAAATTCCCCGATACGGCGCGCCGGGAGCGGCCGCGTGGAAGATATTAAGGGGCGGGCGTGTGCTACTTAACGATATTTTTCGACATGCTTTACTTTTATTGCTAACTCACGGCTCCGATATCGGATACGGTTTGTCGTATATCAAAAAAGAAACTCGATTCAGACGTACATAAAAAATATATTACGTATTTAGCGAAGCGAAGGGAAATCAGTGAAGATAGCGGTCGGTTTCCACATCAACGGTTCCTTTGAATCATTTGGAGTCGAGCATTTTCGTGGAAACAAAAGAAAAATTCTTTGACGTATTACGGGAGCAATAATATTCTGGAAATTATTATCCGAGCGGTGTCCCAGTGGGATATTAAGTAACACGATATTAACATCCCCGGGGGTAAAAGGGATAGCCTTATGGATTACACGGTTAATTAGAAAGGGACGGAGATAGAGGGGGCGATCTTGTCTAAAGGACGTTGGCCTCCGGGGCACGCGACCGTTGATTCGAACTCCTTTTTAATTCTTTTTTATTAATTATAGCGCGACCGAGTAGTCTTGAGCATTCTACTGAATATAAACGGACGGGATGAAGAAGTTTAATTAGATTAAAATCTTCTACGAGTTTTCTAGGAGTATTGATTGTAGCTTCAGTTTGCAGAATCGTTCTATTACTGAAAGTTTCGATGGCAAATACCTTTTTGCAATAGATAAAGTCCTAATCTATAGTTAATTTTTCGTCTTGTTATACCAAAATAGCTTTATCCTCCAATAAATGGACCCGTCGGTAGCATTAACAGAAATTAAAATAAAAAGCATCAAGTAGCACGTCACATCGTCACAAATCTTAAACGCCCTTCCTGCTCATTAAAGACCTTTTTCTCAGCTAAGCGACCCTGGTTTTTATACCCCACTTAATGGCCATACCGTTGCTTCAATATAAACTTGGCAATGAAAGGCCTGGGGAGGCCAAATTGGGTCAGTCTTTGACTTAATTTTTTTTTTCATCAAGGTCGGTCATAATCAATAGGGCGATGCTCCAATTTACGCCTGGCTGTAATTAGATTTTTGGCCGATCGATTTGTGCGGTAGGTCGCGGACGATCAATGCTACTTTGTGATTTGCTACGCAATTAAAAAAGGGGGTTATGGTGGATTGTTTTTCTTTCAATGTTTTTTTTTTATTGTATTGTCGTAGAATGACACCCTTATTGTTTGTAATGGTATTCGGAATGATGATTCGTTGATTGAACATTGCTTTTTTCTGAACAAAATTTTAACATAGTAATTATGAAGAGACGTAAAAGTGAAGCCTTGAACAATATCTTGCTTTTGATGATAGTATGTGTGTGATATGTTAGATCCCTTTTATAAAATTATTCTTTAGTAATTTTTATTTGTTTTTTTGTCAGATTTAGCTTTAACATTTAGCCGAGCAAGATTTTTAAAATATTCCATTCAGTTACTTAATTTGAAAAGAATGTTTTACACCATAAGTTTCTGTCCTAGGCAAACACCTTCACATATGAAAAGACCAAGCCTCTTTTCCTACAGAGAAGGAATAAGCGAGGACATTGAACTAAAAAAAAAGAAAATGAAAACCTACTTTAATCTAAAACGAATTTATTCCAATACCAAAACTCTATTAAATCCTGCTTTACCAAATCTGACGATAAAATAAAAAAAAAAACAATCTGGTATGTTATGTGCTCCGAATACTAATCCCCGTCGGCGTCGGGGCGCTTCGTAAGAACAAAAGATGACGAGGAATTTTAATAAATCCATCTCCTATTGTATTGATTTCGGATTTTAGAACGATGAAGTGAGAAAGGATTGGTTTTGATGTAGCTGTTATGAAGTAGAATAGAATAGAATATTCTTTATTGTACACCGTCAGGACAAAACATACATAGGACAATACAAACAAATATAATGAGTACAAAAGGAAGTATTTGTTATGTTTTATGGCTAATATTGAAAGTATTCGCATAGACGATTCGGTTTGAGTATCTTATCATAAATTAAGAATATTTTAAAATACGTTATAGCTAAGTCAACTGCTCCGTTGGTCTAGTAGTCGCACTGTGCACGGCGTCTTTCGAATTTCAAAATCACTTTGTGGGATTTAAAAGACGTCAAAAAGCAGCCCAAAGTTTAGAAGTTGCTGCCTGCGCCTGCAATCTCTCCGGGCGTGTCGGATTGCCGTCCCTTCTGACTATAGTGGTCATAGTGAGTGCACCTGTGTCTGCGCAAATGCTTGTGCACTTTAATGTCCTGTGCAGCTGGCTGATCAATCTGGCCGGCAATCAATCTGGATGCCATTTATAACTAAGTCATAACTCTTGTTGCGTGTGAATAGTCATATGAATGAAATAAACATGTTATTTAAGTACACACTATTGAGTACCAAAAAACCTCTAATATGTTGTTTCAACTTAAACCACAGTCTCATTTCCTAATTCAAACACACAAAAAGGCCGGATATCTCAACTTGAGAAACACGAAATCTTTACCAATATTCTTGCCAAGAATATACCACTAAATACTTGAAAACTATAGAGCTGCCTACACCAAAATCCTAGTCCACAATAGTAGTACACTTAACATCATTATCTCGACTTATCCACTCTAGTGTGTACCGTTGGCAAAAAAGTGATGAAAGGTACAAAGCCTACTTACAATATTTGTTTGGCAGCGGAATGCGGTAGCTAAGAGCGCAAATATACGCTTGTACTGACGGTCAATACACTCACGGGATGCTCAACCGTTGCGTTTGGTAGCGTCAGCAGATTTGTATTTATACTTTTTAGGGGTAATTGAAAAGGGTTCAATGTCTTAAGACAATTTTTTTTTTAAATTTTGAGAAACCTGTCTTTAGGTCAACGTTTTTTGAGGTTTTTGTAAATTAAGCACCGATACATATACAAAGATATTATTGTATTCATACTATGTTTCACCTAACAATAAATCATTCATTATTTTCTATGGAAAAACGGGCAAGTGTAAATAAAAGCGTTTAGATGAATAGAAAATGAATAAATAAACTTGCAAGTAATAAATTCTCACATATAATGCCGGTTAGTTATCAAAAAAAAAAATATTCATAAAATAACAGCAGAATAAGACCAAACTGCAATTTGTATTACGGACAAAGTCTTTCAGTAATTGCTCTAAAAAGTGGTTATCTAACAAATGCTCTAGGCACGTTACTCGAGACACAAGACGTTGTCCCTCTAAATTTGTTTCCATAACTGCCTGAAACATATTCCACCCTTTATCTGTGCACGGTACCTGTCACCTTAAATTTCTCCGTCGTCCAAACACACAGGTATACGCAAATTATAATGTCTAATACAGACTGAATGGGCCACGTCGAGCGTTAATGTGAATCCACAAATGACTCATGACTGAGCGAGTGTTTGCGCACATGTACCGGTAAGTAAAACGCGGTGTGCCCACACGCATCTTAGGATATTTACTAGCATTTTATGGGCGGTTTTCTTGAGTTTTGGAGGTACGGTCATCCTGAGATTGAAGTGAGAAATCGTGAAGACATCAAGAAATTTTACAAATTATTATTTGTAAAAGCCTTGAGACTTGGCTGGGGCATTCCCGTGCCCTCAGATCTTAGAAGATTAACTATTAATTAATTTGTAAATTTAATAATTTGTAAACACGAGAAGGTAACATACACAGACATTCAAGATCTTACAATAACGTACAATCGCCAGCACATCAAGCTACCCAAATCTGACAAATTTTCCCAGTCAATTTTGAACTATATACCTTAGCCATAAAGTAGAAAATCTATTAAATAAATTTCACAGATTGTACTAGCTTAATGTCTGTACAAATGTAGCAATCATATTTGGCCTTTTCTGGTACTTTGATTCTTAAGAAAATTTAAATAAATACAAATCGCCATGCAAAGGAAAGGTGAAATAATAATCTGAGATAAACAAAACACTGTCGAAAGCAACCTAAAATTAACAAATGCCTACCAAAGAGAGAGATGCAATTTAAACAATATGAGCAGCTCAAATACAGCTCTCGAGACACATCAACCACTCGATAAAACTCATCGACAGATGTAGACAGATCTCTCGATTGTCAAACATTATGCGAGTATCGATTACAGAGAGCATATTACGTAATCGAACACTAGAATAGGAAAGTTAAATTTATCTTGTAAGACAAACAGACATTGCCTGCAAACACTAATGATTCTTAATTAAGTGAATAAATATCCAGAGTAAATTGTGATGTAATGTAAATTATACATATTCATAGTTTTGTACCTGATATCTTTATTTTGACGTACGTATTTAAAAGAGTCAATATACATCACTACATAGTATAAAACAAAGTCGCTTTCTCTGTCCCTATGTCCCTTTGTATGCTTAAATCTTTGAAACTACGCAACGGATTTTGATGCGGTTTTTTTAATAGATAGAGTGATTCAAGAGGAAGGTTTATATGTATAATTTTAGTATCGGCATTGCACCCGTGCGAAGCCGGGGCGGGTCGCTAGTAATGTATATTTAAAAACATCATCATCATCTATCCCCCTATTTTTTTTCCAACTATCTTGAGGTCAATTTCCAGTCTAATCGAAAGCAATTTATACTATTTCACATGGAACAGCTGCTCATTGGATCTCCTCAACCCAGTTGACATAACATCCCTTGGTTACACTGGTTTTTAAAAGTCATGTGGCCCGTTGATAAGACTGGTTGTCAGACTGCAACGGCTTTCAAAGATGTATAAATAATAGCCCATCCAAAAAAACAAGTGACAGTCGGAAAATTTAACATGCCTTCCTCAATATTATCTGAGAACTGACTAAGAGTTTATAGCTTTCCTGTCATTTCCATTATGTACAGACGCCAGCACATCAAGTTACCCGAAACTGTAATTTTTTTTCAATCAAATTTTTACCATAGGCTTCAGTGATAAAGTTGAAAATCTACATATTTAGGATATTTTCCAGATTGTAGTAGCTCGATGTGCCGGCGTCTGTACCTTAAGTTATTTCTTTCCCTAGAAGTAATCAGACACCGTAGAACTAAAAAAGAAAATTTCAAATACGCAGAAACAACTTAGTTTTAACACTTTACTGGTTATAACTGACAGCTAGTATTAGCTGATGCAACTGACCCTTTGTTTCAACCCACACGACGCCCATCAAAAGTGCTATTATAAAAGACCGGTTTCTACCTTTTAGTAGGTCTTAGGGTTTATTAAACAGTTATAAGTAACTGTAGTTCTAACAGACAAAACCTATCAATTTTACGACAACGCGCAATTTTAACTGGGATTTTATTTCGTGTACAGGATGCAGTAAAATTGTTTTACTGCCTACATAATCCTCTACTATTTTCAATTATGAGGCAAAAGATAAAAACAACCTTAGGACTTTATTTAATCATCAACTTTTAATTTTTGCTTTGTTCCAAGTTTAGTTTGGGTTCTCTTCAATATTTTTTCCTCTTTGTCTATCATATTGACATTCACTATCTTCTTATTATTGTCATCTTTCAAACTAAAACAAATAATGAAAATGCAAATGGTAGGGGATCGTATGGAATGACCAGTCAGGCAAAAAACTTAGAACAATTTAATGAGAGTAAAACCAACAGTGGCAGTTGCCCGAATATGACAGAAAATTTTCTTTGCTAAAATTCGTATGTATTCGTCGAAACAAATCCAGACACGAAAAATCTGGTATTATGTGTCTAAGATCTCTCTGTTGACAAAACTACTAATAACTTTAAAAAGTCGGAGCTGAATTTGATAAAACATGTTTAAAAACCATCGCTGAAGCACCACCTTTCATTAACAAACCGCACCTAAATCAATTCATCCATTTAAGAGCTACATTGCTACAAACAGACACATAGCAATGAAACTTATAACACTGTTTGAGTCGGGAGCTAAAAACACACAGTTACAATCGCAAACACATTTATTATAACTCGTAATTGGTTATAGGATAGCCTACAATCCTTTTACGTGAACATACTAGGTCCTAGATAATGAAGCTGAGGCGAAGAACAATAATGTGCATCTCTTAAGGCATAGAGCACAATGTTGCCATGATTGGAAAGCTAATTATACCGCGGAATTCTCAATTGAATACTACCAAAAAAGGTAGAATTCAATTTCTTTTATCCTCTATAGCGAGTGGGTTTGAAATAGCAATACATAGTTTTCTTAAATAATAGGGTTTAACAAAAATTGGTGACGAAGTAATAAAGTGCTGTTTCATTCATGTTTTGACGCAATAATTACGAGTGGATTTTAATGAAACTTTACAGGATTATAGCTACATACATCAGAATAATATACACGCTATTTTTTATCCAGGTGTGGGGAATAGTAAGCTCGGGACGCGAGCAAAACCGCGGGCTTTAAGCTTGCTAGTTGATGCTATGTACAATATAGACTAATTTTGACTGCCTCGTTGACCTACCGTTGACCCAAAATCGCTTTATGGGTTTTAAGAGACTTTCATAAAGCAGCCTGAAGTCTGAAAGTTGGTGATTTATACACCCTTGCATTGGAGAGCACGTAAATGTCGATCTTGCGCTTCCTGATCTCTCTTAGGTCTTGTCGTATTACCGGACCATCGTACTATGAGAGTGCACTTGTGTCTGCGCAAATGCTTGTGCACTATAATATAACTTGCGTAGCTGGCTGATCTCTTTAGAGAGAACGGCCGCAGGTATTTTAAGGACCAATAACCCAACAAATCTAAAAATAAAACGTTTATGACGTAGACATTTATATTAATTAATTCCAATATATAACTATGAGGCATATTTGAATAAGTAGCATGGCCAATTAAAATTCTGTGTCCCCCTTAACCGGCAGGCAGCGATTCCGTTTGAAATACCTTACAGTTTTAATGAACGGCCTAAGCTTAATGGGCAATTGGTTAATAACATTAATTCTAATGTGGGTATGTAGAAAATAACTGGCTGGTCTGTTGAGCGAGATGGTAAGGTAGACAAACATTGAATAAGTGGTAAGAGTCTGCCTGGGCTGCAAGTTGTTCGCAAGAGTTACCGTGACCGTGGCCCTTGCATACAAGGACCTCCAGAAAGAACAAAGTGGGTTTTTTAGGTGCCATCAAAACGTATGATCACAACAGATGATGATACATTTGTTTTTTTTTCAATTAGGCTTATAATGAGGAATAATACTTAAAAACCGCTTTTTTATTTGAAAAACTTTCTAAACCGCGATAAAATAGCCATTCTATTAAAAAAAGAACTTAAACCTTGTTTTCATATGAAAAGATTTCGCCTAATTCGATAATAATATACTGAAGTACAGTACCTATGGCCCTGGCACACAGGGACCTCCAGAAGGAACATAGTGGGTTTTAGTCAGTAAGAGTCTGACACTCCAGCTGCACCCTCAGCGGGAGGGATCATTTGATGATTTCACACGAAAAAAAAGAACAGTATCTATAAGTTACTGCCGTGGAAGACAGTCGTGGAACACAACGCTCAAAACGCTTTGCAAACATATGTATATGGCAGCTATAAGAGTATCAAGTTATTTCTAATATTGCCTTTTCTAATATAACTGACAAAATTTTAATTAAATAATATACCCTATATTTCATGACGATTGAACAGTTACTTTCCGTTCATCCAAAAGGTTCTGCAATTAAAATTAAAAACCCTTTTAAATTAAATAAAAGGTACTCTCATTCGTCTTAAAGATTTGCTAAAAGACTCGAATAAATCAAAAAGCAAGGACAAACATTCCAAAATACTTCCAAAGGATAAACTATCAAAGAAACGTATGGATAACATACACTTTTCTTAGTAAACACGTGAAAAGGATCAAGTTGTATTAAATTCCAGTATAGGTACACAGAGTTACAAATACACAGAGTAGTCTAACAGGCAAAGTTGCTAATTTCTTCGAAACTCGTAAATTAAATGCCAAATATTTTTGCTTGTAGCTCACATATTAAGTTTCACAGCTAATATCTAAAGACGGTGAGACTAGGGCCATGAAAACAGCGAAATAAAAGAATAAAATGGCTATTTTTTTTTTTTATTTAGACTTTTTTAGTTGAAACAGATTCTTTACGGCGTAAATTTGAAATGGCTAATGGCCTCATAAAACAATGCTAATTTTCTATCAAATATTTACAGTTCGCTCTTTGTCAGAATAATATTGCACTAACTTTTTTTGTATTTATTTCTCAGTACAAAGTACCTACAAAGTAGACGCCAAGATTAATGTGACATTGTTCTCGCAGTGATCTAAAATTAATTCCTTTAACAGATACCTTGTGGAACATTAATTACCCTTTATTTTTAGACGGTGTTTAAGATAAGGACATACTGGTGACGAAATTAACTAAACCGTTACTAGAATAAAAAAATCAACGTCTGTACGATGCATTGTTACATTAAAAATGAAGGCGGTTTTTTTCTTAACAACGAGCATAATAGTTATTTTTTTGTTTAAAATCACTTAAACACGTAGCTTCGCTGACTAATACGCTGTTTTCATGGCCTCATAGCAAAGTTCACGCGTCGAAATCAATTTGCGTAGCGGGCGCGTCCGCCGTCAAAGAAAGAATTTCTCATAAGTTGGAGGGGGAGGGGTAGTGGGCCTACGTGAAACAAAATGGCATTATGTTACGAAAATACTTATACATACATGTACAATGTGTATGTGAATGTTTGCGTGTGAGGATATGTTGAAAATTATTCAGAAAAGTGTCGTATTTTGTAGCAAAGTCAAATTAAAGTATTTAATTCAATAGCTGTTTTATTTATCCTATGGACTATGTGTTTATTATTGCAATTTACTTCGTTTTATAGCCTAAAAATTGACCATTAAGTATCAATTACAAATACATCGTTACAACTCTTTAGTCATTAACTGGCCATTAACAAAATAAACAAGCTATAACATTTAAAAAAAGAACACATACACAAACTACGTTCCCTTCGAAACATCTATAAAGGCTGCAACATACATAAAAAAGTAACGTATAGTAAAGCTAATAAAATGCTTGCTACATATCGGAAGAATCTTCACATCTCAAAGAAAAGAATTCGCAATAAAGTCCGCGTGGCCCCGCCTCCCCGCACACACGTAGTCACTATTGGCGAATACAGTTATCGGAAAAATGGGGAAAACGGGGTAATATGGTACGTGAAAGAGTTGGGAGGGGCGGATAAGATATGTGGAGTTACAGTGAGGATGTAACATTTTGCTTTTACTAGTTCATTTTTATTTCACGTTGCCTTTAATACTAAGCTTAATGTATTTCCTTCGGGTTAAGCAAAATGGTGGCTTTGGTTTTATTCACGTTTGAGAAACTGTGATTTCTGTTCTTACTTCTGTTTTGAAAGGATTTATAAGACATTTTAACATCATTACTTTAACCAACTTTTAAAGTTTATAACTAATAGTCAGTTTCAATCGATATCATTCCCAACTGACTACTAGGTATATTGCAGGTATATGGATACATTCTTTGCTTGGCTTTATTTTTTTGACGTGGGGCGGTCAAAAGGTTAAAAGAAGCGATTATTTTTAGTAAGCGTTTGAAAAACTGCATTTTGTAAAGAAAGTATGGGGAAAAAATATAATTACGTCATAGATATTAACTGTGAAGCGGGTAAAATTGCATTCCACAGAAAGGTGTCAGTATTTTCTTTAACACTTCACAAAACCCTACAAAAACCATTTTACACCCTAACACTACCAATAAATTCAACGGTTAATTACACTCCTTGATTGCTACGAAAAACACGAGCCAAAGAAAACAGCGCACCGACAAAAGCTTTTTTTTTTCAATTTCTTCCGAACCATAAAACTGCAAGGATTAAACACCCACTTCCCAATGCAAAGTGCATTGTTTAAAAAGTCAAATGCATGCAAAACACGCCATTACACCGATTCACAAATACGAAAAAAAATTAAACAGAAAAAAAAAGTTGTAAAAAAAATTAAGAAGTTCCGTGACTTTATATGAATGAAGGTTCCGTCGGACTATCGCAATATTGCTAAAGTTTACCATGGCGGGAAGTTTTTATAAATGGCCCCCAAGTCAACTTTGTTCTCTACCACTCTTTAACTCTCTCCCCGCACGAAAGTTGTAAATTTTACACTTTATGGAGGCATCCCTTATACAAAATACTACTGGTATTACTTCGCCTTTTTCATAAAAGGAATTCCGTATTAAATACCTTTTTTAGTTTTGATAGTACATTCGTTATATTTGTATAATTAACTAAATGTGGGCTTCGCACGAAATGGCTACCTACCGCGCGTTCGTTGCAAACAAAAGAAAGTCACTATTGCTGGTATTTCGATAATTAAATTAAGCTTATTATGTGAACCTAATATAGATATACTAAGTGCTTAACCGTCTTGAAATACTAAAAGCATTTTGACTTGTTATAATATTTGACCTGGGTGAAATTTAAAACCGGTATGTCGGAGCTGCTACGTGGGCTATTCACAAGGGCTTTTTATAGAATTGGGTCAGATGTTTTCAGCTTTGAGCCTAGTCTATTTTAGTGTAATAGCTCAGGGCTGAGCTCATTATCGCCCATACAGCGTAGGTTAGGTAACGGGCTTGAAAAATGGTCTAATAAGTCAACTGATGGCGCATTTTATGCCAACGAAAAGCCTGGAGATTCGCATGAGGACTGTTAAGCAACTAGGAATACCTATGTTATAAATGTTCTGTTATGAGAAATCGATTTTATTGAAGTAAAGAAAGTGAAAAGGTACGTGTTATGGCACATTTTCTATTTGGTCAACGATTTTCAGTGTATGACCTCAGTTAGATTCATAATTTCAGACGAAACGGTTTATAATCTAAACGTTAAACCGGCTTACTTGTAGCTTATCAAACAGATGTCATTATTGCATTATATGTAAAATATAATTTAATATATTATTTAAGATTCAAAAATATTTTGTACCAGCACATCAAATCACTACAACTGTCAAATTTCTTGAAATAGATTTTCAACTTTATCCCTGAAACATTATGGTTCAAAGTTGATTGGGAAAATTTGTCAGTTTCAGGTAGTTTGATGTGTTGACATCGGCACCTTAATACGAATAACCATTACCACTTATTACTTACAGAACTTTACAAAAATATACAACGTTTAACTTCAGAACGACTCTGATGTCTAGCTTAAGTACTCAAGTAACACAATCAGATCTTAAAACATGCAACGCTAAGCTATCACCGTAATAAATCTATCTATGAATATAACATAGACTTTATCAGCTCTCTAACTTCCTATCTTTTGATAAGTAAAGTCGATATGCTAAGTAGTATATTCTTCGGAGTCCAACTTAAATCAACCGTGAATTTTAATTAGTTTACAGTTGTTTAAAACTGTTTATTACTCGTATCGTAATAATCTTGCTGTTGTTAACTGGCTCGTTGGTCTCGACTGCTGTGCACGGGGTCTTGGGTTCGATGTTCGATGTCGGACCGAAATCGCTTTGTGGATTCTGAGAGTCTTTCATAAAGCAGCCCGGAATCGGGGAGTTGGTGATTGATCCACAAGTATGTTAGTTTTATTGCATAGTTTGATTGCATCTAAATTTCAGAATATCTTGTTTTACATGACAGTCTTGCGTTCAAGGTACACGAAGGTTTTGGCCAATTTATCATAATTCTTCACCCCTTTAGGGTCTCATTAAATTATTTTGGGTCCTAACATCGCAAAACCCTTTTCAACATAATTATTTAATGTATTAAGTAATTATGAAGGATATCTTTAAAATACAACACCCAAGAGAATGTTTTTTTTTCGGGTCAATCAAATCCTAATATCTTACTTAAAATATCAGAAGTAAATTATTTTTCCTGCTTCATAATATCTTTACTAATATGATATAGATGAAGAGTTTGTGTATTTGTATGTTTGCTTCAACTTGCTAATCTCAGAAGTTAGTCCTAGATTCTATCAAAAACAATCTCAAGCCAACATTGTTAAAATAAAGCCTTAGGTTTTACGGAATAACTTGCTTTAGTATAGTCTTCGTCGCTGTCAATTTTATTTGTCACGCCCCAATAATTTCCAGTATTTGGTTGTAGTATTTGGGTTCATTCTCAAGCTTTCTTCAAAAGACTAATAATTAAAATACCTACAGACTATTTACATAGAGTTCCTCAACTTTGGTTTCAGGTACGGAATTTTAACTGCGGCAGACAAAGACATCTAGAAGGAACATAGTGGGTTTTAGTCAGTAAATATCTGACACTCCCTCCAGCTGCACCCACAGAGCGAGGGGTTATTTGACGATTTCCCAAGTAGCGTTTTGGTGTCGTCTTATGAATTATTTAAATTTGCTTTGTTTGGCCCACTATGATCTATTTCTTTGCCTGTCTGTTTGTTACTGCTAATCCTGTAATTCCGTATTCGAGTTTGCAATAAACTTCTCACAAAAAAATCTTAAAAATAAATCGATCAGGATTCGATTGTTATAACAAACGAACCTTTTGCAAATATTAATCACTGTTGAGTTAAACTTTACTCTGAACATTGTTCCATGGAGAGCAAAATCTTCCATTTTTGACCCGACAAGCGCCAAAAGAGAGTTATGTATTCTACAATGCTTTCACCCTGTGTTTTAGCTGTTAAAAGCATCTGAGTACTTCTAAATCCATCCTATATTTTCAGAATCTAAAGCTTATTTCAAATCCGTGCTCGTTGGTTATCTCCTTGTATTCAATACTCAATCTATATACCTCCAAGCTTATGTACTTGCATTTCATTTACTCGTAATCTTGCCTCTCTGTCTGGCGCATCTTTTTTTCTCTTTTCCCAGGATTTCCAAGCGCCAAATCCTACTTATAGCGTCTCTTGGTTGAGCTGAAATGGATTTTTTTCTGATGTATGCCACTTAACACATTTTGATACTTTACTTATTTTAATAGATACATTTTTATTTATTTAGACACTAGTTTAAGTTTTATATATTAAATCAGAACTAGTGTTTAACAAAAAAGTTGAATGACCCAGGGGTCAACGATCGAGCGCCTTAATAGAGACGTTCATATGCGTACAATTTGTGACTGGTGTTTTAGATGACCTGTAAAAATATGGTGCACTAATATTGTTAGACCTTATATAAATAATAAAATTAAAAAATTAATATCTTATAACTTGTTGTTACTAAAACAAAACTCAACTTAAAAAAAAGAATTTACACACACACCAAAGTTTATAAAACACAAATAAGTCAAAGCCAAATAAACAAACGAATTGCAACCAAAGATAAAATTGGGTGTTTTCAATTGGAATAAAAACAATGGCCGACGTTCCTAGTAAACTAGAAACGAATAGTGTTTTGTAACGCGAGCCTGAAAACTTTGTACACGTGTAGGCGCGATGCCAAAATTTTGTTTATACACAACAGAATATAATGGCATGCATTAGGAGTCGTAACTGGCGAAACAATCGCGATTTTTGTTTACAAATCACTTCTGGAATGTATTTGCTGATTTACGGCTATATTTACTACTACACTAGTAAACTCGTGTGCGATTGATTACTTTATTATGGAACTGAACAAGAATAGTTGTCAGTTTTATTGGTTTACAGTTATATACCTTAATGTTGAGACGTAATAATACATACTCATAATTTTGATGTATAATAATGACCGACATAGTACAGTCATTGTAAAAGGATACTAAAATAAGATAATTTTATTTATATTATCTCTTTTTATTCTTACTCTCTCATAGTGGACCTGCAGGAAGAGATTTCTTAAGAGATAAGTGGTGCCTTTGTATCTGATTATCCAATATTTTTTATAACAAATATAAATACTCATTTATTAAAACAAATATTATAACATTTTTAATGCAAGATTTTTACTACCTATGGTAATAATTTATCAATGTAAAGTTTTAACGACAGTTTATTATTTTAGTACTATTTTAACTGACCTCTTTTTCTATAACTAATACATTAAAGATATAATATAAAAGCGACTGTTCTTATTAAAGTATCAAATTGTTCCAATCGCCGTATTCAAAGGAGAGACGCGCGACGCACTCACAGTGATATTTCTTTATAGTCCGCGACACAACCACTCTTGGGAAATATACGACGGTCTTATAATGTGAAGCGTAGATGAATTTTGTATACATTTTATGGTTAAATAAGCCTAGGAGTGTTTAGGTGTGTTCACGCAGTATTAGTGTAACAATATTTCGAGGATATTATACAACTATAGTCTAGGCACTACCTAAAGGAAAATTGCCGTATGTGATATGAAATCAAAAATAGTTTAATGGCTCATTTTCAGTTATATAACTGTATCCAACGTATTTTCTCACCTATCTCTCCATCCGTATCACCTATCTCCATGACACATTTCACCTCAATCGGCTCAACCGTTTTAGCTTGAAACACTTTTAGAAATTTTCACACTACTACTTTCTGAAGCCAGAAATTTGATAAAGAAACAAAGCTTAAAAACTGTGATAGATAACTCTTGTTGTTTCTTCGATTCGTCTAAATACACCCTTAGAGAGAGATTTTGAACTTACGGTACAATTTATTCAAGTTTTTCACCCAAAAGTGACAGCCCTATAACTTGTCCCAGTTTAGCATGGAAACCCCATCTTCACTTAGCATAATTCATGTACAATTAGTCACTTAAATTCAGACTATTTTCCAGGTAGCATTGTATTTTTAAAGTTATTCAAATTGGAGTCGTGTATCATTAAAATATTTTTGTCTAGTCCAGTCACAGAACTTCGTGGAAGAAGGCGCAAAAATTCCAGTTGCCACTTCAGAATTTTAATACCTAGTAGGTGCTTTGCAAATTATTTTGGGTTCCTTCTGCGCTGTTTTAATTAAATTCCAGACTTACATAATTATGTGTGGTTGGTTCGTTTGGTTTTTAATTTTGGCTCGTATTACATATATCAGTTGAAAAGTTTATTTGTTTACTTGAACGCACTAATCTCAGGAACTATTTCACCGATTTGAAAAATTCTTTCAGTTTTCAAAAGGCTGTAAGCTATACTTTTTATTCGGATTTGCGGAGTAGTTTTCGCAGGATACAGGTGAAACCGCTAGCTGAAGCTATATGTGCATACATATATAGGTAACTATAGGTATAGGTAGATGAATTTTAACTAGATAGCCTTTTGCAATAACGTGTACAAATTATCATTTGAGTAAAATTAAACTTAAATTCTTGCAAAGTCAAATGCTCGGTGCTCGCATTTGACAGTGATAAGAATTTTGCATTGTTTTTTTTATGAATGTTCTATGTGTTTTTCGCTCGCAAGGCAAGCTATACCAATCCGCCATATGCTTTTCTGAAATTAGGTAACAGTGACTCAATTAACAACCAGTTGATAGCAATGAAATTTCATACTGCTATATCATATACCTACATAGGAAGTGGTGAAGAGCGGTCGTTTTTGGGGCTGTCTTTTGAAGAAACGACCTTCTGCTGATTTTCAGCCTACTTTGAATAAATTACTTTTTATCTTTTATTTTTATCTTTATGAGACCTAAATAGAAATGACTAATGTTGATCATCAATTGAAAAAGACATAATATTTATTTTTATTTTTATATAAAGAATATACGCTACATTTAAATAAACACTTTTACATAATTCTACAGAAATCCCAAGCTTTTAAGTACCTATCTATATTTGTAATCAATAAAAATTGCCGTTACTGTAAGCAGACATATTTTTGTATTTACATATTTCTTACTTGGGTTCAAATCGACAGTTCAACTAGGTGGGGTCTGAACCTGTGACCTCTCGATTGCTGGTCGACACTATCTTGGCCATTACTAGCCTATAGGGATGAAGTTAAAGCTATTGGTCAATGCTACATGTAAAGTTAGAAATAAAGTTTTTAAGTAAATATAGGTAATAAATATTTTTTGCCTCATTTTAACAGCTTTTTTTTTAGATAGATTTATTTATTTATTTATTCAGTATGTCATAAGTTAACAGCAGACTTAGGCGATTCTATATCTATTCTGTCAAGAAAAGACAAAGCTTTTTCTGTCAATGTCAACATGTCTTCTGCCCGAGCATGGCGTGACCTGTCAACTCGCATATAATCACTTGTAAACTTATATCTATCGAAGAAAAGAAACATTTCTTCGAAAAATTTTAAAATAAATTTTACGTCAATCTGTCACTTTTCTGTCATTATGTCCATTCTCCGGTAAACAAGACTTGTTTCTACGGTGGCCATGCTAAGCCTGCAGATAGTTCAAAGCACTTATCAAAAATTCCGAAAACCTTATCTAAAATTAATTTAATCTTTTATCTTTATGCACATAGGAACATACATTTTTCTAAATAATTTTTCTCTTAAAAAGATTGATTTGCAATGTACCTCTCTATAGTCCAAACCAAATCAAAAGTTATATACGGAACCACTAACTCAAATGGCTATGCATATTAACCGGCACCACTCATTCAATCATTCACCATTCGTTTGAACGATTAGCATACACTAAACGAGACAAATTTTAATCGAACTGTTTATAATCACCAGCCTATATAGACCTGTGACCAAAAACGGAACTAAACTTTCAGTACAAAAATTGCTCTACAATTCGGCTATTGTTAACAACCAGCGCCACCATGAGAGGTCAAACCAGACTGGCTAAGTTTACTTAAATGCATTTTATAGACAAGTTCGCCATTTTGAAAGTCCCATTGTGTGGTAATATTATGTAGTTAATTCCTTTAGTGAAAATAATAATTTGTGTAACTATTTTGGATTCGTTTATTGTACCAAAGTTATGAGTATGGCATTTTAATGGCAGCTTTTATACACACGCCAGCACATCATGCTACCCGAAACTGACAAATTTTCCCATTCAACTTTGAACCATAATGCTTTAACGATAAAGTTGAAAATCTATTGAGGAAATTTAACAGATTGTAGTAGCCTTATGTGCGGGATTCTGTGCATTTTTATTGTGTGTATAAAAATTTAAAATGGCATCTGCAGGCTTAGCATGACGATTTTATATCTATTCTGTCAAGAAAAGACAAAGCTCTTTCTATCAATGTCAATATGTCTTCTGCCCCAGCATGGCGCGACCTGTCAACTGGCATATAATCACTTGTAGCCTTATGTCAATCGAAGAAAAGAAAAATTACTTCAAAAAATGTCAAAAGAAATCTCCGGTAGACAAAACTTGTTTCTACGGTTGCCATGTTAAGCCTGCTGTTCTCTCTATTTTACAATTATTTAGTCTTTGTTCGGATCTTCGACAAAAAATGACTGTTCCTCGAGAAGGTCGGTCGCATAAAATAATTATGATATTAATTATATAAGACTAGCATTTTCTCGTGGCTTCCCCGGGGAACTTATTCCCGTACTAGGATAAAACATATCCCATATTCACCGGGGATAATGTAGCTTCCCAATAGCGAAAGAAGTTTTCACCGGAGAGATATCAGGCGCAGGAGCGACATTTACGTGCTCTCCGATGTACGGGTGAATCAATCACCCACTTCCAGACTCCAGGCTACTTTATGAAAGTTTTTCAAAACCCACAAAGCGATTTCGGCCCGACCCGGAAATCGAACCCGAGACCCCGTGCACAGCAGTCGCGCCTTGCGACTACTAGACCAACGAGGCAGTCAACATATAGCAACAGTCATATAGCAATACAGGAACCCATTGATAAGACAAAGATACAAACATTTAATAAGCATATGAAATCTTATTTAACCAGCTAATAAACTTATATAATTAAGTACCAATAAAGAGATCACCTGATATTAACAATTATACATTCGATTAACTAAACTGACTTTTGCAAAAGTCCTTAATTTCGTATTTAATTTGCAGATGTAAAATGGGATGTTTAATGGTGATAAATAGTGCCACGAAGAACCATGACGGGGTATTAAGTTTACCCATAATCGCAGCTTAATACACCTTGAAGAACAAGTTACTTCAGGTTCGGATTGGAAAATATACAACCTTAATCAGAATTATAATTTCGATACATTTTTTTTACTAAACTAGCGAAAAAATATATTACATTATCAAAGTGATATTACACATTCTTTCTTTTTTTGTACGATCAACTACACCGTTCTAAAATTAGCCTCTAGTAATCTGCCTAGCCATTTCCCAAACTAACCACTAAAAAAACCAACAACTAAACCACTCTAGCCGGAGCTGTGTACCAATGTTTTACATGGTGCCTATGTGACCTCTTCAACCCAGTTACCTGGAAAATCCAAAAACAAAATGGCTCTTTCTTGACTCTGTCGACTGCCTAAGAAATCTAAGAAAAGTCATTTTGGCTTCATTACCTTTCTAACGACCAATACAAATGAAAAAAAAATACATTTTCATGTATAGCTAACATTTTTTAGTTACATCATGGTTCGTTTAGTTCAAATCGTTCCTTAAGTACATCATTTTGCAGGACCTATCATTTCTAAAAACTACAAAACCAAGCCTACAAATTTATATAGGTACATTGAACGATCACTGCTTGCCACAATAATTCTTGGACCGAAGCATAAAACAATTCAACAGCATTGTCACAAACTTGAACATCAGAGAGCTTAAATTGTTTGAGTAATTCAACAAAGTCATACAAGAAATAAAAAAAGTACAGTCGAACTTTTACCCTACGCTCAGAGCACTTAACCCACCGGACGCGTCATTGCCTTCTCTCTGCCAAAATAAGAGCACCAGTCGTAATTGGAAGCTACAGCTAACACCAATGACTGTGTTTCGGATGGCACGTTAAACTGTAGGTCCCAGCTGTCATTGAACATCCTTGGCAGTCGTTACGGGTAGTGAGAACCCAGTCAGTCTGACGCCAGTCTAACCAAGGGGTATGGGGTTGCCCGAGTAACTGGGTTCAGGAGGTCAGATAGGCAGTCGCTCCTTGTAAAACACTCGTACTCAACTAAATCCGGTTAGACTGGAAGCCGACCCCAACATAGTTTGGAAAAGGCTCGCGAGATGATGAGATTTTGTGCTCTTAGCCGTTCCAGACGGTTACATGCTCTAAAGCCGTACGCCACAATATTAAACTAAGTTTAAAGGCTAGCGTTTTAATTTTTATTGTGCTCGTGATAAAAGTTATAACTTTGAACAGTGGTTATACTAGCCGAAGTTTGTAACATCGGGCCTTTGAACTTTCGTAGTTTAAATATCTATACTTTTTGTATTAATTTGTGTTTTCAAAGCTTAGTGGGGTATTATAGCAGGGTGGAGTTAATAAGCGTAAACTTGACTTTGTACAAAGTTCTTTACAATCTGTTTAAGCTTTAGCTTATAATAAATTATTAGTATTTTCTATTCACGCGATATATACATATTGATTGTGTCACTAAAAGATCGATATTCATTACTACGCTTACAATTTACGTTGAGGTATCACTAGAAGCTAAATTCGAGGAGCTCGTGGCTAAGTAACGGCAGCACGGGTTGATCGATCATAAAGTTAAACAAAATTGACACGGTTGGTCCGTGGAGAAGTGACAATCATGACGAGTTCCTCCGTATTTCGGAAGGCACACTAAATCAGTAAGTCCCAGCTGTCATATGTGCCTTTTTGGCAGTCATTACGGGTAGTTAGAAGCCAGAAAGTTTGACAACCAGTCTTACCAAGAGGTATAGGATTGTCTAGGTATAAGGGTTGAGGAAGACAGATAGGCTGTCGCTCCATGTCAAACACTAGTACTCAACTGCATCTAGTTAGACTGGAAGCCAACCCCAACATAGTTATGCAAAAATATCTTGAGGAAATGACTAGAGGCTAACTCTCTGTTGAATGTATAAACAGTCGGCACAAAAAATGGATGAAAAATAATATTTTCAGCTTACAAAGTAACTTTAAGGTCACTGCAATTTCATTACAAATATATTTAGACAGCGTCTCATTCTACAAAAAGTGTACTGCACAAAATGTCATGTGCAACGATTGCATCGTGGCTTCCAGCAGTTTTTGACCAGTAATTACATATTATTATAAGCTTTCACACATCTTTGACCTTTTGAATTCATAATTATTATGGTCATAAGAACAGCAACATCGCTTTAAGGGCGATAGTAGATAGATAAACTACAGCCAATTTCAAAGTACTTAAGTTTTATATAGGAATTGAAAATTACACCTTAAACCTTTAATTAAGTTTAGTTCAGTTAATTAAGATTTCTGATTTTATTTACCATTGACTAAATTACCTTAGTAATTACCAAGCTGATCGAATAGAAATGGAATAAGAAGTGAAATTGGACATGTCAAACCGATCACTTTTGTATTCGTAAAATAATTACGAATAATTAATTATCTACAGGTATAGTATGGAAAATTATAAAGGTATGTACGCTACCTATATTTCTCCTGATTTTTCATCGTGATTAAGACCCGTGTGTTGTGTATAATATGTGTACAACTCGTGAAAGTCAAATAATTAGTACAATAGCAAAAAAATATTTCTTCTTCTTCATGCCATCTTTCTAAATTATTTGTAGTCGGTGCAGTATGGTTTCGGCTTCCAATCTCGGTCAGCTCTCATACTTACATCCACTCCCTTCTTAATCATATCGTCTGTCAGGCAATCAATCCATATTTTGCTTAACCTTAATAGCAAAACGACATAAGTACGAAACAATATAACATTTTTATACGTACAAATGCTCATAAAATAAAAAGTACTTAACCAAATTGGCTGATTTTTTTTTTGGGACAAAATTGCAAGTATACTTCGTCGAACTAAATCGGACTAGAAACCTCGGAGAAATCGGTGTACATACATTTAAAAAAAAAACATACCGTCCGAATTGAGAACCTCCCCCTTTTTTGGAAGTCGGTTAAAAATCAGTAAATATGCGCCGGTAAAATTACATAGCTATGATAACAAGTCTTTTTAGAACTTAATAAAGACCAAGATAGACCTCCATTATTATAATTCATAACACACCATTAAACGTAATTTCTCGAACATTCCACAGTTTACAACAACAATGTATACGCACATACATACATATGTACGTACGCACGTAAAGTTAAAGATTCATAATTCTTCAGTTAAAAGCTTTCTTACGAGATCTATTTATATATTTCCATACCTATCAGACACCTCTATCAACTGACACATACACGCATAGCAAATAAATTTTCTGATCATTGCAGTTTTATGTAAAACTGGCCAAGTATGTATCGAACTAGCGCTCGAAGGGTCCCGTACATTTATTTGGCGAGCAAAAAAAGCTTCAAAAAGTCACCAGTTTTATGTAAAACTGTTCCAGATGTGTTGAATTAGTGCACGAAAGATACAGAACATTTTTTAAGTAATAATTATCATGCAAACAATTTTTATTATAATTTTAGTTATGAAGTCAAGAGTACATCTTGATGAGCCTATCCGTAGCCAGTTTTTTACTGCACTGTGTATTTATCGAGCAAGGAAGTACCACGCTCGTACAGTAAATATTAAAAAGTGAAGTTCTACATTTGCATAAAAAAATATATTTATTGCTATAGCATCAATAGAAATATCTATATACCTCATGAAAACTTCCATAGGCTTCCATGATTTACAGCATGGTTTTGATGGAGGATTTTGATAGAGAATTCGGTTTGTTAGACTCTGAATACGGAACCCTAAAACCTTATATTCTTCCAATTACTTACTATTTTTGATAATTTTCTGCCTACTTTGTCAAAGACAGCAAAGGTAACCAATAAAATAGTGAAATATCGATATCGATAGAATATTAAGTTACATACATGTCATATGCTTGTACGGTTTTTATTTTGCATCGAACAACACCGCGATGCTATAAACAGTAATATTAATTTGCCTACGGTTCTTGTAAACAAGTCTATAATGAGTCTAGGTTTCATTAGATATGTGTTTTTATAATAGTGTGGGGTTTCTGCTATTTTGGGCTCATTGAATGAGTGACATCAATTATTGGAACTACACGATCCAATTATTTGCTTTTAGGTTAATTTTTATGTAGAAGATATTCTGAAGTATGGGTTCGGCTTTGCGTCGACTTATCTTTTTTCTTGTCATTACCTATAATTTCTCACACATTCATACGACGTTGTGGAGTCCCAAACTAAGCAGAACTTGCACTATGGGTACTAGACAACTGATAAACGCACTTATATACTTTACTTTTGTAAATTCATACATATTAATAGATAAGACACCCAGACTAAATCAAACCACCTTGTTCGTTCCTGCACCCAATATGCGGGAATCAAATCCGCGATCTTCTCCGTGACAGACAGATTCACTGACTACTACGACATCTGGTCGTCATTATTAATGAAACTATTGTGCTGATGTGTCATATATGTTTAAAGAATATGTATAGTTTGTTTGTGTCACTCTCGAGTCTGAAATCCAACAGAAAGGACGTAAATAAACACAGCAACCAGTCACGTTGCCAATAATTTATTTTATTAACCGCCATATTTGATTTAAAGTCAATACTTCGACACAGCGGAGGTACGGAGGTACAGTCGAGCTCCAGTAATTTTATAAAAAAGTCAACTATATCTGCAATTTGTGCTCGCCAGTGTACACGGGGCACCGTTCCGGTCTTTTCCCGTCTTCTTCCATTTAAATTTCATTTACACAGGACTGGATTCTGGGCTTACAAGACTTATTTGTACTACCTACTGTGTTATGATTATTGTGGGTTTTAGTTTTGCTTGTAGCTCCTGGCTAACAGCCGCATGGATCGATCATAAGGTTAGGCACGTTAAATAGGGTCCCGGCTATAATTTGTACATCTTTGGCAGTCGTTAGTTAGAAGCTGGAAAGTCTGACAACCAGTCTTATAAAGGGGCATCAGGTTGCCCAGGTAACTGGATGGAAGAGGCCGTTGTTTGTCCACGTTAAACACTGGTACTGAGTTACAGCACCAGGGAAAACGCTAGGCAGATGATAATGTTTGTTCTACAGACACCAGCACCACAAGCTAACCGAAACCGTAAATTTTTCCCAATCAACTTTTAACCATATGCTTTAGCGATAAAGTAGTAGATCTATTAAAGAAATGTGACACATTATAGTAGCTTAATATGCTGGCGTCTGTACAAGCTTATAGGAAGACTCTAAAAGTCTAGAATATTTTAGTAGGTAAATTTGATGCAAACAACCTACGCATCAACCAAACCTTATACCTTCTTCCACAGTTTTCATCCGCGCCGAATTAAACTTTCCATCTTTAGTTCTATGAAAAATGATGATGCTAGTGCAAATGTTCGTCTGGCCGAAAGGTATTGATTTCTGAACGGAGTGCCAGCAGAAAAATATGCTTACATCACACAGCCTTTGTCTCCGACCGCGGAGATGTAACGGTTGGGAAGTGTGGAGATGGATTTATCATAAACTTGAGAACTATTAACAACTTGAGAACTATGGCATTAGAGGAAACGTAATAAACTTAATAAAATCGTATCTTACTGATCGTAAACAATATACAGAAATATCGAGGGTGTGCACTAGAACTAAACGTGAATACAAATATTTTTCATCCAGCAGAACACCTAAATTTGGCGTTCCGCAAGGTAGTGTACTGGGACCTCTATTATTCCTGTTATATATCAACGACCTTCCGCGTCAAATTCATCATCCAATGACATTATTTGCGGATGATAGCACAGTCATAATTGAATGCACAGACAAAACGGAGTACAAAAAAGATATTAACGACACGCTTAAAAATATAATAGAATGGCTTAATGCAAATAATCTAGTAATAAACCTACATAAAACACAAGTCATGCATTTTTACCAGCGACTAGAACCAGAAGATATCATCGTTGAATATAACAACCAAAAAGTAGGAACAACGATAGTAACAAAATTCTTAGGAGTTCATATCGATAACAAACTAACATGGAAATATCATGCTGAAGACTTATGCAATAAATTGAGTAAAGCGGCATATGTACTGTATAGCCTTTCAAAAAAAGTCAGTTTAAATACATTAGTAACAGCATACCACGGATTAGTTGCTTCCTCACTAAGATTCGGTGTTATATTTTGGGGAAACTGCAGTGAGAGAGAGAGAATATTTAAGGCCCAAAAACGTTGCCTCCGGTCAATGACTGCTCTTAAAACTACAGAAAGCTGTCAAGAAACTTTCAAATCTCTAAGAATACTTACTTTACCATCATTGTATATCTTAGAAGTGGCCCTATTCGTTATGACAAACAAATACCTGTTTACACTAGTAGTGGATAAAAGACAACGTACAGTACCCATTAGGTCTCAATATAAGGATAAACTATACACAGGCGGTTACCAAACTTCCTTACTCAAAAATAATATTTTAACCATGGGTCCTCTTATATGTAATAAACTACCTTCACACTTGAAAGAATTACCCATCAAAGTCTTTAAAAAAAAGTTAACTAAGTTACTACTGGACAAGTGCTACTATTCAGTTAAAGAATTTATGGATGATGATAGTTTATGTTAATAGTATGTACTCTGTTTCTTTGTTATATAATTTGTTAATTGTTTTGTTCGTAGTTTTTATTCAATTTTAATATTGTTATAGTTAATATATATATATATATATATTAGGTATATTATTGGTTAAGTTGGACTCTGTAGCCTAAGTTAATAGACTGATTTTGTATTTAATTTAGAATATAACTTTTAATTTTTATATAGTTCCTAATGTTCTAATGGAATGGAATTGTCTGTCTAAGGTTTATTTTTCTGTGAACATATTTTGCACGCCGCAAGGCAAAATGTATTGAAACTAATTACCAAAACCTACCACCATATCTGTATACATACATTATGCAAATAAACGATTTCTGATTCTGATTCTGATTCTGATAAAAAGAAATGAAAATACATATAGGTACACACCCGACCCGAAACTGTTAAATTTTCCCCATAAACTTTGGATCTTTATGCTTATGATAAAGTAGAAAATCTGCTAAGAAAATATGATGGATTGTTGTAGCTTGATGTGCTAAAATGATGTGCTAATTGGGTAAAAATAAAATCCTGTATCATATCTATTTGATAAAGCATCTTAAAACAAAGACACTTCCACTTTTTATAGTTTTTTAGGATATATTTTTTATAGATAATATTCATGAGCAAAATAAGTATACAGCTTGATTTGAAAAAGTTGTGACGACACAGTTCTTATTTAAAAAAAAACGCACAAGAAGTAACCTTTTTAATAGTTCAATAAAAGTATTGAATTTGACTAGTTGTCAACTACCGTATGCTTGCTTCAATTACAAGCAGAAATTACGAACCAGAGGCAGTTCCGATGTGTACAAAAAAAAACGAAGCCTTTTAATGAGGGAGATACAATGTATCTTCCATTTACCGAATTTTCGTCTCTGCTAAAACTTTACCTGTCTCTTATAATCTGGACCCAGTCATCAAGGGACATTTATGACCATTTAACAGTACATCCATAATCTGTCACTTGCGCGACCCAAAGACCTCCTCATCTAATTCTCACAAAACACAAAAGGAGTTACCGGATACAACATAGCAATACATATTTATGTGAAATCCTCATAAACCATTCGCCTGTATATTGTGACTAAGCATTAATTAGGTTCTAAAAACGTGGCTTACAGCTAAATCTCTATGTTAATTAACGTCTGATGAAACTTAAATAATAACTTATTTTCTAACAATAAACGTGAAGAATTCTACAATACTTAACTGTTTTTTTTTTAACTATTCTTTTTATTTGTGCATTTTCATTTCTATATTTAAAAGGCATTTGAAACGGTGATTAACATGAATCTAAATAATAATGGTTTGAAATTAAGATCTAATATAAATGATAACAGTCTTTATGAAATAGTAAACATTGATTCAAAGAAATGCATTATTATTTGCGTATCTGTTATTTTATGTGTATGGTTTCAAAGATTTTTATAGAAACTTAAACAGACTGACTGACTGATTATTTAACTGAACTTGGAGTCGTAGTCTGGACCTAGATGTCCTAACTTAATGCAAGATCATCTGCCATCATCGGCCAAGTCTTTTCCCAAACTACGCTGAGGTCAGCTTCCAGTCTAACCGGAAGCAGCTGAGTACCTGTGTTATACATGGAGCGACTGCCTATCTGACCTCCTGAACCCAGTTACCTGGGAAACCCATTACTCCTTAGTAAGACTGGTTTTCAGAATTTCTGAAATCTAACTACTCGTAGCAACTGCCGAAAATGTAGCTACAAATGGCAGCCTACAGAAGCAGCCAACATTTTTTTTATTAATATTTCGGTTTTTAATTCTTCGTCATATTATTGTCCCACTCTTGCGCAATTAATATGTCAGACGTGCCTCAGACTACAGCTTCACCCATCAACTTCAGTAATTTAATTGCAAATGGTTAATTTATTGAATTTTCAATTTTATGAGCGTATAATCACTACCGACATGAAAACTCATAAGCGCTAATGGTTCCCAAAAGGCCTTTACAATAAATAACATTTTAATGCAAATATTATAATTTTACACTTGCATACAATATTATGCAATGCATTTATTTCACATTAGCATGTTCTACAAGCATAGCAACTATTACACTTATTACGATTATCTACTAATGACTGTTCGGGTTTCCGTTGCACAACATTTAAATATTTTCTATATAGATATGTATTTTAAATCGTAAAATTCTCTCAGCCATATGCAAATTAGCCATCCAGTCTATTTTATTGGCGAGCATTATGAGTGCAGTGGTTCATTAAATAAAGTTATGCACTTTACTCTATAATTTGAAGCAAAATAATCGTAATACCTGAACTAATAACAGATTTTACAAGACATAAATGCCTAGGTATAGATAAATTAGATTTTTCATTTTATTGCGAAATTATTTCCTATTGAGTTACGCGTAATTCCTGCCGTGTGTAGATAATAAAAGCATAAAGTTTATAAACTGCAATTTGTAGAAGGAAATGATGCATTTCCTGGGCTGATATGTTAACCACTTAATATTCTATTGAAACTGACAACCGTTCAATGTGATGTACTTAATTGTATGCAGTTTATTTATTTAAATATCATAGTTATAGTCTGGATCTCAATTTGTTGCAAACATCATCATCATCATCTGCCTAGCTACTACCCAAGCTGTGTTGGGATCAGCCTCCAGTCTTAACCGGGTGCAGCTGTGTGCCAGTGTTTTATGTGGAGCGACTGCCGTCCTATACCCTTGGTAAGACAGGTTGTCAGATTTCCTGACTTCTGACTACCTGCAACGACAGCCAAAGATGTGCAAATAACAACCGATGCCCACCAATTTAAAGTGTCTTCCGAAACACGGTGGAACTCGTCATGACAAGATGGTCACCCATCCACGGACCACCGGATTGAGCGAGCCATGCGCATTAAATGACATGTATACATTATAAAAATACATAATCTGATTAATTAAAAAAAGTCCTCTCCATACTCACAAACCTAGAGAATTTCAGTATTTGGAACAAAGGACGCAGCTATACGCGAGAGCGAGATGGCACACGTAATCCACTTATACGTCACGCGCGGGTTGTTCCCATACATTTTTACTGGAGAAAATTCGGGAATACCCTTAATGCATATTAAGCCGGGCTCCAGTTATTCGCTATGAGGTATCGGGATACCTATTGAAATGAAATGAAATTTTACGCAGTGTGGGTTTTTGGAATAACGAAGGTCCCGTACATATTTGTTTGGTAAGAATGTGACCCTTCCCGAGATTGTCCGGCCGGATTATTGTTTCGAGTACTATATTTAGGATACCGCAAAGCGGTTTCGAAAACGGTACGGCATTTATAAAATTTATGCGAAATTTAATAAACGTTTTGTGGTTCGAGACATTTTATAGTTGCGGTTTTGGTTTTAATTATTATTTAATTTTACATTTAAAATACGGTACCTGAGTAGATATACATATAAATATTGCTAAGCGTACAATCTTCGAGTATAATTTTATTAAAAAAAATCTAAAATCGGAGCATCAAGAACATTTTATTTACTATACTAACCACTTTTATTGGTCCTTACATAGGAGTATTCTCGTGTCTGGAAAAGTTGTTATTTATAAGTGAAGTTATTATTTACCTAAAGCGAAACTACTCAAGTATTTGGCAAATCAGAGAAGTGATGAGAATAAGCTAACATCACTTATGTCTTCTTCTTCTTCAACCTTTAGTCACCCAATGCTGAGAGTAGGTCTCTTCCAGTTTTATGTCTTATGGCTATCCAGGGTCTTCCAGCCACTTTAACAAGATCGTCTGTCCACCTTGTTGGTTGTCTCCCTACATTCCTCTTTCCCGCTCGTGGTCTTATGTACACTTATGTAAATACAAATAAATAAAACAGGCCAATTGCGAGTCAAACCAGAGAGCGAAAAGTTCCGTTATGTTTACAGAGGCCAAAAATATTATTTGTTCTATGGTTTCCTAAAATATTTAGTATATTCTGTATATATTTTATTCCGTTGAAATTTTCAACAGTATAATTATCACATTTCCTAAGATACAGCCTGGTGACAGACCGACGGATAGACGGTAAAAGGTGCCTTATCAATAGTAGGGTCCTGATTTACCCTTTGGGTACGGAACCCTAAAAAAGAACGACAATAGTATATAAAAACCGGTTACAAAATATTATTACTGTTTAATTAATTTGGAATCATGTATTTCCAAACACATTTAAGATTTTTATTAAAAATTTATACCTTACCTTACCTTATTTATACCTAAATAGGAGTTATAATGAGGCAATATTGGTATACTATCATTTTGTTTTAGAAACACCACAATCTTAAACAGTCATTTGTCAAAATAAATATCGGTAATTATTGCTGCCTCTTTGGTATAATGAGCGCCATTATTGCATCTAGAAACATCTTACTAATACTTATTAATAGTCATTACTTTAATAATATTCACTGGAGCTCGGTTCTCAGCGATCTCAGGTTAAGACCCCATCTAATCCGTTCGGAAACATAAGCATTAACGTTCACTTTAACGATTTACATTTATAAACGTAAACTTATAAATTAGTATCATTTTAAGTTGGATATATTGCTATCAACTGATATTTAATCGAAGAAACGGTAAATATTGTTAGTTATTATAATATTTTACGTCGTTTATTTTGTATGTAGCCATTTTTATTGTCCCACTGCAGGGCACAGACATTTTCTCACACAAAGAAGGAATGAGTACCAATCACCACGGTTTCTCAATGCTGATTGGCGATTCTCAATACATTTTCTTTTACCTTAATACGGTCAATCGGTGTCCAATATTTTCCTAATATCCGTAAACATAGAAAAAGTTATTAATTAATTAGTACTTGCCTGAATTCAATCGAACCCGCACACTCGTACTTGAGAGGCAGGTGCGTTAACCCCTAGGCTGCTACTGCTTTAACCAAAGCGACTTAAAAATATTTTTAATCGTAATATTTTTAGGTGCTATTTCTAATAATTATTTCCGTGTTTCGGAAGACACATTAATCTATAAATCTCAACTTTCATCAATCAATTGTGACAACCAGTCTCGCCAAGGGGTCTTGGTATAGTGTTACTTGGATGGCAGAGAGTGACAACTAAACAGTCGCTCCATGTAGAACATATGTATCTCGTTAGACTGGAAGCGAGGATCTAACATAGTGAAGAAAGAGTAGATGTTAATGATGAAGTTTAAAGGCTCAAACGTAATATCCTAATTGAAATCGACGACAAAACATAAAACCGATTTACACTTGTGTGCACCCATAAAGACCAAACAGACTGGCACACAAAAAGACCAAACACAGTCATTAAAGTACCAACCAATAACTAGAAACTTATCGTTAAAATTATGACCCTATTAACTACTTTGACCCTCAAGTAGAAATTGAAGAAGATTTTACTTAATTTTATGAGGCCCCTTTATTTATACCTGTTTGTGGAGATTTACATCAAGAATAAGCGAGGTAATTAGACACAAGATGCTAGTTTATAATCAGTTTTAATAACTCACTTCACTATCCCTTAGTGCTACTTAGTTTAATGGCTGACTGGAATATTTCAATTTTTATTACCCTTTTGATGGTCAATCAAAGTCGAGACTTATGACTGAAAGTATGATTTATTATACGACATATGATATTCTTCTTCTTGCTCTGTTTCAATCCAAACTTATTCAAACTCAAACTCAAAATCATTTATTCAAACTTGGCTGTAAAACAGCACTTTTTGACGTCAAATATTACAAAAGACCAAAACGCCCACCCTTCACCACTTCCTATGTGTTATTGCTGGGAAGAAGAAGTGGCGCAACAAACTCCCCAGCAACACATGTCTGTCTGTTGGTCTATATTTGGCATTTCTACGCAATTTTTTCCGTCTTTATAATTGTCAATTGTTTTGGCAATATCTTCTATTCTTCTGTCGGTCGTCATACTATTTATCAATGTATTATTTTATTCTTCTCTGATCTGGCTCTCCTCAGCATTCACACTTAACACACTCATTGTAGCATCCCTTTCACATAATATGCCCATATCATGACAAACCCTGGCTTCTTTCTTTTTTGTTTAGCATAAATACGGACGATTGGAAGACGATTCGGTCGGTATGTCTGGAGTATTGTGAGATGAGCGTGTGAATGTTTCATTATATATATCTATAAACATTTAATTTTAGAGCAAATGTTATTGGCTATAGCCGTTTTTGCTGTTACATTAAATAAATAAAATACATGTGTTAATAAATTAAATTGCGTAAGAATCCTATTACTCCAACTTTGATATGTTGTGCATTTATCTATAAGACCGCCACTTGTGTTATTTTATATTTAAGTATGCATACCTGATTATAATCCTAACTTAGTACTTTGCCTAGTCAAATTTATACTTTTCCTAGTCCAGTAGTTACAATCCATTAGCTCAGCTTTAAAAAAATAATTCACATCGCATCTGCTTAAAAGTAATAGATTCATTGTCTAATCTACGAAGCTTTTACAATAACAGGGTTATTACCCTAAACTGTGAAATTTTCCCAATCAACTTTAAACCATATGCTTCAGCGATAAAGCTAAAAATCTTTTAAGGAAATTTGACAGATTGTAGTAGCTTTATGTGCTGGTGTCTGTACAATTACGTGATTAAGAGGTCTTACTTGTCATTAGGCGGAAATAGTACATGTATTGTTGATTGAGTTATATTCATACATTACGCCTTATAAAGAGTCATCGATACCTATGCAGACTGCATTCATATTGACAAGAGGATAACATATCGGCTGTGAATGCCATAACAGGCTGTTTCCTTACATTGCAAATACACTGTGACAAATAACGGAAACATCGACATTTTCCATATAGATATTAACAAGTATGAGGATGCATTTCAACACCATTACACTAACAAAATATTAGTCAAAATAAAGTGTCCTATAAAAAAATTTATATGTTGGGGTCGGCTTCCAGTCTAACCGGATTCAGCTGAGTACCAGTGTTTTACAAGGAGTGACTGCCTATCTGACCTCCTCAACCCAGTTATCCGTGCAACCCAATACCCCTTGGTTAGACTGGCGTCAGACTTACTGGCTACTGACTACCCGTAACGACTGCCAAGGATGTTCAATGACAGCCGGGACCTACAGTTTAACGTGCCATCCGAAACACAGTCATAGGTGTCCAAGATATACATATGGTTGTACTTAGAAAGTACGTAACGAAAAAAGAGATGATTAAAAAAAACCAATAAACAAATTTGATTACCGCTTATGTATTATCTGGATTCAAGAAAGTATTATAGATATTTGGAGTTTTGGACTTTGAATTACAATAAAAACATAATTATGTATACGTAGAGTTCTATATGGTCTTACCTAATATTGTTGATTGATACTCCATGGTGTAAATACGTCTATAAAGATGACGTCATGTCATTGAACATGACAAGTGACGATCGTTCACATAATCTTGACAGTGAACTCTCGAGGTGGTCTCTTCAATGTTTTTATGTATCCAATACAACGCAGTATACAGTTGTAAACATCAACTCAAAACAGCTCTGACCTTCAGACGCTCACCCTCACAACACAATATAACCACATTACTGCACAACAGGTTGTTCATCACCAACCAAAACAATCACCAAGAAGGACCACAACACAAAACTTTAATAAATCAATTAAAAATATTATTGAAAAATTGGTTTAAAAAGATTTGAAATCAGGCAGTGTGTTCAGCGCGGCACCCCGACTTGCACTGGTGAGCTAAATGAGAAAGGTTTCCCTATTTCTTCCCATTCGAGAGAGAATATAAAACTCTTTTTCGCCTTTTTTTTTACTTCCAACTTCGTCTTAATATGCCACCCGCTCGGACCTTGGGGTAATGCCTTAAGAAACGTATAGAGGGGACTGGAGCAAGAAATATAAATTTAGATCCTATGGTCCGAGTTTTCGCATCCACAATCTCTGTTTTGGTTAAAAAAAAATTGTTGATCTAATAACATACATAAAAAGTCGTGGTGGGCTAGCGGTTAAAGCACCAGCCGAGTGTGAGGGTTTCGGGTTCGATTCCAGGTCAGGCAAGTACCAAATGTAACTTTTCTAAACTATAAGTACTTTCTAAGTTTATCTTGGACGCCAATGACTTATTAAAGGTGAAGGAAAACATCTCGAAGAAAACTGAACTATAAAGTCTGAAATCACCAACCAGCAAGCGTGGTGGTTAACGGTCAATCCTTCTCCGTGGGAGAGGAAGGCCTGTGCCGAGTAGTAGAATGATAAAAAGGCTGATGATGATGATGAATAACATACATAATGTAAATTAAAAAGGTCCAAAGATCAGTCGTTATACAGGAGTCGTTATAATTACTAGGGATTTGGAATGAGAACCGGTTGTGTTGGTCTTGTGCACCAATTAATACGGCTATTATCTTTTATGACATTTTTATGATGATTTTATGGCCTCATTGGCCTCGTGACGGCATGCATCGCTTCGGAATCGAGTGGCTTCTAAAGGGTATATGATTTGTATGTTAGTTTAGTTTCCTTTCGAGAAACTCCATTTAGTCAATGTTTAAAAAAACTATGTCAGAAAAATAATATTGTCATCATATGCAGAAAAAGATGAAAGAAGTTGTGGTGGCCTAGTACTTAAAGGACCAACCTCTCAAGTATGAGTGTGCGGGTTCGATTCCAGGTCAGGCAAGTAACAATGCAATTTTTCTAAGTTGTATGTCCTTTCTAAGTATATCTTAGTCATCAATGACTAATTAAAGGTGAAGGAAAACATCTCGAAGAAACCTGGACTATAAAGTCTCAACCCCCATTGAGCAAGCGTGTTGTTTAACGCTCAATCCTTCTCAGTGTGAAAGGAGGCCTGTGCCTAGCAGTGGGACAATAAAAAGGCTGATGATGATGATGATGACGATGTGCAGAAAAAGTCGTACATATTATAAGCTTGATAACAAAAATAAGGGAAAGCGATTGTCCAGCTTACAAGGATCAAAACAGCGTAGGTACTTCATATAAAGTACATATTATTTACATATCACATATTCTAAACCAGCTATTTATCTAAAACCCTTAATCTCAATAGTGTTTACGTTCCTTTATTTGCATTTATTTTGAACAGACAGCACATCGAGCTACCGAAACTGTCAAATTCTCCCATCAACTTTGGACCATAATGCTTTAGCGATAAAGTTGAAAATCTATTAAGGAAATTTGACAGATTGTAGTAGGTTAACGTGCTGGCGTTTGTACATATCGTAAATCTGTTGACAACACCAGCTGTATTGCTGCTTATCGGTAAAGATATTTAACATAAACGGGAGATTATAGTCGAGTATTTAAAGTCCATATGACCTAAGACCTCAGGTATGTCTATCTGATGTCTGAATGTTTAAACAGTAGGCAGCACAACAATATACCGTTACATCAATCTGTTGAGGTAACTGTCAGATTGTTAAACAGATATGATAATGTACCTACTGCTGTTTATAAGCTGTGTGACGAAAGTTGGGTTTTCAAAAAAAAATAGTTGGCAATAAAGAAAATATGTAGACTTTTTCGAGCTTACATTATTTTACAAATCCGGCCAATACCGTCTAAAGTATTTTTTATATTATCTATATTAACACTATAAAGCTGAACTGTTTGTTTCTTTTCTTTAACGCGCTAATCTCGAAAACTACTGGACTGATTTGAAAAATTCTTTCGGGGTTAAATAGCATTTATAGACAAATTCTATAGACTTTACCTACAGACGCGTGGCGTAATTTCCCCGGGACACGTATAAAACTACTGGACTGATTTGAAAAAATATTTCAGGGTTAAATAGCCCATTCATCGTGGAAGCCTGTAGACTTTCTATCCGGGCGTAGTTTCCCCGGGACACGGATAAAAACTGCTTGCGCAAACTAGATTTTAACAAAATTCAATTTGAGAAAAACATTTTCAGTTTATCTCTACACGATCCTTTGATGCGCAGTCGCACCAGTCAGGTCTAATTCTTCCTAGGTCTACGTGAAAGGGGCGGTTGTGTTAATCGCGGCGCCACCCCCGGTCTTCGTTAGTCTAGAATTAATTCGTTGATAAGACGCCGCGCCTCCCAGCGATGTTGTCTTGAGATCACAGGGTTGCTACAGCGTGGAAAACTTGTGGAAAATTATAAAAATTGGAATATGTATTTGTTTTCGAATGTGGTGTATTTTGCGTAATTCTCGAAGCGTTTTAGGATTTCTAATGATTTATGAACACCGTTTGTGATCATACCGAGTATTATCTATAAGCGATCCTCGAAATTGTTTGTTGAAATTGAATTTAATTTAGATATTCCATATATGTATGCCTGTCAAATACTTGTGTGCGTGTTCGATTTTAGACAATACTAGTGCAACTTTTATATATGATATGTGCATTTTAAGTATACATATATTGGACACCTATGACTGAGTAAAGGTAAAGGAAAACATCTCGAGGAACCTGGACTTTTAAAAGTCTGAAATTGCCTATCCGCCTTGAGCAAGTGTGGTGATTTAACCTTTAATTCTTCTCTGTATGAGAAGAGGCCTCTGCCTAGCAGTGGGATAGATATATTTCTAGATCACTCGTTTTTGGTTGCTCGAGCATGCATTCAAAGTTTAAAATTATATAGATAATTGTTAGGTAATTAGGCTTAAATTCTTTTGATAAATATTGCCAGTTAATTTTAACTGCCTTCGTACCTTGTAATAGTGAAGCCTTAGAGTACTTTTAAACCAGAATTGACCTGAACAGTAAATAATTACTAACAGCGAGACGAAACCCAAAAAATCTAGAGCCTTCTTCACAAAAGGATTCTTTTATTTCATTCACCAATTTTCCGAACGTGGCCATCCCTGAAATCCGAGAGCAAATTAAAAAGACGACCACAAGATCGCCTCAGGGGGGACAAGGGGGAAATTACACCCCCAAGCCTACGTTGACCCTCTTTAATGAACATTGCACCGCATGCTGTCTCTCTTCCTCTTTCAGCATTTTCCGCAGACTCCTTTTTCTGTCTCGTTCTAACGGTAGAGATTTCACTGTGACATCAATTGTCTGCGTTGCATTTTATACGAAAACATTTGGCCGGCGGGAGATTTTCTTTAAATATTTGAATAGGATACGTTTTAATACAAAATTTTATTTGAAATATTTGTTTGTAGATAAAAGCCATAGATCGTAATAATTTAGTAGGTAATCCTTTGAATGATTTTATTTCAGCAAAGTTGTAATTGTAATTGAGTCGTCCATGTCTCTAGTTGGGGCTTCGAAATAGTGCTTATCATGCTTCCAATATTATTTCCATTCATCGTTGTCTATAAATACTCATTATAATTACAGCTCAAGCTCAAAATTGCCAATACATTTTGTATTGATAAATAATTTTATAGCAAATATTTTCTATATAATATTTATTACAAACCCGCCCTCAACCTTCGAATACACACAGCAAGCAAATGAATCAATTTAAAAAGTTCAAAGGCCCATTTATCTTCCGCGAAGAAATATCTGCGAACATAAGGACCAAAATGATATATGGGTCAAAACAGTGTACATGGTGCTTATTAGTGATATAAATGTGCAAAGTCAACACGCCAGAGACAGCTGTGAAAGGACCAAAGGCTTCCATAAATATAACTAGGTGATAGGACATGGGAGGTGAATTTATTGGTCCTGAGTACGTGTTCATTTGGTCATACAACGATTATTTATGGATCACTTAGGTTTCGCTAAGGGCTACTGCGTTTAAAAATATAGTAAATATTCAAGTGGTTATCTAATCTTTAAGTAATTTAAGACAAGCTGTTCCAATTTAAAACCATAAGATGACATGCCTGGAGCTGTATTTTGTGTAGGTATTTATCGATAATGGGTTGTGCTTGGACCATGAAATTTCAATTCATAAATATACCTTATGAAATAGAAAAGCCCGTGGGGAATAAAGTGATTAAGCTTCTTAGTTCCAAATATGTAAAATTCTATTTGTTGATAAAGATCGATGAATGCATGTAGTCGTGGTGGTCTAGTGGTTAAAGAGCCGAACTCTTAAGTGTGAGTGCAACTTTTCTAAGTTTGTATGTACTTTCTAAGTATATCTTGGACACCAATGACTGTATTTCGGGTGGCACGTTAAACTGTAGGTCCCGGCTGTCATTGAACATCCTTGGCTGACGCCAGTCTAACCAAGGGGTATGGGGTTGCCCGGGTAACTGGGTTGCGGAGGTCAGATAGGCAGTCGCTCCTTGTGAAACACTGGTACTCAGCTGAATCCGGTTAGACTGGAAGCCGACCCTAACATAGTTGGGAAAAGGCTAGGGAGATGATAAAAGATCGATGAATGCATTTTTTAATAAATACAGAATCTCCTTTTTGTAAACACAAAAGTGACAAAAATATCTTCACGCACGTACTAATAGCACTTCGTGTTTATTTCCATCACAAAATTAACGATCACATGTTATTTCCAAGTTATTTAACGTCATAAAGGTTGCAACTAAAGCCGACTTACTAAAAAGAGGTTATCATGTAATATTTAACACCCCATGTAGCTAATAAGCTCGAAAACCGACACTCATTTATTTCAAAAGTGAAAAATTCTTTTTTTGTTCCACTAATTAGGACCCGTATCGAAGGCTTTTAATCTTGTTGTTTTTAGTTCGTGTAGACGTTGAAATTACTTTGTTCTGAAAGTGTTTTATTGATATTGTTTTAGTTTATTGTACTTTTCCTTGCCAGCTGCTCGTTTGTTTTGTTCAATGTAAATAGTCAACAACCCAATAGTCAATTAGTTTTAGTGTCGCTCTATACTTTCTTAGTTGATATTGGTGCTAAAATTAAACTTGGAAACCCATGCCGCGCGGGTCGATCGATCATGAAGTTAAGCAAAGCTTTGCGCAGTCGGACCGTGGATGGGTGTTTCGATAGACACGCTAAATTGTTGGGACCCAGCCGTCATTTGTATATCTTTGGCAGTTGTTACACGTAGTCAGAAAATCTTACTAAGGAGGATCAGGTTGCCCAGGTAACTGGATTGAGGATGTCAGACAGGCATTCACTCCACGTAAAACACTGATACTCAGCTACATCCGGATAAGACTGGAAGCCGACCCCAACATAGCTTGGGAAAAGGCCAAGCATATGATGATGATATTAATTAAACACAAATACTGGGAAACTACTGAAAATTCCTTTTAGATATACTGACACGTCTGCACTAAACGTTATACTCATTAAATTACACTTAATCGGTAAGGGTTATCGCTAACCTTTCTAATAGCTTAGTTTAGCAGATAAAATTAGCATAACTTCTATAATTGGTATGACCACTCCTAGTTAGGTTACCTACAACCTTAAACTATTCCCACGCCTCTAAGATGGAATCAATTTCATTTTATACCTATTGCTTTAAGTTGGTCAATAAAGCATAATATGCTTTCAAAGGGTGTGGTTCTAGGTGTGAGGTTATCAAGGCATTTCAATATTTAAATTAAATCGCTTGATAGCGTGTGAAAATTTTGTATATAAATGTCTTCAAGTAAAAAACAAAAAAATATATACAAGAAATAATTTGACCCATTTACCGAACAAATAATATATGTTGTTCAGATCACATTTTTTTCTACTTCAGTTCAGAAATCAGATTTCTTAGATGCATAGAACTCATAGCCAACTAGACTAGCAAAGATAAAAGATTAAAAGTCATATATTCAAAGTATACTGAAAATCAGCAGTTTTGAAAGGCCAATTCTACAAAAGACAGCACTAAAAACGCCCGCCCTTCACCACTTCTTATGTGTTACCGCTAGGAAGAAGAAATTGTGGAACAAACTCCATAGCAACAATAACAACAAAGCCAGCAACAACTACATATACATTGTATAAGGTGTAACAAAACTAGTGCACACTATTATAGGTCATTTAATACACGCTAAGGATCACGTTTATCACAATCAAAAGTTATGAAAATAATAACATCTTTTACTAAATTTATCATTTCAGCCGCCAAATTGTAGTAATAACGCCGGTCTCTATGAAGGCGCTCGGTCGTTAACCCTTTGGCCATTCAAGTTTTCTTGTGATAAACATGATCCTTAGCATGTACTAAATGACCTGTAAAAATAGTGTGCACTAGTAGTATGATAACACCTTATATAAATTAAACATGGCGACACTTTTCTCCAAATGCCTTTTAAACATTTCAATAGCAGTATCATTATTAAGTCCTATGTAATGAGTACAATAACACCGTTCCAATTAACACAAGCTACGAGTAGTACCACTTAATGAAGCCAGACAATAACCCGATTGTCTTAACAGAGTGACGTCTAAAAACAGCTGATGGGCTAATTATTTTCAATAAATAACGCATCACTGAGTTAATTTAAGCCGACGTATAATACTAGATGCGTATCACTACATAGTATAAAACAAAGTCGCTTTCTTTGTCCCTATGTCCCTTTGTATGCTTAAATCTTTGAAACTACGCAACGGATTTTGATGCGACTTATTTTAATAGATAGTGTGATTCAAGAGGAAGGTTTATATGTATAATAACATAGTGTTATCCTCCATTAAATAGTGGAGAAGTACTGTTATTTTTGAGTTTGAGTTTTTCTGTAGTGTATTTAGTATCAGCATTGCACCCGTGCGAAGCCGGGGCGGGTCGCTAGTCTACGTATATTTGAAAGTGGTATGACTATTAACCTTATCAATGATCGGATGTGCGCAGAAGCATAAAGGATTAATTCAATTCGTAATTTTAATCAATTGAAAGGTTGACGCAACTTGAACGTGCGTCGTGTAGTATAAAGTATTATTTATTATAAATAATTTATAATGTTTTGTGAAGGGTTTATTATGCATATATTTTATGAAGTATTAATTGGTTGCTCATTAATAGAAAGGTGAAGTGAGATCAAAGTTAACGACCCCGGATTGTCGCAATGGTAACGCTGGACTGTCGAGCTGAGGGTCCCGGGTTCAGTTCTCGGTACAGTCGACATTTGTGTGATGAGCATCCTTGTTGGCTGTGGCCTGGGTGTTATAATATGTAGTTTATCAGTTGTGTTAGTACCCATAACACAAGCTAATCAACAGCTTACCTTGGGGCTAACCAACCGTGTGAGAAAAGGTGTCCCGATATATTATTAAATGGCATTTAATATTATCCAAATCTATTAAGAATGGGCTTTCAAGATCGGTCCTTCTGTCCGGATTATATTAAACCCTTCGAGAGTTTAAAAGTTGGTCCTTCGATCCGTGCTCTTGATTTGAAAAATAAATATCATCCTACCTTAAGCGATTAATTGAATTGTTGCTAACATTTGCAGTAATTACAGTGCATGACCGACATGAGCAGTGTTTATTTGAGTGCTTGTAATTACTAGGTACCTAGATAAAGCCCCTCCCATACACTTCACGAGCGGCTACATGAATATTGTGTTTTGATGTTTATGTTAATGAAAAGATAGCAGTGTGTCTCGTAAATATTGATGGCCAATGCCTATTTATTTTAGATTCCATTCTATAGGAATTTTCTAGAGTTATAAATGCATGTACGCTACCTCTATTTCTCCCGACGTTTCGGCCGAATTACACCGACTGTGGTTACGGGTGGACTATAATTTTTCATCGCGAGTGAGACTCGTGTGTTGTGTATAATATGTACAAGTCTCGAAAGTCTAAAAACATTAATTTCTAGAGTCTCTTGAAATGAGAAAAGCGTAAATAGCAAAAGCCGAACGGGTCGATCGATCATAAGGTTAAGCAACGCTTGTAGCGGTTTCTCCAGTAGATGGGTGATGGTTATCCGTTCATAGACATGAACAGCTATAAAAATGATGAAAATATTTTTTTTCATGTAGGAATTGATGTTCTGTTATGTGTATATTTTATACAGTATAAAATTGCTAGAATTCAAATACAGCAACTTACCTCAATCTGTCAAATTTCTTTAATAGATTTTCAGTCTTATCACAATAGCAGAAGGTTAATATTCGATTGGGAAAAATTGCCTTTCGTGAAGGTTGACCTGCTGTCTGTACTTGAAAATAAAATAGGCTGCTATAAACATGGAACCAGTACAAATGAGAACTTAAAACACTAAAATATTGAATGGTGACAACTAACATCCTTTAAGAGGCCTACATCCAATGACAATTTCATGTTTTTTTTTCTCATCGTAAAAGACGTAATGTGCGGGTGAAATCGCACCTTGAAAGTAATCAAATTTTTAGTGTGGCAACATTGTAAGCTATTATTAAAAGTGTGGCCCGATCGAGATGTTCTCATGATGTGCAGACCTCCCTGGAGCGGACACGAAGGAAGACAGGGATGGATTCTACTGTTAAAATGCTTTTTTTTATTCATGTATTATTTTTTTATGTATTAAAGTTTTGAACATAAATCATTAGTACTTTACTTAATTAATGACAGTTTTAAACAAAAAAAAACTTAGTATAGATTAAGCTACCAACTTTTGTGTGGTTCTTCGATACATTAGCCAAGAAGGTTTGATACTTCCTTCTATTTAGGTATACATAGGACAGAAAATCCTCCAACTTTTCATAATACTTAGAGCCAGTTTCACCGGTTACGGACAGCCACTATCTACCAGATAAATTCAAAAATGGAACAGAATTTGTATGAGATTATCTCCTAGATAAACTATCTGGAACTTATCCGTAACCGGTGAAACTGTCCCTTATAATTATAATCACGCCAATCACAAATCACAATCATTTCTTGTGTATATCGTATAGCAAAATCTTTCGTCGTCCTAAAACTGGCATATTTTTATTGTGATACGTGATATTTGCATAATTTTTTTTTTAGTGCAATTTAGAAAATATTTTTATGCCACATATTTAGATACAAACTATTATTAAATATTCACATAACAAAAAAAAAAATAATTTTTAAATAGCATCAATAAATTCCTCCGCCTCGCTAATTATTTATGTAACAATTACATCAAAACAATAAACGCAGTTTCTTATATTTAATTATTGCCACAATTCATTATGCATCGTAAAGATTCATGTAGGCGGTCGCGTGACAAAACAATAAATGATACGCAATGTTTTTCATTCCATATCAACATGGTAATGCACTTCATATGCTTAGCATAAATCATAATAACTAACAATGACATGCAGTTTCACTTACAACTGTCAATCACACAATCTTTTTTTGCAGAAGAAAATTCATCTGCCTAGCCTTTTCCCAAACCATGTTGGGGCCGGCTTGTAGTCTAATGACCGAAATTAATAATCTAACTATCCGTTGGTTTGCTAGAGAAAGGAATTTGACACAAATTATATGGGGCTAATGTTAAAATTCTGTCTCTAGTAAGCAAAACAACGGATAGATAGGTTATTAATTTCGGCCGTAAATCGGATGCAGCTGAGTACCAGAGCGACTGCCTATCTGCCCTCCTCAACCCATTTACCTGGATAACCCGGTACCCTTTGATAAGACTAGTTGTCAGACTTTCTGGCTTCTAACCGTTACGATTGCCAAAGATGTACAAATGACAGCCGGAACCCACCAATTAACGTCCCTTCGAAACACAGAGGAACTCGTCATGACAAGATGGTCACCTATCCACGGACCGACCGCGCCAAGCGTTGCTTAACCTTATGATCGATCGATCCGTGCGTCTTTTTTTTAGCCACGAGCTCCTTGTTGTTTTTGTATAAGAAAATTGTTTAGCAAAAATATTGGACGAGACGAACAATAAAATTGTTAAAATTACTTAAAACTCCTCTCCTCATTATTTTAAGAAATAATTGATTTTTAAATACGAAGAAGTAAATAAATATGTAAATGATATGCCGTATGTTTATTAAGGTACTATTTAACATGCAATCCGGCCCTGTCCGATGGTTATCGAGAAAAAAATCATAAGCGAACAGAAAATAATTTTCGAAGGTATTACAATAATTTATAGCTTCATTCCGATCGATTGCTCGCTCCTTGTAAATATTACATTTTTATGTTAAAATCTTTATGTAATTAACTCACGTAGTTTATCAATAAACTTAGCCTGGAGTTAATTTACTGCGGAATAATTGACTGCTGTAATTTTAGCTTGGAACTGATATCAGGCACGTTGCACACATTAATTTCTTTTTTAATAGACATCTTTATTCAAAATTATGTAGGTAATAAAAAGTATGAGTATAGAACCTAACCTTTTGTGGTTGTCGGGTAGAAATGCACTAATTGAATACTAGCTTTGTAAATGCAGCAAAACTGTATCAAAATCGATGCTAAACAGAAATCGATTCATATGGCGAAGAATCATTTGCCTCAAATGATAGAGAACGTCATCGAGAAATCGTGATTTGCACTCTCTAACCCTATTCACACCGCAGGAAACAGTTACATAAAAAAAATAATCAATATTTAATTTACAATTCGCTGGCGTTCGCTCGATTCGATCACGAGCCGTTCACTTCCCCATTCATCTTTCAACTGTTCCACACTTATTATAAGACGAAATCGATTCAGCGCAAACGAGATCTCGATTCTCGATTCCCGTTCCCATAAATCTTTTTTGCAGACGCTTCGGGCGCGCCGTAACCGATTAGTAGGTGCGCCACGGTTATCTGACGCGAGAAACAATTTCCAATGCATTATATAAATTATGACTTCATCGTTGAAACGTAGGTCACGACTCGTGAGGGTGAAACCACAGTGAGTTGGTGGCAAATAGTAGGCGTTTTGTGGCCTGCAATTTGGAATACGTGTCGTTGTGTTTTTGGTACTGATTTACGAGTAAGAATAGCTTTTGTGTCGTCAATATTCAATATTCGATTTATGACATAGTATAAAATTATTAAGTACTGAAATTATTAAAACGATAACGAAAAAGTTCATCCAATATGTGAAAGTAGACCAATAAACTTTCTTCATCACCAATCTTAAAATGAAATTGAAGTAGCTATTCAAAGGTTATATAAACAAAAAAGAATAACCAGTACCATAAAATACCACACACGTTGAAAAAAAGAGCAGCAATAAAAGAAAGACTAAAGATTCTAAATTCGAACATTCTCACGATCGCGTTCAGCCATATTCGGCCGTTGAAAAATGATGGCGTCATTTCCGGTTCCACCAGACGGCGCTGGTGACATTATTTTTGATGGCTGTGACAATTCATCTGCAGGCTTAGCATGGCAACCGTAGAAACAAGTCTTGTTTACCGGAGATTGGATATAATGACAGAAAAGTGACAGATTGACGTAAGATTTCTTTTGACATTTTTTTAAGTAATTTTTCTTTTCTTCTATAGACATAAGGCTACAAGTGAATTTATGCGAGTTGACAGGTCGCGCCGTGCTCGGGCAGAAGACATGTTGACATTGACAGAAAGAGCTTTGTCTTTTCTTGACAGAATAGATATAAAATCGCCATGCTAAGCCTGCTGTAGTATTTCTTCATAAGCTATATTTGTTATCTGTTATAGTAAAAATCTGAAAAATCGAAAACCTATGGGTACATACAGTTGAAAGAGTATAAAGCTAGTTAAACACTTTCAAGTATTCAATTTTGATTATCGTGAGAAAAAATACTAATTTTGGTTTAAAAAAAAAACTTAAACTACTTTCTAAAATTAATTAAAATACACATCAGCAGGCTTAGCATGGCGATTTTATATCTATTCTGTCAAGAAAAGACAAAGCTCCTTCTATCAATGTCAACTTGTTTTCTGCCCGAGCAGGGCGCGACCTGTCAACTCGCATATAATCACTTGTATCGTTATGTCAATCGAAGAAAAGAAAAACTTCAAAAAATGACAAAATAAATCTTACGTCAATGTGTCACTTTTCTGTCATTATATACAATCTCCGGTATACAAAATCTGTTTCTACGGTTGCCATGCTAAGCCTGCTGGCATCGAAGTATTCCTCTGCGTCACTGTCATCTGGAAACGTGCCCAGAAGACTGGCTGCATTGCCACCTTTACCTTGGAAGTGGCGGTAGGCTTGTTTTCACCCGGGTTACGTTTGTAGTTCCCTCGGGACGCAGACAAAGCCCCAAGCGCAAAACTAGTAAGCTATAATTAATAATATTACAGTGGATTACACAAAGATTGTTCACGAGATAAGCATTTCCTTTTCAACGGTTATCGAGCCTAATCTCAAATTAGCGTATTTTCCTTGGCATAACTTAGGTCGGCTTCCTGTACACTCTTAGTTATACGAGTGTTCTATTTCTCTATCTGATTAAAAAACAAATAAATTGATTGATTTATCTTTTGTTTAGATATTCTCACTGACGTCAAAGTTCATTTTAGTACAGACGCCAGCACATTAAGGTATCAACTGACAAATTTTCAAATTCCCAATCAACTTTGAACCTTACGCTTGAGCGATAAAGTTGAAAACCTATTAAGGTTTGACAGCTTGATGTGTTGGCGTCAGTACGTAAAAATTAAGAGGGTCTTTAAAATAATGTATTGTTAAAACCATTAAATATCCCAATGAAATTTTATTGTACACTTATTTCTATTAATTAAAATATTTTAAAGCAAACAACAGAGCGTTTAATTAAAACCGTTATCATAAGTTACGAACAACTATTTTAACTAACCAACATATTTTTTACAGATATAAAATTTAATGATGGTGAAAGTACTCGTACCGCCAAATGACCACTCAGATTAAACATTGATTAGTCTGATGTAATTACACAAATTGGTGAATTCCAACTACATAAGTGGTACGGTACAACACAGGATCATAAAAATAAGCACAGGGAGGTATTCAACCAGCCCCGCATTCCGACAATAAAAATTAATCATTTCATTTAAAAAACGCAATAATATTTCTTTGACGTTTCATACACTAGCCGTGCTACTTTTATTGGTGTACACATGTACGCTCTGATACGCAATTAGCAGCTCTCACACCTTTTCTGCTGAGTTTGTTGGACGTCATTCAATTTTATCGTGTAATTAGAGTCCATAAAATCAGTAGATGTCGGCGTCAGACGCAAGTGAAGGCGATGCACCGGCATTTTTAGGATAGCGACCGACATTCCTTGCACAGGGCTGGACTCAATTTGCTCTCATAATGGACTACGGTTACGCTTAATAAATCTTAGTAAATACGCACAGTTTGCAGCGATGTTTTGTATATTCGTTCGGTTAGTAACATGTCGTTGCATTGTTACATTCTACAAGCTATTTATTTCGCAGCGTGAACTACATTTTACTTAACCAGAGTGCGACCACATCAATGAAACTAGAACCACAGGCACGCAGGGCATGCAATTAGATGCAACAATGTCGATGTTGTGAGTACAAAGCCCTCAGTTCATTGTCATTACGCTTCTGTGCACTAAGATAAAACGGGAAAGTATAAATAGAATTACCTATTTCTGGGTGTAAAAACTGCATGAATAAAAGTATAATTGAGCAGTCGCCACGGGAGATTGCGCCATACTGCGCAGCCTTGGTCCAGCCCTGGCCGCTCTAGGATGCCGGGCGCACCATCCACGATATTTAAGCGAGTTTAAAACTAAGATTAAAGTTGTCGCCGCTATAGTTTTTGCGCTATTAACAAGCGTACTCATAAAGCAGTTTTTCTCTGTCGACTCTTTAAAATAACAAGCATAACCTTTACGAAACCCGGCCATAAATAACAAATAGAAATCGCCGTGGAGATATTTCATGGTTTTGCGTGGGATATTTATTATTACGGTTAGTATTTTTTTATTAATTAACGTGTGTGTCCGTTAGTATGTAGTTAGATTATCGGGCCCACCTCTTCCCATATCTCGTCATGAATTATACATGATAGGTATCTAATTTACATCGCATCAAAAACACTTCGTGGTTCTAAATCGTCGATTTGGCCAAGGCAGCGATATAAACTGTAATTTTCCGGTTTAAGCGATATATTATCATAGCCTGGTGATTTAGTTCGGAAGAGTAAGAGGCTCGATTGAAACTGTTTTAATAAATTGTAATGAGAATGTACGCAGATTACATTCTGAGCTATAATATAGCCGATAGTCGATTCTATTCAATTTAAATTCAGTGTAATAGTTAACATTACGAGCGGGTTAAACATCGTTTAGTGTTTGTTGCGCATAAATGTTGCAGAAAAAGCAATGATATCCCAGCACTAAGCCAGACTATTATTTAATTAATCCAGGTGAATATTTATAAGTAAAATCTCCACCAATCCAGTATGGATATTGTTGCCATAGCAATCAAATCTATTTACATTTTATGGTACCACGCAAAATCTCAGATACTATAAAATTAAATTAATTTAATTAAAGATAACGAACTGTGAATAAGCCGGCGCTAAAACTAATAATAACAAAGGCTTCAACGTTACGACTCGCAAATTATACAAACTGTAATCAACGTGAACTATTGATATTTGAAACAATAAGTTATCGACTTTCAACGCACCCGCGCACCAAGATAGGGTTGCCAAATGTATTATTGTTTTTTTTTTTTGTCACTGTAATTTATAATTTTCTGATTAAATCTACCCTCTGTCATCATAATTCTACGCAAGAATAACGGCTAGTTTCACCGGTTACGGATAGGTAACGGATAGGTTCCAGATAGTTTATCTGGCAGATAATTTCAAATTCTGTTCCATGTTAGATAGTGGCTATCCGTAACCGGTGAGACTGGCTCTAAGTTTTATGTACTTACTTTAAATGCCTATTAACATCTAGAGGTCTCCAAAATGATAGCCAGGACGTTGATCCTGGCTACCTGACCGTTAATACTTTAACAATGTGTCCACTAAACCAGTCCTACCCTAAGAATACTGTTCCTATTAGTACTAACCCTATATCTAATAGTACTGATTATTTGTACAGGTCACTGTTTAATTGTCATAAATTACTAAACGGCTGTGCCACTCGTGCGCACGCGCAATAACATTGAGCATCTTGATAGTGAAGCGACCTGGCTTCGCTTGCGATAGACACGGATTATGTAGGAGAAAGACTAATACTAGAATATAATCGTCTCTTAAATGGAGAAAGGTGCTTAAATCTTAGGCTGGTTTCGATCAAGCGTGACTTGTGGCGATTTATGGACTAATACTGTAATGTTAGCAACGATTGGCGCGATCCGTGGAAGGGTCAGCATCTTGACATGACGAGTTCGCCAATGTTTTGGAAGGCACGTTAAATTAGAGAGTACCTGCTGCCTATGTAAACGAAAACAAAGTCTGACAACTAGTCCTGCCAGGGTTGTATTATGTGTATGTATCGGGCTGAGCAAGTAACTGGGTTCCCAACATAGCTTGGGAAACAGCTAGGCAGTTTAGATCATTTTTTTGATAAACAAAATCTGTATTGACTGATTTGTATAAAATGTTTCAGCGTTACATAGTCCTTTTATCGTGTAAGGCTACTTTTTATCCAGGGGCACAGAGTAGTTTCCACGGGACGCAGCTGAAACTGCTGGAGGAAGGTAAAGATGCCAACACATCAAGCTACCTGTCAAATTTTCCCAATCATCTTTGAACCATATACTTCAGCGATAAAGACGAAAATCGATTGAAAGATTTTATAAGCTTGTTGTGCTGGCATCTGTTCTTACAATAATAATAGATTATCCGATATATTGCCACATTTGCATTGTCCATGAAGTGTTCAATAAATTCTCATTTAATTAAGATGAACTCATCTCCAATGTCGTATGTAAAGTAAATCAATTGATTTAATCATCTAGTATTGATAACTCTGAACATATGGTGCGTGGGTTAACTTACATCAGTACTGGCTGTTGCCGCGGGTTCGCCTGCTTCCATAGGGAAATAATAGAGAATCTTCGTCTTCAATCATTATTTATATATCCGTTTATTACGTAAAAGCGTAAACTAACATATGTACATACAGACAAACAAACTTACTTTCGCTTCCATAATTAGGAAATATTAGTAACAGTAGGTACTGAGTAGTTGTATTAGTGCAGGTACATACCTAAATCTACGCTAATATTATAAAGCTGAGGAGTGTATTTGTTTGAACGCGACTATCTCAGGAATTACTAGACCGATTTGAATAATTCTTTCACTTTTATATAGGCCATTTTATCGAGACATGCTAGGAGTATTTTTGGTTTGCGCGAATTAGTTTATATGTCAAAAAACTGTCTTATTGTTTTGGTATTTATGACAAACAGACATACAGATGTGATGAAGGGCTTTGTTTTATAGTAATAAGTGCTAGTGATTAAGTAGGATCTATCATCAATTCCATTATATGTAGGTGCTTATATCATCAATGTGATCATGGTATCTCGATGATGATTGCTATCATTATCATTAAGAGCTTTATGACGTAGGGGAGTGACGTCATTTAATTATTTAACATATTATATATATAGTGGAATAAATATTGAAAATACATTTTGTATTATTATTTTTTTGACTGACAGACGCCAGCACAACAAACTACCCGAAACTTTAAAATTCTCCCAATCAACTTTGAATATCCATATCAAAAATACAGCGATAAAGTGGATAATCCATTGAGGAAATTCGACAGATTGGTGTAACTTGATGTGCTAGCTTATATGTACTTAATTTCATAATTTTTGTGGCGATTTTTTTTATTCCGTATACATATATATAAATACTGTTAGTGTCTTTCGTTTGCTTATTTAACTTAAAACTGACTCCAATTGAAGTAACGATTTTTTTTTGTAGATGCATATTTTGGTGTCCAATAAATAGTTGCATTTTGTTAAAGTTTCTCATTTCCATGACTCCATTAAAAAATAAAAAGCTTTTATTTTTAGCCCTGAGGTCATTAATCTATCCAAGCTGGTACCTTCAAAATTGACGTTGACATTCACCATATAAATATTTCATCTGAAACCACCACGGAGTTTCAATTGAGCAATTTAATAATTTAAAAATCGTAACAGCCGTAGGTACAGGCAGGTGCACTTTATAATGAGCTACGAAAATTGTTTCCGATATTTCATTTGGCTCGAAACTTGATGGATGGTCTGCGAAATGAGGTGTTACAACCTACATGCAGTCGCGTGAAAATGCGCGGTTTTATTTCAAATATGTTCTTTTATTCCTTTTTCAAATCCCCCTCTATCTTTTGTTTCTTACGAACTATTTAGTTTGGCATTCCTTTTTCAAAAGAACTTCGGTATTCAACAATTCCAGATTGTTTATGGAACAGGTGTGGGGGAACACATAAAATTTGTTGTGAATGTGTTAATGAGTGGAGATTTATTGCAGTAATCCGCTGCAGTTGTGAGAAAGTTTGTATAATTTATTGCTTATTGGTGGTCGTTAGGTTTATCGGTGGCTACGTGCTAAATTACTGGATCTCGTGTTAAAGACAACTTAGAAGTCGGTGGTAGGCCCGGTAGGAACATCTGACGGTCGTCGACGGGTTCGTTAATGTTCCTTCATTTCAAGAATGCTCCCTTTAACAGTTTAGAGAAAAAAATCTTGGATCTTTTACAAATTCAATACTATCATTTTATTCAGAGCTAGTGCAAATTCTCTCTATAAACCTTAATTGCTCCCCAGCTACTGATTATTTTAAGAATAATTTAATTAATTAAAATATTTGATAGAGAACTGACATCACGAGCAACAATATCCCACTTAACTTTTAGGATTAACCTTTACCCAATCCAGCAGACTCGCCCAATATCTGTCGCCCGCTAACCGAAGGCGTGTAAGCATTAAGTTTAGTGGTCACGAAACCAACTTACAGCCCACAATACATCTGACGAAAGCCTTCAATGGCCCACTCGTTAACCCCACTATGGTGGATCGTGCGAAGTCCACTAAAAACCCCTACTATTTGCTTAAACCAAAAGAATAAATAATGTATTATCTATAAAATAGATAATACACGAACTCCAAAACAAACGAATAAGCGTCAGGCATTTGTTTTAAAAATGGAACATCAAAATTAAAAACGTAAGTAAAAAATCGTTTTATTCAAATTAGGCTGATAAATTCGAGTATCGAACGTCGAATTAAGAAAGAAAAAATAAGAAAAAGAGAGCTCCCAAAACGTCCAGTATTCACGTCTATGTATGTTTTTTCTATTGTGAAGAACACTTGGAGCTAGGAACAAGCAACCAAGCTTGCTCATTTTTAACCAATTCCTGATGTTGAGCCCCACAACCCGGTCTCCTCTTAAGCGGCCATAATTTAAATGATGTAGTAGCGGCCATGGGACGAAATATGACAAAAGAAAAAAAAACATTCGCGTTTCAAAAGCATTTTTCTATTCTTCATTCATCATCATCATCATCTCAGCCATAGGATGTTCACTGCTGAACATAGGCCTCCCTTATAGATATCCGCACATACCGGTTGGAAGCTACCTTTATCTTTCATTAAATTAACCAAGTCACCTATGGCCAATAGCACCGAGAAATAAAAACATGATAATGATATAAAACGTTAGTAGATATAATTAAAAATAATATACACTCACCAAATCTTTACAATCTAACGCATACTAATTTAGAAACGAATCAAAAAACTATTATTTACAACACCAATATAAATGTTTTCAATTATTAAAATATAAAAACAGGTAACATAAAAGCTAAAAGCTTAATTAGAAATAAAATTTTCACTTAACAATTATGATTGCTATAAACCGTCATTAGCAGTTCATTATATTTTATTTCCGACAAGCGCGAATTAATTAAAGAAATCACTGCAATCCTCGTTAATTATTGTCTAAGCGCATTCGTATTACACGATTAACAATATTTAATAATACACAAATTGTTCGACATAGTTATTATAACTGTTAATGTGTAATTAGAATTAAATTATACATTTTATTGCTATGTAAAATTATTTATATTTCAATAAGCTTCTTTTAAATCTAAAGTTTCTATAGGTTGTTTCTCAAAATAAAAGATATTAAAAAGGCAAAATACCTCATTCCCTACATTCGGCCAGTGTTCAGTCAACCATCTTGTTACTGTATATTTCTATCCGTCACAACCGGAGAGAGATCAGGTGCAGGACCGACATTTACGTGCTCTCTGATGCTAATCAATCAACAGCTTCCAGACTCCTGGCTGCTTTATGAAAGTTTCTCAAAACGCACAAACCTATTTCGGCCCAACCCGGGAATCGAACCCAATCTAGTCCTAAAAACCAGCCAGTTTCAAAATTAGGTTGTCCGCCGGGGCTGCGGGGTGTTCGCAAGGGTTGCCGTGACCGTTCGGGCGGAGACCTCCGAAAGGAGCTGGGGCTGGGGGAGTGGGCTTTAGTCAGTAAGAATCTGACACTCCCTTCACTTACACCCTCAGCAGGAGGGATCATTTAATGATTTCTTACGACAAAAAAGCTATCAAACTTAGGTACGTTATAAACTGTAGCCGACTTTTTAGAACCGAAGTTCTCACCATAAAATCGCCTATTACCATAAACAATCATCAACCAATAGTAACGGCCATTTTCCCATGAGCGTGTCGCGTCGTGTTCCCGATAGCATCAACTTGAAGCGATTTTGGTGTCCAACAAGCATGAGGTAGGGAGGTCCTCACATCGAGTGCGGTATTGCTCAGACATTACTTTCAGGAGGACATAGAGGTTTATAGGTCCTATAACCAAATAAAGAAGATAATAGAGTTTCTATTGAAGGGTGATTGAAGGAGCGTTGTTTATCCTCGGAGTTATTGTCATTGTTATACCAGACATAGTTAATAATAGAAATGAAGTCTTGGTGGCCTAGTAATTAAAGCACACAAATCTCAAGTGCTTAGTTGTAGGGTACGGGTTCAATTCCAGATCAGACATGTGCCAATGTCTTTGAGACTAGTGACTGCGAAAATATTTTGAGGAAATCTGGACTTTAAAGTCTGTAATCGCCAATCCGCCTTGAGTAAGCACTCCATAAGTCTATTCCTTCTTCTTGTTAGAAGTGGCCTATGTCCTGCAGTAGCACAATAAAAAGGCTGATGATGATGATTAGGAAAATGGCGTCTATCATACCTCAGACATGTTTCACTGGTAGTGATTCAAATTACAGTAAGTATGATATAAAAATGAACATTTTTAATATCAATATAAGTAAAGATGATGATTTGCTTGCTAGCAAAAGATTTACTGCATAGCATTCACGTATTTGGCTCTGATGTCCTGTTAAATTCCTGTATTCCAATGGTTCCACAACTTTTACACCCATGTACCGTCTTACGAACATTTTAAAGTATAGGTAGCTTTCGATGATAATACCACAAAAGCCAAATTCTTTCTCGACTCGTTGTTAGACGCTCTTTATCTCCCAAAAGGTCGACCCCAACGTTAGTGCTTTCTAAAAGATATAAAACTATTGGGGATAATTGGGCACTTTAGACGAACAATGATAGCAAAGGTAACCACAGCGTAAGGTAACATATTGTGCCGTCGACAGATCACGCGATTCCCATCAAATGCCTGTTCAATTAAATTGGAACAAGATTAGAGAGGCTAACCTGAACTAATTTCGGAAGAAATTTTGTATTTGTAACGCTAGTTTTGTATCAGAAATACAAATTTTATGCCCTTTGGTTCTAGATACGATTTTTTCTTATTATAAAATAGAGTTTTTTCAGATACCTTACACTCTAGCTTCCTCCCTTCGCCAGCATCCTATATAAACATTTTTGTACATCCCGATAAAAAGTTCCTATACCTATGTTATTGTCATGTACCGACGCCAGCACATCAAGCTACCCGAATCTGTCATATTTGACTAATCTAATATTAACCTTCCGATATTGTGATAAAATTTAAAATCTATTAGAATCTAATCTAGAGATTGAGGTAGGTTTATGTTCTGGTGTCTGTACTTATTGAATACACACACCAGTCTAAACCAATTTTCCGTCACGATTTTATTTCTAAACAATACTTATTTGTAAAAAAAAAACAATACAAAATCAAAATACAAAGCTGTATTTTCTCATACCTCTATTAGCATACAAGCCACGCATTCGTCGTTGCCTGTAAGTTTTACGCGACCATCAACAATTTTATGTCCCAAAGCCTTAAACCTCTCGTGGGAATACACACCATAACAGTGTTATGACCTTCAGGTAGTAAAATTACATTTGTTTGTTTAAATTATAAACTTAGTTCTCGACAATTCCACAAGAAGAGCCAAATATTTTTTCGTTACTGTATTGTCCATATTTCTTTGACTAAAATGAAGTCACTAGTCACACACCTTCGGGTACCCAAGCAAAGCTATTCGACAAGATCTGACCGAATTCATAACGAATTTAGTAGTTAACTTCAGACACAAACTTATTTGTCGCAACCTTTAACTTGGTGCATCTCGATCAATAATTTTGTCTTCATTTGTAATTTCATCTATTAGCTTTTAAGTTTGCTTAGAATTGAGACATTCGAATGTCAGTAACTTTATTATTTTTCTATCTATTATTTGTTTGTAATTTAGAACTTTTTGACAGCTTGATCCTCCGACTATAACCGTAAAAAATTACACTAGTCAAACATCGATAAAGCCGGATACACACCAGCACAACACTAAGCAATGTTCACACTATTCACAACAATCGTCACATCCCACACAGGTATCGCAACGGAACATAAATCCTACATTTGACACGCACTCCCTAACCTTTCGATATCAATCGTTTGAATATTTCACCACAAGATTTATAGCTTATCCCAAACTTACAGCCAACACTATTGTCTCTAATTTGACTGTAACACTGTTGAACGCGTTGGGCTGTGTTTACAATGCGGTAAACTTCATTAATACATAGTTTCATTAAGAAATAATGCTAAAGTGTCGGTCTAAAAGTCTCGTAGGTAATAAAATTTTGAACTTGAACACGCATAAGTGCATCGTAATTTGTTGCAGAAACTTAGTCAGTCAAAAGATTTATTTGCACAAGAATACAGTAGATACAGGTGTCATAAATTTATTAGTGAGTTTGGTATTCAGTCATAAGATAATGACATGCAAATTTGAGTTAATAATTGAGAGAGTTAATGAGTAAAAAATAGTTTTAATTAAAAAGAAACATGAAACAACTATTTTACAAACCAGTACAAAAATGGAACTCCTCGATGATCGTGCTATCTAATATTTTAAGCTGTACTATTTTTTAAACTGAACTAGAAGTAGTAGAATTATTCAAACAAACTTTTCGCCACCTTTACAATATTAAGTATAAATAATTTTTAATCAATATTTTTAATGATAAACAGACTCGCTCTCTAAATCAACGTAATAAAAGTTTAATGGCCGAATATTCGGCACAACACTAATCTTCGGCCTGTCAAAAGACAACGACAGAACGTGAACACACCCTTACGTATTACCATAATCCAATGGTGTGGTTTCATAATATTTATGTAAGCCGCATGTAATGTTTTGTAAGACTGCTGTAATTTTATTCAAACAAATACTGTGTAGGTGACACCAGTAGCGAAGTTAATCATTCTTAACTAGTTTGGATATTAGTATATTCAGTTAGAATATTAGTATTCGGCCTTATTAAATTCTGGATAGCTAGCATAAACTATGAGTTTAATTAAAGTTAATGCTCGTTTGTGGGTACTCTAGTTTAACTGTTTCGTTATGAGTGCGTAGGTGGCATTAAGTATTGCAGATATGATCTGTGTCAAATTAAATGCACTTACAATTAAATTAAACTTCGTGGTTTTAAGAGGTTTATTGAAATAAATTTACTTTTATTGCGCTGCACTTGGAATTTTTGTTCATATTATTTTGTCTCACCTGTCACCTCACCTGAAGAAATTGTTTGCGACTTGAAAAAATATTTCAGTATTAGAAAAGCTTGTTTTTTTAGGGAGGTTACGTTATAGTTACGTACGTTATAGGTTACGCGAAAAAGTTCCTACGGAACGCGATTGAAATCGCATACGAAAGTTAGTTATGAATTCATAAAATTCGCTTCTGATTACATCGGTAAAAAAAAACTATGAAGTGCCACGCATGCGTCAAAAATATAACATACATGAGAATATTTGTAGAACCAAATAAGGAAACACAAAACACCCCCCATTTACCAGAATTACCGGCAAACCAATAATAAACATATAACCATTATCTTAGTAATTTGACATGATTATGAACTATCCGCTTACCGGATAGTTAAGCTATCCTTATGTATTATAATAACGATCGCGTGAACATTTCTACATTTGTACCGACAGAGTTTGTCAAACTTGTGTCCCCTGGGATACGTGGGTACTTTGCTGATTAGTGGGCACGGCTGGGGAGACAAAGAAATTGTTAATGCTTTTGTATTTGTGATATTGGGTGAATTATTGAGCTATGGTAATACTATGGCCTGCACGAATGAACTAAATGATATAAGTACTGAGTGTGACGAAGCGTCTTTTGAAATTTAAATGCAACTTTTTTAATTTAAATGTGATTTTTGTCATGATAGTCCAGTTGTAGTATTCGTTTTAGTACGATTATTTTTTGTAATTAATTCAATTTGTTTGAGTACAAAAATAGAATTAAGTATTATTTAGAGATATTGATAAATGTGTCATCCAGAAGTAAGTAGTTATAATTCCTCTCTCTTCTTCCTCTTCCTCCCTTAAAAAAATATAATTCCTCAAGCTCTAAAAAGACATAAATTTCAACAAAACTCCTAAAGTCATAGTTTAAGAACATCAGTCTACGAACATTACTAAGAAGCATAGCTCAGGCCGAGTGCTCCCCATTCCATACAATACCCTACTCTTAAGGTAATTACAGACTACCCAGATAAGTGCCTTGATAACACTTCATAACTCGTACACACTAAAAGTACAGTCAACGAAAAAAACTACCAAATTGTGCCCGTAAATAATTAAGTTATTTATGTTCCTTTAACATTTTTAATTTTTTAAACGCAGAATGTGAAGTTTGTTTTTAAATAACGACTTCCTGCCACGTTAAATGTTAAACAGCCTACTTTTAAAATGAGGTGGAATTCTTCAATTAGCTGTGCACATTGTGGCAGGCTTTACGAAATTAAAATTATAATAATACAATTTTTAATTCATACTTATTAAAATTTTATTGAATGACTCAGCTTAAGTTATTGTAAACATGTAAATATAGTAATACAATGATGTCTAATGAAAATAATTAATACACCTGCTAGACAATACAGCTGATCAGACCTCGGGGTCAGAAGCCACCCATTCCGACACTACTTGACGTCATAAAGCGAAATATTACCCAACGAACCATACGTAGATATTAAAACATGGGCGGGGTTTAATTAGAAATTTAACCTGTTAATAAATTACCGATGGTCTGCCGCCACCCAGGGTGTGGCAACACTCAGCGTATTTCCCTAGAGAAATAACGACGGTGTTGCCAACGCAAACTCGAATTCTGGATATTTTCGGAACGCGCTCCTGATGTTTATTATGTCATTTCCCCCGAAAACGAATTGTTATCCATTAGTGTCCCGCGTTTCTATATTTCCATTTTTATTTTCACTAAAACTAATTTAAATTTTCTTATAAACGACACTATTTTAATAATGTATATGGCGGCTATATTTTTTAATTAATGGATGTCACTATTATTAGTTTAAAATAAATAAATCCATCAAGAATGTTCTGGAAATAAGCAAGGAATAATGGGATCCATTAGAACTGTTTAAGATATTTGGTTTGAAGTTAATTACATATTGTTAGTTGTTAATACATTATACTGTAAAACTTGAGTTTGGACGCAGTTTAAAATGTACTTAAAGATTTTACGACTCATAGTGTATTTTGGATTTATACGGGGTGTTTTATTATTAGTTTTATAGTAGTCGTTTTCTATGCCTTAATTGAAGTGTTTGGAAGACCGTATATTATTGGTATTGATTTTTGTAAATCAATGCCATGTATTACTATTTTTATTATCCCCTTATTTAATATGGGCAACAGACTTGATGCCAAGGATGCCAAGTGATAGTGTTGATTTTTCTTTGGAATATTAGCTTAATTGAGCTTTAATTTCTTTTCAATTAAAACAAAATCATCATTCTCAACAGAACACTATATTTCTACAAAACCATATCTTTATGTTAAAATCATAGCCCTTTTAAAAAAAACAAAGTAAGCAAACATTCCATACCGTTCTAGAAACTCTACGACACAAATACTTCAAAAAAAAAATCAATTAAAAATATTCCCGCGGCCAGTAAATTAAGTACCGCATCGATTATTCGTTTTATCGATACCTACGTGATATCGAAGCGCCTCTAGCTTCGTTAAGGACGGTGTAATCGCCTTAGACATGCATCATGGCTAATTCATGTGTTATTCGATTTTAAGAAACGATAACTGATGGGTTTGGGGTCCACTGAGAAATATATAAATCGATTTACTCTAGAATGTTCAGAAAAACAACTATAAGATTTTTGATTTAAATTAATTTTATAGAATAATAAGTAATGATAAATGATAATGATAAATGATATTTATTTTGCAAATAGGTTGAAATCAACACTTTTACACGTCAACACATTTTTTTAAAAGAAAGAACGAGATGAGGTCGGCATTTCCTAACTGACTACCTTGAGAAGAAACGCCGAAACAAACTCAAGGGTAATAGGAATGTTATCGATAAGTTCAATGGTAAAAAGCTTGTATCTCATTTATAATAAAACTCAACAAGGATCCAGTTACTGTAATCACAGGGACATAGAATTTCTCTCCAATATTGTTTTATTATAGTACCTATCCAATCACAATTGACAGCGACACTGGCATAAACTACTGCACTCAGAATCCGACCAACTTTGATTTTCTAGGCAATTTATAAAATGTGAAAGTGAACTCTGGTGTTCCCGAGTTCAATTCTAACATGGGACAATTCGTTGTTGGTAACAAACATGACACAGGAAAAAGTACTAGTGATGGACAACTACTTTTTTTTTCAAAGATTACAAAATAGCTGAATCGATTGAGGTATAGTTTGCTATGTAGATAGATATACCTCAATATGAATATTGGCCACTAATTAACTAAATACAAGTTCTCTCGAGAATCTCGAAAAGGTATACACACAAAATATTTGGTACGGAACCCGCTCGTTAATTTTAGTGTAAGATTTTAAATGTTCTTGTGTCGATATTTCTGTGTGGTCATATATCGCTTAGCTACACGTAATCCAACCGAAATCAAATGCAATTAGATTAATAACATGGATAGATACAGATATTACAAACCTGAATTTTATACTCACTTAAATTCTACTATCTATTGTAATATAAGCGTGGATATTGCATTAAAAAGGCATTTAAATAGAAAACAAAGTAAAATTCTGTAGTAAAAAGTAGTAAAAATCTGGGTATTCTATGGCGCGACTGCCTATCTGATCTCTTCAACCTACTTACCTCCCTGGGAATTCTAGTTGTGAGACTTTCTGAATTTTGACTATCCGTAACAACTGCCAAAGATGTTCAAATGACAGCCGATAATTCAACGTGCCTTTAGAAACACGGAGGAACTCGTCATGACACACACGTCATCCAAGGACCAACCTTATGATCAATCGACGCGTGCAGTTGTGACTTAGCTTTGAGCTCCTCTCAAATTTATAAATAAGTAGCTCACAATTTTATTATAGATTTTTTTTTTCAAAAATCTATACTAATATTATAAAGCTGAAGAGTTTGTTTGTTTGTTTGAACGCGCTAATCTCCGAAACTACTGGTTCGGTTTGAAAAAATATTTCAGTGTTAGTTATCGAGGAAGGCTATAGGCTATATACCATCACGCTAAGACACACGGGAGCGGAGCAGTAACCACAGATGCGGGTGAAACCGCTCCTGACAGCTAGTCATTCACAAAAATGTGAGCACAAATATCAAACGATATTCAATCTCCAATGATTTATAACAAATCACGATAATAAACTTAAACTTTAATGATAAATAACTATCTTACTTGATATTTATTAGAATGCTAGCTTGGCGCCAGAATGAATTAGTTTTAAGACTAATAAATTACTGCTTTACTTAATTGGTTAAGATTATATTATAAACCTAGATTTTACCTGCTGTTTGTAATTTGATAAGCATTTGTTTATTTCATCATCGGGGTATTTTATGGCACTCTTGACAAAGATTTCCATCATTTGCTACATAACACTTAGTAAGTTTATTACAGTGCTAATATGTGGTATCTAAAATAAACGGCTATACATATAATGTTAAAACCTACGCGAATAATGAAATATCTCGATATTTTTTTAAAGCGAAATATCATAATATTCCTCACACATTCACACAACGTCATCTAGTCCCAAACTAAGCAGAGCTTGTACTATGGGTACTAGACAACTGATAAACATACTTATATAACAGAAACACCCAGACCAAGTCAAACACCCATGTTTATGCACACAAATGTTTGACTTATACGGGAATAGAAACCGCGACCTATGTATGTATAGCGTGGCAGGCAGGCTCACTAACCACCACGCCATCTGCTCGTCATATCATAAACTCATTTAACACTCTTAAGTATATGACAGCCGCTCACTATGTCGATATTTTGAAATTCATGAATTTGTTCCAAATTCCAAATTTTCAAAAATATAAGTCGTAAATATAAGTCAAGCATATTACCTAATTGAGACAAGAAACGCCGGGATGCATGCGCTGAACATCTATAGTCAGAATGACGCACGCGCATCGGACAAAGAAAAATTATCCGCTGCAGTCGCGACATGACACTTACAATAAAAATAAATTAACTGCGAACTCTTCTAATGAGTGAGTAGGGTGACCATGATGTAATATAACATTGTTTTAAAACCAATCTCAATTTAATAATGTCCCAGTTGGCTTCAAGACTAATCAATCAAAAGCACTGTTTTACATGGAAGCGACTGCTTCTATAATTTTCTAAGCCCATTTATCCGGGCAACCCGATAAGTCTTAGCTGTTGAACTGGTAGTCAAACTTTCAGGCCCCTGACTACCCCCCCAATGGATACCAAAGTTGTACAAAATTGACATTAAAGTCCCAAAAATATGCTATTATGTTGTATGTAACAACTCATTTATTTTTTGTTTTGATAGCAGAAATAATTTCTGCATCATTAGGGAAAGAGTAAGTAAAACCAAAATTCACCAATGAGCTTATCTAGCTGCAGCACACTTAAAAGTTAAGAGAAAATTACGGAAAACAACAGAAAATATGGCAACCCTACTCGAGTAGTGTCGCCAGTCATCTTAGATGAGCCAAGACATTTCCCGAAGCATATTGTAAAAAACAACTAAGATGCTTCTAATTTCATCATTAACCCGTTCTATATACACGTTCCCACACTGATTTGTGTCAAACTGTACATCAATGAACACGTGTGTACACAGATGCAGCTGAAAGCCTATGCCAACTGTATTTTATCTTATTGCTTTTAATGACGTAATTAACCAACTTCTAAAACAATTTAGGAGGTTCTCAATTCGGCCGGTATGTTTTTTTTTAATTTAGATGGATTGCATCAAGCTCCTAGTAATTTTTACTTCATAAATTTTAGGGCCTGTTTCACCACCTGCGAATACGTCCCAGTTAGTTTATTTGGTAGATAATATCATACAAATTCTAATCCATTTTTTGAATTTATTCGATAGATAGTGGCTATTCGGACATCTTGAAACTGGCCCTTAATGTTACTATAGTTAATTTATAATTGAAATTCTTTGATTGTTATGATTTACTACCTCGTTAATCTAGTATTCGCATAGCGCAACTGCTGTGCACGGGATATCGGGTTCGATTCCCGGGTCGGGCTGAAATCGCTTTGTGGGTTTTAAGAGACTGTCATAAAGCAGCCCGAAGTTTGGAAGTTGGTGATTGATATATGTATGTACCCGTGCATCGGAGAGCACGTCAATGTTTGACCTGCGCCTGATCTCTCTCCGGTCGTGTCTGATTGCCGTCCCATCGGAATATGAGAGTGAGGGAATAGACAGTGAACCTGTGTCTGCGCAAATGCTTGTACACTATAATATGTCCTGCGCTGATCTCTTTTCCTTAGTTAGAACGGCCACTGTGGCAAGCAATCGATCGGAAAGAAAACAGCTTTTTTTCAGTTTTTACCATAACTTTTATGAAATGAGTTCACAAAAAATATAGTTTCTACGTAATCTGGAGGATCTTAAAATACAAGACGAATTTCAAAACCGGACATATTTCTTCCAAAACGACGAAAGGAAAACAGTTTATTAATTTACGACAACAATAAAAATGTATACATGAAACTTTTACAGGGCAATACATTAAACAGTCATGATGCAACGGTCAGACTTAAACGTGTAAGTGAGTACTTCAGTTATTTTTAGCAAAGACAAAGGACATAAAGGTTTTTTCTTTGTTACACTGTTATACGTAATACTAATCATGATAGAACGTGCCGTGAGTCAGTGCTGATGATTCATTCAGCCGCAGTCTGTCAGTTATGCAGAAATGTGACATACATAACATACATGTATATTGTATTCTAATAGCCACTTGTATTTTGATGTAGGCGGATGCCTAAGAAAAGATTTTGATCAATTCTATTAATTATTTGTGTAAATAAATAAATATTCTATCCCCAAGGGGATAAAGGGAATTGAAGCTATCAGTCCCTAATGCAATGAATAATGGTTACATTAATCCGAAAAGCACATAGGCTGCTTTTGTCGCGAAAACCGACATCCACGCGGGCGGAGCCGCGGGCGATCGCTAGTTAATAATATAATTGTCAATATATGAAGAGTCAGAATTATGCTACTTTTTCAGTTTTTTTGCTTGATAATTTTCTAGTGCTTTAAAACAGTGCGCATGACAGAGAAACATTAGAACTGTCAGGGAAATCACCTTATCGCAAAAGAGGAATAATCATCGCAAGAAAATGAATTCCTAAGCAGGTACGTCTTCAACTGACATAGCACTGCATATCCAAACCTTTTTATTCCCTCACCAACAAAAACTTAAACACCTCCGATCATATTTGAAATTCCTTTAAATATTCAAGAGTTATTATAATAAATTATCCCTTTGATCAGTATCGATAGGTTCCATAAACAAGCCATCGGTATAAGGCAACCTAACGAGGCGAGTTGATCTTACCATAGTTTACCAATGTTGGTAAAAACTTGTACGTATCATATCCTATCGATCTAGACTTGTGCAAATAAAATTATAAATATAACGACTTGCAATTTGTATACATCGGTTTTTTTTTACACGACGTGGGGATGCGATTAAATCATAAAATTACAATATTCCTACATATTAATAAACGATTACGAAGAATGCTGGTAGGTATCTCAGAAAACAACTTTCAGCGAAGTTTAAAAGTATCAGAATTGAAGCACGAAGTCTTGCAACTGTATGCTCAAAAATCTTTGAAATACGAAAAATTCTTCCTAAGTAATCATCAAACTCAATCAGTCAGGCCCCGGCGTATTGCATCATCAAACTAATCTGTCATATGGAGAAGATTAGTTCCCAACTACCTATGTTAGGTAGGACTTTCAGTTTATGCTTACTGTTTATAAACAGTGCTTTACATGGAGCGACTGACGTCTAAAACCATAATTATCACACGACACACGACACGGCAATCCTATACCCCTTGGTAGAACTGGTTATCCGAATTTCTGGCTTCTGACTACCCGTAATGACTGCCAAAAATGTTCCAATGATAGCCGGGACTTACCAATTTAATGTGCCTTCCAAATCACTGAGGAACTCGTCTTGACAAGATCCTCATCATCCTAATCTATTTTCCTATTACGAGAGTTTATTAACTTATCTAACCCGTGTCCCACAAGACAAACAAACCAAATAAGAAAATCAACATAAAAATAACTACTTCAAAGCTACGTTTATCGACAGATAAACAGCCTGCGGACAGCAATTTCAAAACAACATAATCCAATTTCAGTCTATTATTTCACCTGGATAACTGCCTAGCCACAATTCCAGTCTATAATCATTGACGCAAGCGATGTCGCCGTGAGCACTAGTCCTAATATAAACCTGCAATGGACCGTAATGACAACAAAGGTGGGTATTCTAAGCCTCATCGGCTCGCGATCGGAGTATAAATCGTGGCTAACTGCTTCAATTAATTTTGAGCTGTCTGTCTACGCCCAATCAGTATCAGGTTGGCACCAGGATCTGTGTATATTGTTCTTGGAAGCTCTTTAACTTTATGCAAGCCTGGTACAGACGCCAGCATATTAAGCTACTGCAATCTGTCAAATTTCCTTAGATATTCAACTTTATTGCTGCATTATGTTGTTTCAAATTTAATTGAAAAAAATACAGTTTCGCTTGATGTGCTACAGTTTAGAACTTCACAAATATAAGACAGATTTTTATATATTATTTATTTCTTTTTTTCTATTCTTGGTTGAGAAGAGAGAAGTGCAGTAATTTTATTAATGTAATAAAACTTATAACAATCTTATTTCTTTCAGTATTTATCTTCACAAACGATCCTATCAAGTGTATGGTACTTAAATGTGCTTGAGTATTTCATACGCCACTGAAATGATACATTGCAGACACGCTCGCTATTAATAGACGCTACAAATTAAAACCATAGTAAACACGATGTACAGTCAGCATTGAATATTTGTTATCTTTGTAAAGAGGGGCTCGTGGCTTCTAAAAAGCCACAATGATCGATTGATCAGTAATTTCTCTACGCGATTAATAAAGGTTTAATTTAGGTATCTGGGTTCAGGAGGTCAGACAGGCAGTTGCTCCACGTAAAACACTGGTACTCAGCTGCATCTGGCTAATACTGGAAGCTGACTCCAACATAGAAAACGAAAAGGCTAGGTAGATGATGAATCACAGAATATTTTTTGATTTGGCTGAGTAGTTATAGCATTTTGGATTTATAGTTGTATAATTTTAGGAATCTATTTAGGAAGTTATTTTTTATCTCAATTCTATCTTGCAGTAATTAAGTAAATTTCTCTTACGTATATAGTATATAAAACAAAATATAAATACCTAAGCAAATAAAGGCACTTGTCAAAAATAACACTATAACTTGTTAAGCCAACTGTACATTTACAATGTCAATCAACAAGATATTCTAAGAACTGTTACAATTTATTACGACGCATACTTGATAGTCCAACAGAAGTTTCTAGCAACGACTCCATACTGTCCAGCAGTTTATTTTTATGTACCGAACATTTTATTTACCAAGAGCTTAATCTTAGATAATTTAACTAGCTGGAAACGCCAATGCCGTGTGTTCCCTGTGTCAAAGCTACTCAAGCGGCGCTCATACTCGAATAAGCTTGTGATTGTAAATTCTGACGTGTGTATTGTGGAAAGGTTATCTTCTATGTGAAGCACAAAGCTTCCTGGTACCGTTATGGTAATCAATTCTATAAAGAAAACACTTCATATTAACCTTAAACATATTTTCCTGGTAAGAGATGACGGGCTACTCATAACGTCTTTATACTGGGTGTAACTGAAAGAGAGTATATATCTGAAGGGAGGTCAATGTACTCGTAGAACTTTCAAGAGAAAAAATAAGAAATTCGATAAAAATATATTTGACGTTTTATAGAAAGTTTGAACGTCTACATTATGCATAAATATTTTATCGAAAATGCGTGAGTGCGTATTGAAATGCGTAATTGGTTTCCTTTTCGCCTAGAGAACAGTTCTTATGGCCGCTCCGGTTGGTTATATACTCTAAGAGCTTAATGCTCATTACAGTGACTATCAAGTATATCTAAGAAACCAAGGTCGTTAAGGTTAAGTCTCATTCACATATCAGCCGGTATATTGCTGATTTCAACTGATAACAGAAATGAGAGAATGTATTTTCTTTAATTACATAGTTAAATAACATTGTACGTCGAATTAAGTTCGAATGGTTAGGCAGAGATATAAAGATGGAGTAAGGAGCCGTTATTTCACGTATGGTTTTCTGAATAAAGGACCTTTAGGAATTCCTGTGCCTCTAAAATATGAACCTTAGAATTACTTTATAAAAAATCCAAACAACTTAATCTAGCCCTAAAAAAATACGGTAGACTGCATATCCCAACGTATGTTTAATACGCTTTAGCGCCAAAGCTACTCTACCGATTTCAAGATGGCACGGGTCTCAGAAAACACATTACCTTCTGTTTATCCAGTTTCGGGAAGTACTTTGTTCGCGTCCGGGTGAAGCCGTAGGCAACAGCAACCATGTTATAAAGAGGTCTTATATGTACGAATAGGAATTTGTAAAAGGGGGCGAGTTTTGGGGGAGCTGTCCTTTTGTAATTTTCTAACGTAAAAAAGTGTTAATTTAATTAACCCATTTTCGATAAACAATCTTTCTTTTGAATTACTGTTAAATAAGATGAAAACTACGATTTTAAAATATGAATCATTCCTTATACATATTATAAAAATTGCAACACCTCAGATGCATAATTATATTCCTGTTACAATATCCAGTTACTTTCTTCATTTCATGATGATGATATCCTGTAACAAGCTTTCACTATATTCTCTCCATACGTTTGGCTGTCCATTTACTCTTTGTAATTTGAGTTAAGCCGCATCTTCCAGATGTTTTTTTTTTTCTTATATAAAGGTTCATTTACAAAGGCAAATGAAGGACATAAGTTCAGACCCATAATGGCATCCAGACTGATTGCCGGCCCCGGCAGCCGTTCTCTCTTAAGAAAATCAGCCAGCTGTGCAAGACATAATAATAGTGTACAAGCATTCGCGCAGATGCAGGTGCACTCTCTATTCCCTCACTCTCATTCATAGTCCGATGGGACGGCAATCCGACACGACCGGAGAGAGATCAGGAACAGGACCGACATTTACGTGCGTGATTGCCTGACTGGCTCAAATTATCAAGTTATGATATGTTCCTTCATGTGTAGTTTTACTTATGATCAAAACCCTATAAAAGGTACCCCGATATTCTCAATTCTTCTTTTAAATCTTACTTTATAAATTCGAAAGTTTGTGAGTATGGATGAATATTTGTTACTCTTGAATTCAAAAACGGCTAGATCGATTTATATAAAATTTGGTATACACAGTCTAGAGTCTGAGAAAGGACATAGGCTTTTTATCTGGGTGCGGAAAATCGTTCCCTCGTGAGTGGAACCGCGGCGAACAGGTAGTAAACAATAATTCTAAATCTAATTAAGACAACATAGAAATCCTTTACAGATTCTTCTCATTGTTTCCCACAGGCTCCATCAGGCATTTCTGACTGGGCCAGTGTAACCGCGGCCTAAAGACTCCGCGACGATGCCGAAAGCAAGCGGCATCTTTGATCGCGATAGCGGCGCGTCTGATGTCCGCACGGTTCGACTAACGCGTTGTATGGAAGCCTATTTACTGGACCTAGGGATGGCACTGGTTTATGTTACTGATTGTGATACGGAAAACGTGTTGGTTGAATGCAAGTTGAAGTTTAGACAAAGTTGTTTGTGAAGGTTTAGTAGGCTTCACAGTTTCACCTTAAAAAAATTATTACGTTTGATATTTATATTTTATGTAAGTAATGCTGCTAGCTACTTGCGTATGCTCCTAGTAGACAGTGATGGGGATGAATTTTTCCATTTGTTTTATTGTGAAACTGTCTTAGGAGCTGAAAGTGGAATAAAATTTACCTTTTCTTTTAATGTTTAGTTTTCTTTGTTATTTAAATTGGTGTTCATAATAAAGAGTATTATCTATCTACAATTATTTGTGTTGTTTTTGTTACTCTTTCGGTAGCAAAGTTAAATATCGATTGGTTCTGAAATAGGAATAGCTTTTATGGAGAAACGAATCATGATGCTCAAAATTTTGGTGCCACAATGGGAATACTTCGTCCAGGGCCGGCCCGTCCATACGGCAAACGGACCAGCAGCTCCAGGCGCCAAATGCTAAGGGGCGCCAAAATGGCAATGAAAAATTCTCAAAAAAGGCGCCAGAATTGGATCTCGCTCCATTGTAAAATTTACTTCAGACCAGCGCTGACTTCGTAAAGTTCAACTATACGTACACAAAAACTTGTTTTTTATTCGATTCTTAAAGACGTCAACTAACGGTTTATAGTCCCATGCTCCCCCATGGATTTGAACACCTTCATTTTTTTCATAAATATATTATTCCTAACCAACCCTAGCCTAACAGATGTGTTACTTACATAATATTCATGTTAGTGCCAAAAACATCGTTGAAGATATAAATAACGGTGTAAGTCGTTGACACTCGGACGGTACATCGCGCTTAGATGGAGTAAGATAACAGGCATTTGTTTTTGTCTGTCCTCGTAAGAATTTGTGATTTTTTCATCTGTAGCTCCTGTTTGTCGTGAACAGCAGTGTAGTTCTGTAAGACTTGATTTTAAACTTCGAATCTGAATTCGATGTGAGTTTCTTGATTGGCATTCTAGAACTCGGTTGATAATTCGAATCTACACTGGCGCTACTCTTGCGAGCATGTTTGCGAGTTGAACTGAATTTACTTCAAGATTTTGACAGATAAAGTATGAGATGACGTGAAAAGTAGCATTCTCTAAGGTAATTCCCCCGTCAGATCCCGTTTTTTACAGTAAATTTTCAGTAATCGTCTGCCTAGAACATTCCCAACTGTATTGGGGTCGGCTTTCAGTCTAACCAGATGCAGCTGCACAACAGTGTTTTAAATAGGGCTACTAGCTATCTGATGAGACAGCTAGGATCCACAATTCAACGTGCTTTTAAAGTATCAAGATCTTTTTATTTAACACAAGATAATGTAAGCTTAGACAAGACGATTTTTTGCTTTCAAGCTTAATTAAATAAAAGTCATTACTATTTTTGTAGTAATTTACTAAAGATATAACATAATTAAGAAGTTGGGTGAAGGTGCCTTGTTAGCTTAACTTACTGCACCTGTTCAAATTTAGAACAGATAGAACCATTAAATTATCTAAACGAACAGTATACCTCTAATAAAATCCCGAATTAACAGCTTCAATAAATAATTTCACCGTCACCATTACCAATCACGGCGCCACAAATCGATTCCTTAATAAATATCAATCAAAACAATACAAAGCGCAGTTACCAATCAGTTAAATTAACGGCTTCATTAATCTCTTCACACTCGGCGTTTTACGACACACGCACATTTAGTCGCCCCATAAAACGTAACCAGAATCGGCAACACAAACGAAAGGGTCAAACCGAGATCAATATCGTATCGATTAAAACAAATCGATAAGCTTATCCCGAGAATTCTCCTTCTGCGGGATTCATCGCAATAAATACGAGTAGCCTCAATTTGTCGACCATAAAGTCCTTTAAGATGCAATTTGTCAACGTCAACTCGCAATGCGTATCGATGCATCGGAATGGAGCGATCGAGATCGATATCTCGTCTTTGTATCGATGCTGACGATTATCCGATTGGCGATTGTGTAGTTGATTCTGCGCGCGTATGCAACATGAATGGTAAATCGAGGAAGCTATATTCAAATGCAAAGAGGTCTGTTTTGTTTATTCAGATTTAGAATAACAATAACTGTTATTCCTGCGTTAGGAATACAGATGTCGCGAGGTTGATTCGCATCCGATAAGTGGACATGCCTGCTATTGTATTAATATAGATGTGACAAACCGCAGTCACAATAACTAAAACGCGTTGTAGTTATTATACATATCTACCTCGCCGGATTCGATTCCCGCGTAAGCAATCATTTGTGTGCACGAATATGGGTGTTTGATTTAGTCTGGGTGCTTCTACGTATAATATTATTTTTATTAAAACCTACAACTAGTTAATACAAAAGTGATAATTATAAGTAAAATATGACCAATTACAATTTTTCACTTCTTAGTATGTATATACAAAAGAACAGTATATAAGTACATTTATCAGTCGTCTAGTAACCATAGTACAACCACTGCTTAGTTTGGGATTAAAAAAACAAATGTGTGTAGAATACATATTGTACTATAAATACATATATTTAAAACCTTAATTACATATGGCAAAACAGAACTTCTAATTATTCTAATATATTTACAAATAAAATATAAATTAATATATACAAGTAAAAAAAAAAAAACCTTATTAATAAATGGCGTCAAAAATAATTAATAATTATTCTATGTCGTAAACCGTTACTTTATTTCTCTGCAAATTAAATAAAATTTGCAAAAGACTTATTTTCAACCTGTCCTGTTAATTTTATACCTGTCTTTATGTCAGTGTGATTTCTTTGTCAGTGTTCTCAAGAACATGCTCTGTTAGCCTCACCATCGATTCCTTATGGTTTTCCAAGTTTATTGACTAATCATGACCAATGATTTATAGTTTACAATAATATACGTAATTACTCACTGCCCCGCACCCCTGTCACAACTAAATAGATACAGACGCCAGCACATCAAATTTCCTTAACAGATTTTCAACTTTATTGCTGAAGCGTACGGTCCAAAGTTGATTGGAAAAATTAGACAGTGTCGGGTAACTTGATTTTCTGACGTCTATTCCTACTAAAACAACAATGAATATTGTCGTTTTTCTACGATTTTATCGCTTACTCGTAACGGGTCGTAACGGGATATTATTATATTGCAATCCGAGTCACAAAAACAGTTGAATTACTTTTCATTAGTATTTTACTCATCAACCATCAATTTTATTGGTACTCTGTTATTAGGGTTGCCACGTATACTGTTTAAAATGCCACTGTACTATTTTTTACTATATTATTATGTGCTATTGATGAACTAAAGTTATCAAAATACTTTAATCAAAAAGCTTAACTTAACTATTCCTTTTTTGCAGTTACTCAGTGCAAATAAAAAAAAAAATCTTTTCATATATTATACTATAGTTGTAATTTTGGTGAGGCGTATGAATTTTTGACTTTAAATTAATTAGATGTGCCCTTAAAAAATATACCTTTTATTTACTATCATTTATATACAACACTTACTATAATAAAAAATACTTAAAACTAATGAACTATGACTAGTAAAAATAAATAACTAAAAACCCTTAAATATGAATAAAATACAGATCATGTCTCTATAATTCTGTCTATACTTCTCAAATCTTTATCTCTTACTAGCTGTCCCCAGAGCGGTTTCACCCGCATCTTTGGTTACTGCTCCGCTCCCGTGTCTTAGCGTGATGGTATATAGCCTATAGCCTTCCTCGATAAATGGTTTATCTAACACTGAAAGAATTTTTCAAATCGAACCAGTAGTTCCTGAGATTAGCGCGTTCAAACAAACAAACTATTCAGCTTTATAATATTAGTATAGATAAAAAAGTCGTAACCCTATCCATTACAAGAAAATTAATCGCTCAACTCTAAGTTTAAGTTTTATAAATTATACAAATACACACCGTGAAGTTTTACGGTTAATATAAAGTGCAATAAATATTACTTCTAACGTAGTTACAGGGTAACGGACTACCACTGATATTTATGCAGACTTCAAAGGCCTGTGACAACGTACAAAGACCGGTCCTCTGATCAAATTATCAGCAACGAACTTAAAACAGACTGGACATCAAAGGGTGAAGGAAGCCAGTTATTAGTACCTATCAAATTATGCCCTGATGGCAATTGGCGGGAGGCTAAAACTGCGCCTATGTGACGACGTCGGATTTTTCAAACAACTCACCTGTCTGTCGTTGTAGTTATTTTGTTTGTCTATTTATGGAGAAAGTTTATGTTGGTTTTAACATCAACAGATGTGAAGAAGACGTTATGTTAAGACAGTGATGATAAACAAACTAATATATTGAATGAACGAAGCAGTTTAGGAATAGTTCCAATATATAGTTCCAATATGTCAAAACTATTTTAGTTTAATACAACTTCACTTACTATATGTATGTTTCTTAGGGCCAAATTCACCGGTTGCGGATAGTCACTATCTACCAGATAAATTCAAAAATTATCTGCCAGGTAAGCTATACGGAACTTATCAGCAACCTGTGAAACTGGCCCTTATTCTTTATAACATGAGGATAACCTCGAGGCCTAGCAGTCGCATAGCGCGACTTCTGTGCACAGTTTTCAAGTTCGATTTCCGGGTCGGGCGGAAATCGCTTTGTGAGTTTTAAGAAAAGCATCTCAGAGTCTGGAAGTTAGTGATTAATACATGGAGTGCACGTAAATGTTAGTCCTGCGCCTGATCTCTCTTCGGTCTCCGGTCATGTCGGATTGCTGTCCCATCGGACTATGAGAGTGCGGGACTAGAAAGTGCACCTGTGCCTGAGCACATAATACGTCCTGCGCAGCTGGATGATCTTCTTAGAGAGAACAGTCGCCGTGACCAATAAATTCTAAACGCTATTATTATTACTACCTTCAGTTTTTTAAGTTCCGCTAAAATTAAATAGACGGTTGAATTTTGAACAGCGACCAAACCAGATGCGATTTGCATTCAAAAACCAATCATCCAGTCATACGTAGTTTGACATAAAAGGCTCTGAATATCTGCTTAGCAAAACCGGCGTGCAGGCATGTACATATGTAATATGCATGAACGTAGAGTAATACGTAGAGAACCTCGTTTGAATTCCATATATTGAATTAAGTCTTCAGATGGTTTGAATAAGACACATGCGCTTGAGTTCATCTTTATGAGAGGACAAATCGCTTTTGGTGTGTGGTCCTAGTTTTATGAGCACTGCCTTGATCTAAAGATCTTTATTTATTGACGCACATCTTGAAGGAATTGTTTGAAATATACTTTAGGTAGGTACTAGTGTCGATGACTGTGAACCAATTTAGGTACAACGAAAACAGACGAACTATATTTATTCCTTAGAGAGGCCTTCCTTAGACGAGTGAAACAAGCAATATACTCTCGCTTTCTCATCTGCTCAGCTTTTGAAACAATACTGGTATCGAAATACCTAGTAGGCTATCTAAAAAGAATTTTCCCGTTCAAACAAATTTTAGCTTTATAATGTTATGTATTGATTTATTACATACCAGCTTTCAAACGCAGTAATTAGGCACTTCATCCATCCGGCGCTAATTAGCATCCAACATGACATTTAAGGTAACAAAGATGCTGATAAGCAAAAACGTACAAAGGACAGTATGAATAACACCATCCGGCGTCAAGTTTTATAATATACTATGATTATATCCGTACTTAAATATGAAAGGGAAACATTAATTTACAATCAGCTGCAGATCATCCATCTTGGTGTGCAATAGAGGAAAGCAGTCATAATCCATTTCCTACGACTACTATATTAATTATCGTCCTGAGGCGATCGGTAAGCAACCTCATTGTGGTACTTATGACGTGGAGTAGGTAGTTAATGGATTGATAAGTTCTACAGCATTGACGTTTAAATAGTTTGTAAAATTATTGATGGTTTTTTTTAAAGTTTAACAGGTCTACGCTAGCTCTTTGTGGAGGTTTTGTTATCCCATATCTTCCAGACCTTTCAAGGGATCGTATTTATAATTTTGCTTTAATTATTATTAGGTACAAATAATGATATATGAGGAAAGGATACTTGTATCGTACTCAAAAACAAACACTAACTGAAATGTAGAATTGAAATAAGATTTCTTGTCTGGTATTAGACTTGAAGAAGACCATAACCTAGTTTAAAACCGTTTGCAATGAAGCAACATTAATAAAAGATTAAAACCGAAAGGAAAGCAGGGCTATTCATTTTGAATATCGTACTTTGTATAAACACTCAGTTTTTTTTTAGATCAAAGTCGCGTGGCTCAAGTGTAAGAAGTGTCCTGTCAGTTTTAGATTTTACCAAACTTGATTGGGAAGCTGCTTAGTTGCAAGTACGCACTCCAGTTAGACATTTCTCTGTGACATAATCGCTATTGTGATCATAAACTCTATACATTATTGCAGCTGCCTCTAAACTATTCTATAATATATTGCAACGAACTAACGAACGAGCCATATTTCCCCTGTAGCACATAATTGCAATAAAAATTAACGCCTAAATAAATCTTGGAACTCAAGTATTTGAGAAATGTTCATATAGTCTCATTATTTTTCTTTATGTGAGGAGCAAAATCTTAAGTATCAATGCTAGTTCTTTAATGGCTTACAGAGCCATATGTAACTATGGAACCTGTTCAGAAATGACAATTGCTCGTGTAGGAAGAATTATTAAGTTAGATAAGAAATAAAGTAGATGGTACAAGTGTTTGAATGGGCACACGCGCTTATGACAACGGTATATTACGTCAACCATGTTGGGTTTATGTCGTGGTGGCCTAGTGGTTAAAGCACCAGCCTTTCGAGTATGAGGGTGTGGGTTCGATTCCCGATCAGGCAAGTATTATAGTTATACGTACTTTCTAAATATATCTTGAACACCAATGACTGATTAAAGGTGAAGGAAAACATCTCGAGGAAACCTGGACTATAAAGTATGAAATCACCAACCCGCATTGAGCAAGCGTGGTTATTAACGCTCAATCCTTCTCCGTGGGAGAGGAGGCCTTTGCCCAGCAATGAGACGATAAAACGGCTGTGGTGATGGTGATGTTGAGTTTATATAAGACAAGGTTCAACTGAAGCAGGCTTTCTTCAATTGTTTATTACACGAATGTCTCCTATATATGTATGTGCCCTAAAAGAAGACATATACGACCCAAAAATACATCTTAGCAATACGCTTCAGGATATCTTTGCAAGTTAAATTTTTAAAGATTTTTTCCGTCATTTTATAGAATCAATCCAGTTGACAATATTGACACCCAATTTAAGCCCTATTTTATTTTATACCCCTTCAAGCGAGTACAGAAATAGAAGTCCCTCGCAGTCTAGTCCTATAAAACCAATCACCTAGCTCAAAGGCGAAGAAACTAGTCTATCTAGGCAATCGATATCCCAGATACGTTAAATGCAAATTGCGAAAAATACGCCATCGGCATCCTAGAGATTTGTCTGAAGATACGCAACGTGTCAACGTTGGCTCCATTCCTCTATTTTGCGTATCTGAATATTTTGCGTATACCACACTTTACAGGTATAATTTCAACTTTATTTCGTAGGTACTAAGGTTGGATTTCGTGTGTTGGTCGTGTTATAAATGTGAATGTATAAATTTGTTACTTTATATCCAATATCGGAATGATACGTCGGGTAAACTAGCTGCATCAGATAAAATGCGAGCGGAGACACGCGAATAAGTTATGTGTGCCGCGTGTTTGGCCTGAGGCTTATGTTGCTTTACAATGTAACTATAAACTGTAGTCTTTTTTAATTAAAAAAACTAGATTTTCTGCTTTTTAATTTATTTACTATTCATTAACACGTTGATCTAATACAGCAATAAATAGCCGCTTAAGTTATTCAAAGGATAATTACAACGTGAAGTGTAAATATGAAAATTGTCATTTAAATCGAGATAAAGTTATTCGATTTGTTTATTCAATCAATCGTTTGTATGCGACGTGTTAGTTAATTGTACCTATTTACGTATTAAAATTAATTATCAGTCCATGGCTTAGAGCGGTGACTTGCATATTTTTTTACAAAGCTTTATCAAAGTTACCCCTTATTGGACATAGATTAAATGCCATACAATTTGTTTAAAAGTCTTTGCCATGTATGGAATTTTCCGTACATACTCCAATATGGTCAAGCAAAGCTATTACAGATGTTGGATATTTTAACCAAACGATTACTGTTATTTTACAAAAAAAAAAACATGAAGATACCAAAATATAATATAGAAGGAGTTCGTGGATAAAGAACAGCCGCACGGGTCGATCGATCATATGGTTAAGCAACGCTTGACGCGGTCGGTCCGTGGATGGGTGACCATCTTGTCATGACGAGTTTATCTGTATTTCGAAAGGCACGTTAAATTGGTGGGCCTCGGTTGTCATTTGTTCATCTTTGGCAGTCGTTATGGGTAGTCAGAAGCTAGAAAGTCTGAAAACCAGTCTTACCAAGGCGTATTGGGTTGCCCAGGTAACTGGGTTGAGGAGGTCAGACAGGCAGTCGCTCCACGTAAAACACTGGTACTCAGCTGCAGTGGACCACAACATACACCTTGGGAAAAGGCTAGGCAGATGAAGATACCAAAATCTGTTGAACAATAATTGCATAAAATATTTTCTTAATGAGTTTTACTAGCAGACCAATAAAGTGAAATAAATAAAATATTAAACAGCAATCAACTGAGATCAGCAATCCATTCGCTGACCGTTATTAAGTAATTTTTCACTGCGACCGATTGTCATGACGTTTATTAATGTTAACTGGATTATATCTAGCTTTACCACTAGTAGGAAAACTTGTTATTTCCGAGGATAAGATAATTATAAACTCAATTTGCCCTGCTTTTTCCTACGGTTATAAAACAAAATAATAGCGTCTAGGCCGGCCATGGCGGCCGTATTCTCCAAGGAGACTCTTTCAGACAGCTGAGCAAGACATGTGTGCACAAACATTTTCGCAGACACATGTGCATTCTCTATTCCTTCACTGTCATAGTCCGATGGGACGGCAATCCGACACGACCGGAGAGAAATCAGGCGCAGGACAGGCATTTTACGTGCTTTCCGATGCACGGGTGTGTCAATCACCACCTACCAGACCGAGGCGACCCGGGAATCGAACCCGAGACACCGTGCGTAGCAGTCGCGCTATGCGGCTACTGGACCAACGAGGCAACTATAAAACAAAAGTGTCTAAATGATGCATTATCAAACCTGAGGCCTGGTAACCTAGTGGTTAAAACACCAGCCTCACAATTATCAGTGTGTAGGTTCGATTCCAGATCCGGCAAGTCATTTTTAAGTGATAGGTATGTTCATGGTTCCAGATAAACTATCTGGAACTTATCAGCAACTGATGAAACCAGCCCTAAGATTGCATTCTTATTCCTTTTTGAAAATATAAATTCGAATCATACTCTGGTATGTGTATATTATGATATCTACATCATGACTCAAAAACAAAAGACTGCAAATACACACGTGCAAATAACAAAATGCATTATTCACACAAAGAATTAGGCAAAACGTCATATGACTAACAAACAAAACATGCAAGCATGTGCAACCGTTAACTTTTACGTTTTAAAACAATGTGTACTTAGATGTGCGGCTGTCACTTGGCATGCTACCAATACTACCTAGTATGATTCAAGATTGTGTGTCTATATAAATAAACATGTATATCTGAGTATCTGTCTGTTGATATGTACTTATTATAAAAATAAAAGTGTCGGTTTGTTTGCTAAGGCACATCTCTGAAACGGTTGAATGTGACGCCAACACATCAACCTAGTAAAATCTGTCAAATTTCCTTTATAAATTTCGTTAAAAGTTTTAATATAAATAAGTCACCAACCCGCATTGAGCAAGCGTGGTGATTAATGCTCAATCCTTCTCCGTAGGAGAGGAGGCCTGTGCCCAGCAGTGGGGCGATAAAAAGGCTGTGATGATGATGTCTTTTGTAGATTTTTCGTACCTTTAACCCTTTAAAAGTTAAGCAACGCCACTTGAACCAGCTAGTTTACTATTAAAACGATATTGACGCATCCTATCTTCCTTGTTTACAATTTATGGCTACACAAGTGTCTGACTGCTGCTTCTGTATCTTTAGATGGAATAAATATTTGTAAATCTGTGTGTTGATGTTCTTGACGTAGTGATGTTATGTGTGGTGTATCAAGGAATCGGGATTGATGTCATGTCATGTCAAATAACGATATGAAAAGACACGACATGTTTAGGACACAAAGATTTATTTAATTGATTAGATAGGCATCTAAAGATCATCAGCATCATCACAGCCTTTTAAGGAAGGGTTAAGCGTTAATCACCACGCTTGCTCAATGAGGGTTGGTGATTTCAGAATTTATAATCCAGGTTTCCTCGAGATGTTTTCCTTCACCTTTAATCAGTGATTGGTGTCCAAGTTAAACTTAGAAAGTACGTATAACTTGGAAAAGTTGCATTGGTACTTACCAGACCCCCGAAATAGAACCCGCATCCTCATACTCGAAAGACTGGTGCTTTAACCACTAGGCCACCACGACTTAAGATCTAAAGATACTACGATATTGAATTCAATTTACACTGTTAATTCTTCTGGTAGGAAAGAGAACGTATGAAATAAAATCTATGTTAAATACAAATATTTTTTATAAAAAAATTAAAACGTTGCTTATCAACTTTCAAGCCTTTCCTTATCTGGTCTATAATTATCAATTAACATTCTTCTCACAATACCCACAAACTACTAATTTATGCAGGCCACTTATATTGCTAACACGTGTAATAATCTATGGCATATAAACTCATTAAAATGTAATAAAAACGATCATGATATTATTGAACTCAATAATCCCGTGCGCAGTCAACGTTCGATCACATCACTATGTTAGAGACGGCACGTGTAACTGCAGTATAAAAATATAGTAATATGTGTATATACAGGGTGTAACAAAACTAGTGCACTATATTTTTACAGGTCATCTAGTACATGCTAAGGATCATGTTTGCCAAAAAAAAAATTAATGACCCTGGAGGTCAACGATCAAGCGTCATTATAGAGACCGGCGTTATGCATACAATTTGGTGACTGCGATGTGAAAAATTTAATAAAATATGTTATTGTTTTCTTGACTTTTTTTGTGGCAAATATGATCCTTAGCATGTTCTAGATGACCTGTAAAAATATGGTGCACTAGTTTTGTTACACCCTATATAGAAATTGCCTAATTAAAATAGCAGTCAGTTTATTAGATTAGGTTTAACATTGATTAGTCTTTATTTGTTTGGATATTTTTATGCAGACCTTCTGAAAATCATCATCATCATCTTCAGCCTTTTTATCGTCCCACTGCTGGGCCTGGAGCCCTTTTTTCACGGAGAAGGATTGAGCGTTAATCACCACGCTTGCTCAATACGTGTTGATGATTTCAGACTTAATAGTCTAGGTTTCCTCAAGGTGTTTTTCTTCCTGTTTACCTTCAATCAAGCATTTGGTATCCAAGAAATATTTAAAAATTCATACACTTAACTATGAAAAATTGCATTGGTCCTTGCCTGACCTAGAGTCAAACCTCATGCTTGAGAGGCTGGAGCTCTGACCTCCCCTGCCACCACGACTTTTAATTTTGTTATCATGTGTCAATTTATTCTCTGTAGAGCAGTCAATAAGCTTAACGCTATAACCCCAAAGGTATTCCACTCTATCCATAATGTTATCCTTTCCAATTCAGTCGTTTTAAAAGAAGAACTGACATAAAGACTGACAGTCAGACAAGATATACATATTTACAAAGTTATACGTGTTTACTGTTATATTAAAAACTATGACCCTACTAAACACGTGTGAAGTATTTTGACGCATCAAATCTCCTCGCAATAACAGGTATCATAAATATTGTGCTGAATATTTCCAAACTTGTAGTTGTTTATGTAATAAAATATATAAAATATATGACCCCACTTCACACGTGTTAACTATTGTAACGTTCCGATTCACGTTCGTTCGCTGAGAAGAGAGTTCTTCACATTGATAAGACATTTGTGTGGGCTTCTATTGACGTATTCTCATGAAAAGTCTTATTCAGAAAAGGCAGAAACAAAGCAGTCATTGATCACCAAAAATTGACGCCATCTTAATTTCTTATTCATAAAAGAAGAAATATCTTCATATAAACCAATTCAATAAATGCGTATTTTATCTAGTCCCACTGCTGGGCACAGGCTTCCTCTCACACAGAAAAAGGTTGAGCGTTAATCACCACGGTTGCTCATGCGGGTTGGTGATTTCAGACTTCATAGCTCAAGTCTCCTCGAGAGGTTTTTCTTTAATCACTCATTAGTGCCTAAGTAATATGATGAAAGTATTTAGTACGAGCTTAGACAAGTTGCATTTGTATTTGCCTATTCTGGAATTGAACCCGCATCAACATACTTGAGAGGTTGCTTCAACCACTAGACTACCACGACTACAATCATGTAATATTTTAAATCCCAATAGCCTGGTGTTCTGATGTAAACCAACTTAGTTATTTTTATACGAGAGTAGAATAGTACCAGCTACTACGATCCATTAGGACCATAACAGCGACAATGTACAGACGCCAGCAGGTCAACCTACCCGAATTTGTCCAGGTTTAAAATCTATTAAAGAAATTTGTCAGACTGAGGTAGGTTGATATGCTAGCATCTGTACCATTTCCAGCAGTTGGTTAAAAAATCTACTTCAGTAAGCATTAACATTCAGACCAAGTAATTCATATCAATCACATTATCAGTCGTGAAAAGCATCACAAACATCGGAATGACAGAACAAACATTAAAACTGCATCAATATTCATAAATAAATCGATAAGGATCGATGCTACATCGTCTGCATCGATATGAGATTTCATCATGTAGGACATGGTATATACTTACGGTGCATCATCCTTTTTATTGTCCACTGCAGGTCGCAGGCCTCTTCTCAGATAGAGAAGGAATCAGTGTTGAAGACCACGCTTGCTTGGAGCAGATTGAGGATTTCAGAAGTCCAGGTTTGCTCAGATGGTTTCCTTCACCTTTATTTAGTCATCGGTGTTCAAGATACGCTTTGAAAGTACACACAACTTATAAAAGCTGCATTTATACTTGCCTAACCTAGAATCGAAATCATCCTTCAGAGATACAGATGTTTTAAACACTAGGCCTCCACGACTTCTACTACGTCATATACTATGTATACTATATTAGGCATTATGTCGATTATGGGACAAAACACTTGACTGGACGCCTAAACTCGCTGGAGGCCTAAATTTTGGTTAAGAATTCCTCGGGTAAGTCCGGCTAAGCAGTACTCTTACGCTGATCTGCGCTATGAAGCTACTGCAATCTGTCAAACCTTAAGAGATTTTCAAACTTATTGTGGAAACATATGGTTTAAAGTTAATTGGGAAAATTTGACAGTTTCTGGTAGCTTACGTGCTGGCGTCTGTACCTAACTGTAACTGTAAAGATTCCACAGACGCATATGTTTCAAAACCTTTAAAATAAAATCGTAACGGTCTTCCAACCAATTCCCCGTAACTTAGGACTTAGTACCAAATTGGAACACTTACAAGTGAACCATAAATCAACCTGATACGAACAGAAAAAGATCGTAGCTAAAGATGAACTGATTCGCACAACCGTTATTTCAAAACGTGAGCAAGGAAAGTGTGACAGACGGACAAACAAACCGACGGAATCCATAAAAGGACCGTATTACCAATCGCGGTGCGGAACTCGACTAAAGTTGATAACATCGATGTTGCTTATACTACTTGAAGATCGTTCTGGCGGTAGTAATATTAATCGTTTAGCTTAGAACGTACTGTGGAGCAACTTTACGATTTCAAGTTAGGATTTTACTTAATGGGCACAGATTTATCATAAATTCAAGGCTGGGAAGCTCTTATTATGAAGTAATATCTACAGTTTGGATAAATAAATATTTATCCAAATAATAAATTAATATGATGAGGTATGATGAAGAAGGGAGTGGATAGTAGTATGACGTCTAACAGAAATTAGTGGAAGAGGAAGACACATTGCACCGACCCCAAATAGAATTGGGAACAGGGCAGGAAGAAGGATAAATAAATATTTAGAGTTTGTTTGATAAAAAAGTATATACTTAGATAGTAATATCTTCTATTAGATAGGAATATCATTAATTTTCAATTAAAAGCCTGAATATTTATAGTTAATGGAAAAAAATCTCAGCCTTCCTCATCTGCCTAGTCGGTTTACCTAGCGGCCTACCTAGCCTAGCGGCTTTTACTTAGCCACGAGCTCTTCTCAACCTTCCTAATGGAACTAAAAAAATAATAGATAAAAATTTATATATGTGCAAAAAGAAACAGCTAACCAAAGACCCTAAAAGCCGCGACTGTTGTTAACTTTGCTGTGAAAACTTAGTTTGGTGATATTAGATCTCAACTAACCTTTTCAATGCTATGAAAAGAGTGATCCAGAAACACGTATATATAATTTTAACCAGCTACAAAAAAAATGTGTGTATGCATCCGTCAGGTTTTTCTTTAAAACATTTATGATTGGTTCTTGTCTGTCCTCCTTAATTCCCATTAGGAAACATAATAACCAGCTTGCCAATTACCATAAAACCACATTTTAACGAGCTAGTAATTTTGTGTCCAGCCGGTAATTGGTATTCTGTCGAACCTGTCAATAGCTTAAGATGTTAAGCTCAAAGAACAATAATTGTAGATAAGTAGGACCATGTTTACAACAATGACCAATCACAACAACGGGCTCTTGGACCCTGAAAAACAGGTAAATTATCGCAGTGAAACAATTACTAGAATTGCACTTTTTTCGCCAATTCAACCTTTCGTTAGCCGCCGGGACATTTTGGCCCGAAAGCAAACTATGTCGGCGGAAGCGTATGCTAGTCACGTCAAATAATATCCGCGCGCTGGTCTAAACGACCCTGTCCATAAAAGGCAACAAAACGATACGAACAAATAGCCATATTGTTAAAGTAAATTGGTATTTTACAACGCCAACTTTAGTGTCGCGGTACCTTATAAGACCTTGTCAATTTCACTTTTACACCTGTACTGTTGAACTGTCATTCAATTGTCACACTTATGTCAACTGGATAAGATAGAAAATCTTTTTCTTAGTTACTTTGACGCAAGATAAAGGGTTTCGAAAATTAAATGTCATTTTGAATGACAGTTGTTAAAGCGACATCTAACGATCGGATCACGAAGTTTGATGGAGTAGGTAATAGTAATTTTCACATTGACAGCCGGTAATTTGAAAGAATCTGAAATTCAAATTTCTTATATATCAACAGCTGGTTGTGTAAACCTTTGTTAAATACATTATTAACAGTTAACTGCTGCCTTATGGTTGAAACTCCGACTGTTTTTTTTAATTTTATTGTGCATCAGGTATAAGGCGTGATATTATCATTCAATACCTTATATAACTGAAATGGTTCTTATGTCTTTGCTTATTAACTTATTAGCGTGAATGATAACATTATGCGACATATCGATGCGCCATGCTCAATTACATATTAACGGATAGATTTCAACAATTCAACCCGCATCAAAATCCGCCGTAGTTGTAGTATTTAATATCTTACCATAATAGGCACGTACAGACTCGGAAGATGCTTTGTTTCATACAACATGCATATGTAGTGATTCAATGTATATCATTTTTTTAACCCTTTGCATAAAGCTTTGTCCAACGTTGCTAGCAACACTTTTAGAGCGTAAATGAAGAATTAAGATATTGTTTTTTTTTTAATATTGTTATTTAATATTGTAAATGATAAACCCTTATTGATAACTCTTATATATTATATTATTATATCCCGCTGTGCTTCGCCCTTCAAAATAACTCTGACTAACAAGAAAACAGAAGCCACACTAAAAACAACCGATATCTATATCTATACATATAATAAAACAGTAAAAAATCCGTGTCTGTACAAATAATATTATTGACAAAAATAATAACTGAGAGGGGTTTAGAAAAAGCAATAGAACACGAATCCGAAAAAAAAATTATGTCTGTTTGTCTGTTTGTCTGTATGTCTGTTTGTCTGTTTGTTTGTACGCGCTAATCTTCGGAACCACTGGACAGATTTGAATGATTCTTTTTTTGTTGTATAGTGGTTAGGTCGGGGCAACATATAGGCTATAAATTATCTTGGAAACTTGAACACCTGATGCAAAACAGCAACAGACCAGCTTAACTATAAGAGATAGAGAAATGCTGTCATAGCAAAAACTGTTCCACGTGATGAGCATTTTCTTCTGCGAGATAAAATTCGAAGATCTGGAACAGCTGTTTTGGACCTCCTAGAGCCCAGCTACACCATTACACATATAGAAATGGCGTCTTAGCAAAAGTTGTTCAGCCTGATGAGCACTCGCTGTTGACGTATAAAAATTGAAGATCTAGAACACCTTCTATGGAACTCTAAGAGCCCAGCTACACCATCAAACATATAGGACTGACGTCTTAGAAAAAGTTGTTCGGTCTGATAGGCATTTCCGGTTGACTAATAAAAATCTAAGATCAGACACATTTGATGTGAAGAACCTCCCTTTTTGAAGTCGGTTAAAAACAACATCAGCTGAAAGTACCTCAGCGCGGTGAAAGCTGTAACAGTTTAGGACTGCGTTTCGTATAGACGCCAGCATATCAAGTTACCCGAAACTGTAAATATTTTCCAATCAATTTTGAACCATATGCTTCAGCGATAAAGTTGAAATTCTATTTAGGAAATATAACAGATTGAAAATTTTGACTTTGGTAGCTTAATGTGCTGCATCATTGAAGATTTCGGCCAAAACTCCCATTTTATTTTATTTTATCGCATTAATATTCCTTCGCCTTTACGTTATTTCAGTTTTAATTTTTTTGAATTCACACGGTAGCCTACCAGGTAGTGCAATAGAGCAGACATTTAGATTTTTAAGGATCAAGTATCTTCACAACAAAACTATAACTATGCTTACAAAAAGTTAATTTATAAAATAATAATAAAGCCATTGTCCAAAGAAGCTAAGATTCATCGGATCATAAGATCCCTAGAATCCAACGAAGAGTTAATTTAAGTGTGGAGAGGCTTGATGCTGTTCGAGGACATAAGGCTGCAACTCGCACCGTTGAAACCTTTTCGGATCGAAAATTACGCCCGCGTGTTCAGCGTACTTACGCTTCCACATCCAGTTTTCTATGAAGAGACCAAAGAAGGGTATGTTGCGCCACTGACCGCTGGTTCGGAGAAACCAATTACCGATACAGAATCATGCTTGACTTCTCAGCGTATTCGCACATCTACTAACGCTTATTGAAGCAGTAATTAACCTAATGCACGACTAATTTCTGATCGAGATTATCATACATTGTCCAGAATGATGGCATTCAGGCCGATTGTTGGCTACGGCGGCCGTTCTCTTTTATAGATTTATCAAATTTAAAAATGTATCAACCAGTTGCGCAGGACATTTATTATAGTGCTCTCTACAGGTGCACTCTCTATTCCCTCACTCTCACAGTCCGATGGGACGACAATCCGACATGACCGGAGAGAGATCAGGCGCAGGACCGAAATCTACGTGCTCTCCGATGCACGGGTGAATCAATCACCAACTTCCAGACTCCAGGCTGCTTTATGAAAGTTTCTCAAAACTCACAAAGCGATTTCGACCCGGGAATCGAACCCGAAAACCCGTGCACAGCAGTCGCGCCTTGCGACTACTACATCAATGAGGCTGTTCAGAATAAGCACATAACGAAATATTCATAAGCAGTTAGAAAGTGGAAGAGACGTATAACATTGAAGATCTGGAACAACTGTTATGGTATTCCAAGCGCCCAGCTACACTGTTAACTATTAGGATTGACGTTAACAAAATGTTCAATTTGAGGCATTACAAAAAGAAATCGTCTCGCGCATCCTGTTGTTTTCCCGTCCCCGGACTCATAGAATTCGATATCAGACGTTTCAAATCTTCGATTTTGACAGCCCTGTAGTCGCTGGCATAAGCGACTGGATCCGCGTACGAAGTCGCGGGCAGAAGCTAGTTTCAATAATAAACGCATAAAGCACTTCTCCGTACATCCAATGAGTGGTTTACGATCAATTTTTTACCTTCTCCGTCGTAACTCAAGGAATGGAAGTCACATCCCCTGCAAATTGTTACCGACTCCCGCGCAACAAAAACATACTTTATTTCGACGCCTCGTACGTTAAAACTTTTGAGTATGGAATGACGATAGAGCGCCGGGAATGGAAATATTTTTGTCAATAAGTGACCAAAATTTAATAATACATAAGGTAAAAATTATGTATGTTCATAATACATAATATTAAAGTTGTCTTAAAAGGGCTTCAGCGTGTTGGGTTCGGCCCCACGTTCGCCTTCCAAAAATCCGGGACTCTATAGTCCCGTGGTCGGAAAAAAAATGAATGTTCACAATATTTACATTTTTCACACCTTTTCTGAGGGTTCCTTAAATCTATTGTCAACTTGGTAAGCTCTAAGCTAATTACAAAATGCGATGAGCCGTGTAATCGCATTATCTGCAAATCCGTATTAGTCACAAACAAGAAAGTGTACTTAATTCTTTGCACTAGGTATGTCTTAATAACAACGAAACTAATGATTCTTAAGCTTCTTCTTTTTTAATTTAAATTCTTTAAAAAATCATAAAACTAAATAAAGCCTGTAAAAAGACAATGCCTATCGATAATTTATTCCTTAGACGGATAGAAAATATGCCAGTTACCCTTTTTCAAATATGTTCTTGGGTTTTAAGAATCAAGTCAAGTGACAATCCTTAATAGATTTTATGATAATAGAATACGTTCATGTATCAATACCCAAATAATACATTTTCTTTCTTGTATATTGATACAGAAAACAGATCTCAACGCAAGTTGCTATACTGTCTGTTATGTTATTTATTGTGTTGTGTATATTTTTCTCCATTTGTTAATTCAAAGTTTCATGCGCTCTATAGCTTTTACATACCCCGAAGATTAATCGCACACCCGCTGTGCAATGTTTAGGTAAAATTTATGTATGCTAACATACTAGGAAAACATAAATATAATATAAGCGTGAAATGAGGCAAGATCATAAATAGAGAACTGTGTTGCCAATTAATGTAAATTTCTCCATGTCCTCTTGTAAAACAGTTAGGTTAGGTCCTCTCTGATAAACAATAATTTAGTCCGAGTCGGTCTCGAAATAATGGCGGTACGCATTCCTACAAATCTCTACAGTAGGAAACTGTTGTACGGCTTTTGTTATACTAGGGTGGCTAGGCAATGGTGAGAGATTCTGTTAAAAATGGTAGCTGTTTGTGTTTGATTTTTGAACAATATTTTATACACAACAAATAAAGTTATCGATATTAAAATCGATCTCAGTGGCGTGCACTTGGAGAGGCCTATCTCCAGCAGTGGACTGCGATAGGCTGATAATGATGATGATGAAATAAAGTTACGCACAAGGAACATCATCATTTTTTTGCTGTGTCGTCATACGTGGCTAGATGCATACTTTTTTGTTATTTGACAGTTTCCCTACTACTTACTTATATTTCAACCAACTCCACAAAATCTTTCTATTTTCAATTTTGTATAACGCCACTTCTTTGTTAAAACAATAAAAACATTAGTTAAGTTAACTACCCCATCGTCCCGACAATATTTACATTCCCAAAAGATGCCTTAAGACACAAATACTGAAAATATTGTTATCCAAACACAATTTAGCATCCTTGGCAAAACTATTGTTACTTGGATGAGAGATTGTAGAAAGACATCTTGGCTAAGCCCCCTGGGATGAGCCCCAGTGTGAGTACAGGAAAACCCAGAAACTTCTATATATCGTAATTGTTTTCCTACATATCCACATGGTCCCCCTACCTGCTCAGATCACGAACACCTGGCTAAACCAATAATTTCGCTAACACCAGCTCATGTTGCATTTCACCTGTCATTAGCTGTTCTTCCGTATTACTGGCGTCTATTGTATGCCGCTACCTTGATATTTGCTAATAAATATGGTTTAAGTAATACTTACTTAAATTATTCAATTATTGGTCTGTTTGAAACAGGACCAATACACACACTGATGAAGATTATGTACTTATATTAGATACAGGCGCCAGCACATCAAGATACTAGAATCTGTCAATTCATTTAATAGATTTTCAGCCTTATCGCTTAAGCGTAAATGGTTCAAAGTTGATTGGGAATATTTGTCAGTTTCGGATAGTTTGATGTACTGGCGTCTGTACATCTGTTAATGTCAACAGCTTACTAACTATCACCAAGTGGAACCTATATCTAATTAAAACAAGCTCACACTTTTTTTGTCGCTGGGAAAAAATGCTGTTACTCATCCCCTTTCCGTCGGGGGACGGGAGAGTGGTGAGACTTCCTGGTCAAATCGAACCCAGCGAACTTTTGTACCGCCTAACAGTCAATTCTTTAATTTTTCTTTGTTTTTTTTAAGGTATTTCTTTTTTCAAAATTGGAATAATTATTCTTTTTTTTGCTATTTCTACTTTAAGTTTAGCTCGAGATTTGCGCTAAGCAACACATGGAACGATTCATTTGTAGATTGTAGAAGGTAGGTAGAAGATGTTATCATGCCGATGACCGCTCGCCGATTTGTTGCTGAGCTGAGCTTCGCGGGTTCGAATCCAAGCCGATGCTCAAAGTATCTTAATTTTTTACTCCTTGTTCTAAATTCTGACAACTTTTAGTTCCAAAGTGAACATTTTCTTCCCTAATTAGAATTCTCACAGGTATCTTTTATTATAAATTTATGATTATAATTTATATAATAAATAAATAATGATATATTATAAAATAATGAATAAAAAACCAAAACTTTGACAGCTAAATATTCGTTTTAATAACTTACACTGCATATCCAAACGGAGTTCACAAACGCACGTTGCGTCATTTAACTCGTGGCTCGTAATTAGTTAATCAATCCTCTTAACGTTAATTAAACACAACACGTGGCAATTAACTCACCAGCAATGTTCTAATAAAAAACTTAATTGACAGCAAAACTATATTTAAAAGGACTGAATCGTTTTCTCGACAGACAAAAACTTTTCAATCTTACGTTACTAGGAAAAGATTACAGACGCATCTACCTTCAATAGTGTAGATAGGATATTTTTTCTCTCGTCAACACAATAGGCCTGGTGACAAATAAAAAGTTATAAGTCTATCTATAGGATCAGCATTTTTTTTATTTTTATGACACGTGTTTTTGTTATTTTCTCAGACAAACTAATTGACGAATATACAACACGTTAAGAACAGCGGCATTGTCCGCAATGCCTGCAGACAGTTATGTCCCCTAAGTAAAACTTAGGGTGAAGAATAATAACAAAAAAATATCATAAGGTTGATAATTTCGACACTTCGCTCGAGGGGCTCGCGGCACTATTACAGCCGTACTGATCGATCGCTCTGCGAGGTTAAGCTACGCTTGCCGCGGTCAGTCTTCGGATGGGTGACCATTCTTACCACATCGAGACCCCTCCGTGCCTCGGAGGGTACGTTAAGCAGTCGGTCCCGGTTGTCATATGAAATTCTATGGCAGTCGTTACAAGTGTTAAGAAAGCTGGTAGTCTGAACTGGTCTGCTAAATCTTCGAGTACTAGATAACCCAGTCAGATGGGTTTTGGAGGTCAGATGGCAGTCGCTTCATGTAAAATATCGGTATTCAGCCGCACCTAGTAGCACTGGAAGGCTATCGGTGATCTAACACAATTTTTTGTCAATACAAAAAAATCTGTGTAAGACAGAAAAAATACACAAAACTTTTTATGTTATGTTTTTGCAAAAAGTGGCATTTCTTTACTTAATTTGGAATACTTTCTTTTTTTTATTTATAGAATCCTTTCTTAATTCAAATTATACGTAAGTAGTCTTTTGTTATTTTTTTTTTTCATTTTTTTTTTATTAATCCAAAGTCGACATTGTTTTTCGTAAGTTATTTGATTATAATGCCGTTGTTGCATTATTTTATCCGTCAGTGCGGATAAACAGCAGCTGTATATCATTCCCGCGGTGTCAATTGAGGGTAACTGATTTAATGGTGCCGGCAGATGGCGACCAGCATTCCAATCCTAGTGGACTATTTTGATCCTTAATCTGTACTTGAGTTGCATAGCGCTGGTTTGTTCGCTTAAGTTGTTTATGCATTTGTGTTTAAGTAGTGTGTATGGTAAGTTGCTAGCATTGTATATGAGTCAAACGATATTTTTTTTGGAACTAGATCTATGGATTGTTCTCATCTCATGAGATTGTATACAACTGTTTTGTTTACCTTTAAGTACACATTCGAACCTTCTTTGTTTTAGACGTCCTATTCACCCTTCTCTATTACAAGGAGGTATGAGCGGTAATCACAATGCCAATATTGTCGACTTCAGAAGTGCAGATTTCCTAAAGTTTACCTTCACCTTTTCTCGGTCATTGCCGTCCAAGATACACTTTGAAAGTAAGTTACATTGGTTGGCCTGACCTGGAATCGAACCCACACACTCCTACTTTAGCGGCACGTGCTACCAACTAAGAACAAGTGATCATTTCATGCTCCCTTCAATTAGCTCAGAAAATTATTAAAACACTTTTATAATTTTCTTTTTTTGCCGAGCTTTATTTTCCCCAGGAATTCTATCAATCCACACAAGTAGTCACATACTCAGTCATTAATTTAAATTTGACACAATTCCTATAGGTACAGATACCAAGCTTTAGTCAGAAACCTTTGTAAAAGCCAACATCACCTAACCCATCTTGCTATTCGTATAAGCGTAGGCGTAAACCCTATAGTTTGTGAGTTGCAGTGTTTATGTAAACACGTACTCACTAGCATGGCCGACCCCTGGTCAATGATAGGTTGAGATAAGCGTTCATAATACCAGGTTTCGCCTAGTGGAGCTTGCGACACTATATGCTTTCTCTTCAGCACCTGTTGTTTTGTTTGAGTAAAATTGTGTTTTTATCAAGCCCTATGGTTACCATGTATGGGTACATACTAAGTTCGAATGGGTAGCATCCTGCTAAGTACAGACGCTAGCACATCAAGCTACTACAATCTGTCAAATTTTCTTAATAGATTTTAACTTTATTGTTGAAGCATTTGGTTGAAAATTGATTGCGGAAATTTGATATTTTCGGGTAGCTTGATGTGCTGGCGTCTGGGGTTTTTCAGTAACTAAAATTTGGTCAATGTTAGTGAGTATGTAGTCTAGTCTCTTTTTACCAACTATGTTGCAGTGAGAAAATTATAATAATGAAGAATTATAATAATGTTTACTGAGCTTTTTCTTAAGTCTAACCATGTATATTGTATAATTTAAAATGTTATAAACCTCTTACCACGCCTTCAGAACAAACCCATTCAAAACCACTTATTACCCGGCTGACTGTTCAATCCTTACCCTATTAAAATGAATGCCCACAATGATATTATTTGCAGCTATAACTTTGATATTTACTAAAGGTGTTTGTATATCAAAATGATTGAAGTCTTCACGCCCCATGACAGGCCGACAGCCGGAGACCCTCACTCATTAAGCAACACCATGTAGTGAATAAAACTCGAGGCACACTGAGACCAAGAATTCTTCAACAAGTACTTAGTTACGAATAGGCCGCAATCAAACCGCGCCAGAGGCGATGGCCACCGTGCGATTGTTATCTGTCATTTTCATAGAATCGAAGCCGTAATGGAATGCATCAACTTCGACATAATTATGGTAGCGAGCACCACAGACAATTATTTCTCATTTATTTGAAAAGTTCCATGAATGATTGACGTAATTGTGGTCATTTAAAAATATTAAAATTCCCAATAAATTGGTCACGTTTTCGAATGTACCAAGTGTGTACAATGAAACCTTTATGCCTGGGCATTACAATAGTGGTCCTGTTGGTAATAATAAAACTCGGGACCGCACCTAATTATTAAATGATTGCACACATTCAATATAAACACGGATGACGACTTTTCACCTTTGGCCTGTGACCCCTTAATGGATCATTTTCACAGCAACATATAGCGTAAATATGACCCATTAAACGGCGATCAAACTGCGATAAATCCCTATACCGGCACCTAGTGTACCTTGGGGGTTAATAGACAACTAACCTGTGACATTGAGTAGGGAGGGCGATGATTATCGCGCAGTACCGCCATGCCGCCGGCACCGCCCCGGGGACCATGAGGCACCACATAATAATGCAACTAAGATCATCGCTGCATCATCAAGATTGATAACCTCGCACACAACGTATGTTCTGCATAATAATAAAGTTCTTCAATCACTATTGACGCTGCCTGCACCTTTTATGGTAACAACTAGTTGCATGTAAATTGTTCGACAATTATACATATTTGAATATTTTTATCTAGGTGTGCCCTCGGCGTCGTCTTCAACTTTAGATGTACTCTGAGGTTTTAATTAAACTCTGTGTTTAATTTGACCCAGAAACGTTGTATGATAAATTGTATGGGAACTACACGGATGATGCTTAATTACAAAGAAACTGCTTTCTCAATAGACAAAGAAGTTTTAAATGGGATTCGTTTAATGAAACTCCATTCGGAAACCTCACAACGGTATAACAGTAACAAAGGAACATAAGCACACAGTAGTTTACATTCGATACCAAACATAATCGCCAAAAAGGACCACTGAAAAAACAGCAAAGGAAAACAATTTAGCCTTCCGACTACCTAGAACGTCATTATCTCTGGTCATAAATCTTCACGGAGTCAAATTGTTCTCATTTCACACCAAATAAGTTACGGGGAAGAGCCCGGCGTATGCGCAGGCCGCTTGCAATTACGCATGGTAATAACGCCGGGGGCGCACGTTGAAATACAATAATTCATTGTAGCGCCGTCCGGCCTGTGGTTACCGGCGATTGGCTCAAACCTAACGATAATTGGGCTGTACTTAGCTCCTTTAGTTCGTTTCAATATCGGCCAGTTCGAATTTTGGCTAATGGTTCTGTCGGTTTTGTTGTGGACTGGACAAAAGATGGGACAAAAAATATTCACAATGGTTTGTGAAAGGTTAGACCTAATACATAAAATTGCGAGTTTTTAAAAAGACCTGATTTTATATATAACTAGCTTCCGCCAGCGGTTTCACCCGCTTTCTGAGGGAAGTACTTTCTATACCCGGATAAAAAGTAGCCTATATGTTATTCTGATGTATAAGCTATATTGTGGTAAAGTTTCATTCAAATCCATTCAGTAGTTTTTACGTGAAAGAGTAACAAACATCCATACATCCATACTTACAAACTTTCGCCTTTATAATAGTATTAGGATTAGGATATCATCAAAATAAGTATACTGATTGATTTGATAAATCTGTGACGTCCAAGCTTGTGTTTTCATACAAATTGCATACAAAGTAACTGTTTTTGACAGTTCAATAAAAGTATTTAATTGACTAGCGTCATTGATCACCTACCGTATTATAAGAGAACTAAGATCATTGGATGTTTTTGTATCAACCGAGTAGGTACTATAATATCGAGTTTAATGCAGTATTAAAGCACGTCATAACTAAAATATAATTTTTCATATTTTTTGACCATAATTCGATCCATCAATTGGATTAATCCAACCTTTCGCTCGATATCTCCATCTGACCGTAACAAGCGCAACTTTTAAATCTAAATGATAATTAGATTTTAATCTTTAAATTCGTCTTGTCCATTTTAATTGGTCCGCACGAAAAGGTCATGTAAAAGTTTTGAGCTTTTGAATTCAACCTAGGTTTAAATGTACAATTATGTAAAAGAAAAATAACGTAACACGTCACTGTTTTTACATCGTTTTAATATTATCCAGGTAATTATGTTGTGGCAACCCCGTATTATATTGTAAGCCCGGCTGCCAACAAATTGATAAGGCTCATGAATAAATATGGAGGGCGCAGAAGGTGCTTTCTTTGTCCAGTATGTGGCACCTCGGACTCGCTCGAAATGGCATGCAAGGTGCACGGCGACCTACATCACTTATGTAACTGAAGTTCGAGTTTATTTAGCCTTTAGATGTGATTATCGAAAGATCAGCTTTACTTATTAACGATATCTTGTAATGCTTGTCATAATTATGCACTTATTACATATTTAGCAGGGAACTTAAGTTTGTTTGGGTATCATTTAATATTGAGCTTGATTGTTTTATTAAAACCAAAAATAAGACTTGTCAAAAAATAAGTGGCCTGTGTATTTTTGCTAATTGAAAGAGGTTGTAAATAGAATCACTATTGATTGATCGTTTTGTAAGTACAGACGCCAGCACATCAAGCTACCCGAAACTATCAAATTTTCCTAATCAACTTTGAACCATATTTATGCTTTAGCGATAAAGTTGAAAATCTAATATAAGCTACTAAAATAATTATAGATTGTAATCTATAAATTTTTCTAAATAGATTACAATCTATAAATTTTAGTAGCTTGATGTGCCTTTGTGTGGCTTAATTCCTTAATATATAAATCGTGAAAAGTCTTCAAGTGCGTCCATGGCGTTGATTAAAAAAGGGTGAAAACAGACAACGTCTGTTAAATAAAAACATATCATTACACACCACGATGAATCGACTCCAGCTTGCGCTAAAATTTAAAACGCGTATAATACCTGAATATGAAACAAATACGACTTCGAAATAAAACTTCGAATGGGGGAATAAATACACTAAAATGTCCGATTTTAAACGCAGCCGGTCGATAATAAACGTGGCATAGGATTATTTCATCGGCCTATAAGTTTCCGCACGTAACTGCGATCAGTCAGCCTGAGCAGGTGCGCTAAGAACCGATCAAATCGCACTACAAATGCGAAACATCCTACATCAATAATCACCACAATACACAACATACCTTTTGTATCATGAAATAAAGTTCAAATTACAATGTATGGAGCTCAGCAGATAGATAATTTAAATTGCGAATTAAATATTTTATCGACGTACGCGCACCAAGCAATTGCGGTAGCGACTACCGTCGGTATATGCGTGAAGAATGACAAACTAGTATAGTTTTATACTTATGACACGCCCCACGGCTTCGGAGTATTTCAACGCCAACTTTATTTCATTTTGAAATTGGAAACAATGAGTACAACTTCCTTTTTCGATATCGGCTAATTGACGGGCGTGAGGACAAATGTCTGAGTGTTCTAAAAATATGTTTTTACCTTTTATTGCGTATCATGGTACAAACAGTGTTGCATGGTAGAAATTGTTAGCGTACGCTGTATCTCTATTTAGTTTGATCGAATTGACTAGAAACTTTTTTTGCTATGACATATACCTATGGATGATTCTTTGTTCCAGTAGTGTTGTGAACTGGCCATTGATTAGTTAACGACAGTTATAAAGATGATCACAATTTCCGAAATAATGTGAGTCTAGATTGCTGCAGACGGGTTGTAAAGTGAATGCGAACATATCTTTTTATTCTATCAAGATATACGCGAAATTGAGGAAAACATCTTGTGTCATAATAATTTGTAGAAGTTATTGTCAATTGATTTCCGTGGTTGCGTAAATATTATATTTAACTATCTTCGACCAGCAGTTTCTCTCGTGTCCCGTAGGAACTACTTCGCGATAATAACCTTCCTCGATAAATTGACTAACACTAACACTTTTTTTCAAATCGGTCCAGCAGGCTTAGCATGGCGTTTCTATATTATCTATTCTATCAAGAAAAGCCAAAACTCTTTCTATCAATGTCAACGTGTCTTCTGCCCGAGCATGGCGCGACCTGTCAACTCGCATGTAATCACTTGTAATCTTATGTCGATCGAAGGAAAGAATAATTTCTGCAAAAAATGACAAAAAAATCTTACGTCAATCTGTCACTTTTCTGTCATTATGTTCTCCGGTAGACAAAACTTGTTTTTACGGTTGCCACGCTAAGCCTGCAGTAGTTCCTGACATTGCGTGTTCAAGCACACAAACAAAATCTAGCTTAATAATAATATCACTACATAGTATAAAACAAAGTCGCTTTCTCTGTCCCTATGTCCCTTTGTATGCTTAAATCTTTGAAACCACGCAACGGATTTTGATGCGGTTTTTCTTAATAGATAGAGTGATTCAAGAGGAAGGTTTATATAATTTTAGTATCAGCATTGCACCCGTGCGAAGGCGGGGCGGGTCGCTAGTTATCTATAAAACTAGCTCCTGCTTCGTTGTGAATAATCACCAACATAATATTAAACCCGTCAACCTCCCACGTTTAAGCTATGGTGTTACATAGGAATAAATAACGTTTATAGAATTCAATAAAAGAAATTCAAAACTACCTACATTTAGGGAGATACATATATCTTAACATACTACTTTGAAGGATATTTATATGGGGTTATAGACAAAGGTGTCTAAGTTAACATCGTATGCTAGTTTAGCTTTTAGAACAAAGTATCAATAGTTTTTATTTTTTGTGATGATGAGCAAGCACACTTTTGACCTCCATCTCATCTGATGATAGATGAAAGGTGGAACACACAAGTGATTGAATGATGATAATAATTAATGGTTTATCATTCCCGAAATCTAGATTTGTTTGCCAGGATTTATGAAATTTAAAGTAACTTACTGTGTTTAGAATTCCCGGCACACGTTTCTCTTTTGCTAACTAGATGGCGTTGTCGCAATTAAATGCGGGCTATGGTTTCGTTGCATGCCATAAGATATGTAGGTGTATTTTGTGAATATTATTAAAATGTCTTGCAATATCACGAGTGTTTGTATTTCTATAATAACAAGATCAGAAGAAGTGTGAACATACCGAATAAAATACAGTTAAAATTAGTGAAATTATTTCTCACACAAAGGCATTTTCACTCGTTAATTTACAAAACAAATCATTACAAACGCAGTAACTTAAGATCAGGCTCACAATACGCGAACCATAAATCCTGTATTACACATGAAGGTAAACAAATAACGTGGCAACACTGGAGCTTCGTTAGCGCCGGGTCATAGGGCACTGTTACACAAGATCGGTGTTGCCAGTACCGTCTTTATTCACCGCACCAGGGGTGGCCAACCGGTTGTTTGGCTAATGGGCCAGATGATTGTCGAGAAGTAAATATACAAGTGTATATCGACGCTGGAAAGCAATTTTGTCGTATCTCGAAAAATGGGATTTTTTTTTTATTGCATTTTTGAATTCAGAAAAAAATACTGCGTCCGGCGGTCCAATCAATGTTTTTCTAAGAGGTTTTTTTTTTATGATACGACGTTGACTTTTTCCTAACTTCTGTAAAAAAACATACTGCAAAATGCTGTATATGCCATAAAATATACTATTTTAAATGACAAATAGATACAACAAAAATATTGTAAGTATTTTTTTCCGATGTCGAAGATACACGGTCGTCATTTATTTACTACGTAATACTTACAGCATTATGTATAAGTCACAAAAAATAATTTATTGAGATACAGCAATTTCGCCGCCTCATTATTTTATTCCCGCTAGAGATAATACAATTCTATCCCTCGAGTTTTGAATGTGCGTCAAACTTACTACGTTTCATTCTACACATTTTGTAATAAATATTATCCATAAGTCATTAATGATAGAGTTGAAATGTGTGTTTTCCCCTGGATACGCCGTTTACCGATTGTATAGCAGCCGATGTGCGAGCGCATGAGCCAGAACACGATTACGTAGTCTGCGAAATTCGGGTGTATTTACGTGCACGATTAAAGTGAAAGCTAGGTAAGTCATGTTATTTAGTAATTTTACTTACTTTATCTATCTAATACTTATAATAAATTATGTTCGGCTGTATTTTATTTTTATTATTATTGTTCACCGATTTCTCAGTCAATTGTGGACCGACTGCGAAAAATGTTTTTTTGATTGTTATTTTATACTCCTAGGTCCCATTGAAATTTAGTCGTGATCTGATGATGAACTTCAATGATATGGAACGAAACTCCTCATAGCATCATAGCAAAACTGTAGTAACAATTGTACCTAATTGGTTTGTATATACGGGTAGACGATCACTGACTGAAAAAAGAGGGGGTAGGGTTTTTTTAGAGGTGAGAAATCATCAAATGATTTCGCCCACTCTTGTGTAGCGGGAGGGCGTGTCACACTTTTATTGACTAAAATCACGTAACCGTATGTGACCAACATTTGCCCTTTGTGTTCTAAGGCCTGGGACATCGTTTCTGAACTTCCTCACTCGTCAGCCCATTACTGAACTCCTACGGTTTACAATATCTCTGCGCGTACACAGCGCCACCGTCTACTACTAGGCGAACGCGAGCTACTCATTGCTCATTGTTCGCAAGCCCTTGTCTACGGTGGCTGAAGATCGCTCGGCGATCTCCGACGCCCATGGCGTCTTATGTCGAGGTGGCTAGGGCGTGGCGTTGTATGTAGGTACGTTCCCTCACTCGTGCGGCCTCCTCCATTGCTAGCATTACATTACAATGACGCGACCGCATCCCATTCCTTCTCGCCCCAGACCATGGCCTCAACTAGGTCCCGGCGCGAGAGGTCACTACCACCGTTCGCCTGCACAAAGACATGGCGGTGGTCTGCCCAAGCGGGGCACACTTGTACCGTGTGTTTTACCGTGTCCTCCAGGCGGTTCGTGCAATGGTGTCACCCGGGTGATTCTTCCGCCTTTATCCGGCACAGGAACCTCCCGAACTTACCTTGTCCGGTGAGGACCTGTTTCATGTGGAAGGTGAGGATGCCGTGGCGCCTCTTCAGCCACTCCTCAACGTACTTACCACTGCAAATGCGCCGTGCCCAGCGCTAGGCTGCGACAGTCGCTGTTTCCATGTCGCCGTGACTTGTCGCGGCAGCGAACTTTTGCCATGGCGTTGCACCTCTATGCGCTGGTCGTGCATGTGTGCAAGGACTGTCAATTGCCTCCAGATCCCATGGCGGCAGGCCAGCAAGAAGGCTAGCCGCTTCGCGGGAGATCTTCCAGTACCCCCGCATTATACGGATAGTCATCACCCTCTAGGACGCATTAAACTTGGCCACCAGTCGCCTCTTCAGCAACGGCGCCCCGTAAAGGGCGGATCCCTGCGTAGAGACTCCGGCAGGAGGTGTGTGGACCTCCAAGATTGGGAAGGAGATTGAGGGCAGGCCAGGGCGGCCCTCAAGCGGCTCAAAAAAGCCGGAAAGTGCTCGTCGAAATTCCACCGGCTTTCGAGGACTACCACAAAATCGCTGAGGGGTACCACAAAATCGGTGAATCGAAGTCGGTGTTAAATAACAAAGAGACAAAACATAATTATTTTTGAAATCATAAGTGATGTTGCCTATAAATACGGAAAACCAGTCCAATCAAAATTATGTTTTTGTTTTCCAACAAATTTTGTGTTATATTTTGTCCAAAATATCGCTTATTATATTTTTTACAGTCGAGAATGTCGCCGTCAGTAAACTTCATTGCTTCCTAATTTTGCGATTGATTATTTTTTATTTTAATTCATAATAATTATTACTATAGTAAACATTATTTTCTTAACAAAATTGTTTAAATAAACATACAGCATTTAATTAAACATAATAATTTGTTTTATTTATATTTAATACAAAATTCAAGATGTCCTTCTAAAAAGAGTGTGAAGTACAACGTAATGCGAGGACTTACAAATTTAATTCATATTACATACATCATAATTGTTTTCTAAAATTTTAAAGTTATTTCGTTGTGCCTTTGTTACAACTACCGAGATACAGCAATATTGATGATTCAAATTGAAATATCAATTGCTGTAACTCATATAAAACTCATGTTATACTAACTTTAGAATACTATCTTTATTGCCATCTGATAAATATAATTATAAGAAATACGTGTTCCAAAAATGACCTCTCGGATTCAGCTAGTTTACGAGTTATAATTTTTTCAAATAGTTTTTTGGCTCTGGTGTAAAGTTCCACTTTTCGAGATACGACAAGATTGCTTTCTTACGTCGATATGCTGTATAATTTATCTAGATTAGAATTACATAATACATGTCAGTAGAAAAGGTTAAAGCACCAGCCTTTTGAGTATGAGGGAGCGGGTTCGATTCCAGGTCAGGCAAGTACCAATGTAACTTTTCTAAGTTATAAATACTTTCCAAGATTATCTTGGACACCAATGACTCATTAAAGGTGAAGGAAAACATCTCGAGGAAACCTGGACTATGAAGTCTTAAATCACCAGCCCGCATTGAACAAGCGTGGTGATTAACGCTCAATCCTTCTTCGTGGGAGAGGAGGTCTGTGCCAAGCAGTGGGACAATAAAAGGGCTGTCATAATGATGATGAATTCCGCGCTGCTGAACACCGCTTGCCAAAACTAACGATCCATTCAAAACTAAAAGGCCATCACACGATCCAAATCAACCACCGACACAATCACCTTAGTCCAGTAAAAATCTACCTTGTAGACGATGGTCGTGAGCGCATCGCGACAGGCTGCGTCGATGGTCGGCCCCAACCGTTTGTAACGCTATCGGCCGATGGGAGACGCGACCAAGGTCACCTCTATCAGCGGTTTGGATCGTGTTAAGCGCTTTGAAAGATCACGAGCTCTTACACTGTTACCCTTCAGGTCTAATCAAGTTGACGACCCCTGGTGCACTAATATGGTGGATATTACTGTACCAGGGGCTGAGGAGATTTACAAAGAGTTGCCACAGTTGCAGCTTTGTATTGCATTAATTTAATATGCAGTGCGAATAGTATTGTAGCAGTAATGATCATTCTACTGTCTTATTGATGCAGTGCGTGGAAATGTAGTGATCTCATTCAGTACGTCCCACGTGAAACCTTTAAAGATTTTTGGAAATCAGTACCTACTGGCTCCCGTACCTGGTTTCACCCGCCTCCCGAGGAAACTATTACTATGTACTAACTATCTACTATGTGAGCGAGACCTGAATAAAAAGTAGTCTATATATTATTCTGATATTTAAGCTAACATAATGCCGAGTTTCATCAAAATCAATGCAATATAAAGAGAACCATCCTCCATACTGTCGCATTACCTAATAAAATTTGTATGATTAGAATCTTGGTATTTTTAAGAGCCGACATTTGACATTTGACACTGAAAATAACAAATTATTTTTATACGCCACGTGGAATTGACGAAGCGACAACTTTTGATAAAATACCAATCACATCACAGTTGAATTTCCAGTCGATGACATAAACTTCGTAATGGCTGCTTATTTATCGTTTATTCAAGTAATTTGGCTGTTTAACTCGCTTTCTAGACTACGATGGAAGTTTGAATTTTAGCTAAGTTAAATTTCCACGTAAAAAGTTGTAAAATTAAACTGTGGAACGTAAACTCTGGCTAAATTTAGGTTTCCTAACCATATTGTGTTCCTCCTCAATGTCTAAAACCTACTTGATTATGTTACAATTTCCTTTGATTTTAACAAATTTTAAACCCCCTTATTATAAAATGTGATCTTAAAAAGTACCGGCCTTAGTACAAACGCCAGCACATCAAGCTACCCGACATATTTTCCCATCAACTTTGAACCAATGCTTCAGCGATAAAGTTTAAGATCTATTAAATAAATTACACAGATTGTGATAGCTTGATGTGCTGGCGTCTGTTACCAGATTTAGACCATATACTTCATTCAAAAAAATGGTTTTCAGCTAGCACCAAGTAATAATTATACTAAGGGATAATTGAATAAGTTTATTATAAAAAAAAAGTGAAGCAAAGACAGGTCGCTACTGAATCAATCACAGTCATACAAACATCTAGCTATTGTGAAAAAAATAATTAAACATCTAGAGGACAGGCCAACTTTCACTATCTATGCTTTCCATTCGCTACTAAAACAAAAGCATAACACATTTTCCCTCGCACACCTCACCTATCCCATTTTAACTTAGCAACGCGTTTTTACGTCATTTTACGTCCGCGTTTCAATGGCGGATACGTGTGAAAAAGCCCTCAGTATCAGCAAAACGATCCGTTACTGTAATAACGTAACGTAGTATATTAAATAACAGTTATTTCCGACTTTAACACATAAATAATAACGCGTGTAGGGTTACCAGCATCAAACGTAGTGACATCCAAAAAGTATGGTAGGTGTTTGATTTTCAATGTCTCATAAATCATGATTTAAACCTAGATGTGTTTCCGAAAATACAGCAATTATCCCATCTTCCAATGTTTGCTTACCTTGACAAGAGCAATATACCCTCTGATTACAAAAAAAAAAACAACTTCTAAAACGCTGAAAAACAAAAAAATAATAAGGTACATCGCTCTAGAAGTCGGTGTCAAGAAGTCGCAGCTGTATTTATTTGAATAATTCATCTGTCTTTATCTGTACTTATTTATCGAATTGATAACCTCCTTCTTTTTGAAGTCGGTTAAAAAGGATAGAATTAGCCATCCAGTAAGACACAGTTCTACAGAAATAAATTTGATTACCCCACCTTCCAGTTCAAATAACCTGTATTTGTATACCCCGATGAAGATATAAATACAAAATAATAGAATTCAACAAACATAATTGAACAAGACAACATCGTAGTGAAATTCTTATCAGTAAGCCTGAACAAGAGATTCTGCCACAAAGATTCATAGAGATCTTAAACTGATTAGATCTTCAAGTCAAAATATACCGTTACACAATAGATAGGCATCAACAGAATGACACCCCTAGGTCTTGTACACACTTATCTTACGTAGTTGCAACTTATCGATTCGCAACGGTAAGTACACTGGTGGCCGAGAAATTAACTGCATCTAAGACAATAAATAATTGTTCGAAATTATCGCTTGCAACGTTCCTAGTTCTTGCAACTCGCCAGTGAGCACCTCACCTAAGTGGCCTAAAGAAGTAGATAGGAAAATTAGCCTATATTTTGGCTTTCACTTCCATACTTTATCTAACAACAATAACTTTACGATCAGAATAATAATTTCTTAGGTATCTGTTTTTACTAGTATTTATTATAGAATCTTGTTATAATAATTCATAGTTTATTTGCAATATATTTACCGCAGAACGCTGTTATTTAAACATAGATGTCATCTGAATGTTCTGTGTTGGTAAAGTGTCGTTTGAATGTAAAATACAACTAGGATCACGCACCTGTGTTATTTGTGCTTCATGAATTTATTTTACATTGAATAAATGTAGTTATAATGTACTTACTTGTATACAAACTTATTGCACTTTGCCCTTGCGTCTGTATGCGATGTCAGTCTCAGTCACGATATTTATTCTTTAATTGTTATTACATTATTTCACTATTACCGAGAAAATTTCACAATAGTACATATTTATAATAGCATGCATTTATAGTCGTGGTGACTATAAAATATGACCACATAGAAAGCTATAAAGTACTTCAATATTTTTGAAATACTGTTCAATTTATCTTACTTAAGTTTCTACCATCAAACAGACGTATAAAATAAATGTCTACATCGGCCATCAAATATCTGAAGTTTAATCTTTCTAAATAATCTGGAGAAAATTGTTTATTTTGAGACTTCGCCATACCTTTATGGTGAGGTGCCACGGCTTTAACTCACGAAGATAGCGACTAGGCACTTAATTGAATGTCAACGTTACTGAATTTATGTCAAACTTACGAACCATAGAGAAATATCCTCTGTGAGGCGAGGTAACAAAAGGCATAAAACTCCGCTTTAAACTTACGATGTTCGTTCATTTGTACCAGTATGGTTTATGCGACGGAGAAGGGAACCCGCAACCTCGCGGTCAGAGGTCGAATCTTTATGAGCCGCGGCCAGTGAGATGAGTTATGTTCCCCAATAGAAGTGAGCGAGGCTTACATGAGAGATATTTATTGTTTCTCCTTTATAATACGTCATTAGAACGTTAATATATTAACTTTGAGAAAGCAAAATTACGTATACGAACAATCAACGTTATTTCCAACTAACCAAGTAGCCAATTATTAATTTTGGTTTTATCTGCGGAATAATTCCTAATGAGCTGAATTTGTAAACTTCTTAGTTACGGCATTGCAATGCAGATGTAAAAAACCTATATAATAAAAAAGTTAAAAAAAGAGGAATTTTTTGTTGTCAAATCGCAAACTTTGCAGATGCAAACTTGTTTGACTGCAACTGTACTTAAAACTGAGAAAGTTCAACTATTAATGTAGCTCACTACTTAACGATACACTTGATAAGTTAATTCTATAACTTAAACTTAAAAGCAACAATAAGTAAGAACGGCATTTACCGTAAAACTGTGTGTTATCAAAAACTTATTACTATTACTTTAGGACCCGGCTTATTGTCTTTTTGCACTTAGATAAGTACTTTATAAGTGAACGAATTTCTCAGTTACGTAATAATTATTATACATTTATCTTAATGACAGTATTAATGAACGGATGAGCAGTAAATACAAGCGAGTTACAGGTTTTAAGAAATATTCCTGGTATATGTCGTTTTTAACTAAAAACTCTTTCGTCATTTCATTCTAATTTAGTTATGGCTAGTGTTTATCTTAGGCTCCTATTGGATCGTCTACATATTTTTCGTGTTTTGAGGAAATGTAATAAGTACCTAAGGCGCAAGGGTAATTCCATGGTACCAAAATAAAATCAAAATTATAAATTTATTTGTTATTTTCCTTATCACTAACATTACAGGTTTCAACCCAATGCTTTGGTTGCTTTACTTACTAATTACAAAAAAAATATACTAAATTAAAAATAACACGGTAAAATACAATAACCATACTAATTTAATAGAACCTATTCTATTTTATAACATAATACGAGTACCTATATAATGTAAAAAATATTCTTTGAGGTTTTTGAATTTAGAATTATTTTTTTTATGTTTTTTAACCAAAAATAACTTTGCACTATGCTTATATTGACATTGAACCATAAATTAAGTACAACTTAATTAAGACAGTGTTCCAAATTTTCAACTTAATGAATTCTACTAATACGTAACTTACGAATTCTATGACCACATTACGTATTCTATACTTGAAAGTTAAACTAAATTTATCCGGAGCATCAATCAATGGGTTTACCCACAATCTACGTCCCACAGCGTAATTTTACGACATTTTACGTGGGAATTTAACTTAGTACCTAAGCAAAACTATTTATCTTGCCATCGTAGTCTGGGAAGCGAGTTAAATAGCCAAATTACTTAAGTAAACTATAAATAAGCGGCCATTACGATGTTTATGTCATCGACTTTAAATTGAACTGAGATGTGATTGGAATTTCATCAAAGGTTTGTTAGTTCGTCAATTCCGATACAACGAACATAATAGACGCCAGCATATCAAGCTAATACAACCTGTTACATCATCTCCCGAGCCTTTTCCCAACTATGTTGGGGTCGGCTTCCAGGCTAACCGGATCGGCTGAGTACCAGTGTTTTACAAGGAGCGACTGCCTATCTGACCTACTCAACCCAGTTACCCGGGCAACACAATACCCCTTGGTTAGACTGGCGTCAGACTTACTGGCTTCTGACTTCCCGTAACGACTGCCAAGAATGTTCAATGACAGCCGGAACCTACAGTTTAACGTGCCATCCGAAACACAGTCATTGGTGTCCTAGGTATACTTAGAAAGTACATACAAACTTAGAAAAGTTGCATTGGTACTTGCCTGACCTGGAATCGATCCCACGCCCTCACACTTGAGAGGTTGGCTCTTTACCCACTAGGCCACCACGACTTCTACTTCAACCTGTCTAATTTCCTGAATAGATTTTCAGCTTTATCTCTTAATCATATGGTTCAAAGTTGATTGAGAAAGTTTGACGGATTTGGGTAGGCTGTGGTAACTTTAGTGGTATTGCTAGCCGTTGTGTGCGGCTAGAACTAAAGTACTTGAAACATTAATAACTCGGTGCATGTAATTGCATTAGCTTCTTATCCGTTATTTATTGTACATACGGATGTGTTACAGACCTGTTTATTAGGCTGAGTGCATGTCGGACAGATAGCTATGTTAGAATTTGGAAAAAGATTTCAATAATTTGATAAATGGAGATCCGTAGCTTAATGAAAAAAAAACGCTGTTTGTCTGTCCGTCCGTCCGTATGTTACGGCCACTTTTTGATAAAAGTAACACAGGTTACTAGATTAGCTGTCGGATTTGGTTTTAAGCATTATATATGGAATATACATATATGGAAAACCATGTCTATTAGACCACTAATTCTACACTATTTCTGCCTTTGAGCAGTTATTGAATAAATAATGCCCAAGGTATAGAACAATGAGATAAACAAAGGCAATATAGAAACAAATTCACCACACTGATAATGTGATGATTTTCTTAAAAGTAACGCGCATTTTAATTAAAATTTATTCAGAATAGCCACACACAAGGTATATACACCATGCCTTACACAACACTAGCTAATCTCCCAGCTTAGCCCGCTTCAATTAGCGTGTGCACTCAATTTAGAGCCTCGCATCGATTTGTAATACATTTCCTTCATTATGCACGAAATAATTGCTTCATTCTAGCATTAAACTGAGTTCTAATGCAAATCTGGAGGAATTCAATAAAAATGCAGTATCAACTAGTAGGTTAACTGCTTACTTGTACTAAAAACGTGATCATTAAAAAAACTGGTAATTACTTGCGTAATCCTTGTCGTTCAGAATAAATTAACATTTATAAGTATGACAAGGGTTTTTATTAGTTTGACAATAAATTTACATGACTGTGATTAAAACCTAAAAAAACCTTTTGAATTTTTATAACTGAGATATAATATTTGGTAACTTAAAATCTAATATTTCATAAAATCCTTATAGCATTTCTTCTCTCTAAAATCTTCCTAACAATATGTATGTATCTTGTCGTCCGCGTCGTCTGCACAGCAACGCTGTACTTCTATGTATATTGTAGTCCGAAAAAACACTTAATAGATATATCTAACATATAATATACTTAATACAAACATCCAAAAGCTTGCTATTATTTACTTGGGACAGAGAATAAGCATTGCCATACAACGTGGCAATGCTGCCAGCCTCTTCCGAACGCTACCAGTAGGTAGACAGCGATGGAGATAAATTTTTCTCTTGTCTTTTAACTTTTATTTATTTTTATATATAAATACTTGTCATTATATATATTTTATCTTTGTTAAGAAGCTTAATAGATTTCACAAAAGAATATCCAAAACAATCCCACAATGTAATCCCAAATTGAAATACATATCTTTATTAGCACGGAACCAGAAAACCTAAACCCACCTCTAAATCGAGATGGCCGAGATAATCGCACATTGCATAGAGCCCAATAAACCTCAGTGGACCATTATACGATAGTGTGCGTTACATAAAGCGCCTCAATTGAAGGTAACAACGGTACCTGGTCATCGCCACACCTTCATTGCGTAGATTCCACTGTGTAGGTGATATAGAAGTATTATTTGCTATGGAATTTATGGCTGGTACTATATTCTTCTTCGTTTAGGAATAGGGTTGGTGCATTATAATATCGTGCAGTCGTTGTTTTCAATTTGTAAGAACGAGATGTGCATATTGTTCTAATGATTAAATATTTGACAGACTTCATTTTAGAACACGATCAATTACAGGATTAAGCATCGCTTAGCGCAGTCGGTCCGTGGATGGATGATCATCTTGTTATGTTATGTATGTTAAATTGGTGTGTCCCGACTGTCATTTGTTTATCTTTGGCAGTCTTATCTGCTTACCCACGAAACTGGGTTGAGAAAGTCATATAGGCTGTCGGTCCATGTAAAACACGGGTACTTAGCTACATCCAGTGAGATTGGAAGCGAACCCCAACATAGTTTGGAAAAGGCTAGACAGATGACGAAATATTTAAAGAACGCACTGCCTACATGTGAATCAAATAAACATAAGAATTAAAAGAAAAAATAACTTGTTATAAAATAAATCAACAATCAATTGCTTTTTTTGAATAAAAAACACAAACAAGCAAAATCATGATGACTGATGGCACAAACTATGCAGGTGATTAATGGAGACCCATTTGACATACTAACGCTTTCACACCAACTCTTCATAAAGTACATACGCCAGCACATCAAGCTACATATAAGGGATAATCTGTCAAATTTCTTTAATAGATTTTCAACCTTATCACAATACCGAAGGGTAAATACTCGATTGGTAAAAAATTCTGTTGGTGTCTGTACATCTTCTGCTAATAGTTATGTAGTGTGTACACTACGCAATAAGATGTTCTGGATAAACATGGTGTAAACGGCCGCTCAACGTAACTGTTCGGTTAAACAATAGGTACATATAACGTGGAAATGTTTCAAGTGAGTGATTATTGTAGAAGATTGTAACTACAGAAACAACAGTATAGAAAAGTGTCTAAAATCACTTCTGCAGGCTTAGCATGGCGATTCTAAATGTATTCTATCAAGAAAAGACAAAACTCTTTCTATAAATGTCAACATGTCTTCTGCCTGAGCATGGCGCGACCTGTCAACTCGCATATAATCACTTGAAGACTCTATTCTATTCTTATTTATGCCAAACGACGTCAATCCAGCGTCGACGATTCTGCCAATGACGGGTGAAATGAGAAGCAGGTCACTTGTAGACTCTTTGTCGATCGAAGAAAAGTAAAAAATCTCTTCTACGTGTCAAAAGAAATCTTACATTAATCTGTCACTTATCTGTCATTATGTCCATTCTCCGGTAGACGAAACTTGTTTCTACTCGCCAACTAGAAAAAATGTCAAAATTTGAATCTATTCCGTGAATATTCATTTGTTTCACAATAGAGTGTTCGCAAAACGTTTATTTTAATGCTATCCCTAAAAAATCCCCGATAAATGTTACTTTAAATTAAAGTATTTTCTAAGCTTTCTAATACGTTCATACTTAGTTATATTAACTCATCTCAAAGTTAATCAAACTGCCATATTTAAATAAACTGCAATATCTAAAGAAATCTTTGATTGGCTTCGGATTAATCTACCCTACAAGTATCCAATTGGATTCCATTTACCTCAACTGTATTTTAACACACTTCATCAATACCCCACGAATATATATTCTAACAGAACTGCGCCATAAAAACATTTACAGCACGTCCCATTACGAATGATATGCAGTTTATTAACTAAACACCCGTTGAAAGGTCTCCAGTGATCGCTTTAGACTCCTTGGTTTCCTTCACCAATCGCTAACAGATGACATTGACTCTAAATACCAAGTAAATCCCATTTATTCCAATTAAGTACAGTTAAAGCTACACTCAGTAAATACTTGGACATAGATCAAATAGTTCCATTTAAATTATTATCTATTCAATATACATTGCGCTTATGTGCACCAATGAACTGAGTATCGATATAATTGTATATCGATTACAGTTTCGTTTGCATTTTTAAATGGAATCTGTTTAGTGTTTGAAGTATGAATTTAATATAAAGTATACTTTTTTATGTTTGTGGAGCTTATACCGTTTAATTTTGATATGCGTAGCTACGATTGCATCAGAATTTGTATACGTTCTCAAATCTTTGGCGGGTAGATTCCTAATAGGGTGTAAGAACAAAAACACTCCACCCTAAAAGGGTAAAACGGGGGCTGCAGGTTTTTTTAAAAGACCTATGTCTCTGCAACAAGAGACTTTGTTACCACGGAGCGCAGGTGAACTCACTGGCGGAAGCTAGTAAGATATAAATCGCAAGTTTGCATTATGACAAACAAACATTAGCTGAAAAACATAAAAATAGTCACCGGAAACTAGCTATACTTTTTGTTAATTCTATTATACTTGCAAGCGAACTTGCCTAAGTAGTAAGTAACTGTCGTGAAACATCAGGCGATCGTACACTTTCATGATCAAAACAAAATAAGTAGCTAAACAGCAGCGGGTAACCCTGGCCGCACCTTGCGGTGTCTCACAGCTAGATACGCGAATATTTCAATGAATACATTACATGTTAGGCCCTTATACGTGCATTATTCACTAACGGGCCGTAATAGTGGCTTATCTACCATCTGTGTACCACACAATGGTGGCTACGCGTTCCATGGCGGAAAAACTCTATGGCCACTTGGGCCGGCGATAATGGCGCTTGCTTATGGCTTTTGCGATAATAATGATGATTAACGAAGCGAGGTAAGGGTTAGGATTAATTGATAGACGAAAGATACTCTTAGGGTCATTCGCACAGATTGAAGTAACGGGATCTTTAAAGATCTGCCTTCTCTATTAAACGTGTAGAGAAACACGAAATAAATCATCGAATAAGACGAATGGATCGTTCGTAAAGTTCGTTTCGTTAATTGGACGTGGTTGAATATTTTAACAAACATTTTTGGTCATGAGGAGACTGCAAGGTTGTGGAACAGATACATCAAATGGGTCCCACGATACTCCTTAATTAGACTAACGGCCAGTTTCACCAGTTACGGATAAGTTCCAGATAGTCTATCTGGCAGATAATTTCATATAAATTCTGTTCCATTTTTTAATTTATCTAGTAGATAGTGGCTATTCGTAACCTGTGCAACTGGCCCTAATTGAATTATTTTGACACGGTAAAAGTGACAGCCGAATGCACTTTTCGCGATACAGACGGCCGTTTAGTATGTAGAAGAAACATTTAGTTTAACCTACTGCGGATTTCAATAACCTATCTGTCTGTTGATTTGTTTGCAGGAGACAGAATTTTGACATTAACTTCATACGAATAAAGACAAACCATGGACTTAATATTACCTAGATAGGTAATATTAAGTCCATGAGACAAACACCTATCTCTAGTCGGCATAGCAACAGATAGATAGGTTAGCTAAGCCCTACGAACGTGTCGTGCGGTCTTTGCTAAGGCAAGAGGCTCTAAAGCTAGCAATTTTTAGATAGGCGTTGTAAACTTCTCCTTTGACTAATTGAAGTCATTAATAAAGTGTGTGCAGCGATCTATGCACACACAATAGCCATTGTGTGACGCTGAAGGTATTTGCTGGTCATTTGTGCCTGCAGCACGTAACGGGTTGATCGCTATTTCGCGATTAAACGAATACCTAAGTTAATAGTGGGCTTAGTTTACTTTTAGATGGTAAAGATAAAAAATATACAGGAATGCATTTTTCACATAAAATTTAGTACCTCTTGATATCTTATAGTGCAGCATCAATGTTATCAATGGCTATATTACCCAAGTCTACCATATCTACTAGCTCACATTAACTAACAGAATTCGAATATAAAATTACATAAAAACTTTGTCTTTCACAGTTCTGTTTTTTAGTCTGAGTTAGGTATATTTAAATATTTTCAGCAGAAGACTAACGACCTTATATATACCTTAACTTAAATTATATTATTACGTGCATAACAAAATCTAAGTAAGAACGAACATCATAACCGTTCCATTTTTAAGTTACTCCAAAAACAAAATAACGTAGCTTTTTGCCCATTTAACAGACAATAATTACTTCCTCAAAACAATAGAACATCACATTCCTGCCCACCTGCGAACCAGCTCATTACACTATCGTCCATCAGGCCTATCAGGGCACAGCACACGTCGAAGGTTCGTGGCCTGATGTCATCTTCATGCGTGACTTCCTGGCCGCTTGGAAATGGAACCTCTGTGGGTGCATCTGATAGGCAGCTTAGATCCTCTCTATAAGCCTTGTTAAGATTATCCGTGGTCGCCAGCTCATTTGAAAATGGAATGGGTTAATTTGTTGCGCGATTTGCGCGTGTTCCAATTTTGAATTTGAAAAAGAAGAAAAATTAAGGTGAACTTAAATTAGAGTTTTGGTTTCGTTAATTCTTTTGTTGATTGAGATTGGATTTTTATCGGGATTTTATTTTAGCACTTATAGTCTATTATATAACAACTTGTAGTTACATTTATTGTAAATACATTGTATCCACTAGTACATACAAAAAGACAAATTAAATTGCCAATTTCGTTCCGTTCAACAAAATAAACTTTCACACACCACGTTCGGACGAATAATTTTTTAAGCAAAGTCCGAAACAAGCCATCAGTCAGCTATCAAAGGTAACTGCATTAGCCTCCGAACATAATTACTGGAATGGCCCTACAAATACTGCTAATTAAACAAAAAGAGTGGCAGACGCGATCAACCCTCAAACGCGGGTACGTCAGACCTTCGTCAAGTGAACAATTATATCGGTCGAATGTACCACTGCTGCCTTTTAGGTTAACCCTAAAAAAGCAACACTGGTACGTTTCAGTGATGGCTCTTTTAGATAAATATTTCGAAATGGAAAGGGTTATAAAAGATTTCGTAAGTATATACATATTTGCGATTTTATTTATCATTGGATATAAAGTAGGTAATTTTTAGAATTACTCATTATCTAGAAGTCTCTTCTTTCTCTCAATCTTCTCCAATTTCGAATTTGACAGAATCAGAATCTCCATAGAGGAATTAAAAAAATAGGTTAAAAATACAAATCACCATCAGTCACCTAAAAGATATAGGAAGTTTTTAAGTAGGTAATAAAAAATTTACATCATCATATCATCATCTTACCAAACATTCTTCAATACCTACTAAATATTTTCCTTTGGTCAATGACAGTGAGCCAATTGACCCTTGATCACCCCTCCCCCTACCTCTCCCCACGCCCTCTTCATCCATCGGTTAATTGGTATTACCCCGTTAGGTCCGCCATTAATTTACTTTCATAAACTCTAACGCTTTTACGGCACCGTTGGACAATAACACCTTCCATGTTATTTACAGCTACCGAAGCCCTATATTATCGATGCTAATATCTACTTAATATTCTAATTTATATAGACACTTCTTAGAATTCATATTAACTATGTCTAACAATACACTCGCAGTTTTTTGTAACCCATTTTCAATTAGGAACGCAAACTAACGTAGCCTATAAAATTCTTACTTCAGCTTATTGAAACTTGTAAGCAGGATACAACAAAAAATTGTTAACAAGCTTAAAGTTATTACTTAACTATTATGAGCAATAAACACCAAATATAGGACAGTTAAACCTTTTTATGGTCATTTTGTAATGACATTTGGATAATGATATCGACATGTTCGCGTATGTAATGACGACATCTCTAATGTCAGCAGGTGGTGCTATTCACCACACTTTATTGATGGAAGAAACGACAACATATTGCAATAGTATAAAGCCCTTTCTACGTTCATTTGATAGTCTTCGAGTAAGCACGTCACAACATTCGTACTGTGAACAAATTGATAGATCCGAACCGATTGAAATATCGCGTACCATAACCTTTTCACAAATATGGTCAAAAAGCCATACAATGCATCGATCACTGAACCCGTAGATAATATTCAATTTACAGTCGTTCTGTCAATGTTTAACCTTTTGAACGGCGGAGTCATGTCTTTACGACAAACCATAATCACGACACCAACTCCGCTTGAAACGTCAAAAATATCACGACACAGGTTTTGTAACGAGAAATTCTGCCCTCGATCATTGTTACCAGCTAGGTACCTACAGCTATTATAAGCTGATGATCGATAGTAGGACGCATACGGCCGATGTTTCACAACATCGCATTCTCGAAGGGCTCAAAATCACAAGTCGTAAAGGTCACGCCCACCGCTAACATTTCTATTTGATCAGTCTATCGACTCGGAACTGGGGACCCCAAACAAATAGCGCCAACTACAACGCTTAGCACACCATTCTGGACTTTGTGCATTAGAAACTTTTATGTAAGTACATGAAAAACTAAGTTTGTAAACGTTGAAAAGTTAATGTCCGTGACGCGGGCAGACTGTTCATTAAACTGACAAACGAACTAACATACAGGCACGCAACACGCTGCGTGTGTGTTCATAGCATACTTTTATGTTGTTAGTTTTAGAAAGCTCTATTGTCTGGTCGAAAGGGAAATGCAAACTTTGTGAGTTTTGTACAAATATAAAATGTAGCTAAGAAGCGAAGCCGTAAAGTGGCCGGGATCAAGTGAAGGCAACGACCGTGCTGAGAATGCTTAAGATCACACTAAATGGAGAGGTTATCATTAACGGGTAGTAATTCGGGGACCGGTCGGCACCAGGCGTCTTACGCGACAATGTCCAGGGAGGTGATTATCGCGTTCCGTGTGCGAGAAGGAAGTGTGTGGAATCCGTTATGGAGCGAACGGTACGTGCAGAATTTCCGCTAAATAAATTACAAAAAAGTACTACTTGATCACTTGAGAAGCTTCGATTTCTGCACGTGACGGTGGCTGTGATGCGTCCGTCGCAATTACGGGAAAATCAACGGCTACCGGACAAATGTATCTAAAGTAACTTCTTTTTCTTGAGAAAATTGTACGATAAGTATGTCGATTAAAGACGTGCCCGAACATGGACGAACTGGCTCTATCCACACGTGAGAACACAGAATCTCCTTACATTCCATTAGATACGTATTTTTAAATTTCACACTAGTTTTCTAGAAGATTGCTTTCCCGTTGGAGTAATAAAGCACTTTCTTTGGCGAAAGAATTCAATTAGTGAAAACGGGTATCGAGACGGCCGTGTGAATATCATTTAAATGAAAATGATTGAGGTTGCGATGTAGGCAGATTGGCATAGCATGCTGCCTTAAATCTCGTTTTCTAAATAACAGCAATTCTCGATCGCATCAGTGGGAAAGCACTCGTACCTACCTGCCGTCCAAGATTATGTCCGATAAACCATAAACCCTTCACTTTTATTCACGACCCTACGCGAAAATCATCAGCGTCATAAAATAACAGAGGTCAATAAAGTTCAAACTTAAAGTATCAAAACACAATTTATTGTACGCAATCATTACTATCAATCTTCATAACGATTGCATAAGCTACAATGGCCGGCTTAACAGCTATAGCTCAACAGTACGGCTGTCGAGCGCGACTAATCCTCCCAGTGTAAGGCAGAAAGCGACAAATAACTGTGCCAACGGCTATCTGTGCTTAATCGCAAGCCGTAAGGAAGCTGTGGCGACCATTTAGAATAGTCTTGGGCATTTAGTTCACTTCATAGCGCCTCGATTTGTGTTGCGTGGGCCTTTCGATCATTCTTGATTTCTAATGTCAGGTTTGAACGATCAAATCTAGGTCCTATATTGAAATTAGGAAAATAATAACAGGTTAGTTTTTACTCAATACTCATTTGTCTATTGCAATGCAACTTTTCTAAGTTTGTATGTACTTTCTAAAGTATATCTTGGACACCAATGACTGTGTTTCGGATGGCACGTTAAACTGTAGGTCCCGGCTGTCATTGAACATCCTTGGCAGTCGTTACGGGTAGTCAGAAGCTAGTAAGTCTGACGCCAGTCTAACCAAGGGGTACTGGGTTGCCCAGGTAACTGGGTTGAGGAGGTCAGATAGGCAGTCGCTCCTTGTAAAACACTGGTACTCAGTCGAAACCGGTTAGACTGGAAGCCGACCCCGATATAATTGGGAAAAGGCTCGGGAGATGTACTCATTTGTCTATTGCATTTACCTCGCACTGCTTGTAATTAAGTTACAGGACGAATAAAATACATCCTATTACGTGTATCTTATACATTCACAGACACAAAAGTAAAATAAAGCTTTCTCTTTTAACAGCATAATAATGTAGGTACGTGGTGTTAACTGATACCTGATACACGAAATACAAAAACAAAACAATATTTTTACAAAACAACAGCTACCTCTATATCTGATACCCGAAGCCTTTCTTTAAATCTGTATCAATCGTCACTTGACTAACATAGCACACTAACCCAAAACAATACTCGTAATATCAACAATAATAGCAGAAACAAAATGCAATCGTCCACATATAATACTAGCCGACTCCCGAAGCGTCTGGCCGTCAGCCGCGGGACAAATAGTCTCACCGGCGGCTATCTATATTTAATCGTACCCTGTAAGGAAGCTGTCGGAGCCATTTAGAAACGTTTTCCGATGATTGCGAAAGCGCCTAGCTAATTATTCTCCAGTCGTGATGGATGGCCCGGGCTGGGGATACGCTTATGCAAATACATGTAACATTAGATTGATGTATGCATTTGTGCAAACTGCAGCCTTTATTTATTGGCTAAGCTTTTAACTGAAGATTTATAGGCAATTAGTCATATTGTGATATGAATCTAATGGCTACTGTGCTGTTTGTGAAGCCTTTTGGTTAACTTAATGGTTAATTGAATATGGTTGCTGTTGGAGTTAATTACGTTTGTTTGTAGTTGGAACGTGCCGCTAAATATTTGCTCATGTATAATCTGGTTGTCTAGTTAATTAAACAGTTAAAGAAAGTTGGTACTTACAGTTATTAATATTAGTAATTGGGAACGACTTCGATCAAAGGAAATATGGAAATGTCGCAGCCAGCTGGACAGCAAATGAACTCCAAAATATACATAGACATTGCAAGACAGTTTACTTCTTAATTTATACATATTTATTACAAAATTAATATTAAATACTCCCATTTAAAAAAAATAACAAAATTAACAAATAGCATCAAAGTATTAACGATAAAATGACAGTAAAATAATTTAAATACAATTGCTCAGATCGCGTGGAGTTTATTAAGTTTATCAAACCACAGACAAGGCAGCTCAAAATAATGTACGACAATATAATAATTATACAAAGATCTGTGCGAACATGAAAAAAGCATTAGAAACTTCCTATAGCAAATCCTATCCTCACCTTTCGCACCCTCAGATAATTACAAAATGATTTACTACTTTATTACCTTAAAACATGACAACACTATGTTAATAAACGGATCTTGTTCATCGCTAACCTATTTTAAAAGATAAATAGCTGATGCAATCTACCAATCATTGTGCCAATTATCGTAAACATCGTATTAGGTGCAGCTTTGAGCATTAAATACTGAAGCTTTATTGATTTACTTACTCATTATGTCTGCCTATGGTTGCCTAACGGCCGAATGCTCAAATGCTACTCAATTTAACAGCTCAAACGCGTGCGTTTATTCGAAAAATACATCATTCTATCACTGTCACACACGTACATAAATTGCTGCGATGGAAAGACTCTTAAATACGACTTAAAGTTAAGTAACGTTTGGTATTTGGGGTCAAATGTTTTCTGATATAGCGTTTTGTATAAAAATATGATTATATAAATATATACCTACACACTTACGAAATACTTTAACTTTTTTACTTTCATTCATCATCATCAGCCTATCGCAGTCCTCTGCTGGACATAGGCCTCTCCAAGTGCACGCCACTGAGATCGATTTTCGGCTTCTCGCATCCAGCTCCTGCCAGCCGTCTTGCGCAAGTCATCACTCCACCGTGCCTGAGGACGTCCTACACTACGTTTGCCGAGGCGTTTAATAAAATAAAATAAATCTTCATATTCAAAAATATGTGCGCGTCATTAGGCATCAAAGTACTCCTCCACATCGCTGTCATCCGGTGACGTGCCCAGAAGACTGGCTGCATTTCCACGATTTATAATAGATTCATTAGACGATCTCGTAAAAGCAATATATCTCACAATATAAATTAAAGCAGATTAACGAATACCTTACCTAATATATTATGTACAATGACGTCATTTCCTTTGAGACTACCAAAAGCAAACCAATTATTAAAAAGCAATTATAACATCATCCTCCTGCCCTTATCCCAAAACTTAATGTCGACGCAGTATGTTTTCTTTTTCCACACTCTTATATCTGCCGTCATCTCACAAGTGACATTCTATCAACTTTCACACCATCCATCAATCGTTCCTTTGGTCAACCCGTTCCTCTATATCCATCCACTTTCATGGTCAAAACCTTCCTCACAACATGATTCCTGCTGATAGCCTGTCTTCACATAGTTTTTCGGCTATCGATGCTACTTTCAAACTTCCTCTTATATAATCGTCCCTTACTCTATCCATTCGCGTAACATCACAAACAAAAAAGCAATAATAAACATTAGAAAACAAAATAAATGAGACTGTCTCCAAAGACACAAGTTACCACTCAAATGTTCGCAAACGTGATAATGTTATAGATGCTATCACAAAATATTGCTATTGCGATCTTTGACATGACTAATGCGATACCGCGGCGCCACTCGCTGCTTGAAAGTAACCTGATAAGGATATACAGACATCCATCATCTGGTTAACGTTTAACTGCGCTTGTTTATCTTTGACCTGCATGGCGCAAACAAACTGTGACTCAAGTGATATTGTTATATTTTAACCCTTATAACATTGTGACTAACATAACACAAAAAGTGTGCTATGTATGAATGTGGATGGATGGAAAGGGAGACCAAAGAAAATATAGATAGATTGCCTGAAGTGTGACATCTGCCTAGCCTTTTCCCAACTATATTGGGGTCGGCTTTCTGTCTAACCAGATGCAGCTCAGAACCAGTGTTTTCCAGAATTTCGCCATTGATGAACCAGTACACGGATATATGCTATGGTGATACGACAAAAATGAAAACACTTTAATTTTAATAGTTTTTGTTTTACTGACTTTCCAAAAATAATTAGTTTCTTAGCCTAACCGGCTTACAGTTTATTCAACAATATAAAACCTCACCAATCATCATCAGCTTTTTTACCGTCCCACTGCTGGGCACAGGCTTCTGATTGAGCGTTAACCACAACGCTTCCTTACTGCGTGTTGGTGATTTCAGACTTCCAAACCTTGGAAGTCTGAAGTCCTCGAGACGTTTTCCTTAACAGTCATCGGTATCCAAGATATACTTAGAAAGTAAGTATAACTTAAAAAAGTTACATAGGTACATGCCTGACCTGGAATCGAATGTACACACTCATACTGGTACTTTAACCACTAGGGCACCAAGACTTCTCACCCTCACCAATATAAGAGTTAATTGTTGTGTATTAATATTCATGAAAGAGGGTCGACCTATCTCTTTAGAACTACACAATCATGATCCGGGTGTAACTACAGTTTTTATTTTTACATTCCAATTTCAAAAAGCATTACAGCCACATAAAATTGCATAACAAAATGGATACCATTTATACAAACGGCAAGTTTTGAGAATGCTTTTCAATTTTAAATTACCACGTCTTCCGTAGCAACCGTGTCATTAAAATACAAATGCACTTTATGTAAAAACAACACATTTCAATAGAAAAATCAATTTACACATTCCCAAGGAGTAAACGTAACATATTATTATAAACCTCTTTTTGTTTTAAACTGCTTTCAGCACTACTATTTTTTCCGTTTCTTTTAATCGCAAACTCAACCACGTATTACATCTGTAATTACTTGTTCCAGTTATTTGCACTAAGAATAATATCAAGGATCTAGATTAGTTTTCAAGAGACGGCGTGGGATATTACACGTAAGTAAACATTAAAAAAAATATCAGGCATTCTGCATTATGTGTTTATTGCCTAAGCATGCAATCTTTTTTTTAAATGCAACATCACCAAATGACCCCTACCACGATGGGTGCTCCATCCGCACTGGATTCGTCCCTCTCGATACCCGATGCCTGTGGTATGTACCAGCTGCAGCTTAGCCGCCGCGAAAGCATGCAAACTAAGACCTATTTTATTTGGACATCATTAAATGACCCTTCCCGATATGGGTGCCGCTGACGGAAAAAGTCAGATTCTTACCAACTAAAACCCACTACGTTCCTTCAGGTAGTCTTTGTGTGCCCGGTAGCTCTTGCAGACAACCTGCAACCTGATAGCTATCTTTAGTTGTGAAATTCCATATGAAATATTTTCTTCCTCTATTACTAATGCTAACGATAGTCGTACTAAATACTCTTATATTTCATTTAAACTTGTCCTAACCGATGCCCATGTGAATAAGACTTGTGCCACAGTACAATTAAGTGTTAAGACATACAATTTTAGTCAACAACAGTTCTCATACCATAAGTTTGCCGATAAATGTTACGAAAAAATAATATTTAGTTTTAATATTGAGAGATAAAAATTCATGCTTATTGAAGCATGCGATATTATACTCTCGTCCTACATCCTACATCCTGCATCTAAGTTTAGTAATTTTTAAGAAAAATGATTATTTTTAATTCTGTGTGACAAAAATCCAGGCTTTTAGGACGAAGATGGGAAGCTGGTATTAAATATTTACGTAACATTTAATGTCATAGAAATTTGCTACTAGTGACTTCACTTCAACGTACATAGGTAGACATACGGATGCGCAATGTCAAATAGCTAACTTCAGAGAAGCAAATTGACACTTCTAGCACTTTGTGACTCTGAGTAAGAAAACTGGACGCCGTTAAAATCTCAACAGATATAATATGTTCATTTGTAGCGACAAGTTATTCATTTGCTTACGTCTTATAATTTAAGGGGGGACTTGTTCCAAGTCTTACGAGGTATAAAACACAGTAATTTGCCGAGTCTCGAGGGGACACTGACTGATCTCCTAGCCAGTTATCACTTGCAATAATTTATGTTTAGTTAACCGTTCTTGAGGTATTTATTTACTTATACGTACTTAGTTTGTTGGATTTGCTTAATTGCATAATTTTGGTGTGATCTTCAGTCTTCTTTTTATCGGAGTGGTCCAGTAAATCGTTAAGTTTTCGTGGTTTTTGTGAATTATAATAATCACGACCACCTTATTCACTGGATTCCACGTACTTAGGTACACAAGGGTACCTAGATAATATTCACACATAAATGAACTCTCAATAATGTAATAGGAATTTATTTGGAAAACTATATTGACGTGCTATTTTAAAAGCTGTACAAACTGTCCTACATCCTCAGTCAAGTGAGTTTCGCCGTCTTTTTTACACCTTATGTAAAGGAACTTATGGAATAAACTACCTATAGAGGAGATTCCACTAGTGTGATGCACACATTTTTTTCTCTTCTGTTTTCTCTAAGAAGATTCAGCCAGCTGCGCTGGATAATGCTCAAGCATTTGCGCGGACACAGGTGAACTCTCTATTCCCTCACTTTCCTAGCCCCATGGGACGGCAATACGACACGAGAGAAATTAATTGCAAAACCGATATTTACATATGTGCTCTCCCATGCAACTTCCAGACTCCGGGCTGCTTTAAGCAGTCTGGAAGTGTGAGTGAAAGTTTCTTAAAACTCACAAAATAATTTCGGCTCAACCCGGGAATCGAACCCGAGACCCTTGTGCTCCGCAGTCACGTCCTGCAAATACTAGACAAACGAGGCATAGTTATCCTGTAGCTAAGTAATAACATTATTTGTACTTATTAAAATAATCAATCAGTAATTAGATAAATCCTAATACTTAAGAGCTTCTCGCAATTAGTAAGAATAAAGGTTAAGTTATCTTAACCGGTAAGTGTGGAGATAAATACCTTGTTCATGAAGAGTGACAAAATAATGCATATTCAAGTTGTGTACTGGCTAAGTGTGAACTAAGCAACATATTAAATCATTCGAATCGGGCCTTAATGGTCCAACTAAATGGGCAGCTTGCTTATATCAAGGTACCTACTGTTTCTAGCACCTGATGTCCAGTTAAAACTACTTCAGACCATAAATGGTTATCTTTCAAAATCTCCTTTGTAAAATACTCGGTTAATGGAAGCGAATAACTGCCATATTTTCAATTCCTTTCAAGGTTTATTTTTACGATGAACTATTAAAGTGTACCCAGTTTTTGGGCCCAATTAACTGGGTGAATTTAACAATAACAAAGGTTTCAATTTCCGGTAAGTCATAAAGCTTATCATGACTTAAAAAAAATTAAAAAGATATATATCGGTAAATGCCTAAATGCTTTATCATTTCGTAATTTTAAAAAGACGTCCAAAGCCAACAAATTGCTTATATTAGGTAGGTCTATCTACCATACCTATCAAACAATATTTTCAATTAAATTCTAATCTATACTTTATGTACTTTATACCACCAAAAAGTTTGTAGGTATGTTGGTTTGCTTGAACGCTCTTATCTCAGGATTGTAGTTTTTGAGATTAGCTCTTTTGAAAAAAAACCTTTCAGTGTTAAAAAGCCCATGTATCTAAGAAAGATCTATTTGTTTATTGGGGTTGTGGGAAATAGTTCTGATGGAAGCTAGTAATTATACATTAAATAATATCAAAACTTTTTTTAACCCGAATTCGCAGTACCGAACCTATTTCGTACCTCGTACTATTATCGCACTGGCCATTTATAGACCGAACGGCTGCACCGTTCGATATTCAAACAAAAATAGAATATTCGACATTATAATGAGCAAAACATTTGGTTGGAATAGAATAATTTATAGGTTGTTAAAATGGACGTGTGTTAATAAGATTTTAGAATTACTGTTAATTAGTCACAATTAGCTACTAATATTATTATTTTATGTGCTCATAACAAGCTTTATGAAAGTATCGTTAGGTTTGCTATTGTTGGTATGTCAATAATATTTCTGATAAAATTGGTGCTAATTGCACACGATAAAATTTGGCCTAACCTTTCTCATCTTTGTTTAGGTCGGTTTCCAATTTAACCAGATGCAGCTGTGTTTTGGAAACGAGGAGGAAGTCGTTCTGACAAGATGGTAGGTTTAAACGCGCATTACACGAATTACGATTCATACTCTCCTAGTCTCCCGTGTCGTCCGACAGTGTTCCACATGGTCGCGGCCGATCACGGACAATGTCGCGATGGGTGCGCTCCCTAGTCGGTCGACCAACCCCTACAGGCCTTTCAGACCAACTGGACTAAGGTGACCTCGGTCGGCGATTGGTTTGTATTTTGTAGAAGGCCTATTAACCTTATGATAGACCGATCCGTGCGACTGTTACTTCACCACAAATCACAATATAATAATATAAAATATAATATCCCTCGCACATTCACACAACGTCATCTAGTCCCAAACTAAGCAGAGCTTGTACTATGGGTACTAGACAACTGATAAACATACTTATATACTTTTCTTTTGTAAATACATACATATTATACATAGAAACACCCAGACTAAGTCAAACACCCATGTTCATGCACACAAATGTTAGACTTATGCGGGAATCGAACCCGCGACCTATAGCGTGGCAGGCAGGTTCACTAACCACCACGCCATCTGGTCGTCAATATCTTCTACGTAGTTAATATAATTATAATATTACAATGTAATGTTACGTTATTAAGCGGAAAACGTTAAGATTGTCTATTTTAGAGCTCTTTCTGCATATTTATTATCTTGTGAATACTGCAGTTTGAAGATAACTGCATAAACATATAACAATATTACCTAAAACAATGTACAGTTTGAACACAACGTACATTATTGAAGTCAATTCCATGCAATTATTATTAACAAAATATCAAACAACTCCCACAAAAGCATGTTCGGATATTCCCGCTTTCTGAATAACATGTTCGTGACGTCAGAATAGCCACCACATCACTACCCTGTCAGTAGTTGTTCTCTATCATACTAATTTAATGTTATCACTTCATAGTCGAGCTTACGTCCCAGTTTACTCTAATAAATTCCCACCTGACCTTTCAGCCAACGTATTTATAGCACAACTCTAATCGCATTGAAATATTGATATTGGACAGTAAATTTCATGCTAATGAGGCTGGCAACACCGGCTAGAGGTGCGACCAGCAACTGGTGGGTATTAACAAGATGGCCCGTTTAGTATAATGGCACAGATTATATTTATTGGAGCATAGAGAATGAGTGAGTGGTGCGATTGAGGGTTATGTTAAATCTATGCATTCGATTAAAGATTAGTGGTCGTGCGATTGGCGGGTTAGTGTTGCTATGGTTCAGTCGAGCTGTTATAAAGATCTATGCATTGATGGCGATTGTACACTTGCACCTGCAGGCTTAGCATGGCAACCGTAAAAACAAATTTTGTCTACCGGAGAATGGATATAATGTCAGATAAGTGACAGATTGACGTAAGATTCCTTTTGACACATATAAAAGATTTTTTGCTATTCTTCGATCGACTATGTCTACAAGTGATTATATGCCAGTTATGGTCGCGCAATGCTCGGGCAGAAGACATGTAGACATTGACAGAAAGAACTTTTTCTTTTCTTGATAGTATAGACCGAATCGCCATGCTAAGCCTGCTGCTGTTCTTAGACTAGTCTAGAACGAATAGATAGAGACCGACGTCAATAAGAAAATTATTCGAATCTGTCTATCCTAAGTTTATCAAACTATACATTTCGAGTTCCGAGGTGCTTTCGCCCCGCACGCGAATAAAAAGCCTAACGTCTACATATGGTACCACATATCTCCATATAAAAGTTCATCTCAAACAACTCAGCTGTTTTAGCGTGAAAGAGCATCAAACCAACAAACAAAATCACTTTCGCATTTCTAAGTACCTGATGTTAGTCAGGATAAAAGTTATAAACTGCAGCATCAATTTTGCTTCATGCGTTATATTACAACGTTGCTCCAAGTATGAGTACTTATAAAGTATTGTGTTTCTCAGAAATATCTGACAGACTCTAAACAACATTCACGGAGTAGTTAACTTAACTCTAAAATACACTAATTATTACATTACAGCGCCAAGGTTGGAACGTTAATTGTATCGTAAAGGCTTATACACAATCGATTTTAATCACTCTACCGATCGTAACCGATAGCCAAAAATGGCGTCGACACTAATTTATTAAACAAACGACCATGCCATTTAATTAATATCTCAGAACAATATGTATATACATATATGTAGTGTTGTAAGACTGTATAGATCTAATTTAGCTGTATTTCAGTATGAAGGAAACCAGATTTCACCTCGAAATATGGATAATATCACTGATGATGTGTTAATCAATATGTACAGAAACTGTCAAATTTTCCCAATCAACTTTGAACCATATGCTTCAGTGATAAAGTTACAAAACTATTAGAGAAATCACAGATTGTAGTAGCTGGATGTGCTGGCGTTTGTACGTAACAAATTCTATTCAAGCACCATGAAATACATGGTTCAAATATTATAAAGGCGAAAGTTTGTAAGCATAGATGGATGTTTGTTACTCTTTGACTTAAAAACTACTAAATGGATTTTGCTGAAACTTGGTAGTTACATAGCTTATATGTCAGATTATAACCTAGGCTACTTTTTTTCTGCGTGCATGAAGTATTTCCTTCAGAAAGCGGGTGAAAACCGCTACTTGCAGATTTTTCTCGGAATAGTTCGTAAGAATTCGGCTCCTAGATACAAGATAAACTCGTGGCGAGATTTTTTTCAGGTCATCACACAATTAAGCCAGAACGCATTGAACTTCTAACTAAAATAAAAACAGGCCTTATCCTCCCAAATACCTAATCAGGGGTAATCAACCAAATAATACACGCTTATAAACCCTAGCTAACAGAGTGGCGTACAAATTATATTCGACCCACTTCTCAGGCCCATCCCACGAACACATTCTACGGGTTATTGGAGATAAAGCATGTACCTATAGCTAATAATACAATCTTATGTTTTATTGATATTCTGAAGCGCAACCTAAATACCGGCTTAGCAGATCTGACAGAATTTTAGTATATTAAAGAGAGTTATATATTGCCAATTGCCAATTCAATCAGTCGTGGTGGCCTAGCCGTTAATACACCAGTGTCTTCATGTAGGAGTGTGCGGGTTCAATTCCAAGTCAGGCAAGTACCAATTCAACTTTTTGTTATATGTACTTTTTTATGTATATCTTAGTCACCAATGATTGATTAAAGAAAAACACCAACCCTCATTGAACAAGCGTGGTGATTAACGCTCAATCCTTCTCCATGTGAGAGAAGGCCTGTGCCCAGCAGTGGGACGATAAAAAGGCTGATGATGACGATGAAAGAGAGTTATATATTGCCAATTGAATCAGTCGTGGTGGCCTAGTGGTTAAAACACCAGCGTCTTCATGTCTGTGCGGATTCCATTCCGGATCGGGCAAGTACCTATCGATATAGTCATAAAAGCATCCCCCCTTTTATAAAACGTTTATAAAACGTATCTTCTTGAACAAAGTTATGGTCTAAATCTAGTACTAGTACCAAAATCATCATCGTTTGATTGAAATAGTGCTGACTACAAACCTTCTTTTCATATAGATAAATTACTTAATAGAAATCAGAGCGACACTAGATGATGACGAGATAGTTTATAATGAACGTGTATACAAAATTTCAGCTCAATCGGTTGAAGATATCTACTTCAAAATTGAGTTCAAAGAATCCACCGTAACATACATACATATGTACATTGCAAGTTAAATAAAAGCTTTTAACAACGTCACCTATCAAAATATAGACCACCAAAATGTAACAACCTCGCAGATGTGCCAATCAGCTTGACTGTTACTTAGCTGCCGATAGCATCATCTCAATCATGAAATATTAATGACGACCGGCATCGTTTTCTTGACGTTCACTGTATCGCAAATGTTAAATAATTCCAATTATCATCGGAATTACATGATTAGAATGTTAGTTATTTGCAGGCCTTTAATAGTTGTTATTAATAAGGTTTGTGTTCGTTTGTCTATTTCGTCTTTATGTTTGTTATTATTTATTACTGGATTCTGAGAGCTTTGTTGGTTTTGTTGGCTCGTAAAGCTGCTTATTAGCAAGCTACCCGCAACTGTCAATTTTTCCAAGCTATTTTGAACCATATGCTTTAGCGATAAAGTTGAAAATTTATTAAGGTTTGACGGATTGTTGTAACTAGATGTGCTGGAGTCTGTACTTGGGTATTTAGCTAATGTGTCTCTTTTATTTTAGGAGTGAGTTCCTAGAAATTACACTATAATCTTTATCCAGTGACTATAACAATTACGATTCTGATAACATCTTATTTTTGGTAGGCCCGCTGAGGGAGAAGCAATAGAACAATTCAGACTCTTTCTAACTTATCCATGTTCCTTCTAGAGCCCTTCTTGTTCCACGATCGCGGTCACTCTTTTGAAATATCCCGCAGCACCTAGGTCCAGTACATATGGCTTCCAGCGAGATTTCGTCAGTGTGTGCACATAAACCGAGACAAACGGCTTATTCTATCTTTGAAACAACTTGTATAATCGCCTCTATCGTCTCAGATATATCTAGGTATTTGTTGCAGCCATATAGTTGGTTGCGATACCTATATGTAACTCTTAATGCCTGTTTCTTCACCTACGAATAAGTTCCAGATAGTTTATTTGGTAGATAATTTCATACAAATTCTGTTCCATTTTTTAATTTATCTGGTCGATAGTGGCTATACGGACATTGTGAAACTGGCACTTAACGTATTGATATAGATAAATTTTAAATTTTATTTCTATTATATTTAAATAAAAGTCGGGGTGGCCTAGGGTTAAAGCACCAGCCTTTCGAGTAAGAGGGTGCGGGTTCGATTCCAGGTCAGGCAAGTACCAATGTAACTTTTCTAAGTTATACGTACTTTCTAAGTTTATACCACCACCAATGACTTATTAAAGGTGAAGGAATGAAATCACCAACCCGCATTGAGCAAGCGTGGTGATTAACGCTCAATCCTTCTCCGTGGGAGAGGAGGCCGTGCCCAGCAGTGGGACGATATAAAGGCTGTGAGGATTATGATACGATTTAAATAAAAAGCTTTGACAGTCATTTTTGCATTGTCTACTACATAAGCTATAAAACGTAGATGCATAGCCGAGAATTCAACGAAAGCCATTAACATGTTTTAAATAATTTATCAAGTCACGTCACTAGCAATATCTTCGTCATAAAAGTAATATTATATAAGCTTATACTTATGATTACATATCGATGCTATCTGCTTCAACTAAATACAGTTATTAATCGATTCCTCTGACCTTTAGTTAAACCGGCACTTAACATTTACTATTGTATTTCAATTATAACAAAGCAATAAATTGTTTAAAATAAATGTTTGTTCACGTTTTTTTTTGTTATTGTTTTTTTTATAGGTCAGTGTTACCAGTGTTAAAGATATGACAACCAACCATAAACCATAGTAATTGTAACAATGAAGATTGTGTAGTAAGAACTGTGTTTCTTTTTATATGTATCTTCGATAATAACGAGTTCCTTCCACAAGTACTTCCAAGTAATTAAATGATAGGTACATACGCTAACACAACAACCTACCAGAAACTGTAAAATTTTCTCAATCAACTTTAAACTACATACTTTAGTGATTAAGGAAATTTCACAGATTGTAGTAGCTTGACGTGCTGGCATCTGTACATACCAGCGACCCGCAGAAACCTTTCTCGTGAATAACTATATAACTATATAATAGCAGTAGTTTTTGATTACATCGCGAACAAACAGACAAATGCGGCAAAGGCCTTGGTTTGCCGCATCTGTATAGTGATAACATGGTCACTTGGTCACCTCCTCACCCGTAGCTTCGATCTCTTTCCATGCACAAAAAAAAATAAGTTCTGAACGAATAATCTTAACGTAGTAATTTCTAAAGTATAAAGCATTTTCTACCAATAATTAAAACAAACAACTTTGTATGTAATAAGAATGTAATTCTACATTGACTAGGACTTCGCTTCTGACTCTCGTCGCGGACGGACGTGTCGCGCTGCGCTCCCGCTCGTCTCGACGTCAGTTATTCTGTGTTGCGCTCGCCGTAACACGCCAGTGGTCGCTCTGCCGACTACAACCCATAATCAAAAGCTGCCTTTTTCAAGGCGGTGGCTGATTACTGTTTCGATTGTCTAACGTTACACCGAGCTAACCACTCGGTGTTTGGCCCCATCTGGGAAAAATCCACAGTTTCGTGGTTCTCGGTTGAAACCTTACGGTGTCAACGAAGCCGAGAGGGTGTTGACCCAAATACACCCGCTGACCCCCTTCAGGGCGAAGCAGTCAATTGGACGGGAGCTCGGAAGTCGGCCTTGGGGGATCTCCTAGTCGTGCCTTGTCTCTGGTTTGCTTTCACAGCTACACACCTGGTGTCGGTTGGGCGTGTCTACACCCTTCGCACTAGACCTTGTTAGGGCCCGTTCGCACAATAAGACTGGCGAACGGTTACAAGCTTAGGGCTCACCAATAGGTACTCACCTCCCTGCCTACACCCGGCAGGGAGGGTTACACACCCCCGGGCCCATCCACCCGGGGCGATAGGTTATTAGGTTCCCTCCCTCACTTGTTTGGTTCACCGTGGCCCAGATCCCCCCCGGGAAAATGGCCTACGAGGGACTAGACAAGTTCGAAAAATTCGAGGTCCTTCTAGGGGACCCCGAAATACGCTCACGATACTGTATCCATTGGGATCGTGACCTAAACCCGAAAGGGCTGGCTTCGACCGCCGTGCCGAGTAATTATGAGAATTTGCCTACCGCAGGTAGCGCACCTCACGATAAGCCTTACTCGAGTAAGGACCCCCGCATTGTGCGCAACACAATGCCCACTAATCCGCGTACCGCGAACCCCATTGTCGCTGAACCTATTGTTTCGGCAACAAAGCCCGTCCCGCCGCATTTCCCGAAATCGGCTGTTGTTCCCGAAACGACATCTGTTCCGGTAACAAAGGCCGAGACACAGCTGCGCCCTGCAGCTGCGGCCTCTGTTGCCGAGCCGATTGTTCCGGGAACGACAGCTGCTTCGAACGTGTCACCCGCCGCGATAGAGCAGTTCACCGACGCGATGGACACCTCGTCCTCTCGTTCCGCCTCCCCGTCATCTCTCGTTGAGGACGCTCAGTCGTCCTTATCAGAACCCTCTTCCTCCGAGGACGACTTTACTCTCGTCCAAGGTAGGAAAAGGAGGAAGGGCAAAAGCGGCGCCAAGGCCCGCAAAACAGTCGCCCTAGAGGCTCCCCAAACAGCCCGACCAATTCCCGACTCGCCTGCCTCCCCGGACGCCGAGCCATCAGCTTCCCCGGCCCCCTCTCCCGTCCCCTCACCCCCGGCCCCCTCCCCCGTCCCCTTACCCCCGGCCTCCCAGGTCGCCTCTTCAGGGGTCGCTCCAACTAGGAGCGCCCCGCCGGCATACAAGGCCAAAGAAATCCCGCCTGTCTATCTTCAAGACAAGGCGCTTTGGCTCTCAGTCTCATCGATGTGCAACGACAGGCATATCAACATTAAAAAGGCCAAACCCATCGAGAATGCGATTAGGATCACATTCTTCAATTCGACAGATTATCGAGCGACTATAAAGCTCTTAAGGGAAAGGAACATTTCGTTCCACACATATTGTCTTCCTGAGGAGAAACCCCTCAGAGTCGTAATCCGACGCATCCCAAAAGAAATCCCAACCGAGGACATCCTGAATGACCTCGTCGCCCAAAACGTTCCCGTCACGCACGTGCACAGAATGCACCGTTCCCGCGGCGGCGCCGCCTATGACATGGTTTTAGTCGTTTGCGAGCCGTCAAACGACAAACACCACCCAATTTTCGGCATTCGCACAGTGTGCGCCCTCTCGGGTATCTCAATAGAGAAACCCTTGAGGACGGGTATTGTGTCGCAATGCCACAGATGCCAACTGTGGGGTCACTCACAGAGCAACTGTTACGCTCACCCCAGATGTGTTAAGTGCCTAGGTGACCATGGCACGTCCGACTGCCCCCGTCCCAAAGACCGTACGCTTTGTACGGAACCCCCGAGCTGCGTTATTTGCGGCCAATCTGGCCACCCGGCCAACTACCGAGGGTGCCCCAAAGCACCCAAGATTTCTCCCAAACTGGCCAAGCGTGCAAACGCCCGCCAGCAAAGGGAAAGCCCATCTGTCAGGCTTCCATCCGCCCAACTTCCCGCGAGGCTCAGCCCTCAACGTCCCACACCATGGAGCGTTCTCAACACGCAGAGAGCCTTCCCAGCCCTGAGGCCGACACAGGCCCAAGTCACGCCCGCCGCGATTCCACCACTGATCCAGGCCCCCGTAGCCGTAAAGCCCGTTGCGGCTTCTCCCAACGCGACCAATCCCACTTTCAGTCCCGCAGCGTTACAAGCAATGAACGTGATCGGGAGCACTCTCAGCGTGTTTGAGAGTGACAGAGCCCAGCAAATGTCCAAGGCAATCATTGCCACCGAAGGCAACCTGTTGAAACTCTTCCAAGTATTGCAAGAATACGCAGACGTTGCCCAGTCAGTCCAGAACCTTCCCCACTTTCAAAAATAATTATGGATAATACACCCGGAACAATAAAACCCCGCTCCCTTAGGCTTGGCTTTTTTAATGCCAACGGCATGCTCGGCCAACGCGACGAGATTGCCGCCTTCCTTAAAGATCATCGGATAGATATTCTTCTCGTACAAGAGACCTTCCTAAAACCCCATAATCGCAGCCCGAACGTTGCGAATTATAAAATCGTTAGGAATGACAGAACGGTCCGTCATAAGGGCGGCACGCTCATTTACTACAAAAAATCCCTACACTGCGTAGAGGTCACTCCCCCTGACCTGTCCCTGTTAGAAGTCTCTGCATGTCGCCTAGGCATGACAGGGCACAACTCGATCACTGTCGTCTCGGCATACTGCCCTCCCTCGTCCCCCGTAGACAAAATCCTCCTGACTAACGACTTCAGCGCTCTCATGAGCCTGAGTGACTCAGTGATAGTCGCCGGCGACTTCAACGCCAAACATCCCGCCTGGAACAGTAACACCGCCTCTACCAGAGGAAGGCTGCTGCACAACCTGAGCGATACCCTTCACTTCGACGTCGTCGCCCCGATGCAACCCACCCACTTCCCGCTCATCCTAGACCACCTTCCTGACGTCCTCGATGTAGCGCTCCTCAAGAATGTAAACTTACGTCTACACTCTATCGAGGCACTACACGAACTCAACTCCGATCACAGACCGGTCCTGATGGAACTAGCTTCCCGCTTGGGCCCTCTCGACCCGGACCGTCCCCCTCCCACCAAGACAGTGACGGACTGGAGAATGCTAGGCGAAAGCTTAAAATCCCCATCCGCTCACCTCGACTCCATCCCCGACGCAATCGACTCGGTCACTGACATGACGGGCGCGATCGGTTCGTTCACCGAGCACGTACAATCCGCCGTGGACAAATGTTCACGAACAGTTGAGGCGCTGAACTTTCATCGCTTCAAACTGCCGGAAGATGTGCGCGCCCTGGTGACCGAAAAGAACGCGGCCGTCCGTGCCTACAGTGTCTTTCCCTGCGACGCTAACAGATCTCACATGCGTAACTTGCAGCGTGCTGTAAAGGAACGCATTCGTGAGATGCGTGAAACGCGCTGGGACAAGACGCTGAGTGAACTAGAGCCGTCGCATCAAGCCTTCTGGAAACTTCAAAAGATTCTCAAATCCGATGAAGTGGCCTCCACCCCTCCCATCTCCCGCCCCGACAAAACCCTCGCCTTCGAGAACGAAGAGAAAGCAGAATGCCTAGCAGACAGTCTCGAGACTCAATGCTCCCCCAGCACCCAACCGATCGACCGTGCTCACCTCCTAAAGGTCGACGCCGAAGTCGAACGCAGGTCCTCCCTCCCGCCCGAAGAAGATCCCGATGATCCCATCCTTCCTGTCTCCCCTGACGAGGTGGTGGAGATCATCAAGACTCTCAAGCCCCGCAAAGCCCCGGGCCCCGATAAAATCACCAACAGGGTGTATAAAATTCTCCCCGCTTCCCTCATTATGCTCATGACCGCAATCTTCAATTGCGCCATGAAACATAACCTATTCCCACAGGAATGGAAAGAGGCAACCGTCATCGGTATTCCCAAGCCCGGCAAACCCAAGTCGGAGCCCACCAGTTACCGACCCATCAGCTTACTCAACGTGTTCGGAAAGATCTACGAGAAGCTTATTTATAAGCGCCTCAAGGATTTCGCCGAATCACGCAGACTCATTCCCGATGAGCAGTTCGGCTTTCGAGCCCATCACTCCTGCATCCAACAAGTCCACCGCATCGTGGAAGACGTAAGCAACGGGTTCCAACGCGGGCGTTTCACCGGCATGATTTCATTCGACATAGCGAAAGCTTTCGATAAAGTCTGGCACAACGGCTTGATTTACAAGCTGTACCAACTCGGCGTGCCAGATCGTCTCGTCGTCATCCTGCGAGACTTTTTATTGAATCGCACGTTTCGCTATCGCGTAGACGGCGTCCTTTCCTCGCCCCACCCGATACGAGCCGGAGTCCCTCAAGGCTCCGTACTCTCACCGCTCCTGTTCACGCTATACACTAGCGACATTCCAAAGAGCAAGCTCGTCAAGATTGCCCTATTCGCCGATGACACGGCAATATACTACACCGGCACCAAGCCGGAAAAAATTTCTCAATCGCTCCAGACCTATGCCAACACCCTAGGTGCCTGGTCTAGGAAATGGAGAATTGAAATTCATCCAGACAAAAGTCAGGCCGTACTCTTTTCGAGTCCGCACCGTCGACTGCCCCCCTGTCCCCCGTCCATCTCCATGTTTGGCAAGCCGATTCCTTGGAAGGAGCATGCCAAATATCTCGGAATAACCCTCGACCAACGGCTCACCTTCGCCGCTCACATCCGGGAGGTCCGCAACAGAGCGGCCTTCGTGAACGGTCGTTTGCATCCCGTACTCAATAGAAAGAGCAAACTGTCCCTGAAATGCAAGTCTCTCATCTACAAGACTTGCATACGCCCCATCATGACCTACGGCTGCCCTCTGTTCGCACACGCCAAGCCGCGTCTAATTCATAGATTACAGACCCTTCAAAATCGTGCTCTAAGAAAGATCACAGATGCCCCCTTCTACGTCCGAAACGAGACTCTCCACGTAGATCTCAGAATCCCCACATTAGGTCAGTTTATGAAGCGTGCCTCCATACGTCACTTTGACCGCGGCGAAAAACACTGCAACCCACTCGTAGTGTTAGCCGCGAAATACACTCCATCCCAGATTAGTAAGATACGCCGTCCCAGACACACCCTCCTCATTCCCGATGATCCCATTACCCTCCTCCAAGAGAGTAGTAAGAGTACAAGCACACTACACAAACCGCGTTCGTACAAACCTCGCCGCCGAGGTCCGCCGCGACAGTCCGATAATAACGACTCTAGTCCTCCCGTCCCTAGCACACCGAGCCAGCCCGCGAGCTGAGCCAGTAGCTTAAAAAAGTCCGTAATAATAATTACAATCAGATCCAGCCCGTCCCTTTGCTGTCCTCCCCCCAACGACGCCCTGAGCCGAGGTCCTAACCCCACAGGGGGTGCCCTCAGCGCTGTCGTTTAGTTTTTAAGTTCTATATAAGCCCCTGGCTGGAGGCCTAAATAATAAATTTTAGGACCCCACAGGAAAGCCCGGTTAAGCAGTACACGGCCTCCTAGGCTGAACTGCAAGAGGTCATAACAAAAAAAAAAAAAAAAAATACATTGACTCGAAACAAATGGATTTGGGTAAGTAGCATGCCATTTAATTTGGTTACCTAAGTACTTGGAGCCAGGTGTTGCTAATTACCATAAGTGCTTTCCCTGGAAACAAGAATATGTAGATACACTACTCGCTATTCACCAAACAATCGATCACGGAAATCGAAAAAATTCACAACATTCGGCTAATCATTCGATTATCGAATAACATGACACGAAAGCTGAAGGCAACATTGTATTTTATAGCCTAGAGAGCATCTAAAGGTGGCTTGTCCATTTACAATGCCAATGTTGTATATCGATAATATAGTGTTTTGTTTTTAATCGATAAGATCAGCGGTGGCGTGTCGAAGGAGGTCTTAAAACCGCAGCCGATTAGTCAAACGCCTCTTCACCACAAAAGTTCAAAATGATTTATTTCAAATTATCCATTTTGACAGTATCAATTTTGTTATTACGAAACAATAAATATTCCATAGTTTTTATTAACAATTTCATTACATTTTATTTGTTTGCCTTTAATTAAAGTGTGTTTGTTTAAAGGTCTATAACAATAAATATATGGAGCTGTATAGTAATTGATGATGGCATTTTATTTTCATTCGATCATATCGACATTGTGAAATATTTAAATTGCTAGTCGATTTATAGTTCCCGATTATACGTCACGATTTAAATAAATAAAGAAGTATTTTATCTAACTATTCATGTATGCAAGCGCGCTTTAAGTAGCACGCCTTGTAATGAAAATAACGAATAAATCGTGAATACGGTTCTCATTTCTCGTTCAGAAACCGTATTTGCATCCACGATTATGACAAAGCTTTTCGAAAAGACTTAATTTGGTAAAACATTATCATTTGGCCGATATATCGGAACAATGATTCGAGTATGACTGTCACGATTTATGCATAAGTTGAGTACTTAATGCCGTATTAGCGGGGCATTACAAAATCCCGACGATATTTAACGGTGGTACAACACATGGCGGCATGGTGGGCAAGGCAGATATTCAATTTATAATCTCATAAATGGAATAAGGTCGATGCGCCTGCGGCGGCGGCAAAGGTTAATCGGAACACGGCTGAACACGTCACATGGTATTGTGTCGTGGCGCCCTACTATTGAGAAACTCAAATCTGAACACGATTAGATTTATTGCGATATTTCGCTGCGATTGATTGCTATCGATTTCTGTGCCGTACTGTGTGTGACTGATCGTTTGTTGTTCACGTGTTATTATTTATTTGTCTCGATTGTTTACTGCGCCGCTTGCGTTACAATGCAGACCCTTTTGTAAGGCCAGCTGTACATTTTCATGTATAATTTTCATGTTTTTTATCGGAGCTACCGTATGACTGTCAACATATTACCTACAAAAAGTATGAATAAGATGACAGTAAATGAGTCGTAAAAGATAACGCTTTACACCAAACATTTATTAACATCCGCTCCGGACAGACTCCCCGGTGCGCCACGATCGATCATCCGTGGAACACCGCTGTTATACAAGAAAAAAGACTATTGAATAAGCACTTTTCCTTTGTACAGAGGCAGCATTAAGCCTCCATTAAATATATAGTTGTCGAGTGTCGTTGAGAGTGTTGAGAGCCGGGGGTCGTGCGCACAGCGGCGAGCGTATGCGGCGCTCGTCGCGGCCACATCGGCATTCTGGAAGTGATCACGCGCGCGGCTGCATTATTCAGCGCAACTCACGCGCCGCTGTCGCATTATACCGTACGATCCTTAACGCCTCGCCTCCGACTCAACCCGCATATGGAGTACCGGAAAAACTAACAATGTCGTACCTATTACATGACAAATTGCGACTATTAGCGTCTCGGCCTCGACGCACCGGCTTTGGCATCGGTTGCTCTAAGTCGCAGATTATTATGGAAACGTTGTTATGCAGTTCGCGGAAACCTTTTTACTGGATGTGCCGTTTGCCGAGCCGAAGATGTGAGCGATGCCGCTAAGGCCCGGCTCTAGCGGGTCCGACTCACATTTATTTTGTGATATCTGTTAAGATGTCGCAACGGGAGCTGTGGGCTAAATATGTTATCGTCTAGTAGCGAAGTAATGTTCTTAGATCGTAACCGCCTACAGGCGTCAAATTGGCGTCATTGTCTGCACTAACAATGCGAACATTATCGTAGAAATAGTAGGAATGAACGGCGAATTAACTTTGACATTAGAGACAGACCAACGCTTGTTAATACGACGAGCTATAATATTAGTATGCCATACTTACATGACATTTAACTATCATTAAAGTAATCGATGTTTCGTAGAACAATCAAGTAGAACTTTGCCTTGTATTAAGTACCGGAGCCTACTTAACTTTTATAGATTGATCTTTAAAACGCACGCGATTGACTTTTGCGGTGTCTATTCTTTATGAGAGAGAGACATTCAAATTGTAATTTACAATTGACCATAAGTAAATCAGAAGTCAAAAACAATTATCTGCAAGGTTGGGAAAAACTGTCACGATCCATATCGTAAGTTCCAATTTAAAAATACAATTACGTACTACGGTAATACTTCAACCTCAAGCTCCTGGTCCAACAAGCAAAAACATGACTTTATCTGCACCGCTCATGTTCAGTCTACCATATTTGCAAAGCCCACTAATGGTACAAAAGTGTACATTCATGTTCATCAAAACCAACAATGGCCTGCTAAAGTCGCCTAATAGACCATTACATGAAGATTTATGGTAGAAACAACGTCTCAGGATTGAGGCATAGTTGACTTGCAGTACCATTTAAGAAGGGAAATAAATAACATCGATTTCTGTTAGAAAATTATTCGTAAGATGTTGAGAGTAATCTTGAATAGGCTTCTATAGGTAAGCGTTTGAATTTAAATGGTTAATTTGTGTCGTGTTCTGTGTGAGGCAGGTATGTGTTGTGGATTTATAGGCTTCTTTTGTTTATCGATAGATGGTCTGTTATCCCTTCATCCATTATATGATGTTTATCTGATAAACAGGTTTAGAAAACCAGTGTGAAAATTTACGTATACACCAATGGTTCTTTGGTCAAGTGTTTTCCTGCGCCGCTTTTTGAACGTTGGAAATCATCAAATCTCTTTCGCTGTGGGTGCAACTTAAGGGCGTATTGAGTCTTACTGTTAAATTCAACTTAAACTTACTTTATTCCTTCTGGAGGTCTTTGTGTGACAGGGCCACAGTAACTCTTGAGAACAGCCCGCAGCTCCAGCAGAGCTTGGCCTTATGGGGCCTCCTATGACGCTGACTTTTCTTCGAGAAGCACGTGGAACAGAACGCGCAGCCGACACAGGCCTGCCGTCCATAAATGTATCGATGGTAAGCCACCCAAAAATCACCGCCCACAGACTCGGGCCTACGGTGGCCAGGAGTCGTCCGTAGACTTTTCTGCGCTGCTGCTGAAAAACTAATCAAAAATTACGTAATTATTTCAATATAACGTAATTCGTTTTTTTTTTCAAAATTAACAAACATCCATCAGAACTTATTTACATGGTGCAAATAAGATATTAATAAGATATATATTCAATTAACATTACGATCGTAAGTTGCCACTTTAATCAAAACTGCAGGTACTTTAATTTACCTTGTCATAGTAAGTATTAAATTTCATCCGAGGCAACCCCACGCGGCGAATGTAAATGAAAGATAAATCACTCCCACACTTGGTGTGTTATATACTTAGAATACCTACTTAGGTATATTTTATATTATCGTCAATATAGCGGTACCGATTATGCAACATTTTTGTATGGAAGCTGCGAAGAAGAGCAAATTCAAATGTGCTGTAAATGTGTAAGACACCACTTCCAAGAGCACACCAAGAATTTCAGTAGATCATCATACTTCCTCAAAATATTTATTTTTTACAACCTTACCAATCAGCCAAAGAGTAAAGTAAATATATAGAGACAATCAGCGATTCTGCTCAGAATTCCGCCATTTTCAACACGTTGTTAGCTTCTTTAGTTAATCCTGTTTGGTAAACTCAAGCGAGCAACTAATTTTACGATAAAAATATTTATTTATTTATTTATTATTATTAAGGCACATCAACAATGTAAACACACACACATTTAAAAAAGACATTGATTAAAAAGACATGGGCTCGTGTTTGCATCAATTATAGACGTGCACAACATTATGTATTTAATTATAACGGATTTTTAAAATTGATCTTATTTCGATGACGGTAATACTTAAGGGTTAGTTAAAATCACTTTCATTCTTATCCAATAGACCGGCAATCCGTTAACAGGAGAGATAAATAAATTGATAAATTGGAAAGGTATAAATGTACCCTAAAAATATAATTTTTGTCACAAAATAATATTTACATACAAAACGTTAAGTTCGAAATTTCGACGTCAGCCATTCGTCAACAAACTATTCAATTAGAATCTCATTTAAGTGCTTTGGTAACCCTCAATCTTGTCAAGTGGAGCCTACACATGAACCTAAATTACATTACATCACCAACTTGTACGAACATCAACAAATACATTTCGCAATAGATAAATGTGTGCGATAAAGCCCACGTACGTTATTTAACGCACAGAATAGAAAAACTGACCTTGCCGTCTAAAATCACATAGTTGACCTAGTGATCCATAAGCTCGTATTCACCTTTGATACCTGAGGTCAGGTCACAACTTCAATCATGTATTTTGTATCGGTGAATGTACATAATAACGCATATTCGTTAATTATGAGCGACGTGATACTCATTGCTTGTCATTCAAACCATTATATTGAGAAGATAAATCGTGAAATATTTTGTTGTTTGTCCAGTGAAAAAAAATAACGTTGCATTAAAAAGTTTTTTTAATAATTCGCATGGGTAGATTAGTCTTAGACTTCTCGCGGATTCTCCCGTGTCCGCGGGGAACTTCTACCCGTACCCAGATAAAACATAGCATAAGTAGATGTTCACCGGGCGGGGATAGTGTAGCTTCCCAGCAGTGAGTTTTTCAAATCGGTCAAGCAGTTTTGGAGCCAAACAAAAAACAATCAAATCTTTCGTCTTTATAATATTAGTATAGATTCAGCGTTTATTATTGTTGACTTTAACTACTTACGAAATCTCAGAATCTATCATGCTTGCCTAGGTAAACGAGGCAAGGCCTGTCCTCGCTAAAGTTTAATACCTACATGGTTACAAAAGACAGTTTGATGCGTAATAATTTACGTTGATTTATTTATAATATCTGTCCCTACCTTCCGGCAGTGCGAGACAGCTTAGAATTTATAGAAATACGACAAATAAATCTAGAGACAATTTCTTGTCATTTCGATTAGCCATTTACCCAACTACGTGTAGGTAACACAAAAACCTCATTCCGAATAAACTTTTATCGGAGCTACCGTATGACTGTCAACATATTACCTACAAAAAGTATGAATAAGATGACAGTAAATGAGTCGTAAAAGATAACGCTTTACACCAAACATTTATTAACATCCGCTCCGGACAGACTCCCCGGTGCGCCACGATCGATCATCCGTGGAACACCGCTGTTATACAAGAAAAAAGACTATTGAATAAGCACTTTTCCTTTGTACAGAGGCAGCATTAAGCCTCCATTAAATATATAGTTGTCGAGTGTCGTTGAGAGTGTTGAGAGCCGGGGGTCGTGCGCACAGCGGCGAGCGTATGCGGCGCTCGTCGCGGCCACATCGGCATTCTGGAAGTGATCACGCGCGCGGCTGCATTATTCAGCGCAACTCACGCGCCGCTGTCGCATTATACCGTACGATCCTTAACGCCTCGCCTCCGACTCAACCCGCATATGGAGTACCGGAAAAACTAACAATGTCGTACCTATTACATGACAAATTGCGACTATTAGCGTCTCGGCCTCGACGCACCGGCTTTGGCATCGGTTGCTCTAAGTCGCAGATTATTATGGAAACGTTGTTATGCAGTTCGCGGAAACCTTTTTACTGGATGTGCCGTTTGCCGAGCCGAAGATGTGAGCGATGCCGCTAAGGCCCGGCTCTAGCGGGTCCGACTCACATTTATTTTGTGATATCTGTTAAGATGTCGCAACGGGAGCTGTGGGCTAAATATGTTATCGTCTAGTAGCGAAGTAATGTTCTTAGATCGTAACCGCCTACAGGCGTCAAATTGGCGTCATTGTCTGCACTAACAATGCGAACATTATCGTAGAAATAGTAGGAATGAACGGCGAATTAACTTTGACATTAGAGACAGACCAACGCTTGTTAATACGACGAGCTATAATATTAGTATGCCATACTTACATGACATTTAACTATCATTAAAGTAATCGATGTTTCGTAGAACAATCAAGTAGAACTTTGCCTTGTATTAAGTACCGGAGCCTACTTAACTTTTATAGATTGATCTTTAAAACGCACGCGATTGACTTTTGCGGTGTCTATTCTTTATGAGAGAGAGACATTCAAATTGTAATTTACAATTGACCATAAGTAAATCAGAAGTCAAAAACAATTATCTGCAAGGTTGGGAAAAACTGTCACGATCCATATCGTAAGTTCCAATTTAAAAATACAATTACGTACTACGGTAATACTTCAACCTCAAGCTCCTGGTCCAACAAGCAAAAACATGACTTTATCTGCACCGCTCATGTTCAGTCTACCATATTTGCAAAGCCCACTAATGGTACAAAAGTGTACATTCATGTTCATCAAAACCAACAATGGCCTGCTAAAGTCGCCTAATAGACCATTACATGAAGATTTATGGTAGAAACAACGTCTCAGGATTGAGGCATAGTTGACTTGCAGTACCATTTAAGAAGGGAAATAAATAACATCGATTTCTGTTAGAAAATTATTCGTAAGATGTTGAGAGTAATCTTGAATAGGCTTCTATAGGTAAGCGTTTGAATTTAAATGGTTAATTTGTGTCGTGTTCTGTGTGAGGCAGGTATGTGTTGTGGATTTATAGGCTTCTTTTGTTTATCGATAGATGGTCTGTTATCCCTTCATCCATTATATGATGTTTATCTGATAAACAGGTTTAGAAAACCAGTGTGAAAATTTACGTATACACCAATGGTTCTTTGGTCAAGTGTTTTCCTGCGCCGCTTTTTGAACGTTGGAAATCATCAAATCTCTTTCGCTGTGGGTGCAACTTAAGGGCGTATTGAGTCTTACTGTTAAATTCAACTTAAACTTACTTTATTCCTTCTGGAGGTCTTTGTGTGACAGGGCCACAGTAACTCTTGAGAACAGCCCGCAGCTCCAGCAGAGCTTGGCCTTATGGGGCCTCCTATGACGCTGACTTTTCTTCGAGAAGCACGTGGAACAGAACGCGCAGCCGACACAGGCCTGCCGTCCATAAATGTATCGATGGTAAGCCACCCAAAAATCACCGCCCACAGACTCGGGCCTACGGTGGCCAGGAGTCGTCCGTAGACTTTTCTGCGCTGCTGCTGAAAAACTAATCAAAAATTACGTAATTATTTCAATATAACGTAATTCGTTTTTTTTTTCAAAATTAACAAACATCCATCAGAACTTATTTACATGGTGCAAATAAGACGTGATTTTAAAGGAACAGTCTTACAGAACTGGACGACCTAGCAAACAGGGCTAAGAATGTGTGCAATGTATTCACGCAACAAGATTTATTATTCAAGTTTACTAATCGGACCACAGCAAGTCCACAATTCCACATATCGACAGCTATGAAAAAATATCTAGATCCATAAATCAAGTAGGAATTTTGAACAAAAACTGAATCGCGTTCCACGTTTGAAAAAAACCGTTTTAGTTTGAATTTTACAACTGTCATTAGGAAACGTCAAGTTGAGTTTGTACTGATACGGATTTGAGAGGATATGTTCGGTTTGCTGACAAGCTATAAAAGCTGCTAACAAGCTATAAATAATTAATTTATCGTTAAGATACATTAGAGCTTGTGTTATTAGTTACATGAAGCCAATAAAAGCGTAGCGGTTGAGGAAACGATCTTTTCAAATATTATGCAGGTTTTTTATGATAAGCTATTTACTGGCTTGTGTTATGGGTGCTAACACAACCGATATCTTACATTTTTAAATTAATAGATATTGTTATAACATCCAGACAAGTCGCTCCTTCCTAGTGAAATTAAATGGGATATGTTGACGGAATAAGTTAACGAAGTAAAAAATAAAATCCTTGATCATATTCAATCATCCATTAATGGAAAAAATATTTTTATTGGTAAGCTAAATAAGTCGGTACACAGCTTGATATGAAAAACTATCGTAACATCATACTTTGCCATTTTCATTCAAACTTCATAGAAACTGTAACCGTTTCTGACTGTTCAATAAAAGTATTGAACTTGACTAGATGGCAACAGCAGTATTATTCAGCTTGTGGATGTAGGTATTTTTACTGAATAATTCCTGAAGTGGCTGGATGAATATAATACACATAGGATTGCCCACTAATTCTCAAACCCTACTAATGTAGGTGGCTTCTAAAACCCTTGCCTGTATAAATTATATAACACTATCTGCTTATGCGCATCGTGTCCTATTAGTTATAACCTAGCGCATCTAGAAAACCTCTCACAGTCCATATTGAATAAGCAAGGCACCATCACAGATACCCAGCGATTTATATTCAGAATTTATCACGCACCGTCCTTTCCAATTCTGAAAACGTAGACATGTAATTTGTCATCTATTCAATTAACATTACGATCGTAAGTTGCCACTTTAATCAAAACTGCAGGTACTTTAATTTACCTTGTCATAGTAAGTATTAAATTTCATCCGAGGCAACCCCACGCGGCGAATGTAAATGAAAGATAAATCACTCCCACACTTGGTGTGTTATATACTTAGAATACCTACTTAGGTATATTTTATATTATCGTCAATATAGCGGTACCGATTATGCAACATTTTTGTATGGAAGCTGCGAAGAAGAGCAAATTCAAATGTGCTGTAAATGTGTAAGACACCACTTCCAAGAGCACACCAAGAATTTCAGTAGATCATCATACTTCCTCAAAATATTTATTTTTTACAACCTTACCAATCAGCCAAAGAGTAAAGTAAATATATAGAGACAATCAGCGATTCTGCTCAGAATTCCGCCATTTTCAACACGTTGTTAGCTTCTTTAGTTAATCCTGTTTGGTAAACTCAAGCGAGCAACTAATTTTACGATAAAAATATTTATTTATTTATTTATTATTATTAAGGCACATCAACAATGTAAACACACACACATTTAAAAAAGACATTGATTAAAAAGACATGGGCTCGTGTTTGCATCAATTATAGACGTGCACAACATTATGTATTTAATTATAACGGATTTTTAAAATTGATCTTATTTCGATGACGGTAATACTTAAGGGTTAGTTAAAATCACTTTCATTCTTATCCAATAGACCGGCAATCCGTTAACAGGAGAGATAAATAAATTGATAAATTGGAAAGGTATAAATGTACCCTAAAAATATAATTTTTGTCACAAAATAATATTTACATACAAAACGTTAAGTTCGAAATTTCGACGTCAGCCATTCGTCAACAAACTATTCAATTAGAATCTCATTTAAGTGCTTTGGTAACCCTCAATCTTGTCAAGTGGAGCCTACACATGAACCTAAATTACATTACATCACCAACTTGTACGAACATCAACAAATACATTTCGCAATAGATAAATGTGTGCGATAAAGCCCACGTACGTTATTTAACGCACAGAATAGAAAAACTGACCTTGCCGTCTAAAATCACATAGTTGACCTAGTGATCCATAAGCTCGTATTCACCTTTGATACCTGAGGTCAGGTCACAACTTCAATCATGTATTTTGTATCGGTGAATGTACATAATAACGCATATTCGTTAATTATGAGCGACGTGATACTCATTGCTTGTCATTCAAACCATTATATTGAGAAGATAAATCGTGAAATATTTTGTTGTTTGTCCAGTGAAAAAAAATAACGTTGCATTAAAAAGTTTTTTTAATAATTCGCATGGGTAGATTAGTCTTAGACTTCTCGCGGATTCTCCCGTGTCCGCGGGGAACTTCTACCCGTACCCAGATAAAACATAGCATAAGTAGATGTTCACCGGGCGGGGATAGTGTAGCTTCCCAGCAGTGAGTTTTTCAAATCGGTCAAGCAGTTTTGGAGCCAAACAAAAAACAATCAAATCTTTCGTCTTTATAATATTAGTATAGATTCAGCGTTTATTATTGTTGACTTTAACTACTTACGAAATCTCAGAATCTATCATGCTTGCCTAGGTAAACGAGGCAAGGCCTGTCCTCGCTAAAGTTTAATACCTACATGGTTACAAAAGACAGTTTGATGCGTAATAATTTACGTTGATTTATTTATAATATCTGTCCCTACCTTCCGGCAGTGCGAGACAGCTTAGAATTTATAGAAATACGACAAATAAATCTAGAGACAATTTCTTGTCATTTCGATTAGCCATTTACCCAACTACGTGTAGGTAACACAAAAACCTCATTCCGAATAAACTTATACAGGTAATAAATAAAACAACAAATCATATCGGCGTCAGTTTAATATAAAATATAATAAATACATTAGTAATGTGCTACTCTAGCACTAAATCTATGTCGACATTGAACTGTCCCTTTGCGAGGTCGCAAACCGCTTGGTATCGCCACTTGAAAGAAGTACTCGCGTCGTACGACTTTTTCTGTAAAGTAAAAAACAATTATTTATTTATGGTGTATGGTTAGAAAAAAAACAATGTCCTGGTTCAAATAACATAGGAATTAATATTTAAAAATTAAAATATTTTCTTCCTCCAAATATGCTTAATGTTAGCTGTTAAATTTGAATAAAGAAGTCGACCATGTAGGGTTGCAATATTAAAAACAGAGAAAAAAATATATAAAAATAAATAACCCCTATAATAAAATATATAACCCCTGGATACATTATTTGGAGAAGAGCTTGAAGCTGAAGTATTTTTTATTACTTTAGAATTCAAAAAAAATGACATTTTTGCAGTCTGTACAAAGTACAGAAATAATAACTATACTTTTACCTACTGATATTCTCTGTGAAGTGCAAAGATATTTAATGCATTATTCATTCTTTTGTTGTCCATACATAAATGCAGTTCCACATAATCATAGACAATTTATTCTGTTTTATTACTTGGCAACAGGGAAGTAGGTTGCAGTAATAACTATTTTATGCTGGCTACATTACTAGGCTAATTAATGAATTATGTTAATAATTATTTTTTATTGCAATTTGCAATCCTGTTGCTGGCTGAGTTTATACTGTATTTTTATTATCTCTTCATATATCTTAATCTTCATATTCTTTTTATTTATTTATTTAATAGTTTATGTACACAGTTATTAAGACAAGAAGTACAAAAGAACAATCAAGTACAAAGGCACAGCTTATTTCTTAAGAAATCTCTTCCAGCAGGCCCGCTGTGGGAGAGTTAGAATAAAAAGAGATGCAGACAGACTGCATCTTTGCAGATATTTTGTATTTAAAAATCGAACAGTTCAAGCACATTTTAAAAATAGCAAATGAATTAACAAATGAATATTATAATTTATCGAGGTTATATGAAGAGTAAGGAGGTTTTTATTTTTCGTGGGAAATCATCAAATAACCACCTTTCCCACTGAGGGTGCAGCTGGAGGGAGTGTCAGACTCTTACTGACTAAAACCCACTATGTTCCTTCTGGAGGTCCCTGTGTTGGCACACAACTACCACGGTAACTCTTGCGAACAACCCGCAGCCCGGGCCCCTCCCATAGGGTAAGGAGGCCACTTCAACAGTTCTATAACAAGTCTCTTTCCAATTATTACAAAGTTTCGTTTTGACCGTTTTTTAACAATTTGTTGGGGCTTACAAAAAGCAAGCTTTAGCTACTCGAATGACAAAATAAACCAATTAAGTCGAGAACTAATTGATAATCTGTGGTTACACCAGCGTAATGCAACGCTAAGCTCGGGGCTATAGTTTTAATCCATTAATCTTTGGTTTAAGTGCAGTTTACAGGCCGCATTATTGAGGAAGATATTAGTTACGCGTTTATTTATTGCGTTAATGAATATTTTTATTGATTATTATGCAAATATTTTCAAGCCTAGTAAATAAGAAAACAACTACATTATATAGTGTTATTACGAGCATACTTTAAGCCCATTTTGTCTCTCAATTTAAAGAAACGTAAATTTTGAATAATGGCAGTAAACATAGGGGTAGATAAAATAAGTCACACAAACAGAAATTAAAATATTTGCTCAGATTTAATTGACTTGATACAAACCAAAAAATAGGAAGCGACAAGAGAGCGCTGACAAACTACGCGCTGAGCTATGAGCGCTGACGGTAAGCGTGAGACTAAAATCATCCTTACACCAAGGTTATTATCCGAGTAGTGCACAAGCATTTGCGCAGACACAGGTGCACTCTGTAATCTGTCGGTCGGCAATCTGATACAACCGAAGAGAGATCAGGGAGTAGGACAGACATGGACGTGCTCTCCCACGCACGGATGTATCAATCACCAACTTCCAGACTCCAGGCTGCTATTGAGAAGGTTTCTAAAAACCCACAAAGCATTTTCGGCCCAGCCCGGGACTCGAACCCGAGACCCAGTGCTCAACAGTCGCACCATGCCACACCAGGTAGATAACATATATAACAGTATAACTTACTAATATCTTGACGCCCTGCCTAGTGTGAGGGTCCCAGTCCACCCTTTCGCCCACTACGGGCGGCTGTATGGGCCCTGAGCTCTGTGGCCCTCCGACATTCCACACCACCCACAGCGCGAAGCCGTTAACTAATTGTTCTTGGTCTGCTTCTGGTTTACTAGAAAGGAAGAAATAAAATGTGACTATAAATTTAACCTTTTGTCCGCCACTTAAAAAAAGAAAGACCAAGCGCCAAGAATTCATTCATAACCTACAATATAGTAGTGAGTTCGAAACTATATCGATTACCACTGACTGTTAATTTTTAACTTCAAAAGTCTGTCATGTAGTTGTGCCCATGGCGTGCTGGGCACTTTTTGGTTTGTCATCTATAAGTGACGGTGGCAGTCAAAAGGTTTAAATCGGGGTCAGTGTTTTGTCGTTATTAAATTATGGAGTTATAACTTCTGAGCTTGCTAGCTTAATGCTTTTTATGAATGAAAAAGTCACACCTTCTGATTTTTTTTTCTGCTTAATACCAGTTTTTTTTTTCATTTTATGCTATCGGATATAGTCTAATGTGGTTTGATTACAGGTCAGACATGAGTGCTATTAAGATTGATATCATTTTTATTTATTGATATGATTGATTTAGATTCGTGCTTTTTCATGGAAGTCTCTTCCTTCCATCATTATATAGGCTTCTATTTGATGTAAAACCACTTAACATCAATTCTGGTTACCTCCTATAAAAAATCTTGATTTTACCTAAGATATGTACGAAATAAAGCCCTTACGCGACTTCGTAGATCCCGTCCATGGCGTAGGCGGGCTTGAGGTTGGCGAAGTCCACAGCCAGCAGGCGCACCGCCTCGCCGCGGCACCGGCACGGGTACTCCCACAGCGGCTGCGCTTCTATCTCCGCGTCGCTTATCGTGCGGGAATTCTGCCGATCACATTTTTATGTAGACGTAAACTGATTATTGTACAAATTAAGTTAATAAGTTTGTATTAGGTAAACTTTTTTTATGTAACTTGTGAGATGACGGCAGATAGAAGAGCGTGGAAGACTAACACATGCTGCGCAGACTCCAAATAAAACTTGGGAAAAGGGCAGGAGGATGATGATGATGAATTTTATATCGGGTAATTTTTTTTTGTTGGAAATGATCAATGACGCCTTCCGCTGACAGTGCAGCTGAAGGAAGTGTCGGACTCTTACTGAGTAAAACCTACTATGTTCCTTCTGGAGGTCCCTGTGTACCAGGGTTGTGGTATCTCTTGCAAACAATCTTGCAGAAATTGCGTACCCTTGAGAATTTTATTGACTAGCTTTTGCCACAGGCTTTACCCGCGTCCGTTGGGGACTACTACACGCACCCGAATAAAATGTTATACCCTGTACCCTTCTTTGATTAAGAAGCTATCTAAAACTGTGAGAATTATTCAATTCGGACCAGTAGTTCTTAAGATTAGCGCGTTCAAGCAAACAAACAAACTCTTCAGCTTTACATTATCAGTATAGATGACAATAATTTTTGGACAAATTGAATGTATATTTTCTAAGGAATATAATTATGATTTGTACGTACACCCACCTCAACTAATCCATCAAACACAGCCATATCAATGCCTTCACATCTACCCAGAGGTACAGATATCTTATGCAAGTCTTGGAACTCTACCGGCATGGCCCAAATCTCGCACCCCTGAGGTATCACCGACACACAGTTCATCAACTTATTCCTATATTGAAACAGGAGATACGCCATCTTTAAATTCTCCCAAGGTAATATTGCACTAGCGAAATTAGGATCCGCAATCACATTTGTCACTGCATTCAATTTTTCATCATTAACTTCAGATATAAAGTGGACGTTTTGAAGGTCATTTGTCGCGATATAGTCCTGTAATATGCCAAGATTTAAGTTCAAACTTTCCAATATATAAACAGCTTTCGCGCCAAATTTCGCCGAAGCTAACCCCATGAAACTGCTTCCATTGACATCTAGAACTACGGAGTCGTTATTAATTTCCTCTTTCAACTGTTCTAGAAACTTCTTGCTGCGTCTGCCATCATTTAGATAGGATACATGAGTTCTTGATAATGCCATATGTACCCCACAATCGCAATTTGGCCTCTTAAAGTTTTGTCGTCTGTAAGTTTCCGTTTCAAGGTAGAACCATAATGAGTATTCGTCTTGGCAGAAAATAAGGGTGGCTTCGGTATCTTTTTCAAGGGTAAGGTCTTGAGGTAGGTAGTAGACGGCTTGCATCCAATGGTCCCGCCAAGGTATGGTGTCTTGTGGTCTTTCGGAAGATAAGTCTGCGTCAGGATGACACCACCATGGTGCACAGCTTAGGCAGATCCTACCTGGAATAGTTTAGCCATCATAATCAAACATAAAACCCATAATGAAGGCCAATTAAATTCAAGCTGGAAATATGGGGTCCTTATAAAAATCTAAAGATGACAAAAAAATTAATACCGAATCTTCATGGTTTTTTTTTGTGAAAAAAAATTTTGGTAATCTTCATTTGAAAATGTGAATATTTTACTAAAATTTTTTATATATATTTTTTTTGCATTATTCATAGGACAAGTGGAGATTTTTACTTTTTTTTTCTTATGTATACATGGCGATCTTTAGACAGTCGAGAGGTTAACGGAGTCAGTCCAAAAGATATATTGCATACCCTAAGAACAAGAGATAATACAACAGACAAATACAAAATGGTTTGGTAGAAGAAAGTAGAGAGAAAATCCTCTACAGCATAGTGCTCATCATTTTCAGGAGCAATCCTGAAGAAGGCATCAATAAACTAACCTTCAGTATCCATATTAAGTTCCCACCACATGAAGACAACCTGGGCTCTTCCAGTACTGCTAACTGTAAAGGCCTGCTTGACCGTCTGTTTCATCATGATGGGCGAGTTGCCAGACCAATCGTAGTAGGCTACAGGAATCTGTTCTGAGAGCTCCTTGAATGTGTGGCGAGGAAGCTGGGACAGTTGGAGGTCGTGAACTGCTGCAGAACCGGGACAGTCAATCATCTGAGGGCACAAATATTGAATACTTATTAAATTGCACCCACTTATTTATTACACTTATTTAATTGTACTATTAGTAAGAAAGCTTCTTATTCTTATTATTAACTGCCTCTATGGTCTAGTGGTCGCAAGGCGTGACTGCTGTGCACGGGGTCTCGGGTTCGATTCCCGGGTCGGGCCGAAATAGCTTTGTGGGTTTTGAGAAAGTTTCATAAAGCAGCCTGGAGTCTGGAAGTTGGTGATTGATTCACCCGTGCATCGGAAAGCACGTAAATGTCGGTCCTGCGCCTGATCGGACTATAAGAGTGAGGGAATAGAGAGTGCACCTGTATCTGCGCAAATGCTTGTGCACCATAATATTATGTCCTGCTCAGCTGGCTGATCTCCATAAAAGATAACGGCCACCATAGCCAACAGACAATCGGCCTGGATGCCACCAAATCAGTAAGAAAGTCATTGGTCGAACACATGGTCTCATGGCCAAGAGCCTTGATAAACATCTCAACATTGTTCACAACGTTGGACATTGGTGGTCGAAACAATGTGAGTGTGTTTTTAAAATATCTCATAAGGCTTAATTCATGATTTAAAAAGAAACATGATTACGAATAATAGAGAGTAATTTCAAAGAGCTCACGGATATAACCTCAATCGAATTTCAAGCACTTTCTGCTATTATGGTATAAATAAACCATTAAGGAACTTCTAAGTACCTTTTGCGGAGTCCTTAAGACAATATCAAGTTCAGCATCAGCAAGATCGTTGAGTTTGTTCCACTTCCATAGTGTTGGGCACTCCACCACTTGTGCATATATGACCGCTGAGTCCGGTATCACTATGCAGTCTTTTTCAAGAAGGTGTTTGTGTGCGTGCGAGAATGTTGAAAGAGCTCCTGGAATTATAAAAATACTACTTTTATTAATTAGTTTATGTTTTAAGGAATAAAACAGGGACAAGTAATTGTTTTCTCACTTTTTCTGTCAGATTGTTGCTGATAGCTAAGCAAGTCTGTTTTTATGGAAATTCCCATTTTGTGGAGCGTCAATGGCAAAAAGACTATGTACCTCTATTAAATGTACAAAAATGTAGGAAATCTCAGTAAGGTTTTCTGGCAGTAAACAAGTAATTCTGACTTACAGAAAAATACATAGCTTGTATTATGTATGTTAAGACTTTCTATCAGTCTAAGGGCCAGTTGCACAATGTCTGAATGGCCACTATCTGCCAAATATATTCAAAAATGGAACAGAATTTGTATTAAATTATCCACCAAATAAACTATCTGGAACTTATTCATAGGTGGTGAAACAGGCCTAAAGAGTTTCATACATATTATTTGTTGGTCACCACAAACAGGCCTTGGTTTTAAGGTTTTGACTAGCCGTAGACCATACAAATTAAAGTATTTTTGATGCAATATATACCTTCACCAATTAACTCTGTATCAAACACCTCGGTGACCAAAATATTGGCTTTCTCTTTCATATCCCCATCAGCCCCCACTGTAAGTTCCGTCGATCTCTTTGGTATAAGTTTAATTTTGTCAGCGACTCCATTTATTTGCAAGATCTTGGCACAGCACTCAGCCATTGGTTTGAATGCTTCACAAGCTACAATGGAATCAGCACCGGATCTAGCTGCCATTATTGATAAAAGACCAGTTCCAGTACCTGAAATATTTTTCAAGAACTCCAATTAATTATTAAGTTAAATATTCTGTATGACAAAAAAGGCATAGGAAGGCTGCTGTATAAGAATAATAAAAAATAATAAATAATGTATAGATTGGAACATGTTTATAGTATAATATGGAATGAACAATTGAATAGTAATGAAATTAAATAAATTTTCAAAGCTTTGTAACAAAGGGAACTATTTTAAAAGCTGGAGTAAGGGTAAGATAAGAAGGTCAATAGTAAAAAGCACAATATATGTATTTATATTACTGGTGCTGATTTAAAATCGCAAAAAGAAAGAAATATTGGTACTAAAATGATTACTCTTCCTTGCCATAGTTAAGAAAAATAATGACAAACCTATATCCAAAACATTAGCTTTCTTTCCGTTGCTATGCATTTTCTCTATAGCAAGTTGCAGGGCTCTCTGATACTTCTTATTTCTCTCAGTATCATGCAACATATCAGCAAACCCAGCGCGTGCTATTTCCTGGTGGAAATCATAGTTCTCGTCCTGGACATCCCACTCAGTACCACCCGTAATGGGGTTCCTCTTCTGTGTAAACACTTTCATATTCGAAACAGAGCTCTTCAATCTAAAACAAAGATATAAAATAACATTCTAAAAACGCCGACAAACACATCTCAAGCACCGCTAGAAATCTAACCTTTTTAATGAAAATACTACAAAATAACTACGTAATCTCAAGAAGCGTGTTGATCGCATTTACATCAACATTGTTTCAGATTCATTTTTATACTTTTGTAGTGAAAAACAGAATAATAATCGTTTAACACGGAACAAAACTTTTTTTTTTTTTTTTTTTTTTTTTCATTTGCCCTTTGGGCAGGCTAAGGTCCTTCGACCATACCGCCTAGTCTTTCGTCGATTGTATTTTCTTTCGTAAAGTTTTATTAAGTTTTGTCATACGTGTATATTCATTATTTGTATATCAGTAGTTTTTTGTCACGTCCTTTTTTTTTTTGGTAATTCCAGTAAACAAATTAATTCGTTTTTATGTCGCGGTCGGGTCGTTCTTTGTCAGTTCATTTCTTGTTTTGTCATCACCTCAATTTGTATAAATTTTTAACTTTGTACATCTCGTTATATAATTAGTTAATTTCTCCTACTCCAATTCGATATTTACACCGTAAAAAAGACAAATAATACTAAAAATAATAAAGTAAAAATATATATAGTTAGTGCTAACTAATAATAATATTCATAGATCCTTAACGGTTTCCAATATGAATCTGTACAAATATATATAAGTTGAAGCATTCATAAGTAACTCCTGTAAGCTTAGCGGGACCATATCAGGACTTTTATAAAGTTTTAGAAGCTCATCCGACAACACAAGGCGCTGAATGTTGAAAGATGAACACTCAAAAAAGATGTGGTGTAGTGTTTGAACTTTTTGCGATTGACAATAGTCACAATATGATGAGCTGACCATTTTTAGACGATGAAGATGATAATTTAACCTGCAGTGACCAAATCGCATACGACAAAGAATTGAATAGAATTTCCTATTTAAAAAAATATTGTTTTTGCAGAACCAAGGTAAGGAATTAACTTGAACATCGAGAGTATTAAACCATGAACCAACATTTTTATCTTGCACACAATGGTACGAATGTCTCCCCCATGCTTCACACATGCGTCGCCTTAAAAGACTAACTGCATCTGTGAATGGAATAGAAACACTCCTATCAATGCTAGCAATTGAGTCTTCTAGTTCAACAATTTTTTTAGCAAGATAATCCGCTTTTTCATTTCCTTTAACACCAATGTGTGAAGGTATCCAAACAAAACGAACTTCAATATTTAAATCAAATAATTCTACCCACATTTGCTTAATCAAATAAATAATATAGTTTGTGTTAGCGTGAAACTTATTATTTGCTATATTTTGTAGGACACTCATGCTATCACTTATTATGACCCATTTACTAGACTCTAAATTGCAATTTTTTATATGTTTCAGTGCACTCAAGATTGCGACAGCTTCAGCTGTAAAAACACTGGCATGTTTGTCAATTCTCCTACCTATACCGTTTTTTGAAGTAGGCTCATAAATAGCAAAAGAAACCGCATTGTCATTCTTGGAACCATCAGTATATACAAATTTGTGATCTGACCACTCTGACAACATACTATATACATCCTCTTTTGAAGACAGGTCTTTTCTTTTCTTAATAATGACATTTATAGCTGGAAATTTACTACTAAATGAGCCTTCATAGCAAGGCAGAATATGTTTTGACTGATGAATATTAATATTTTCGATAAAAGCTTTGAATTTTTTAAGACTTTGCAATATATAAAAAGGTTTTGAAGTAGTATGTTTAGCCGAATGTAGTAAATTGTTTAATAGACCATTACCAGATACACTATATAGTTTTAGAAAGAATCTTTCTAGTAGGAAATCAAAACGAACCTCTAATGGTGGCGCATTACATTCTAATTGCATAGCATTCACAGGAGTACTTCTGAATGCCCCAGTTATAACTCGCAAACATTTGTTTTGCAACATGTTTAAACTATTTACATGTTTCGAATCTGCAGCAAAGCAGTAAAAACCATATTCAAAGTGACTACGAACTAAAGACTTATATAATAATAATAATATTTTTGGGTCTGCTCCCCAGTATGTACCACTCAAAGATTTTAAAACATTATAAGCTCTGTTTGCTTTGGCAATAATATGTTTGATGTAATTATTCCAGGATAAATTATGTGAAAAGATAACTCCCAAGAACCTAACTTCAAGAGAACTGGGTAATGCACAATTATTGTACAACACGGCAGGTAAATTATGATTCTGTTTACCGAAAACAACTACTTTGGACTTCAATGGATTAATAGTAAGATCAAGATAAGAGAAATAATTGTGTAATTGTGTTAATGCGAAATTGACTGTTTCAATTACTTGTGATATGTTCTTCCCAGATGAATAAACTACCAGATCATCTGCAAACTGTAGGTTTTTAACTTGAGCTCCTAAAATTAAATTTAATCTACGTATATACAATATAAATATTAGGGGGGACAGTATTCCCCCTTGACAAACTCCCTTAGCTGACAGTCTAGGACCATAAAGGTGCCTGTTAAATTTTACAAAAACTTCCCTATTATTAAGAAAATTTGATAGCCAATTGATAAATTTTCCCGGAATCCCTATCTGTGATAACTCATCACATAGAATATTTATATTAACGCTATTAAATGCACCTGCAACATCAAAGAATACACCAATCAGGTTTTCATTTGCTATTATGGACTTGTGAATATCAAGCTGCAATTGACAAATACTTTCACGAGCGGAACGATTTCTACGAAAACCAAATTGATTTGATGGTAATATACTATTTTTTTCTACATAAAATTCCAGACGCTGTTTCAATATTTGTTCAAATAGTTTGCCAACACAAGAAGTCAGCGCTATGGGGCGATAAGAATCAGGACACATTTTAGTTTTATCAGGTTTTAGAATAGGTACAAGACAATCAACCTTCCAGTTATGAGGTATAACATCATTTTCCCATAACAAATTTAAAATTTGCAGAAATATTTTTAAACCTGAAATATTAAGGTTTTTGAAAAGTATATATGGCATTCCGTCAAGCCCACATGTGGTGTCTCTTCTTGAAGTTATAGCCGCCATCAATTCTTGTAGTGTAAAAGGATTAATTAAATAACTATTGTTTGAATTACAGCAAGTACTGAAAAGTTTTGCACTTTGCGGAACATAGTCTGGTGTGTATTTTTTGAGGAAATCTAAGATCCATGTGTCGTCTTGTTGAGCCATATTACTGTATGTTTTATTATATTTGCGCATGAATTTCCATATCATTGAAAGCGGTGTAGTTCTATTAAAAGTTTCACAAAGTGAAAACCAACTTTTTTGTCTTTCAGTTTTTAAAACCAGTTTTTTAATTGCACGTAATCTTTTAAATTCCAGATAGTTTTCTTCGGATGGATTGTTTTTAAATTCTACATATGCAGTTTTAAAATTTATTACAGCTTTCGTGCATTTTTGATTCCACCAAGGAAGTGAAGGCCGCTTATTGTTTTTAATGTAACTTGATCGATTTGAAGAATCTATGGGATTTACTGTACAGTTGGAAGCTGCTGTACGCAAAATGCTACAAAATTTAAGGTATGTGTCGGAAAGACATATGCTGTCAATTTTAAAATCAAATAACAATTCATCAACTCTTTTGGAATATCTGTGCCAATCCACCAATTTATAATTTGGATAGACAGGCATATGTTCAGCATCAGAAGAATAATGGCTGTTGTTAACATGACTGTTATTGTTAATCACTACTTTTATGATTACAGGGATGTGGTAGCTTGTACCAAGAGGATAATCATGTACATTCCATTCACAATTAAGAGCTAAAGACGAAGAAACTAAAGTCAAATCCAACGCATTAGGACGCCAAGTCAAGGAGCCAACAGTAGTTGGTTGACCATCATTGAGTAGAACCAAATTATTATCATCGATAACATCTAAAATGCTTCGTCCTCGTACTGAGTCCGAACCACAGCCCCAAGAGGTGTGATGAGCATTAAAATCACCAGCAAAAATGAAAGGCTCAGGAATAGATTTTACTAATAGATCAAATTTTTTCTTAGAGAATTCTGGATTACAATTCAAAGGACTATAAAAGCTGACTATACATAACTTTTTGTTATTTACTTTTATTTGAATACAAATATTTTGTAATGAGTCATCACAGAATGTTTTAATTTTAGTATAGTTAATACTTTTGTGAATTACTATTGCAACACCATTATGTTTGTTGCCAATATCATTTCTTTCAATATTATAATGTTTTATTTTGAAATTTTGATGAGGTTTTAGCCAAGTTTCACTGATAATTGCTAGATGTATATTGTTTCTGTAAAGAAAGTCAATAAATATATGTTTGTTACTATTTAAACTTTGTGCATTCCATTGTAAAAAATTGATTTCCGTAAGATCCATTAAGATACAGATGAAAATTTATCACATAAGGTTGATTTGAGAGCTTCTTTAATTGACATTGAATTTATTGGTGTTTGTTTATTACTTAATATTTTTGTGAGTGTTTCTACTAGTGTATTTATAAATTTATCTGATTTCATAAGGTTACTAATTTGTGTATCTATGTTGCGTGCTGTCAGGGCTGGGAAAGAATTTGCATTAAAGAGATCTGAGTATGTGGCGTTACGACATTTTATCTTATTTTCTTCAACTTTTTCTTTTTTTAATGGGCAAGCTGACGAGATAGCAATGTGATTGCCCTTGCAGTTTGCACACTTAGCGTCCTTCGGGGCAACGTCACACGTTTTAAAATTGTGTTGCTCGGAACAAATAGAGCATACTTCGGTATTTTTACAGAATTTCGCTATATGACCATAACGCATGCATTTCAGGCACTGTTTTACGGGAGGTATGTATTTGTTAATTTCGTGCCGCCAAGAATCCAAATAAATATATTGTGGTAGATTTGTTGAAGCGAAGGTTATTGCCACTGTCTGCGTAGGGACAAATGACATGCCAGCACCATCACCTCTTACCCTGCGCATGAAGCGCCTTATCTGTATAACATTTTTTGAACTACCAATCAAGGAGAATATTTCTTTGTTCGACATATCGGTGGGCACTGAAGTAAGTACCCCAGTGACCTCCGTGTCGCCAGCAGGAATGGACGCTCTGAGCGATAGTTGATCTAATAACTTTTTGTTTTTTATAAACATGTTGGCATTGTTGGGTAAATCAAATGTGACACCGACCTTGTATTTGTTGATGGTGCGTAAGTGCATCACCCCCGACACGCCATGCTCTCGTATGCCCTTGGAGAGGGCCATACGGTCTTTGTCGCTGAATGGTCTATTTTGCTCCAAATGATTTAAAAAGACGATTAACTCCGTCTGTTTGCTGTCCTCCGGATACTTACGGGTATACCCCTTTACCTTATAAACAGCGTATTTGTCTTTAGGCTCTTCGGTTTTAGTATTCGAGCAAGCCGACGCCACCGAAAGCTCCGAGTCAGAATCTGTGGACTCCGGTCGAATGTCTGGAGGGACATCCAGTTCGTCCTTCCTCCGCCTCTTCTTACCCATACTTACACTATTATACGAACTTATACTATTTACACTATATTTATTGAATATTTACAGTTATTTAGTCAATATAAACGTGAAATTTTAATTTTACTTTGATAACAATTAAAAAGCGCGCCTTTCCAGTTCAATGGTTTTCCCGCCTCCACGGAACAAAACGTACTTTTTCTTCTAACTAACCTAGAAATTATGTTATTGACAGTGACATCAACATTTTAGTTCAGAAATATTCTACTTACACGATGCAGACTTACTACTTACTAAACACACAACTAGCAGTAAAAGTTTGTAGTCAGTTTAGTTTTCAAAAACAAAATCCCATAGTATTAACCCTTCCCATTTACTAGGGCATAATTTTATGCTTTAGGAGAATATTACTACAAGAAAAAAATCTTTAAAATACCTCTTTGTACATTTAAATAATATAAATTAAAACTTTATTTGGCCAGTTACTTTTGAGCGACGTCAATATGTCGATTTGATTGAAGTTGTCACTAATAAGTAAACAACAAATTATATATACGACAAATTATTATACACATCAATAAAGAATATAATCGTTATAGAAATCTCAGAATTATTTTTGTGACTTTTAGAAAATAGTGTACTGACAATATTTTTTAATGGCAGTATGACTCGTAGTTGTCATTCGATTCAGCTTTCATTACGACGTTTTTCTATCATGGCGGCCGCCGTCGGTAGGATTTGTGGGGCACGTCTTTTGAAAAATTATGGCATAGTTTCTCCCCAGGTACTGGAAATGGTTCTAAACAATTTGTTACTTAGTCTAAATTGATAGCAGGTATCCATAGCGTGTTCAATATGTTACCAATGACGAAAAGTTCAAGTTCGAAGTGTCACGGAAAACTGCTGTATTTTATCAATTTGTGCCATACCATGAGCTTCAAAACGTGTTAAATGTAATGACGTGGTGTACAGGACCCTCTGGATCTGAAAATTAACACAAGTGCTTAGTAAAAAAATTCATGGGCAAGTGATAACCTATTCGACATTATGTAACAAGTACATAAGAAATCTAATGGAAGCTGTCCCTTGCAGGTTTGTCAGCTGTCCACCAGCGCTCAAGGATGGACAAGGAACAGAAAACTGGTATGTTTCATTCATGTACTTTTTATCCAAAATAAATATTTCCGTATTTGACCTTAAAATCGAAAACACTCATTCGTACATAACGTTATTGATTTTTTCATGTTGTGGTATTCCTAAGAACATCGAGAGCACTTACTTATTTATTTTGTGGTATTTACTAAGGGGGATGAACACTGAACCTTGAAATTGACACAAATACATCAGCTGTCATATTGTGTAATAAAACCAGTGCACTTATAGTTTTTAATGCCACATAACTTTATTGTGTAATTAGTCATCTTGATGATGAGAGACATGTCCAAAATGCATGGTATTTAATATTAATATGTTGTAATACATCTAAGAACAACGAAAAAGGAATAATTAAACTAAACTACTACTACTTAATTGTACTATAATACAATTACTTAAAATATAATCATTTTAAAGTTCAAAATTGTCTTGAACAAGCAGATTTGCCTGTGTGTTGAACATGACACATCTCTATATGATTACACAGGATATAGGCCATCAAGTGCCATTAATACACAAGCGTCCAATCACAAACTCCTTTCTTACCATTCAAGGCCAAAAATCAACTTGTTTTGATATATCATTCTTGTACAGTGGCTCTCAACACTGGGAGTGGTGGGCGGTGGTGTTGGGGCTCTTCTGTTTGCTCTTGAGCAGTCAGTGCAGGCATCAGGCTCTGAAGCCCACGCCCCACATCAGCCTTGGAGCCACGATGGCTGGTTCAAATCATTAGACCATGCCAGGTAAGTTAATCTAACTTTAATAGCTATAGGTATGAAATTAACATTAGTGATAGGTAACTCATCTTTTTAAATGAGGTTGAGGGAGTAACTCATTTTATATGGCAACGCACTCACAAGGTACGCCTCATTTGAGTGTATTCACCTCACCACTAAGCTCACTCTCGACTCAAACAGAGTACCTTATAATACTCTTACTTACATTACTTCACAAGTAAAGGTTAGGATTGTCCTCCATTGGGGCACAGTATGATGAAATAAAAGAGACCAATCTTCTTGATGAATCAGATACCAGTTTACTCTGATACTCAATTACCTCCTTAATCACATTTTGAACAGATTTTTAGATTTTTTTTTTTAATAATATATAAGTAAAAAATTCCTTTTAATTTTTGTACCATACAAAATTTCTTTTGGTTTTTGTAACCTCATTAGATCACAAATTCTATGGAGCAAACATTAAAATATAGTAATGCACACACTATTTTTAAATGCCATGATGTAAATGCCTAAAGAGGATAAGATTAAAACATTGTTAAAATTATTTGTCATACTTTATCATAACAGACAGCTGGTTGTCTATTAACAACTAGCTATACATATATCAATAAGTTAGAGCTATTAGTATTCTCGAGTTTTATAAATAAAGTTAACTTAAGTAGCACATTTATGGAATGTAAATATTTATGTTATCAAATAAAAGATAACATAAGTTTTAATATGTTACTTAGTACTGGTAGAAAATGCATAGTTTGACACAATTTATTTAGGTGAAGTAAAAATGAAAAGAATGAGGCAGAAGGCAGGGATTGGAAGCAACAAGCTAAAAAATTGAGCTTATCAAAGTAGTCTTTGGCAGGTTAATGATGATGTAAACTAACCTATAACCTGAACTAAGTTTGAGAATGTACTATACTTTATATTGCCAATATATCATTAAGATTGACTGCACATTTTTCCAAAAAGCATGCTGTTAGATAGACTCCATAATCCAATGTGTTTCTCTTTTGTCAGCGTTCGTCGTGGCTATGAAGTATACAAGCAAGTGTGCAAGGCCTGCCACTCGCTGCAGTACATCGCCTTCCGAAACCTCGTCAATGTGACCCACACTGAAGAAGAGGCGAAGGCGGAGGCTGCTGAAGTAAGTATTGCAACTAGGATAAGACTCCACCAAGTACTTGTACCAAGTACATAAACTAAAATGCAGCTAGCAGTCCTTTCTTATCCTGTTCAAAATCTCTGATCGTACACTCAATGATCACTATGTGTGAATTTGTAACTTTTTTATCTGAATCCAAGAAGGTTAAGGTTGTATTTTTAGCAATTGGATTACTTACTTAACATGTTAAGTAAGTAACAAAAACAGGTCAAAAATGATAAAAAATTCAAGTTATGTAAAACATGAAAACTTATGTAACAAATATGGCGAAGTTTTGCGAAATCACGTGCCTCCAGTAACCTGCCCCAATGGAAAATGCTCCGAACCAGATAAACCCTGGCATTCAGCCAGAACAACAAACTTACATACACTTGCAGACTGTAATTGTTGTAAATCATTATGTTTTTGTCATAATGCAGATATTTTGGTGCAATGCAGACAATTTTGACTGACTGACATGAAGCCTAAGAATTACATTGTAATGAGGAATCCATTAAAAAAAATACTGCTCGAAAACCTACAGAAGTTGTAGTATGAAAGAGATTTGAAATCATATTTGTCAAATCTGCTAAAAAACAATAAATCAATTTATTTTATGCCATGTGATTAATTAAGGCCTTAAAATATAACTGTTGTGAAATATTATAATTATTAGTCCCTTCGTGCTATACAAGTAGATTGAGCCAATTACACTAATGACAAATTAATTACAAATCCTTACTTGCTAAAATGACTACCAAAAATAATTTCTGTGTTTGTTCGTATCTTAGTCGTTATTCGATAATTAGAATTTCAAACTTTGTAGTAACATTTCATTAATAACTTTTACACAGGTGATGATCAAGGATGGACCTGATGAGGAGGGCAACTACTTCGAGAGGCCCGGCAAGCTGTCTGACTACTTGCCCTCGCCTTACCCTAACGAAAACGCGGCAAGAGCAGCCAACAACGGTAAGATTTACTTTATAACAACTTAGTAATTTATTCTAAAGGTGCCACCTTAAGAAAAAACTTTATACTATTATATATATCATATACTATATACTACATATACTAGCTTTCGATGGCAGTTTCGCCATTGTCTTGGTAGGAACTACTTTGCTTTAAAAGTAGCCTACAGCCTTCCTCAGTAAAGGAGCTTTCGTACTGAAAGATATTTTCAAATTAGGCCAGTAGTTCATGAGATTAGCATGTTTCAGCAAACATACAGTACAAACCTTTCAGCTATTAGTATACTTCCTATATGTATTCCTATATGTATCTTAGATATCGCTGACCAGGAAAACATTGTATGGTTGAAATTGTGAATACTACTTGTCAAATTATGGTGATCAATGTTTATGACTTCTCTGTATAAGGCTTCCTAGCTCCAGAAAAATATACAGAGCATTATCATCATTGCCGCAGCCGGCTTAAGTCTCTATAGAAATGCATATTATTATTTTAATATCCTTGTCTACTATTTTCGTAGTATGATGTCATCTGACTTAATCGCGATCTCAGCAATAATTTGCCATCGTTTATCGTGAAATACGTCATGCAGTTTTTTGTGTTGTTTCAAACTGAGTTTGCATATAGGAATTTCGAAAGCAGTTGCTATTATGATTAAATGAATCAAATCAATTTATCTACATTCTTTCAAGAAAATTATTCACTTTTATATGAATAAATGTTGTTTACAACACCAGCCTAAAAACGATAAGTTCTATTCTTGTATAGCATGAATTTTCATATACTAATTTATCTAGAGTCTTTGAATGTTAACTGTTTTTATATTTCTGTGGCTGAAGTAGTGCCAATAAAATAAAAACATTAGGTAAACCGTGGGTGGCTGTGCAATTCTCAATATAAAAAGCTCCGATGTTGATGTTCTTGTTTAGAGAGTAAAATAAATAAATGTAACAGATGTAATATAGTTCATAAAGAAACAGACCAAACCAACTGAGATATAAGTACAATTTTTTATTGAATTAGCAACCAAGTCTATTTCGTAAATTCACATAGGTAACCTAAATATCTGTGTCTCATTCAACAGGATACTTGTTTTTTATTATTTTTGTAGGAGGAAAATGTTATTCCGAACTGCAGATATAATATTAGTTACCTCTTAAAACCCCTGGTGACGTAATGTAATCATTAAGATTAATCCCCACATTTTGTGCGTAAATATGAAAATCTTCAGAACCTCAAGAAATCATTAGTGACAGGAATACAACATCTTGACGTTCCATTCCAGTTACCCATACACATCCTGAGAAATCTACTTTCTGCAAACTAGAGCTAATACTACTGTAAAGTTTCAATCAAATCAAAATGCGTTCAGTAGCTTTTGTATGAAAGGGTAACAAACATTAATGGCCAGTTTCACCGGTTACGAATAAGTTCCAGATAGTTTATCTGGTAGATAATTTCATACAAATTCTGTTCCGTTTTTTAATATATCTGGTAGATAGTGGCTATCCGTAACCGGCGAAACTGGCCATAAAACTGTCTCCTTTATAATATAATGTGATGATTTCCAGGCGCTTATCCTCCGGATCTGTCGCTCATCTGCTCGGGTCGCAAGGGCGGCGAGGACTACATATTCGCACTGCTGACCGGGTACATGCAAGCCCCAGCCGGTGTCGTCCTCCGCGAGGGACAGAACTACAACCCATACTTCCCCGGCGGCGCTATTTCTATGGCGCAAGTACTTTTCGACGAGGTATGACTATTTTGAACTTTATTTAGCTGGTTAATAAAAAAAAAATGGTATATTATACCTATGTACAGCTACGTGAAGAGCTCGTGGCTAAGTAACAGCAATTACAGGTTCTGGCACGGTCGGTTCTTGGATGGGTGACGCATCTACGTCATACAGATATTCTCCGTGTTTCAAAATTTAAATTGTGAGACTATCATGTGAACGAGAAGCAAGTCTGACTATCAGACTTGCCAAAGGGTATTGTGTTGCCTGGATTGAGGAGATCAGACAGGCATTCGTACCATGTAAAGCACTGGTACTCAGCTGCATATAATGGAAGCCTAACAAAATTCGTTAAAGGCATGGCAGATGAGGATGACCTATGTTCAGCAGTGGTTTGACTGTGGTAAACGTTTCAGGCGGCTGAGTACAGCGACGGCACAGTGGCGACAGCATCGCAGCTCGCCAAAGACGTGGCCACTTTCCTGCGGTGGTGCTCCGAGCCCGAGCTCGACGAGCGACGACTCATGACCATCAAGGCCATCGGCATGTTCTCCATGCTCGCCGCTGTCAGCTACTACTTCAAACGACACAAGTGGTCCACAATGAAGTCCAGAAAACTAGCCTACAAACCCGTCTCTAAGAAATAAATCGCCACCAAAACATCAGTAGTATAAACAAACGTTTTAGACAATTTTTTCGATAGGCACAGTAACATGTTATTTGTTTATAATATTAAATTAATTTATTTTATATTTCATCGCGTTTATTTCTTTCCTCAAGTTTCATAATCATGTTGCTTCGCTGTGACCGCCGTTACCATACCATAGGACGTACGCATCTAAAGCGGGTGGAGAATAACCGGGTGCGATACTTTATTATTATGTAATAATATCGATTGATAGAGCATTTCGTCATCACGTATGTTGGATGATGTAGCACAGTCAAATTACTTATTAATCTTAGGTAATCCGATTATAACTGTGCTTGTGATTTTCCATTAAAGTTATAACTGTGAATCAGTGTACAGTTGAATAAATGAGTTATTGAAAATCAGAATTATTGGCTTTTTAATATTTTGTTTCACATGTTCTCCATATCCTGTATTTCCCATATTTCCTGAATTTTACAGATTTTAAGAAATCTGTTGTAGTGAAAACTTCTAAGACACAAAGGTTATAGTTAACTAACTCATGAGAAAATGCACTGTTCTTCAATTAAAACCATTAGCTATTAGACAATTTTTGCACAGCATTTATAATGGAGTCTTGTAGTATGAAGTCGTGGTAGCCTAGTGGTTAAAGCACCAGCCTTTCGAATATGAGGGCGCGGGTTCGATTCCAGGTCAGGCAGGTACCAATGTGACTTTTCTAAAGTTATATGTACTATCTTGGACACCAATGACTGATTAAAGTGAAGGAAAACATCTCGAGGAAACCTGGACTAAGTATATAAAGTCTAAAATCACCAACCCGCATTGAGCAAGCGTGGTGATTAACGCTCAACCCTTCTCCGTGCGATAAGAGGCCTGTGCCCAGCAGTGGGACGATAAAAAGGCTGATGATTATGATTTATAATGGGTAATTTTACATCCAAAGGTTACAATAAACGTTAATGCTTTGTTTTATATATGTCGCAGGGAAATGAAGATATCCGGTATTTCACGAAATCCCTAGGGATATCACGAAAATCCGGAAGATGTCGAATACTCTTGTTTATTACATCTTCTTCCTAAAAGTATCTAGTGATATGACGAAACACCAATTTATCGTCAGTGATATCGTCGTTTCACTAAACTTAATCTAGTGAAATGAAGAATACTGGTGAGGAATTAAGTAATAAAACAAAACTCTGGAGCATTTTATTAGAAAATTAAGTTGTTCATAGTTGATTAAAAAAATATAGTTTCGGAACGAATACTACACGGACGCGGACGGAAAGTGATTTGCACAGATTCAAACTTCCCTCCCCCTCGCCCGAGGTGGGTGCTCCTACGCACTGAACTGTCACCGGTTTTTATATAATTGATACACCTAGGAAGTTCATAGCTGCGGAAGGCCAGATCTGTTACATGATGGCATCCAGGCCGATTTTCGGCTACGGCGGCCGTGCTGTTTTTTTATGTAGATCAGCAAGCTGAGCATGACATATTATAGTGCACGCACATTCACGCAGACACAGGTGCACTCTTTATTCCCTCACTCTCATAGTCCGATGGGACGGTAATCCGACACGACGGTGAATCAATCACCAACTTCTAGACTCCAGGCTGCTTTATGAAAATTTCTCAAAACCCACAAAGCGATTTCGGCCCGACCCGGGATTCGAACCCGAGACCCCGTGCACAGCAGTCGCGCCTTGCGACCACAAGACCGACGAGGCAGTCAAAAATAAATGATCGAGACCCTATAAAAGTTGTGTTATGCGAAAGAATCGCAAAAGCATGCGATGAACGTGCGCACATGCTATCTGCAGCGTAATAATTTCGCGACTAAAATCACACGAGCCGCGCCAGCTCGAGCGATGAATTTGTTTCGCTCCCACTGTAACCGTGCGGGTATTAGAGCGAGCGAGAGAAATGCATGGCTCGATTTTTATTCGGCAGTATCCGCTTTTCTGACATTTTACTAGATTAAGTTTAGTGAAACGACGATATCACTGTCGATAAATTGGTGTTTCGTCATTTCACTAGATAATTTTAGGAAGAAGATGTAAAAAACAAGAGTATTCGACATCTTCCGGAATTTGATTAAGATATGTATATTTTAATTTGAATATATATAAAATGGTTCTTTCAAGAAATTTAATCTAATAAAAAAGTTGTAAATTGGCCTGGACGATCGATAATAAACTTAGCAACGCTTGGAGTGGTCGCGAACCTTTGCTGGTTGATCACATGTTACACAAGGCATATTAATTTTGTGGGTCCTGTGTGTCATTTGATCAGCTTTGGCTGTCGTTACAGGTAGTCAAAAGCTAGAAAACCTGACAAATGGTTAAATGGTTTGAGTAGATCAAATAAGCAGTTGCTCTATATAAAAAACTGGTACTCAGCTGCATCCGGTTAACGAAGCCGACCATAATATAGTTGGCTAGTTAGATGAAGTTTAATTATTACATTTGATAATATAAAATATGCAAAGCAGATTTCAGAACCACTTCCTTACAACATTACCGAGGCCCAACTGTATTATGAATGCGAAAGTAACTTTGTCTGTCTGTCACGCTTTCACGCCAAAACGACTGAAACGACTTAGACTTACGGCAGTCAAGAAACTGAGAAAGGACATGGGTTACTTTTATCCGGGTGCGGGAAGAATTTCGCTCTAACCGCGGGGAACAACTAGTTAACGATAAAGCAATTGCTCTGGGCGTTGTTCCTCGTCGACACGTATCTAAAATGAGCCAGGTCACCTGAGCATTAGTGGAAAATTTAGGGCTATACGTTATTTTGTAACCGTTCACCAATTAAAGCGTACGATAAGAACTCGAAAGCTTATACGGAAATACCGGTAAAGCTTTTAAACACAAAAATATAAATGTACGAAATAATACAAGTATTCTTTAAAAGATTAACCAGCAACACCTACATATTTGTCAACGTCATTATTTGTGATCTTTTCTGTGTTTAATGTCAATGTCAATAAAACAGCTGATCTTCGTACTGCTTGATTTGATAATTTTATTGTAATAAATTCGTAATTTGATCGCAATGAAATGAATGCAATAGTAGGATTGTGCCATTTCTGTGAGGCGCACGGTCCGCGGCCCTTATTTTGCACCTTCACAACGGACAATGACAAGAATACGACAGAATCATCGAGAGCAAGCGTTCAATGCAGTGGATGTACTTCCCTGGGCCCAGAAACTGTGTTTGTGTCACGGGACGACGATGGCACCATTTACTGCAGCAGAGAATCAGTGCCAAATGCTGACGTCACGTCGTTTTTGAGACAGGCTGCTATAAGGAGCATAACTTGTGAAGTAAGATCGAATTTGCTTTAAATGATAATTTGCAGTGGGTTTATTGTAGTTAGCCGTGGTAGCCTATAGGTTACAGCCTTGTAGCACCAGCTTCTCAAGTACGAGGGTAAACTAAGATTATCTTGGATACTACTACTTGGATCAAGTACAATAATTAAAGCAAAACATCTTGAGGAAACATGAAATCGCCCTTCCACATTAAATAAGCGTGGTGCATTTGAAGCACATGAATAAGGCTGGCCTAAGGGCTTGCTTAAACCTATTACTCTGTAGGAGGCAATTGAGCTTTAAATAAAATAAATGTGTTATACAAGTATATTTAAAATAATGAAAATATAGTACATTCCATTCAATAAAATAATTATCAATAACTTTTGATTCTATTTATTCCTCAGGTAAATTGGAAAAAAGAGGGTGGAGTAGTATACTTCAATGACACACATGGCCATGTATTGAGCCTCACATTTCAGCTAAAGGACACCTGGGCGAGAGGCCTGAAGAGGTGGTTCTCAATAGTTGTGCTCATGAAGGATAAAATGCTGCTATTGAATATAACACCACTACTGTCTGAACATATGCAGGTAGGGACAGTTTAAAACTTAAAATAGTAGATCTATGGGATATTTATAACTTAACTTTCAGTCATAAAATAATGATTTTAAAAGAAAACTGTAGCCTTATATATATTTATTTATTATACTTTATGCACATACAATGTTGTACAATGGCGGACTTAACGCCTTAAGCGTTCTCTACCAGGCAACCATTAGGTGGAGGGGAAATAAACATAGCAGGTGCTCATTGAAGAAGTATGGGAATAAGGAAATCCAGTTTTATAAATAAAAATACAAATATCTCTATCTATCTGTCCTAGTATATTTTTATTCATCAACCTTTTAAACTATAATACCCTTTCAGAAAATATCAAAAGAATTGCAAGATTTAGCAGAAGCTGTGTTTGATGCTGAACAGAAAGTCTGCTCCCAGAGAGCTCTCAGGCTGAAGACGGGCAGAAATGACTTTGTTCAGTCTAGATCACTAATGCACTTAACTGGTGAGACAGAATTAAATTACTGTTTAAACTACAAAATATTCAATTAAGCTCAGTAATTTAACATTATGCAAAAATTATTGTAAACTAACTTCCCCCACATGGTGGACCTGCATAAATGGGCTATCTTACACTGAAATATTTTTTCATATCAGTACTTCCTGAGATTACATGTTCAGACAAACAAACTTCAGCTGTATTACATTAGCCAGTGTTAATTTCCAGGAGATGAAAATGTGTTCAAAATGCTGCATTCCCATTTCACGTGGATGCTGAAAGCTGGTGCTCACACCTACTCAGAAACATTATACACCAGTCAGGATTTACTCAAGAAGTTACAACCTCATGCTGTTAAGAAATCTATATTTGAGCCTGGTACTTGCTCAGTGGCCAATGACAAGGAATGTGTAGCCCTACGACTGCTTGAAAACTTAATATCTAAAGCAGTGTTTAGGATACTGATGTACTGTACTTTAACTGGAGTTTATGTAAGTGTTCAATCATTACAAAAAAGTTGTTGAAAATATGATGGCATCCAGGCCGTTTGTCGGCTACGGCGGCCGTTCTCTTTTATGGAGGTCAGCCAGCTGCGCACAAGCATTCGCGCAGACACAGGTGCACTCTCATAATTCCTCACGCTCATAATCCGATGGATCGGCAATCCGACACGACATTTACGTGCTCTCCGTTGCACGGGTTAATCAATCACCATCTTCCCGACTCTGGGCTGGTTTATGAAAGTTTCTCAAAACCCCACAAAGCGATTTCGGCCCGATCCGGGATTCGAACCCGAGACCCCGTGCACAGCAGTCGCGCCTTGTGACCACTAGACCAACGAGGCAGTTGAAAATATAATATTTTAATAAATACATAGATATACTGGAAACACCTATGAACATTTTTGGTAAAATGATAAAAGTATAAGCATCAACTTTTTAACTTCATTTTTCAGATTGTCATAAAGTCAAGTAATGTCGACGCAAAAACCATTATAAATGGCCTATCAAGACTACTGCCTATGAAAATTCCTAACAATCCTAGAATAAGACAGAGCGCAAGTGAAGAGCCATTGCCACCAACTGTATGCTTATTAGAAGAGACTGAGAATAATAATTTTAGTTTCAAGTGGGCGGGCTCACTGCCTTCTAAATGTAAGTTGATATGAAGAAGTTGCAACTGTAATACTGTATTTATTTGGACACCGTCTTCTAGAGTGATGTGCTTAAAAGCTTTACTTTTGAGCGTTTTTGAAATCGGTTTTATAAAAAATATTTTTATCTTTTTAGTATCAAGTCCAAAATCGTGTTTCGTCATCCATATATACACTCCATTACCTTCTTTAATAGCTATCATAACTCAAGTTTGTGGGAAATTCCCATTAACCGGCCGATTATAACATCATCCACATAAACAAATGCTCATAAAATAAAAAGTACTTAACGGTATAGATAGTATAGAGTAATCGGTGTACATACATAAAAAAAACATACGGGCCGAATTGAGAACCTCCTCCTTTTTTTGGAAGTCGGTTAAAAAAGTATTGAATCTTAGAACACTTTTAAAATGTATTCATCAACGCTCTTTGTTCTAGGTCCTACATTGATGACTAGAATTGAAACTTCAATGAATAATGATAAGTTCAATGATGATGTTTTACATCAACATATCAAATCTCTTCAATTAGAGTGGCTAGGGTAAGCAACACTTGTGTACTGAACTTATGAATATTTTTAACATTTTGACTGCCAAGTCAAAAAAAGGCAGACGAGATTTCTTTATCGACGAGAAGACCCGGCGCCAGGCTAAGAATTAATCCAAAAATACCTACAAATAGTAGCGAGTCCAGAATTAAATCGATTAAGTCTGTCATGTTGTCGTGACCGTGCCGGTACTTTTTGGCTTGTCATCTAAACGTGACTGGCGGTCAAAAGGTGAAAGTGTAATAATAGCCTGGCAAAAATCCTAATATACCACTGTTCTTGTTCCAGAATAGTAAAAGCCGTGAAAGCGGCAATAGATTCTTCAGGATCCAGATCTGATGCAGTAGCCAAGCTAAAGCTAGTGTTTGGAATAGGACAGCATGATGAACCACTTGTAAACTACTGGATGAGTGTGTTTTGTACCTGAATAAGACAGTTGTATCTCATATTATGTGGTAGCAATAAAATCTGTGATATTAAAGTTGTATTTGATTATAATTGCAACAAGGATCAAATGGACTGACTTTGTAAGGATTGAGTGTATTTTGGCTACTCATGTATGACAAGTTCAGTTCAACTCGAGCATATTTGGCGTATGTTGATTGTAGTCTGTTATATAAGTGATTGTAGTTTATAAAAATATTTGTATTCTAAAGAATTAAATTTCTTATAAGTAGAGTATTTGACACTATTTTAGCTGGGACATGTGTGTTTATAATCTAGAAATAACACAATAGAATTAGATTTGTAGTCCTTATATTTAAAGATTACACGTTAGAACGACGGCTAGGCCGCGCGCGTTCGTGTCCCTTGGTGCGCACGTAGGGCTTCGTGTGCGAGCGTGGTGCTCCGGGCGCGGGGCCGAAGTGACGGACAGCCTCACGCGCGTTGCGGCGACCCTGCAGCAGAACGGTCTTGGCGCCAGTGGGGGCGCGCAGAGCCAGCTGGTCGAAGGTCAGAATCTCTCCTGAAAGTAATGGAATATTGATTAAAATCGATTGTAACATTGATTTTAATAAAATTTAAGGGTTAGACTACTATCAGCTTCCAGCAGCAGTATCACCCGCTTTCTGAAGGAACTACTTCTTACAACCATATAAGTACCCTACACTATTCTCCTGTATAAACTACATTACTAGTAAGTTTTCTTAAAATCTGTTAAGCTTTTTGGACATGAAAAAGTAGCAAACATACACACTCTCAAAATTTCGACTTTATAATATTATTTTCATGACCAACAACGTCATTTATACTGTACAATAAAAAAAAATTCCAACACTAGGTTTTTCAACCCTTTATGAATACACATATATACCAGAGCTGGTGCATCGAAATTGCAATACATTATTCATGTTAAATGGGAAGGTGGATTAAAACATTCAACATTTAAAAGCTATGTTATCTCTGTTTAACATAATCTATTATTTATCAAGTTATGGGAAGTGGTTCCCTTGGGATATGAGTGAAAGCACCAGATACAGTGAGTCCAAAGATTACAGAACGAAATTGTTACATATATTAGTTACTTATTTACAATTGAAGTGAAAACAAAGGTATTGTGTCTAGTTATGAATTAATTACCAGGAAAAAAAAGAGTAGTTTTGGAATTGTTCCTTATTTAAAAACAACTTTAGAACCAAAGAGTGGGCCGTATTCCACTGTTGTAAAATTAACAACACACGAGAATAAACTCAGACATTCTTATCCTAAATGTGACCAATTCTAGAAAGTGTGTCTAGTCCACATAAAATTATAGGTTATAGTTGTTAAGATTGTCAGCAACAGTCCCTTTCATGGATTTATCTTTGTTTTGCCACTTGCATGCTTCCTAACCTCACTCAACAAATATAAACAATACGACAGTACCTCCAGCGGCCAAGATGCGGGCACGGGCCTTCTCTGTGACGTGCAGAGCGGCGACTGTTAGCTTAGGCACCTTGTACAGCCTAACATCGTTGGTGATGTTGCCGACCACGACGGCAATCATGCCCTCGCGAGTAGGCTTCTTCATGTGACGAGCCAACCGCGACAGCGATAGCGGAGGGCGGTTGATGCGGCTCATGAAAAGCCTACGCAGGATAATCTGGTTGAACTTGGCATTTGTACGACGAGCCAAGTACCTGTATAGCTGGAAACAACAACAAATTTAGGTTAGGAATATAAGTTAGTAAAAATAACAGGTAACTGACCGATTGAGGAATTAATCAAAAGTTAAATAGGGTTTGGATATCATTGTTATACTTACTTTTACAAGCAATCTCAGGTACACATCCTGAGACTTGACTTCGGTGCGCCTAACTTTCCTGTCGTGTTTATGGTTGATGTCGATACCCTGAAATATGCAAAGGAACACATATTGATAACACTGCTTTATGTAAAAACCACCATGAACTAACACAACACTTCATTTTCATCACGATTTTCATAGATTTAATTTATTTTCTCGGTAACAAAACTCACCATCTTGACAACCGGAAGAAAAAGAGACTATAGACAATAAATATTGTTGACAGCTGGGAATAATACTGCCAGAACAAAAAAAAAAAGTATTTTAGTGTGGTAATATATATCAGACCATAGACTAATTCTTATCGATGAAATGCTAAAATAGCATGATTAAAAATTAACACAGTCAGAAAATATCATGATGTACTTTTATATATTACACTTTATTTTAATATCCCTTATAGGCCTACGTTGTTTACCATGTAATATGGGCTGATTATAAAGGGAAAGGCTTGTTCATTAAAGAACCCTGTTCGTCATTCATCAGTTTATATTTAAAGTCACCGAGATATAAATAAACAATAACTGAATATGGGGTTTTGCTTCTTTAACTAACTCCTCTGGTCAAAGCTAAAATAGACTAGGTTAGGTGTTTTGATCTTGCTCAGTGACTTGGTTGTACAAAACCTCAATTGAATTCTTCACTAGAGCTATAAAATTATGTCAGGCAGCAATAGAATTACGTAGAAGGAGCTTGAATTTGAATTGATATGCCATAGGGAATTATAACAAATGAACCTCAACTGTCGCCAAGTCTGTCATCGCGACAGATAACAAGTTTCGACCGCCGTTTTTTCGAAAGGAATGGAATTTAATTCGAAACATCGAAAATTATCAAAAAATAAAAATTCTGTTCGTACTCCTTCATCCTCGAAACCCAGATTAACCAAAAAGAAGATTGTTACGCGAAAACGGAAATGCGTGTGCCTCCCTGAAAATTATTCAGTTGTTGAGTTTCCTACGATATGGAATGAACTGAGACAGAACGGACAGCTATGCGATGGCACTATCGTCTGCAGGGATATGAAAACGATCCGAGTGCATCGGGCGATACTTTCAGCCGTTAGTCCGTATTTCAAAGCCATATTTATTAATTCGTTGAAGAAAGGAGAGCCAGAGGAAACGGAGATTTTCGTCGATGTCCCCAGCTACTACATGACCTTGATTCTCGATTATGCTTATACAGGGACATGCACAGTAACTGCAGAAAACGTTGAATATCTTTTACCATATGCGGATCAATTTGATGTTGTTGGTGTGATTCAGCTATGCTGTCAGTTCCTTTTGCACGAGCTGAGGCCGCATAACTGTCTTGGAATATTCAAATTCGCAAGATATTATTTCTGTAGTGAGCTAGAAAAAAAAGGAAAGTTGTATATAAGACAGAATTTTAGCAGAATACTTAAGGAATGTATTGAATTTAAATCGCTTTCTTATGATGAATTAGAAGATATTCTGAGAGATGATGAACTGAACGTTCGAAACGAAGAAATAGTATTCCAAGCAGTTAAAACATGGGTGGAGCATGACATAGAGAACAGAAGGAAATGTATTCCACCGTTACTTTTGTGCGTACGGTTCGGTCACATCAGCTACAAGTATTTCAAATCGAAAATATTGCAATGGCAACCGGTTGCTGAGGACGAGGTAAGGAATCGAGACTTGTAGTAAGCAAGTCGATAAATTCTAAATGAACTCAGTTATATTTTTTTTACGCAGAAATGTCAAGAAGCTTTGTATCCAGCCGTGGTATTCCTCACATTGTTGGATTCGAGGCCGGGTACAGAAGCAGATCTCAACGATCCATTAGCAAGGCCTCGAATACCTTTTGAGATACTTTTTGCAGTTGGTGGCTGGAGTGCTGGCAGCCCCACCAGTTTCGTTGAAACTTATGATACAAGGTCCGATATTCATTCTTATTTATTATTACCATAAATATCATTATAAATATTTTTTTAAGAATTTAAGCGTTATCGATGAAAGTCACGTCTCTAGAGCCACCTTCATAATGTTTGGCGCTAAATTCAAATAACTTAGATATGCGAAGTTTACCACGAGATTATGTTCTCTTCATCTTTTACTCGCGGTTTCATCCTTGTGAAAATACTTTTCATCCGCCCATAGATTAAAAATGACCTATATTAAATTACTATATATGACTTCCTAGTTAAAATCCATCCAGTAATTTTCGCGTGAAAGAGTAACAAACATCCCATAATAATACTATAAAAAAAAACCTTTTTAAAGGGCTTAAATAAAAGCAAAATGGGGATATTTTTGTTATAAATCAATTTAGAAATGTAGTTATCACTTTACACCAAACAGGGCGGACCGATGGTTCCTTTCGATCCACATGGATCTGACGCCTCGCGCGTACCACGGTCTCTGCACGTTGAACAACCTGATCTACATGATCGGCGGTTTCGACGGCAGCGATCATTTCAACACAGTCCGGTGTTACGACCCGGTAGCGAACACTTGGCATGAACGAGCTTGTATGTACCAGGCAAGGTGCTACGTCAGCGTTGTTGCTCACGGTCAGTTGGCTATTTTCTTTTCATTACCACAGCTGTAGGCCATTCATTGCTGGACCTGTGCCTCTCCCATCGATGTACAAAAGGACTTAATTAATTATTCAGATATAACTTCACAAACCAAAGCTTTCCCTGAAGGTTTTGCAGAATTCCCTAGTTGCTAGGCTACTGTAGCGAAAACTTATATCCGATAGTTGAAGTCTTTATTTCATTCAGACGGTCTAATCTACGCGTTGGGTGGTTACAATGGTCGCACGCGCATGTCATCGGTAGAGCGCTACTATCCCGACAAGAATCAGTGGGAGATGACCACGCCGATGAACAAACAGCGCTCTGATGCTAGCGCCGCGTCGCTTGGTGGAAAGGTAATAAGATATTCTGGCGTCCTTTGTAATAATTCCTTAGAAGAGAGTTGGTGGTTTTTCCTTTTGGAATGATTAAATACGGATAAAAATTGTCATACACTCTGATTATTGCGATGGCACTACGATACCTATGGACTTTCTGTTCAATATTATATATCCAATCTTGATTTTTCACACTGATCCTTTCAAACGCTTTATTTTTGCACAGATATACATCGTAGGTGGATTCAACGGCCAAGAAGTGCTAAGTTCTGCCGAGGTGTTCGACCCTGATACAAAACAGTGGAGCTTTATCAGATCCATGCTGAGTCCGCGCTCCGGAGTCAGCCTCATCGCTTACAGAGACTGCCTTTACGCGCTTGGGGGGTTCAACGGATATAGTCGGTTAAATACCGGTAATTATCTACCTATGTCTTCAATAACTATATTGTATATTGAATTTTATCTTGTTCTTGTGTACTTTTCGAAGGCGAGAGGTTCAACCCACAGCGCGGCGGGGACTGGCAAGAGGTGACAGAAATGTTCAGCGCAAGAAGCAATTTTGCCACGGTGTTACTTGATGACATGATTTTCGTTATTGGAGGATTTAATGGTAACCATTTTGTTCTCCCATTAAAACTTTCGTTCCTAGAATTTTGTTCAGCTTTTGGTTAACGCCAACTGATTGGCAGGATCAACTACTATACCACATGTGGAGTGCTACGACGGCGATACAATGGAGTGGTACGACGCTGCCCCCATGAACCTGAACCGATCAGCGCTTAGCGCCTGTGTTCTAGCCGGCCTGCCCAACGCGCGCTCCTTCTCATACCTCGCCAAGGCCGTGCCCGCCGCCGGCGCAGACCAGGCTCACCACTCCTGACCAAACCCAACCAAAACCAACCACAGAAATACACTACACAAGATGCAGCTGTTCCTCACCAATCCTTCGCTTGGCAAAAACAACTAAAACACCAACGATCATCAAGATATTTTCTGATACATTTTGAAGTACCAAAACGGCCGATTTTTGCACCGATACGGCGGCCATTGCGTGCTTTTGTGATTGATACGTATATCTCTGTGATATTTTCATTGTACATAGAGTTTTGTGATTCTATTTTATGTATCGTAAATCATGGTGGTATGCCCTTATTTTATTGTACAGATCATGTCCGAACATATTTTGTATTTTATTGTTTTATGTACGTACGTGGGCGTGTGCCTGACGTTAGTTGAAGGGAATGAGAGTCCCTAAAATAATATGGGTATTTTAGATATTGTTTTAAAGCGAGGGATTTGTTGTAAATTTTCAAGTTTTTTATAGTGTAGTTTGTGAAAATTTTATTTTCGTATATTTGTGTACAGTTCGCGTCCGTGGGAAATCAGAGTGGTCGCGTTTTGGATGTGTGTACGATATTGCGGTGGGCGGAACCTTCGCGATATTGTTGTATCTGTGATATTTTTCACTTAGTACTTGAGAAAATTCAAAAAAATGTAAAATTGTTAATTTTTTTAATTTACTGAAAAATTTACTGTACCTGATTGAAAGATAGAGAAATTGACAAATAAAGAAAAAACTACTACTACTTCCTGTTTTATTTTTATTAATTGATCGGCCTAATGTTTGTCATTAAGAAGTTACACTACTTCATACTCAAAAAGCCTTTTTTTACAGTGACTAAGTTAGATCTACTGGGTCTCCGTCTATCTTTAGTCTCAAGTCTCGAGCTCATTCATTATCATGATGCCCACATACGGGGACAAAATTGAGATCGATTTATATAAATAAATGTATACAAATACATAACTACTAAGTAGGTATAATACGTACCTATACGGAAAAAAAATCCTAGAACCTCTTACACAGCTTGTTCAGTACTGCATAATAGGTACTAGCTGTTTGCGCATCACAATCAGCTCAGCTGTGTCCTCACATGTGACATTACCGCCGCCCACACGATCGTGTACAAGGGAGTAGCCATACATCCATGGTATAACTAGCCTGAATCAACGGCCAGGCGAGAGTGGAGTGCAATCGTGCGTATATTTACTACCGAAGGGGGAATTGGGGAGAATACGGGAGAGCACCCCCTCCCGCCGCGCGGGGTTCCCGGCGCGATCGAACCACAACGAAGGCGGTAGTGAACGCGGTCGCTTCGGGGCGCGGCGCAGTATCAACCAGAAAATATTCAGACATGGAGCTCAAGGGAAAGGTAGCGCTCATCACCGGCGCCGCGGCCGGCATCGGCCTCGCTTACAGCCAGGAACTGCTCAAACAGGGAGCCAAGGTAAGTCGTAGCAAGAAACTATGACAACTACCTAAGACTTCCTTTGCGCATGGCGTACTTCCTAAAGTAATTTTAAGTTCAAGGTAAATAACTGTTGAATGGAGTGTACTGGATATTCGCCAATATTGTCCGAGTGTCGTATTCTCGTGTGTAAGTGTAATACCGTGGACATTAACGCGCGGACCACCCGAGCCGGCACTCATTTGTATTGATTTTTGCCGGCGCCCGGTCAATGGCGTGATTGTTTTCCTTTGAAGTTTCTTTGTGACTGTAGACGCACACCTACGTATATTTATTTACTTATTCATCCGTGCTAATTGACAACGATACTCGACTCCTTTTGTTTATCACTGAATTGATAGAAAGCTATTAAATAGATATATAAACATGTTTTTATTTATAGATTGACACGCCTCTGTGACTCCACGATGCGTTTTTGTTTTTTTTGTCCTCAAGAGATTTATCGATGTGACTCTTCATCTTCTTCAGATATTAATTGAACAGCATTTAACACATTTTAATTAAATTTTACTTGCATGGGTACTAGTTAAAGTATATACTCGTTTAATAAACACGAAAACATAATAAAGGAACAAGAGCGTATCCTATCGATAAGAACTACTCGTAGTCTGTTGAATCAGCTCTTACTAACTATATTATGATATTATGGATTTGTTTTAAAGAAATTTAGACGACCATTCAGTCATATACTCATTTTTAAATTCAGATATTTTTTAAGTTTTTTTAAGTCGCCAAGCAAAAACAGCGCAGCAGCAGCCGCGTTGCGGTAGCGGGTTTGAGTCCCGAGACATTTAAAGTTTTCCCACCTCTCCGTTTGCTGCATCGTATAATCAAACCTAGTCATAAAACGCATTCAATTTACATCCAAGGATAAAAAAAAGTAATATTCGCCTGATTTCATAAAAACTTTTTTGCTTAGTCTTGGTTTTTTGCGATATAGCGTTCCCTTCGCACTTCACAGGTTTCGATATGCGATATCGACTCTGAAATCGGCGAGCAAGTAGTGGACGATCTGGGCAACAAGTTTGGCCGCAAGAATGTGTTATTCTGCCGCTGTGACGTCACCGACTACCCCCAGTACGAGGGTAAGTTCATGCAGTCGCGTGCATATTAACCCTTTACTTTGCCAACGTTTATCTAGGTATTTTAAAGGCTAGGGGTCGCGAAAACTTTCCGTGGACCGCGAAGCCCCTATTAGTTACATACATGTTTATTAAGAAATATGTTAACGTATGTTACATACATAAACACGACAATCATACACCGCAAAATACGAGATCTTTACATTTGAAACAAATCCTACAATTCCTTAGAAAAAGTCGTGACAGGGTCGCGAAATATTTCTTTATGCAAAAGGTTGTCCTATATTACTTGGGTAATCCGATAGAGCTTAATTTTATTAAATAGTTAATTACATAGACTTTGTAGTTCCTTGAAAATAAATGAAATTCTTAAAGCGTCGGAAGTGTCACCGCATAGTGTTGTAGGTTTAATTCCCGGATTTCATGTCTACTATCTTGTTATAGTCAAATATTTATTTATTTAACGATTTGTTAATTTTGTATACAGTACTAAGTACCTACTTACATGTTCATATGGTGTTTAAAATTAATTATTTGTTTTTTTTTTTTATCTCAGCCGTACCTACGTACTACCACTAAAATTCAAATGACATATTTCTACGACATTACAGAGGCATTCGAGATGACAATGGAAGTATTTAACCGTCTGGACATAGTGATCAACAACGCGGGTGTAATGAACGACAGATTCTGGGAACTCGAAGTCGACGTCAATTTAGTAAGTTTGTCTAATTATAGACCAATATTTATGTCTTTACACCGATATGTTTGTAGTACAAAGGAACGGAAGTTGATTTCCTTGCTTTCTAAAACAAACTATTAATTTTATCGTAGGTTTATAAAAAAATAATTTATCTAAGATTTTAAAATTACGGATAACTTTCACATCAAGCTATTACAAATGTCAAGTTCCCTTAATAGATTTTCAACTTTATCGCTGTCCAATTAACTTTCAACCATATCAAAGTTGATTGGGAAAATTTTATACTTTCGGGTAGCCTGATGTGCTTGTGTGTAGCAGTTACTATGTCTTACATTATACCATAATTAATATTATACCTACTGTGGCAATAGATTTTATATCATTTCACCAAATTTTCATCTAAAGGTAAATACCTAAATAAAAAAAAGCCTTACCGTAACAAATAACTTCTATTTATACTATATTATACTATCTTGCGTTCTTCGCATAGAATGGCGTGATACGCGGCACGCTTCTGGCGTATCGGTTCATGAGCAAGGACCGCGGGGGACAAGGTGGTACCATCGTGAATACCGCGTCAACTGCCTTCACCCGGCCTCAAGTCTCCACGCCTATCTACACAGCCACTAACTACGCTATCGTGGGACTAACTAGGGCTTATGGGGTAAGTTACTTTTCAAACGACTTCTAAAAAAGGAGGTTCTCAATCCGAGCATGGACTGATCAAAAAACATTGTTTTTCTAGAATTGCTATTTGAATTTGTTGCAACGGGAAAATAACGACCGAATTCTAAAGAAATCGTTGATATACCTATTGGTACCAATAATTCATTCTACGCCATACATTAGCGTCTTCCAAAAGTTCTAAATTTATAACTCCTCGGGCCATCTATCTTGACGAAAATAGCTCATTAAAGGTGAAATTAGTCGCTACACATGAAGGGTTTTCCAAAAATACACAGTTACCGCCTTTTATCTAGCATAGTCGTCTTTTCCACCCTTTAGGACCAGTACCACGTGAATCTAACCGGGGTCCGGAGTATGGTGATTTGCCCGGGCTTAACTGACACAGGGCTTGTCAAGGAGATTCGCAAGCAACTGATGTCATCAGAATACGAGGCGGCTTGGCAGAGGGACAATGCTAGCTGCAAAATTCAAAGGTAAGACTGAGTTTTACCCTGTTCATATCTCCGTCATTGGGGGAACTCTTAAAATAATAGGCTAAAGAAAAAAAGGGATAATCAAACCCATCAAAAGACTAACATTTTCTATTGGAAATACTGAAATGTTAAGTACAATGCATTTATAAGCAGCTTCCTACGCTATACTCACAAAAATACCGTACATACGTAAATGCAGGTACCTTTATAAATTACCGTCAGCAGATTCCCTAGTCTGTGCTGCTAAGCGGAGGTTCATTTTATGCAACGTGCAGAACCGCGGTAATTGCATTAACGTCTGCAGACTTATTAACTGCGGAGGCGGTCTGGACGCCAAGTCAAACGTTTAATTTCCCTAATCTTTTACCTTCCAGGTTTTCAACGGCTTTTGATGTTTTAGTTTTTTTAGATTTTCTTATTATGCTACCCAATCAGAGCGTTTATTAGTACCTATTCGTGTTTTGTTTACACGATTTAAATGCCTTTAAAAATCTAATTTGAATAAACGATTTTGAGTTTTATGACGGATTAATTTTGTCGCTGCCCACTGTCTGTCTGTCCCTTTATGTATAACTAGATATTTAAAAATAACACAGTTCACTTATCTTTTCCAGTTCGGAGCACGTGGGTCGCTCGCTAGTGGAGATCTTGGCTAAAGGTCAGAGCGGTTCAGTCTGGATCGTGGACAACGGCACACCGGCGCGAGAATGGCGCGGTTAATCTGACTACTGACGCCCCTTATTTCACCTCAAATATGCGTAACAGCGCAAATTCCATTGTGAGACGATTTACGTAGCTCGTGGATTGATTGTTAGTTACTATAGGCTGTTTTGTGAACACGGGAGAAAGGTTGGGCACGATGTACCCACTTAGTTTTGAAAGATAATTAACCAATTTTTACACATCCCATTTCTTTATCACAATGGAAACCTCTATAATTTTAATACTCAAGACACATTCAATAATATTGAAATAAAGTAAAAGAAATTTATTGTGAATGTGCCTAGTATATTTCTTTTTAAAATTAATACTTAATTTGAGGCGTACTTATATAATGTAAGCTCAAAGATACGATAGTCTAGCAATACGCTTGGATATACTTATGATGAATCAATTCCATTGATAACTTTTCATGTATATGATCGATAAGTTACACGTAATAAAGGGATGGTCGTGGTTGTGTAAATATTTCGTTCTCCTAGTCGTAAAGCCTACTCGCGTAAGGCATTATATTTTTTAAGATACTTTTAAAACAAAAAAATATTATGTAATATAATGTCGTACGTCGTGACATAATGTATCGTGTAGGTACTTTCAATGTATTGAAAACTTATATTGTATACAAACAAGTATGTATTTTAATAAGCGCATACTTTGTATTTACCTGCTTTTAATATATCAAGTAAGAATTTGTTTACTTATGGACAGCTCTGTTGTTTGTTTGCCACTTTCTGAATAGTGGTCTGTGTGGGTTATTATGCAGGAGTCTGTTGTCCACCAAAGATTATTGTATGAATGATTGATTTTTGTAACGTTTTGTATGACATATGTATTTGTTGATTTATTAGGCGACATTGGCCAATGCTTAAATTTATTTGCAATAAAATTGGAAATTTCGATATGACGGTTGTTTAAATAAAATTACCTTTTGGAAGATTTGTAGTAAAGTTATATTTTTATATTGTTACAATCACCAGGTACAGCTTTTGAGTTACAGATTTTTTACAAATATCAAATGTTTGTCAAGTTTATTTCAGATTTTTGCTTGAAAAGGACTCGCCGATGAACACATGTAGGTAAAGTTGATGATTCCAAATTAGCTACAAGAAAATACAATAGTCCTTTTCGAGAACTGAATATTACAAGAATTTTATTGAATAAACATAGACTTTACTAGTGTTGATATTGTGTAATGAACGAGTAGTTGGCACGGGCGAGCCGATCTGATACTAGCTGGTGCCCATCAACACATCTCCGTACACTGGCAGCAGTCCCTCTATCACATTTATTTAGTACTAACTACAAATGAACGACAGTCAATAAACACTTTACATTTATAACATGCCGAGGCAGCCTCTAACCCACAATGATTTATATAATTACACATCAAACTTCTGGCCAGCAGGTAATAGAAACTAATTTATCCTCGCTTTAATTTACTAACACTTTAGCAGGACTGCTGCGTAGACTGTCGCATGTCATCGCAATTAATAAATAAAAATGGAGGCGCAATGACCATTCAAGACCTTTTAAGTAGGTACATTAAATATATATGGTTTAAAACTAAATAGGCACAATTTAATCGTAACAGGTGAGGAGGAAAGCTTTATGAAAATATTTATAATTCATTGCATAAATAAATTGTGTCCTATGCAACTTTATTACATAGCCTCCCTGAAATTTACAAGTGGCCTCTATCTCACTCACCGACAACGTTGGCATTACACAAATGAGCCTAATATCCTCAGCTATTGGTCGACTTGTGACATTATACAATTTAATTTAGTTGATGCCAACGTCCTGCCTAATTGCGTTATCGCTCACGACACTCCTATACTTACATTATACTAACAGTGAGCCGTCTTAGTGCCGACATTTTGTTCTGTCGCGCTCTTACGGGAAATTCCATCTTTATCCTTCCATTATATTGGATACAACACTATCACACCAAAACAATGTCCATCAACTTGAATCTGCACAACATTTAAACTTCCCGCAAAGACATTTACTTTTCAAATCAATACAAGACACTTCATCACCAAACTAACACTTTTCCGTCACTTATCCATTTTTGAATAGTCCCTGCTGTGATAAAAAATTCTTTCGGTGTAGCGGACGCTCTTCAATATATCCTACTTAGCTGTGGACAAAACAAAAGACAATATAAAAATATTTCCAAGAGAAAACTATAGTAAAATATAACAATTTAAGATGGATGGAAATTTTACAGCAATGTGCAAACAACAGATATGTAACATTTATAGGTGCAAACAATAATTTGTTCAAACTTGTTTGAATCAGCAGGGAGCAGACAGTGTAAGAATAAAAGTATGTGTGTACGTACATACCTGCAGTGGGCGCGGGCTGCGGCTGCGCGGGCTGCGCCTGCGCGCTGGGCGCGGGCTGCACGCGCGGCCCGCGCGGTCCGCCGCGGGGACCGCCGCGCGGCCCGCCACGCATCGCGCGCCATCTGCCGTCGTCCGAGAAACTGTGCACGTAGTTACTGCACAAAAAAAAAAACATGTTTTTAGTCCTTTGCACTTCCAATTTTTAGTAGTATCACTTTTTGACTTCTTAAAGCTGCAATAAGACATAAATGTACATTATAACTTATCTAAAGCCATGTCAATAAAATCAGAAACTCACGCATATTGCTGGTGCTGCGGATTGTGGTGGCGCCAGCCGCCACGGCCGCGCCAGGCACCGCGACGAGCGGACGCCACGCCGAACGTCTCCGAGTTCAGCTTGCGTTCTGTCCGCCAATCCGTCCTCTGGCTCCTGCCCTTAGACCTGGAAGCATAGAACAGTTACAGTTGATGTTTTTTTGCAGGTCAATTGATTATTGCTTATACTTTGTCGAACAAAAAGCGTTGTGCACGTATCATAGAAGGAAGGGGTGTTTATGTGATAGAGCAGTATGTCAAATTTGACCGATATTTAAAGTGTTTCAAACATATTGTATGTATTAAGGATTTAAAACATAAATCTCACTGTTAAATCGCAATAATGTCACTTAGATACTAATAATATCTATCAATTTGATAATATCTCACCTCTCAACAGCCTCGCAGGAGATGTTGTCAAAGAAACTCTTGTTCTTGTCATACCCTGTGTAACCATTCTGGTCTTCATCAACCTCTGGTTCACCAGCACCGGTCTCGTTTCCAGAGTCATCCTTCTTATCAACCTCACCCTGCGTTATAATAATTACTTCAGATTCCTGTGAGGTCCAGAAAGTAAAAAAAATATTAAAAATTTTGACAAATATAAAAAACAAAATAAAAAATAAGGATTGAAAGAGCCAATTGTGTAAAAATAAAATTAACAACATGATATGCTCGTACAGTGCATAGTATATGTATAGACGCCAGCACATCAGGCTACAACAATCAGTCAAATTTTCTAAATAGATTTTCAACCTTATCGCTGAAGCATGAAGTTCAAAGTTGATTGGGAAAATTTGACCGTTTCGGTTAGCCTTATGTGCTGGCGTCTGTACAACATGGAGACAAGAGTTCGGACAGCTTAAACTAATTCTGCGTGTTTTTGTAATTTTGAAACTACACAGCCTATCGCAAGAGCTGCGAACTATACTCTCTGCAGATAGAAGTAATTTGTGAGGACCTTTTCGTGATGGAAAGGTGTTTAATAACGACGGCAAGAACCTATTTGTTAAGAGTTTAAAAAACGGGTCTATCAGAAGATGTTTAAGATTGTTTTTAACCCCATCTATCCTGGTAGTCACGTAACTATGGCTGTGATTCTGACATGTTAATTTATCCAGTTTGAAAAATATACGTCGCTATTGATCATCTTTCCGTCATTCAAAGCGTATTAAGTAGTTTAGAACGAAATAGAAATATTTACTTCTAAACAGAATAGGAATTATTGACTCGTTAAACTGACAAAAACTGCCCGCAACGAGAACGGTTGATTGAGCGTGACGCGTCGTTCGCGGAAGGAAGGTAAATCGAAGCTCAGGCATAGAACATCATTGCTACATTTCACCTTCATTTAGGTTTATATTTAAATACGAACAACTGTTATTACCCGAAAGAAAACCATATCCAGTCTATTATTATGGGGTATTTTTAAAACAATGGGCTAACTTTCCTGAGCCAAAAGACGTCAAGAAAGAATGATTGCAAAAAATATGTTTAGAAATCTTATGCGATACGAAATTTATACGTTTTCCTAGGGCAAAAATAAACCATTGAAAACATTGCGATATTTTCCCCTTTTTTATTTATAGCATGGCAAATTTAAATTGCGTAATAATTCCGTTCAATAACATCAAATTGGACGTCACTAGTGATTATGTAATTGCTTCAATTCGCGCTCGAACGTGAACCCATTCGATTAGGGGACGTAATTGGCGTGTAAGTAACATAATAAACTAGCTATGACATAATTGTGACGACGCGTGATTTCCTATCGCGATTAAGGCCATTGATTTTTATAGTGAAAACTACCAGATCCGGCGAACTAAATACCGCCGATCATTTTTAGTACTTTTTCAGCTACTCGGGACGCTGAGTAGGCTAGTAGGATAAAAACGGAAGAATTGGTTCAGCTGTTTGCGAGATTCAGAGAGCAACACATTCAGCGATTCGTTTTTATATTATAAAAATAAATATCTTGCCGACATGTTATGGACTAAAAGCCGTAATTCCTACAAAGCTAACTAATACAGCAACAGTCTTATCCGCCTCTTCCAAGATTGTTGGTCCTATTGGAATCAAACCATATCAACCTAATGGGGCTAGAATATCCACAGAAATCACCGTGTTGAACAATAGTACATAAACCGAGATGCAATGAGACGCGACTGACTGATATTTTGTATATCTATATCTTACCTCAACTTTCACCTCCCCGTCTGAGATCTTGGTTTTAGCAAGCTGGCTGCGCAGCTCTTCAAATTCAGTGTTGGCTTGTTCAAAGTCGTAGTCTTTGTCAAACTTGAGAGTGTTCTTATTGCGTGGAACGAAGCCGCGGCCGCGACCGCGGGGTCGGCCCCGCCAGCCGCCGCGACCGTAGCCCTGGCCAGCGCCAGAGAAGTTACCTGCTTGCCAAAGTAATTTTTGTTACAAGAGAATTCTGAATTGCGCTGAGTAGAAGTGGAGGAATAAGATGACGATCCTTTTTAGCAACGCAATGAGAGATGTTGCTTTGCATAGTCATAATAAAGAGACAAGAAAGGCGTAAGGTCTATTTTATATTTATGACTTCGCGGGTCGTTAGTAAAAGAACGTATTTTGTAAATTATGAGAAGGATTTAAAGAAGTTGTTAAACAAAAATATACTGCTGTTCAAGTATAGCAACAAAAGTAAATAATGTCATCAAAAAAGACAATGAGGGTATGCAAAAGTCTGTAAAAGGGAATGAAAAGTTACATTAGCACGAAAGTTTTCTTAATTATACTAACCGGACTGGTGATGATGATGAGGTTGCTGGTTCGAGGTGGCCTGGTTGTGCTGGTTATGCTGCATCTGCTGTTGTTGGTGTGGCTGCTGTTGGTGTTGTTGCTGGTGTTGCTGTTGATGGGGCTGGTGGGACACTGGAGCGCCACCGCTGGGGTAGCGTTGACGGTTGCGCGAGTTCGTGCGGTTGCGGTTCGCGGGACCCTTCTGGGCCTGTCCGTTGCTCCCACGTCGGCTATCGCGTTGTTGGCTAGACCCACTAGCCACCGACCCGACCTATACACCGATTGCATTGAGTGAACATCTTGTAATGTGTAGCGTTTTTGTTGATGGTACAGTTTTTGCCAAACTTAATGGCGGCTCGCAACCAATTTTCGAACCCAAGTACGCACATATGACCACAACACTCCGCGCAACACAGCCGCCATAAAGTTTGATAACTATTGAAATGATCATGAGTTGAGATGAATTTGAGATTTTTTTTTTTAAAGAAATGAGTGGAGAATGTTTCATTTGTATTTAATTAAAAAATACATAATTATAAAGATGAAAGGAAATTAAGTGTAATTTTGAAATAATAGAAACATCCGATTCTATTTAGCAGTAATAAACAATCGTAAAATTAAGGTCCCATTCATGTAAAACAATATAATTTTTCTTGACGAAAAATAAACGTCTACCTGAACAAAATGAAATCAACTTTTTATGTAAAGCAGTAAATATTCTTGTTGCACTCGGCAACAAAGTTCATTCAGGAATGCCCTTGCCTTAAAACATAAATTAAAAGTCAAACCTCTGCATGAATACAAATAATATTTAAATGCAGGTCAAAATATAACAGTAATGTATAGTAAACAGATTCTCCAGCTCATCATTTCCAATAAAATAATATTAGAAATGTAAGAGTTCTATTCTAACTGGGATATAAATAAATAAGCAACAATCAGTTCACTTGCCACATTTATTGATTGCGAGTATATCCCTCCGGAATCTGCTGTTGTGGTCTATGGCAAGGCCGCATCCAGAAAAACATTTCAATATGTATTCATAGTGTTATTATTACTGCTTAATTAACTAAATGTATTGCCTACAGCTAAATATCTTTACAAATTGGGACTATTTAGACCTAAAATCCTGTAAGGTTTTGTGTGAAAATGATATGTAATATTAACTTGATGATTTCTTAACCTACCTGCGTTCCCTGATCTGCCGTAGGGCTCTTCCTGTGCGCGCCGACCGCGGGCGTACCCGATCGCGAAGCACTCTGTTGAGATCCTCCTCCAATGAGGTCAAGCATTGAACCTACAACATATTTCTTTACCTTGTACACACAACCTCTAATAAAAGAAAAAAAACATCAACTCTGCTCTATGCTAGGCTTAAGCTTTTAATGACAACATAGCTTCTTTTTTTTGTTGTTTTCTTACAAGCAACAGACCAAGGATGGATGAATGAAAATGCATGTTGCGATTTTTTTTTTGTTAATGGTGTTAAATCGTTTTTTTGTTTTATTATTTTTGATTAATATGCCATCACCCATCCTACTGAGAGTATATTATAGGGAACGGTTTAATTTTATTATGGTTGTTATATTATGGAATTAGTGTATTATTTGATCCTGTATTACATATTTGTTAGTAAATTTATATGGATATTTAGACATAGATAATAAATATAATGATTGAATTTTTTAAACTGGGTTTAGAAATAATTTGTCTAGTTAGAATTTAACTTCCAATTAGTAGTTAAATAGAACTATGTATACACTTAAGAATGTGAATGAATAGATATTTTATAAAAGTAAGGAAATAAATACCCTTATATTAGTACAGATTGCATGCAAAGTTATAGTTAAAGCACAAGAAGTTGATCATGACCAGATACTTTGATTACTGAACACACAAAAGCTACACTGGAAAGTGCAGAGCTGAACAACAAGTAAGTTCTCAAAGTATCTGTTAATGACACTGCAAAAATCGCAAAGTAGCATGTGTTGAAGCAGAAGCTAATATTATCCAAGAGCAAAAACCTTGGTCTTTCACTTGATTGGCGTGATGCGCCACTCCTGAGCCAATTGGACCCGTGGCCGGCGGGGGCTGCGGTGCCAACTCCACTGAGGTTTGCGGAGACAACTCACTGGTCTTGTTGAGCTGGGCATGGACACCTCCTGGGAAGCCCGCCATCGGGTGGTACTGGGGGTATGGTGTCTGTCCCACCACTGGGTGATTGTACTGCGCCGTGAACTGGCCTGGTGCACTGCCCGCACCAAGTGTTGGTGGCACGGACATCTGCATGATGGCAGGGTCATTGGGCAATGAGGGTACATTGTTCAGCACACGGATATCCTTGATGTCAGAACCACGGAATAAGATGTAGTCATACACCTGGCTCTGAGGCGCAACAGGGTACTGCGTCTCTCGATCCTCAGTACCAAATGAGCGCACTGAAAGAGAAAACAGTAAAATAAGTCTTCCAATAGGTCAATGTTTCACATTAACTTTTTTTCTTCTACCCACTACAATAAGAAAAAAAAACTGCCACTCATTTTTGTGCACCACTTTGACTTTCTCTGAAAGTAGGGTAGGTATCAGTTATTAATCTTATAATTTTGCGAAATCTACATAAGCATCTTGAATACAATATAAGAAAAAATTGTATGTAGGTAGACAGAACTTTCGTAACATCGTTCCTATCTTTTTAATGGTAAAAGTAACGATAAAATGTGAGGACAAAGATGATGTACAGTCACAAAACGGTCTGCAGAAGAAAATAAGATCGTAGCATACATTCGTAGACGATATCAACGTCATCAATGTGAAACCGCGGTCACAGGCGGTACCAACAATTTCACTTTGAGGGTAGAAGAAAAACAATGTGCTACATTTCAATAAAAATCATGAAAATCTATAGGGAAAAAGCCTAACAATAAACATATTAGACGCTTTTCCAAACAATAAACAAAGATGGACATAATTCGGGAGGGAAAAGGAGAACAGCTTTCTAGAGAAGTCGATCGATGTTCCTACAAGAAAAAATCATTAGCGCTACAAAATACAGGGAGAAAACAGCAAAATGCTCATGATTAATGCCAATGAAGACCTCGTAATAAGATAACAGTATCCATTTGTCAACTTACCGCTAGCCAAAGCGATGGTACATTCCTGAGGATCGACGGTGAAAAGCCGGCCTTCGTAACGAATGTCTGCTTTAGATATTAGGCTTATCTTGGAGCCCAATTCAGGCATTCCAGAACTCATAATGTCACTTTGGAAATAACTCGCCGATGTTAAAGATTTTTAACGATATCGTCGACCATAGAAATACAGCCACCGAACAAAATGACTGACGGGAAGTTGGCAACAAGCGATGCGTTTACAAACAGCTGTAATAAGTGGGGGGAACTTCATAAACGCACTATTTGGCAATTGGCTATTAAAAAAAAAGAAAATAAGAAGAAAACTTTAAGTAAATATGAATTTACATTAAATCTAAAGAAAATGTTTTTTTTAATACTATTATAAAAATAATTTACTCAAAATTTATCAAAAACGTAAAATGTTAAAATAGATGAATTATCCATGGACTATCGGATTTATTGTTTCCTATTTTTTTATATTGATTATTCATCTGATTTCTTAAATTACAGTATAAAACATAACCCTTTTTAGTAGCCTGGTAAAAATGAATTAAAATTATTTACCAGGTATAAAAAATTCCAGGTTGAATTAGTCGATTTTTCATAGACAACAGGGTAAAAAATAATCCATTGTTTACAAATATTATATCGAATTACAAAAAGACCTGTGATATCGACTTTCATGGTGCTTCACTTCACTAGTAAGTAATGTCCGTTGCGTTTTAATTTGACGCTTTCTGATGGGAAAAACATTTCATATTTTTATAGATATTCGTTGTTATTAAGTGTATCAACAGAAGTTTTGTTTTGTTAATAAAGTGTTCTTAAGATTATTTATTAAATAGTATATGCAACGGTGGCGTAAACATGATAGAAACACCGATAACTTCTACTCCTGGGTTAGCCAGGATAAGTACTGGCGGGAGTAGTAATAGTTCTATCAGAAGAAGGAGTCTCATACCGCAAAAGCGGCCTACGAATTCTAAAAATGAGGTTTGTGGGTTATTTATACTATATTCCAGTACTCTCACGTAACTTTTTACCCATATTGGAGATATTGACCCACCAATCTCTATTTATAACACACATCTCTTTTTAACCGTCTTCTTAGGAGTGCAATGACGATGACGCTGAGAGATCATCGCTGGTGGCATCAGAGCGGGCGCTCGCAACATCGACACCTCAAACAGCATCACCTAGACGTGGGAGAGACACCATGTCCTCATCACCACAGAAAGAGCACTTTCAGGGCTGTCTGAAACTCTATGCTGAGAATGTAAGTATAAAGACTTTTTTCCAAGATATTATGTAGTAAGGAATTGAAATTTCTCATAATAATTGAGTTTAAATTTATTTTATTTACAATAGGAACCATCCTATGAAAGACAGCAACCAATTGCTCAGACTCTGTGCAGCTATATTCCTCAGTCACGCGTGAACGGCTAGACCAATTTAATTTTACTGTCAGGAGAAGTGTCTTATGAAAAAAAAAAAAACAGGACAATGCCTATCGGTTCAGCCAATATTCTATTAAAAGGTCACTACTATATGCATAGTTCCTAGAACCATTAACTCATTGGTTTTGCTTACCCTTATAATGTCATTAAATTCCAACAAGTTCCCACAAGAAATTGTTTCTTCTTATATCAATCAGGCAGAACAGTGGCCTAACATTCAGGACTCTTTTTTTTGCAGCTGGAGGGAGTGTAAGACTCTTACATGACTAAAACCCACTATGTTCCTTCTGGAGGTCCCTGTGTGCCAGGGCCACGGTAACTCTTGCGGACAACCCGCAGCCCTGGCACTAATGGGCCTCTCCTATGTTGCAGACATCTCTTCAAGGAGCGCGTGGAACAGTACGCGCCGCCGATACATTCAGTACTCTAACTTTAGCTTCTTGTTTTCAGAAAATAACAAAAGACAATGCTTGGAACCTGCAACTGATAGACTTCATGACCTCCATGTTGAGGCGGCATGACTCCCGAATGGATAATTTGCAGACTGCCTCTACAGTAGTGGATGCATCAGCCAGGATATACTCTTTTAGAGTTGATGCAGTACATTATGATGTGTTGAAGATGGCTGGTGGCCTTAGCAAAGCTGCCCAGGTTAGTTAAAATTAACTTATCATTAATCTCGGTATATTTAAAATTAAATTCGTAAATGCATGTTTCTATTAACAAGTCCGGAATTAGCATTATGATACATCAGTAATTGATCTGATCGCATATTTTAGTAAAAGTATCTACATAATTTTCTCATTATGCATGCAAATGCTTATTGAATGTTCTAGAAAATCAGCAAAATTCTTTATCCTTTTATGAAGCCATATTTCCAGTTGCCAGTTCCAGTTTCCAGTATTTATAGTTTGCATATAATTTTCTTTTTCCAATTGCAGACAAAAAGAGGAAAGAAAGATGATGATAACATGCAAGATGAAGGCGCGGTAGATGGAGAGCCTGCTGCAGTAACTAAGAAGAAAAAGAAGAAGTCCAAAGGTGCCATCGCTGCCAACCCTGAGACCCTTAATGGCGACTTTGATTGTAATGATTGTATTGGTAAGTGATATCATAATTTTATTATGTGTTTTTAATATAACAGTTTCCCTATTCCTTTTGGCAAATCTTTTGGGATTTTCTGGTACATTTTAGGGATTGTTAACTAGAAATCTAGAAAAGACATTTGCTCACTTAACTATATTTTTTTATATAAATCATTATTGAAAAAACTGCTTGCCTTTTTTATTGAATGCCTTTCATCACTACTACCTCATCTGATGGTAAGAAAGAATGTGGTTGAAGATACGAGTAGAGCATGCTTGCCTAGAAAATACCTATTCACTTTTTATTTTAACTCTATTCAGCCTTGAAGGAATGGAATGAAACTAATTCTATTACAGATCCATTTTTTGAGAGATTGGCTGCGACAACTGGTGATGTGACGTCATCAAACAGAGCCTTCAACGCAACTCTACCCATTGACGACAAAACACTGGCATTAATATTAAGGTATGTATTTTAATATAGGTACTTGCAACCAACCTGCGTTGAGCAAGCGTGGCCAATTAACGGTCATCCCTTCTCTGTGTGAGAGCCTGTGGCGATAAAAAAGCTGATGATGACTTGCTACTATGAAATTATTACCGAAAATTCATGTCTTCAATATAGCAGAAGTAATTTGCTTAAAGTACTACAAATCTGGTGTCTGTACCTAATGGCTAATTAACTTCTTTAACATTGGCCTACAACAAATTGAATAATGATTTTTGTATTGTTTGTCCTAGAACTGATGACCAATATCTAGAAGAAATAAAAGAGAACATTCCAGAAGATAAAAAAATAGACTTATCAGATCGCACCACTATAGCTGCCAAGCTTCTACCAGCATTCACCAGCAGTGACCATATCTGTGAACCTTTTACCGGCTTCTCTATCAGTAACTGGGATCCAGATACTGAGGATAGGTGAGTTAAATGAACCTTTGTATATTAGTGAGTGAGTGAATTTTATACTCTACCCTATTTCGCATTAAGATGTTTTTTTTTGATTATCGTTAAATATTGCTATACAGACAATAGGGATGCGGACAACTAGTCAAATTCAATACTTTTATAGAACTGTCAAAAACGCTTACTCTCTATGAAATTTGTATGAAAACACCACATATGACGTCACAGATTTTTCACATCAATCCATATACTTATTTCGATTATATTACCAATAAAAAAAATAAAAACAGTTTTAGGTTCAAAACGATAAATTAAACTGTCATTATTTTTTAGGATGCTTTACAAAATGAATATGATAAAGTATTTTATTTATGACCTAGTCCACATCCCAATTGTATTTTGTCTTGTGGGGACTAAACTTACTTTTATATAATGCATTTGTTACCAGTAATGTCCATGTGATGAACTGGGTGGAAGAGAACAGGCTGAACTTGTCTCAACAAGCTCTTGCGTTTGATGTCAATGCAGAGGTTGAACCTATACCACAAGATGAGCAGCATAATGATTTGTATGGTATGTTATTTTACTTAATATTGTGTGTGGAAAGTAATGAATGTTCCAGATATTCTAACTTAAATTGTATAATTCGTTTTCAAACAGTTTAGTTTAGTTGAATTATTAATTAACGAAATCACGAGCCCCTTTGGATGCTATCAGATTTCTGCTTTGCATCATGTATTGAGGCTGATCGATCTTCATGAGCGCCCCAAGTTTGATAGTTCGAAAAAAGTTTCTGGTTTGTATCTGGGTTTTTGGTTTGTATTGTTGTGCAGACGAGGAGCCGCTGGGCGGCATAGAGAGCGAGGAGGAGGCGGACGTGGCGGTGGCGGCGTGCGTGGCGCGCGCGGGGGGGGGCGGCCCGGCGCGCCTCACCGACATGCGCCCCGCCGCCCCCCACCACTCGCGGCTCGAGTATTCCTACTGCGGCGCCATCGTCGCCGCCTGGGCCGGGCCCAGCCACTGGAGGCTCAAGAACAATAGAGGTAATTACATGTTTTGACATATTATGCTGCTAGACTATTTATCAAATAAAACAATTTGCATCTAAGTTCTGCCTTCAACCATTCACAGTGTTTTAATCTCTATATCCGAGTACTCTTATGAGAATAATTGGCACACACAATAAAACTATTCTCTCGGGAGTTGCAGTAGTAGTCTGGCTTGTCAATTCATTCATATTTATTTTAATTCAGTAAAAGATACAATAATTTCAACCATTATTCTCAAAAAAATATATATAGAAAACCTATATCAAATAAAACTTTTCCCAGCCTCAAAAATGACAGAGCGCACGCAATCTACCGCTGGCCGTATAACCATGGAAGGCAAGAAACCAACGCGAACAAAACGCCAACTAGACTTCCTAGGGGCCGGACTAGCTTTTGACTGCCGATCCCACCCTGTAGGAGAATATGAACCCACACAACCAGCTAAGATTATGATTAGTAGGAAAACACTAGCTACTGGACATACGTGGAACGAAGCTAATTTTAAAACTCCTATAGATAGGTAAGTTATTTTTTGGTAATATAGAGGAAGTATGAGACAAAAGTATGATAGAAGAAGACCCTAAATAAAAATTGGCATAAGGAGGATGATGGAGACAAGCTAGAAACCTTGGTTTATTCCAAAGTTGAATTACTAGTCAGAAGTACAAAAGACTTAAAGTGAACTGTACGGTGCTTTAGTCAATAATAGTAGGACACTCTCGCACCCAGTGTTGTGTTATATCATGTCATCCCATCATCATCAAAAAGCCAACTTTTGTCTTCAGTCCTTTAAAAAAATATTTAATAAGAAAATTTATACTATTTTATACTTACATCGGAAGATGAAACTCACATTAGAAAAAGTTTGAATATGAAGTGTTTATCAAATTAAATTGTTAAAGTTTTTGTGAAAGTTAATTATAATTAACGAAATCATTACAACATTTTAAAGCCATTAAACTACCCTTTTTTTGTCCACAGAGGTCTAGACGAATCTCATTTTAGAAAGTTGTTCCTTCGTCGCAATGTCATGTTGCTACGTAAACGCGACATGGAACAGAGCAAGCAGCCTGAACCAGAGCCCGTCACAGTGGAAGAAGCTAGGGATTACGATTATAATAATGAGAACGACGCTTCCTACTGTCCTAATAATATTCCTGTAAGTATTTTTGTATTGTATAATCTACATCACAGAAATATAATACCATACCTCGACAAAAACCAAAAAAATATTTATCAAGATATTTAACATACATTTAAATTCTATGCAGTCCGGAAATTCTTTGCGTCTGAAATTTGTGGCAATATAAGATTTTCTCGTGAACCTGTTTTTTTCTTTTGCTTAGTGTTTAGGAACGACGATAAAAATAGATGTGAAAAATAAATAACAATTTTTTTATCCCTCTTAGGATGGTGATGATTGGGGTAATGAAGATGCTATGGCAGCGGGCGAACTCCACGATCAAGCCAAAGCGGCTGAGCCAGAAGAAATCACCGACATGTTGGAACCGCCCACTAAGGTAATAACTCTTTATGTCAGCTGCACTGTTGGTCAAGTGGTCGCAAAGCGCTCATAGTATGCACGGGACCTTGGATTCGATGCCCCTTTCGGGCCGAAATATCTTAATGGATTTTTAAGAAACTAGTGAACTGAACCTGTGCATCGGAGAGCTTGTAAATGTCGGTTCTGCGCCTGATCTCTTTTCGATTGTAAATGTACAGATCTGACCTAGTAGAAATGGACATTTGCTATATGAAATTTCTTATTTTCGTTTTCAGGTCGCTAAAATCTTCATACCCTACGCAATGCGCGCAAAAAAGGTTGATATGAAACAGCTAAAACATTGCACTTGGAAAATGCTCACCGAGAAAACAGAAGACGGAGAAAAGGAAGATGTGACTGAAACCAGTTTCTTTACTATTTACAAACGTTTACCAAGTAAACTAACGCCGAACATGCGCGAATCTCTGAGTGTACCTCTAGCTTTACTGTCGGTACTTCATCTCGCGAATGAAAAAGGACTTATTTTGGAAAAACGTGACGATTTGAAAGATATCGGCGTTATAGGTCTCATAAAATAACTATAAGCCATAAAATATTTTGTTTCTAGATTAATTGGTAATAGACAGTTTTAATAATTTTGAATTTCGTGTTGTAAGTACTGGTTGCTCAAATTAAGTGTTTGCTATCGTTTTCATGTACATTTTGTTGCATGTGCACTTCCATTATTTGAAATACTCAAGGCAACTCGATTTCACTCTTTGAATCAGACCTTTTTGTAAACCATTTCCGCCGCCAATGCGTGTAAATATAACTAATTTTACCTTATTTTATTTTAAGGGCCATGATATGAATTGCCATAAACACTTTGTATAGAATATGTTTGATAAACTCTTTATTTTTCTATGTAGGTTAATTTTTGTAAATGTAGGAATAAAATGTTGAACAAACAGGTTTACACAAATAAATATTGTTTTTTTTTTATTCGATTTTTTGTGCTTAATTATACCACTTTGTTCAATCGTTTCAAAAATAGTAGGAAAAACTCATCTGTTTTTTCCGAACTGAGAACAGAGCAGCAATCCCAGAATTTCAAAAAGTACTGAACAACCATTTTAACACTGACATACTGTTCGTATGTTTAGAGAAATCATGAGGAGGTACCATTTGTGACAGAAAGACGCCTATGTGACCTGTGGACCCATGGGATTAAAAAAAAATGTTTTTTTGGCTTCTTGTTTTCAAGCTGGACAATTTGCTACCCATTGATAAGTAGCTTTCTGGCTTCTAACTTGCAAATAAGTGCTAATGAGAACCATGGCTAACAATAATTTAACCTTATCATTCGTAAAACAATGATACCCCATTCTCCCTAATGACCGCGCCAAGCGTTCCTCAACCTTTGGTCAGAAGACCTAAGCAAATGTTATAAGCAACAACCTCTATATAAATTGAGAATCTGAGAGGAATCGTGACGAAGTTAAAAAATAAGAAAAACTTCTTCGCTTTCTACATAGCTTTATTAAAAAAAAAAAAACGAAATGTCCATCTTTTCGCAGGACAAGTCCTGAAACTTATGAAGAGATGATTACTAAACAAAAAATAACGACAATCAATATACCCTCGGTATCTGTGATGATGACATGTGATACTAATTTTTAACATGAAGGGAATGTGTTTAATTACAATAAAATAGTTATGTATGTACATTGCAACCTTGTCAACCTGCTATTAATGTTTTTTTTTTATTATTTTACAAGTGAAACCTGTGCTTAACCCAAATAAACAAATACCGATAACATACAATAACAACTAAAATTTACTGTAGTGAGTATTTATAAAATTTTAAATTAATGTAACGAGTAATATTTAAGACAAAATAACTTGTAACAGTACAATACTTGTTCATTTATTTAGTTGCCTTATGTAACTTTAACAAACGTAAAAAGACCAATAAACATTCGCCAGAAACGTTCAACATGTCATTTTAAATCAGCTATTCGAGAAACGAATATTTTAACAATTTTATTAAAAAAAAAAAATCTTTAGTATTACAAACAAGCACTAAAATATTACGTCTTATAATTATGTACTTCGTACAAAAATGTATAATTATAAGCTGCTTGGTAACGCCAATACAGTATTGGCACTTGGTCTGACCAAAATACGGCGCAAATTATAATTATGCATATTTCAAAACAGTCATAAGTCACGTATGTTGGTTTAAATCTAAAGAGATTAATATAATACATATAAGTTTACTGGTGTTGCCTCGTTAAGAATACTTTTTGTTGTATTTACAACCTTACTTCATACTACTTGGCGGGTTCTGCTTTAGCCTCGCTGGTTTCTGACACCTTCTCTACAGTTTTTTCATTCACTGGGGCATTTTCAGTAGATTTTTCTACTATTTCAGTGGTTTTGTCTGCAGGCTTTTCACTGTCTGTCTTAACTTCTACGGTTTCTGGTTTTTCAGTTTCCTTTGCGTCATCTTCTGCCTTTTCTGTACTTTTATCTTTTTCGGCGGGTACCTGCTCCGCTTCTTTAGTGTCAGAAACTTTTTCAGGTTCAGCAGGTTTCTCTGTTTCAGTAACATTTTCTGCCACCTCTGATTTGACTTCTGTACTTTTATTTTCAGTTGTTGATGTTATTTCGTTACTCGTATTTAAAGCGTCACTGAATTCATCTTGTTCAGACGTCTTAATTGATTCCTGTGTATTATCAGCAGAATTACTTTTCTCAGTACTAGTGGAACCCCCATCTGGGACTTCACTTGCGATCGCATCTTCTAAGCTTTTGGGCTTAGCTTCGAACGACTTGTTCTCAATAACTGTGTGACTGCTCTCTATACTTTCATTGAGATCAACTTGTGAAGCGTTATGTTCAGACTGTTCAGTTTTGCCTTCTTCCAAATCATTGGCCTCAGCCTCCGCGCTAACCGATTCTGCTACTTTTGACTCTGCATCAGTCTCAACAGCTCCCGCTTCAGAGGTGATGGTAGAAATAAAGTCTTTACCATCATATGTCAATTTAACAAGAACAGGTTGTACGGTGCTATCTAAAATTTGAATTTGGAATGATGTATCTTCTAATGTAAGTTCGTCCAGTTTGTTTTTGCCAGCTTCGAGCAGAGCGGCGTCATTGAAGGTTGTGATTAAGCGGCAGCATTTTGCCAAAGGTTCTATTGCAGCGAGATCTTCGGGCAGTTGTCTAAATTCTTCACATTTAGCTTTATTACCATAGTCAATGAACTGTACGTGGTATCCGACGTCACAAAACTCTAAAATTTTAGCTCTATACCATTGCTCGTCTTCAGCCCAGAATGCTGCGCATACTGATCCCACTTTTAATTCTGTAGCAGGCTCGAATTCGTGGCACTCATTCATTTGGACCGTAACTTTGTCGAGGTTAGAGGTAGCGTCATCGAGGTGAAGGTAGAATTCGTCCAGACTGTTGACGTAACAGACTCTACCGGAGCAAAAGATATCTTGTCCGACAGGTGTGGGTCTCTCAGCAGGCAGTTCTTCGCACAAGCCGACTAGTTCTTCAGTAACAGACCTTCCCTCTAGGAACAGTTCTACAATCGAAATATCACCGGAGGCGATGAATTGAACATTAAATATAGTGGCTCCTTCAGCTGCTAATTCATTAAACCTTGTCTCAGATTGGCGCGACCACTTTATGTCACGGGGTTTCTGTAAGGCACATTTTCTCGACAATGCCGGCTTTACTTTAAGTTCATCTGGAAGACTCCTCAATTCGTTTGCGATAGACGCGTTACCGTAATCCATGAAAAGTACCTCTGTACCTTCCGATCCGTCTACTATTACTTGAGCTCTGTACCACGCACCATCTTCGGGGTACTTGGCAGCACAAATGACTCCTTCCTCTTTATCTGTTAATTCTGGGAAGTTTTCTGCGTCAACCATTGCACCTTCCATTGCTTGCAACTCTGCAGTAGCTGTTTCTAATTGAATCCAGAACTCAGAAGGCGAGTTTACATGACTAGCGAAGCAGGACGGCAGATCACCGCAATCAGTCTCCTCTGATCGAGTTGCGTAACCTTCAGATACCAGTTTGTCAGTCAAGTTCTGACCGTTGACAAAGATATCCACGTACGTTGTTACGTCTTTTAGAACAATTAACGCATCTACGGGGTTAGCCAAATCGCCTACAAGTTGCGTGAAATATTCGGACGAAGGTTCTGACCATTGGCCAGTACCTGTTGGGATGGCGTTAACACTGGTTTTAACCGCATAACGTTCAGTTTCTTTCAACTTATCTGGCATTTCCTTGATCAATCCCGGCTGATTGTCAAGGACATCGGTGTTACCATAATCGATAAAACGAACGGTTGTAATATCGGAGTCGGCGTCTAATATTTCAGCACGATACCATTGATCGTCTGCTAAATATTTAGCAATGCATAAAGTACCTAATTCCCTGTTCGCAATATCGGGGTAAGAGTTCGCATCAGCCTGTAATTCCGCTTGTATATCTTCGATTTTCTGAACTTTGTCTGACATTTGAAGCCAGAAGTGTCCGGGAGTGTCAATATGACTGATGTACACTTGCGTGCATCCTTCAGGTAGTGAGATCGGTTCAGCAGCAGGAGTTTGAACTTCGTCAACTTTTTGTTCTTCATCTGAACTTATTTGTGGTGTTGCCAATTTTTCATTGACCAACTTTATGGATAAATCTACGCCGTCCAAATGTAGGCTAGCTAACCACCCATCCACACCCACAGCCAAAGTTACTTGTACCTCCTTTTCATTGGTCCATTCCTTCAATGTTTCGAGAGCATTATCTTGAAGGGCTACGAGACCTAGACTAGCTACTAAGGCAAGTGCACAAGGTTCATAGAACTTAGGGTCAAGGGTTTTTAGGGATTCCTTGGCAAGGGTCTCTGTGTTACCGTAATCAGGATATTGGACTTTGACTTGATTGTCTTCGACGCTGATAATTGTGGCGCGGTACCAGTTGCCGTCGGCTGAATGGGCTGCGCAGATGCCGTCTACTTCGAATGAAGATAGGGCTTCGGGAGTTCCTGGCGAATAAACCGAGAACTATTTTATCCACTACATCACTACATAGTATAAAACAAAGTCGCTTTGTCTGTCCCTATGTCCCTTTGTATGCTTAAATCTTTGAAACTACGCAACGGATTTTGATGCGGTTTTTCTTAATAGATAGAGTGATTCAAGAGGAAGGTTTATATGTATAATTTTAGTATCAGCATTGCACCCGTGCGAAGCCGGGGCGGGTCGCTAGTATATTATAAAACAAAATTCTATTAGAATTATCTGTCTGTAGTAATACAATCAAGAACTATATGCACATGTAGATATTTGAAGGAACACGCAATTAGGTAGATAAATATTGAATTGATTCCTTACCTTCTTCATAGAACTTATAGAGCTCATCGAGCAGCAAAGCAATCCTATCTCCATCACTAGCTTTCTGCAGATAGAACTCGTTGAGATTCTCCGTATGACAAATGTACGCCATTCCAAAGTTATAATTGAAGACGGATCTCATGCATAGCTGGATAACTTCATCGTATGCTCCCTCATCTGGCTCGAATATGGCTATCTTGTGGCCGGTTATGCAGTCATATAGGGTTGTCACCAAGCTGAAACCAAGTAATAGTCTTATTATAACTAGCTGTTCCCCCCGAGGCTTCTAGGGAACTATTTCGCGCATTAGGATAAAAGTAGCTTATGCATATTTTCAGGCTCTTACGGCTTAAAATAAGACTTAAAATCCTTTTTAGGTTCAGACGCCAGAAAATCAAAGTTTCCCGAAACGGTCAAATTTTCCCAATCAACTCTGTACCATATGCTTCGAGCGATAAAGTTGAAAATCTATAAAGGAAATTTGACAATTGTAAAAGCTTGATTTGCTGGCGTCTGTTAAATCAGGATTCTTTTATGTAAAATCAAATTTCGCCATATTGAAATATTTTAATATGGGTGACAAATACACCGACTATTTTGCTAAGAGTGGGAAAATAGTATGCAGTACCATTTATGACACATACCTGATACCTTCCACATGGTTGATGTATATAATGACTTTGTTGCCAGTAAGCTTTTCCTTCAGTTCTTCAAGTGTCATCAGCTTCTTAGACTCTTCAGTATAATTGTTCAAACAACACTCCAGAGATTGGTAGTAGTACACGCTCAGTTCCGTTGGTAAGATCATCAACTGAAAAATAATTCATTGCATTATTTTAGAACATGAAATTTACTATAACCAATAAAATCGCCTTTACGAGATAAATTAGCTGTCATTTCGTTTTTTCGCAATCTCGAAAACACCGAGAACTCACGAGATCTCGAATGATCGAAAAATATTTAAGTTGTGTTTGTCTCTATGAAAACATAAAAAGCAACTAATTATAATTTTTGTGTGAACTTACATTTTCCAAAGCCGTAGTAATAGATTTCCCGTAGTCTGGCAACACAGCTTTGACATTAGATGGGTCGGACACATCTTCCAATATGGCGCGGTATATTTTGCCCTCGTGTTTCAACGTGCAATGGATGCCATCAGCGAGACTGTCCGCGGTCAATGGTGTCAGCTGCGTAGAAGAAAACAACATTGTCAATTAAATTTGGAAGAAAATTCTTCAAGATTATTCGAAAGAGTTGTCGTGGCCCTGGTACAAAAGGACTAAAGAAGGAACAAAGATGGGTTTAAGTCAGTAAAGACTCTCACTGCACCCACCAGCGAGAGGGTGATAATATAATGATTTCCCATCGAATAAAAAAATATTTGCCCTGTAGTTGGCCAGTACGCGCGCTAATCTTGTTACTTCAGAGGCGTGGCCATCAAATATCTTCTACTCACTTTACTAGTATCAAAGTTGGCAATAGCTTCTTCAACGAGGGTAGCTTTGTCCATATCGAGTTGTACATAGAACTTCTCGAATGACTCCACGTGTGTGACACGGCTGAGTATCTGCTGGCCTACGATGATCGTAAGGTCTATGGCTTCGTCTGAAATTAATAAGTTTAAAGATATAGGAATATTAAAGTTTTGCTTGTTAAAATTATCTGTGTTTAGATAGCCCATTTACTTGGACTACTTTTTTAAGGGTTAGCAAAGTAGTTGGCTCTTGGTTAGCTCTTATAAACTCCAGTTAGAGCTTAGATTCAGCAGATTGTTTAGATAGATTTTAGAAAAGACATTGGTCTTTAAGGATTTGAACTAAGGAAAAAAAAAAAGTTCAATATTGTTGACTTATATGCTATCTATGCCTTACCTTTAAGGGTAACAGACGACTGGTGTTCAGATAGTTTAGCCAGTTGTTTTTCCACCAACATATCAGCCACACTCACGCTATTGTTCCACAACGACACTTTATAGTGATCGTCGACAAACTCTTGGAAAACGCATTGGTATCGTGGCGCGTTGAAACACAAGTCTATATCAGGGTTGTTAGGCTTCCATTCCCCTTCGATTGGGACTACGCCGGAGAGCGAACAGCATACAGCCATTTTCGGCAGCTCCATCATTTGCCGATCCATCTGCCAAATGTCTTTAGCATCAACCAGCTGCTTATTGCCGAAATCTACATATCGAACAATGAACTTCGAAAATGGTTGAACGGATACTATTGTAGCTCGATACAGCACTCCATCTACTGGATAACGCGCTAATACTGAGCCCCCAACTGGTACTTCTCCGGTGTAAGATTTGACTCCTTTGTATAGTTCGGGTATTTTGTGCATCATTTCGAGAAATTTTGGTTGCAGAGACATCATTTGAGTGTAGAAGCAATCGGGAGATATGATCCAGGTTACAGAGACTTCGTGTTGAGCATTTGGCTCGATTGTTGGGGCTTCAATAAAGGGTGTGTCTAAAGGCACGGGATCAGGCAGTTCCTTGTATTGAACCTGTGTGAACATACTGCGGCTCTTGTATGGAGGAGCGCGACCAGACCGCTCTCTTCCACCATCTTGAGACTTGAAGCTCTTCTCAGATTTCTTGTCATCAGACCCAAATGATCTGTCTGCACGATCTCTAGGGGAGAAGTTACTGCGCGGTCGATCACTTTTGAAGTCTCGTTTCTGGTTCCAGTTTTCTTTCTTGTCGCCCCAATTATCGCGTCTGTCGCCGCGGTTGTCGCGTCGGTCGGGGCGGTTGAAACGGTTCTCCCGTTGTGGCTTGTTGCCCCACTCATCTGATCTTTCACGGTCATCGTGTTGGCTATATTTGTTATCCCTGCAAATAGGACTTTTATTAGCCAATGAAAATACTGCTTTGGTTTGTTACTGTATATTAATATTTCTTTAAAACAAAGCATAAATTAGTTATTTACTTATGATTATAAAACAATAAAAACGCTCAATATTTTTTCATTATCTTTATTACAACATTACTGTGCTGACCACACCAAGCATCTATCGTGTTACCAAATCTGAACAGTTAGACGTGAGACTATTATACACTTATGTCAATGAGATGACGGAAGGCAGTGTTATGAGCTGAAATGAGAACTTGCAACACTGCAAGACATCACGGTGCAATGGAATGTTATAAACAAGAGCCGACAGATATGCAACGTATTGAAAACGTTCGAATGTGCGGCAAACCAAGCGTGACAAGCAAATAGGGCGAGACAACGAGGACGGCGCTGATTCAACTATTAATGCTTTACTTATAATTGCTTGCATCGCGCAATCTAACTGCAACCAGCCTATCGGACACATCGGTCAATGTTGATGTAGAGAACACAACACGGTAGGCATTCCAAACAAAATGAACACAACACACAATGATATATCAATAAAGCATTAATGTTGATGGACGTGTAAGCGGAACTGTCGTCAGTTGCCGTGTTGCCACTGTACCGTTTCAGTCTGTCCTGTATCGAAGCACCCTTGGAGTTTTGTGCATCGATGGAGGCAGCCTCGGCGGCTTGCCTTAGCCTTTTCCCGACTCCACTCGAGTCTTTCTTCCATCCCTTCTGTCCGGGTTTATCGTGCTGGTCCGACCTATGCTTTCTTCTGTCGAATCATTGCAACTGTTTTATCAAACAGCCTAATTCGTTAGCGCATTGCAATGGAGAAAGTTGCGCGTTCAATTTCAACGTTGTTTTTTCGTTTGTTTGTAAATTACGTGTGAATTGGAAATTGCTAATAAATTGGTATTGGAAACGTCAGTACTGAATTTTAAGTGAAAACAATTGGCAAATGAAAGGAAAAATCCTGTTTGGTTATTGGTTACATACCTTGGGTTATTGTCTCTATCTCTGGGTGTGAAATCTCTGTCCCTGGGGTTGTTATCCCTGTCTCTATTCTGTCTGTGTGGGGGTTGGAAAGTGGGTTGCGCAGGAGTTTCCTCCCATTCGTCGTCACCAACAGATGGTGGTGGCGCGGCGTTCTCTCGGGGCTTGGGTGGTCCCCCACGTCTTTCATTGTAAGGCGGTCTGTTGAAGACGACAATGTTATTAATATTAAATTTAGCTTTAAACACAAATAACAAGGTCACCTACCGAAATCTGCGAGACATTTATTTTAAATCTTTTTATCATATAAATTGATTAAGTATTGCTTAGATATTATTCGTTTAATGCAACGCAATGCAAGATCTTCAACTAAATACGCCTTTACAATGAGCGTACAGCGGTTAGCATGACTGATATTTTTTGTACTGACAATTTCTCTTGGTACACACATAATTCCATACTAATATATGTTGATTTCTGTATTGTACGAGTATGTAACTTGATATAATGCAGAGTTGGAATTCGCGAGGCGGGCGTTGCAAGACTCGAGTCTAATTTCAAGTACCTAACTTAAACATCACGGCAACATTTGCGAAAAGGGTAGATTGAAATTGGGACTAAGTTAAATTTTGTTACATTGATATGATTTTAACAAGGTTCTGAAGAATTGAGCGTGAAAAAACACGATAGTTTTGCCTAACCTGGGCATCGAACCTCGTAAGCCAGACTATAGAGATCAACTGCGGTGTTAAAGTAATTACCTATTTATTATAAAACTGTATAAGAAACTCAATTTCCTGCATAAAAATGACTTGAAAAGTACAGTGAGATCAAAAAACCCGTTAGAATAATGCTTTAGTACATAGACGCTACTAGTTCACTAAACCCGAGGCCTGAGACGCCGAGATGCAACTTTTAATCCTCATCAAACGTTGTCAACATCAATCCATTATAGAATTTAGTACTTCAAGACAATGCATACTAAAATTAATTGTTGTAATTATTACTTTTTTATGGACAACGCATGCGCGCAACGCTTCATCGATTATTTTTCCGCCCATTGTAAATTTATTTTAATAAACCCTGATTAAGCATGAATATAAATATCTAAGAAGTATCTAAAATATGGAATGATCTAATTTTAGGTAATTCTAAACAAATAGCGTGTCTGAAACTCACCGTTCACCTCTCTCCGGTCGGCCGCCAAATTTTTCGCTATGCCTCCCAGGGCCCGATCTATCGAAGCCTTCACGATTATCTCTGAACAGAAAATAAACATCCACATATTACCAAACACTTCCCACACATTATAAAACACCTGAGAACTAATAAATCATATTTAATCACTAAATAACAGATTACCTATACATATCCGCAGCTAGACTCGCCTTGACTAAACTCATGGGTTTAACGAACTGACACGAAGGTCACACCGTCCATGATTCCTGACTCATGCTCTGTTATTACTTTTTTGTTGGAAAATAAAAACTAAACTATTACGTATTGCGAGAGATTGCATAGACTAGATGGTTACTCGATGTTTTCTTATCTCGATTCTTTGGCTATCGTCTTGGGATATGGAGACATGCTCAAGGTTTGTAGCGAGATTAGTCGGTCAGTATACTTGTAACTTTGTCATATGAAATATTAGCTGACCCAGGGAAATTCGTACCGCCTTGCAATTTTTGTATTTTATTTCAGTTTTTTTTGTTTCTGTCTCAAAAAAAACATCCTCGCACTGCAAAGAATATTCTAAAAAGAATAAGCGAAATTGGTTCAGATGCTCTCGACATTTAGTCTTAACAACACATTCAGCGATTAATTTTTATATTATAGATATAATTGGTTCGAAAACTTTTTTATATTGGCATAATCAGAGGTTGCCACCCCACTGTTGCCTGGTTGTCCGTCACGACTTTTGTGGTCTATGATCTAGATAGAAAAAAACTTTAAATCCCACTGGAATTTTGATTGGACAGTAAGTCTGTTTCTCCACTCAATCAAAACTCCCGAAACACATTTTACTAATGAGGTTTTCAATGCATTGAGTATTAATTATATCCGACAATACCTAGAGTAAGTAAAGAGTAAGTTTAATTTCTCTGACGGGGCCGCGGGTTGTTCGAAAGAGATATCGCGGCCCTGGGACATAAAGACCGCCAGGATCAAAAGTAGGGATTAGTCACTAAGAGTCTGACACTCCTTCCAGCTGCACCCTTAGAGAGAGGGGTCATTTGATGATTTCACTAGAGTAAAAGGAATTTAATTTCTAGCTCCTCCAAAAGCGAAAGATAGTTTATGCTGGGCAGCTTTCTACATCTTGTGTATAATAAACTCAGATTATGAATAGTCTCACTTATACAATTGACTGCGTAATATCTACGGAGTAACAAGGAAATACATTTTGTATTGAGATCTGTGTTGAAAAATTATTATCTGCAACGAAACAACTGAAATATACATGGCTTGCGAAATTGTACAAAACCCGGTATAGTAGTCATTTAATACGCAATCGATACATGTAAAAATTCTTGCCAACATTGAATTTTATTGCGAAGTTTCACTTGTCATTTTGACCAATTATCAAGTGGCAGTTACAAATGTCAAGAGACAGTGCGCCAAAAAATATGCAATTAAAATTCGCTTCAAATTAGAAATTTCATACTTCACGTTTGCATTGAACAAATAATTTTATAGCTTTGTCTGAAAGTGGCACGGCAACACTTTCTCAAAATACTTGTGAATAATTTATTTTCTTTAAAATAATGATTATACAATAGATAGATATAAATAATGCATATAAATACATTATCAAGGTAAATAATCTTTGCTAGTGTGCGTAAGTGAATCAGTGTAGGCATCTAAATATCGATTCGTGGATACAATCTATTTATCATTCTTTATCCACAATGACGTATAATCAATGAAAAAACAAACAACACTCAAGCGTTCGGTTAAAGATTACTCTCAATCAGTGGACCGAAGTACGTGAAAACGCAATTATCAACTTTTCCTTTCAATTATACCTTACAATGTTATGATCGAATTATTTTATGTTATACTAGCTGTTGACCGCGATGTCGTCCGCGTGGGCATTACGCGATTAAACATTCACCCCCGTATGCGACAGCGTGATAATAGATGTAGCCTATATGTTTACCCGACTTCTTAGTTATATTCATGCCAAATTTGAAGCAAATCCATGCAGTACTTTTGAGATTAGCCCGGACATACATACAGACAAACAGACAAAAATTCTAAAAACTATATTTTTGGCTTCGATATCGATTGTAGATCACACGTCAATTGTTCTTTTTAAAAAATATTCAATGTACAGTTTTAATTTTTCTACGATTTTATTATATGTATAGATCATTGCTAACTCAGTATCTTTAGGCCGTCTAAAGATTAACACTGATACATTTTACTGAAGTCCTTTACTTACTAGCTTCCTTACTGCGGTTTCACCTGCGCCCCGGAGAAACTTCTTTCCTTACCCGGATGGGGATAAAAAGTATAAACTCCGTTTCTTGGTTCTAAGCTATTCAGCCAAATTGCAGCCGTTCTTGAGAAATAAAATTAGTGTAACTAACACGACTTTCTTTTGTATATTTAGATACTACTACTTTCAATGTAATGTCGTAAACGTTTATTTATAAAATAAGCGCATTGTTTTCTTCGAAGATCTAGTACATTTATTTTTAAAGATGTTAAAAATAGTTTCTACGAAAGAGAATAAACGTATTTTATACAAACAAACTACACAGTACAGCTGCAATCGATGATAAGCGTAAAGAAGGGTCTTGAAGTGTAAACATTTTTACGTGTCAAAAAATGGCTCACTTTAAACGCGTACACTCAATCACACTAACATCACCTTAAAAATGACTCGGTTAAAAGTATCGTGAATTGCTGAAAGGACACAGAACTATAACATCTATTCTGATTGAAATAAATGCTAAAATCCTGTGTACTTTCTTCCTACAATGAAAGCTACAAAACACAGCTTTGTTGCTACTGAAAGGCAGAAGAAGTGTCGTCAATTGCTGAATGGAGACAGAACTATAATATCTATTCTGATTGATATAAACGCTAAAATCCTATATACTTTCTCAAAATCAAAGCAACAAAACACAGCTTTGTTCCCACTGAAAGGCAGGCATCACATAGTGATCAAATGACACCCCTTCTTTTCGTCAAGCGTAAAAAACCAAACCAAAAGACTTGCAATTGACCTACTTTATTAGTTTATTTTAAAAGATCTCTCGGTAAATTTAACCCGACGCCAAGTTTAATCAGCGGTTTAGCGATATTTAAATCGTATCACTACAACGACTTATTGATAACGGCCCTTCGAATAATGGACCTTAGGCACTAAAACTCTTTCGAGTACTTTGGCTTGCATGGGTTGACTATTTACGATAAAACATAATATGAACGAGGAGACGGGAGAATACGAAAGTTTAAGTGGATAATGGAACTTCTATACCGCATCTAAGTAGTTGGATTTGAAGTAATTTGATTGCTTGAATTGCGATCCCTTTACAACACTACACCTACACACAAGAGGATTTTGCGGTGCCGCGCGTAGAAGCCCGTCAAAAAACAGTTGACAATATTTCTGGTTCAAATAACGATACCTACTGAAACCACGCGAGAGGTTTTTTTCGGCACAGAATGTTTCATGCGTAATTAAATACTAGGTTTTACGACGGTAAAAATCATCATCATCATCATCACATCCTTTTTGTCATCCCACTGCTGGGAACAGACCTCCTCTCTCACGGAGAATGATTGAGCGTTAATCACCACGCTTGCTCAATGCGGGTTGGTGATTTCAGACTTTATAGTCCAGGTTTCCTCGAGATGTTTTCCTTCACCTTTGATCAGTCATTGGTGTCCAAGATAAACTTAGACAGTACGTATAACTTAGAAAAGTTACATTGGTACTTGCCTGACCTGGAATCGAACCCGCACCCTCTTACTCGAAAGGCAGGTGTTTTAACCACTAGGCCACTACGACTTTTACGACGGTAAAAATAGGAAGTGTGAAAGCGCTCTAATCGACCTACGCTTAATTTTGTTCTACAATCCCTGAACTTCATCAAAAGAACTTGTACCAGCTCATATGAGGATAAAACATCAGACGAATTATTATGAAGTAAACCTTTACTAACGAACACCGATCATTCGTAAAGATGGTCGATAAAGCAATCGAGTGTACGCAATTCGCTTATACTTCACTGCACCTGTATGTTTCAACGGACTTCCTATCTACTTGCATCATATTTTTATAAGCAATCAGCTTCGCATGTTGTTAGATTTTTGCTTGGAAGTAAATAAATATCCCACGAAAAACATTAAATGTAAAAAGGTGCCAAGTCTCTCTATACAATCTTTTCACCGTAAAAAGTTTTGAGATCGCTTCGTAGCCAAGTCCTGTTCAACTTATTTTGTAATGATAAATCAATATTTACAGACTGTATCAATAGTTTTACTTATATTATAATAATAGTGACTTGGCAATGAGCAGAGGTTAAAAGCTGTTTGCTCCATGGAATTATGTGCAAATGTTACTGACGAACTGATATGTTGTATGGTTGGGACGACATTTAATGAACTAATAGAAAATTAATTCTATATTAAAGTTTAAGCTTAATAATTACTTTCAACTCCTCCAATATGTTTCTATGTTTCTCCTCCAATATGTATATATCTTATTGTGCTCATTGCCAAGTCACTATTATTATAATATAAGTAAAACTATTGATACAGTCTGTAAATATTGATTTATCATTACAAAATAAGTTGAACAGGACTTGGCTACGAAGCGATCTCAAAACTTTTTACGGTGAAAAGATTGTATAGAGAGACTTGGCACCTTTTTACATTTAATGTTTTTCGTGGGATCTCATTAATTTTTTGTAGCTGTCTTTACTACTAAATCAATTCATCGATCAATAACTATAAATACTATAGATTTAACTTTTAATTAATACATTTTATTCATTTATACCTAATATAATATTGTTCCAATTATTTTTAGTTTCAAAGTGGTTATTTTTTGAATAGAGGGCGCTATCAATGAAAATTTTAGAAATATTTTAAAGTACTACTAATACTAAGCTATGTAACGAAACCATAGCGCGATTGAGACCAGGTACAACGCCATCTATCGAGCATGCATAGAGTATCGCATTGCATTGAATTTGAATTTATAGTCTTATTTGAGATCTATGTATTGTATTTAATACACAACAATTTATCTATTATTAATATTAACCAATTAAATATTTTTTGTAGATACGTAAACAAAGAACAAAGTTAACAATGCAGTCGAAATTCATACACAATACTCTAGAAAAACCGCAAATATAAAATTGTTTTCTATAGTTTTTTTATTTTATGGCGTTTTTATAATTTTCCCTTTATATGTGGCTGACAACCTGCCCTGGTGCTAAATTTTAAGGTTCTAAGTCCGCTAGAAGTACCCTAGAATTTTGATGATCGGTCAGTGAGTCAGTGAGTGACAGAATGGTGTAACTTTGATCGACCGTAACTCGTAAACTATTTATTCAAATATCATGTAATTTTGAGAATAAGCTTGTTATAACGCTTTCTCTCGGTCACCGAAAACTTAAAGCTCTAGCTTTGTCCACATCGAAGATATAGGGGGGAGAAATAGCCGCGAATCGCTTCGAGAAAAGATGGTACGGCCGTGCCCGCTCTGCTTGAGACTTGGCTGGGGCACTCCCGTGCCCTCTGATTTTGAACCTTATTTAGACATAATAAGGCATATGGACAATGATTTGTACATTTATTATTATGGAGGGCAACCCCTCCATAAAATAAAATTATCATATTTATGATTTCTAGCAGTTAGATTCGACAAGACGATTGGAGGCGAAAACCGTTTTCATCTTCCTTTATCCATAACGCCAGCAGTTCCAAGCGGTTTCTGCTGACCCGTGCTTCGCAGGATATAAAGTAGCCTTCTTTCTTAATAAATAAGTAAAAACTTAAAGAATTTTCCAAAACGGAACAGAATTTCTCGAGATTAGCGTCTTTTACCAAAAAAAAGTATCTGCAGATTTATAAATTCGTTTTTAAAAGGCGACTCTAGCTGACTGATAGATTATTATGCTATTACATACAAATGTTAAGACTCCTTGAAAATACCCCTAAAAGTGGGAGAAACTGCTAGTTATAACATCTCACCTGCCACGAAAACTACCGCCTCTAGGTTGGAACTCCTCATTTCCTTGACTGGGTGGTCTCCTATCGTCTTTAAAACTCTTCTCGCGACGGAAGCTCTTCTTATGTCCGTCATCAGAAACACTCTCCGGTGAACTGAAGGATTCAGGCGCGTCTTTACGCACGGGAGTTGTTGCTTTGACCTGAATGGAAATAGTGTATTTGAGGCTTATTTATTAATGTAAGTAATGTACAGTCGGCTACACATTAAGCTATACAATACCAGTTTGTCTTGGACTCGCTTTATATGGTCTTTCTACGAATGGAATGGTCAGCTTATACTAGTTTTGTATAGCTGGATGTGCGGCCGTGTGTACGTAACAGATGTACTTATGTCCTTAGAGAGGTGCCATTTTTAAAGAAAATCATTTTGAGAACTGTTTTGGCCTAAATATTTCCACTAATTTTACTGCAAGACTTTTTTAATGTAGTAAATATATCAAATGCCTAACATTAGTTATTTGCATAATAAATAATGTAAACGCATATATCAAAACAAATATTATTAAATAAAAACTTATGTTTAGAAAAACATAATCAATATTCAATGACCAATAAAATTCTAATATTTAAAAAAAAAGTCTTGCACTAGGTCAAATCACCCATAGACTGTGAGTCATCCACATATTATTAAGTAAATAAGGATTTATTATAATGACTCATAATTGCATTGCTTGTTTCACTATAAGTATGTTTGTAGGTAACTTAACACAGTTTGTTGATAATTGCATGAACTGCAAGGTAAGAATTAGGGTCAGATAACAGCATATTGTGCTTGAATAAAATATGGATAGATTGAAATATACATAGCATTTTATCCTACACCAAAATTGATATCATTATTCTTACTACATATACTACATGCTGTGTTTCGGATGGCACGTTAAACTATAGTTGATTGTCAACTGTCATTGAACATCCTCGGCAGTCCTTACGGGTTGTCAGAAGTCAGTAAGTCTGACGCCAGTCCAGTAACCAAGGGGTATTCGGTTGCCTGGGAAACTGGTTTGAGGAGGTCAGATAGGTAGTCGCTCCTGCAGTCTGCAGTGGTACTCAGCTAAATCCGGTTAGACAGGAAGCCGACCCCAACAAAGTGGGAAAAGGCTCGGGAGATGATGATTCTTACTAAATGTACCAAAATAAGATTTTGGCGAATACAGCAAACTAATTAGAACTCTAATTTTATTAATGTGGTTAATATTTTTGATTTGCAACTACAACTATTTAATGGACTATTACTTGACTTTATGCATTTTCCACAGTAATGAGAAGAGTGGGTAGGTAAAAAAAAGTTATGTTATCTATTGTCACTCACCTCATGAGAACTCCTTGGTTGTGACAGTTGTGCCATCTTTCTGGCCACATCCAGCGGTGGGCTGACAGATTCATCAGTGAGTGACACTACCATAGTTGTAGACAGTATGCCTACTATGTGAGCAGTCAGGGTTTTCTCCAGGGCTAACATCTCCAGCTGGTTGGATGTCTTTGTCTCTACCGGCTTGTTCTCATAACCCTAAGGAAACATGGTCATATTGCAGTAGGCATTTTTAATTATCAATTATAATTTGGTTAGATTACTATTTTAAGTGCATAGAAGTTTTAGAAAGTTAATTATCATAACAATTCAAATCATTTAATTAAAAAGTAACAGGATAGTCAACTCACTTTCAGAGCACATTTCATGGCTTGTGCTGGTAGTTTTATAAGTTCTGGAGTGATGGTCCTCAGGTCTGACACCTCTACCTCCTGCTCATTACCATAGTCTACATAAACAACAACCACTTTGTTCCCCTTTGTGTCTCTCACCCTTGCTCTATACCAGTTGTTGTCATCCGGGAACCTTGCACAGCAAGCTGCCCCCACTGGCAACTCACCAGGAGACGAGCTGTTCTCACAGTGTGCTCGCACAGCGTCCATTACAGCATTCAACTCATCAATCTTATCTGACAGCTGCACAAAGAACTTGATGCAACTATCTACATATGACACAAGGACTGACTGTCTTGATCCCAAAGGAAGCATTTCAATCCATTTGAACTGCAACTTGTCTTTCATGTTGGCCATCAAGAGCTCAAGTACATTCTTATTGTCCAAATACAACTCACCATATTGTATCAATGGAGGCCCTTCAGGAGCCACAACTTTGAGTGTCATTACCTTCCCATTAACCAACTGCTTGAAGGTTTCATTCAAGTGTGGACCCCTTTCCAATTTCTTCACTCCAGATAAACAGAATCTCATGGCAAAAACATTTGGCTTCACAAACTCTTCTGGTATATCAAAAATGTCATAGTATGATACCATTTCTGTGTCACCAAAGTCAACAAAGAATAGCTTGCACTGAGATCCAGACAGATTCATGACAATAGCTCGGCATATGATGCGGTCTCCTGACATACGACCCAGACACACTGTGCCAATCATTGGCGGCTCAGTCAGACTACTGTGTGGTCTCTTATTAATATCATCCATCATGTCCTGCAGTTTTTTAGCATCACTTACCAGCTGAACAGCAAACAATTCTGGGCCTTCCTCAGCAAATGACACAAACACTTTATGTTGAGAGTTAGCCTCCAGCAATCTACTTTTATAAGTGGTAGACTTTTTAGGGGAACTTGGTTTAGCTGCTGGTATTATGCTTGGAGGTGGCGTTGAAACATTAATGGGAGGTGTTGCAGGAGCATGCTGGGGTTGACGCACTGGAGCTCTTAAATTCACAGGATTCCTAGATGCCTTGTTGACTATCAGGCGTTGGCCAATCATAGATGGAGCCATCTGTATACTTCCATTGAAAGGGAGAGATGCATTCTGCTGGATCCGCATTGTTGATGCAGGGTTTGATGGAAAGTTTTGATTCATCAAAAATGGAACATGTTCAGGATAAGTTGGCGATTCATTAGCATAACTTTGCGGAAAGTTAGCAACTTGTTGATTTTCACCTGAGAGCTGCAGTAGTAACACTTCCTGCTTGGCCAGTGATAAAGTTACGCCAAAACGGATAGCTACAAGATGCGAAGACAGATCGGTTCCTTTAAACTGAACTGAAATTATAGGTAGTGTTCGCGTTTGCGCATCCACGGTCGCGGAATACTCTGCGTAGCAAAGTAAACTCTGAAGTTTTAGTAAATGTGGCTCCTCCCACCTTCCGGACGGATTCATTACTCCAGATAAGTAGTATTCAGTGGCTTGACCACGTAGCTGCAAGAACATCGGGTCGTAGTTGTCGAAGAAGCGTATAGCACTCAGCGAAATTATGTCTTTGTTTCCGAAGTCAATAAAGTGCACACCAACCAAACCAGTGGTCAAATTATTCGTATTTATTACTTTAGCTCGATAATAAGTTCCATCTTTGTATTTGGCGGCACAAATGGCACCTTCATGTATAGCCGCCGGCGGAACGGCTCCTATGCCTTTTTCTAGATTTTCTCGGGCCGCATCGAACAGACTCTCTATCATTAACGAAGCTTGATGATCGACCTGCCCAATTATTTTAAGAAAATGTCCATCGCCGTCTACGTGGGTCACAAAAAGGCGAAAAGAACGAGAGTTTTCAGATGGCTGAGCCATGTTAGAAAAAATGCTTAATAATAGAAACTACAAAAGAACGACTCACACAACTTTTCTTATCAGAAACAGAACTATACTCTCTAACTCTAGTAAATAGCATCGCAGTCGCACATTTATAAAAAAAACAGCCAGCTTTCTTTTTTCGTTACGTTTTCAAGAAACATGGCGCTCTGTCGCCGCCACAACCATTTTGTAAATAGAGATATCTTAACCAATGTTTTGACTGTTTAGTCGATTATTAAACAAAACATGACAACGGGACAGCAATGACAATATATTTTGAAGAAATGAATTCACATTTTAAGAATTATTTGAAGCTCAATTTGAAGGAATTTTGTTATTCATCTTGAAACTGTTAAAATGGTTCCAATATCTACTGAGTCTAATATACAACTTCGCTAGGTTCAGCTCTAGCCCGAGTATTTTATTGTCTATGAATTATTATTTTTTTGACAAAGGCGATGTCATGATATTGACAGTGACGTTAAGTGACATTGATGTAATCATCATCGTATTGTTGTATACGTAGTATCTCTAAGTAGTCTGTGTGTTGTATATTGTGTGTGATCGTCGTCAGTCACTTGTATTTCGAATTTCCATGCACAGCTGGATTTCGCCACCAGCTTCATTATAGGAATGCTATTTTATTGATATTTCCTTCAAACCAAGATGATTGAAACTTGTTCAAAAAAATGTATGTTGTTTGGGACCGTCTGTTTAGGAGTGTAAGTTGTGCAATTTTAATGTAATTTACAGCATCAAAATCATCAAATAGTTGTGGCTAAAACATTTATAATGTTTACTTTCAATTAGTCATTTAAATACGTTGTATTTTCAGTTTGACGATCGTAGTGCTCATATTAGAGTCACATTTAGCAGACTCAATGTCTGGCAGTTATAAAATGAAGAACAAGACTTTTCCCACTGAAAATAACTCAACATGTTGGATACATCAACCTTATTCTATCATTAGTGAATGTCATCCTTGTTCAGGTAATACAATCGTACCATTTGATACTAAACTTGCAAATACCAGCTTACAAATAATTTCGAAGTTCTGACTCCATACTTGAGTGAAACTATTATTTATTTCAGATTTCGAAATCCGAAGTAAGAGCATAGGAGTATGCATACACACAAGTTTCAAAGAGATTTTGAAATGCGAAAATGGTGAAACAGTAACAAGGAGGTAACTATACTACAAAATATCAAACTATGAAATAAAAACTGTCTAAAGTAATATTGTCAATGAGATTCTCTAATATTGAGAACAATAAAATAATAGATGTTTACTTTTCCAGTTGTGACCGAGTTGCATATTTAGAGGAAAGAGCCTACTGGAAGTTCACAATCTGGTCATTTGCCATTGGCGCGGCATCATCAACAGCAGTTATGTTACGATTACGAGTACTCAACTATCAAGCGAAACGACGAGCTAGACAAGTTCTAAGTAATGGGGCTATTTAAAAATTTTCATAGACTGTGTAATGTTTCATTAAAGTGATCTGGACACCGGCATTATAGAAAAGATGAAACTAGTGATGACTAATTTAATATTCGCCTGATTTGTGATCCTAGAATAATTTAAATACATAATCAGTCTTTAGGCAATAGGTGTATGATGAAATAACTTTATTTATTGTCTTTGTTATGTAATGATGCTGATTATTTTGTAAAAGGACTAAGATTAAATTGGTGACCAATCCATAGTTTGCCAAACCGAAATGTCAAGATAATGCTATTTTTAAAACATTAACATATTGTCTATTGTCAGACATATCTATGATGTCTTTAAAATTATGATCAAGAGTATTATTCAAATTATAATTTATAAATGGTTAAAAAATTAAAACCCCATGTAAAAATGTTAAATAAATATTAATTATTGAAACAGTATTTTTAACAGTTCACTTATAACTTTAACATTAACACTGTTGCCTAGCAAACGATAACATTGTTTCATAGATATATTTGTGGGCAAACTGTAACTCTGTGGGAAGGACATTAACATTAGGACCTCTTTAGGTGTAAAATATCTCAACTTCAATTCCTTCATTGATTCAATATAGTCAGTGCTGCCAACTTCACTCAGATTCGCTTTTTCATAACATTTTTGAACCATTTCTGGACTTTTGTCAGTGTAAACAGACCCTGTACCTTCACTGTAGTGGCTATAAGCTTTGGTGAAGCAACAAGATCTTTTAGAAGTTCTATGGCAAATATCCAGCACATTTCCATGTTTCAACTTTTTGTCTGGCAGCAAATACTTTTCATCTACATCATCTTCTATTATTGATTGTAGGGAAAATGGCAACCCAAAATCCTGAGACAACTGTGTTACCTGAAATGAGATAAAATAGTTTTAGAAACAAGTTTTAATTTATTCAAATGATCCCAAATCACTACTTACAATTTCGTCTTTCCTTTTAAACGGCCAAGTTAAAGTTTTCCTCCGTGCTGTGCAGTAGTATCTAAGTCTAGAGTTAGGCACACCAAAAGATGACGGACATAACAGAAACTCTTGATAAATAAAGTCACATTCTTTCAACTTGTCTATAAACAAATTCCTGACAGTAGAACTCTCAAAACCTTTAACATTTTCCATAAGAATATAATCTATATTGTCTAGCTGGTCTAAGATTCCAATTATGTATAAAAATGAGTTGGTTCTGGGATCATTGTCATCTAAGTACTTCCCATTTCGTGTAAACGGTTGGCAAGGCGGTGACATCAGTATTGTGTCGATTTTCCATCTTTTTATATCTTGAGGAGAGAGTTTTTGTATGTTTTTCGTAAGTAATTTTGTATCTGGAAAGTTATGTCTATACACTTCATTGGCAACAGTGTTTATGTCGACTGCAGCAACAATTTGACCTTGTAGACCAGATTCTGAAAGTAAATAGAGATAACAAGTGAAATGTTGTGTCTTCTTCCTATAAAAAGGTTATTAAACCATGCGACATCGTTAACAACAATGTTATACCATTCCATGCACAGTGCATGCCGCCTATACCGCTATAAAGTTCTAAAATATTGTGAGACATAGTTAAACATAGGGTTAATTTGTACTTTTCACTTATTTATTTTATAATACTAGGCCTTATAATCAACATTACAATTAATTACAATCAAATTCTGATCATCAAGTCTATTCAACAAACGAAAACGAAACGTCAAGTGTCAACAAGACAACAAGCACCTCAGCCACAGATTAATAAGTCGCTTTGACAATCATGAAACTGCAGAATAGAGAAGGAGGTTTGTACCCTTTGTGCCCAGCACTCAGATTAATGATAATGATTACACCACATACATGTCTGTCTTTCATTAATCTGAGGCCCAGCAGCACTATTTGAGATTTATTTATTTTACAAATACAAAAAGGTCCTAAACATTTTTTTTCCACAATATTCTAAATCCTTTATGTGTGCATTCGCTTCTTTCACCTTTCGGTTTATGTATTTATAGCCTTTCCTAAAAAGTCAAGCCATATTACAGCCTATATTTATGTCCTGCCTCGTAGTCCTGCCCAACAATTTGTAGGGCACAATCATTTGCGCGGACACTGTGCACTCTCTTTTCCCTCTTTCTCGTAGCCCGATAGGTCGGCGAACCGACGAGACTGGAGAGAGATAGGGCGCAAGACCGACATTTACGTGTTCTCCAATGCACGAGTATATGAAACAACTACCAGAAACCGGGGTGCTATTTGCGAAGATTTAAACTAAGAACAAAAAAATAAGATTGGTGATGATCCAGCGCAACTGAGAGCGCAACCAATTCCGATGAAAATCCCCTATTTGCGGGAAATTTAATGTTAAAGCGGGGAGAGCGCTAGGAGTTGCTTTACTAAATACTCTAAGAGAGGAATGTAAAAATCAGATATTTTTAGGAAATCTAGACCAGGCTGAGAATGAGTTGTACAGAATTGGGAGCAGAAACGCAAGATTTTTATTCAATCGGCATTAAATAAAAAAACGCTTCCCAAAAGTGAGCCTGCAGGGCCCATGTAGATAATAAAATTTAGTAGTATTTATAAACAAATTTTATATATGTAAATCAATGTTTATATATGTAAATCATTTAGTAGTATTTATAAACAAATTTTATATATGTAAATCAATGTCTTTGATCCAAAAACATAAAGTTAAGATATTTTGCGGGAAATGAACCGAAAAATCGGGTATTTCGGGGAATTAAAGAAAATTTTATTGGCAGCTCTGCTGATAAGTCAAAAAATCAGTCATGGCGGACCTAAAGAATGGGAAGGACGTATCGAACGTCGGCGAGGGTGACTCTGTTTCGAAAGATGTTGTTTATCTTGAAGAAACATTCTACATTCTTTCTAAGAAGAATTCAGTATTTCGTGTTCGACTCACTCCTAAAGGTTTATCTCTAACAAAAGAAACAGATGGCAATTTCAAAGAACAAACGATTCTTTTGGCTGATATCATTGGCAGCAAATGCATGAGGAGCAAAAGACGACGCCCTGGAGCCGGTTCCTGCGTCTGTAGTTCCTTCGTGGGCAACAATCAGCTCAAAGTTGTGGACGAGAACAGTGGTGATCTCGACGAGAACGATATCAGTGCCTATCTGTATATTTATGCTTACATATTGAAACGCAGCCGCCGTACCTTAAAAAGAGAAAGAACAACAATAACACTGCGCTTCAGGTCTTTCGATAAATATGAAGATAATAATAAAGAAGCTCAGAAATGGAGAACCACAATAAAGTGTTTGATAGCGTGTCAGCCGATTACGTCTACGCCGCCGACCAACGATAAGAAGTTGTTGGTACTTTTAAATCCGAAGTCAGGGCCTGGGAAGGCTAGAGAGTTGTTTCAGTCTAAGGTGGTGCCTATTCTGCAAGAAGCGGAGGTACCGTTCGAGCTTCACGTGACAAAATATGCCCAATACGCGCGGGAGTTTGTGCGTACGCGAAATGTATATGGTTGGCGCGCAATATTGGCTATTGGCGGTGACGGCGTGTTGTTCGAGATAATGAACGGCATGTTCGAGCGGCTGGACTGGCAGCAGGCCCTGGCTGAGGTGCCACTGGCCATATTACCATGTGGATCTGGTAATGGACTTGCAAGGACTGTTTGTCACCTCTATAAGTAAGTACAATCATATATTTTTTATACAGTTCTCTAATTAACAAACTGCTAACGCAGGTTTTGGTCATATTAAATCTATTCACTGAATAGCATTCAGTCTTATTTTAAAGCATTACATGTGATGCAAATGAAAAACTAGGCATTCATAAGAAAATTAATTATTGAGCCTTTATTACATTCTGAACCAGTTTTTAGCCCAAGCAGTTGTTTTTAGAACAGCTTCTAATAACTGTAGACTACCTGATACAAGTCAACATTTACCTGCAGGTAGTTTCCAATAAAATAAAAATAAATATTTTATGTGTAACTGGTTTTAACTGGTAAATGTTAATCCATACTTTAACTAATTTGGCACTCGCTGGAATAGATTTCCAACTGGATTGCAATTTACTGACTCATCTTATCTATTATGAAACATGTTAGATCCCTGAAGTTTCCTAGTTTAATGTTATCAATAGCATCTGATAATAAAGTCATGCATGACTCCAAGTGATTGATAAGAGCACTCAATTTCACACTCGTACAAATTACATACAACATAAGTGACTATCAATAGAGTTGATCCGAGAAGTTCTTATTGTGTTAGTCATGGTTAGTATTTACATATAAACTATTAAACCAATGACCTGAACTTGATGATTCTATTGTTTTTTTAGAATTTAAAAATAGTTTTTCTGTCTTGCTTGTGTAATTAGAAATAATAGACAATAATGTAGCGTTTACTCATTGACAATTAGGAAATCAATGGTCCCTACGTATATACGGTCAAGTTAAAAACCGAGGTTTACAGGAGAGCAGAATTTGTGTTCAATACACCATAGAAATAGTTCTATATACACTCTTATTCAATTTATAAAACAAGGTAAATAAATAAAATAAAAAATCATATATCAGTATGTGCGCATGCATAATCTAAATATAATTTTTAAAAATGCCATTTTCAACCTGTCCTTATACACGTAAGGACCATCGAAATATATAAAATTTATTTAATGACTAAAATAAGATATCTGCAAAACATGAGTCAAACTTAACAGACCGCTAAGCTTGTGTTGTTATTAAATGATAACTCCAACTTGTATGGCAAACTGTTAAGATAAGGTATCACTGAAGTATTGTTATAATGCCTTTTATTAGCAGAAAATATAGACTGAAAGTTTTGTATGGCAGGGGGTGTGTTTCAGTAACATACTGATTAAATTATCTACAAGTAATTTAGAGGAAAGAATATTATTTTTCCAAGAAATATAAAAAGGTAATGAAGTTGTTGACCTATACTCAATTTTAAAGGCATTATTTTGTAGTGATTTCTTAGGTGCAATAAATTAAGCCATATGTAGGTAAGTAAAGTTACCAATTTACAACTACATATCTTTGATAAGATGGATTAACTTTCATATTAGTTTGAGTTGATTGTATTTTTAGTGAAGAAAGATATCTAATTTAATTTATCTACTAATGATATTGAGTAATTTAATTCATCATACTTTGTCAGTGCCTACATTGAAATCAACATTAACATGATAAGGAAAAATCAACTGATAAATGTGTAATAGTTTCTCAACCATAATAGAATTACTAAATTGTGAAACAAGATTATGTGGAGCGGGCTATAGCGATGCATTCATGTTTTATTTATGAACATTACAGATTACAGAGAGAACATAACAGATTTTTTCATTAGAATATATTATTGCAAAATGGCAGATGCTTTAAGAAGTAATATTAATTTTATTCCATAATTTTATACTTTTTTTTAAGTACAAGGTTTCATCCGTGTCTAGTTGTTAGCTCGCCTTCGTTGTATTTCAGGTTGGCACATTGCTATCATAGTGCGATTTTTAATAAGAAAAGAACTGTTCTCAATATAGGGCTATTAAATGTGTAAAGATTTTATGCTAGTACCACCAGAGATCAGAATGTTCAAACATAATGTTTTCTTCATAACATTGTCAATTTTTTTATTGATGTGGTTAATGCTAAATAAAAACAAGCTCATATTTTATGGCAGTAAATACGAGTAAATACTATAACAATGGCAAACTGTCTGCATAGTCATAAAAATTGCCGTTTCTTCGTTCTAAATGTAAGTCAATAAACATTTGTTGCACCTGGTAATAAAACTTGTCTGTTAGTAAGACGGAGACAATATTATTATGGGTAGGTTTTGTTATGTTTTGTTGTCTTAAGTTTGTTTTGCTCTATTTATAGTAAAAATATGTACCTACAGTTAGACCATAAATGCACTTTTATCTACTCTCAAAATCAACACTCATTATTACAGGTTGTAACAAAAATATTTTTAAAAGCCGAAAGGAGATCAAATTTCCCCATTAAAGGCGTCAATTATCAATCTTTTTAAATCTTAATTTAGCTGTATGAAATAACAAAAAGTTATTTTAGGTTTTTTACTGCACTTTTTTGGTTATTTTTATAACATTTTATCTTGAATTTACATAATCATGATATAATATCCAGTGATATTTCCAACTTATCATTAAAATCCGATCACGATCCGATACGGAACAGCTTTCAATCCGGGTCCAAAGACCCGGATTTTACTTACCTGAAAGTTGAGTGCCTACCTACTTTTTTTTTCGTGGGAGGTCATCTAATGACTCCTCCCGCTGAGGGTGCAGCTGGAGGGAGTGTCAGACTCTTACTGACTATAACCCATTACGTTCCTTTCTGGAGATCTTTGTGTGCCAGGGCCACGGCAACTCTTGCGCACAACCAGCAGCCCCGGCTGAAGTTCTAAGTACCTACGTACTTACCTTCCAGGAATACAACCGACAATACGCATCGCAACATTCATAGGTTCAGCGACTATATTAATCGCGTAGTTTTTGTTTAATACCTAATGTCGAAATTGTATTTTATTGTTATATTGTAGGTATACTTATTTTATTATCGAACCGATCTACGACCACGGAAAGAAAATCACAATTTTGTTGAATTGTTACGTTATTGATTACATCACGCCACTATAAACTACGAAAACATATTTTTTAAACGGAGAAAGTTGAAATGCTGGGTGTTATTCAGTAGAAAACAAGAAAATCCATTATTACGCTAAGGAAAAAACAAACAGCTTGTAAAATAATAAAGATAATATCAAAAAGGCTTCATTCTGAAATGTCGTAATAAATACTCCGAGAGGTCTTGAGTCAGATCATATCAAAGTCACATGCACATATAAAGGGTCTAGTAGCCATTCACGAAGATCTGAGATACCATTACAATGCTTCATCCTTGCTGGTTGCTCATTAATCCTTGCTCAGGATAAACCCAGTAAAATTTAATATTTGACTTTGTATGTACTCCACGTTATACGAAATGCATTTTATCTGTAGTGCCTACTTTGTTCAAAGTTATAACAGTCCACAAAATTAAACTAGTCTCGGACTATCAGTTTTATTCCTTAAAAAAACCTTCTTGATTAAAAAAATAAAATCAATCGAAAAACTGTTAATATAGCGCTCAACATTTTTGTGAAACAAAGAAAATATTTTATTATTGCTTCTAACCTAATGAATCTTGACATTTTGAATAATTAGTTGCAGGACGATTTATGGCATATTTTTGTTGGCAAAAATGCAAATGCTTCATGTTTAAAGACAGAAGCGCCATCAACTACAGGATTTAGAACAAACAGAACTCGCTGTTGACGATGCTAAAGAAAATATTATTCTTTTCATATAACTTTCCCAGTTCAATTTTGTTAATGATAGTGCCGGACACTCTTTGTCTGTGTTGTTGTGAAGAAGCTCATTCCTTCAACATAGTCTGGCTAGAATGAGTAGGATTACTAATGTAATCTAAAAAATGCAGCTATCATCCGCTGTTTCTAATTTTGTGTTTACCCACTCCTTTTTTTGTTTAAACGTTTCAGTAAACAAGTACGTTACGTAAAGAGTTTTGAATAGCATAAAAAAGAAACAATGTGCATTTTAATTATAGTATAATGCGACCCAGCTAAATAACTAATTTCAATTTAATTTACTTCGTTCTCGCCTTGTTCTCGCAGACGCTATGCTATGTATTTAATGCGCTTAACGCATCGAGAGAACACAATAGCGTTTACAACACCTTGTTACCTATTAGTGATAACCTAATTCATTGCGTTATCAGGCAGTTATTGTTTCAAATTGATTTATAAGCACATGTTCCAAATTATTACGATTTTGTTTGTTTATTTTACTTCACCTTGAACACCTGACGCTTAAATTAGGGCAATTGTCATTGTTAAGAAACAAACAACTAAGTAATGGATGTTATCACCTAATTGGTATCAAGGAGAGGGCCTATTTGTATTTCCATCAATTTTGCATTACCTACTTAATTAGTTAATAGTCTCGAATGTCTTCTGAGATTTTTCGTATTGCAAACCGGTTTTGAAATAGAACTGTCGCGAAATGTAACCTTTACATTAGTAAATGTGCTAGCTAGTTCTCCTTTTAATATGTTTATCAACTATTTAAAGTTTTGTATCATTGGATTTTCGTGTATCACGAAGATGTCATATAGGACAGTTCGATATAATCGCACGACTTGTGACTTACAAAATGTGATATTTAAACGCACATGTAGTATTATCTCTGTCGAGAGTGATATTTGCCGTTCTTGTCTTCCACTGAATAATTTGCTTTATGATTTTTTTATAGTTTCAATGAACATTCAGGACAAAATACCTTATTTGTTTTAAAAGGAACTGTTTTGAAATGATTACTCATAAAAGCATAATTGTTGAAGATTTTTGCGTGCCTTGGTAATGTTTTGTACTGATTCCAATTATGTTACATTTGACCTTTCGTTGAATGCGTGTCCTGTCCGACATCAGCATTTCTACTTCGCTGTCCATAAAATTTGCTGACGTTTGCGGCGCTTAGCCCGTCCTTGGGATAATTGGCTGTTGTGATTTTGGAACACCACATCCAGCAGCTATGAGTGTGATAGCTAATCGATATCCTAATCGTGCTGCACATTCATTATCCAGATATCTTGAGTTTTAGCAATGCGTTAGCGTTTGTGCAATTCATACATACGACATGGTGTGATGCAGAATAATATAAAAATATTTGATCAGTTTTTCTAACAAGTTTTAGCCGGATATTATGTAATCACCGCTTGTTTCTATAGACCGTTATAAATTGGTCGTGCCATCAAAAAGCGCTCACGCAATTATGGCTTATGATGCAAGCAAAAGGGGGAAATGAAGCGAAGGAAATTGCCCGCAGTTGTTCCGTCATGGCCGCCTGCATTTTTTCTGTTATAGTATTTTTTCCATTCGCTACAGAACTCACTAATTTCCGGTAAAATCTTATTTTTGCGGACTAGTATAGTTTATAAATTGCCATTGACCGCATCCGTATCTGTTATCTGATCTACATTAACCTTGGCAAGAATTCACATCAGATGGAATTGGTCATTATGACTATCTTCCGCCAGCGGTTGCACCCGCTTCCCATAGGAATTACTCTGCGCACCTGGTAGATAAAAAGAGTAGTCGATAGCCTTCCGCGATAAATGGGCTATCTAACACTGGAATAATTTTTCAAATCGATCCAGTAGTTCTTGCAAGCAAAAAAATAAACTCTTCAGCTTTACAATAATAGTATAGATTACGTGTAAAATATCCATAAAACAACCCCAACCCAGCAAACATTGGCAGTCCTTGGATGCACCATGGCTTACTAATCGATGCAATCGATAGTAGATAAATATAATTGGCAAGACAGCGACTGAAAACCTTTGATGGGACACTTAAAGTGCTTGTTCAGGGTTAACACTAGGTAGCTTTTAGATTTATAGTATTGTTTGGCTAAACCATGGCGTAAATTTACGTATGTGTCGTTAGATTATACCATTGAATAATAAAAGGAATATGCTTTGGTAACTATGTAATTGCCACGATATTTTCATTCCTAATCTGATTTGAGTGCAATTTACTAACCATTCGGGTGTGTAACTATTCGACCCTCGGGGACATTACGCATAACTACTTGCTTCAAAACATTAATCTCGTCAAACATGTACATTTGCATACCTGCTAGTATCATATGTACTTACATTAAATTAGTGTCAATGTAATCAGCTGAAGTCCACGACGACTGGAACCTTTTCTAATCTACGCCGAACCTCCTATCAGCCGTGCACAGGTGACGTGAAGGCTATTAAGTTTAATACTATCTTTTGGACTAATAACTACGCATAATTATCTTCTAAGTTGGTAACTGATAATACTATCTACCTATACATTTAATTTATAAACCTTATCCCACAATATTGTAAAAAAATTATGCGTTCACGTAATAATGGCGGATTATTGACCGTTACATTTAAAATTTCAAACAAATCACAGAACTGTTTAAATTTTTACAAGGGAAGAAAGAAATGATTAGATAGCTAATCTTTAAGGCTACCTACATTTGCAATAATGTCCCTTAAGTACAGTAACCTCCAAGACCCTCGCAGGCACTTAGCATTTACATACATAAATAAATGTATGACTTGTTTATGCTTTAAATAGTTGCAGGATTTCCTGTTGGTAAGAAAATACGAAGCAATTAATTATTCTTACTTATCTTATAATTTTTTTTTTGGGTTTCTTAAGGTCGGGCAACTGTGGTCAGTAGAAGGTTTTTCGAATTTGTGGTTGACATGAAAGAATTTGCTTGCATATATTTTTTTTTGTGTTTTTGTCTGAGTATGTTGCTTAATGGTCTCTAGCATGGAAAACTCAGAGGTAATTAAAATAAATAATATCGTCTGTCGCTAATCGCCTTCAGACTCACTAGTTTTGGTTTACAAGTAATGGCCAAATAAGCAGTCAATGGCAACTCTTTAGTTTGACTATTAGAATATACTATTTGCAGTAAAATTTGGGGCTGGGGAAAAAGATAAAGATTGAAAGTTATTCTCTCCGTTTTCAAGTAAACAATAGAAGCCAATCGGGAATTGCAACTGCAGTTGAGTTGTGAGAATTTTATTGATTCTCCGAGTTGTATGTTGATAATCGTGCGAATTTGTATTGAGCAGGTACCCCATGGCTCTTCAATGTCAATATTGAACGTGCGTCACGAAGACGCATAACAAAAAATCGGGATTTTTTCTAAACGCGAATCGGTACTTAAGAGTGTCTTACATTCTTAATTAAGACCGTAATCCCATCATTTTGATCATGATGAACGCATCAAGATCTTATTTATGATAGATGTGAAACATCGTATACTTGTTGATATACAAGTGGCGTATTTATTAGCATGTTAATACGATTAGCAAGCGCACTTCTACGCAATTATGGCCAATAATACGATAAGATTTACGTTACGAATAAAAAAATAACTAATAAAGAAAACACTACATTGTTTGACAAATACATGTGCAAATGTTTACTATGTCATAGTCAAGCAATGATTAGAACTAGATTACTCATGTATTTGTTTATATTAAGAACGTGCTAATGGATAAAGGTGATTTAGACGTGTTACTTTGCGATATAAAACATGAAGAACAACAATAATGAAACAAGCTATTGTTGTTATTACATACATGACGACACGGCATAGTCCATGTCGTAGTAAGAAAAAAGTAGACTTGCAAGATTTTTCTAACGTTGGATTTCCATAACCTAATTATCAGTTGATTTGCTTAAAGAAAAAACAAAATGAAAAAATTGTGTGAACTGATAATAATGCACATTCATTAAATACAAAATATACACCGGCTGTGTTTCAAGTTATCAAATCAACCAGACGTAATGTTTTGATAAAAGTGAAAACACTTGCTGATAAGGATGGATCTACGCAAGACGCCAAAATGTTGTACGCATATAATTTTACGTTAATACAAACAGCAAGTACATGAACAAGCAGTTTGTAATGAATGAAATGAGCTTGAGCAAATTGTCTGATCGGAGATGGGATGCAGGCATTATGATGACGAACGTAAAAGATTCAAAAGAAATGAGATTCATAGTCCACGTGTAAAAATATACCACTTGTAGGCAAATATCTGATCTAATCTTTGCCATGATCACAATATTATCGGATACTGCTATCACTATCAAAAACTGGTGTTCATTGTTATTTTCGAGCTTTCAATCAATGTGTTTGTTTAGGCTTTATAATATCTTGTTTCCAGATTCTTTGAAGGTTCTATGCTTAATCTTATCCACGGCAGGTTTTTCACACACAGTTACTTATTTCATAATTATTTCTTGCCCTTTAATTACATGGGTGATTATTCTGTGATTGGTCCAGGTTCGTATTCTATTTTTCGGTTATTTGCTTACCCCTTTTCAAATCATTTCGTTTTGGGGGCAAATACCCTGAAGTAAAACGAATAATGCCGATTCACTATTTGGATTTGCGTCGAATTTGTGGTCATAAGCTCAAGTTGAATTTCACTCTAGTTTCCTGGAGAAATTATTGAATTTAGGACTAATTAACCGAAATGTGGTTTATTGACGTAGCTAAACCTTGGGGAAAATCCTGGAATACTGGAATAATGTCACATTACCTGGATAAAACGATCTGTTTATTTTGCATTACCTTTTAGATAGCACAGCACATGGGCGGTAGTTTTAATCCACATATGAAAAGTTACAGCCATTACCTTTTATTGTTATACGAGCGTGTAGCTATCGCTAATTACTTCTAAACTGGTTATTGGCCTTGTTTTTTTAGAAACCATTGTAACTTATCTATGAGAGACAGATGATATTTTAAATTTTAGTTTCGTCACTCTGCTGCAAACAGGACTGAATAACTAATTTAGTAATTTCCAATTTAAGTTAATTCGTAATATGAATATTTAACCTAAATCGTATCATTGTACAACGGTGCGTGACTGTGTATAATGCCGTTTGCAGTGAGACGAATCTCACAACCACTATAATGCAATTCTCAGTCCTTATCGAATAAAACCAAGGCCTTAACTGGTTTCACGCACACGGATACGTTTTTAAGAAGTTTTTTCTACCGTTATATGTAGGTATTATTTGTAAATATTATATTAAACCCCGCTACTGACGTCAACCGCATTTGTGTATAAATATAAATCACGGGGTAATTCGTTAAAACAAATTTTCTATAATCGTTTAAATTTAAACTGTAGTAAGGTATTGAGTACGTACCAAAACATTATTTTTTTAATTTGAGCGTAGTGTCTAGTACAGCTGTAGTTTGTTAAGTCAAGCTGTGAATTGTAAAGTGAACTATACATATGTAAAAACACGTTATGGTTGAAGTTAGTCAACACTTGACTTACAATTGGCATAGAATCACTTACCTCGTTTATTTCAATGGTAGTAGTTTCCGTAAATATATATTTGTAGTCGCATATACACGGTCGAATTGAGAAACTCCTTGTTTTAGGGAAGACCGGTTAAGAGTATAAGGCATAAGGTAGGCATCAACATGACTCAATATTAACAAATGAGGCAAAATCGGAGGCGTCGTGATCAACAAATCATCACACATGGCCAACAAGCGTGCTTATTATCAATGATTACTTTCAAATGACACCCAGTACGTATTCAATTTGCAATTAAATTACCCAGGCAATGCTGTCCACTGTTTATACGACTGGCTGTTTCCTGCAATTTCATCCTCGCCTCGTGAAAGCTACTACTTGTATCCGTATAAAATAGGGCCTATGTTGCTCAGGGAACACGTAGCTTTTCAATGTGGAAAGAGTTTTTGTCACACACAAATAGAAATCTTAATATGTAGTAATAGTGTAGAGTTGAAGAAACAAATACAGGTAAATCTAGATTAACGTTTTATCTACATATTCTTCTTCATTATCATGCAATGATATAAATGTGATTCTAACATTTTTTGCTATAGCATTGTTAAGAGTGGGTTTATTAAAATGATGTGCCAAAGGATTTTTTGTTAAGAAGCCTTATTTTTCCTTGATCATTTACATAATTTTTTGTTCGCAAGTAAAAGTCCATAGGTCAAGAAATATGAGGTCATTATACCTACAGTCCTAGTTCAAATACAATAATTTTCCATTCTAAGAATTCCACAATAGTAAGGCTTGTTTCCACAGACATTGTAAGTATCCATTATCTTATTGTTGTAACAGTATTCGCTTCGGGGCTCTTGATGAAAATGTTTCCCAGTTCACATAAAGCCATTATGTGACTTAGTTTTATCTAATTGGTTAATTAGTTTTTATTATTGCAGGTACGTCTTGGATAACTATTCTAGGTATACGAAAAATAAACATACTTTATAGCTAAAAAAAAAACTGGTTAAACAACTATACAAAATTATTGTTTGAATGAATTTTAATGTGATTTTCAGACAGGCTTCAAATTTTGTTCAATTTAAATTCCTTTCTGTCTTTAACACAATGAAAAACTAAAAGCTGCTTTTAAATTTTCAATGGAATAGTCGATGTGGAGTGGTAGGGATTATCTTTGAAGGCAGCAAGGTCTGCTTAAAAACTTACGTATCCGAAGTAAGAACATATACCCATTGTATAAGGTTTCATTTTAATCGTATGAACTGTACTGTATGAACTACTAACCTAATTCTGAGTTGCCTTCATCAAAATGTAAGCAGCGATTAGTGATACAAAATGTATAGCACGATAGAAGGATGCATTAGAATTATGAAGTGGAGATACTCTGACTGGCATGGCTCTGATTTTTTTATGAGAAGAAAATTTTGCAATGCTATATAGTAACGCCTATCTTCTAGATTGTAGTTATAAGATTAGAAGGTACTTTAGCAGTTTACATATCCGGCCTGATAAATAAATTAAAATACAAACTCACTAGATAAGTTTGAACATGTGATAGCTTAACTCCATTTCGCTCGCAATTATCTGTCTTCGTGTCGTCTGTTGTGGACTTTGTTAATTTGTTTCATTGTAATCTCATTGTTGATATTGGTTTCCTATGTTAGAAAGTTGCACAAGTATAGAGCATTTATACCTGATTATAATAAAAGTTTGTTGAAATACATAATAGGTTGTCTCATTCCCAAGATCTAAAGGTTTTCTAACAATTTGTACTGCTTTGTTCCAGTGAGCCGTACATTCCTCAAAACTTAACTGGTCTGACGATGGCGATAGTGAAGGGCCACACGGCGCCAATGGACGTAGTCCGCATTGAAACAAAAACCAGCGTAAGTATCATTCAGTACTTTATGTAACATTGTGGCACACTGCCTCGCCAACGTAAGGGGGATAATGTTACGTTACAATATTCAATTGAGTACGTCCGTCACAACAAACAACGAGTGTCGACTCGCGGATACAATTAGCCCCACGTTGATACAACGCTGTTGATATTTGCCATTATCTTATAACTTATTTTCGCTCCAACGCCAACCCATTGTGTCAGCTGTCAGCTCCAAAGGCCAATGTGTTTTCTTGATCCAATGACGTCATTAACTCCTCTTGTTTTGCTGATTAATAACTTTAATTAACGAATGTTATTTTTTTGTCGCAGATTATGTTTTCGTTTCTTTCGGTCGGATGGGGCCTCCTATCTGACATTGATATCGAAAGCGAAAGATTACGAGCAATCGGAGGCCAAAGGTTCGCTGTTTGGGCACTTGCAAGGCTAGTGGGACTGAGGACATATAAAGGTGTAGTGAGTTACGCGAAAATTAAGGATGTGAGCAATCTTCCTAAACCAAAACAACCGCTCACCCTCAGTCATAGCATCAGTCAGGACGGCGCGCTCGACTCCCCTGATGCGGAAGCGTTCATTGATGCGGACGAACATTCTGAAGTGTTCGTCAACGCTATTAACGGGAAACAACATCAAAGGGTAGATTCGTGGTATTCTGTCAATTCACGAAGGAGTGCATTTTACAGTACACGTGGGTCAGAGTATCACAGCGTGACGAGTAGCGGCTCTGAAATGCGGTCACCGGTGCACGCGTGCATGCACGGCCCTGCTTCCCACCTGCCCTCGCTCATGTCCCAGTTGCCGTCGCACTGGGTACACGAACATGGTGAATTCGTCATGGTTCACGTTTCCTATCAACCATACATTGGTGAAGACTTTCTATTTGCCCCTCGATCACAACTGTCTGATGGAATCATGTGGATGTTGATCATCAAGGCCGGAATTTCTAGATCTCAATTACTGTCGTTCCTTATGGGTGTGGGTCAAGGTACGCATGCCGATATGAACAATGACTACGTAAAAATGGTTCCTGTAAGTGCGTTTAGAATAGTGCCAGAGGGGACAACCGGTAACCTCACGGTCGACGGCGAGGTCGTTGAATACGGACCTATACAAGCTGAGATATTCCCCAACATAATTAATTTATTAGTGCCAGAAAGTAAATAACATCACATTTAAATAAGAAGTATTCGTAAATGACTGATATAATTATTTGAACCATAACCGAGCCCGAGCCAATGCGTGTGCAATATGAAGGAATCTGTATTCCTGGCAGAGGTGTAGAATATATGGTTGTGTGAGAGATATCTAAATTATTAATTACTTACCAAGAGTTATTGATTGCAGAGGCAATTGAGTTGATCATTCCATGAATGTTGTGATTTATGTTATACAATTTTTAGTTTAAATTGGTTCAATAACTGAAAATGTGATATAATTTTGTAAGTGAATTATTAAAAGCCTAATTGAGAGCACTATAGCAGCTAGTCGAGGCTTGCATGTATACAATGAATCAGTGCCAAAAAATACGCACTTTAAACACATTATTTAATATTCTACAAAGGAATTGATAATTTTACACTATGTGCTCAATTGTAGAGCTTTGTTTGCACTTTTATTCCTACATAGGATATTATTTCAGCAATCCTGTTACTTATATTACTATTTTAAAAATGTATTATCTAATATTTCATAGTATGTAGCTCAAAGCAATTTATATTAATTATTTAATACTTTATAATTGCATTTTAATGTGAGAGAACATCATTTACACTCTCTTGTTAAACAATGTATTTGAATGTTTTAGAAAATCTTACTTTTTATGTTTGAAGTTAATTATCAAATTAAGTTAAAAAAGAAAATGCTGTTGCATGCTTTTTATCTGTGTATATCTTTCTAGACATCCAAATATAATAAAGCAGTGGACTTTTGCAATATTGATTATGATGTTATTATAAAAATTGCTTGCCATAATTATAAAATTGGAATTATTTAACTTGCCTTTAATGTAATACCTAAATGTTGTTTAGGGGAACAAGGGAACTATTTTATACATTATAGTTAATTTCTTGATTAACATTTAAATGGTTTGGGATGCTGGTATAACTTAATGTAATTTATTTAGCAGTATTAATTATTGTAGCAATTATAATTTTTCTGTGATAATAACTATTCTGCCATATCTCAGTTGAATGCTCTAATGCATATATTGTATCACATAAGAATAAACTACAGCAAAACCCCATACAAGTAAAAAGTCAAATAAGATTTTTGTGATAATAATAGCAGTTTGTATACTTTTGAAACGAATACATTTCTTGAATTTGTCCATTAAATTAAATGAAGATATAATGTACAAAAATAATTAATGCTGTTGTTTAGAATTTAGAGATGTTACCAAAATAAGATTGTACATAAATCTTTTTAGTGGTTTTGTTTGAAGGCATTATCAGAATCCGTTTACAGCTTCTTATGTTTTGCACAAGACTATTTATTTATGTTTCAAGATCAGTTTTTATGTACATCAGACTACTTAATATACATTTGGTTTGTTACTGGATTATAAATATTTCATTTTGTACATTCCATAGTTCTAGGTATTTTGGGCTTTTTAATACTTATCGAGTATAATAATTCTAGATGTAAAATACAGTAGCATATTAGCAAAATTTTAATGGATAATGTTGTGAATAAAAGTTATATAATTTTCAATTTTATGAAACTGTTGTCAATAAATGATAAATTCAAAACATTTGTGAGTTTTTTTTTTCAATGAAAAGAACAATGAAGATGCAATAACTTTATTATAATCTATATTTTGATAGTTAACTAAAATATGCTTAAACTAGTGTGACATAATTAGTTATTCAAATGCAATATAATGAAAAACCAACACACATTACAAATTAATAAAATAATTGTGATTATATTTAACTTATGGCAATTGACATACAAAACTATTCATGATAGCTAAAATAAAAATCAAAAGACATTTTAAGTAATTCTCTTATAAATAAGTTTCTCAGTTCATATGCTAATAGACTTGTTTAGAATATCTAAACATTCAACTGAGCTCTTAACATTAGACAGTTAAATTCATAAACAGTCTTCATAAACATTTGTAAAAACTTAATATAATTATCTCAATTTGAGAGAATCTAAGCTGTCCAGTAAGTTTTGTACTTCAGAATCAACTTGTTCACGAGTACTGACGCGCTCTAGTCTCTGGCACACGGACTCCAGGTCACCAGCATCAGCTTTCTGCATCTTCATGTACTTCAACATCATTTCAACAACTAAGCATATCTCTCCAATGAGTTGTCCTGTCTCCTCAAAGTGACCAGCACCACTTGGACGCATTTGAATGAGTTTCAGTTTGCTCTGTGCCAATTGTAAGGGATTGTGGCCATTTTTATCATGAGAACTAACATCAGTACCAGCATCAAGAAGTTCTATGACTACTTGAATATGATTTGTGCAAGCAGCAAGGTGTAGTGGTGTGTTGCCCAGTGTATCCTTGATGTTAGGGTTAGCACCATGTCTTAGTAAAATCCTAATGACCTCAACATAGCCACGGCATGCAGCTAAGTGCAACGGACTTCTTTTATGTTCATCTGAGGAATTTGGGTCAGCACCTGATAATAGAAGTTTCTCAACTAGCTCAGTATTATTTGTGGATGCAGCAAAACGTAATTTGTGGTTTCTTGATGAACAAATTGTGCCCCCGTATCTATATTTCAGTCGACAGTGTCTGGCTTTAGTGGAACATTTAATTTTACCGACATGGTCGTGTGGCTCTGATAAAAAATCCACTGGCATTGGCTGCCCCGCCTGATTTATTGGTATGGCTGGAGGACTGAATTCCAAAATGCACTGAGAGTGATCAAATATTGGATTATCGCTGCTCTCATTACTCGTATCTACACCAGAGTCGGCCATGGTATTTATTCACAAAAGTAAAAGTGTTCGTCACAAGCAAAAGGAAATAAAGCTGGCTCTCCTGTTTCACAATATGTTATTGTAAGCACTTTTTATAATTGGGGCAGGTACCTACAAATTAAGAAATTTATCTACTTATTCGACTTGTTTATACTTGGTGACAAGCTGTCATATTCTTATTCTACTTCTTTTACATTCATTCCCTGCTGTTTATTTTTTTACTCTTACAACACTATGTCTGGCAAGCAGTTTAAGTTCAGTGAGTTTGATAATAAACTGGAGCTCAAACTGGAGTGTGGGTGTGAAAATATTTTTTTTGCCTGTGGCCACTAATATGGTTTAATGTTCTTTTTATTTAAAAAGAAAATCCCGCTATGTTTTCTATGAACTTTAATTGCAAAGTCGTCCCTCGTCATTGTGTGATTCTTGGACTGTTTTGGGATGTTTTGGAAGCTTAGCTGCTTACCTTGTTGCTTGACCAACCACAGAGAACAGATAGTATAGATAGACTATTTGATTTGTGAGCGTGTTTTAATATAATTAAACAACCCTACTTTTATGAACAAGCACTCATACAATTTATTTACATTTCTAAATGTAATTTAGGTATTTGTTTTGTATTTCATTACAAAAAGTGTCGTCGATCGTGGAGTGGAAGGAACGCATCCTTCAATCAATGACAGGTGGCGAGTTGACAGCGTATTCGGCCTCGGAAGAAATTTCGAACGTTATTTTTACCAACAATACTGCGTAAAATATACATAAAAACATGCAACAAATAACAGTATTCATGGTGAGTTTTTAAAACAATTGTTATGTTTAGGACTTTTATTCTGCTTGCGTTTATGTTCTTAACCTAAAACGTTTTGCCGATAGGATATTGAAAGTTCACGTTCGTATATCGACGAGCTGTATTCGTCAGATGCACCTAAGGTTGTGGAGGCCTTAGTGGCGCTGAAGAACTCAGTGATAGGCAGCAACAGACAGAAGAGTTCTGTGATACAGCAAGGAGTAGTGCCGCGACTTCTGCAGCTAATGTCTGATGAAACGCTGGACCCCAACATAAGACTCGAAGCCACGATCACAATCGGTAAGTTGGGATGTTTTAATGTTTCTACACTACATTAAATGTTAATTTTATGTTACTATTAAATAATAGTATTTGGTAATTGGGTTAAGTGACAGCATGAGCATGACAGCAGCTGAACAAGTCCTCTTTAATTTAAATTATTGCACATTTCCTTTAATGTCCTCTCAAAAAAATCATTACATATCAACATTTTCCTTTAAATTCTTTCAAAAGATACATATCCTATTTGAAAATTTATAATGCTAACTTTTTCTATTAGGTTCACTTGCAAAAGGCACAACAGAGAATGTGAACTCATTAGTGGAGCAAGGCACGGCAACAGCACTTGTGGAACTCCTTAAAACTGCACCCGTTGGGACAAAGTTGGCAGAAGCAGGACTATGTGCGCTGCGGAGTGTGTTCATGACCCCACCTGCACCAATATCAGCATTACCATCAGATATGAGGCTTCTTACTAGGCTCACACGTGAGTTTCATATGACTATAATATTAGTTTTATAAAACTTTTTTTAATGCAATTGCATTTCAGGAAAACTCTTTCTAGAGAGTTAGTTAGTAAGCTTTTCAACAGCAATTAATATAATCCATGGCAAATGTTATCAGCATTTTACATACCATTAAATCTGTAACAGATGAATAATAAAAGAAAAGTTAATAAACATTTTCATTTATATTAACTTGATCCAGTATTACATTATGGATTAAAGACATAAATTAGATACATATTTCTAGTTCTAAATCAAAGTATTGATAAGTTTCTACAATTTAATATAGAGATGTCAAAATATTGCTAATTGCAGAGTTAAGTAATTAAAGATGAAGTAATATTGCGAATCTATGTTCTTCTGAAGGTTATTTCTGCTAACACTACAGCAGTGAATGTTTTCTATGTAATACAAAGGTCATTTGCAATACTTCAATATTGCTCAATCAACAAAAAACAATTCTGTGTTGTTATGAAATTGAAACAGCGGGCAATTAGTGAGGCATTTATACAGAGACTGAAGAAATCAATTTTGTTTCAAAGTATTATTTTCAGAATTTATTATGGTACCAATACTCTAATAATTATTTAAAAAAGTTTGTATTGACAAAATTGAATTCAATAAGAAAATATTTTAAAAACAAGAATTACTGTAGACTAAACACTGTTTTGGATTAGCTTGCAACTTATGACATAAAACAATTCATCCACAACACAGTAATTATGCTAATTATTATGTAAGTGTGAATGGGTGAAAACGAATGCAAATCAACTTGTTTTATCAGGTAGTAATTATGCATCTAAGCCAGTGAAGTTTATTGTTTGAATTCTAAGTAGGTGTAAACTGTATGCGCATTGATTCAAGAAATATTGGTGCAGACTACAAACTTATACAGTGTCACATCTTGTGGAAAAATAACTCGTTGATTTAGTGCTAAAGGTACTTTAAAAGGTAGATACCTTAACACCCCATAAAAGATATATAAATATTATGCAATGTAGAAATAAACATTAATTTTGATATGCCACTTCGTTATATCAAAAACACTGGAAGTTTTACCATAGAGCACGGAATTTCTGGTTTTGAATTTAAAAAAGCTTTTTTGTATTGACAGAAATAGCACGTGAAGGTTCACCAACAGCCCGAGCGTGCGTCGTTCGTATCCTCTCCATCTGGTGTGGTGGGGCGGGGGAACAAGAGGCGTTATGCGCGGCAGGTGCGTGTGAGGCCGCTGCAGCGCTTCTAGCATCTGCACCACCAGCCGCGCCCGCGCTCCCAGCGCTTGATTTATTGGCTGCAATGTGCTTTGAAAACACTAATGTTTCGCATATTGCTCTGAATACAAGGTGGGTACCATAAAATTAGTATAGATACATTTCAGAGCAGATTTTGGTTTGTTTATTCTGTTTTTTTTTTATGGGTGAATACTATGTCTACAAAAACCTTTATCAACTTAGTTTTTACGTTTTGGAAAATGTCGCCTTACAAATTGCGTAAAAACTTACGCCAGAGCTAAACTTATTTTTTGTTGAGCCTTCTGGTATTCTTTGACTCTCAAATAGAACCCAAACTTATATACCCGAAATATATTCACATAAAGTCTTGAATAAAACTAATTTATAGTGGCCTTGGCCTTGAACAGTTCAAATAACGTGTTCTTAAAAAAGTTGAACTCTATTAACCTTTCTGTGATGTTGATTTAATTTAGTTATCGGCATTAGTTACTAACCCGCATTTTGGTTAAGTGAATAATTATAAATAGAACTTTTACTATTTTTATCTTGTTTCCATGCACCTAGGATGACGGTTTCGCGCGAATAATTGCAATTTCACCTATAGAATTTCGCCACTTCTTATTGTGTCATTTAAAAATAATCCTTGTGTTAAATTTTAACATACCGATTAACGGAAATTCTGATTATTGCATTAATATTAATATTAGGTAAAGACTGAATTCCATTTCATAATTTTACTTACTAATTTTCCGCTATCGATTTACCGTCAAATTGTGCCAATAATATGGCCGTTATGTTAAAGTTAATGTTTCGTTGCTAGTTAATAGTTTTCGATATTAAAACAAAATTCCGATAGAATTACTGTTACTACACGTCGCTTAATTTAATTATGTTGTTAGTATTTCAACTTCCTAGATTATATTACAGTTCAAATTAGTTTGACCTACAGATAAAATATGTACACTTAGAACTCATGTGGTGATGAACATAAACTATGTAAATAAATAGGTGGAAGTAGATCCAATATTTGTTGTTATAGTTTCGATTACTTGTAAGCAGGATAAAATAATAAATAGGTACAAGTTTTTTATGTTTCGGATGGCTCGTTAAACTGTAGGTCCCGGCTGTCATTGCACATCCTTGACAGTAGTTACGGGTAGTCAAATCAGTCAAAAGCCAGTAAGTCTGACGCCAGTCTAACCAAGGGGTATTGGGTTGCCCGGGTAACTGGGTTGAGGAGGTCAAAAGGCAGTCGCTCTTTGTAAAACACTGGTACTCAGCTGAATCCGGTTAGACTGGGAGCCGACCCCAACATACTTGGAAAAAAGGCTCGGGAGATGAAGTTTTTCATATTTCTAGTTTGGTTGAAAGCTTTTATTAAGCTAGGCCGTTGAAAAAGCATTCCGTTACCACATCAACATAAGTATTTCAATTTGCCTGCTCTGTAAGGACACCTTATATTATTTAAACTGATATTGTAAAGGGGAAAGCTTTGATTTTATTTGTTTGTTTGAATTAAACAGGCTTCAAAACCACTTGACCGATTTCAAAAATTCTTTTCACTGTGGGGAGGCTACACTATCCCTAATGAACATAGGCTATATCATATCTGGGTACGGGACGATGTTCCCCGGGGACACGGGACAAACCGCGAGTAACTGCTAGTTATATTTTATTTTTGCTTGTAAAATGTCTGCATTAGTGTTTTGTCATTCAATTGACTTTGACACCGGACATTGCATGCTGCCAAGAAAGAGAAACATTTGAATAACAAATAAAATGGATGGCATATCATTTGTTTTATCTGAATCTTAGCTGCATGTTGAAATATAGTTAGAGCAAGCGCTAAAGGACCTTATTGATATTTATTTCAATGTGTGTGAAAAAATAAAATTATAATATACATAAAGTATAGTCGTTTTTCCTTGTAGTATGTTCAGGAAAAAATATTAAAAATATTGTTGTAAAATTTGAGGATATTTGAAAATTTAATTTACTGGTATTATTCTATATCTACTTATAATTAAGTATGAAAGATGAATTTACTTGTAATATAGGCAAAATTTCTCCGTTAGGCTATTTTTCTGAGTGGTTTATTTGCGTCACTTCTTTTAACCACCATCATCTGCTTAGCCTTTTCCCAAGCTATGTTGGGGTCGGCTTTTTTAGCCACCAAAGCCCACAAAAGTATAGTGATATAGATTTTTTGTCTTTTTGTGTCTTTTTTTTTTTTTTTTTTTTTATTATGTCTTTTTAAATATACTCTGAAAAGTGCCTTTTTTTGTCAACAGGCATGGTGACAAATCAATCCCAGAGCTGTTATCGTCGCTGGTGTGTCGCGACAAGCCGTTGCCGGTGGCGATGGGTGCTGCAAGATGCCTTACGTTCATGCACCGAGCGCAAGCGTTACCGGCTGATGACGCTCGGTGAGTATACTGGAGTATGCAGTAGTCAAAGTTCTTGCTATACATAATAGCGGTCTGTAACTAAATTCCCAGCACAAAGACATGCATATGGTTCATACTCCATTTGAAACTCCGGTAACCGCCGATACCAATATTAGTTACTAAAAAAAAAAAATTGTTTCTAAGCCGCGTCTCATGCAATGTATGACGACAAGTTTAGCGAGAACCGTAGTATGGATTTGGGTGATTTTGTATATGATAGACATTCTGCTAGGGTATCGTATGAACACTGGCCTACCGATAGTAAGAAACATGGGTCCAATTCAAAAATTTAAAAAAATTTCAAGTACCATTAAAAAAAAAATGTTGTTAATGATCATAGTTAGTTAAACTGATAGCGTTTACATAGAAATAAATTGGAGAGAATGTTGCTATGTTGGGACTTGCAACAAGTGCAACTTGCAACCGACCAAGTACAGCTCACAGATATGCAAATTCAAAGATCTGATGGAAGCAGTAAATATTTCCTATCAGGCTGTCAGACATTTCTATTGAATCGATATCAAACAAGACTACACAAATAAATACCGTATCACCGATTAATCCCACATAATCTTATTATGTGCTGTTGTTGCGAGGTTAGAAACTGCTTTGGCGCTAAGAGTGATTTTAAAGGACTTATTTCTGTATGCAATATTATATTATTTCGCCTCAATTCATTTTATAAATACGAAAGTAACTCTGTCTGTCTGTCTTGCTTTATTTTATTTTTTATTTTATTTGGGAAAACAGACAATGTACACTGTATTCTAGATACATTATATATTTTCTAGATACACATAATGCTTAAGTAAATGTACAATCCACAACGTTTCCACAGATTACTTTCTTCCCAAATATACTGAACCGATTTAAATAAAATTTGGTAGACATATAGTCCAGAGTCTGACAAAGGACATAGAATACTTTTTGTCCAAGTGCGGGTAGTATTTCCCTCGGGCGGCGGGTGGCACCGCGGTTAACAGCTAGTATAAGAATATGCAATTAAAAATAAATAGATAGTTGCTTCAAATATAAAACAATGGTAACATACAAAGATTTGTCAACAACATGTTTTAGTATCACAAGTCAAATACTAGGTTATCGATAAATTTCAAAACAAATGTACATACATATCAACGTACCAATAGCGTTGCGTTTCATGCATGCATTCATCAACAGTAAATATAGGAGATAATTAATATTGTAGTTTTGTAAATAGGCGTAATCTAGATTATAATATGTTGGGCACACTTCTCACAAATTAGTACATAACTCCTTTTGCTAGTACGGTCGGCCAATTCGTTGTTTACCACTGTACAAATAAGATTCATTTGCACCCTCAACCCTCACTTTAAGATACTTATTAAAAGATTTTGTTGTCAAAACTGGTAAACCACTTCCTTGCCCAATGAAAGTAAATGCAAATTGTTAATATTATGATCCAAAAGACTTTCTCTGTTACTACTTTTATATATCACCATTAACCTATTCAAAATAAATTGTATCACAGTATCACACACAATGAATTTTACTTCTAAATTTTGAATTACATTTTTCGTTCCTAATGATTGACGTCACTGTTTGGTACAGTCAGCACAACAATGTAACTAGTTTCTATATTATATTTTCTATTATTCCATTTCAGAGTGGTGTTCGGCGCTCTGCCGTGCCTCGCTCGACTCTGCACTAAGGACATGCCTGAGGATATCCGAGCGTCCGCCGCCGAGACCTTAGCTTACTTAGCAGAGGTATGCTTCAGTTGCCTCATGTAAGGGAACACCATTATTCATGAGAATTGACTACAGACATACACCTGCGTCATTTATGTATTTCATGAGCATTATTATATTTTGTTTTGTTAGGCAGTTTAGTATAATATGTATGTCAAATGATGGTGCATTATTGGGTAGAAAGATTTGTGACGTGACGTCAGACGGTATGACGCTAGGGTATGCCGTCATGTCCCCTTAAAGCAGCTTTTTAATACTTTACGCGTATTATACCATGGCAGCAGATCTTATAAAAAAGATTTTTGAGTAGATATTGTCCAACTAATTTATTTCACATAAATTAATATTAATCGAACACTTTCCTTAGAATTGTATGTAGATATAATAGTTGATTAATAGTCAAGCCCTATTTGTGGGGCATTGCACTGGAAACGCTTACGAAGTTTTAAAAAAAAGTTAATTCATTTGTCCATTTTCATATAATCAAATAATTACAGTCTCTTATTCAATTTCACTTTAAAAAAGTTTTTCTTAATCAAGTTTCTAAGCAGTTTTCAAAATACTATGATACCTGTATTTCTAGGTAGACACATCCCTCCAGAGGCTAGCAGCGATCTCAAACCATTTGATGACGTCATTAGCAGAGATCGTCAACTGCCAGTCGCCGGCCGCTAAGCAAGGCGCGTTTAAATGTTTCGCGTCGCTCGGCGCTAACGATGAAGATATACGCAAGAGAATCATTGAGACCCACGGGTTGATGGTGCATGTTGTCAATGGGATGAACAACCCAGAGGCTTCGGTAAGTAATCAAAGATTTATGTAATTCTGATTTTGTATAAAAATAATTTTTATTTACTAATTTCATAAATTGCATTAAATTATATTTTGCTGAAAAAAATTTAACACATATTTTTTGAAACATATTTTTTATTATTTTAGGTAAGGTTAGCAGCAGTTAGATGTCTACACTCACTTTCAAGATCTGTGCAACAATTAAGGACTACATTTCAGGTAAATATACCGAAAATCTCGACACTAGATAAAAATAAAAATGTGACTTAATGCTATAAGAATAAGGTTCATACTCCATAACATTAATAGACAAAGCATAATTTGTGCCTTATTACCATACATATAAAATTCACATTTGAATATACAATCTTCGATTATTTCAGGACCATGCCGTTTGGAAGCCCCTTATGCAACTACTAACCGACTCACCAGGAACAGAATTACTCACAGTTGGCTCGTCGACGCTCTGCAATTTACTTCTAGAATTTTCTCCAGCCAAAGAACCAATGTTGGATCAAGGTTGGTCAAGAACTATTTTAGTTACTTGTCGCCAATGTTGCCAACATTTTGGATATGAGCAATGCTAAAATTATTTTTATCAAACGTTGGTACCTATATTGGCATATCTTTAAAAGTTATTGGTAATACAATGATGTATTTTTCGTAGGTGCAGTAGAAATGTTGTGTAATTTGACAAAGAGGCCTGAAGCTGCGTTGAGATTGAACGGGATCTGGGCGTTAATGAATATGGCTTTTCAGGTAATACACATTAATTTGATATATCTTTTACTAGCGACCCGCCCCGGCTTCGCACGGGTGCAATGCTGATACTAAAACTTATACACATAAACATTCCTCTTGAATCACTCTATCTATTAAAAAAAACCGCATCAAAATCCGTTGCGTAGTTTCAAAGATTTAAGCGTACAAAGGGACAAAGGGACAGAGAAAGCGACTTTGTTTTATACTATGTAGTGATTTGTAAAAATTGAGAACCTCCTTTTTTGAAGGCTGACAACGTCTGACAAAAAGTTTATGAAACCTGCCTGTTAGGGACGAAGTTGTGGTCGATTTTATTTTGATTAGAGAATGGTTATTATTCACAAAGTGCGTAAATTCAGGCGAAACCAACAGGACCGAAACTTTTACTACTAAGACTATAGAAAAAAAAATCTTTAATTAGCATGAATATAATTTCCCTTGGGTACATACCTATGCCAGTTGCACATCAAGCTTGCAACTTTATCGCTGAAGAATATAATTCAAAGTTGATTGAGAAAAAAATTCTGTTTTTTGAAACAGAATTTTCAGCTTTATGTGAAATCTGTACACAAGAAGACAACAAGAACTAACAGTGCCTGTAATTATAAAATTTTCATTGATTACTAATTTACCAACCAGCATTGAGCAAGCATGGAGATTAATGCTCAATCTTTCTCAGTGTGAGTGGAGGCCTGTGACCAGCAGTGGGACGATACAAAGGCTGATGATAACTGATTTACGAGTAAAATTCGTGGTTATTCCTTTAGGCTGAACAGAAAGTGAAGCAGCGCATACTAAGCTGCTTAGGCACGGAGCAGATGTTCCGACTGCTGGGCGACAGCGACACGCGCGTCATCATGAAGACGCTGGGATTGCTGCGGAACTTACTGTCCACCAGGCACCATATAGACGCTATCATGAGCGAGTACTCTTCGCAAGTTATGCAGGTATGAGACAAGAGAATATATAAATGTTTAATAGGACTACTTTGTTAAGATTTCAAATAGTTAAATAGTTTATTAATCATCATGTAATGGTTCTTTTGTGAGGGAGAGTATATACTCTTTATTTGGTCATGTCAGCATTACTGGATACCAGAAATAAAGCTTCATCGCTCGTCTACCATGTATTTGTTATAATTATAGCGTAATAATTGGTTGCCTACGTTTTATTTTGATGTTTAAGCTATATTATTGACAAGTTTCAACTAAATCTGTCCAGCCGTTTGAGCGAAAAGAACTGACAAACATACACACACTCACAAAATTTCCCTTTATAAGGACCAGTGATTAGATGAACACCAACTCCAGTATCTTGAAAAGTCTTTAAATCAAAAGTTTATTTAGTTTTTATGATCCAATCATAATTTTTCCGTTCTCCCTCTACCAGGCTGTGATAGTAGTTCTAGAAGGTTCCTACCCAGCGGAGGTGAAAGAACAAGCGTTATGTATCCTGGGGAACATTGGTGACGGAGAAAAGGCTAAGGATCTCATTATGGCGAACGAAGATGTACTCAGAAAACTGGTTGATTATCTGGTAAGCATTCCATTCTAACACTAAGCTGATATGTCATAGTTTAGTATTTTAATTACTTGGCAATAAACTCTATATCACAACTTCGACGATATATGTAGTTGTGGTGGCCTAGTGGTTAAAACACCTGTCTCTCAAGTACGAGTGTGCGGGTTTGCTTCCAAGTGAGGCAATGACCTATGAAACTACAAAGTTGTATGCACTTTTTTAGCATATCTTGGACACCAGTGATTGAATAAAGGTGAAGGAAAACGTCTTGAGGAAATTTGAACTCAAGTCAGAAATCACCAATCGGACTTGAGCAAGCGTTTTGATTAACGCTTATACCTTCTATGTATGAGAAGAGGCCTGTGCCATGCAGTGGGACAATAAAGAGGCTGAATGCTTATTGGGTGCTTTGCAGTGATTTCAAGTTAGGATATGTTCGCACTTCCCTAGTGATAAACTTTAAAGTAAATATTTTCTTTATGTTTTGTTTTCTACAGTAGTAGACCACATCTTAAATAGTGACAAACTATTTGATATAAAAACTAGATATTTTTCAATTGTTGCACATACCTGTTTAATTAGAAGTATCAGTCGCTACAAAATGTGTTGCTTTCTCATTTATCAAGTATATCTTCCAACTTCATGTAGCAGCCCGCCAGCTTTGAATTTAAGAACCTGACCTCAATCATGCTTTTAACTAAAGCAGTCATCTTGACCGTTGGAAAGAAGCATGCATAATTGCTTTGCGAATTTTTGCATTTCATCCAAGGCCAGCTAGACGAGAGCTGCTGTCCTGGAATCGTCAATTTTTGAATTGAAAGTTAAGTACTGAAATAGTTTTGAAGAAAAATAAAAATAACTAAAACAATAAAAAATAAACATTTTTATTTATAACAATAATAATCATTTAAAGCCAAATTTGTCCAGAACTATTCGACGGACGAAAAACTGAGCGAATGCTCTTTGCTTTTATTTAAACTGAACATAGTTCTTAATGCCCTTGCATTGGAATTAATTGTTATTTAATTTTAATTATTTCTGTCTGTGTTGTGTGATCGTGAGAAGTATGATAGTGAAGTGAATTTTAGTAGAAACTCCATGAAGCATACCCAATAAAGGAAACTGAAAATTCAATAAATAATGATTCAAATTAGTTTTACCTGATTGCTCCAGGAGGAAATATATGAATGGCGGTGTGAATGACAACCATAAATATAGGAAGCGGTTCATAAACTTCATGTGAAACGTTCAGTATTTAACAAAGCTCCTTCCCTGCAATCATACAACCTAATTATTTAAGAACACGAAGTTTCTGCTGAAATGAATATTGATATTCATTTTTGCAATAACATCGTGCGTGATACTGGGATGTTGGCCCTAGGTCCAGGCATCCAATCGGTCCTGGGGGCAAACATCGACCGAGTACGTGACGAGAGCGATACAATGGGCGATTGAAAAGACGACGGAAGGTATGTGTTCATGTAAACTGAACGATTGTGTGAGTGGATGGAATCAATTTGATACTTGATAATCAGAATTCGAGCTTATAACGCTCTCGTGGTTGATTCAATTACGCGGCTAGCATTTCGAATTTCGGATGCCTAGTATATTGTATACTCTTTGGGATGTGTATCGAGCGAATGTGTTTTGCTTTTGTGTCAGTAATTATTTTATTTTAAAACTATTATATGTCACAGTTTTTAATAATTTTACTCGTTATTAGTCTCCTATTAAATGGTAGGAGGTCGTTGACTTGTTCATGTGTGATTTGGCGTGGGGTTAATTAAATTATGTACTCCTAATGTGTGACTCGCCGAGCGGGCAGTATCAAATATTTATTTCTTATAATTATAATATCATGCTGAAGATTTTGATTGATAGTTTGCTTGAACGCGCTAATGTCAGGAAATACTAGACTGATTTGTTTTTTTTTTTTATTGTTAGATAGTTTATATACCGTCATTACCTTTGGGTGCGCGGAGAAGTTCCCACGGGACGCGGGTGAAACCCCTTGTGGAAGCTAGTACCTACCTAGGTAGTCCAATCCTGCCTGCAATTGTGTGGGAAAGAGTTGTGTGGTGTCTATGAGTGTATGAGTGATTGAGTTTAAGCAAATGTGTTTGTATATTTGTGTGTGAGTGCGTGTATACCGGAGAGCAAGCTGCAGGGGCGGCACTGTTTGACGCGACGCGTGCTTTGATGTGTGTGTGCAGGCACACCTGGAGACGAAGCTGCAGGAAGCGGCGCTATTTGTTTGCGGGAACCTGGTGTCTTCGACGCGTGCTGTGATGTGTGTGTGCGAGGCGTGCTGTGATGTGTGTGTGTGTGTGCAGGCACACCCGGAGAGCAAGCTGCAGGAGGCGGCGCTGTTCGTGTGCGGGAACCTGGTGTGTGCGAGGCGTGCTGTGATGTGTGTGTGTGTGTGCAGGCACACCCGGAGAGCAAGCTGCAGGAGGCGGCGCTGTTCGTGTGCGGGAACCTGGTGTGTGCGAGGCGTGCTGTGATGTGTGTGTGTGTGTGTGCAGGCACACCCGGAGAGCAAGCTGCAGGAGGCGGCGCTGTTCGTGTGCGGGAACCTGGTGTGTGCGAGGCGTGCTGTGATGTGTGTGTGTGTGTGTGCAGGCACACCCGGAGAGCAAGCTGCAGGAGGCGGCGCTGTTCGTGTGCGGGAACCTGGTGTGTGCGAGGCGTGCTGTGATGTGTGTGTGTGTGTGTGCAGGCACACCCGGAGAGCAAGCTGCAGGAGGCGGCGCTGTTCGTGTGCGGGAACCTGGTGTGTGCGAGGCGTGCTGTGATGTGTGTGTGTGTGTGCAGGCACACCCGGAGAGCAAGCTGCAGGAGGCGGCGCTGTTCGTGTGCGGGAACCTGGTGTGTGCGAGGCGTGCTGTGATGTGTGTGTGTGTGTGTGCAGGCACACCCGGAGAGCAAGCTGCAGGAGGCGGCGCTGTTCGTGTGCGGGAACCTGGTGTGTGCGAGGCGTGCTGTGATGTGTGTGTGTGTGTGCAGGCACACCCGGAGAGCAAGCTGCAGGAGGCGGCGCTGTTCGTGTGCGGGAACCTGGTGTGTGCGAGGCGTGCTGTGATGTGTGTGTGTGTGTGTGCAGGCACACCCGGAGAGCAAGCTGCAGGAGGCGGCGCTGTTCGTGTGCGGGAACCTGGTGTGTGCGAGGCGTGCTGTGATGTGTGTGTGTGTGTGCAGGCACACCCGGAGAGCAAGCTGCAGGAGGCGGCGCTGTTCGTGTGCGGGAACCTGGTGTGTGCGAGGCGTGCTGTGATGTGTGTGTGTGTGTGTGCAGGCACACCCGGAGAGCAAGCTGCAGGAGGCGGCGCTGTTCGTGTGCGGGAACCTGGTGTGTGCGAGGCGTGCTGTGATGTGTGTGTGTGTGTGCAGGCACACCCGGAGAGCAAGCTGCAGGAGGCGGCGCTGTTCGTGTGCGGGAACCTGGTGTGTGCGAGGCGTGCTGTGATGTGTGTGTGTGTGTGTGCAGGCACACCCGGAGAGCAAGCTGCAGGAGGCGGCGCTGTTCGTGTGCGGGAACCTGGTGTGTGCGAGGCGTGCTGTGATGTGTGTGTGTGTGTGCAGGCACACCCGGAGAGCAAGCTGCAGGAGGCGGCGCTGTTCGTGTGCGGGAACCTGGTGTGTGCGAGGCGTGCTGTGATGTGTGTGTGTGTGTGTGCAGGCACACCCGGAGAGCAAGCTGCAGGAGGCGGCGCTGTTCGTGTGCGGGAACCTGGTGTGTGCGAGGCGTGCTGTGATGTGTGTGTGTGTGTGCAGGCACACCCGGAGAGCAAGCTGCAGGAGGCGGCGCTGTTCGTGTGCGGGAACCTGGTGTGTGCGAGGCGTGCTGTGATGTGTGTGTGTGTGTGTGCAGGCACACCCGGAGAGCAAGCTGCAGGAGGCGGCGCTGTTCGTGTGCGGGAACCTGGTGTGTGCGAGGCGTGCTGTGATGTGTGTGTGTGTGTGCAGGCACACCCGGAGAGCAAGCTGCAGGAGGCGGCGCTGTTCGTGTGCGGGAACCTGGTGTGTGCGAGGCGTGCTGTGATGTGTGTGTGTGTGTGTGCAGGCACACCCGGAGAGCAAGCTGCAGGAGGCGGCGCTGTTCGTGTGCGGGAACCTGGTGTGTGCGAGGCGTGCTGTGATGTGTGTGTGTGTGTGCAGGCACACCCGGAGAGCAAGCTGCAGGAGGCGGCGCTGTTCGTGTGCGGGAACCTGGTGTGTGCGAGGCGTGCTGTGATGTGTGTGTGTGTGTGTGCAGGCACACCCGGAGAGCAAGCTGCAGGAGGCGGCGCTGTTCGTGTGCGGGAACCTGGTGTGTGCGAGGCGTGCTGTGATGTGTGTGTGTGTGTGTGTGCAGGCACACCCGGAGAGCAAGCTGCAGGAGGCGGCGCTGTTCGTGTGCGGGAACCTGGTGTGTGCGAGGCGTGCTGTGATGTGTGTGTGTGTGTGCAGGCACACCCGGAGAGCAAGCTGCAGGAGGCGGCGCTGTTCGTGTGCGGGAACCTGGTGTGTGCGAGGCGTGCTGTGATGTGTGTGTGTGTGTGTGCAGGCACACCCGGAGAGCAAGCTGCAGGAGGCGGCGCTGTTCGTGTGCGGGAACCTGGTGTGTGCGAGGCGTGCTGTGATGTGTGTGTGTGTGTGCAGGCACACCCGGAGAGCAAGCTGCAGGAGGCGGCGCTGTTCGTGTGCGGGAACCTGGTGTGTGCGAGGCGTGCTGTGATGTGTGTGTGTGTGTGTGCAGGCACACCCGGAGAGCAAGCTGCAGGAGGCGGCGCTGTTCGTGTGCGGGAACCTGGTGTGTGCGAGGCGTGCTGTGATGTGTGTGTGTGTGTGCAGGCACACCCGGAGAGCAAGCTGCAGGAGGCGGCGCTGTTCGTGTGCGGGAACCTGGTGTGTGCGAGGCGTGCTGTGATGTGTGTGTGTGTGTGTGCAGGCACACCCGGAGAGCAAGCTGCAGGAGGCGGCGCTGTTCGTGTGCGGGAACCTGGTGTGTGCGAGGCGTGCTGTGATGTGTGTGTGTGTGTGCAGGCACACCCGGAGAGCAAGCTGCAGGAGGCGGCGCTGTTCGTGTGCGGGAACCTGGTGTGTGCGAGGCGTGCTGTGATGTGTGTGTGTGTGTGTGCAGGCACACCCGGAGAGCAAGCTGCAGGAGGCGGCGCTGTTCGTGTGCGGGAACCTGGTGTGTGCGAGGCGTGCTGTGATGTGTGTGTGTGTGTGCAGGCACACCCGGAGAGCAAGCTGCAGGAGGCGGCGCTGTTCGTGTGCGGGAACCTGGTGTGTGCGAGGCGTGCTGTGATGTGTGTGTGTGTGTGTGCAGGCACACCCGGAGAGCAAGCTGCAGGAGGCGGCGCTGTTCGTGTGCGGGAACCTGGTGTGTGCGAGGCGTGCTGTGATGTGTGTGTGTGTGTGTGCAGGCACACCCGGAGAGCAAGCTGCAGGAGGCGGCGCTGTTCGTGTGCGGGAACCTGGTGTGTGCGAGGCGTGCTGTGATGTGTGTGTGTGTGTGCAGGCACACCCGGAGAGCAAGCTGCAGGAGGCGGCGCTGTTCGTGTGCGGGAACCTGGTGTGTGCGAGGCGTGCTGTGATGTGTGTGTGTGTGTGTGCAGGCACACCCGGAGAGCAAGCTGCAGGAGGCGGCGCTGTTCGTGAGCGGGAACCTGGTGTGTGCGAGGCGTGCTGTGATGTGTGTGTGTGTGTGCAGGCACACCCGGAGAGCAAGCTGCAGGAGGCGGCGCTGTTCGTGTGCGGGAACCTGGTGTGTGCGAGGCGTGCTGTGATGTGTGTGTGTGTGTGTGCAGGCACACCCGGAGAGCAAGCTGCAGGAGGCGGCGCTGTTCGTGTGCGGGAACCTGGTGTGTGCGAGGCGTGCTGTGATGTGTGTGTGTGTGTGCAGGCACACCCGGAGAGCAAGCTGCAGGAGGCGGCGCTGTTCGTGTGCGGGAACCTGGTGTGGCGCGGCGAGGCGGGCGCGGCGGCGCGGCAGGCGCGGCTGGCCGAGCTCGGCGTGCTGCGCGCGCTCAAGCTGCTGCGCGCAAGGCACGACGCCGCGCATCTGCACGACAAGTGAGAACTACTATTTTATTACTTTTCATTTACGTTACATCCAGGAACCAGGTAATTCGTGCATGTTGACGGTAGCTCCCGCTCTTCTCCGCGTGGGCCATGAGTGTAAAGTCAAATTTGCTAGATTATAGTACTCCTTTCTAGAAGACCATCGTTAAATTTGGAAAAAATAGCTTTAAGTTCCAGTCATGCACAATTAGATATGTCCCGTTTGGTAAGTCACACTTTTTCACGTAACTTGAGACAGTACGTTTGTTTCAGAGTGAAGACGGCTCTGGCGCAGTTTAACGACTTCTCATAATGCCACAAGGGCCGCAGACACAAACGTATGAGACGATAGTGTCTGTTTAGTTATAGTAACGCTTGTGATTCAGTCGCGCGCGACAGTGAGTTATCCAGTCATAAACCTTATGATATTACGACACTACGTCTAGCTCTAAGTATTTAATTGTACATAAATAAGTTCACAAATTGTTATATCGACGAGGAGTGTTATTGAATTTATTTATTTTTTAATTTATCTCACAGTAACTGTACATTTCATACCATTCATGTATATGTAACATTTTGACGAGTATCTCTCCCAAAGAATACGATACGCGTTTCCAACGACAGAGGTGCTAGAACCCCTCGCAAAATGGATATTTTTGTGAAACTAGCGGAAATGTAGTTAAACTACGATAGTGTAATTTAGTTAGTTGTTGATATTGCGGGCGTTTTATATGCGTGTATATATTGGAATCATGTTTATTGGTCGAATCGTCCGACAGTGGGTGTCATTATTGTCATTTCATCAAATCTGTATGTTGGTTGCATTGTGTAGGTTCGTACGTACTGCTTTAAATACTCATGTGTACTTTATTGTATGCTGTTTAGTTTTGCAATGGCAGATGTTTTGTCTAAATTCAACGTTTATACGACGGATTTGGCTAGGAAAGTGGGGTAACACAGTAAATTTTACAATCAGTGTTGCAAACTCGAAAAATAAACTATAATAAATTATGTTTTATTAATCTTTCCTTGTGTCTTATATCGTTTAGATTAGTCTGCTTATATTTAGAAAATATAAGGCTCAAAATACGGCTTAAAGTTAATAATATATATAGTTTAATAACTTTATTAAACTTTTCCATCTAACATATCCACGGTCGGACTTTGAAAAAGTAAATTGGATACGAAAATACGAATGCGCATTTTGGATCTTAAATAACATGAAAATATTTTTACAAAAATAAATGCACTTGTAAATAAATACTGAGGAAATAAATGCGTTTCGTACTTTCGTAAGCACGAGTCTCATTGGACATCGGCGGTGTGTAACAGGTAGCTTTTGATAACGCATTGAATGTATGACTGTATGTAGATAACTAATTTTAATACTTTAACCGTGAAAATAACTGCTTTTTGGCTATATTTTATTATCTAATAAAATAAATGTACTTGATGCCAACGCTATGCAAATATAATATCTTCCATTTCTATAAAATTGTGTATTCTTTGACATTATTTTGTTGGGCTTCAAAATAAGCGGTGAGTGGGTTATAGGAATTAAAAAATCATTTTATATAAATGATAGAATGTTTTTTTAAGAAAAATAGTTTTCTTTTAAAATAATACGTTTTGTATATTTAAAAATTACTTTTTTTTTTGTATTTTTGAAAATGTTGTTCTAATCTTAGTATGTTCTCAGACTTCTGCATTCATTGCCTGTTCTCGTCTTTTTCGAAGCCCAACTTATCAGTTAGACTGATGTGATATCGACACACATTGATGCATCTGATGTAAACACTAACTTTACATATTAATTCAAATAAATGTGATGTTGTTGCCTTTCTTAAATACTACGTAATAAAATGAAGAGTATTTTACTAAGTTCAAACTTGTGATAAGAAATGCAAGAAGTACTAACTAATGCGAATTAATATGAAAAGTTATAATTAAACAATATAGAGGGGGTAGCGAAACGAGTGCTAACTATTTTTACAGGTCATCCAGTACATGTCAAAGATCATGTTTACCACAAAAAAATGTCATGAAAACAACAACGTATTTTATTAAATTTATCATCAGAGTCACCAAATTGTATCGCATAACACCGGTCTCTATGAAGGCGCTCGGTCGTTGACCCCTAGTAAAAAGTACCTGTAAAAATATGGTGCATTAGTTTTGTTAGACCCTATATAATTATGTATATAGAGCAAGTTAGCTTATAAATGTTTTCGCGCAGTTTGCGAACACGATCGTCGAAATATTAGTAGGTACAGACGCCAGCACATCAAGCTACCCGAATCTGTCAAATTTTCCCAATCAACTTTGAACCATATGGTTCAGCAATAAAGTTGAAAATCTCTTAAGGAAATTTGACAGATTGTAGTCGCCTGATATGCTGCCGTCTGTACGTTATTTTGTTACTTTAATCCATGTAATTTAATTCAAATGACGTTAGTTATCGTATGAATGTTTCGTTTCCATTAATGTTCTGACAAAGTGTTTTCACACTTGCTTGCCAATTAGATACGTGCGTTGATAATTTGTTAAATGTTATCTAAATTTAATTAAAGTGTTGCTTGTTCCAAAAGCTGGCAATGTCGCAAATAGCTGTCAGATATTTACACGTTTTAATTAATTTCTCAATTTTATTTTATGAAAACATAAAATAATGCTCTGTAGTGCACTAAGAAAGTTAATAGAGAATGCAGTTGTTAATATCGTAACACCGAATATATAGTTTTATATGTAAAAAACGTATTTGGAAACTTTCCAAGTGCCTTTTTTACAAGTAAAACGTTTAAAACATCAAATTTAGTGTTTTAATTGCAATTCCTATCCAATGTTTTAGTGCACTACAGAGCCATATGTCTTACTTTCAAATAGTAAATTGGCCAAATTAACTAAAACATGTAAATATTTGACAGCTATTTGCGACGTTGCCAACTTTCGGTACACGCGCTCTTAAGTATGGGCTCGCTATTAAAATGTGTTCAATGTGCGTAGGTACGTGAAATCAAAAAGTACCTTATTAATGCCTATGTTGTGTGTAAATTATACATGTTGTTCATCTGAATGTGTAATAATTTTAGTAATAATGCATTAGGTATTAAATTATTATGCATTTTTAAATGCAAGTGAGCTAGCGATCTTCTTTTGGTTTTACATTAAATAAACTTTGACAAAAGCAATTATGATCGTCCATTGTCAGGGGACGCAGACAAGTGTGAAAAAGCAATATTAATTTTGATGTTTTTTGTAAATTATATAAAAATTATGTTCAAATGACTGATAGATTAGGCTAATTCTTTGACGAAGAAATGAGTTTTTGATTATTTCAATGAATGAGTCGCTTCACCATCAATTTCATTTTGTTGTAAAATGCTCTCGTCAATGTACTACCTAGGTGGTTTAATTTCGCTCATAATTTTGTCATTGCGAGTCCTAACAAGTAAAATATTATTTATGACAAGTTACGTTTTTCATATCTATTAATATGAAGATAATGCGAAAACTATTTTTGTTTTATTTCTATTTTTTATCCCAACCATCAATCAAGAATGGAAGATGCATCAGAGAATATCTTGATTAACACTTCCTAAGTCAAGAAATGTCCTTAGGATGCGAAGGACGTCTGTGCACGAAAGTTAAAAAATAAAAACAAAATTACTTATATATTTGTGCAGCGGTGTATAGCTGGCATCTATGTATGTTGCTGGTGCTAGAAACTCCAGGTTTTGTAAATAAAACAACGAATAAAAAATCACGTCTATTCTGCCGTCTCACAAAATTGAAGGGATTTGCTTTGCCGCAGTAAAAATGAATTTGTATTAAATTCATGTTGCCATAGATATTTCAAATATCCAACAACATTTCGATAGAACTTCTATTATAATATTCACAACACAAACAGTATGAAAATGGAACAATAACCGTTTACTTCCTTTAACCCTATCTGCACTGGTCAGGTAGAACCGCCATATTTTTCCACTAGCTATGCCGATAATGTTCTACGGAAGCAGGAAGCTATCGTCACGTACTATCTACCTGGTTCGACCCGCCGACGTCAATAACTACGTAGATAAACTTCACTTGTTTATTTATTTCTGGAAATTACTGGTTGAAAATCTTTTTTTCGTAATTTGGGGTTGGCGGTGATGTAGGTAATGCTAAATAACATATGGCTATTCCCTAAAACGCCCGTGCCTCACAAATTGTTGTGATGCCCTTGCTAGGAATTTCAGGAAATTTTCGCAAAAAAAAAACATTTTTTTCGCAATCATAGGTACTTAATTATTATAAAAAAGAAAGATTTGATTGTTTGAATTCGATTTGAAACTTCACTGTTGGGAGAGTAGCTACCCCCGGTGAAAATTGGCTATGTTTTATCCGGGCACGGTAAGAAGTTCCCCGGGGGCGCACGAGAAACTGCTAGTACCTTTTATATATATTGTGACAATGTGAAAAACATTTGTGGCATTCATTCAGGATCTTGAACAAATAGATCTTGGATTGCAATCTCCTAAACTTCTCAACTTGCACCTTTAAGTATGAATGAGCATTCGGTTCTCAAAGCAAACTTCAGCTTCCCTGAAGTTTATCAGGGACCGCGTAAGGTTGGTTGGTTTCACTTTTGCCGATAGAGTTGCTAGTTACGAAGTCCGTACTGACCGCAAAAAGTTTAATGGGAAGAAAGAGTTGGTCTTCGCCTCTTAGAATGATGATTTAAAAATGAATCTAATGTATCAAGGTGTCGCGAGGTAAATTTTAATTGATAGGAAAAATAGTTTTAAGTCCGCGAGACAACATGGATTTCCTTAAAGTACCTAAAGCCTGATTTCATAATGAGACTAGCAACCTTTTGAGCAAAATAATGGCTCGTTGAAAATATTATATGCATAGAATTAGGAAAGCACTTGCTTTCTATACCTTAACATTCTATACATTTAGTTATTTCAAATAGTCCAAACCGAGGCAAAAGAGCAGGTCTGCACTTCAACTTATCGAATCAATAAAACTTGTAGCAAAACCAACATAATATCTGTAAGGGACTTAAAATAGACGTAGCAAAGTTCTAACCTTCAAATAGGAGCCCTCTAGACCTCAACTCTCGTGACCTTTATCTTCAGATCTGCACAACTACACAATGAACACGTTTTGTGATCGCCATTGTCGGGCCACTGCATCGAGAGCTCTTGTGCCGTGGCCTTTCGATGGCGATCGAAGAACTAGCGAAGTAAGCGGATTTAATTAGATAGTTTATCAGTTTAGAAAGCAACTATATATAATCTAGTTTTTAATGGTGGTACAACTGAAAAATAATCCTTTTGCTTACTACAAATTGATAAAGATAGCGATTATATCTAGGTACAGGTAAAAAAGTTGTATGATTAGGTATATGAATAGGGATGTGGACAACTACTTAGTCAAATTCAATACTTTTATAGAACTGTCAAAAACGGTTACTCTATACCTCTATACAATTGTATGAAAACACCACAGATTTTTCACATCAATCGGTATACTTATTTCGATTATATTATCAAAAACAAAAAAAAAAAACAGTTTTCGGTTCAAAACGATGAATTCAACTGACATTATTTTAAGATGCTTTACAAAATGAATATGATAAAGTATTTTATTTATGACCTAGTCCACATCCCAATTGTATGAAAGTTGGTAGCGATGTGATCTTCAGTCTCTTCACGTCATTTCTTACTCGCCTAACTTTCATAGTAATCGAACACCGCGAAAACGCCATTTCTTAAACTTGGTTTGATAAACTTTAGTTCTTAGACAGTTAGCGTAGTCAGCGATGTAAAATCCAATAACTATTATAAGTTGTGAGTCAAATGACTTACTGCGGTACTTGCGGGTACAGAAACATTTTGAGGCTAAATTTAGAACTGTGGCGAAGTTCGTGATCTTACGAATTTGAGTGAACTTATCCGTATGTATGTTATGGTATGAATACTACTAACCATTTCTTTTAGACAAATCATTAAAAGCATCCACGAATTCTTGTTTTTATTAAGCAGGCCCTTCCATCTAAATAAACATAAACATCTTCAAGTCGGTACAGACAGCACATCAAGCTACTACAATCTGTCAAATTTCCTTAATAGATTTTCAACTTTATCGCTGAAACGTATATGGTTCAAAGTTGATTGGGAAAATTTGACAGTATGGGTTAGCTGGATGTGCTGGCGTCTGTACATTAATTGAATAGTAGTTAAGCTTTGAGTACAAGTCTACCGGTGGCCCGTATCTATGCAAGTCCGGGATACGGTAATGATATCCGATTGTGGCCAACCGGTTCTCAGGTAGCCTTTGCTAGTTGTTGATAAGTTAGCCCTTTGACCACTAGGTACTTAAACTGATGCTACCACGCTCACAGGAGACGGCTTCCTTGGTTTTGTTGATTAAGTATATATGAATTTGAATTTGAGCTGCAGAACAACAAAAAACCATGTTTCTGTTTGATATTCTTTCTATATCGAGAACGCATGTGTTTTATACCTACCTAGTCTTTTAAATAATCCAGACATGGTTTTTAATAATAGATCAGATTATAAAAACCTTATCAAAATAAGTACAGCTTTTGAGCGAGAAGTAACAAACATACAATATTGTGCTTTTATGACATCGTAGTAGGTACTATTTGAATGAGTATAATCCATGTATATTTTTTTCAAAATTGCGAGTTCAATTTTATTATTTTTAAAGGGTCCACTTTAATTTTACATACCGTAACAAAATATCCTAATTCTCCTAACATCCTCTGGGACATTACACTACAATGTCCAAATTGCAAACTGCCGATAGTATTCTCGAATATTCTATATCCGTTGATCTAATATTGATTTTACGCATAAGGCGATGGATATTGTAAAATTATGTTAAAGGCTATCTAAACACTAATAGCTGTCATGTGTAGCTAGGTAGGAACAGTCAGCAACTAAATCTATGTGAGCTTTAATTAATAATAAAAAATAACGTTAAAATCACAAATACAAAAGCTGTATTTAGAGACTTCTGTACCTAATCTTCCGATGTCCAGTTTATTTTGTAATTGGGTAGTTGACTAGGTCAAAAAAAATTCCATTATGATATTAATTTGGTAAAGCATCTTAAAATAATGTCACTTTCATTTATCTTTTTGAAGGAAACACTATTATTAATTTTTATAGCTAATTTAAGTAAAATACGTATATAGCTTAATGTGAAAAAATTGTGACGTCATAATTATAACTTTTATACAAATTGCATAGAAAGGAATCGTTTTTGACAGTTCAATAAAAGTAATGAATTTGACTAGTTGTCAACTACCCTACTTTGACTGTTCATGGATTGTTGTGGTTGACTGTACCTATGACACGATGACCATGTCCGTTTAATAGAGTGGACCGACGAATGTTCATTAGATGGGGTCGTGTACTTAATTAGGCAGTAATTGGACGTAGGTTTATGTTTACGAGTGTATTCATGCATTGCTGGGATTTTGTTGGTTAATTTCGTAAAAGTAAAGTAGGTTATAGGCACTTTTCTATTCATAAGAAACTAAACGCTGTAATACTCGTGCAGTATGTAGATGCGCGGTCAAATATAGAATCACCTTTTTGTCAGTAAAATTGGAAAGTCATTTTGGCACAGGCAAATTAGACTACAAAGTCATATTCACTACCTCTACTCTTCACTACTCTCTTCGGCGCACGTTTAAATAACCACATCTAAATTGAACAATCCACCCACAGTCAAACCACTAAACTTGTTTTGTGGGGAAATGGTCTAAATTGTTCTATTTGTACATTTTTATAATAATTAGGAATGTTGATTTAAACTTTCATGGTCACTGACATTTGAATTATTTGTTACGAGATTGCTACCATGTAATAAAAAGGTACATGGTAGCAATATCGTAACAAATAATTCAAATAATTAGGTACATAAAAAACCACATTACTATGATGCAAAATGCAAATTACATTCTCAGTAGAAAACCCTGTACAAAACTGAACAAATAATTAAAATCCTAAAAAGAAGACGGAAAACAATCATTATTTTATGCAGCGCTGCACAAAGTAAAGTGATTTTACTCTGGGCGTGAAAACTAAGCTTTATGGTGCAGCTTGTGCGCTAATGGAGTGTCGTGACTGTAAGCTGACTAACGAATGATGCACTAAGTTCAGCTCAGCCGCCTGAGTAAATGTGACCATTATGCCACGTAAAAATACGGCGACTCTACTGACATGAGAGGTTTCAGGAAAAGTTTTTCAAATGTAAATATCCAACCAAAAAAAAACCTATATAATTATAATACTACGGTATTTAATGTACAGCGCACAAACAATTTTGTAACAAGTTCATTGTTTCGGTCAATGCTTTAGTAATTGCTCTGAGGTGTACGTACTTACTTGTTATTTATAAGTGTCAACTTGTAGTTCGCTTTGTAATTGCAGAAGGACACAATTAAGTATGAAACAAGACCATAACAGAGCAAGTACCTGCTATGATGATGAACTTCATTGTCAAAGTTTAGGTCACTCGATGTCAGGAAACTGAAATAATAAAAAAAAAACGATCACTTTTTTTTCCTTTAAACCATACACACATAACAGCAATTAGGTATAATTAAAAACCTTTGTTTAAACTGAAAACTGCACTGCGCACTATATTCACATTTTGGTCAACTCGATTTCCTTCTTCATTTCAGCAGAAAATCAGCGTCAGGTATACTACCCGACATATGCGGTCCAAACTTAAGACACACTGCACCGCGAAGGCACCGCGCTGTTATATTTTTTTTGTTATTAATTATCTTTGTACCCACTTTATTTATTTCTTCTATCTTAATCTTTTTCTTATCTTTGTGTCTTTTTTATGGTGAGTATACGTTTTATCTACCTATTAGATATCTAAGTTTTACTTATACAGCTGTTAGTCAGTCTTCCTTAGAATAAATAAATAAGTAAGTTCTGTTACATAATTAGAGTGCAGATGAACATACACATTTGTGGTGAAGCTCGTAATTGCATCTTAGAGAAATGGGATTGGAATTAAATTAGATTGGTATCCAATTTCATTCATAGTCGTGCTAATATTGTTTCTAAGTTCGGATTAATCTTGTTAAGAGATGGAATTATGCCGACTTTGATGATATTACGTATTTATGTTTATTAAAAGGATAAATAATTCAGGTTTTAAAATAACATATATAGTTACTAAAAGCTGAAGAAAAAAGTTTAGTTATAAAGTTTGACTAAACGAAGGAAGATTCGTTTTCAGCCCGTGCCAACTTTTCGATTAGGTATTTTGGGGTAAGATGTTTTTATTTGCAAAGTTCGGTCCACGGTAAAAGTATAAAGGTTTTCTTAACCCTTTCCGGCCCAATTCTGTCAGTCATCATTTTTACAAAAGATTTTCCCACAAATACTTTTTTTATCTATAAAATCCCGATAGGCCGCAGCCGTTAAAATAACGGCTAACAATATTTTTAACGAGCTGTAATGGCTAAACTTGGTTAATGTGTTAAACTTTGCTACTGTTTGTTTCTCTCGGCCTAGTTTTTTTTCAGATTTCTCTTTCAGATTGCAAAAAGTTTGTTGTTATGATTTTTCCTATTTATCGAATTAGGAGTTGGTAAAGTTGCTAGTTTTTCCGATACTTCTAGATCCTGGAGAATTTGGCGACTATTACGAATGGATAAAGTGCAGACGAGTAGGTTTCCCAATTGTTTTAGATCAAAAGTCGTAAAGTCAGCCTTTATTTTGACCCTCGAAGATGTTATCTATACTAATATTATAAAGCTGAAGAGTTTGTTTGTTTGTTTGAACGCGCTAATCTCAGGAACTACTGGTTCGATTTGAAAAATTATTTCAGTGTTAGATAGCCCATTTATCGAGGAAGGCTATAGGCTATATACCATCACGCTAAGACACACGGGAGCGGAGCAGTAACCAAAGATGCGGGTGAAACCGCTGGGGACCGCTAGTAAGTAATATTTGTATTTCTTAAAGTACATATAGTTTTGAGAAATGTTCTAAAATAATTTTGTCATCCACTACTCGTAATCTCCACAATAACCCCAAATAATAAGGGCTAGTTTCACAGGCTGCTGATAAGTTCCAGATAGTTTATCTGGCAGATAATTTCATAAAAATTCTGTTCCATTTTTGAATTTATCTGGTATAAAGTGGCTATCCGTAAGCTGTGAAACTGGCCCTTAATGAATGAAAATTTTAACACAATCATTGCTACGGCGTAGCGTCATAACATTACAGCTACGGCTACGTCGCGTACAGCTGTGTAGCTCTACTAGCTCGTACAGGGAAATAATAAATTAGCTACATTGCTACACGGACGTTGTATAGCCACTCGCTTATGGCAAATGAACATTATAAATAATATAATACTAGCTTCAGCCAGCGGTTTTACCCGCTTCCTAAGCGTATACTTATAAAAAGTATAGACTATATTATTCTGTTGTATAGTCTAGCTGCCAAGTTTCATCAAAATCCATGCAGTAGTTTTTACGTGAAAGTGTAATGAAGATACATCCATTCTTAAGAACTTTTAGTAGGATATTTATATGGCTATTTTTCATTTGTAGCAATAGTTTTATAAAAAAGGGGAAATTCCATGAGATTACAGTCCGCACAGCGGCACATAAGTGCAGATAGCAAACACGTATTTTCGTATTCGTGTTAGGTTGTACGTGCAACTGGCGGGGAGGTCCGTTTCACATCGTACGTAACAGGCCCGGACACCGAACCTCTTGAGGAAGAATATTTGATGCTCTGCTGTTCTTTGTTTATATTCCTGCATTTCTCGGAAAGTAAATTTTACGAAGGAAATAAATATGTAGAATTTTCTGTCTGAGGTGGATGCTTGGTTGCATGAATATTTGTATATTTACGCATAAGTAATATTATACAATACATTGTTAATTTGTGATAAACTGCTTTTTCATACCTTGTCAGCGTACATATATTTTTTTCTCATGTATTATAGAAACAATTCTGTGTTGCACAATAGTTAATAGGTTTTTGCCTTCTAATTCAGCAAGTTTTTTTTAAAGTTGGCAGTTCCGTAATCACAATGATTATAATGTAAATAAACACAATTTCTTTATTGCATTCTATACATCAGCTTAGATGTGGTACATATAAGGCAACATCGGGGCCCTTTAAAACAGCAAGTAAAGACTCAACTCCATAAGGCCACTGGTCAACCAGACGCCATTAGCTATTTCAAAAACGAATAACACGAAAACCATGGCCGACCCCGTTGGCGCAATGGTAACCACTCCGAATTGCTAGGCCAGGATTCCATTCCATTTGTGTGATACGATATATTATTATGGTTGAAACTTCGTTCCGTGACGTCACTCCTGTATACCACATATTCATACACTCCACGAGCCTTGTAAAACGGGTATTCGACCACATAACAGTGAATATTCACGATGTATGCAAATGGTTGCAAGTAGTGCGTGACTCCGCATACCCTGGCCTGCGCCTATCTGTGCCTACGTACTCCGGCTGAAGCTCTGCTTACCCCCAGATTAATGTGCACTGGGCACGGCCATCGGCATAACGCTGAGTTAGCACGTGTTGCTATCTGAAATGTGGCGCGTTTTTGTGTTTGGGGGCGAATGTGAGTTGTTATTTTCTGTGGTTTTGCAGTCTTTTTCTTACTGTTCCTTATTTCTTGTTTATTTTTTCCTGGTTTTGTGTGTGCGCTTGCGCAGAATAACTATTCTTTCTTTATTTTCTTCTTTGTTTTGAAATTCATGTGACGAAGTTTTAGTACGTACTCAAATACATTTCTTTAGTTGAATATGTAGTGACTTGTATAGTAGATAGACCATGTAATGAGGAATGCTACTTTTTATCCGGATGCGCGGAGTTTTTACCTCGGGATGCGGGTGAAAATGCTGGCTGAAGCTAGTTCCTACTTAATACATGTATTTGTAGAGTTAGACTAGTAAGTATTATTTCATTCAGTTATCATAAAAATGCATATAAAGCTTTTATCGCACTATATTTAAAAAAAAATCATACTTGTAGTAAAAAAAAACAAGAAATTAAGCTCTATAGCAAGCACGGCATGAAACATTAACATTTTTGCCAATGCAATTATAGTTTCGAAGATTCTATGTCTATTTGTTTGACGTGAAATTAACCATAAACCGCTCTACCTCTAATATGATTTCACACGTCTGACGTAGTTTCGTCATTCAAAACTTAATGGAATTCCGCCTTCCCAGCAACATTATACAAAGCACCATTACGATAAAGTTATTATAAATATTAGAGAGCAAACCTTTGAGATATCGCAAGCTCCGGTTATTTCAATTTCTTGTGAGAAACTCGCAATCTGAGAAGAAAATTGTGTAAACGAGTATGAATATGACAGCCTATAAAATAAACTACAGACTTTAGACTAGAAACTTGTTGGGTCAAAGCCACGCAGAAGCATTATTTACCTACAATTTACAATAGAATAGACGTCAGCACATCAAGCTACCCGAAACTCTCAAAATTTTCCAATCAGCGATAGTGTTGAAAATCTGATAAAAAAATTTCATAAAGGAAATTCGACAGATTGTAGTAGCTTGAGGTGCTGGCGTCTGTACCTATCATCGTCGGTTGCATTATAAGGTTAAACTATCTAATTTCAAAGTTATATTTGAGACGTTAACAGTTAGCGGCGATGCGAAACATGTGATCGAAATTCATGGCCCATGTTCTGTGAACAGGCATTATAATTGAATAGGTTCCTATTATAGTATTCTATATTATACTTTTAAATAAGGCGTAAAAGCCACGAACTATAAATAAAAATAAACGATAATTATACATACACTGCTTAAAAATAATTGACAGATTTTGGCAATATTTCAACGAATTTTACATAAAGTCTAAACAGCGCTCTATACATTCTTAATACTACAAAGCCTTCACAAAACATAGTTCACGTCTAGAAAATATGCAGGCGGCACGTGATGCCTACATAGTGCTACATATTGGTGCACTCGCGACCGATTGCCCTGATAAAATATTAGGTAGCCTATATGAGTACCACGTATGTGTGTATGTTCCGCCGAAATATGTTCGCGTTTTCATATATTTCTGGTTTTGATATTAGCGTTTGGTTTGGCTAAGAGCTTATATACATACATATGTATGTGGTACATTTACTATAATATTATAAAGCTGAAGAGTTTATTTGCTTGAACGTGTTAATATCAGGAACTAATGGGGTCTGATTAGAAAAAAAAAATTGTGTTACGTAGTTCATTGATAGAGGAAGGCTAAGAATACTGCAATGTTTTTTTTTTGTTCTTTAGCACAACTTACCTTGTAGATCCCTTAATTGTTTGTTGTTACACTATAATTATTAAATACCTAGCTCAATTGATTAAGACATTAAGTTTCCAGAAAGATTGCAGACTTTTGACCAAACTACACAGCAGAAAAAGCTAGTGATTTAACATATAACTAATATAACTAGACAATATAAGGAACAAACATTTACAAACCGACGAAGTAAAAAAAACGTTCTATTTATCCCTTACAAAGCACCTTACGATTTTTCATCCCGAACATAGGAAGCAGCTGCGTGTTTCCTTCAACATCCCACAGTTAGCGGCCACCTTCCATGCAATAAGTCAGCGCCAACAAAAACAACCGACGCGAGGTGTAATGGTCCATCAAGGAGATAAAAGGCATCCACCACGATTTACCAGCACAACTACGAAAACACGACACGCAAATTTTCGACAGGTTTCACTACATTTTAGGTGAGAAAACATACCTGTTTCCATTCCATTGCTGTTCTCGTTTCCATATTTCTTAGAGGCATCGATCTATTCGTGCAATGGAAAGTGTAAATGATTTTCCGTCGAATAATTTTGTGGCCATTGTATGTTAGCAGCCTCGATACAAATTGGTACTGACAAAGGCCTGAAAATTGTTTGTGATGTGAGTTAAGACCCACGGCCTGGTCTTTTGTGAATTTTCAGATTGTAAGCCTAAAATGTTGGATTAAATAAATTCTTTAGCGTTTTAGCTTGATGTAATTTACAAGGCTTTTGTGGGTGAAGTAGGTAATTGTATAGAGCTATTTTAGGATCATAAAGGCTCAAGTATTTAGGCCACTGAGCCACGCAGACATACCAATGGAGGCATATAACGTACATACTGATGTGTAATGTGTTTCAGGCAGTCTTGTTACTTACTTGTATGTTAATACTAATACATAATATTTCGTGGCGAATTTTAGTCCCATCGGAGAGTGAAGGAATAGAGAGTGCACCTGTATCTGTGCAAGTGCTTGTGCACATAAATATGTATATATAGCTAATCTCCTTAGAGAGAACGGCCGCCGTGGCTGGCAATCGGCCTGGACGCCATTATTACACAATGTAGACATTATTCATCCAAAAAACCTCTTTACAATTCCTCTACGAAATATCTAAAAGAGTGTAGGTAACTAAGAAACCTACTTATAGTTTTTAAAATGGAGTAGTAAATGAGAGTAAAATTATCGTAACATACAGTAACGTATCTATTCAACATCTACAAACCAATAAACCATCAATACCATACCCACATAATGAAAGACACATAAAACCTTCACGCTAAAACTCCCAGTACCTCCAGCCGCGTATTTGCATAAGCCATAATCGTTTGAACATCAACAGAAAATAAAGGGATTCTGTAATACGCGCCCAACTGGACGCTGACCCCTTTCAGCGTTTAACCAACCGGAGTTCATATGAACACAAGTAAGGAACATTCTGCCAATTTAAGAAGTGGGGGGCGAAGTAAAGTATGAAATAGTGATAGCTTATGTATTTCTGATCACATTTTTATGCCAACACATCACAAAATTAAGCATACACAGGTATACAGACGACAGCACATCAAGCTACTACAATAATGTCAAATTTCCTTATTAGATTTCAACTTTGTCGCTGGAGCATATGGTTCAAAGTTGGTTGGGAAAAGTCGACAGTTTCGAGCAGGTAGCTTGATATGCTGACGTCTGTACATACATCACACGATCTCCGAAGGGGGAAGGCTATGACGTTTCCAGTTGTTTAAATGCTCCAAGCCGACCCTATCTTAATCCGTGCACAATACGGATCTACACGATAGGCTTACTTGATATAGGTTTTATAGTCCCGAATGGCTTATAAAGGTGTTAATCTGTCTTTAAATCATACGGGGATTCCGAATGTTTTGGTATTGTGGTGAGAAAGATGTTGTTTACGAATACAATTATTATTTCTGTATAGTTTATTAGCTGAAGCTTAATACTATATATAGATACTTTATTCTTATTTCGCAGAAACTGAGCATTAGAAAAAGTTCGCAAAGAAAATTGCCATGGTGAAAATAGAAAAGCTATCGGTTATTTGAGTGCTTATGTCGGCATTCCTGGAATTATAGAAATAGAGATAATTATTGCGAAAAGGAACCTTCTTATTTTTTTTTTAAGATTAGTATGTTCGTTACATATACATAGAAAGCTATATTGTAATACACATATATATTGGGTGACTGGTAATTAGTGACCGATATTTAAACACGTGATTGTATTCATGATTATAAACAACTTTCCCGAAGCGTACGCGTTGTCAGTAATTTTGCTATAATGATAAAAAAGAAACAAATTTCTTTGGGAAAGTTGTTTGTAATCATGAGTACAATCACGTGTTTAAATATCGGTCACTAATTAACAGTCACCCTATATATGGATATTAACAATATATATATAGATAATAACTAACCCCTTCGCGAACTACAAACACGACGTGTTTAGAACTTTTAAAATCTTAACCGACTTAGAGACTGTACTTAAATATCGACACATAAGGCGTGAACTGCACTCTTCCACTACACTCACCAGTTATTGAAACTGGGTCATGCACCCACCTGCGCGCGGGGTCGTGTGTACACGCGGAATTTTTTGCATCTGTGTGTGTAGATGCGAGTGTGTGCGTGGCTGGGTTTGTTTTGCTCTTTACATGTATGAATCAGGGTGGGATACTGTGAGGTTTCTAAGTGTATACACATATAGGGGTTTATATAAATCTCTGCCAGTGGCGTCGTTTGCGACCCGTGAGAATTTCTTCGCGCACCCGGGTGAAAAGTAGCGTTTCTCGATAACATTGAATACTTTTCCAAATTGGACTAGTAGTTCCTGAGACTAGCAAGTGCAAGCCAACACACATTTTTTTTAATTCGTTTAGATATTTTGCGCAGACTGGTTTCGGCAGTGCAAAATCAGTCGTATTCTTTATTATAATTTCCGTGTTATTTGGCTTGAATGAGCTTGCATCCTAGAGTATTCTCCCTCATAAGTGCTTTCAAGGTCTGAATTAAATAAAACTGCAGCTACCAGGAACCAAATGAATAAGCTTCAAGCAGCACTTCCTTAGCCAAGCGCCAATTTTCTTGATATTTCATTTTAAAACCATCTTGGCAGTTTGTAGAATATTGAAAATGAGATTTTAATATTCCTGGAATACAAAACTAGAACAAAACCCGAGTAAGCTTTAAAAGTACGCGGAAACCAAACACTTTTCGCGATACGTTGCAGCTGAGTGCCGAGAAATCTTTACGGAGTGTTTGAGAAACTTTTTAAATTTTTCATTTGCGCTTCGGAAATCTGTCTTTAGAGTTCGCTGGAGCTGTAATGCACTTACGAAGATCGTAATCCAAGACGAAATTACTATATTTCACTCATAACATAAAATGGATAGACGAAAAAAAAACTGCTCGAGTAAGTTGAGATAAATATAATTATTATTCGCACAGCAGAATCGGAGATTGTCCTTGAGTACATTTCTATAGTGTATACAGAGATAATCGTTGATTATGTGTCATCATTACTTTCATTAATGTTTCAAAAGGGCTTCAGCGTGCAGACTTTGGTCCCAGGTTCGCCTTTTAAAAATCCGGGACGTGTCCCGTGGTCTAGAAGGGAAATACAAAATAATAATTCGCAAATGTAATTTGCTTGCTCGAAAATATGTATCCCTTACTGAACTATCCACTTATTTGGGATAAATAAGTGTTCTTTCCACCAGGTAGGCAAGGCACCAAAACCAGCCATACTGTTAAATACAATACGAGCTGCTAAGGGTTAGTATAGTTGAGGCATTATTATCGAGCCTCGCGTCTGTTCGAGCGCAGTAATCTCGTTACAAAGAGCGGAATATATTTCGCAATATGAGGTGTAAGATGTATAGCCCCGGCTCCCATTGTGCGGGATTAAAAATTTGCATACTTAAATAAGATCTGGAAAGGAAATGCTGAGAAGTATTGCGACAGGACTTGTGAAACCTTTAAGTTTTTTATTGTTTTTTTGTAGATTTTTATTTTATAAAATTTTACAGTGTGTAATTGCTAACAGATGTTTATTGACTTGGTAATTTCGAGTGTACTTGCTTTTAGATCGCAAGAAAATCAAAGAATGTTTGTTTTAGCCCCGATGTTTGCTGGAGGTGGATTTACAAAGACACTCTGGTAAACACTTGACTTTTTGTTTACTGTCACGATGCTTATGGTCATTTGGGTGACTTCACGTATTTAAGTGCGCATTGGCAGTAAACGAAAAGTCACGGTGACAAAAATCACCAGTGCGTGCTAGCTCTTAAAGGCTACTGAAATGTGTCTCTTCGGTGTGACATACATATGTACATATGTATTTATAGGTATTCATTGATCATTTTGACAGTTGCATTAATACGACCTCTAACGCGTGCTCCTGGGACTTAATGGTTCTTAAGGCCTTTGCTATGAAACCCGTTTTAACGTTATAATTAATGTTATAATAATTAAAGAAAAGAGGACAAAATGATCGCTTATTTGATTGCATTGAATATGCTTTGAAACATCGTACTTAATCGATTTCAATGTGATGAACGATAAACGTTGTATGGGTAGTATAATATTTTGAGGGAAAAAGTTATCTCGGGACGTGGTAGAAACTTCTAGTAGTTCATATTGAAGTCAAGTATAGGGTATCATGACATACTTTCGATGCAGACCAATCTGGATGGATAAGATCTCTCGTTAACGAATGGCGGTGTGCCAGCAAGAAAATCTTTCACCTTGCCAATACGTTTCCGTATCTAGATGCTTCTGGCTTCGTAGTTACCTTATAGAAAATATTTTCTACTTTTAATTAATATACCTGCTGTTATCGGGAGCATTTAAAAAGACGATAAAGAATATTTATTACTTGGTTTCAAATATATTGACATAGAAATTATATTTTTTTAAGTATGAAGTTCGCTGAATTGGATTTCTTATGAGAAATGTCTCGAATTATATCCGTAAAGAATAAATAACCTTTATATACAAACCGAAATACTTTCCTAAAATATTTGAAAGTAGACGCCAGCATCAAGCTACTACAATCTGAAAAAAAATCCTACTACAATCTGTAAAAAGTACATTTTCAACTTTATCGCTGATGCATATCGTTCAAAGTTGATTGGAAAACTTTGACAGTATCGGGTAGCTTGATGTGAGCTCTAAACTTTAATACCGGCTTATTCAAATACAAATTCGTATAATGTGAAGGTTTAGCTGCGAATCAAAATAACTCATTTATGCTAGTTCTTGTAGGGCTTAGAGCTTAGCCACATTAGAACTAGATTAGCTCGAGGTTTAGCCAATTACACCGAGATTAGACTTCTAGTTTAACTCGTACAAACCACAACGTTAATCGGATTTTGAGAGTACGAAATATTTTATGGAGAGAGATTTTGAACCTACGAGTACATATCGAAACTTGAAGCTCGAGCGTGCAAAATTGAAAATTTGGTGAACGTACAAAAGTTGCTCAAATTACGAGTTAAGTATTTGGTTCTAAGTAAAATAAGTTATTTCTAAGTTCTCCTAAATTTTAAAGTTGAAAAATAACATCGTACTTATATGGTATTTATCAATTTATTTTGGGAATAATTAAGAAGCTAGAACACGATTATTTTTTGTCTTTTCGCCAACATTACTTGTATTAATTAATACTAAAGTGTATGTCCTAAACCAAGATTATAACTGACGGGTAGACTGGATATAATTTCGTTGACTTTGTGAATAATTAAAATAACGTTAAATACGTTCTACTAGCTTTCGCCTGCCGTTTTGCTTTCTGAGGGAACAGTAGTAATCCCATCGGAAAAGCCTACATATATGTTATTCTGACGTATAAGGCAATATTACTGTCAAGCCGTTTACGCATAAAGAAGCAACAAACATACACACACAAACTATCGCCTATAGAATATTAGTGTGACGTGTGATCTTAAGGGCTTTTATGTGTCTGAAATAAAGGTTAAATAAAGAATAACCTATGCTAACTCAACGAGCGGTTTCTGAAGTGCCCATTAGGGCCTTCGCCATTACGGCGACGGTCAACAAACTAGAAAGGACAGACTTACATTGTACATACATATGTACTTAGACTGTTTTCTAAGTATAATGTTGGTTCGTCGATTGCTCGATGTCATTATTATGTTACCAGGTCATAGAAAATACAGAATTGCTTAGTCCAAAAAACTCTCAGAACCAAAAGTAGGTAAAGGTTTATGAAAAATTATGAGTTTTCAGTTGGGAAGAATCCTTTTGGTCTAACCCATGACCAAAAGTGTCTATAGTGATTATATCTAGAAAACCATTTATTCACACATAAAGCGACGCAAAAAACAACATGGAAAAATAAAAACATAAAAAACGCTGTAGTTGCGTCACATACATACATATGTATGTAGGAAAGGGGCAGCGCTCAGCATACATATCTCTAGTGATTTTTCACTCATACTTGAGAGTTGGGTGCTGCCACCACGACTTAATAACTAGTATCATGTTTATTACCATCACAAAAGCCAAAAACACACACATCACCATAACAATCCGGGAACATGACTGTTATGGCTCAACCTACTTAACGGGAAGAGGAAACGCTTTGAGGACCAGAAAGCAGGTTAATTTAAATAATTTCGGGACCCACCAGTGCCCGAACGGGATATAATTATCACTACATAGTATAAAACAAAGTCGCTTTTTCTGTCCCTATGTCCCTTTGTACGCTTAAATCTTTGAAACTACGCAACGGATTTTAATGCGGTTTTTTTCAATAGATAGAGTGATTCAAGAGGAAGGTTTATATGTATAATAACATCCATTAAATAGTGGAGAAGTACTGTTTTTTTTGAGGTTTCTAATGTGATGTCGTAAACAATTACATTACATTTTAACTAGACGCCATCTATATCTTTTTAATTACAACACATTTAACATATTTGACAATTTGACTAAACCAGCTGGGTAAATAGTTATTACCTAATCTCATAGATGGAGTTAAGGTTTTTATATAATTAAACCGGGCTAGAATTTTTTAAACCCATTTTTCAGTCCAAAGTCTATAAACCTCAGATTAATGAAGGACAATAGATGAAACCTTTATGCCATAAAAGCGTACTACCCAAAGTGACAGTTCCGACTCCTAACGACTCCTATCCACCCGACCAAATAAGAAAGGTACTTTTATAAGTGACACTAGCAACATGGGAAATCCTTTCAATTTAGTCGCATTATATCTTGTGTCATTGCCCGGGAAAAGACTTTCAGTTTTAAAAGAATTGTGATAAATTGTGGTGTGTTTGTGCCTCGTTTTTATATGGAGAAAGAAGGAAAGGGCAGGCAGATTGTCCTGCATTGTGCGCGATTGCAGATCACATTCCAACACAAAGAAAACTCGGCCGAAAATATCAGTTTCATGAAGTAAGTAAACAAACATGTTTTTTAAAGTAAATAAACCAGAAAATATAGTGGCATTAAGTTAAAATACTTCTGATAACTTGTATTACAATTCTGAGGTAATTTCATACATGTTAAAATGAAAATAAACACAAAAATCGCGAATTCAATTAATTCAATATTGAGGTTACTAGTGTCGTGAAAACTGTTATCGACAGTTGATTATTGATCTACTTATACCGAGATCTACACCGACGGAGGCTCCAAGCGAGCGCATGCCCAGATGCTTCTGCATTCTCCACCGCGCTCGTCCTACTTGGTGCGGCTTAATGACGTTCCAAAGAATGTCGCTCATGCCCGTAACTTGACCTTTTATGTAAATCAATATAACTAACTTATGTAATATTTAACTTATATCTTCAAGGTTTCCGAAAATTGAAGACATCCGTGTGCAACGCTTCCCTGTTACGGATCGGATGAGAATCAGCCCGAAAACCATTGGAGGATGTGCTCACGACACTTTAATCCATAAATTAAAGAATGTTTTTTTCATGTTTCGAGTTTTATTAAACCTCCATTATCATAAGAACATTAATCATTTTACAATAATTCCTTACGAATTGATATGACTTAGAACAGATTCTCGAATAAACCTCATTGTTGCAGCGTCCCAGTAGCCACATCTGATTTTCCTACTTCATTTATTTTTGTAACAATAAAAATACTCAAGTCAGTGTAGGTAAACCTATAATATGAAGACCACGACTGGAAAGCATACTTCCCAAACCAAAAATATTTTATTACAAGCGGTTTAGCCATCTTCGAGCTATAAAATTCCGAGGAACTGAGCACCTCTTCTCTTTTTTCAAGTCAGTTGTTAAAGGTAGAAACGAATATAGCTATTTATTCATATTTTGGTTTTACTTTTGAAACTCAAATATTTTCTTTTGCTTAGCACGTTTTTAATTATCAAGTAACGTCGATATCGATTAAAACTGTTGGTACATTCCTAGGTGATAGCGTTTGACACTGATTTGTCAAACAGGGCTGTACACGGATTGAAATTGACATCCTGACAAAAACATTGCCATCTTGTTTCTTCAAATACCGAGTTTTACTTGCAGAACCAGGATAGCAATACGTAAGTTCTTCCTGCTAAGTTACACTTCATCTATTGTCCTTCATTAATCTGAGCTATAAACAGTTATTTCCACAGATAAAAATAATTTAACGACAAAAGTACATATTAAGGCAAGTTTCAACCAGACGACATCTTTAGCTATTCAAACCAATCTAATTTAATATTGTTAGTAATTATAGCTGATCATAGATGGAGTTCATAGTTTTGTTTTTCACAAAATTAAATCATACTAGGATGTTTTTCAGTCTACAATCATAGTCACAAGAGATAATTTTGATTATTCAAGTTCCAAGACAACACTCAAAATCGGGGACAGAGGATGAGATGAGTTAAGTAAGTCATTTAAGATCAAAGAAGGAGTGCTGCACTTTCTTCATACAATATCAGTCTGGGGTAGAGTTAGCTCAGCTTCCAGTATACCACACGTAACAAAGCAACATGGCTTATCAATATTTTTATTTGATCTTTACGAACGATTCATCATCCCGAGCCTTTTCCCAACAACTATGTAGGGGTCGGCTTCCAATCTAACCGGATTTAGCTGAGTACCAGTATTTTACAAGGAGCGACTGCCTATCTGACCTCCTCAACCCAGTTACCCAGGCAACCCAATACCCCTTGGTTAGACTGGCGTCAGACTTACTGGCTTCTGACTACCCGTAACGACTGCCAAGGATGTTCAATGACAGCCGGGACCTACAGTTTAACATGCCATCCGAAACACAGTCATTGGTGTCCAAGATATATTTAGAAAGTAGGTACATACAAACTTAGAAAAGTTGCATTGATACTTGCCTGACCTGGAATCGAACCCATACCCTCACACTTGAGAGGCTGGCTCTTTAACCACTAATATGACTTCTTTACGAACGATTATTGATCAAAAATATGTATCACTAAATAATTCTAGAGGAAAGGTCAATCTCTTGGAAACGATTCAGAAAATAACAGATCTCTTCAAATAGGGTTGGCTGCTGTTTGAAAGAAAAAAGCGGACTCTACGTGATGCCAGCCAATATATCTATTTTCGAGGAACTTGGTCGTAAAAGGATAGGGAATAAGTAATGATCTAAGGATTGACTACGATATTCATTACAATGTAGCCCCAGATAGACATCCCAAATTAGAAAGACTCTTTTTAAGATTCGATATTTACGTATTCTCCGATGCACGGATACATCAATCACCAGCTTCCAGTCTCTTTTTAACGGGGCTGTCGTCAAATAACCCCTCCAGCTGAGGGTTGAAGTGTCACTCTTACTGATTAAAACCCACTATGTTCCTTCTGGAGGTCCCTGTATGCCAGGGCCACGGTAACTCTTAAGGTTGAACTACATCTGGCAGCACGGAATCGCATTTGTTCCTTCTGTGCTACCACGTGCTGCAGTATGCTGCCGTATGCGAACGCGCGCTGTCGAATTCCGCAGACAAAAAAGGCGATCGCACGCGTAGCAAGTGATAGGCGATAGCAAGTGATCGGCGATGAAAGGATGCGTTAGCATGCTATCGCGCGCTTTAGCGTTCCGGAGTCTCCCTGCCGACCATTGCATTTTGTCCGTGGAGCCGATCGCCTCGAGGATTCCGCCGCGTGCTATGCTCTCGCATTATGCTTTCTGTCTCGGTCTAGCAAATGGCACTTCTAAGCGACAGAAAGAGAAAGGGCGACGGAAAAAGGCGATTCCGTGCTACCAGATGTAGTTCAACCCTTACGAACAATCCGCAGAAGAAATGTCAGCAACATGGGCCCCTTAGGACCAGGGTCTGCCTGGGCTGCGGATTGTTCGTAAGGGTTGAACTACATCTGGCAGCACGGAATCCCCTTTTTCCGTCGCCCTTTCTCTTTCTGTCGCTTATAACTGCCATTTGCTAGACCGAGACAGAAAGCATAATGCGATAGCACGCGGCGGAATCCTCGAGGCGATCGGCTTCACGGACAAAATGCAATGGTCGGCAGGGAGACTCCGGAACGCTGAAGCACGCGATAGCATGCTAACGCATCCTTTCATCGCCGATCACTTGCTATCGCCTATCACTTGCTACGCGTGCGATCGCCTTTTTTGTCTGCGGAATTCGACAGCGCGCGTTCGCATACGGCAGCATACTGCAGCACGTGGTAGCACAGACGGAACAAATGCGATTCCGTGCTGCCAGATGTGGTTCAACCCTTATACTGTCGGAAGTCATTCCTCGATACTCGGCGCCTGGGGTGTCGACCAGTACCAGCTTTTACGCTTCGGCTGGGATGAGCGGTGCGGTTTCTCAACCACTCCACCGCCTCCTTCGCTAGCATAACTGCTTCGCAGAAGGAGGTGGCCGCTTCCCAATCCCTCTCGCTCCAGACCATGGCCTGGACCAGGGCCGAATGCGAGAGGTCGCCACTGTAAGGACTGGGCGGTGCTCCGCCCAAGCAGAGCGCATCCCCACCGAGTGGTTCACTATATCCTTTACTAACTACCAGTCCCCGGGCTGCTTTTTGAGTTTCCTAACACTCAAAGCGATATTAGTCCGACCCGGTTCGACCAAATCAGAATCGAAGTTCGGCGCTTATTGTTATAACAGCTGAATACTTTGCAAAGTAAAAGCAGCCGCAGAACTGTCGCTTATCCTCGGTATAGTTACATGTCTTTGCGTTTTCTCTGAGAAAATCAGCCAGCTGCCCAGGACATATTAAAGTGCACTCTCTATTCCCTCTCTCTCATATCGATGTGATCGGAGAGAGATCAGGCACAGGACCGACATTTACGTGCACGGGTCTATCAATCATCAACTTCCAAACTATGGGCTGCTGATTGAAAGTCTCTCAAAACCCACAAAGCGATTTCGACCTTACCCGGGAATCGCACCCTAAACCTGTGCACAGCAGTCGCACTATGCGACTACGTCACCAGCAGTTAATCGTAAAAACTTACTATTTCCACACATTTCCAAAGTATTTTTACACATTTTGTTATCATACCGTGATGTTAAAGGATACAAGAATGGTAAAGCAAGTTTATCATTTTTACTACTCTAATGCCCACGCGGACGACGTCGCGGGTAGCAGCTAGTGTTTAATAAAAATTACTGGCCTGTACCGGAGTTTTATCATGATTTGTTGTAAAAGTTCACGGGATACGGGTTCGGGTTGTCATGAGTGCGAATTATTGTTATCTCGCTCTTGGGTATGGTGTTTCTTTGTTTTGTCTTTTGTTTTTAGGGGATAGAAAAGTGTGGTGTCTCTTTATGTTGCCATGGCGTTATGGCTATTTGATACTCGTAAAGACATGTGGGATTCCAAGAGTGGTTGTTTAGTCGTATGAAAGGAAAGAGTGAGACGAAGTATATGAAAGGGACAACAGTAATTATGGCGTACGTTGAGATACAGTGCAGGCATAGTCTCACCAATAAAAGTTCCAAATCCTAATTTAAGGCTTTGTTTATCCCAATTCCTAACAGGACCGCGTTTTCACGTAGGTATTTGTTGCCATGTCTTACGAAATAGCATTTTTTTGGAACCATATTAACATGGTTAGGATGTGGGTGTTATAGATCGATAAATTTATAAATTGTCATATTATGATGTCGAAGCGGCAATTGTGACAGATAAGTCGTGATTTTTTGATTTAAAATTATATTGTTAACTGTGTGATTCTTCTATGATATCCTACCGTATTTTAAATGTCACTGACAGACAGACACACAATCAAGCTTCCTCTAATTTAAACTACATTTTTTGAAAGTCTATTTCCGACTCCAGTGGGCGGCCTGCCATAAACCGCAAGGCCATTAAAATTAAATACATTTGAGTTCGTTTGTTCTCTATGAATATTCCATGGTCATTTGTTAACATCTAGACTGCTTTGCACTGTAATCCTTGTCTTTCGCGCTTGAAATTAAAGGATTATTTATTTGAAAGGAGCTAAACTTTGTTGTTTAACTGTGATGCGATTTAGAGGAAACTGTATGAAACTTTTTGTCTGTTTAGTTATTTTAGTATTTGATATTTCCATTATATGTTTCTGATGGCTTTTATTGGTTCTTCCAGCGCAGTATAATTTTGTACTATGTATAATATATGTATGTATATACAGAAGAAAAGTATATAAATATTTTTATCAGTTGTCTAGTACCCATAGTAAAAGCTTTGCTTAGTTTGGGACTAGATGTCGTTGTGTGAATGTGTGAGGAATTGAAAAAAAATCTAATGTTTTTCTCAGCAAAGTAATTATTTTCAATAGTGTAGGAACAGATTAACTTTTATTTTTCCCTAATTAAATGGTTTTCCTTCTAAATTATAATGTCATATGTGGTGTTTTCATACAAATTGCATAGAGAGTAACCGTTTTTGACAGTTCTAAAAATGGATTGAATTTGACTAGTTGTCCGCATCCCTATTATATTCCTTGTAAAATATCTGAGGGCACGTTATTTTTAATCCAACAGTACAAAGACTGTTTGTTCTCTGCAAACAAGCTTCGTTAATTAAACAGGTTATACAAACAAGATTAATCCACCATCTTGATTTTGAAAGTCCAGTTCAAATAGTAAGTGACCCAAACTGTGTTAGTGTACCATCGGATTCTGTCGCTGAGCATAGACAAATTGAGGCCACGTCAAAATTTAATAATAGAACGCCCGGCACATTCAGTCAATTTAATTAAAATAAGTTGATTCTGGCTGGCAGGTTTTCTTTTTTCTTTTAATATTCTTTGGTCGCTTCCAACAGGTATATGTGGAGATCTAAAGGGGAGGCCTATGTTCAGCAATGAACGTCCTATGGCTGAGATGATGATGATGATTCTTTGGACATAATATGTTTGGATTAGTTGTAGTTCTGTCTGTCTCTTTTTACGGCCTTTTTCAAGTTGTCTAGGGTCATCACACTAATGTCCTCTCCTTTCTTAATCATGTCGCCTTTCAGGCAATTAAGTAATCTCTTCCTTAGCCTACCTCAGTACCCTTAGGTAAGACTTCTAGTTTTCAGACTATAGCTTCCGACTCCCTAGTAGCTGAGACACATCAATTTGACGTGCCTGCCGTAACACGGGGGAACTTACCATGACATGGTCACCCGTCAACGGACCGACTGTTTAATAGATTTAATTTATATTAAATCGTGTCCATGCATATGACAAATGATGATTCTAAAGTCAACAACTATAAACCATACCTAAAAGAATTACCGTAAAATATCCACGGTGTGCTTTGACTTATACAGTTTAATTGAATAAACTAAAACTTGTTGCTAGAACTAATATTCAAACTGTAACCCAACAACTGTAGCTTGCATGTGCAAAGGTATGCAGATGCAATAACTTAGTGCAAAACCAGTCATATTACATTTCAGGATTAAAACAGGACACCTGTGTGTGTATCTTCATAGAGTATTGAGGTTATTAAATACTATAGGATAGGTTTCTACAGGTATTATTGACTTCGCCGATTTTGATATTTTACTCAAATGGGAAGGTCTATTTGCTGGTGTTTTTTTTTAAAGTACAATATGGTATGTTCTGTTCAACCAACAGCCAATAAAAGAGGAGGTTCTCAATTCGATTGTATGATTTGTTGGGTATGTTTACAACGGTAACTTTTTGATGAAAAGTAAAGAAAAAAACTCTGGTGATGTCTGGCAAATCAAGTGGTTTTATGTTGAAGCAACTAAGAAACTTCATGAGGAGTCTAAATAGAAAAGCGTCAAATATATGTATACTACAATAGCTAAACCAAAGTTTCAGGGAAACCTGAATAGCCTATGATGATAATATCTATTACAAACAAAACACGCGTTGTTCGAATATGTATTTATTTGTCGAATTCAATTTCAATTAAATGCAGAACAAAATACGTGACATCTCGTCGCAGGCCGCGCGCTCTCTGGTTGGTATTGATTCAATGACTCGCTCGGACATTTCATTTGCTTGCATCCCTCGGTCGCATCACTACACGCTCCTGTACAGCCTCGTACACTTCACGGCATTGTTTGATACTTTAGAAATAATATTAATTAAAACTTGTTTTACATAAACAATTTACGACTAATAAACGGCGTCAATCTGTTAGTGCTGGCAGCATTGCCACGTTAAATGGCAATGCTTAATCGTTAAATTTAAAAAATGCATTGAAAAATAAGGAAGACGAATTTTGTATTTCTTGTATGAGATACTTATATGAAAACGCCATTAAGCTACTCATAACTGATCTAAGTTATCTTGAGAAATGTCTATATCTTCTGCAAGTGGTTTATGAATATATTTTTATAATAAAGATTTCATTTCCTACTGCATAAAAAAAACTTCCTAAAAAATTAAAGCGTAGAAATTACTGATGGCCAATTATCAAATTCTTTAGATCCTAGTACAAATTGCATCTATTTTGGTGATGGCAACGGATTATAGGATTGAAGTCCAGATTGATTATTGGAATTTCCGACCGCTTTATTCAAGTTGACGTCGTCCACGGCCGATGGGAATATTACCCATGGATTAAACCAATGATGTGCGACGAGTAATATATTGATAGCGACACCTCATTCTCAACCTCCTGGAAAACTGATTTGAAGCAATTGTCATCGGTTTACTGTAATAACATCATCAATAATCTTTGTATTGTCCCACTGCTGGGCATAGGCCTCCTTTCACACAGAGAAGGTTTGAGCGTTAATCACCACGCTTGCTCAATGCGGGTTGGTGATTTCAGACTTCAAGGATTCCTCGAGATGTTTTCCTTCACCTTTAATCAGTCAGTGGCGTCCAAGATATACTTAGAAAGTACATACAACTTCGAAAAGTTTCAGTGGTACTTGCCTGACCTGGAATCGAACCCGCACACTCATACTGGAGAGGACTTCTGAACTGTAATACATATGTATATAATATAGCTTTGTAAATTCCTGAAGACGTTTCGGTGTTGTTCGAATGTGGCCACTCAGCCGACCTATTTACGTTACTGTGTCAAGAATTAAATCTTGATACTTGATATAAATAATTTAAGCGTTGTCTAAAGCAAACATTTTCGATGTTTATTTAGGCTAAGACCACTTGTAAATAGAATTGTTCTTCAGCGAATTTAATTGAAGCCACAAGCACTTTTGTGTATGGAGAGTGTGAAGTAGGGGCGTGTATCCGAATTGTGGTGTTCGTTAATTTGGCGCGAAATCCGTCAACTGAGTGGATGTGGCGATGACGTCGCGTGACGTCAAGTGGGCGGCTTCAAACAGCTACTTAACTCTTTGATACGTTCGCTGCTATTAATTTTATGTCACAAGAGCATGTCATACGTATAATTTGTATGTACATAATCAGTAGGTTTATTTTGGACGAGATTGCTTGTTTGTGGGTTGATTATATTATTGTGTTATGTTGTGTAAAATAGGATTTTGTTTATATTTACTTTATTTGTAAATAAACAAATCGACCATATTTTACGATGGTGCAACAAAACTAATTACCATAACTTTACTAAGTAACTAATTAACAAAACAACCATTTTTGCGATATCAGGGAAGTCTAAACTAAGCTTAACACATTTCCATTAGTTCCAGAACAGATAAACTGAATGAGATTTAAACTTTCAGGCTTTCAATATACGGGCGGATAGTTGGATTGCCGCTTCGAATTAAGTCGCGACTGACGTCAGGTATGTTTACACGTGTTTGTAAACATGTGTGCAGTGAGTTCCGGGGTATGTGTGAACCTTAGAGCATTTAACCAACGAGAGAAGCCATTGCCGTTTTCTTTGCCAGAGGCAGGGGGACACCGATCATACTCATATAGTCATAGCGTCAATTTATGCTAATTTTGTCGTATGTATACGTAATGGTGTGATCGTCTTCGATTCACGGGTAAGCCCAAAATCGCTTTGTTGGTTTTAAGAGACTTTCATAAAGCAGCCCGGAGTTGGAAGTTAGTGATTGATATCTCGTACGCCGGATAGCTCGTAAATGTTGGTTCTGTGCCGGATCTCTCTCTGGCCATGTCGGGTTGCCGTCGCATCACACTATGAGAGTGAGGGAATAGAGAGTTGACCTGTGTCTGTGCAAATGCTTCTGCACTAATATGTCCTGCGTAGCTGGATGATCTCCTTAGAGAGAATCGCCACCGTGTTAATCGGTTTGGACGCCATTATTATCAAAGGTGGGATCGAAAATGCATGAACTATTATTTTCTATTCGTTGCGTGGCCTCACCCGGGCGCGTCGATTGTCAGACATTTTTATCCGACTGCCAAGAAAGATGATGTGTTCGAATATATGTATGTAGATTTGTTCTCATGTCGGCTTCAGTCAGTTAAACGCTCGAAGGAGTAAACCTTTACACAGATGGACTGAATAGAGAGCGGTGTTGATGACAGCGTTCCTCTGACGGGGTTAATTAAACAAAGTTGGATGGATTGCGTTTGGCGTATGGGGTTACATATTAGTGCAACGCGAAGTTGTAATACACCTAGTGCCAGTCTTATGCGAGTTTTTATGTCCTACGTGAAGATATTATACTTCTTGTTATCATATTATGCTTTCTTATGTAGAAGTAGTGGTGGCGTAGTGGTTAAAGAGCCAACCTCTCAAGTATGAGGGCGTCGGTTCGATTCCAGGTCGGGCAGGTACCAATGCAACTTTTCTAAGTTTGTATGTACTTTCTAAGTATATTTTGGATACCAATGCCTGTGTTTCGGATGGCACAGTAAACTGTAGGTTCCGGCTGTCTTTGAACATCTTTGGCAGTTGTTACTGGTAGTCAGAAGCCAGTAAGTCTGACGCCAGTCTCACCAAGGGGTATGGGTTGCCCGGGTAACTGGGTTGAGGAGGTCAGATAGGCAGTCGCTTCTTGTAAAACACTGGTACTCAGCTGAATCCGGTTAGATTGGAAGCCGACCCCAACATAGTTGGGAAAAGGCTCGGGAGATGATGATTCTTTCTTATCTATGTGCTTATTAGACCTATGAGCTCGTGGATAAGTAACAGCCACACGGGTTGATCAATCTCAAGTACGACTGTAAGAAATGGCTTGTGTTGATGATATTTTTGTTAATTGACATGATATATATTCACTTACATATTATATTTATTAATAAGAAGAAATGTTTTAAACAACCAAAAACCCTTATAAATTAAAAAGTATCTTCTCGTAACAGTTACATTTTTACACTTTATCCCTCCCTAAATCACGCCACTTATCTCGTTCAGCATATCTCTCTAAATGGAAGCAGTGATATTAAAATATAAAAATAAATATTCATTCAGTCCGAATGTAGGCCAAGCGCCATCACCGAAGCACTGGTGTGGTGGAGCCAACGTTTCTGCAATAAAGGAGTACTGACTGTGTAATGATACTATCTAGTATCCTTGTGATATCCGAGAACCTTTAAGGATGTCACGAATAGGAATAAAAAGTGCTCAGCAAAACAAAATTATTTTTTTGCAAGAAAATAAAAATTGTGTGCCTCGACTTTCTTGTTACTGTAATTATTGATATTGCAAGAATAAAGTATAACTAGGCAACACATTGTCATTTCTAATTAAAAAACTGCTTTGCGATTCTGTAAAATTCGAACAAGAACTCGCATTTCACTTCGCTTTCACTCTCACTTCACCTCGCGTGTCAAAATTATCTGGAGAAGTGTGAATAAGTATTTGGTAGCAATTAAAAATAATTACTTAAATAATTACTAGTTACTATTAAAGTCACACTATGCCCATCCCTTGGAGAAAACGGTACGTCAAATTTACTTAATTAGCCTACAAGGCTTTTGTTTTTATACTACAGCATTTTACCTACGACCACGGCAAATCCGGACATACTCATTTGTGTCCGGATACAGCAACTATAAATCAGTCCGGTCGACACAGGACTTGTCAACCCTAAAACGAAAGGACAATGGCTTCCAACACTTCGCGAGTCCATTCCAGATGCACTAAAGACTGGAATAAAAACCAAGCCACGGTAAACAATTGTGTTTACAAACTAAATACAAACAGACTGAATTGTTAAGCAAATATATCTCGGATTTTAGTTTTGAATATCTTGTTGGGAGTGTAAACTTGGTAGAACAATTGAAGATTTGAATGTTTGAGTAGATCTTAATAAATCTTCAGTAACTATCTAGACGTTATGAGCGCATATGAGCTGATCATTTCCCTAGCTTTTTCCGAAGTTATGTATGTTGGAGTCGGCTTCCAGTCTAACCGATTATTACTAACTATTGTTATACATGAAGTGACTGCCTATCTGACCTCCTAAACCCAGTTACCAGGACTCCAGTAAGTAACCCAATACTCCTTGGTAAGACTAGTTGTCAGACTTTTCTGCATTCGGGCCACCCGTAACAACTGCCAAAGATGTTCAAATGACAGCCGAGATCGACCAATTTAACGCGTTTTTTGATTTTGATTTTGGATCGTCTGCGCTAAGCGATCTTTAACCTTTTGATCGATCGACCTGTGTGGCTGTTATTCAGAGACGAGCTCCTCGTTCTTATACCTACATAAAACCTATCAGTTATTTACTTTCCCCAGTTGTCAGAAAGTTGTTCCGAATATTGGCGCCGGACCGTCGGACATGGTGGATCGATGCCAAGATATCAAATATCAAGGTGCTATCGTTCGATGTATGAAAACTGGAAATTGTAGTAATTATACTTTTTTGTTTGACAATGCTTTTTATGTCCCGGTGTTAAGTCTTAAATCACTACAAAGGAAAGCAAAAGGTAAAGTGTGGCCGTATTACAAATATGACATAAATATTAAAATGAGGATAAAGGCTTGATACAAATGGCTCCAGGTTACACCCGTCGTGTAACAAACGCATAATTCAAAAATAACTCACGTGTGCAGATTACCTCTTGTGTTGGCTACAATATAGGCGTTGGCTAGCTTACTTTAGACACCATTCAGGCACTTAAAACAATATTAGATTAAAAACAATCTGTAAAATTTATAGTTAGTCACAGACTAAAATCATTTCGCTATACACAATCGGGCGAGACTTAATCACGATAATATACGTATTACTATAGAGGTACGATACCTTTTTGTTTACCCGATGTTTCGGCCGAATTGCACCGACCGTCGTCACGGGTGGACTGATGACAGCTAGTGGCTCCCCGTAAAGCGCTGGGTTTTATAACTACCCTCACTTTGCTGTCACAATTTTCACTTTTTGGATTCGTCATTTACTATACCAACTAACGAAAGCTTTATTTGTAGTAGGTACTAATTGTACAAGTCGCGAAAGTTTAAAAACTTTAAGAATAAAACTCGAAAATAAACATTCAGAAAATACCTACATCAATAGCTATTTGAAATCTATTGCTATTTACTCGAAAGTCCGAGTAACTGAAATAAATAGTATCTGAAGCGAAATTAATTTTGTTGTGCGAAAGTGTCGATTTGTATCGCCAGGATAGAAACCCGTCGACCCCTATGATGCCCCAAACGGTTTTATTTGGACTCCGCCACACGATAAATAATGTTTTTGTTGGGGAAAGTGAGCACTTTCCCATCTATTATTATCTGATGTGCTTGAAATAGGTGGTCTAGTTTTATATTTAAGTTGGATAGGACTTAATCCTTTTGTTGTCTTGCGTTATAGGTTATTACAATATGTGAATTCTTTGTTTTTGCTTGTTTTCGACCTTCATTCTTAAAATTAAAAGTGTTAAGGCTACACCTTGGCTTTCACTACACAATACATACAGGGACATCCAGAAGGAACATAGTCCCCCTTATTATAAAACGTGGTTTTAAAAGTACCGGCATTAATGCTTCATTTAGACCATTAACTTTGTTCAAGAAGATAGTTTAAAGCTGGCACCAAAGGTGATACTTTTTTAAGACCATGTTTTATAATAAGGGGGAGTGGGTTTGAGGTAATAAGTCTGACCACAAAAAAAATGGAGGTCAAAGGTCATTAAAATAACAGAGCAGGGTGGAAAATAGAGCGAACTTCACACCTTCGAAACCACACCGAAATAGAGTTGCCAGCATTATTGTAATAACCTATACCTAGGATCTAGCCATTCCGAAATCTACCAACAATATCAAAAAAGATTTTCATTGTTGTACCAACATTTCTGTGAGACCGTTTGGTCCATACGTCAAATATTCAGGGCGCTGCTACTGTTTTATTCATGCGACCATCTGTTGTCTCGCTTTGTTACCTCGGCTGGTGCGCGCATAAATTGTGCGTTAGGCTACCGGGGGTTGCGACTTGCTTGCTGCGTTTTTGTTTGTAAGGGATGAGATTATCGTGTTTTCGGTTTTTGGAGTAATAATTCAGTTTGGTGATTTGAATCATTCTCATTTACTTAATGCAAATGAATTAATTTATTTAGACACCTGCGATAGGAATATGCTATGATTTCAAAAGTCTAGAGAATCGAGTTATCCATAACCAATAATCTTTTTTGTAAGAGGTGTCAAAAGAAATCTAAACGGACGTACAACAATAGTATTGATCTTATTTATGGATGTATAATGTACATATAATTGATATTTTGAAATAAAATTTATAAAATATAAAATATTGGCGACCGCTGATACCAGTGGGTATAGCTCTAGAGACTGAAACCTCCTCACATAGAAATATTCATCTTATCAGAACTTTCTGTGATATGTTGTGTACGATGATGTCCTGATACCTGATGTCCGATTTATATACCCGTCCGACAAAACGCAAAGTCGCACCAGGCTACAACGTCGGTCGGCTTTTTCACAAGTTGTAATGTTTGCCAGCCTTTGATGCGGTGAGTATACTGGCGAAGGTCGACAGATCTTTGTTGTTCGGGCATTTTTTACCTCGTGGTCACGCGAGGAGGTCGCCTCTGTGGCTGCACGGTGGTCGCTTTGTACCCTCGTAACTTTAGCCACAACGTTTTATGATATTAATGTAGGCAAAACCTTTGGGTGGGGTAGCCTTTAATTTTTTTGAAATATTAGGTGGTTTTTTATGGGCAATCTATAAGTACTATAATATATATGTGTGATAAAGAGGAATGATTTGATTGCTTGTTTGAATTAAATAGGCTCCGAAACTACATAACCGATTCGCGAACATACGCTATGTTTTATGGGCACGGGAAGAAGTTTGAAGTTTTTATACTTGCAATGAAGCGATAAATGCTTTTGTAAATGCAAACTTATAAAGTACAGCAGATTTAGTGGATGAAGTAAATTAAAAAGACAGAGATAAAGCAATGTAAAGCAATCAAAAACGCAAAAATAAGTCGGTAAGATTGCATCTCGTCCTTACAGATAGACAAATAGATAAGACAAGTTTACTTATGATAGTTTTGAACAGCCTCCTGTAGGTTTTAACTCAAACATAATTATAATTTAATTATCATGTTTGAGTTTATTATGTTTGAGTTAATCAAACATAATTAAAATTTAAGGATAAGTAAAACGAAAAGAGTGTCCTTTTTATAATTCTGTAACAAAAAAGTGTTTTAAAAAAGCGAAGGTGTCGATTCAGCTTAGCTCGCCCATAAATTTTCAATGTTCGGTCCACTGCGCTTTTTATTTATTTTTTTGGTCAAAGTAGTTTTCCATCGATTATTTGCTACGGAGAAATGTTTGAAGTCTATAAATAACGTTGTGAATTGTAAGTCAATAAATCTTCGCAAATTTAAATTACGTACAACTTACTTAAAGTTGTTTTAAAATACTTTTTTGGTATACATACCTACTAACTAACTAGAATATAGCTTCCAATTTTATAAGCATGATGCAACCTCGGATATTACAAACATAATTTTAAAATTCCTCACACGAATTATAGTCCTTTCAAGTATTTAGGCGAAAAATTACCAAAAAAGTTGTGAGAATGAAAATATTATTACAAAAAATCGGTTTTTGGGTAAAAGAGACACCCAGAGAGGGTCTCGCGTTTCTCGTTTTATTAAAACAAGCGAGTGTTCAACTCTTGACAAAATTAATTGCTTCCTATTGTACAACAAAGTTCGGTCGACGTAATCGTAATATCAAAATTTTGTTTTAACTTCGCATAGAATTGTATGTAAGGCACATAAATGCATACGACTATCAATCTTGATAGCTACAAAATAAAGTGTAGATGCTATACCTATAATGATTTTCTAATTTGAATGATAAGAACAGTAGCTTATCGAAAATTTAAATTTAGAATTGTTGTGAAGTTTCACAGATCACCATTGAAATTCTGTTGAAGAAGTGCGAAGTCAAGAAGGCTTAATACGTAACAATTGCTGGACTAAACTAGACTTATAAAACAAGTTTAAAAGATTCTATAAAACAATAAATCTCTGCAAGACAATACGTATACATATATGTAGTCGAATATTCGGGCAGACTTATTATAAAATCTATGCTATCTATCTATTTATTTATCCAATTTTTGTTATTTATAAATATTAATTTTTAATTTCAAATTTTCATAAATTCTTTTTTACATTCCGCAACATTTAAATAATTGATATCGGTATAAGGCATCTGTGTGTATAATTATGTTGATTTATTAACTTGAATGTAAAATTCATATTTATATTAAATCTCATTTATTTATTAATAATTATAACTAATACAGATCCCATTTTGAAATATAGTAGGATTTTAATTATTGAAACTGGTAAATTATTAACTATCAAACGATTTTTGTATTAAAATTTATACACTGCTTTAGATTGATTTGTAGTAATTTTATATCAACAATGGTTGTCTGGAAGAAATTGCTTTTTAGCGATAAGACCGTCAATTGTACTGTTTTGTGTTTGTTTTTTCCTGTGTTTTTCTATTATTATGCTGTACAATAAAGGATTTTCTATCGGTGAACCGTTAGTGCTACCACAAAACACATAATTCCAACACGTATCCGCTACCGTAAGCAACCAGCAATATGTAAATACTAGTCGTCCAAGTTCAACAAAACTATTAACATAAAACCACAGCGCTTGGCCTTCAACTTATATTACTTTGACAAACTTGGCGCTGCGCCGCAATACCATCTAAGACGGGACTAATGGGATCTCCTCGGTGTCTTAGAAGTCTAAATCTCAAATATCAGATAAACAAGATAGTGTGTTGTGTTGGGCGGTTGGAAAAATATTTTGGCTGCAAAGCTTATCGTAATACATCATCATCTCCCGAGCCTTTTCCCAACTATGTTGGGGTCGGCTTCCAGTCTAACCGGTTTCGGCTGAGTACCAGTGTTTTACAAGAAGCGACTGCCTATCCGACCTCCTCAACCCAGTTACCTGGGCAACCTCTTGGTTAGACTGGCGTCGCGTAACGACTGCCAAGGATGTTCAATGACAGCCGGGACCTACAGTTTAACGTGCCATCCGAATCACAGTCATTGGTATCCAAGATATACTTAGAAAGTACATACAAACTTAGAAAAGTTGCATTGGTACTTGCCCGACCTGGAATCGAACCCTCGCCCTCACACTTGAGAGGTTGGCTCTTTAACCACTAGGCCACCACGACTCTTATCATAACACATAACATCATAAAAACAACAAATAACATAAAAGCGACAGTTCTGATGGATGTTACCAAGTCTTTGACGCAAAAACTACGTGCAAAAGTCACAAAGCACAAGTCACAGTCACAAAGCAGATTTTGATAAAACTTCAGAGTAATATAGCTTGTACATCAGGATAGTCACCGTTTATGTTTCACGCTCCAAATATAAATAAGATCTATTTCACGGCTCTGGCTATCCAAAATTACAATGTTACCAACAGAAATTCCTTGCCAATTATAAAACGACGTGGAAAGCAAAAATAGAACATTCTGGAACAACTAAATCAAACAAATATGTTTACACAAGTCTAAGCTTATGATTCGGTCATCGGTCTAGACATGGCAAACAGACATAGCAAATATTCTAAGAGACAATACAGTCAGTTCTCATCTCTATCGCATGAAAAAAGTTTAATTACTTACGATGGACATGGAGTACGAAAAATATTTTACAGAGAGTGAAGACATAAATATTTATGCCGTGAAGTGCTTCCAAAATACATTTGTAACAGCTGGTGAGATGTATCATTTGACATACTTAAAAAATAAAACCTGTAAAATAAAACATGACTACTATATGTACTAGCTTGTTATCCAGTAAGACACAGTGTATCATGCTTGCCAGTACTTTGTCATCCTAATACCTACTCATATAATATTTACACTTAAATACTCGAATTGCTTTTCTAGTTCGGAAATGTGAGCCCAGTGTTAAACAAATGACAGTGTTTATAAAAAATATTTGAACTTTTCGCCGATACCTTACAGAAACAGATTAGTTCTCCATTTTTTCATTAATCCTTGTCTTCAAGCGATGTCCAGGAAAGCGGGTAACTCGATGCTTGCAGTAAATATTGCATCGCAGGTGGACACGAGGGAGCCACATCGAGGGAATATCAGGTTTAGACCTATTAAAATAACGTCTAGACTCTAATGTAAACATCCTCCTATTTCAGGAGAGAAAATAAAATGGTTTCTCATGACCTATGATGTGGAAAATTGTATTTGTACACTGGTTTAATATTTGAGTTTCTAAACAGAAATATATATTATATTATTGTACGAGTAGCAATTGCTTTCGGTACAAATATTCGTACTATATTATTTGGAAATTAGCCGTCTTAGATATTAATGATCTTAATTATACCTAAGTCAGAACTTAAATGTCGAAAAGTTATTATTCTGAAGTGCTACAGATACCTATTGCTTGTATAGTAAATTAAAATATAATTTTATACCGAATTTAATCATTAAGAATAGTCTTAATAATCATTCAGACACCAGCACATCAAGCTACACGAAACCGTCATGTTTTCCCAATCAACTTTAAACCATATGCTTCATCGATACAGTTCAAGAAAGTCTATAAAGGAAATTTGAAGTTATAGTAGCTTGACGCAGCGGCGTCTGTCCATAGGTATTTATTAAAAAATATTGGCTGTTATTAATGAAGGTATGAAATATTCGAGACAATAGTTGGCACTATCGCTTGGGGAGTAATAAAAAGGTTTAATTACAGCAGCTAGCACGTGACGCCGCGCGTAAATATTGATTCACAACTGTGGACACAGGGCCGGGGAGCTCGTAAATATATAAACTTCGGGTTCACGGCTTTACATCTTTTTTGGTATGTCTGGATGTTTTTATTCATGTGTGTGTGTGCTATATGATGCATTTCGTTGTACATAGTTTTAAGAAGCTTTTTTTTGTTTTGTGAGAAATCATCAAATGATCCGCTGTCATTAAACATCCTTGGCAGTCGTTACGGGTAGTCAGAAGCCAGTAAGTCTGACGACAGTCTAACCAAGGGGTTGCCCGGGTAACTGGGTTGAGGAGGTCAGATAGGCAGTCGCTCCTTGTAAAACACTGGTACTCAACTGAATCCGGTTAGACTGGAAGCCGACCCCAACATAGTTGGGAAAAGGCTCGGGAGGTGATGATCCGCTGAGGGTGCAGCTGGACGGAGTGTCAGACTCTTACTGACTAAAGCCCATTATGTTCAATCTGGAGGTCCCTGCGTGCCAGGGCCACGGAAACTCTCGCGAACAGGGTTTTAAGAAGTCTTGCAGCACCAGTAACTAATAGAAGATAGCCTATCGAAACGGTATAAAACCTTCCTAAATAAAACAGTTTTAAAATAGACAACACTGTTTTCAGCACTACTTTATCTCCCATTAATTAAACGTAATTTATATACTTGTAACACTAGAACATTCGCGTCGAGTTCCCATGATACAGGCCGTCATATTCTCACTAAGAAGTCGTTCCTAAATTGTGGGACAAAACCGTCCATTGAAGGATTTAATAAAAACATTTTTGAATTCTACCTTTTTTCTCCGCTAAAGGACAGGAGCTTTATTTGGTTCATGCATTTATTTTTTAACAGTTTTTTTATTTTAATTCAAGCTCTCGGCTAGCGTTGGTGGATTTACATTTTATATCTTATTTGTTTTTTTAGGATTTGTTTTCAGTGTTTAAACGTTTTTATTCGCTGTGAAAGTTTGCGTAGCGAATTGTGGGCTTACATTTTATATCGAATGTCGGTCGCTTCGGGGTTTGCTTTTTCATTTGATTCGACAACCAACTTTGTTTATTTCTGACAGGTAGGAGTGTAAACAGAATAGTGTAAACCACGAGTAATCATTATGAAATAATATTTAACATTTCCGAGAAAGCAAGTTAGAAAGGTAGCGATTAAAAGCAAATGGAACACGCAAACCCACTCCGGTATTTAAATTGTACGCGTTGTATGATACGCGTATCGTGATCATTCGAGTGAGGAATATGTTTGGGAAAATCTAACCACGAGTAATCATCAAGAAATAAATAATATTTAAGATTTTCGAAAAAGAAAGGTAGCGTTTTAAAGCAAATAGATTGAACTGGCATGTTGAAAACTATTTCATTTACATATATTTACAGTTTTTTGAAAGAAAGAAGAAAGAAAGTAACTTTTATTACGTGCTTGTGACACAAAATACAGAAGGACAAATTGTATAAAATTTAGAAGTTAAGGGGAGAATATTTTTTAATATTTTGATACTTAAACATATTTTTGAAGTATATAGAAGAAGCAGCTCCAGAAATACCCTAATTAAGACAAACTACAAAGTACCTAATAGTGATTAAGTACCATCAGACGAAACAAGCAGTTTCAATGCGGCTAATAAATCGTAGTAATCTCATTGTATCTTGCAGACACAGACAGGACTGGATCCAAATTTTATTATCTGTGCCGTCCTTCCCTCGCAGGAGATTAACTTGTAAAAAACACTGGCTGCCGTCCGCTAGTCCGTTTGTTCGCAGACAATTGAAAAAAATAATCAACAGTGCCTCATTCATTCCATTTGACTTATTCTAAAGGTTTATGTTCTGATTTTTATTAACTTATTAGCCAGTGGTTTTTCCTGCGGTTCCACCCGTTTCCTGTAGGAACTACTTTACACACTACACACACTTTTTGCCTAGTGTCCTTCAATAAATAGACTATCTATCCCTGAAAGAATTTTACAAATCAGACCAGTTGTTCCTGAGATTAGCGCGTTCAAGCAAAAAAACCCTTCAACTTTAGAATGTTTTTCTTTATTTTACTTTAATAATGATGGCGATCATGCCGATTGTGGCTACGGCGGTCATTCTCTTTTAAGGAGATCAGCCGGCTGCACAGGACATAGTATAGTGCATAAGCATTCGCACAGATGCTGGTGCACTCTCTATCTCCTCCCTCACTTTCATAGTCCAATGGGACGGCAATCCGACACGATTGGAGAGAGATCAGGCGCAGGACCGACATTTACGTGCTCTCCGATGCACGAGTGAATCAAGCACCAACTTCCAGACTCCGGGCTGCTTTATAAAAGTTTCTTAAAACCCACAAGGCGATTTCACTTTAATACTCATAAGGATACATATGTATATAAGGATAGTTTGAAAGCTACTTTTTATTTATATGCAGGAAGTAATTTCCTTTAGCCGCGAGTGAAACCACAGGAGGACGCTCGTACAAAACAATCCAAAGGTTGCTGTTATCGAAATCGATAAGTAGCTATTTACATATAAATAAAGTAATACTTTAGTTCACATCTTATGCAATTACTGGTACGGTCAAAGCGGTCGCCTATGACTATAAATTCATAAGGATTATTAGAAAAGTATCAAAGCTTTGAGCGAGACGGTATCCAAATGTTATTTATTCTTTTGTAGAATGATACATATATAGTCAGTAATCTGTGGTAGTACTGTGATACCTACGTAATATTTTAGTAGATTTACTTTCTTTTGGAGCTTTGATATTAGATTGAAACGCTTATTCCCACAACGTACATGTATGTATGTTGTCGTTATTATTTGTATTATTTTATAAAAAAAAGTCTAAGGATTATTGCATGCTGGGCCAGCGTATATATATATATATATAATTATGTGTAGATAATTAGGCCCGAATGCCGAGAGTAGAAAGCCGAGAGAGCCACAAGCCGAAAGCCTCGAGGCTTAGGTCCAAATCCTAGAATCGAAAGCCGAGAGTTTAAAACCGAAAGTCTCATAAGCTTAAAATAACTCTTAACTGTACATTTTAAAAATCATTCAAATATTATTTAATAAAGAAAAATTAAATTTCATACAAAACATCAGAATCATTTAGTAGTGGTGTTGCCAGCACTACCGCTTGAGTTAACACCGCACGCAGACAAAGGAGTAATCCTGTTATGTGTTGCCATTTTATAAATGAATTCACGGCGACGTTAATGTCAGAACCGACTTGTTACAAGATTTTTATAGCGGAACGTGTAACTTGCGGAGAAAAATAACACGTGTAACAGTTGCGAGCAAACTTGTTCTACGTGGCAACAAACATTTATTTCAATATCTTTCTACATTTTTCCAATTATATTTCAAGTTTTATATCAATTCTACCGTATGTCAGCGATTTCACTCGCGTCTCGTGTGAACTATTTCGGGCAACCCGATAAAAATTAGTAGTATAGCTTATTTAACACTAAAATATTTTTCGAATCGGTCCAGTAGTGCCTGAGATTAGTATGTTCAAGCAAACAAACAGACAAACCCTTCAAACTTTATAATATTAGTATAGGTTTCAAATGAAGAGTGACTCTTCCTGAAGATCAGCGTCAGACCTTCATAAAATAAAAAAATACCCTGAAAATTATTAAAGAAGAGCTATAAACCAATCCAACCCCTTTAAATTTTGGACTCATAAAATTGACCAGTCCTAAAAAACTACGTAAGTCTACTACTACATAAGACCCCAAAAAGAGGTTAAAATATTTATATAATACAGTCGTTTGAGACCAAATTAGTCCCAGTTTTGCCTCTCGCAGTACCATTCGTTACTAGGAAGCCGGCAGTTGGTAATTAACCAGTGCAATGCTGGCTTGGAACAAAACCCATTAATTTTACTAATTCTCTCCTGTACTAGTGTCTCGCTAGTGACCTACACTTGCGACATTCACGACATATGCGACCATTACGATATTTGCGACTATTGCGACACGGTCGTTCTAGTATGCGCTTGGAATAAATGTACATTGCTTCTTCATTTAAGTTTGTACTCTATTCTCTTTGCAATCAAAATTTCGGACTGTCTAGCTTTTTGAACAAGTACTGAGTATTATGAGCCGTGGAATAATTGCTTTCAAGGTTAATTCGTTTCCCTTAAAATTATCTTATTAATCAATGAACACAACAAACTTCTGTCGAATCATTTTCGACTATAAAAAAAAATAAAAAGGTTAATAACTTACATATATCTACTTATTGTATCCAAGCATCATCTGCTTGATGTGCAAACGACAGCCCTGACCCACCAATTTAGCGTGCCTTCTGAAACACGGACGAACCCGTCATAACAAGATGGTCACCCATCCACGGGCCGACCGCGCCAAGCGTTGCTTAACCTTATGATCGATTGACCCGTGCGGCATTTACTTAGCCACGAGCCCCTCCTTACTTCTTGAATCCAACCATTACTATAATAATTATAACAAAAACATACTCTAATGTCGTCAAATGTCACACAGGCTTGAAAAGGGTTAAACATGTTGACGAAATCACTACCATTTGTCACGCAGTACCATTCGCGGGAATTAAATAAATCTCAACTTAATTAACTTTAGCTGTTACAATGAAATTGTTAATTATGAATAGAATCATTAGACCGTTTTAATTGGGCCTGTCGTAACTGGAACGACATCGATATTTCGCGATACTTCAGCGCTACTGTTTCAGTAAGTGTTATTGGAAATGGTTATTTCCAATTTCCATTTTGATCGGTGTTTCCGATACCGCGGGAAATTATTTAATATCTAGCTGAATTGGAAACATTCAGTCGTATGTAATATCGAAATGCAATATCGGGAAGTGGCCTTTGTTTGTCAATTCGATGATTGGCCTATGGCTTATTATTTTTGTAATGGAAATTTAGATAATTATGATGTTTTGACCTTATTCTGTCATAAAGAAGCAATAATTCCCGTGACGGTTGAGTTCATGATTTACTCGTACTATAACAGCTTAATATTTTATATACGTATACAAAATTAATCGAGATAAGAAAAATCTCAAAGAGAAAATTTTACTCTAGACAAACTATTTTGCATCGGGGCTCCAAATTTCTCTTTCACTTTTCAAAAAAAACAAAAGAAAGAAAATACATAACTATCAACACGACGTGAGCAGCGTATACAATTTCTAGACACAACTTAACCTTCCACTACCACTTGCATAATGGAAGGTCGAAAAAAAAAAAACACTTCGACAATTCTTATTTATCGGATATTTTTTTTCTGTCCTTCTCCCTCTCCCTGCAAAGTATCCCCCTGTATTTTCAGGCACGTTCTCAATCACAGGATTGCTTGCGGTCCGTTCGCTCTTTATTTATTTCCTACTATATTTTTACTACAATGCAGCGGGAGGTTAGATGCCGTATTTTGTAGCGTACTTGCTGCGCTTTGATTTTTATTGTTGTTGTTAGTTTATTGAGATGCAAGCACGTTGGTTCCTTGTTAGTATGTTATTCAGAGTGCAGCAAAATTTCTACCGCATACGTCAAAGTTTTATTTAGGTTACATTCTTGATAATGTGCCTGCTACATTGTATTCTTTAGAACTTGCAATATTGTGCAAAGTCTTGAGGAACACAAAATGTTTTAAGTTCCTATTTCAAAAATATTTTTTAATCATATTCATTTGTTTTGTCTTCAACTCTCGTTTCTCTTAAAGGCAAAAGTTATCTAGCTGTAATCGGATTGCTCATTAAAACGCTATGTAATCAGATCTCAAACAAATAAAATATTCGCGCTCAGCAGATTAAGAAACACGATCGTTTGGCACAGTAATCTCGCAAGTTGCGAACCCAAGGAAACCGAGCGGGTTCCGTCTAAAATATTCAATACAAGTAAAGTGGGATAGGTTCGGAACACGTATTCAATTTCCCGTTAACTTTTCCAAAAGCATTTCCAGTGGCGGAGTTTAGGTGGTTTGCTCACGAACGTGGCGATGGCACTTGCGATTAAATTTCCTGCAATCGTTGGAAGGTGGAGTATAAGAGATGTCACGTGGATCTCCGAGGTCGGTATTGGTCTGTCGCCGCTGCATTGCGGGTTTGTAAACATCCTTAGTTGAAGCTTGGCCTTTGTATCTGTAGTGTACTGTAGAATTTACTAGGTTTTAATGGTGTTCAATTTTATTTTTGCACAGTATTATGTAAGAACTTGTTCTGGTATTAAGGCTTTCAACTTTTAGATCATTTTATGAAAAACTAGTGCAGAAAATATCTATTGCTAACTTTTATACAACGGCGTTATTCTTGAATGTGAAATAGGTACGGTAAACGGTCTGCTATTTTTCCTATTTTAAAGATTACATTTTTAATTGACTTCTTACTTAGAAGAGATGTTTATTTTGCTTAGGAAGATAGCATACTCATTTCTATTTAGTAATAGGTAGTCAAATTATACTTCTCTCTTCTAGAGTTAGTGATGATGTAGAAAAACCTGTAAAAGTATTTTCAACCTTCGCAACACGACCTAAGCCTTTATTTCCAACGTTTGTTCACCGAATCCTCCTCGAAGAACATTGAACTTTTTGAATCAGTACCACGATCGCGAACAAATCGTGTAATGACCGTAGCAGCTCGTAAGTACAACGTTCGCAATGTGTTCCGAACAACGCAGCGGTCATTTGTCGTGCGATGAATTTCAATAGTGCATTTCAGTTTACGCTCAAATGTTGCAACTGCATGTGGTACCTAGGAACTGCAAAATCCTAAGTAAACTGAAAGTCGTGCTGTCTAAAATTCAATTTTGTGTCTGTCAAAAATAGTGGGGTAGTTTCGGGGTTTGAACGTACGTACCCAATATTCGGGGTAAATTTTTCAGCTAACTAACTAAAGCCATTTTATTTGGGTCATATTACATTTCAGATAAGATTAACACTTCACACATTCGTTTCTTAATTGAGAAGCTTCTCATAAGCATACGATTTCTCGCGTACTATAAGAAATTCATAACAATAACTAATACATTTGTAAACTTATAGTTCTTATTAAGTACAAAGACACGGCTTATTTCTTAAGAAATAAATAATAATAATAGTCTTTCTAGTAAGGTGGTCCGGGGATCAACTGCCCAGCGCGAGCAAGATGAAAGTTTAAAGACCTTCAGTACCTGCGGGTATGAAGTGCATAAAATATTATGCAAAATGAACAATAGACTGCATGAAGTCCTACAAGACTTCACATACACTGGAAATAAGCGTCAAACTTCAATTCGGAAGTTAGACGGAGTATATTTGATGTAAATATACATTTGATATGAAACAAGAATGTACATAGATAGGAGCCTGGTCTTGTACCTGAATAATAACAAGGTTTGATTAACGTTCAATCCTATGAGTGAGAAGAGGCCTGTGCCCAGGAGGGGGCCGATAAATAGGCTGATGATGATGATGAAGGGTATTATATGGAGTCCGATTTGCGAAGTGTAAGTTAAGCCTCTACCACACCCTTTCAGAAGAAAAAAACGATTCTATATTGGAATATAATAGCAAAGCAAAGTTAATTGTTACTCTTTACAAACCTAACTTACAATTTTAAAGACTTATTTATTATTTATTTAATAAAAATACAATTAAATAAATAATTCATATTTTTATAGAATACTTATTATATGCTTCGTATCAGAACGACCGTGGAATATTCGTAGAATAGAATGGTATTTTATTTTAATCGTTTGAGGCACTCCAGCCTCAGACTGCGCGGTCTAGAAGCCAAATTCCATCTCATACGTAAAACGAATTTTAAAGGCCACAGAGTTTACAGAGTTTAAAGATATAAAAAAATACGTTCTGAATGAAGACCTACCCTGCATTTTTATGTAAATAAATGTTATGAAAAAAACAAAGGTTTGTTAATGAATTATTAGAATTGTTTTGTTTGGGTTCTTCAAATAAAATCCAAACATTACTCCGACGTATTACAAAAAATAAAGTTTTTTTTTTAAATTACATACAATGAAGAAAAAATATCAAATGTCACTCCATCATGTGCCCCGCGCTCCTCGCTCGTTTAGTTTTGAAATATGACCAGTGGGCGCTAATTGTGGAAAGGTCCCATAATTATACAGACTTATACGATCCTAAAATAAAATAAAATTGTATGTCATTAATTCATTACCATGAATGAGATAATGTTTTAAAACGTAAACCCAAAGAGAAAAACTAATCTACAGGAAACTCTGGGGCCGTGGGGTCCGAGTGCACACCTCCTTTTTAAGGATATTTCCAAGAGACTCGCTGACACTTCCCGCGACCCAAGGGCTGGCTTTTATTTCGGCCAACGATTAAGCATTGCCATACAACGTGGCAATGCTGCCAGCCTTTTGGGTACACTCCCGGCGGGCAGCGATGAGGAAGAATTTTTTGACGCCATTTATTAATAAGGTTTTTTTTTTACTTGTATATATTAATTTATATTTTATTTGTAAATATATTGTAAATATTTATGTGAATAAAAATATACTTCGAAGAATCTACAGGAAGACTAGCATTTACCGAAAATCCTTCAGGCCTTTCTCCATTCATAGCTGAAGGAGCACAAAGGCTCGGCTCGAGAGGGCTCCTATTTCTATTATATTGCACGCGATAGATCAACGATTTAGGGGCATGTAGCCTACATAGAAATCTATAAGTGGGTTAGTGTTCAGGCAATTGCCTCATAAATCTCATACTATACACGTAAATTGGGATATTTCGTGGGTAGTTTGAAGAATATGTGTGTAGGTACCAAAATAAATTGGTTACGTATAGTTTTTGTGTATCAACATACACATGTAGACTGATCTTATTGTAATAACGACGAAGAAAGTAATTTAAATGCTTCTTTCGTTATTAGTTATAGATGAACAGAAATGAGCAAGGTTTTTAAATTTCATATTTTCCTATAATAATGGCGCCCAGACCGATTATCGGTTATGGCGGTCGTTCTCTCTTAGATCAGTGCACAAGCATTTGCACGGATGTATGAATCACCAACTTCCAGACTCCGAGCAGCTTTTTGAAAGTCTCTTAAAATCCACAAGCCGATTTCGGCTCGACCTGGAATCGACCCCGAGACTCCGTAAGTATGTAGGTACAAACGTTTTCTTTTGTTTTTTAAAGACCCCGTTTTTGTAAACAGCTGATTCATCAACTGTCAGAAATGCGATATAAAACCATGTTGCGACCGCAGTAGAAGATGACACTAATTTAACAGAACCCTCTTGTACATGCTAAAAGAGATTGATGTTAGTATCAAAGTGTTTACATAAGGGGCTTGCCTCTCTGCGGCCATTAGTCTTTGCCAGGGGCACTAGATGGCGCCATTAGCGCCATTAACCAGTGTGAAAGCAGAGTGATTGGTAAAAACTTACGACTCTTTTTACTTCGTTTCTAAGAACATAATTAATGGGTTTCCAAGTGTTCTTGTACGTGGCAGAGAAGTGATTGATTTTTTTGGTAAAGTTTTTAAATCTTTTTCTAGGAGAGGTCAAATTTTATTCTGTCTATAGAATAGAAATAGTATTTTTTTACTTAGAGAAATCTAAATCAATATTATAAGGCTGAAGATTTTGTTTGCTTGGACTCGCTAATCTCAGGAACTCGACCGGTTTGAAAAATCTTTAGTGTAAGGTAGTTCATTTGTCGAGGAAAACTATATGTAGACTTAATCCGGATGCGCGAAGTAGTTCCGACAGAATGCGAGTGAAACCGCTGGTGCAAGCTAGTAATTATTGTATTGATTCACGTATGTTTTTCGTGAATAACTTTTAATTTTTAATAAAACATGCAAGCAGGTCGCAACCTATCCGAAATTTAACCAATCAAATATTAACCTTCCGATATTGTGATAAGGTTGAAAATCTATTAAAGAAATGTTACAGATTGATGGTTGAGGTTGATGTGCTGACGTCTATACAAACGTAAGATTGCCAAATACTATAATTATAGAAATGTATATTTTCCATTAAATTACTTAAGACAGAAAATGTCCCTTCTACAAATAATACATAAAAAAACTGCAAGGGGCCACGTACAAGTGAGAATTTCAATTAAAATAAGTTAAATGCAAATGGTCAGGCGTCCATGGATTCGCGATCGTCTCGGTGAAAGGCATCGTTAGCAAAAGTCACGTAGTAGCTAACAATAAGGAACTTATCTTTACAACCTTATTACTGCAGCTAGTAAACTGTAAGCCATTGCATTCTCAACCTTATTCCGTTGTTATAAGAGCGTGGTGGTTTGTATTGTAGTGTTAGTGGAAGTGTGTCCCTGATGTCCTACGAAGGTCTAGACGGAATGGGGCTGTTAAAATACTTTTTCATTGTCATTCAGGAATTAATTGTGTTTTAATTTAGATATGTTTATTTACTTGTTTTTTTGCACTTTTTTGAGCATCTTTTGGCTTGTTACACATTAAGGGCCAGTTGCACAATGTCCTAATAGCCATTATCTACCAAAGAAATTAAAAAATGGACCAGAATTTGGATGAAATTATCTACCAATTTAACTAACTTGAATTTAATCGTAGGTGGTAAAAAAGGCCCTAAGATAGCTATTGCTTGACTTATACAGTGATTAAGGTTCCAAAAATTAGTACGACTATTACCGTACTACATAAAATGCCATGAATATTTATTTTTGTAAGTTTAATATTTGAATTCCCGAACAAACACTATAGGTACCTAAATATTCATGCCAGACATTGAAATATTTGCGAAAATATTTTTTGATTTTACCCTAAAGTGACTGAACTTTACATCTTAAATATTTTCCAGGCACGTATGACAAGAGTAAACCTGCGTTATAAATATATTCTATTCAAAGTCATTCAAAGCCATTCTTTGTAAACACACAAAGATAAATAGCTCTTTTGAAGACCTAAGTTCTTTAAAAAGTGATAAATAGTATTATTGAAAATAATATCTGTAAAACTATTCATCTGAGATGTGTTTTCATATATGTATGTATAGTTACAGACGCCAGCACATCAAGCTACGTACACATACACTCTCGTAACCTTTCGCCTTTATGTCATTTATATGATTGACGTATAGACGCTAGCACTTCAAGCTACCTGATATACTATAAAATTTTCCCAATCAACTTTGAATCATATACTTCGGCGATAAATTTGAAAAAAATATTTTATTTTCTTTTTTTTTTATTAAATCTTTTTATTTTCTTTGTATATAGTTTTATTTCTAATTAAATTGTAAATAATTATGTCCATATAAACTTGACTGAATAAATTATGTCTATCTAAAAAAAAAAATATGACAGATTGTGGTAGCTTATACATAGTACGTAGTATATATATACATGCGCGTCACAAAAATGAAGTAATGAGTTCAGTCAAAATGCTCAATTAAATATAAAGTTATTAGAATAATGTATTCTGATTTTTTACAGTCTCCCTCTGTAAGAAAATAAATGAAAAAAGAAACCAGAAGTAAGTTATTATAACAACCCCATTCGTCCACACACTCTCACGAATTTAATAAAATATTTTTCTTATGAATCGAATTCAATTTGGTATTCCTATGACCCGGTTTCTTTGGTTCAAACAACTTGTTCTCTTTATTTTGTAACGAGATTTCTGAAAAAACAATTAAATTACAAAGGTAGCAGATATGGGGGAACATGCAATTGGTGGGTCTTATATTTTTTTTGATTTGTACCAAATAAAGGAAAAATATTTTATGAAATTATTCAGAATTGTATTCAGAATCAGAAATCGCTTATTTGCATAATGTATGTATGTATTCTTGTTCGTATTATATGAAATCCTTTGTCCTTGCTTCTACGTTCAATACATTTTAATTTTACTTCAATCGGTTAAGTAATTCTCTCGGTGACCTGCAATATATACATACAAATATTTAATACAAATGACTACGCTGTAGCAGCCTACGCCGTAGCAGGTAACTGCTACGCAACACACAGCGTGATAGGTGCCCGGTACCTTAAGTATTACTTTGTTGTATCGCAATACCGAGGCAGTTTACAAGTTACGGATAGCCACTATCTACCAGATAAATTAAAAAATGGAAATGAATTTGTATGAAATTATCTGCTAGATAAACTATCTGGAACTTATTAGCAACTTGTAAAACTGGCCCTAATAATAATTTAAAAATACACTTTAATTTCAGTAAAAAAATAATATTAACTTCCGCAGGCATAACCTATTTGACCTCAATAGCAGCTAGAACCTGTTCGAACCGGTTTTAACCGGCTAGCTCCGGATACGACCGGTTATCTTTTGATTGGAATCGTCTGTGCCTTACCTTATTGATTATAGATAGCCCAAGTAGGTATGTAAAATTTGTTTTCATAATGGTCGATTATATGTACAATTTCTTTCCATGTTTTTGAAGTTTGTTGTATTTAAAAAAAAGTATTTACGTCACGTGACTATTGTTAACGTCTTCCTGACAGCAAAACCTTTCATTCGATACCCATATTGTGAGGTGGGATTTCAAACAACCAGCCCGCCATCTTGGAAAGGCCGCCATATTGGATTTGTATTAAATATAACTGTTTTTATTTTATTGCCATTTTCCGTAACTGCAAAACTTTTATTTTGGATGCTGATGCCTAAAAAGTTCAAATTGCAACATTAAAATCGATATCACTTTCAATATCATAATTTTGTCAAAAACACTTTGATAACAGTATCCTTATCTTTCTAACGTCAAAGGGAAAAGCAGTCAAAGATTATACAAAACACGATAATCCTTTCAAAGTGAAATAAATCGCACACAAAACCATCACATAGCCATAAGGGTGTGTTGTCAAACAATATTACATATTTCCCCCTACTCAAGGGCCTCAACTTTTCCTCTACCTTCTATTTTTTGTCACGTATCGTAATATCAATATATAAAAACAATACGGGCTGGATGTGCGTCCATAAATCCAAGACAAGCGACCATTTATCAAAATGTCAAAAGATGCACACACCTGTGTTTCTTCGACCTAATTCTAGTTAGAGAATCATCTGTATTGGTGGCTTTAGTGAGGCAAAATCGACCTTAAGCCGACGTAATAATGTTCCTAATGTATTTAATGGCGTGTTAAGGAGAATTTAGCACATAAAATGTAGCCCCAAACCCCTAGAGATGAGCATCGTCATCATATTTCTACGCCTACTGTCAAAGTGAATCGGTTTAGAAAAAAGTTTAGTTTGCCCTGAATTAGCTGATTGGTTGTATATGCAAGTGGTTCCACATTTAGGTCAACGTATATTTTAGAAGATTCTGGACTATAACAAGTAACAGTGAAATATGTACAGACGCTAGCACATCAAGCTACTACAATGTCATATTTCCTTAATAAATTTTCACTTTATCGCTGAAGCATATGGTTCAGAGTTGATTGAGAATATTTGACAGTTTTGGGTAACTTGATGTGCTGGCATCTGTACATATTTCGCTGTTCTAAAGTTCTAAAGCTAAATTTAAATTTAAAAAAATCAATAACCTATTCTAAAATTAAATTCACGAAAATCAATTATGCAAATTTGAGAGATTGTAGTAGCTTGATGTGCTGGCGTCTGTACGTCTGAAGGGTCTTGGGAATATGGTGTACGAATACGAATAACGCAAGGAAATAATACTCTTGTTCCAGGTTAGTCTCCGTGGGACGATTTGGCGCTGGAAACATATCATGTAATTCCCCGAGGGTCGGACAACTTAGTACCATACACGCAAAGTTCTGTTTTCCTAAATTATTAGGACTCACACGGATGGGGTTTTGGTGCAAATGTAATAGGACTTGGTTTCGCATATGTGTTGAAATTCTACTAATATAATAAATGCGAAACTTTGTAAGGATGTACATATGTGAATGAAAGGTGTGTTTGTTTCAAACTACTGAATAAATGTTGGCAGTAATAATATAGCTTATATATTAGAATAATATTATCTACTACTACTACTTTTAATCCATGTGCGGGAAATAGGTCCCACGCGCGAGATATCGGAAGCAGTTCCTCTATGTTTAAAGTCATGTGTTTTTTGTTCATAGTTGTTACCTGTAGCCCTTACATTTTGTACACTAAACAATTGGGTGCCACGAAGCTAGCTAAATACGAGTTTCCATGGTAATGCTAAGCTTAATACGGTTTGTCCTTGGATTCCTGAAGATCATATATTCCTTAACCCCACATTAACCAAAACCAGGAAAACCAGGAATAGCTATTTATATAATACTTATGTAAAGTGCATCGGAGAGCACGTAAATGTCGGTCCAGTGCCTGATCTCTCTCCGGTCGTGTCGTATTACCGTCCCATCGGGCTAGTGAGGGAATAGAGAGTGCACCTACATATGTCTGCGCAAATGCTTGTGCACTATAATATGACCTGCGCAACTGGCTGATCTCCTTAGAGAGATCGGCCGCCGTAGCGACAATCGGCCCGGATGCCATCATCATCATGTATGTAGTCTACTGAACCGATTTGGCTGAAACTTGGTACAAAGAAAGACGGCCTATGTCCGTCGTTCAGTAGTCTTTGACGTGAAAGCGTCACAAACAAACAAACTCACTTTCAAGTCTATTATATCAGCAAGGATTTCTATCGTTTGTTCGAATTTCTAAATTATTCAATGATATGCTACCTCCTTTAAAACCTAAGACAGTGTTGAAGTATCCGCCATTAGAAATCAATTCAGCTCATTCTTTCTCTCTCCACAACTTTACCGGATCGTTAAGCAATTTATTCGGTTGAGACGTTTTTCTTTCGTTCTCAAACCGCATTCTGACGTGTAATCTTTTAAATGTTACCGTACAAACGAAGGAAAGTAAGTTGGAAATGTTTATAGAAAACTTAAGAGCGCGTAATCCAAAAATTGGCAACGTCGCAAATAGTTCTAAAATGTTTTTATTAATTTGGCAAATTGACTATATGAAAAAATAACAAATAAATTATAAAAAATAGATTAGGGATTTTTTTTCTTTATCTTGTGCTGTCCCACTGCTGGGTTTAGGCCTCCCCACTTTGTTTCCACACCTCCCGATCTTGAGCGCGTGCCCACAAATCACGGAAGTAGGTATCAGGATTAGGGATGCAGTAATTAATATACCCTGATTAGCGTGCACAGACTGGAAGTTTTTGAGATGTGGTGTTGGAGGAGGATGGAGAGAATTAGCTGGACGGAAAGAATTACCAACGAAGAAGTGTTAAACAGAGTAGGAACTAAAAGACAATTATTAAATTATATAAAGAACAGGAGAGGAAAATGATTGGACATCTTATACGTCACGATGAGTTCATTAAATCATCATAGAAGGAAAAGTGGAAGGAAAGAGAGGAAGGGGCCGGCCGAGACATAGCTACATCAGTCAAATTAAAGAGAAGGTGAAAGTTGAGACGTATGAGGAAGTTCAAGAGTTGGCATACGATAGGCAGAAATGGAAGGAGCTGCACCGACAAGAGCTAGGCTCTTAAATTAAAGAAGAAGATTAGCGTGCGAGAATATAAAGTCAGCTTATGGAAGAATTTTATGGTATCCTCGAGATATCTAAAAACTGTAACGATGAAAAAGGGTTACCATAAGCACGTGTACCTGCGCCTTCACGTCGCCTCTGTGGCCCATTCGCAAAATTTATTATGAGCATTTTTTCTGCAATATTTTGGGACGCATAGATATTTATTTACACTTGGGAGCACAATAAATGCGTTTGTTATGCAGCTAGGTAAAAATAGAACGAATAATTTTAGAATACATTTTTGAAATATGGAAATTATTTTAAAATCAATTTCTTAAGGTATCTGTATTTATTTATTTACTAGCTTCCGCCAGCGGTTTCACCCGCTTTCTGAGGGAAGTACTTTCCATACCCGGATAAAAAGTAGCCTATATGTTATTCTGATGTATAAGCTATATTGTGGTAAAGTTTCGTTCAAATCCATTCAGTAGTTTTTACGTGAAAGAGTAACAAACATCCATACATCCATACTTACAAACTTTCGCCTTTATAATAGTATTAGGATTAGGATTGGTACGAACGCCAGCACATCAAGCTACTACAATCTATCAAACCCTAATAGATTTTCAAATTTATCGCTGAAGCATATGGCTCAAAGTTGATTGGGGAAATTTTACAGTTTCGGTAGCTTAATGTGCTGGCGTCAGTACATAGAAGGAATATACATAAAACACAAAGTATATTTCTAATATGTAGGTATGTACATACGTATCCCATTTAACAGACGTTATATGCTCAACTTATACATATTAAGTCGTGTATAAATTGTCCTATAGTACGTATATTAATTTATAAGCAAACACAGTTGCCATATAGCAAGCTTAAAAATATTCAGTAAACTACATTTATATTAAAGCTTCTTCCAAACGTAATTCTAAAGAGTATCGCGAGCTGGTCGGAAGCGTGGGCATTTATTATGGGCTAAACAAACTGCAGGCTACTTATACATGAATGAGGTGCCCGAGAACACATCGGACCCAGTATGTTCCCCCGTACCTAATGTTATTAGGAAATTGTGAGAAGAAGGTTGTTATACGTATGTACTAGGTTGAGCTACGCTTGCAAAGGTAAGTGGAATGGATGGGTTTTATCGTTATATGCGTTCTTTTATTATACTTTTTTACAACTTAGTTACAAATTATAGTGAAATTTTTACATAACAAAAAAATCCTTATCTATATTAATATTATAAAGCAAAAGAGTTTATTTGTTTGACCGCGCTAATCTCAGGAACTACTGTTCCGATTTGAAAAAATATTTCTGTATTAGATAGCCCATTTATCAAGAAAGGCTTAGGCTACTCTTTGTCCGGGTAAGCGGAGTTGTTCCTACGGGACGTGGGCGAAACCCAACAGGGTGCATTTGTCCTATTAGAAAACATTCACATGGTTATAGTTCATCATCATCTCCGGAGCCTTTTCCCATGTTGGGGTCGGCTGCCAGTCTAACCGGATTTAGCTCAGTACCAGTGTTTTACAAGGGGTAACTGCCTATCTGACCTTCTCAATCCAGTTACCCGGGCATCCCAATACCCCCGATTCTCCTGGCCCCTGACAGGCGTCAGATTTACTGGCTTCTGACTACCCGTAACGATTGCCAAGGATGTTCAATGACACCTGGACATACAGTTCAATATGCCATCCGAAATAAAGTCTTTGGTGTCCAAGATATACTTAGAAAGTATATACACACGCTTATAGTTGAGGCAGAATATTCTCAACCGGATAAGTTTTTAACACAGCTGAACTGAATGTTAAACGTTAGTTAACTTGTACGGTTACTGAGTTAGTATGCAGTATTAACCTGGTCAAACAACTAGAGTTAGTCTTCACATTATTGCATTTAGATTCTATTAATATCTCGAATGCAAAATAACAGTACGTAAAATAACGGACGTGTTCCTAAGAGTATACGCGAATATTTATTGAAAAATATTTTTATTTAATGAAAACGAAATGTATTTTATCGTTTGATTTTTTCAATAAAAATAGCTGAATGAAATAAATTTAAAATTTTGGCGAAGAAGTAACAATAGGCCTGAACTTGGAAAAATCCTTCTCATTACTCAATTGATGTTTTCATGCCAGTTTTTATAATTTCCCAAAGGGGAAGAATTTTTTTGATTCATGATAATATTTGCGTAGGCACCTGATATTTCAGTCTCGTGTTCCTAATATCTAAGTTTTCTAGTAATGACGAAATAAGTTTTAGATTCAACAATAAATATGATTAGTGACAAAACAAGTAAAAAAGTCAAACAAGAGACAAAACAAATAGTTCTCGACAAAATTACTGGCAACCGCCACTAATTTCCGAGCATAAGTACCTACGCCATCCGCTTATACGCTATGATTGATTTAAACTATCCCATCTATTTGATGATATTGCTATTAATTCAAACATAAATGTGAATGAATTTCAATCAATTTGTTTACAGACTAGCAGTTACTCGCGGGTTATCCCGCGTCCACAGGGAACTTCCTCCTGTTCTCGGATAGCTTCCCAACAGTGCAAGAATTATCGAAATGGGTCAAGTAGTTTCGGAGCCTATTAAATCCTTACAAAAAAGCAATTCTTCTCTATAATATTAGTACGGACAAACTTATGTTTTATTTTATTTGTTAGGGACAAAAACCATTTACATGTCAGAGTTTGACTAAAGTTTAACTAATTAACACTTAAATATACATTAATACATAGTCTATTTCTATTTACATAATTATGTTATCATACATGTAACCCACACCATTGTCTACGAATTGGCACAAAAAAAGAAGTACCTAATAGGTTTGTCAAACTGTTTCCACAGACAACTCAAGTACCCTGAGTACGCAGGTATCCTAAACGATTTCATCAATTTGACAGGTCGGCCAGACTATTGCAATCGTCCGAAACGCCCCGGCAATCATTCCAATCAGCTTTCAATCATTTTCAAGCCCGCCACCCTCGCTAATACGTTTTGATGGCATTTTTTCTATTTTCTTTTTCACATTCCAATGATTTTCTCTTTTTAGTCAAAATTGCGATTCACTATGGCACCCGTTTTACGTCAATTCATTGAATTAAATGCGAAGTGAGAGGTTTGAGAATGAATGTTTGACTGAGTGTAATAATTAGGGACTTTTCGTGGTCTGCAAACATTGTTGTTTGAATAAATATTTTTCTTGTTCACGTTGAGTTTTATTTGAAAACTCTGAAAATGCAAAATGGACATCGTTAAAATTTGCTAAAAATTCGAGGGCTTTTGTGGTTTTTGCATGTTGGAATATGGATGAAAAAGTTTTATTCGAGTTTGGCTAATCTTTTAGATGCTGGGTCGTATTTTAGTCACGAACACTGGCAACATGAATCTTTCTATGAAACCATAAATAAATTTTTTATATCCTCGTTTTTTTTACCTAGTTTTTAACAAACTAAATCTGTATTTACGTGGAACCAATTAAGAGTAACAGCTTTTGAAGCATATCATGTATAGTTTGAAACTTTGTCAAAACAGACCTTTAAAAAATATTTTTTTGAAAAAAAAAATGTAAGTATATGTGTATATGTGAGATGCATAATTGCGAACTGAAAGTATTTTAGGCTAAATTAAAGTGAGTCTTGAAGTTTAGCTCAAACAAAGGGCAACGTTTTATTAATGTTGACCATTTGATTACGTACATTCAAAAAAATATCTATATAGGTACTCTAATAAATATATTTCTGTTATTTTTGTTGACATATAAAGAAGCTACAATTTATTTTCATGAAAAATGACGTGATTTGACACGAAATGACATTAACTTATTCGATGACACATTACTTAACAGATATCAAAGTACTTTGTTTAGTTGTGATCTTCGTTGCTTGGTGTTATATTTTACTTTTGGATATATGTATAATGCGACAACTTTTGAAACTAATAGTAACAAAAGTACAAAATACAATTGTAGAAACAGCGCTTTAGAACAATAATATTAAAAAAAAATAGATTTTTACTGACTCTTGAATATTGAACCTTATTACTATATTAATTAAGATCTAAATATTTAAAAAATAAAGCCCACTAGTTCGATTGCCAGAATCAACCCTAAAACACACGAGAGTCAGCGAGCAGTAATATAGGCTTCGAATGATAAGCTGGGTAGGTTAAGCCCTGTGCTGGGAGGGTCCTACACGACCTTTAATTAAATAATTACTCTCCCTTGCAAATAAGATGAGAAACCGAGGAGCATATCTGTTTCCTACAGGCGTCATTCATGAGACCTATAGAACGTCTTTATGTTTTAACAACGTCTTACACATATTTGGTGGTTATGGTAAACTTTCGGGTAGAATTTAACGGCTTCCAAAAAAAGAGGAGGTTCTCAATTCGTCATCTTTGTTTTTTATTGCTTGGTTAAGTGAAAACATATTATATAGATTTTATGCAGGTGGTTGTCTTTGTATTTTTGGTTGTGTATGTAAAGAGGTATTTTAAAAAAAAACCAGCATGCACTCTGAATATCTAATCTAGCTAAGGTCGCTGGGAAGCCATGGATGTGTGTTGCTGAAGATCGCGCAAGAAGGCGAGACTTGTCCAGCTGTGGACGTCTTTCGGTTGAAACGACGACAATGCATTCTGAATGTATCATGGAGTATTCCATCGCAATTTTTTTTTACTTATCAGGATTTTATTTAAATTACACGGGTTTCTGTTGAAAGCACTTTGAGTTATCCAATATAAAAGAAAAAATCATAGAAAATCCAATAATAAATATCAAGGATAAAGTCTCAATTAAATCATAATTAGTAGGCACCCTATGCTTGTACTGTTTAAACTTCAAAGTCCTGGGGGTAAGTATGTAGTTATGATTGTGCGTATGTGTGTTTGTGTGTGTGTGTGTGTAATCATGTTTTCCATCGACAAGGGTCCTTTAGAAAAGGGTGTTCTTGAGATAAGCTGTTTCTTTTTATGTTAAATCGTAATAGAAACGGAGATTAGCAAGGGTTTTAGTAAAAGGAATCGTTTCACTTTTACATTTTTTGCCCCTTTTTGTTGTTAAATTAATTGCAATATATTGTTAAAGAAAAAATAAATATTTGTTTTCAATGTGTAATTTAAAATATTTGAGCATGCGTTAAAGTATCTGCAAACAGTCTAATAAATATAGCAACCAAAAAGTTGCAAGTAGAAAAACGCAAAAAATTACTGTGTATTGTCTAATTTAACTATGTTGAACGGCTAACACTCCGGTAAACAAAACTTGTTTCTACGGTTGTCATGCTAAGCCTGCTGGAAGGCATAAATATGAATACTAGAGTTATGCTTTTCCCAAAATTCACAAGATACATGAAGTTGATGATGAAGTTAACTGAAAATACATGTATAAGATTCAACAATATTCTTCGCGAATCATTCGCAAAGTTTTATGAGGCACGACATTTTTACGTCTCATAAAATCTGTTCATAAGGATCAAATAGCCGTGGACTGGAGAGTAATCATTCCACCGCCTTTATTACTTATTTGTATTCAAAACGGGTTTAATAGACTTCTGAATAAATACCTTGAGCGCTTTTTATTATGAAAGTTTTTAGGTGAAAATATTTTTTTATTGTTTGACTTTAAAGTACAGACGCCAGCAGATCAAGCTGCTCAAAACTGTCCAATTTTCCCAATCCATAAATTACAATTTTTAGAGTTAATTTGACAGCTTGGTAGGCGTGGTGGTCTAGTGGTTCGATTCCAGGTCAGGCAAGTACCAATGTAACTTTTCTAAGTTATACGTACTTTCTAAGTTTATCTTGGACACCAATGACTGATTAAAAGGTGAAGGAAAACTTCTCGAGGAAACCTGGACTATAGTGTCTGAAATCACCAACCTGCATTGAGCAAGCGTGGTGATTAACGCTCAATCCTTCTCCTTGGGAGAGGAGGCCTGTGCCCAGCAGTGGGACGATAAATAGGCTGTGATGATGATGATGATGATGATGTAGTAGTAGCTTGATGAGCTGGCGCCTGTGCATAAAATGCAATATTTTTACAAATTAATAATTAAATAGTTTTATTATATAAATCACCTTGAGACAAAAGTCGAACGACCACTAGCTCTTGCTAGAATTATTTTATGAGACCTCCATTGACTAAGTAGGCCAGCACATATACAGAATAATACATAGAATATTTTAACACTGTGGTGCGTTGCATCCATCCTTTTAAAGATGGAAGGTCCACGGAACCCCATAAAGTATCGTATTTAAAGAGTGGGACCGTACATAAGTAATGAAGGGATCTGACCTACAACCCATGGTACCCATAGAACATTTTTACGACTATTGTGAAAGTACCTCTACAATATTAAATTCTTCATGTTTTTTTATGTCATCGTAACCTTTTTCAATATGTTGTTTCGTTAATTTTCTTGAAAAGGCCTTAGAACATTGTAAAATGAGTAAGAGAACTCATATGTTATTCATCATCTACCTAGTTCTGGGACCAGCTTCCAGTCTAACCGAATGTAGCTGAGTGTTTTACATGCAGTTACTTCTTATCTGAACTCCTGAACTCAGTTACCTGGGCAACTCGATACTCCTAGGCAAGACTTATTGTCAGACTTCTGGCTACACGTAACGACTGTCAAAAATGTTAAAATGGCAGCCAGGACCCACCATTTTAACATGGAAAATTTATTAAAACTACTTCATATCATCATCTCCCGAGCCTTTACCCAACTATGTTGGGGTCGGCATCCAGTGTAACCGGATTCAGCTGAGTACCAGTGTTTTATAAGGAGCGACCGCCTATCTGACCTCCTCAACCCAGTTACCCGGGCAACCCAATACCACTTGGTTAGACTACTTCATATATTAAACATTATTTCATTTTGTTCCCTAACCGCACATACACACAATAAAAATAGCTTTACGCTACTATTCCAGACCAAAAATAATGCGTTTTCTTTTAGTGTAAATAATGTTTATATGAGTGCATTTGTGCATGTGAAAGAAAATCTAAAGACACCTATACATACAAACAACGACATATAACAATTATTTAGTTTATATAAACCAAGATGCATTGAGCTACAGGCCTAGGCAATTTGTAACCTGCCGTAAGACGACACACGTTGACGCGGCCTGACGTCTGACGGTCAGACGGTGTGGGCTTAATTAACTACGTGAGCGATGACCACCCTTATAATATGTCAGTGTCTTTTCAGCAGGCTTTATTAAGACTACCATCACATATAAGGTTTCGAATATATAGGTGTCAGAAACTAGGGGTAATCGTACCTGATATTCGGGAAGGTATGGGAGATCAAATGTTTATCGCAAAAGTGTAAAGATCTGCTAAAAACTAATGTTTTCGAACACTTCTGTAAAGAAGTAACTGAGAAGGGAGTCGCCGAAACCAAATACAAATTCTTCTTTTCTTCTTTTAGTTCTATGTCTCCTAGATGGTGCAGAGGGCATCCACAGTGCTTCGCCATCGCATTCGGTCTTATCATAATACAAACAATACAAATTAGCCAATAACAATTTCTACATTAAGGGCCTGTTTCACCACCTACGAATAAGTTCCAGTTAGTTTCTTTGGTAGATAATTTCATAAAAATTCTGTTCCATTTATGAATTTATTCGGTAGATAGTGGCTATTGGCTTGTGAAACTGGCCCTTATTCTCATTTTCATAATAATAATTATGTAAGAAATATAAAAATAATCAGAACGTACCTTAACCGCATGGGAGCTTGTTACAGAATCCCGCCAACCGCAATGACAGCTAAACGTCAGTATCATAGACAATGTAGAAGGACTAAAGAAGTTGATTATAATAATCGCTGTTTATCGATAATGTTTTTTAAACTTCAAAATATAACATGTCCAAAATCAATTAAATTTAAGTTTACTTTTTTCAAACTACAACAATTTGTGAACAAAATATTCCTTAAAAATAAATCAAAATAAAATATACTTTTAACATCACTCAACATTTCATAAAAAAAGGGATTTATTCAGCAACTAGATACACCTCTATTTTCCATGTAAGTTTAACGTTTCACGAACAGTTCGCAAGCCTGGCACTTCACGTATTTACCATAAAAAAAAAATAACACAACATGTACATTTTTTCCATGAAAGCTTTCAATCCAGATATTGAATAAATATTCGAACGGATGAATTTATAAAACCTAACGTGAATAACAAAGTTTTCAACAAATAAAATGTTACATTTTTTATTAATATGTAAAGTTAAAAATTCATCCGTAACTGGCGTTGTTATAATATCAGTTTGTTTCGTAAATAAATGTATTTCTTTTATTTGTACTGCGTTCCTGTTGGAAATGTTACCTTGTTAATGTATTTTATTAAAGCTACGATCTGTGAAATAGTGGTTGTAAGCAATTGTTCAAAAATTAAAGACTAGTTTCTCCATAAGCCCTTTAAACCGCGACCCGTGGGATTTACTCCGAACAACCACTTATGTATAAGCCTTAATAGCCTTCCTCAATAACTGGGCTGCCTAATACTGATAAACATAGTTCTAGAGATTAGCGCGTTCAAGCAAACAAACAAACTCTGCTTTAACTCTGCAGATTTTGCCTATGTAAAACTTATGTAGGACAGTATTTTTCTAGGGTGATACTCGTAATTTGTACAAAATATCTTATTCACCACGCTATCAGAATGAATAGTGCTTGAAAATTATATTTGTTACATGAAACAATGCAATTCGTTTGTGATTTTTACGTACATATATAAAACAGGAATTACTGATGTGATTTATTATTTCAGTAATTACAATTGAACACCAAATGTTATTTTAAATTAATATAATGTGAATACATTAATGAGCTGATTCGGAAACCAAATAAATATGTTATAAAACCTAAAACGTGCCATGCATTTAGTTTTCGTAACCCTGGAATTATGTTAGCACGTACATGTAATATACATATATGTATGTAATATATGTATGTAGGTACTCAAAAGATATCTTGATGACTATGTCAGATTATCGAGAACAGAGAGAAAATATCTTCAATATTTCACCCTCGTGTTTACATCCTGAATATTACTGAACACAGACTTGCCATTACTAATCTAGGAACATCTACAGCTTAACACTGAATATGCTTATCCGCCATACAATACGATTGAACCCGATAGAAAAATATGATAGTTTTCCAATCAATGTTGTACGGACCTAGTACGGAACAGTTTGCTATCGGCATAACTAAAAGTTCTTTGCGCCGTCAACTTGGCTAGCTCGAGGTTCTGTGCTGCAAACACACTCCGAACATACGAGAGAAAACTTTGTTGTTCATGCTGTTGTTGTTTGTAAATTGTTTGAAAAGTCTAGTTGGTTTGCTGTAATTTTGCTATAGTAGCCGTCATGTTATACTATGGAATAATATAATTGCCCCGTTGGTTATAGTCGTGTAGCGCAACTATTCAGTCTTTCTACACAGTTTCGGGTTCAATTCCTGGGCGAAACGCCTCAAGACGCCTTCCGTCGGGGCGTAAGGCGTCGTCGCCTAGCATCCCGACGACTGCAGTCGGGACACCTACCATCCCGACGACTGCAGTCGGGACACCTAGCGTCGGGATGCCTAGCGTCGGGATGCCGAGCGTCGGGATGCCTAGCATCGGGATGCCTAGTATCGGGATGCCTAGCGTCGGGATGCCTAGCGTCGGTGCGCACCGAAACGTTCATCGGTTTCGGTTTAGTTCTCGGGCACTCGGACACTAGATAATCATCCAAATCTGAATTTATAAGGCTTTTCAACTATCAATAAAACCATTGCATATTAAACCCAATTGTATTAATGCTGTATGACCAGACATTTTTGGTAGTTAGCAATTACTGCAGTGTTACTGCAAATGGCACTCTCACCACATATCCGAAAATAATGCGCTTTTATGGAAAATACACCAGGATTCACGAATCGGGAAATATTACATGTTACCAGGTCTTTTTTGTATCGTGAATATCTTTGTAAGTAACTGTTCAACGGATCATGTTATAATTTAAATAGTAGTTACCGTTTCAATTTGTCACTGAAATTAAACCTATCTAATTCACTATGCAAACCCACATATAATGTACAGTTAGTGGCAAAGAAGTATTTTGGCAAGATTTTTGTACGGTTGTAGTTAGACACAGGAAAAGTGAAGTAGATTACCATGCACTTTTCTTGTCAGTGTTCCCCTTCCGCAACTAAAAATATTTATGAAATCTATACTATAATATTATAGAGCTGAAGAGTTGGTTCCTTTGCTTGGACACGCGTATCCCAGGAATTCAAGGAAAAAAATCTTTCAGTCTTAGAAAACACAATGATCGAGGAAGGCTAGTTTTTATCCGGGTAGTTTCTACGGGATATTTGTTAAACCGCTGTGGAAGCTAGTTGAGCAATATAAGACACAGACGTGACGAAAATGTAGTTTATATTTAAGACTTCGAGCCTAAAATAACATAAACAGCAAAGGAAAACTTTGCAAAGCCTACGGCGTTACCTTTTGTTATGGAACCTCGTCAGCCGAAACGCACACAATTTTAGCTCGTATATTTGCCCAGGTAACTCGAGTCGAGCCCGACGATTTGGCAAATAACGTCTTGAGACGAACGCTTAAGGTGGCCAACGTTTGACATCAAACACGGAATATAGGACTTACCTTCTTATCGTATGTCAAAGGAGCATATTTGTGTATTTTGATGATTAACATATACTTGTTTAGGGTTGGGAAATTAGGAGATGACTCATAGGCAGGGGTAAATGTGTTTTTATTAGATGTAACTCCTCTGTGTCCTTTTTTTTCGTGGGAAAAGACCCCATCCGCTATATTCCTTCTGGAGGTCCCTGTGTGCCAGAGCCACGGTAGCTCTTACGAACAACCCCCGGCAGACTCTGGCCCTTATGGGCTTCTGGCCCCTCCAATGCTATTCTAACAGTGAGTGTTTAGTTAAGGTTGGAGCTTTGCCCTGTTATTTAAACAAAAAAGTCAGTAGCCGAAGACTATAGTGTTACGTTTTAATCTTTCAATAAATCACGTAATCTAATTGTTGGGATATAGAAGATAATATGTTAAAGAAGTATAAGCACATACATATATTAAAGATGAAAAAAAAAACTGCTTACTAATTCTGTTCCTCACATTTTGCTAGTCAGAAAATATCTGCTATGAATGAAGAAGGTACGTATAAATAAACTTAAGTAAAGCCTACAGCTACCGATGTATTAGTTAATCTAGTAGTTCTTGGAACTGGCCCATTATTTTAATTATTAGGGACTTGTACCCTTCATATAAACATCTCTTTGTAATAATGTAATATTAGGTAATATTCAGACTCACAACTACATAGGTTTGCGTATAAGTTTCAGCTTCGATAAACATATTTATTAACTTTAATGAATAGGTTGCGAATTTTCTAGGAATACTATACTATAAATTAATTACTTCTCTCACTAGCTGTAAATTTACTGACACCCATTAATTTAATGTTTTAATTTTACAGGGAATCGGTAAATCAGCTGATTAATTTAATATAAAAAAAAAACCGATATTTTCTTTTAGGCTTCCACAATAAAAATGGCCTGAAAGCCTCTGGGTCCATTTTTATCACTTGCGATGTTTTACCTTTTAAGCGTGACAAACAAACAGAAAGGTATAGTTTGCTATTTTATCAAGCTATCGTCAAAATAGTAATTATCAAGCTTGCCATTACGGGGAGTAGCTCGCTAATTAATATGAGGAGGTACATAATATCTTGTACATCAATCTTACTGTTGTTGTCATGTGACATGTTGCTGTGTGCGTAGATGTACAGAAACTAGACCGTGAGAGGTAAAATTTATTACCTGCATGTTCCATGGTGTATCTGACGCACAATATGTAGTATAATTATAGTACCATCATTACAAAAGAAACTCATCTGTACTGCAGGCTTAGCATGGCGATTCCATCAAGAAAAGACAAAGCACTTTCTGTCAATGTCAACATGTTTTCTGCCCGAGCATGGCGCGGCCTGTCAACTCGCATATAAACTTATGTCGATCGAAGAAAAGAAAAATTTACTTCAAGAATGTCATAATAAATTTTACGTCAATCTGTCACTTTTCTGTCATTATGTCCATTCTCCGGTAGACAAAACTTGTTTCTATGGTTGTCATGCTAAGCCTGCTGGAAGTGTGAATAAAAAATTCAATACGCAAAAATGTTTTCGTCTATCGAAAAAATTAAAAAATGCAACAGAATTTGTATGAAATTATTCACCAGATAAACTATCTGTAACTTATTCGTAGGTGGTGAAACAGGCTCTAAGTCTACGAAATATAATGCTACACGTATAATTTTTTTATTTGCAAAAAAATCTTGTTTAATATTCCAAGATTTTCATCCCAAGAATCCGGCTAACATTGTCACCATTGCCCGCATGCTCATGTCGCAGCATCTTACGGTACGTTTTAGATAAAGCAATCGTTTTAAAAGCTTTTTATTTCTTCTCCCTTACCTTGCTTCATACAGATTAATTTAGCACGGCCATATTATTCATTTATGTCTTGGCTAGCTTGTACCAGCGGTTTCACCCGCTTTCTGAGAGAACTTGTTCGCGTACCTGGATAAAACGTTGCCTATATGTTATTCTGATGTAGGTATTAGCTATATTACTGCCAATTTTCATGAAAATCTCTTCAACCGTTTGAGCGAGAAGAGGAAACAAACATACATACATACTCACAAACCTTCCCATTCATATATTAGTAAGTGTAGGTACGCGTATGAAACGAGCATTTGTGTACATCATTTGAATAGACTGAAATTCAATTTAATAAACGTGAGCTGTACTATGCTTTTGTTAGTACAATCAAATATTTAGAATAGTTCAACAGATGCATTAATTAATCTACTAGTTGCTGGATCTGGCGCATTATTTCTATTATTAAAGATTAGTAAAGACCCTTCATATACACATATCTCTTCGTAATAATATACCTAGGTATACTATCAGTATAAAACAAACGGGATATAGAGTAGAGACTCAATAAAACTGTTGACGCGATACATCGAAATGTCGTTTGAACACACACAGACATGTTTACGCTGCCGGCGCAGGAAACAATAATCCTCTTCCACGTACCTACAGCTCCGTGATTTAATCGCCATCTTTGTTGCACATGTAAACCCTTGAGATGTCGACTAACTATGGTTAAGTTAGACGGGCAACTTCTGCACTATTTTGGGATGGAGTGATGTAAGTTACTATTGAAGTATGGATACTCCTTGTGGGCTGACCACACACAATACGAGGAGATAACTTGACACATGTAGTGGCTTATTCAGACTCTCATGGTTGTCAATCCTAAAAAAAAAAATGGTCCAACAGTTCGAAATCCAATATACATTACAAAATTTTATTAACATACTGCGAATCTTTTATTTACAATTTTTACTGGTCTTTTTTAGACAAATATACATACCTTTGTAGCGACACTACATGCAGCGCCATATATGAAGGATCCGGAAAGATGCCGGGATAAGAAGACCTTTACTCCCTGGTCATCATCAGCCCCAAACCTTTAATTGTTAGATTTTATGTTAGGAAATTAATGCTTAGACTTTTATATGCTCGTTGCTAATGTCTTAACACAGCTTGAACTTGGTGTAAAATGTATTGTGGTCATTATATCTGAGAGCATACTACATTTATAGATGCAGGCTTTGCTACAAAAAAGTTGCTGATCACAGCAACATTTTGTTGCTCGTGTGCCTTATCCACAGAATGCGGGGCTCAAATATCGCCAACATTTGCGGTCTTTGTGCCGAATGTCGGGCGGTTTCAAATTCTGCACTCTATTTAGTGTGAATGAATGCCGGTGGAATTGGCCACGGCATTAAGCACGGTACTGTTTACGGCATTGTTATGTTGAGGTAATAGTTTACGTGTATTTATTTTGTATTATGTTGTTTTTTTTTAATGTTGTATGTTTGTTTGTTGATAAAGTCATTATGTTTGGTAGTTGTTTTGTAGTAGTAGTTACAAAAGACTGCTTTATTGTAGATTCTTCTGATTTTTTATCTGTGGTAATTTGAATAGAAATATATTTTGTCACACCTATTCGATGCTGTAATTAGGCCACACTTAAGATAAAATTCTCAGTGATAGTGGCTTGTTAAATTATTTAAATATCTTTATACAGGTAGTAGTTAGTGCTAAAGATCTTTTACCTCCAAATACTTAGGTTCATCTAAACGGAAAAGCAATTCGAAATTCTATCAGCATCACGCGTTGGTAGTCTAAGCACTGTATCACCTCTCCTCGGTTCATACCCGAAACAATAGCCACACAGGTGTGATTTAATCCTCCCATGGTCTCCCGTGGGCCTGCCATGGCGTATCGATCACATCACGGCACATCCCACGCCGTGTCACGCTGGGATCACCAGCCGCAGGGGTGTCACGTTACACAGAATATTTTTCTCTCTTCTTTCTCGCCTACTAGCTTAAAGGTTGTCTTTTGGACTTTTTATTTGACGTGTACCAATTTTGATGTTTGGGGTATCTCCGTGTAGCCTGTCAACTATCGTTTTAGGCAAATCAATTCAAACGTACTTTCTATAAGTCAGTTAGAGAAACAAGTGCTTCGTCGTTCTAATAGTAGCATGGCGCGACTGTTGAGCTTCAGGTTCGTTTCCCCGGTCTAGTCGAAATTTGCATTGTGGGTTTTAAAAACTTTATCAAAGCAGCCCGGAGACTGGAAATGGGTGATTGATACACCCGTGCCCTGGAGGGGACGTAAAAGCCGCTCCTGTGCGTGATTTCTCTCCGGTAGTTTCAGATTGCTGTCCCATAGAAGTGAAGATGGCATTTGAACATTTTCGGCATTTTTACGGGTAGTCAGAAGCCAGATATGAGTATGTGGGATGCAAATTTAAATATTTATATAACAATGATTTTCTTCCTATTAAAGATTCAATCCGTTGGTTACGGAAACAAAAATAGATCTTGTAGTGACGAAGGTAACTTCTAAATCTGTTTGTGACAGCCCTATGCCCTTCGGGTGACTGATGCCTTGTCCCCAAGGAACACAAGTAGTTTCAGTAAATACGTTATTTTAACCTCAATCACAAGGGCCCTCGAGTTTGCATTAGGCAATTTTCTTTTGTTAGACAAAACTACAATTGTTGGATGAAGCTAGGAAAAATGTGTTTTCTCAATATTAGTACTGACATATCCATGGCTTACTAAGCTGAAGAATTGATTTGATTGCTTGAACGTCGTAATTTTGGAATACATTATGTTATTTTGTTTTAGTTTGGACAGAGAACTAAGAAACTGGATTTCCTTAATAAATATCTACTTTTGTTCTTCAGCAGCATACTGTTTGTTCTTTTAGTAGGATATACTTGGGTGTAATGTATGATTTTTTGTAAAAAACACCTTAAAATGGGTATTGCCCAGGGTTTTAGTGCCATCGCCAAGAAGATGTTTTAGAATTCAACAGGGAGGTCAATGGTTATATGCCACCATAACAGCGACAATCAGTGTTTAGGTGTGACATATTTATTTTTTACGTAACAATATACAATATAATTAACAATTCGATTGATAAGAATTTCAACCAAAAAAAAATCAGTCAGGTTATAATATTGTATTTTGTTTCACCAAACCACATTTACATACAAACACGCTTTACATGAAAGCTGCCAAGTAAAATGATTTCCAAGTAAGTAAGTGACGTAACTTCGCATCGCAACAACGGGCGTGACAAATCTCTTGCATTCGAGATGACAGCGTGACAAGAGAGATTGACGGGTGTCACGGTTATTCACTTGCAAACACGTTAAATTTACGTGGTTGTATATTTATGTGTGTATTTTATGTATATTTGTAATACATTATGTGTCTGACAATAACGCATATTTAAATATTCAAGTTATTAGCTAAGACGTCTTAATAATTTAAAATGTAGCGTGTCACCAGAGATGTGCTTGATATTTAACAAAATCTAGTTTTGTTGTGTTCAATGCATTTTACATTTGGTTTATGATATCTACTTCATCTATGCCTAGTCTATCTCATACATAACCAATTTAAATACAATTCCACGAAAACTCCGAACCCAAACAATAAATACGGTCAGCAAATTGCGCCAAATCCCACACAAGCTCTAGGCAGCGTGACACGTGACGTGAGATTGATATGTGACGTGTCACGGCAATTCGCTGCAACGTGTTTTTACGTCATGTTTACATTAGAACTTCATACGCTGTCTTGCTGTTCGAAATCGTATTTTTAAATTGCTATGCTATGCTTTTCTTGATGGTAGGTAAAAACCAAGAATTCAGAGTTATTTGCCTACAAAATTAAGGTCGATTACCTGATTTCAAATTATACATTATCTTTATCAAAATTACACATAACATTATCTTATATATTGGTAACTTAAATTTCATTTCTGAAAATTACAGGCGCGTTAAATAGTTTTGAAGCATGGTTAAATTAAAGACAATTCGTCAAAACTTAATAGTAATAATAACCATACAAACGCACAGATATTAAATATTATTCGAGAATATTCGTTCAACTTCAATGACTTTTCTAGAACTTTCTGAGTAGGTATTTTGATAATGGTGAAGATGTTTTTCGACTTTTCACGTCTAAGCTAACCTTTGCTGACACTTAGTATTATTATCATATTTTATTAAATAAACCTCTATTATAAGATAAAATTCTGCCACTTTAAGTTAGGAATTATAACTTGAATTAATATTATTTACTTTTACAGTACAAATATTGTGACAGTATTTTAATTTACCTTTTTTTGGTAGGTAATAAAGAGTAAAAGTTTCAAAAGATACTAAAACTTAAGGTAGGTATATGTTAAATACATAAAACAATCTAAAAAGTTGAATAGGCAGACCTCAGACCGCCTGGGCTGCGTGTTGTTCATAAGAGTTACGGTGGCCCTGGCACACAGGGACCTCCAGAACATAGTGGGTTTTAGTCAGTAAGAGTCTGACACTCCCTCCAGCTGCACTCCCAGCGGGCTAAGATGATTTCCCACGAAAATATGTATAGAAATACCCATCATATCAATAATGAATTCTATATTGAAAATATAGATATTGTTCTCTATTTTCATTTCATAAATAACTACTTACTTATGAACTACATAGGATAATTCTATCCTACTTCAAACCGTCGACGGTTAAAAGGAAAAAATCTGTTTTTCTCGTTTCTAGCACCGCTACCGGTTGTCAGTCTCGGAGAAATCAGTTCGCAGCTCTAATTACAGCCCCGGGACGTCAAGCGTCTGTTCCCGGCGTTTTTATAGAGTGGCGCTCAACGAGCGATGAACGGTTACGACTTCAATGAACGATTTCAAAGGAGGTTTTAAATAACGTGTTATGCTTTATGGTAGGGGGATGTTGTAATCTATGGCTTAGCTATTTATGTTCTATCGTCGTTCGAACCGCGACGTGCTTTGAGTTTACCTGGCTATGTTTATTACTAGTGCAAAGATAAGAAATAAAATAGCTTTCATATTTTTGTTTATAGATTTTATTTAATAATTTCTAAGCTAACTTTTGCGTATGACTTTGATAACGTAAGCAGGTATAACACTGTACTTTAAAACGCGTGCTTTGCTAACGAGTCAGTATGTAAAATTCGATTAGTAATTAATTTTTCTTGCAATGTCAATTATAAAGTATGTATGGGTCCATATTGTATCTTTTAAGTTAATTTTACCATCTATGTAACATATGGAATGCAATAAATAATTGAGTATTGAGTATTAAAGGTGGTGTTTCATAAATTTAAACACTCGAAGTTAATTTTTTTACTGAGCAGATATGCATGAAATTTAAAAATAATGAACTTCATAAAAATATAATTTTAAACATAACTATTTTCATATTCATTCTCTCGAATGCCTCCGTAAAAAGTAAATTCTAATTAACGATACAAGCGTATTTCAATTCTTTGAACAAAAGAAAAATATATTTAATAAAAAAATGATCGTGTGAAAAGTTATTTTTTAATAAAATTGTTTTCCCTTTTAAAATTTTGTTAATAGACGGAGCAATACTGGGGTTAGGGATTGGGTGAAGTTTTGCAATTTACGAAGACGTTCTGTTTGTTCTGCCACGCAAGAAGTTTATTATGGAAGTTGAGCCTCAACTTCGGCTTGTTATTTGACGAATTCACCTCAAAAGTCAAAGGTTTTCGGCTTTTAATTGAAATGAGATCTGGGTCTAGAAAGTTCTGAACAAATCATCATTCAGTTTTAATATTAGAATATGAGAACTTTTATTCGGAGTTTTAGAGTATTTTTGGGATAAAAGGTATTAAATTTATACCCCAGAATCCAGCACATTGACAAATGGATCCGGAATCTGTATGTATTACATAAAATATTCATTGAAACGTGACGTCATTAAGTCAGATTTCAGAAGCGACTGCCCGTAGATAACATTAATGACTTGTCATCCAACGCCCCAAGTTCCGGGGACCCAGTTTCTGATGCAAAAAAATGGCCGTTACATTTTTATCCGGGTCACCCCAATTAATTATGTATTAACTTCCGAAGAAGTCAGTAAGCCAATAATTCTTTTGAGTGCCATCTTGAGTCTCGTTAGGCGATGAATAATAAAGCAGCATCATTCATATTTTGTTCATTTCAGTTTTATTTCTGTTCGAAAGCAGTTGGTAACCTAGTGGGGGGTATTTAGCTATCGTGCGGGGGAACAAGTGATCCTTCAGACGGGGTGGTTTCGTATATTTGCGTAATGCTCACAAATAAATATAAAGCAGGCTCGAGTACCCCCCTACGCAAGTTGGAGCCGCACGTACGTATAATATTTGATGAAAAAGAAAAACTTGCTTTCATTCTTAAAATAGGTGTATTTATTTTTGCACCTGTTTTACAGTGTAGAAAATAATATTTTTATCTACATACATATATTATAATATTTTTTTGCCTGTATGAATGAAAGATATAACAGAGTTATTAAAGTAGTTTTTTTTTATAAATAAAACCATCGGTTACTTTAAAAAAATTATGTCAAATCGAATGATTGAACGCGAACGCTCGTCCGACTTGAACGTGATTTTTGCAATTATTTTTTTAAATGTTCTTAGGGATATATCGTGGAACTTACACCTACATACATACATATGTATATGACTTAAACACATCTGCTAACTCAAAAGCATGACTTTAATAGGGTTCAAGGATGTTTTGTAATCCCAGTTTACAACCTAAATTAAATAGGATGATGTAATTTAAACTCAGATTACTTCATTCAAAATTCTAATAAATATGCAGATGGCTATTTGCAGTAACTAATTATTCAGATTGCGTTTGACGGGCCGGTCTTATGAATTATCGCTAGGTTTTGATAACCAAAGGGCTAATGATATTAATTTTATCGCTGATATATTATAATGTGCAATAATTCTGGGTTAAGTTTTTAATTTATTTAAAATGGCTTTTGAGTATGAAAAATCTTTCTGAGCTCATTCAAGCGGCCGTATCTAGTGTAATAGAACACTAATTTGTGCCTAAATTGAGATCGAATTTAGATTATACTTGTATGTTCAAGTATGTTGGGCTCAGCTTCCAGTCTAGCAGAATGTAGTTGAGTATCAGTGTTTTAGAAGGAGAAACAGTCTATCTGACCTCCTCAACCTAGTTGCACAGATAGTACAACCCGAAACCCTTTGTAAGACTAGATGGCAGATTTTCTGTCTTCAAATTACCTGTAAAGACTGTCAAATATGTCCAAATGACAACCGGGACCCACAAATTTGTCTTACCTTCCGAAATACGGAGCAGGACAACGAACCGACCTTGCCAAGTGTAACGAGATCCAATGTAATATTTCATTATCATCTTACCTATAACCTTCTAACTATTTACGACTCATTTACAAATTATCGTGATGCTATTTTTTTTGTTATGTGAATATTAACTTTTATATGTTTACTAGACGTATCCATATAGGCACAGCTTACACCGGTACAAGCACTGTGTACAAAGCACATATATTCAACGTCTCATAAATAAATGACGCAAGCCCAAGAAATATTTAATTTACTTACGCAAGAAAATGAGACGAGACTCCCGAGATGAGACCAAAAGATTAGGGTAAGCGAGCTCATTGCCGTCCGCGTTCGACACACGAGCGAAGTACCAAAGATTTAATCGTGGTACACCCTCCATCACTCGAGATAGGGATATGTGGGGATATATTGCCAAAATAAATCATACTCATACAATTTATATCATGTATTTTTTATATGTTACAAGCTTTGTAGATTCTCGGGGAGCGATAATCTGATGATATTTTTTAGGCTTTCATGATTTGAGTATACCTTTTTTAGATTTAAAAAGCTGGACAGACTTATTAACATTGATATCTATCGAAAATCTGTTGGATAGACATACATAAAGCATTATTTTACAACAAATAATACCTACAATCGCATTGAGTGAGACTACTGACTTAATGTCGGCGATAGTACTAGCTATACCAGCAAAAAGAACAATCATTGTTATCTCCAACACTTCACAGATCAACCACAAAGAAAGCTCCACAATAGAGCCTTTTGCGTTATTCAGCAATCAGGCGTAAAGGTGATTCGATAAAAAGCTTAGTTTCCAGTGTTGCCAGTAATCAGGGACCTCATACCGCAATTTACCCCGATAATGAGTGAAATCACCCCTGTAAGGGAGTATTGTGTCGATGACGGAGAATGAACGGAATGAACGAACGAAGATGATTGAGTGCGGTCATTGTGCAGTGTTCGCAAGGGTGGGGGAATGGATACAGTGTCTTGTTTGTTTGTCCCCCTAAAATAGGTGCTTGGGTACAAATGAGGATGTGATTGTTCGAATGGGAAGTTGTGATTGGTTATCAGATATCATCATAAAGAGGAGGAGAGGAGATGTTTGAAGTAATTCGTATTGCTGCGAAATTACGTTGATTCTGGCATTTGTCTTTGACAATGTCATTTTATTAGCAATTATCGGTTTGAAAATTTATGATTTCTCAAGTAATTGCCTTATTTTTTTTTGATGACAGCGTAGTTTTACCTTTGATTAAGTAATTACATATATTTTCCCTTGTTTCAACAAAATAGAACTGATTATTTTAATTTAATTTAATTCATAATTATATTATAAACATTATTATTTCTTTTTGTAACTAAATTACAGCTTAATTATTATTTTGCCTGCCATTAAAAGCTTCTCAATTATTTCCCCCTCAACTAGCAAACAGTATCTTGAATTAATTCGCAACCGCCACAAAGCAAGCTGCCATGACAGTGACGTATTGACCGCCATGTTGGAACAATGATCGCGTCGGATTTGTCAAGCGATATGATGCGGATCCCCTGGGAGTTACAACACTACCGCTTGGAACGGGATTGCAGTTACCAACAACAATTGGTGACTTGTTAGTGCAGACGCCAGCACATCGAGGTACTACAATTTGTTTCTTTAATAGATTTTCAACTTTATCACTGAAGTATATGGTTCAAAGTTGATTGGAAAAAAATTGACGGTTTCGGGTACGTAAGAGGCCATGTTTGACATTAACAAATACAAAGCAAGATATTATAATGAGCTAGGCATATCACAAAAGCCTTCAATAACACGTATTTTAACGTAAGGCTTAAAAGACTACAGTTCCGGCACAAAATTAAATTGAAACACAATACATAACACGATGAACAAGGGTACTGGGCAAGAATTAACGGAGGAATGTCAAACGAATAGCCCCGGGGGAGGACAGCCCCTGTTTTATGATACCCCTGAAACTTATACCCGCAACTTGTGAAAATAACTGTCATTACCGGACCTTAATCGTTTTATAGTATTTATTTTACAACGCTTCAGGGTACCGACAATGTATAGACAATGTTACTGCCGCTACTTTGCATTCAATTCAGGAAAATATATGGAATAAGCTCGTAAATTCAAAGTATATCGTAATATTCATAATAAAGAATGTTCGAGAGTAATGCGAAAACGTAGCCGCTACGTAGCAGTGTAGTCGTAGCTCTTCGATGCTACGGCGTAGTCGGTGTCGTGTCTACGTCAGAAAGTCGAATTGGATTTTTCTCGCGTTCCGTACTCGACCGACGAATTATGGTTAGACTACAGAATAAAATTTGAGTAAGCTGTTGTTTTACTGTTTTTTTATTTATTTATTACTCTATGAAAAACTTAGTTATAGATAAATACTTAGCAATTACTCACAGAAGTCGTCCTTTTACATAATATCCGATTATAAGGTAATAGAAATAGGTAATATTTTTATTTGTTTTACTAAAAGCAACTTCAATTTATAACTTTGTCTTATTTTTTATTTTGTACGCATATGGCCAGCTAAGGTTAGTCTACTATAATTATAAATAAAATTCATAAAATAAACTCTGAAATGGTCGTAAAACGAAACGACCAGCTTACCAATAAGGTGATAAAAAATTAAGGTCCCGTATATCAAAGTGAGGACCCGTAACTCCTCAGGGTCACATCGACGGTACATTGTCGGTACAACGGGTTCACTATAATGCTTAATATTTATAAGTCTACTGAGACAAGGCACAGTATTTTATAGGGATCTTTGGGTAGTATTTTTTATAATATTATTTTTTTTTAGGTATAGAAATAATTTATTTAAACAGCCGGTTTTATGAACTCCTTATGAGATATAAATAGAAGAAACTGCAACTCTCTTTTAAGTACGAAATATTATGGAAATATTACATGTAAAAATCTGACACGGCAAACTTCAGAAAACCTAACAGTCGATTCTCTTATTTTAGTTTCGTTTTTTATTTCTTTTTCAGGCAATTTAAGAACCATTCTCGTTGATTTTAAAAAATATTTTTCTTAAAAAAAGGAGAAGGGTTCTTACTTCTGAGAATACTAAAAGAGGAGAGATTTGTGCTTAGCAACACATTCAGCGATTAACATGTATGTTATAAGATATATATGTAGGTACGTATATACAACACTTCACAACCAATCTATGTATAGAAACAGGATTACTTTTAATCAAACCCATTATATAAAAAAGAAAACATTATTTATAAGTTGTTATTTTCACGTTACTGATAATAAGAAAAAGAATATAATATTTTTCCCCTCATCACTGGACGTGAGATTAGGATATTAATCATTTTAAATCGAGCTGCTGTAAATAGGTCAGCGAGGTCACGGGAGCGAGGAAACTGGAGTTAAAAAGAAAACGATGTTCTGATGACAAGCAGTTTAAGTGCTGGAACTGTTTTCAGATCGTCTATAACCGTTAAATAATTTTATTTTGAAGTGTAGTGCAAACTTCCACAATATATTTTGAAATATTAGCTTAAGGGCCAGTTTCACAGGTTACGGATAGCCACTATCTACCAAATAAATTAAAAAATGGGACAGAATTTGTATGAAGTTATCTATCAGATAAACTATCTGGAACTTATCAGCAAGCTGTGAAACTGGCACTTACACTTGTGTATTAGGTACTATCAGTTTTGGCATTTATTTATATTATTTTGTGACATTTGAATATTGATTTCGAATACAGTATAAGTATAAGTAAGTATAAGTATAAGTGCAAATAGACGTAGAGCATTCTGTCGTCCTTAGAGGTACGGAGACGCTTGGTGTTGGGACGCCTTGCGTCGGGACGCTTGATTTCGGGATACTTGGCGTCGGAGCGCATGGCGTTGTAACGACTAGCGTCGGGACACCTAGCGCTGGTGTGCATGGGACGCCGCAGGACGATGTCAGGACGTCTAGCGTTAGGATGCCTATCATCGGGGCCCATGGCGACGTAACGCCAAGTGTCGGGACGTTTGATGTCTAGACAGTAGACTGTTGTAAGTAAATATTAAAAAAAACAGAACCATTACCTTCAAAAGCAAATATAGGCTTTTTAATTAAGCTATCGCTGATGGAATATTAAGCGATATAACCTGAATAAGTCAAAAAGAATGAACTTGATTCTCCTTTTAATATAGAATGCTTTGTAAAGCAGTGAACTAGACCCAGTAAGTATGTCACGCGAGCCTGTACGCTCGAGTATTCAGGCTTCGACGCAAAAGGTCACAGCTGTAGCTCAAGTCGGTCATATTAAATGCAGTACATTTGGCTGTGCAGTTGTGCACGGTAGACTATATTACACTGAAATATTTTCTTGGTATTTTTTTTGTAAAAATTACTAACAATGTGAATAGCTCAGCTGATAGGAGATACTACTTTATCATATTCAATTTCTGAAACATCTTAAAATAATGACAGTTTCATTTATAGTTTTAAACCGAAAACCGGAATAAGTATACAGCTTGATATGAAAAATCTGTGACGTCAAAACTATTAAGTATTCTCTTACAAATTGCATACAAAGTAACCGTTTTTGGCAGTTCAATAAAAGTAATGAATTTGACTAGTTGTCATCTACCGTATCTGTAGTCCTAACATACCTATAATGTAGCTTTCACTGTACAGTTGTACGTAATCATTCCTATGCAAAAGACACATTAAAACATTTTGAATAGATACATATCTTACCTATATTACAACCTAAATCAATCATTATGCAGTAAAAATATTGATTTTATTCATCATCCTGGAAAACGCTATAATATTCGGTAGCTTCAGAACAATATAGAACACTGTTTTCAACTTTATCTGACATTAAATATTGTGTTTTTTGAAGAGTTTATTTCGGCAAGCACATTTAAAAGGTCAAGGTTAAATAATTCCTAAAAATAGATTTTAATAAGAACGTCTGGCGCCTAAGTGGCGACAGCTTGTGTTTTTTTTTTATTACATTACCGACGATTTCTTTGTAATAAAAGAAACTTCTTCACGCGCTAAAAACTGTCCTTTGAACAGACACGTCTTCAGATTTGAATGCATTGGTATAAATAAATTGCATTTTGAAATAACATCTGCTTTACAGTGGCAGAGTATCAAACAAAGAAACTTATACTCTCTTACATAAGTTTATAGATCATACATATGTAATTTAACTATAACCAGTGTCATTGTTTTTTTTAATTGAATGTACAGATGCCAGCACATCAAGCTACCCGAAGCTGTCAAATTTTCCCATTCAACTTTGAACCATAATGCTTTAGCGATGAAGTTGAAAATCTATTAAGGAAATTTGACAGATTTTAGTAGCCTGATGTGCTGGCGTCTGTACGTTGAACATAGAGTTTAATTAAAGTTTTTTGGGAAAAGTTGACAGTTTCGGGTAGCTTGGTGTGCTGACTTGTGTACTAAGCGGAAAATGACATCTTCGTTCATCCGTCATGCTCTCCTCAACTGTGAGGCCCGGCACCCATTACCGGTAAAACAATAATTTTTAGTTGACGAATGCCATACCATGAATGAAACTTTTATGGATTCTGAACTTTTTTACAATAAATTGCAATAGAATAGTTCCCTGTTTTTGATTAAGGTAACAATATTCAAATTAAATAGAAACATTTAACGGAAAAAAATTGGTTGATAACTGGAACAAAAATTGTTTTTTTTTAGTATTAGAGTCCCTATAACGAAGAGTGAGCCAATTACGGGATCATCTTGCTATCTGTTTAGCACATGCGTAATCTGAGCGCTGTCACCCTAGCAGACTTTCCGCTCGGTTTTTCCGCACCACAACAACGGTCTATTCACGCAAGAGGTGGCAACAAAAAATTGACAACTACCGGTACAAGTGATGATACTTCAACCGCGCGACAGGTTTCTTACCGTGGTTAAAATGTCGCGACAGAATAATAAAACGTTGGTGTAAAAACGATGTTAGTTAGAATATTCTGTTATTTGTCAATTTCCCTTTCGACTGGTTTTGAAAGGCTTTACCTATAAATTTAAAAAAAAAACTTATTTCGCACCGGATTCCATAAATGATTTCTATTACCTACTGGTTTTGTAAAATGTTATTAATTTAATCAATTTATGTCACAAGCTAAAAAAAATCTTTATATATAGTTTTTTTTTTAAGTTTGTAAATATATGTTAATATCACTGTACCTATATCTATAAAAAAATATATGCCAAAAAATAAAACAAAAAAAAGCTATCAGATTATTATCCAAATCACTTATGACATATCCAATTTCGTATTATAGACTTATCTAAAATGATTTTAAATTCATTAAACAAATATAACCCGTCGGCAAATACATAGATCTAATTCATTGTGCTTTGCAAGTATGTTACTTAAGTATGATAAAAAAAGATAAAAAGTCATTTATTCTGAAAATCAACACTTTCTGAAGGTCAACTTTACAAAAGACGTTCGCCTTTCACCACTTTCTATGTATGTGTTATCGCTGGGAAGAAGAAATGGTGGAACAAACTCCCCAGCAACAAATAATATGCTATGCTTCAAATAATAATAAAATATGAGTCAAATACCCTATCTCCTTCAAAGTTCTGTAGCACTACTTTAAACTTAATTTAATAGCTATAGGTATCCTACAGGGATAGTTCACGTCTGTTCAAATAACAAAACAATTATTGTTAGCAAACTATAATTTTCAAATTGTAATCAAGTACAAGTAGATACGGAGCGCTAATCCTTCGCAGGTAACTCGGTTTTAATCACATTGGGCAAAGCTTTCAGTGCAATTGTGTAGGCCATAGATCATAGAAATCAGGAATAGGTCAATAGGAAAATATCTAGATATTTGGGAAGAAACTCAATTGGCTTATGCTATAATTTTACATGTATTACTGCCTCGTTGGTCTAGTGGTCGCAAGGCGCGACTGCTGTACACGGGGTCTCGGTTCGAATCCCGGGTCGGGCCGAAATCGCTTTGTGGGTTTTGAGAAACTTTCATAAAACAGCCTGGAGTCTGGAAGTTGGTGATTGATTCACCTGTGCATCGGAGAGCACGTAAATGTCGGTCCTGCGCCTGATCTCTCTCCGGTCGTGTCGGATTGCCGTCCCATCGGATTATGAGAGTAAGGGAATAGAGAGTGCACCTGTGTCTGCGCGAATGCTTGTACACTATAATATGTTCTGCGCAGCTGGCTGATCTCCATAAAAGAGAACGGCCGCCGTAGCCGACAATCGGCCTGGATGCCATCATCACATATATTAGGTCACTCTTAGCTCTTCTTACACTATAGCTTATATTTATTGAAATGATTTTGTGTCAATAAGGAGATATTCGCGCTATTCAAAACTATTTTTCCTATATTTTGAACGCCTTAATTAAAAAATAATGTAAACGGCATTATTTCAAATAGTCACCTGTTGTTACAATTAAAAAAAGAATTTTGAAAATCGGTCCACAATCGACGGAGTAACCGCGTAACAAACACACAAGAAAAGGCCGTCGAATTGATAACTTCCTCTTTTTTGTAGTCGGTTAAAAATCATCAACATCTACATATGTTGTATCTATGAAGTAACTTCGGTAAATATTGCGTAATATATGACTTGGATCTCCTCTGTATTATGATAATTTTAATATAAAAATTACATGTATATGTATATTTTGTAATATTTTTTTATACCTAGTTTCCGCTAAATTATTAAAACGATTGCTTATTTTTACATTCAATTTAAAACAAAAGGGAAACTCTCTCCATCTTAACCTGTATGTCGCATCTACACCATCAAACATCTTACACATTAACCCTCACATGATGCGAACAGATATCCAACCGGCATTGTTACTTAAGGGTTAATTGGAGCTACGTGATTGCTGCTTTGTCCTATCCCGGGCCTAACCGCGAAGTAATTGATTTATTGACTCAGTCACCGTGGATGATGGTGACTCTAGCCGGGGTCACTGGAGGGCATCGCGTTGTTTGCAGAACAATTCAATTTGAAATTCATAAAGGATAGATGCTTGGATTAATGACAGTTAGATAATTTGGTTAATTGTCACTGATATTTTATGAAGGAGAAGTTGAACTATTGAATGTATTGAATGAAATTTTGTATGGATACATAATGGACCTGGGTTTTAGTTAGGCTTAAATTACTTTTTTTTAACTGGGAACGTGCTGGGAATATTTTGTTTTGATGAGATTCAAATTTAACAGCTAATAATTCTGTTGTATAATAATAATTTAATTATAATTTCAAAAAAATATATATATCTTGTTATAGATCAAACAAAACTATAAATAAACAAACTTTTTAGTTTTGCAATATTGGTATAATTAACATTATTAATCTTAATTATATCTGTAAGCTTTCAGAAATAATTTTCAAAATCTACGTATTAACTTTTATCATTTCATATTATCGACGCACTTATTCCTGATGTAGGTATAACTGCCAATTTCATTAAAATCCATTAGTAAAATCCAAAAGTAATAAACATCCATCCATCCTTATCATACTTAGGTATCAAACTTTCGCGTTCAAAATATTAATAAGATTGCTACATAACGTGCTTTTAAATAATATCTTACGAAACTGTTCAAAACAACAATCAAAATTGTGTAGACGTTTACATCCAACGGCTCGTTATTAGTTATGTTTGTTCGCAGCAGTTTAATGGGTACATTCGTTGATTTAGCTTTGTTCCAACAGCAGTGAGGAGCTATTTATTATTATGCCCTAAATGTCCCATGAACAATGTTTAGTATGAGTTAAACAATGGTAAAGAGGGTTCTTATGTTTTAATTTGTATTGAATTATTGAATATTACAATAATATCAAAGCTTATCAATTATCAAAGCGTTGAGTTTTTGTCTCTGCGAATAAAACTTGCAGTAGTGCTGCACTATTCACTCTCACGTACGATTTGAAAGATAATTGAGTTTACATTTTTAAAATAGTATTTAATACTTTTAATAACAGAGGAGACTATTTTACAATATATATTGTATTAGTAATAATCTGTGAGTTGCAACTTTATCGCTGAAGCATATGGTTCGAAGTTCATTGGGAAAATTTTGGTAGTTTTAGGTAGTTTGATGTGCTGGCGTATTTACAAGTACAGCAAAATTGTAAAACTGTCTTTTTTTATTCGCTTTTTATACTTTCATATGGTTTAAAGACTTGAAATTCCTCTAAAGGTGACACGAAACAACATTTCGCAAACAAAGTATCGCTGTCCAACTTACAGTATCTATCAACTAAATCGACTTCCAGTTCGTCGAAAAAATTACAGCTCAATTTCTAGGACAGGCGTCCTCAATCATCGTTACCAGCTCAAAGCTGAGTCCATCAAAGGCCGATTTATCAGGCCAATGTAGATCTGGATTAGACACGAAGTGCCTAGCAAACATCGACCAGCAATGATCGAACCTAGCACAGGGTCGATAGAGGTTTTAAATACTCTCTTTTTCCACGAAACAAGTGCGCAGCCGTAAATCTGTAGCTTCTAGCTTTGGTACGCAAGCGGGTTTGTGTACAAAGGGAATTTTAGTGAAAGTGCACGTGTTGGTGCATTGGAAAAATGGAATTTTTGAGTTAGTTAGATATGTGTGTGGTATTGAAAAGATATAGGTGATTAAGCGTGAATCTTATCACTGAAAAATATCACCAGTTGTGATAGGTTATATACGTAAAATGCACTTTTTTTATTTATTTATTATAAAGGCACATCAACAATGTAAACACAAACATTTAAAAAAAGACATTGATTGGTATATTGGCTAGTGTTTGAATCAATTATAGACGTGCACAACATTCACATAAAAGGAGAAAAAATCAAAATAAAATAAAATTATATAATTAAAATAAAATATAGCTATGAATCGCATTTGTGCTACCTTTATGTACTTGGATACAAAGAACTTTGTCAGTGGGTAAAAAAAACCTCAATGGCGGCGTTTATCAGCGACGACCATAGCCTTCATTAGTTCACAACCACATGATAGATAAATCTAATTAATGATTCAAAAGTACACACCACAATAAGACCTCCTTGTAAAATCAAATGTCCGCTCCCGCTATGGGTGCAGCTGAAGGGAGTAAGTATCAGACTTCCACTAGGTACTTTTACACCTTTTACTTCTACAAAAACCCACTTTTATTCCTTCTTAAGCTCTTGGTGAGCTACTATAACTCTTACGAACAATCCCACCGCCCCAGCGAGCCTAAATAAGATCTAGACACTAAAATCTAATTTCTAATTACCAAGCTTATCGCCTAATTAACTTATTCAAAGATAGTAAAATCGCTAAACGGCTCAATTTCCACACGATGCGGAAACAATGAGTATCACAAACACGGGCTGGTATTCACGAAATGCAATAAAAGTCCACATTAACTACAGTAACAATCAATTAACAGCACAACCCCAAGATTACTTCCTTTTGACTTCCCCTTTATAACATGGACAAAGAAAAAACAACCTTATCTCAGAGTTTTAAAGTTCAATATTGGGTGACAAAAGAATGTATAATTTTCAATTGGTTTTCCAGCCTTTGATTGTATAGTGAAGCTTTTTAAAGCCGAATGGTAAAGCTGTCACTATCTGTGGTTGGAATTTAAACTTGGAAAAAGTAGATACAATGTTGTTTTTTTTTTAATATTTACCCAACTTTGGTTGCACTGTTTTTCGTGACATTGTTTTCAATAAAGTTGTTAATTGAAACTGCTTGCTTGCATTTTTGAACATTTGTAAGCCTAAAATATATTTTATTTGAATGCGTAAAAGTAAAATTTCACATAGCATTTATTTTAGTGTTATTTTTTTAAGGTTTACTTTGATTATTTGTGAATATGTATCGTGATTTTGGCGCTCAAAAAATATACAAAAGCCAAAATTAAATATTAATAAATGCCATATAAAACGTAAAATACTGTTCTGAAATAAAGGAGGGAGGAATTAAAAAGAGGAAAAACCAACCAATTAGAAATATACGGCGAATCAAGCAAGCTTTAGGTGAAAAGCAAAAAGAATCGCGCCCAGCCCGCGGCCTGTCAACATACTTTGATATGCAAACGCTTCTTAACTAGAACAAGTCGTAGCCAGCTGTACTTCTTGTAGCCAACTACTGTTTGAGTTGGGAATTCTAGACTTTAATGTGGTTAGAAAAGAATAAAGGCTGTTTTTGCTCCTTTAGATTAAGTTTCTGTAATATTTGAAGGGAATTCGTTGAGGTGTTTTTGTAAAAAATGAATGATGATGAAAAAATATATGTATGGGAACATTATACCGTGTAAAATTCGTCCAATCAAATTAAAAAATAAGAGTAAAGTTACCTAAATTTAGAAGAGATCGTTCAAAAAATAATTAAAATTTGATGATTTAAATTCCTTTCCCCAGTATAAAAAAAACCGCATCATATTTGAGACTTTAATACAAAAGTCATGTTCGCTCAAAACTGCTTATAAAATATAAAGAATTGATAAGTTTTTCAAAGGAGTTTAGCTTAAACTTCATTTTTATCTTTACCTTATCCATTTTAAAATACCTACTTAAGTTCGGCATACTCCGTATCTCCGCACAGTCGCTCAAAAAGCTTCCATACTCCTCAATTTGCCCTCTATTACCGAACTGAATGCCCCTATTTGCCCACCGTACTTGCTCCTAACGTATTTCTCTCGAGAAATAATAGAGATTTCGCAACGTACCTAGGATTGCCAATATGGGCTTGTAAATAGATTGAGCTGAGCAATATTTTGTGAGACGTTTTTAGCCTTTTGTGTGTCTTGTAATAAAATGGGGATCAATTTTCGTTTGAGTGGTTCTGAGAGGATAGATAAAATAATATGTAAGGAGTTTGATGTCGCTTACCGATAAATCTGTTAATCAATTGTTTGACGAAAACTAGAAGACTTATTGACAAACTTTATTCAACAGTTCCGCTTGCAATAGAAAATAGTAAAAAAATATTTGTATTTAATTTGTAAACCTTTTATTTAATATCCTTCCTTTGTTAATATCAAAAGTCTTGCATTATTTCATCAATGGCTTCAGAGAAAAACAACATACAGCCCTATATAACCCCGCCATAAATAAAAATGACTTCACACACAGCACACACATAGTGCGTTGAAACAATTCCCGCCGAATATTGATGATACCATCGACAATAGACGGGGACGCGCGAAACTTGACGAATGGTGACGCATTTTTATTCTGTTGTCCCAGTTTCAGCTACGAAAAAATGCGCCTAACCTAAAATTCCCTTAAATCTGATTTTTTTAGCCTATTTCTCAATTAAGCCACAACCTTTAAATACTGCCCCATAGGCACATCAACCTACCTTAATCTGTCAAATATCTTTAAAAGATTTTCAAGCTTATCACAATACTAGAAGGTTAATATTCGATTAGTAAAATTTGACAGATTCGAGTAGGTTGACCTGCTGGAGATCGTAGCGTAGTCACAAATAGCGTATACCTGAGAAAAATACGTAAAGAAATAAAAATATAGGTATCTACCACTGACGTCACAGATCTGGAATTACAATGGATATTCCATATTTTATTATTCTGAATGACAGACGAGCGAATGGAAACCATTGTTTTATAAAGACTATGAATAATTGCAGACACGTAGTCATTTAATGAAACTTCTGGTAAGGTAAACATTCCCTTCATTTATGGCTTTGTCGCGGTTCGGCCTCCAAACAATGTCAGATGAATGTTAACAAGATGAGGGGGCGTGTAAATATTGTGTTTTCAAAAACCTAACTCACGGCAGCTACTGATTTTCTTGCTAGATTAACTTTTATAAGAAACGTAAAACTTATATCTGATCTCTGCTCTCAAAGAGCTTATTTGGGAGAAAACGGTAAAATTGCAAGGTAAATATAGGTTAGAAACCCGTTAAAATTCATCAGAGTGTTATAATTACTTTATTAAACATCTCCCGAGCTTTTTCCCAACTATGTTGGGGTCGGCTTCCAGTCTTACCGGATTCAGCTGAGTACTAGTGTTATACAAGGAGCGACTGCCTATCTCACCTCCTCAACCAACCAAGTTACCCGGGCAACCCAATACCCTTTGGTTGGACTGGTGTCAGACTTACTGGTTTTTAACTACTCGTAACGACTGCCAAGGATGTTCAATGACAGCCGAGACCTACAGTTTAACGTGCCATCCGAAACACAGTCATTGATGTCCAAGATATGTATACTTAGAAAGTATGTACCTACATACAAACTTAGAAAAGTTGCATTGGTGCCTGTTATAATTACTTTAGCAAATACCATAAAAAATCCAATATTCCTGTTTATGAGCTGTGTACAAGGGAGAAAAACTCAAAAACGATATTAATATTCTGCCACCAGAGTTTTCATATGTAAATTCTTTCGAGGCATTTATCCTTAGGGCTGGAGCACGCAAAATGTAATAGAATGCAATAAAAACGATTTAGTGCAGTTTTTCCACCCTTTCGAGCACTCGCACACACCCCAATATTTTTGATCACTGTCGTTACGCATCCCTTATCCGCCGCGGATTTATTTCTCTGCTAAGAGGTTCGCAGGGTTTTAGGAAGCAAGGCATCACGTAAACTGCGGTGAATAGCAACTTGTAAATAAAGGAAGACTTGAAAGTTCACGTTTATTTCCTTTTAAACAATGTTACGGTACGCTGGGAAATTCTTGTGTATCGTGAGAGATTTTTACAGTCACACGAAAGAGTAAATAGCTACGTTTGAGCTTTGAACGTTGTTTGTATTGTATTGTATACATTTTAGAAGCTCGTTTCTAAGTAACAGCCGCACGGACCCATTGATCATTAGGTTAAGCAACCCTTTTTGCGGTCGGTCTAAGTGTGGGTGACCATCTGGTCATCATAAGTTCTTCCTTATGGCCCAACTGGGTGGCTCCCATAGACAGTCGCTCCTTGTTAAACGCTGGGACTCAGCTGCATCCGATTAGACTGGAAGCCGACACTAAAGTACCTATTCGGAAAAAGGTTAGGCAGATGATGTTTTATTTTATGCTACAATTAATCTAGTATAAACTTATCTTTTTAAAAATTTAAACAAAGCCCAACCAGTCGCTTTAAAACCAACTTTCAAGTTCAATCTCAACCACCCCGTACAAAAGTTCTCCAGGATAGATAAAATTAAACTTTTTCCACAGACTATACACATGATACTTGTACAGATCCATTTATCAAGCTGCCTACATGTCTTCGTAAACCACGAAGTAGCCTCCAGCAGCCCGAAGTAGCGCAATTTTTCTCTCTCAGCAAACGACGCGTGAGAATTAGCCAGATGATAGCCGCTCCTAAATATTTCTACCGGCCGTACCTGAGGGCTACCTCTAGGTAAGGCTATAAAATAAACTGAAATAGCTTTCCTAAATTCTAGTCGTTATAAATATAAAAAGTCTACCTCCTTACTATATGAGGATACGTCTACAAAAAGCCGCGCCCACTTGAAAATAATGATGCAAAATGGAATTTCATGCACACGCCATCTTCCCGAGGCTGGCTAGACAGAAAATGTGAAATATTGACTGCACAAGCATGCGCCCCGGGCCATGAAGACGACGATCTACTACACTCACGATATTTCATGCAAATCGTAAAAAATCCGTTTAAAGTCTCCAATTGAATTCATGGCGATTGTGATTGAAAGTCTCCCGGATTAAAGTCTAGGGAGATTCCATCAGGATTCCTGCAAATCAAAAAGTATTCAAGACGAACTGCATTTTATTTTATTGAATTTATCGGTTGCGCTAACAATTCACAGACTTCCTAAAACCAAATACACTACAAACTAAAGATCACCATTGATGCCACTTGCAAAGCAAGATATTAACACATTCGTTCGTCTATGGAGCCATCAAGGTGTCAGCCACAGACACTTACCCCAGGAACTATAAAGGATAAAGGGTTGAACATTAAGCACACGACATATTCAGAACCGATTACCGAGGAAGCGACGCAAAGCACTACACCACAAATCAGCTTAGTAACTTGAGCATATATCCTTATTTTTTAATCCCTGATGCAAAAAGATGTGTTGTTGGTTTTATACGTTTGAACGATATGTGTGTCTGTTTGTGGCAACGTCGCTCATAAACAGATGAACCGCTTTGTTTTTTTTTTTGAAGTTGAGTGCTAGGGTCTAAAGGTGGTTCTTATAAATGTTTCTTCAAAATCGGCTCAGCTGTACTGAAAGTTATAATCGGTTTTGGAAACATAACATAGTGAAGATTCTGTTGTATGCTGTGGCCGACAGGGTCCATAATTGTGACTAAATACCTATCTATATATTAATAACCCGTATACATAATGGTACGCAATAAAGAATTGAGAATTGAAAAGATATTATTGCGTCTTCGGATTAATTGACATCGGGGTACCACATTAGCAATAGCCTTAATTGATGAAAATTGAAACAGTAGGTACCCCGACGTCAAAAGAACGAAAATCTTTTTTGAAAGTATTAAAGCCGAAAATATAGTGTTTAAATATGTGAACGGACCTTTATAGTCTGTTTATTCTCCATCCATGGGACGAATATTGAAAATGATATTGTCCCCGTAGTCCCGGTGAGCGGTGCTGCCAGCAAACGACATATTTATGCAGTTTAAATAACTTATCTACATAATCTGTTTGTGTGGTTGTATTTAGTTGACAAAGTTTTTGTTACAAATGTTCGGATATTTTTGTAAGGGATAGTTCCGGTTTATGAAAGCTGACATTTTTGTTCTGTTCAGAATAATAAATATGGTCAAGCGCATGTTTGGGAAGTTCAAAATTTAATAAACACAATCGTATTTTTTTACCTATTTTATTTCAGGTTCTGAATTTACTATATTCTTTAGTATATACAACAGCTAATTAGTTGATATGTGATTACAAATAGGCCTTGATTATTGTATGCTTACATAGGCTGATGGATGTATTGAGCTTATTATATTATAACACTTGTATTTACTCATTCAAAGCTATAAAGATAACTTTATTTTAAATATACAACAAACTTTAGATAAGATTCTTTAAAAATGTATGCTTTTAAATTTTGTTTCATTTAAAAATAAGACAACATTATTATACTGCAGGATAATAAACGTATTTCTTTTCAATAATTTACTTACTTATTTTCAAACTACATTCCGAAGACATAACATAATAGGGAATGTGCCCCGAGAGCATTTCAATAAAAAATAACTACATACCTAGCGCCCGCAGCGATCGCAGCGCCAGCGGTGTCATTACGTGCCAGAATATTGAAAAGAGAAATTAAAGGAATGAACTCATCTTTTGCACCTGCAGGCTTAGCATGGCGATTCTATGTCTATTCTACCAAGAAAAGACAAAGCTCTTTCTGTCAATGTCAACACGTCTTCTGCCCGAGCATGGCGCGACCTGTTAACTTGCATATAATCACTTGTAAACTTATCTCGATCGAAGAAAAGAAAAAATATCAAAATAAATCTTACGTCAATCTGTGACTTTTCTGTCATTATGTCCGTTCTCCGGTAAACAAAACTTGTTTCTGCGGTTGCCATGCCTGCAGCAATAGGTATAGTATGTACAGCCAGCTCATCAACCTACCTCAATCTGTCTATTTTATGTGTGATGTATTGTCTATGTGTAGATAGATCTGCAACGCTAATGCCGGTGAGAACGTTTGAAGAGACCTGGACTTAAAAGTCTGAAATCGCCAATCCGCCTTGAGCAAGCGCTGTGTTTAACGCTTATTCCTGTTCTGTGTGAGGAGAGGCCCTTGCCCAGCAGTGGGACAATAAAAAAGCTGATGCTGCAATGTGATGAGGTAGGTAGGTATATATGTATGTACATAGAATACTAAAATTTGTTACCATCGTGCATAGTTTTTGACTTGAAGGTTTTAGATAAAAGATTTTCTTCCATGGCGGATTATCTAATAATGAAAAACATAAATATAAACGTTGCCTAGTTATTGTATAACACACCGTACGAGTATATTTTATTAATTTCCAAACCTCTAGTTCTTGAAGTTAAATAGAAAATACCGAAGACCTCCATGAATTCACGCCACAAGAATGCCAATTACAAAAGTTCTTCCATATTCAAATATTGAAAAAGTTTTCTGTTAACTAGACTAGAATAATTAGTTTGCAAAGTATTGCTAAAACTTTGCCTAGTATTTGTATGTAAATTAAATGTGAAATTGCGAATTAGGTTGCTAGTTATGTTCACACGAGGTGCCCAGTGCGTTTAACTGAGCAAGTTGTAGAAGTGTCCCGTTGCCATTACTCCTACGGTAAACCTATTTTTATATTCCCGTGAAACCAATACTTATCAGGGTTTATAAATCAATATGTATATCATAGTAGCCTAGAGGTTAAAGCACCCGCCTCATGAGTACGAGTGTGAGGGTTCGATTCCAGGTCAGGCAAGTACTAATATAACTTTTCTATGTAATATGTACAGAACGCCAGCACATCAAGCTACTACGATACAATCTATCGAATTTCCTTAATTCAACTTATCGCTTAAGCATATGGTGCGAAGTTGATTGGGAAAATTTTATTATAGTTTCGGGTTCCTTGATGTGCTGGTGTGTGCTGTGTACTTTTTAAGTTTATCTTACACACGACTATCTGAGTAAAGACGAAGGACATAGTTTTAGACAAAATATAGAACTGAACTCGTTTATATGTCATTCGCAGATCTCAAGCTGGAGTAAAGCTGACTCATTTGATCTCTCTAAGCGTGCTAGCCTTACGGTACATCCCCGACACCTTAATTGGGTCACCTGCCGTGACACGGAAGAAAATATTCAACAGAAACTTATTTGATTTGATATGATGATTAATTAACAATTTGTACTGGATTTAAATTGGAATTCTTTGCCTTTTTTATGGAATTTCAATAAATTAAATGGTAATCAGTTCTTTTTATTTCACATTCAAAAAATGGCCAACCAAAACACGTACATGTGTCCTATACTTTTATAGTTCTGGGCTAAGCTCAAAGGAGCTATTGAGCCCATTATCACAGAATATTAAGTTACACTGGTCATTTCAGCCCACGCTCAGTAGTTACGTACATAAATAATGGATCTATTATTGCCTTTATCCTTTCACCTTTTTTTGTTTTAAGATCTTAAATCTTATCGAATATCCGTATTATGGAAATTTCCCGATTCTATTTTTATAAGGAAACTTAATACTCATTTATTTTGGTTTATCATATAATTTTCCATTTTGCCAATTTCCTCTAGGGATGGCTATAAATGAAATTACCGAGTCCCAACACGGGGTTCGCTTTTTGTTTAACTTAATAAAGAAGTTTAACTAGATTTTTTATTTCTACATAAAAACGTTATGTTCTTTTATTTTGAAATATTATTATGGCCGATGGGGTCGAAAAGTGCTAGAGTGGAGTACACGGACCAGCAAGCCCAGCGTAGGACGTCCACCAACAAGATGGACAGACGACTTATAAAGGTCGCCGGAAGACGCTGGGTGCAGGTCGCTTCCAACAGGTATGTGTGGAGATCTAAAGGGGAGGCCTAAGTTCAGCAGTGGACGTCCTGTGATGATGATGATTATGATCGGGCTAAAGAATGGTTTTTTATTTACTTCTAGCTTAAAATAAGACTGTAAAGGGGAGAATTAACTGACATAAGTTTTAATAGAGTTACATCGATTAAGCATTGCCAGTCAACTTGGCAATGCTGCCAGCCGTACACTACCGGGTAGTTGCAATGAGGACAATTTTTTTGACTCCCTTTATTAGCTGTAGGGTTTTTTTAACGTAACTTAATAAGAGTGAGTTTTAAATGAGTACATATATAACATAAGTATCTAATATTACCGATTGATTAAAAATATTAAAAATAAGGGTTGATAATACATAAGAAGTATGTTTAGGTACTTATAATAGTAAATTGCTCTCAAGTCTATTTTACTCGTAATACATACGAGGTATTTACACCCACTGTGTCACCTATTTAAAAAGACATATTTTTATTCCACTTTCATTAAAGGTCAAAGGGGCATTAAGGGAGAAGTCTTTTACTTTTCAACCCCTAATTCTTTGTCTAAGAATAAAGTGTTGGTATTTTCCAAATACATAGCTTGTTAAAACCTACGCGAGATTTCGTCATCGGCAAACATTATTATCGTGGCTTATAAAAATAAATATTTTTCGCAAAAAAATGTGTAGATTAAAATCTCACCTACATTAGTTTCGCATATACATAGATCTGTTTGTTTCTTTCATTTTCAAGTAAATTAACAGCGGGCCGATTCGGTTTATTTATACATGTACTGTCTTTTTGTTAGGTGGAGTTAGGAAATTGGCGATCAGTCATGTCCAATGGAGTTAAACAGGTTAGGTCTTTTTTTTGTGATTAATCATCAAATGACCTATCCCGCTATGGTTGCAGTTAGAGGGAGTGTCAAACTTTTACTGACTAAAACCCACGTGTTCCTTATCAAGTTTTTTGTATGATGTTTGCGGTAACTCTTGCGAACAACTGACGCCCCGGCAAAAATATGGGACGGTCTACACCCAATTTGCTTAAAATCTATACATATGCCTATATATTTATAGCAAATATCTTCTACAAACACATTTGTATAAACAAATTCATTTCTACAAAAATAAAAGGGACACTACACACACACTAAAATAAAAACTATACTAATAACTATAAAAATAATTGCAGCTCCTTTATACTGTATTTCATTTTTTGTTTTAACGAAACGGTGACCTAGTGCTCTTCTAAAACTTGGGGCACAAAAATAAATAATGACTTTGCAGTAGATTTATCCTTGGAAGTTTTTTATGTGAGCCATTCTTGCGCATTAATGCAGCTTTTTATACTTTGGGGTGGAAAACTCAGTGGTATTTTGCGATGAAATTAAATTAGTGGTCTTTACTCTGAATCAGAATCGTAGAACTTTATAATTATAAATGTTATGTAGATATTATGTAGAGTTGTTACAATATTTTGCGGACAAGAATACCTGAAATCCGTCAATTGTTTGATTAAAAAATCAAGTTTATGGGTACTATATACTGGCCAATTCTTTTCTCTAACTTAATATTTTAAAGAGGAAAGATTTTATTGTTTGTTTATTTGGATTAAACGAACGAAACTAATTGAGCAATTTGAAGAATTATTTCACCGTTGGGAAACTATCCTTGGTGAAGAAATGCTATGTTTTATGCGAGTACAGGTAGATCTCCGTGGATGCGAGAGAAACAGCGAAAAAGTCTATCTTCATTACTTCCAACATTTCCCGTAAAGCCAGTAGAGACAGACAAACAGACGAAATTTCGCATTTTATTATAGGATTGGTATTTGTAATCGCTTATTTAGTAGCCATACCAAAAGACTGATCGCGTAGTATCGGTGTTCTACCGACCACTTAGCATGATTAGTCGATGGAAGAGGCTTACATTACCACATTACTCATTCTTTGCTTCAATACGCGCTTTGCCGATTAATGGCTAACCAACAGATAGATAAATGTGCTTATTTTCCTAATACAAATGACTTTTGTTTTTACGGAATGTTATGATTTATGAAGTCCTGGAGGATAAAGAAAATTTTGCTTTTATTCAGAAACAATGTGGCACTGATGGTTTGACCATGGCAACATAGACTAGTACCTAAGTGGACTTCATGGTGTTTAATAGAACTTCATAAAAGTCATCCCAATTGTTTCGTCACTTCAATGTATTTCTGAATTAAGAATGAGTCGTCTATTTGAATTTTGTTTATTCAAGGAATTTGACATGACGAGCGTTGAAAGGTTGAAAGCATTGGGAGGACAGGAGACAAAATCAAATGTGAAGTTCGAGCCTAAAGTCAACCTACCCTAAGCCTGGTCCTTTCTTCTTCCATCGTGAATAGATTTGTACGATGTTTAACCAAACATACACGTACGACCTGCATCGAAAATTTATTTAAAGTAAATCGAATAAAAATCAAATATCTTCACCGGATCCAAGAGTTTATAAAGAGGCAGACGGCTAGGAAGCGTATATTTCCTGGCGCTGATCGATTCAGACTACAAATTGAATTATGACGTGTACGCGAGCAGTAGACGCCGCCAAATTAAATGCTCAAACTGATTTTCACGCTCCGATAAACTATCAACAAATAATATCATAAAGGATTCATAATATCTGGCACAACTTTGTACCGCGTACTGTATAGTGCAGACAGTAAGTTTGTCTGTCTGTCCAATCTGAAGGACACGCCTTAGCTGTTTAGTTTTAGATAGGTAACGAAGCTTAGTGACTCGGAATGCGAATAGTCGAGAAGTAAATTCTACTTGAGTGCACTCGTTAAAATACAATTTACTAAAGATCCGTAACTCAAAAGTAAATTGAGTTGTATCACAGTTTTTATAAAGTTATTCACTTAATGTAAATAGCTTCAAAGCGAATTGACTGCATAGACAGTCAATACAAATCAATTGTGTTCGACAAAATATCTGTATCGCAAAACTTTTCGTTACAAATTCAATAGGGTTGTATTTGCATATTTTTTGTGTACACCAATAAAGAGTTCCATTCATCCCTTTTCTGTACACTTATGGAAAAACAAATTTTGCTTCAGAGGAAAATATACATTTCGTATCAAAGGGAAGTGGGTGTGTTTTTTTTAATTATTTTATTTGTTACGGAAAGGTCAATCCATTATAGCTCGCCGAGTTAAAACGGTACTTTTAAACAGGTGTACCTCTTTATTATTTACTTACAAGGAAAGGGCCTTTTAGTACCTACACATGTTACTGAAATTATGCAAATAAGGAGAAATGTGTGTTTAAATATTTCCTCGGCCTTTTATGTATACTGTGAAAATATTATTGTAATGTTAATACCTATAATGGAAAGGATAAGCCATGTGTAATACGGATATTATGTTTTAAAGGAAAAAGGTTTTATTTGAGAAAATTCACTTGATATTTTCGATAATCTCAGAGCTAGAAGTAATATCGTCCTAATTACGAAAGTACCTTATTCAGTTCTGGCCAACTTTGACACCAACGTTGGCTGTTGGTTGTTTGAAATTTTATTAGAAACTGTCGCGAGGCTGAAGTTGGGTTAATTGCCTTATAATTGAGTTCGCCGTTAATTTTACGAGATGTAAGTGTTACATTATTTTTGCATTGTTTGAGGTGCTCTTATTGGCTAGTCTAGAGGTCGTGTTTGTGAAACCATTTTTAAGGAATGGGTTTTCGAAAGTAATTTCTGTTTTACTGAATTTCATTCGTCGGATTGGTTTTGAAAGTGGGGATAATTTTTCACGGATTCTCTTTAAGAATAACAGTATTATATTAATATAGAATGCTTAGGTTTTCCTTGTTTTGTTTTGCACTCAAACTCAAAATCATTTATTCAATATTTCCTGCAAAACAGTACTTTTTAAACGTCAATGATATACTTAAAGACAGTCCCAAAACGCCCACCCTTCACCACTTCCTTTGGGTGTTCACTGTCTGCACTAGTTATTAATAAATTTTCTTTTTAATAGTAACCAAAATTTCCACACTACCACTTTTATTGCTCTATAAACTTTAATATTATTTGATGAAAAGTTCAAAAGAACAGAAGAACGTCACTTAATTGAAACGAGGCGTCAATATGAAGAATAGAACAGAGTATAAATAATACAAAGTGGTACGATGAAACTGTTAGCGGGGCGGTACTCTTGTCCAGTTTTCTCACAATTTTCCTTAGAACAAAAGCATACAATTTAATATCTTTTGTTGCAGAAAGGATATTGAAAGCGGGTTTCATAAGGTATTAGCACGTAATAAATATCTTTTTTTTTAAACGGTAGAAAATAATTCTAGGAAGACCATAAATTGCGGTCCACGCTTGACTGAAAAATACTTAATAACTATCGTAACCCGATTAAGTAAAAAAAATAATTTTATACGAACAGACACCAGCACATTAAGCTGCCCGCAACTGTAAAATTTTCCCAATCATATTTGAACCACATGCTTCAGCGATAAAGTTGAAAATCTATTAAGGAAATGTTACAGATTGCAGTACAGTAAAGTAGCTTGATGTGCTGGCGTCTGTAGATATTATTGAGAGAACCAATGGACGAGACCCTTCCTAAAACTAGTTCTCAGCTTTTATTTAGTGAAAACCGTGGTTCAATAGACAAGTAAACGGCCAAGAGATAGTAAAAAGCCTCCTCTCCTAAGTTTTACAGCACGCGAGAAACCTCGGCGCCCCCGGAGCAATGGAGAACCTACTGACTTACAAAATACTAAGAATAAAATCATAAATAAGTAAACAGCAATCTGCACCCGACCCTCTTCCCTAGTTCACCATTAGAACATGACCGATTTACTTGCAATGGTATCTAGTCTTGCAAGTATTTTTTTAGCGGGAGAAACGAAAGAAGACGAATTCAAAAAGGGAATGCACCTCTCAATAAATTTTGTTTTTGCATTTTATGAAAGGGGGTTTTCTATGTGAACTCGATACATTACAAAGAAATGGGCTTCGCCGTTTCTTGATTAATTTATCTTTAAGGAAAATTTAAACGTGTATAAAATGTATTATAATCATTAAATAATTTACAATAGCTAATTTTCTCGTAAGGAAGCCTCGCGGCTATTTCCGTGAACAAAGTATCTATACACTACCTCTGCTTAATTTCCGCACCTATATCCATAAACAAAATAAAATTATCCCGAATATAATGTATCATAGTCTTCCTTATATTGTTAATTTGTTGAGTGCGTGTTCTCAAGCAATCGAGTGGATGTCTGCGGGATTAACGACACGTTTTAACCTCCAGTACTTTATTAGTTTGTGTTGCCATTATATTATCATCATAATGGGAATGAGTTGGTTCGTGTTGCCAGTTAATGGGTTGTGCGTTACACAAAGTACTGCAATCGTCACCTGGAGAGTTCCGGACTGAGATAATAAAATTAATTTATGTTTTCTGGCTGTGAATAGAAAAGGTTCGCGTACCTATGGCCTATATATTTTTTCTTAGGGTGCACATTATTTTCCATTTATTTGATAATACCAACTTATAAACCGAGACAATATTATAAAAAATAGGATAATGATTTATGTACTTACCTATAAACCCTTTTGGGAAAAAACCGAACTCAATATCATAACTAATAACGCTAACGACCCCTAGACATCTCGATTGTCTGTGGTTAGGACTGCAAATGACGAATCCGTACAATTCAATGTGACCCAACAAACTAAATACAGCCGAACTAGTACCTACTTATCACTCAAGAATTAGTCTCTGCGAGCGAACTTCGTTCTACTTCAAAGCTTCAACAGATACCTACAAGATATAAGGCAAAATGAGATATTTGCCAAAGAGCTCAACGAACTGGATTAGCCACTATCAGCTTTATCTGCGAAAGTTGCGAGTTACGGTCTACCTGAATAATTATGCTCAGCGATGCTCGTTACTTCAGAAACATATCTTGCAATCAGTTGTTAGCGTTTCTAGTGAGAGTCATTTGTAAGTTTTAATTGATTTCAGACATTCTGAGTGGCAGGAGAAAACGTTGCACATATCTTTCAGATAATAGAAAAACTAGACTTATTCGTTTTATACCTGCTTATTTTTTTTTAATCTGCGTCGCGGCAATCTGTTGTATACAAAAATAAGCCACTGGTTTGTCCGATATTACTATTATCCGCTTTTGGTTTTCAGTATGGAGGGACACTACTCAGTTCGGTGTCTCATTCCATCCTGGTAAATCTAGCTAGGTAGGCTAGGTAAACCTACTGAAATGAATTTTATTTTATCGGTTATTTTTTTATTAGTCACAACATGAATGGATACTTTCAACCTAAACGAATAAATAAGTACAAAAAGATAATAAGAATAAAATATTGATGTTATGATTAATGAGAAAACTCACAATCGGTAAAACATTTATTTCCCTTTCAAACCAAATCATTTCCCATAAAAATATTAGGGGAAGGAATCACCGACGCATTTTTTCAGTTAATCGCTGAATTTTCATCGGCCAGCCATAATTATGGAGGGTGACAATTAGGGCGGAAAACCATTCAAATTACGATGGGTTTTGATAGATAGGGCCACCCCCATGCCTGGCCCGAGGTGTGATAATACTGGCTTTTTACTTACAAACTGGTAGATTAAACTTTAAGGAATTGTTGGAGTGACTATCCTAGATAGGAATTTAATTTAAAGGGTAGCTGACTTGATATTAACGGGCGACTTATTTCCCGCCAAGATTGTGCTGAAACGCTAGTCAATTCTTCTCAGAAAATGTACGCAAGTACCAGTGAGTACCAAGTCCTTACTTGCTTTGTGACAGTCTGTTGCATTTGAATATGCAAGTTGGGTTCTCCGCACGTCGTCTTTTTTGCTCTCTTCTTTCCACTCACTAATTTTCGGAGATCTAATGTAATTATTACTCTCATTAGTCGAGCACCTTTTAATTACATAGAAACTTCACATACATATTATATTATCTCCTGACAGGCAGATGAGGTAGATAAAGGTATTGCAAGTATTTTACCATACGAACCACTGGGCAATTACAATGTGTGCGTTACCCCAGCCAGAAGTTGTCGAAAATGATAATTTGAATCTTATAGATAATTAGTATTGTGGCTTCTGTAATTGTTGCGCACATTTTTAAATTTGTTGCGCTTATAGTTTTTTAATTATTTCGAAAAAACATTTCCTGCTGGGGTAACGTTACCCCAGCCAGACTTTTTTCTTTCTAATGAGAATATTTAAATAAAAACTAGCTATAAAATTAGTTGTCTAGATGAAGTAAATGTTGTGCCTTATTTAGAATTTTTTTTTCTTCCGTTGCGAAGTTATTCGAGATTTTGCTGGGGTAACGTTTCTGGGTTGGCTATATCTCTGAAATGGTTAAGCGGATTCTTATCATATTTTGTAGAAGACTTCTTAGGAATTAGTTTAAATTTGTTGGGCAATAAAAAAAAAACAAAATAATGCATAGCTTAAGAGTTATTTCATTAAATAGAAAAACACTTCAATTGGCCCCAGCACTCTCAATAAGAGGTCTAAAGGCTTACTTTAAACATTATTTTGAAGCTTGTAACTGCCTTCAAATGTATGTGAAATTTCATTAGTATCCTGTAAGTATTTAACAAGTTATGATGATATTCAGTTCTTCACGAGCACGGTATTGATGCGCGTGGTGTTATTTGGCCACTGGATTGGAAATATGAACTGAATGTTATATCAATAATTAGTTGTTTAGTTCAGTTTTATATCAGTAAAATTTCAGCTCAGTACATTGGATAATTAATGAGATAATACGATTAAAGTCATTAGGAAGTGAATGACCGTGGCAACCCGACCAAGTTTAGGTGGTTACGAAAAAGCGAAAACGCAGAACATTATGGTACCTTTTGAAATGTTTAGTATAATACACCTTACAATTTCGGTACAGACGCGTACACTGTTAAATACACAATAATATAATAATACATTCTGTGCTATGAAAACATTTTGAAGTTCATTTTTTTTAATATTAATAAAAAATAACATTTAAAACTATTAAAAAGAAACATTATCATTATCTTCCAGTTGCACAGACAACAAAAATCACCGATATAACATGTCGTTCGGTGGCACGCGGGAGGGGTGGGGTGAACTGTAACTGTGTATACTAAAATCTATAATTTAAATAAAAAAATATAGAAAATTTTAAAAAAGCAAATTACTGTGTGTAATTTTAATCTGTGATTGTTTTAAGTATAAGTTAATTAATACTTTAAAAGTTCAATTGAAATGATTATTTTACCTGTAAATAAACATTATTTAATAATCATGTAGTTTTTTTTAAACTTGTGTACACGTCTGTACTAAATTTGTAATACTATCCTACATATTTTAGAAGGTACCATAATGTTCTGCGTTTTCGCTTTTTCGTAACCACCCAAACTTGGTCGGGTTGCCTCGGTAATTCACTTCCTAATGACTTTAATCGTATATCTCATTAATTATCCAATGTAGTGAGCTGAAATTTTACTGATATAAAACTGAACTAAACAACTAATTATTGATATAACATTCAGTTCATATTTCCAATCCAGTGGCCAAATAACACCGCGCGCATCAATACCGTGCTCGTGAAGAACTGAATATCATCATAACTTGTTAAATACTTACAGGATACTAATGAAATTTCACATACATTTGAAGGCAGTTACAAGCTTCAAAATAATGTTTAAAGTAAGCCTTTAGACCTCTTATTGAGAGTGCTGGGGCCAATTGAAGTGTTTTTCTATTTAATGAAATAACTCTTAAGCTATGCATTATTTTGTTTTTTTTTATTGCCCAACAAATTTAAACTAATTCCTAAGAAGTCTTCTACAAAATATGATAAGAATCCGCTTAACCATTTCAGAGATATAGCCAACCCAGAAACGTTACCCCAGCAAAATCTCGAATAACTTCGCAACGGAAGAAAAAAAAAATTCAAAATAAGGCACAACATTTACTTCATCTAGACAACTAATTTTATAGCTAGTTTTTATTTAAATATTCTCATTAGAAAGAAAAAAGTCTGGCTGGGGTAACGTTACCCCAGCAGGAAATGTTTTTTCGAAATAATTAAAAAACTATAAGCGCAACAAATTTAAAAATGTGCGCAACAATTACAGAAGCCACAATACTAATTATCTATAAGATTCAAATTATCATTTTCGACAACTTCTGGCTGGGGTAACGCACACATTACAATAGTACTCTTCATTTTAGATTTGAGAGTTCAATCATTATTTTAAGTGTCAAACAGAGGTAGACGCGATCACGAGCAGTTACCCACCTGGTTCATATCATTAATCTATTACCTATTTTGTAACTTCATTATTCTAAGCCCTAAGCCGACGTAACAGCATGTTAACTATGTGGGTTCATTTATACATGACACCAACTTTCATTGGCCGAATTATACGGCTAGAGTCTTGGCGGCCGGCCAACAGGCGGCGCCCAAATTTCACGGCTCTCTTCACATTGCACGAGAAACCCAGACATTACCATTTTATTATACTTTTTTCCCTTTTAATATAATTCATGCTGCGGCTTTATCTCCTCTCGACGAACGGCAAATGAGGACGGAAACGTAGTTACACTAAAATTATACTTACTGTTAATTCTTTACGAACCTCATTCCGCAGTAAGACTCTTTTAATTGAATTTAACGAGAGCGCTGATAAGTCTCTCATTAAGCTCGTTACTAATGGAGTTTCAATCGCTAGCAGATCGGGGAAGGAAAACACAGCGTTTCATTAAGAAATAAAAACTTTTATTATTATCAGTTCAAATATCGTATTTACATTCTTTTAAACGAGTAAAAGCACATTGTTTATACATTACAAAAAATAATTAAAAAAAGAAACATAACTAAATCAGTAGCGGGACAATTTCGGTGATACATAAAATAATAAAACACAGTAAATGGAAAATAACCTATGATAGTTTAAAATTAAAATAAATCTCATACCGCCCGTGTACTTGGGAACTCATACAAACGGCAATGGCAACTCGTATAGGACTGTCGTAACTAAGAAACCGTAACAACTAACTGATTATTTAATAATACCTATATACAATTCGTTCCTTCGCAACGAACGTGAGCCTCGCGGCCTCGGTCAGTACATCGTACAAATGCAAATTATTATGTATACAATAGAATTTCCACTATTCTCAATATAAATGCGCGACGTAATCTCGTACACAGGTGTGTGCTCACTCAACGGGTGAATTATTTACTTTGCATCCCTTACTGGGCCGCGGCCGCTGAAACACGAGTGGGCCGCTCATTTCATTGCTAAACTATTTTACTACTACACGAAAATTGTGAATTATTCAGGCTTTCGTCTGTTTTAGGATTCTATACATATATAATAAAATTGATTACATTTATTGATATACAATATTCGACAGTATGTATACACGGATTGTTTATTCAGAGATGTATTTATTCAAAGCCTTTTTAAATGAAAGGCTAAAAGCAAGCTTGTCACAGTTCTCCTGTCAAATTATTTGCTAAATTATGAAGATCACACACAGTTTACAAAAACACTACCTAAGGCAACTGACGGCGGGTCGCTACAAACATGTAAACATTTCAACAATCAATTAACTAACGTATATTACAATAATGGACAACCCGCGTTACCTAAGACCACTCGCGTTTCAACGCAACCGCGTCCTCCTAAACTACATACAATAAAACTCAACAAATCATATACACTGAAAATATTGCGTTTCACATACTATACAATTTACGTACTATTGGTGTTCGGAACCGTATTATGAATTAACTACTCGATAGTGGCGGGGGCGGCCCTTCAATTTGTGACGTAACAATTTTGTGCTCAATTTAGTTCAATGTTTTTGTTAATTCCGCTAAGTACCGCCCCCGGCACTCAGTGTAAACGTTTCTAAAGCTCGGTAAGGACTAAACTAACTTGATCTATGCTCTCTAGTGTTTATTTTATAAACCCGCGCACACTGACAACTCGATTCTAGTATTACTTAATATCGATTTTGTCGCGAAATTTGGCAGTGCGTTCAGTGCGATTCGATTAAGGCTTATTCGCTTAGTCTTAGCGTAGGTAACAATTAATTGATTTTTATTGCTATTCGTTACCAATTTATTTACAGAAATGATTTTGTTTCGCTAGACTAGCTTTAGTTTTAAGACTACGTACAAAACGTCGCGATTCTAATGTCTTGATTCATTACAAATCCCGGTTATCTATGAAGCGTTTATTTTAATTGTTGGCACAATTTGTATTCACGTTACTGTGGGGCTATATCTACCAGAAATCACAGATAACTTGCATGCTCAACAAGATTTAGATATCGCATGAATGTATGTAAATTTAAACTGCCAAGTTGCCAATGCGCCGGTGCTACGTAACTTCCACTGCGCGCCTAACCTTACGTCGTGGGGACCACTAAAAATTCACTAAACTGGTTAATTTCACTAGTCTTTATTCTAGACGGAACCTACTTCCATCTACTCTACATCGCCTCGCTCAGAACAATGATTAGTATATTATTTATAAATCGTCGAATTTCCTATCACGTTACAATTTACAGTAGGACGGTCCCACACTTGATTATATTTGAGATCTGCGAAGATTAAATAATTTTGGTAATAGATTTATCGTCCGTTCAATTCACATGGTATCACTGGACACTCCTCGCCACACTAACTTTACTATTTGAGCACCGTGGAAGGAATGTGTGCATAAGATTTAGACAAACGCCAAGATTCAGTGAACAACTCCTGCCATGAGCTGCGATTACATATCGACTCGTTGACCGATACATCGTAAACATACTATGGGAAATTACCAATCGATATCTGTTTGATTAGAATTCGATTTGTAATCGAACTCATGTAAGAAGCTCAATGATAAACCGTATAGTTTCATAAGACTGCATTAGAGTTAACTTCATCGACAATTATCCCTTAATAAATATAAATAAACATCTTCAAAATTTTTACCAAATTATGAGCATATATTTCCAGCATAAAAATCTTTTAAAATAATACGTCATACTCTTCTCAATTATAGATATACATGGCACACTGCTCTGTTTATATATTTATAGTTATAATTCATACACTCGTTATCTATCAGTTTACCTTGTCACCATAGAATAATTGAATTATATGGATGGATATTCCGTTGGAAGCTTAACAAGCACTAATACAAAGGACAAAGCAATCATCGGACGAACAAACGAATGACGTGGGGGAGGGAGGAGATTTTTTAATAAAAAATCAGCTGAATACTGTCGCCGGCATTGGATGCCTGTTCGAGTGATTTTTTAATGTCGATAGAACTATCTGGAATAGTTGGTCCGAGTAGGTAGTGGCGCCGGCGGAACGTAAAAGCGTAATTGATTCGACTACGGGGCTCGAAGGCGCTCACTTAATGGTGGCGTGCCGCGTCTCAGGGTGCAGGCTCACGCCCTCCACTGTAAATATTGACACCTCTGCAACAAATATACAATGCTTTAGTCATGCTCGACAGTAAACAACTTGTTTACAGATTTTCGCATTTGTGGACTGTTTTAGACATTATCGGCGATAAATTTTCACGAAAGGATTCAAAGTCACACACATAGTGAACAAATAATTTGTTAAACAAAACCCGCGTTCCATTTTATATGGGCTGGAAATTACAAGAACTATATTCTAGAACACTCACCATCAGGCAAATCCCGGAGCCGCGGTGGCAATGAAGCGAAATACGCGTGATGCAACGCTCTCTGCGCAGGCAAACGCCTCGCCGGGTCCGGTTGCAGCAAAGCTGAGGCGAGGCGCTCGGCGTCCCGGCCTGCCTCGCGGAGTCGCGGGAAGGCGGCGCCCAGCGCCCGGGCCGCGCACTGACCCCAGCGGGTCACGTGCGCTCTGAGGCCCGGGAGACGGCTGACACCTGACCAGCTTTCTTCAGTTGGAGTGCCTACCACCTGCACCGAATACGGTTACATTTAAATTCGTTAAAAACGAAGGCTTAAATAAAACATTGACTTCAAAACGCTTTCTTTCACATTGAAATTTTAACTGAGGAGATGTGTCTTATATGTGTCCTTGATAGATGAGGTTCTGTTTGAAGGTAATACACAAGGGATGATTGATAAATCACCAAGAATAAGTATTATTTGAATAACTGGACATAAAGACTAGATGGAGGGTCATTCTCACACATTTTCTGAATAAAATAAAATAAGGCGCACTTAGATGTTCGTTCAGCAACACCAGTGGGCTATACACGGGAGGTCAAACCGTTATGATAAATGACCTGAAGACACGCAAATAAAGTGATATTAAAACAGTACTAACCTTAAATATTTTATCTAGTTGGTCGTGTGTGTCCCGGACGCCGGGGAATGTGGGCACGCCACAAAGCATCTCCACGAATATGCAGCCCACGCCCCACATGTCCAGCGACGTCGAGTACTCTGTACTGCCCAGCAATACATCTGGACCAAACATAGGCATCTTTAGTAAGTTGACACTGCATGTATATTTGAAAGTACGGTAGGTTCTGTAAAGGGAAAATAATAAACGACTCCTCCCACTTTAGGGAGGGTATGCGAGAGTGTTAGACTTCGACTGTCTGAAACCCTTCCATTGTTCTTTGAGTAACGGCCGCGGTAACTCTTTCGAACGACGAAAAAAGGGGAGCCCCCTGTGAATAGGTTAACTTTTTATTGTTCAAGCATAATCTGATAAAAAATTGCCTGAAACGTCTCTCAATCAGCCCCTAGTTTGAAGGTGAGATCAAAAAGGTGACATTTCGCTGGGATGGCATGGCAGCGCCGACTAGCGGTAACCATAACAGAGGCGTTGCAATGTCAAATGGCTGACTGAAATGATGACGAATAAGTAAAAAAAAGAAACGATTTCAATCAAATATTGCAAACTTTTATCTATTCGATCTTTATTAAGGATGTTATGTGTATTTTCAGTGAAATATGGATTCCGAAAAATTACACACTGTACACTTTCTAATCCAAAACAGGATAACAGTTAGTTACAGGTATAAATTCATTGTGGCAATGAATGTAGTATATCATATACTACATCTACTGCGAAAAAGGTTTTCAAAAACTAGTGAAGAGCAGCAATGACGCAAACAGCTCGCCAAAACACGATACGCGAAAGTGGAATATAGCTGTCTTAAAATAAAAGTTAACTCAATTATTTAAATTCTATTACCGACAACATTAAAATGTCGAAAAGAATTCCAAAAAATATACGACGGCTTACTAAAAATTCCTTTATTGGTGCAAAGTGCGCGTTGAATACTGGTGCCCATTTTGAAAAGGGTAAGTCAGACCGAAATAAGCTTAGTTGTGTGTCTCTAAGAAGGCTCATATCCAGACCAAAGGGATCGAGAGATTGACAAAGGTTAGATTGGACGGCTGTCATTATGTCTAGACGTAAATAGGTAGGTATTATCGTCTAGACTTTCTAAATAATCTTCAAATATCTATCCGCTTATAAGCTTTACATTGTATCGAAGTAAATGAGGATGGCGTCCAGACCTATTTTCGGCTACAGCGTCCGTTCTCTCTTAGGTGATCAGCCAGCTGCGCAGGACATATTATAGTGCACAAGCATTTGCGCAGACACAGATGCACTCTCTATTCCCTCACCCTCAAAGTTCGATAGGACAGCAATCCGACACGACCGGAGAGAGATCAGGCGCATTACTGACATTTACGTGCTCTCCCATGCACGGTTGTATCAATCATCAGAATCTTCCAGACTCCGGGTTGCTTTATGAAAGTTTCTCAAAACTCACAAAGCGATTTCGGCCCGACCCGGGAATCCAACCCGAGACCCCGCACATAGCAGTCGCGCTATGCGACTACTAGACCAGAGGCAGTAAATACATACATATATAAGTACCAACTTAACTACCTAGTTTTAAGTAAATTTGCTGCGCCCTAACAGGGTAATGTGTACTTAGTTATAAGAATGCATTTTTTGTAACTGTAATTGTATACGTTATGCAATAAATAAATACATCGAAGTAAATACATAGTTACATAGCTAAATAGGCTGTGGCAGAATTTTCGTAAGGGTCGTGAAAACGGCGGACTGAATATAAAAATGAAGATAAATGACGACTCGTGACAGCCATAAAAGTATATTTAGGGATAGTGTGCGACATTCAATTCTCACGGTGCGTGTTTACACAGTAAATTCGCATTATACAGTTGATATATCACTGTTATTGAAGTTTTCGAGTATATTGCCTATGATATATTCTTATTGTTTTGTTGATCTAGTGACTAGTGGTAACGGGTTATACATGATCGAATTTTACCTTTCCATTCTTCGGCATTTATGCGATAACAACATTTTGAAATTCTTGTTTCGATTAAATTTACCAATAATGAGATGGGTTGATAATATGGAAAAGAAAAGTGTAAGGACGACAGAATGAAAAAAAAAAGAATTATTTTATACAGCACTAGCAATTTTTCGAGACTCCACCCACGTTCCGGGAGATCTTTCTGTACCCGAATAAAATATAGCCTATGTCCGGGTATAATGTAGCTTCGTAAACGGTCCAGTAGCTTCGAAGCCACAAACAAAAAAAGCGTTTTTAATATGCGTTTAAATAATAATGGCGTCGTTACAGCTTTTAAAACTGAACGAACGTACAAAACTATGTAATTACTAAACTGTTTTAAGAAGGTTACCAGTACCACTTTTTTACATAGAACGATAAACTACTTTCAATAATGCACGTTCGCAACAAATAATGTTGCACTTCCCTAGTTAGCGTGACAACATTACGACCGACGGCTGCTACACAATATTATTTCAGCAGTTTCTAAGGAAAGCATTAGCTAAATATATCCTGTCTGTCATATCTAATTTCGCTAACTTACAAGAATTTCTCATAATAGTCCCCTTGTTACACCAGGAAGCTTTTAATGGTGGACTATAAAATATTATTTGGATTGCCGAGTGGAGCTCATGGTATGTTAATCCTTCATAGCAATTAGGTGGAATGCATGGTTTTATTCGACATTTACTATATAATAAATCATTTTACGAGGCTGGGTAATGTGAAGCGTGACATGTTTGACTAGTAACAATGATTTGCGATCGTATTATAGAAAAGTAAAAATCACTTTATGGTTACCGTACACCTCGCCTATACTTTTCTAAAGAAATCGTTAAGTAAACAAAACACGTTCACTTCTATATCTGAATGTATTGATGGCTCTCTATTCCTACGCCATAAGGGCTATCCAGTCGTCATACTAGGTAGCATAGGCTCTTGCCTATAGGAGTAACGTAATTATTCGAAAGAATTGCCACGGCCCTGGACCACAAAACGAAAGAAGGTAAATTATTGTGTTTCAAACAGTTGGGAGTCCGAAAAACGTTTCAATAAAAACGAAAGGATTCTGATGATCTCCCATCAAAGACAATTTTACTATTTTTGGGGCCTGTTTCACCACCTACGAAACAGTTAGTATATTTGATAGATAATTTCATACTAATTCTGTTCCATTTCTTGAATTTATTCGGTTGAAAGCAGCTATTCGGACATCGTGAAACTGGACCTTAGTCTATTTAGCCACTAATAACTTACCAGGAGGTCTGTACCACAGCGTGACCACTTCATGCGAGTACGTGTGGCTCGGTACGGACTTGGCTCGCGCCAGCCCGAAATCTGCAAGCTTCAGCTCGCCGTGGGAACTTATTAATAGGTTCTGTGGCTTCACGTCCCTGTTACAAAAGAAAAGGTAACATTTAAATAAAAATCTACATCATAATAAAAAAAACCGGCATGGTATGGAGAAAATAGAAAGTTTGATATTTTATAAAGAAACTCTCTATTTTTTCAGCTGACAGCAGGATCGTATCTATTATTCGGGACTGCGAAAATTGTTCAAAGACTATAACTATGATTGGCCCTTCCTTAGTAACTGAAGTGATCTAAGTACATACATGTCGTAGACAACTGGTCCAAATTTCAGTCAGTTTGAGTCTTAGGCTATTTCAACAAGTCAGCTTAAAAACGTATAGACGAGTGATTGAATGTTTTTGTTAATTGTTCAGTAAAAGGGCTAGCCGTTTGATTGAACAGATATTTCAACCAGTTACCTGCGACATAATACTAGGTCCACTTTATTTTAATAGCCTTGTGTCACAAAAACAGTATATTAAATAAAGCCTCTTTTTTTAAAAAAAGAGTACCCAAATTTAGTTAAAAACGTATAACCGAAGTATGGAGAGTGACAAAGGTAAATAAAATGTTCGGTAAACGAATAAATAAGGTCGTAATAGTATTACGGGGTAGCGCTGTCCGTTCATTGTCCACAGCTAAGGAACACACTGTAATAAATTTATCTCCAATTTCTATCAGATTATATCGTATGGAACCCATTTTTATCTCTAAAATTTTGATGCACGTACGACTTTATTATTTTATTATTATCATGTGACATTGACATATTCTAAAGGGGAAACACACATTGTCATTTTTTGTTAGGTACAGACGCTAACATATCAAGCTACCGAAACTGTTAAATTTTCCCAATCAACTTTGAACCATATGCTTGAACAATAAAGTTGAAAAAGTATGTATATTGATTTATTCATATTTATAGTTATTTTAAGGTACACACGCCAGCACATTAAGCTACTACAAACTGTCAAATTTTCCCAATCAAGTTTGAACCATATGCTTTAATAAGATATGACAGATTGTAATAGCTTGATTTGCTGGCTTCTGTACCTCCAAACAAACTGAATAATAAAAATATACTTCATAAAAACAGAACTTACAGAATATCTTTCAAAGAGCTTCTAAAATATTCTCATAACCAAAACACATTTCTCATCGCAGCAACTAATAACAATATAGATTAATACACTGCGGATTATAACGGGAACAGCTTTTACTATAAAAAAAACGGGGAACATCATATGCACGTTTGTTTACATTGCCTTGCAGACGATATTAAAATAGCCGCGGAAAGACCTAGGATAAACTTGAAAACTTTTGAAGATTTTTTCTTCCAGTCTGCCTGGCTAAGTTGTGAATATTTTTGAAATAAATTGCGGCTAAGACGTTGAGTGTATTTGCTAACGTAAACTTTCGGCAGAGAATGAAATTATTATCAATAGTGAAGTAATAGTTTATGATTTTTTTTTGTTAATTTTGTGGCATGTAATGATAAAGGCATGAAGTAGTTTTTACTTCTCATTCAGTCCAAATATCCTAAGTTGCCTTACATTCAGTACAAAGAAAAAATATTTTAAGTCTTGATGAAACTGGGTTTTGTCTGATAAAAATGTCTACTCTTTTAAACGGGATCTTGTATTTGAACGCTTCTAGAATACTGGTTTTAAGTCACAGTCTAGTAATAACCCTCAAAGGAGGTCACGTCGATCAAAATAACTGTTAATTTACTTTTAGAACTAAGTACAAAAAAATAACACTTCAACGGTGGAATCAACATCATCATCAGCCTTTTTATCATCCCACTGCTGGGCACAGGCCTCTTCCCACATAGAAGGGGATTGAGTGTTAATCACCACGCTTGCTCAATGCGGGTTGGTAATTTCAGACTTTGTATAGTCCAGGTTTCTTCGAGATGTTTTCCTTCACCTTTAATCAGTCATTGGTGTCCAAGATATACTTAAAAAGTACACATAACCTAGTCAAGTTGCACTGGTACTTGCCTGACCTGGAATCGAACCAGCACACTCATACTCGAGAGGCTGGTACTTTAGCCACTAGGCCACCACGACTTACTAACGGTCAAATACTGAATGACTTTGAATCTTCATGAAAAAAATATCAACGGATATTTTATTATGTGGGAGGAGGCCTGTGCCCAGCAGCGGGACGATAAAAAGGCCGATGATGATGATGATTTTATTAAGCTCGATAATAATTAAAAATAGTAATTAAGCTATAACATACCTGTGTAAAACTCTTCTCCTGTGACAGTAGGAGAGTCCTCGCAGCAATTGGAACATATACAGCCTCACGTTGTGGTGGTTCAGTCCACCGGGGTGCCTCTCCATATATTGTGATAGATCCGTGTCCTGCGCAAAAGGAATATAATTTACTTGGTTACTTTATTTAAGAAGTTAGGCTTGCTTTAAGACCATGATACTCTGCGAATGAGGGTGTGTCCTAGCTAGTGAGACAAATCATACCTATATTTAATGATCCTACTAATATTATTAATGAGAAAGTTTGTAAGAATGTTTTTTTTTGTTACTCTTTCATGGGAAAGATACTGAATGGATTTTGATGAAACTTGGCAATCATATATGCCTATCCGATAGGGTAACATATAGGCTACTTTTTATGAGTATTCAGTAAGTAGTGGGTGAAACCGCTGGCAGAAGCTAGTATGCTTACATTGGGCACCCAAAACCTCCAAAACTGAAAGAAATGGTGCTCAAAAATCTATGACTGACTGCAGCAAAACCACACGTACATAAACTTGTATTGATGAAACAGGCCATAAATATTTTAACAAAATTACTTAACAACTCTACAGTTTCATACTAACGTGCGAATTTATAAAACACTAACTTTAGGTGTGTCACGTACAATAAAAGCGAAACTTAACGGAGAGCCAACAAAAACGGTATTTACCGATGATGTCAGTTTAAACACTATAGCTAGTTTCACTTTCAAGTACCTACTACAAAGCCAAATTTCGTATACAAAAATGTTGATACTACAAACTGTGAAGTAAAAACAAAATCGCATTTACATTGAAGTGCGTCATCTTGAAGATAAATAGATGCTTTAAATCATTATAGCTACATGAAGTCAGTTAGCGTTACACCGGATAGATAGCACGTTGAGATAATCGACATAAAAGATTTGCAAGAACTAAAAACCATCCTACACTCTCAGTACGAAATTAACCTCTAATTTTGTTTTCACGGCAAAAGGGTAGGAAATATCATATACGAAGGAATTACGAAGGAAAATTGGGAAGTACACAGCAGCTGACGTGTAAAAGTGTTGACTTCAACCTATTTGCAAAATAAATATAATTTATCATCATCATTATCAGCTCACGCAGGATTTCAAAGCAGTAGCAACCTATTATAAAATAAAGGTGAACTTACCACAAATTCAAACACGAAAGTTAGCGTCTCCCTAGTATGCACGATATCGTGTAGCGTCACAATGTTGGCGTGCTTCAACTCTTTGAGTAACGAAGCCTCCCTGATGGCTGTGAACGGCGCCCCTTCCTCCTCTTGCAGTCTGATCTCTTTCAACGCAACCACTTGCTGCGTTAAACTGGAACAAAAGGAATCATTTAAAATAGCCATCATAATGAGAGATAGCGTCCAGACCGATGGCCGGCCATGGCGGCTGTTCTCTCTAAGGAGATCAGTGAGCTGCGCAGGAAATATTATATAGCACAAGAGTTTGTCAGACACAGGTGCACTCTCTATTTCCTCGGAACGGCAATCAGAAACGACCGGAGAAAGATCAGGAGCAAGGCCGACATTTACGTGCTCTCACCAACTTCCAGACTCCGAGCTGTTTTGTGAAAGTCTCTTAAAACCTACCAAGAGCTTTCCGCCCGACCGGCAAACGAACCCGAGACCTTATGCGCAGCAGTCTAGATATGTGACTACAAGACCAAGGAGGCATCTCCTACAGCAAGCCAATGAGCGCAATCTTCAGCACTTGTTTTGAGTCTCTCCATTCTTTCAAACGGATAAATACTTAAGTTATGTTGAGATAAGCAGCGAGGTCTTCAATAACAGTTCTATTTCCAATGGGTTCTTCAGAACTACTTCATAATTCTCAGTTCGAAACAATGAAATGGAATGCCTTTCTGTAGCGAGTCGTAAACAATACTATCGGCGTCCATTAGCACAAAACCTTATGTTTTGTGCTAATGGCACGTTTAATAAAATAAAACAACCATAAGGATTATTTCTCATTGTTTATACCGGTCGTGGTCACGACTAGGCTAGTTCACACGTTAGTCTAAACAGCATAAATAATGCAACGCTATGCTTCATTTGCATCGCATGCACCCATTGAAATTGGAAGGGCATAGAAAAGTAAACAATTCGCGCACCTGTCGACCTACGACAATGCCGTACGGCAAAAGAAAAGTGGGGTAGGAAGTGTTTGAATGTTTTATTACCGGATATTAGTAATTATGTCAATGTGTCTAGCGCACTTATCAAGAAACTGAGCTTATTAATATGCGAGACGTCTCGGCATCGTTAAGCAAATCACCAGCCTGATTACGAAATTAGAATTTAATAAGTTTCCTGTCAACAGCAAAAATGTAATCAGCTTCAAAGCATTTCGAGAATGTTATTTAACACATTAGCTCGTAGTTAACGTCGACATAAAAGCTTATACATAAGTTAGTCACGTCGCCAACTCCTTTCAGCACTAGCTTTTAGCGCCACAAATTTTAAGACATTTATGGGGTACGAGAACATACTCGTTCTATGTAACCCGATCTCAAGGCATTCTTGAACTAATTTAGGAAGTGCTAGCTGAACTAAGTACATTGGATGTACGGAACTCGCGTTCATGCCACTATGAAATTGTTATGTCGCATTCGCAGTGTTGCAAGCGAACTTGTGATGCCATGAATACGACATCTAGGCTAGTTGAACATACTTATTACCGCTCAACTCAGAGAGGTGGAGTACTTCATTCAATATTCACGAGCAATGAACACTGTAAGTTCCGTTTGACTTGGCCCACTCGACCTGACCCCGCCGCGAACCGGGGTTTTAGCATATTAATTCGGAACTAAAATATACGAGAGTTTTTAACGTAAAATTTTATTTGGCGCGAGACCTATATTAAAATTAACGAGCTGAATGTTAAAGGCTGTAAAGCCAATGATAAATATTCAGCTAATATCCCAGTTGGATATTCTGTGAACAGTGTTTTCAGTCAAAGGATTGCAGAATGTATGCTGTATTTTGATACAAAGTTGGATGACAGCTCGGTGCTTTACATATCGAGTAACGTCAAAGGACAGTTTTCAAGTGGAAACGGAGACTATGACAAGTGTGCTACAAAGGCATTGTTGCAAAAAATGCGTACTGCCTTTCGGATGACGTGAAACAACTTTTTTATAAAGCGAGAAATTGTCGAATGCGTATCAAGATAAAATGCAAAATATGAGATCAAACGAATATTTGTAAGTCTCGAGAAAAGTTGAAAAGTAATCAGATGATTCCAATAATAAACACTGGAGGATTTGGCTGAGGAAGACAAATTGAAGTTTGTTCAATTTGCGAGAAATACAAACCGCTTCTAACTTATATTCGGAATTGGATAATGTATTGTGTATTTGAGTTGATAAAGTCTTAAAGGCACAGCTGTTTAAAGCTAACGAATAATCTTGACTTATTCGAGTTATTGTGAAGATTTGTTGAAGTGTGCCCCGGTCGCATCCAATTGATATACCCCCGACGCATATTTAAATATTGACATTCGTTACGAGATGCATAAATATTTATAAAGCTGATTACTTTTACCGTGGAATAATTAATTTCCTTGTGTCAATTAGACCACTTCCTCATTATGCAGTGCGATTGTATTCAAAGGGACAAGTCGGCAAAGGTTGTACTTGCTATGGTCACCCTTGTTTTCATTGGTGATGCAATACGGAGTTGGAAAACGAAGGGATTCTAACGAAATTAAGGCAGCTGTGTCTTTAACATTGTACTTACTTACAATTAACTCGTCAGCCCCACTCCAAAACTTCTAAAGGGCAAGGGATTGCTTAATTTCTTGGGATAGGAACTACCGAACTACTAACTAGCAATTTGTTGTTTCGACTCAAGAAACCGTGACGTCGTTAGGATTAAAACTCAATCCCAAATTAGAGGATTATGCTCCTTGGTCCTGTAGTCAGCTGTCCTCCTAGAATATCGATCGGGTGTAGCACACAACATAATGTTTTATGAAGTACTGCAGTGCTACGCTAGTGACCGTGGCACGTATCATTCTGCCAGACAGCTGAAACTCAACGTAAGAAGGACGGAACATATCTTGCAAATTCATCAATCACATCAGCGAACTGGCTTTTCCTCGTAACAAATACAAATAATGTATAAAGGTTGGCTATCCAAAAAGACCGAATTCCCGAAATAATATTAATTTCATGAATTACCACTAATATAGGAAAATTATTTTTTTAAGTCTTGTCCTATATAGACACCTTCAATCGGTAAAAAATTTGGTCTAGACCTCGGGATGATGAACAAGTATGAGAGAAGTAACATATTCTATAAAAATACAGATAAATAAAGTAAATTATAAACAATTTTAAAATATATACTCACTTGCTATAACCTTTATACACTGTGGCGTAGGAACCCTCACCGAGTTGTTCGAGTTTTATGTAGGCTTCGGATTTCCCGAAGGGAGAGTCACCCTGTTGACAGACAAATCATTAATCAGGCAACGAGCACATCCGACTAATCCTGTAATTTACGACACCGCGCAAACATCATGATTTGGGCTTATGAAATGAATTGTTTCAAATTATTGCACCGTGTCGCTGTCTTACAACATATCGTGTGCGATGTAAATTAATTATTATCATACTAATAATTATTATTACTACAAAAATTCTGTAAGGATGAATGTATGTTGAATAATATGAAATAGAAAACTTTTTGCAAAAAATACTATTTCTACTATAAAAAAATATGAATATACATATAATAATTTAGAATTCTAAATGAAATAGCATCGTAGCTGCGCACTAAATTGCCCATTTTATTACTGCATAAAAGCCCAGCCAGAACAACCAGAGGTTATTTATGTCTATTAGTTTACATTGTGAAGGATATACCTACTTAATATTAAGTATATCTACCTACCTACGTTAGAATCTCTTCGCCAGATACCTGTCTAAATATTTAACTTAGCTAATGGCTTACATGTTAGAATAGAACACAAGTAATTATATAACCACCCCGTTAAAATAATCGACGGTTATCGCTAGCTCGAATACTTGAGTTTGCGTTAAGAAACGTTAATTGGACTATTTTAAGTGGTTCACTCTTTGATCGATAAGTTACGTGTAATGGATTTCAATCGATCGCTTTTAATAAACTAGAATTTTGTTGCAACAGCTATTTATTTATACTATGAAAATTCTAAATGTTTTGTGTTGTTAAGTATAATCACTCTATTGTTATAGCCTCATCCTACATTATATGGCAGAAACAAAAGATATGGCCAAGGACCGTAAACGAAATTGCAGCAAAGCCTTTTTGTACACAAAGTATCACAAATGACCGTGGCCTCAGAATTACTCCCCGATCTAATCGCACGATCTATCAACGTCGCCGTTGGTCCTGCTCGGCCTATTTGTAAGCTAGCAACACTACGCCTCACCGCCGACCAACATACACCAACATTTATCATTACTCTCTTACTTTTAGGTGTATACGGACGTGCAAAATGAAAGTATAAATAAATATTTACGTCGGCGTACAATCAATTTGTTGTTTACGTTTAAATACTGCAACAATAGTACTCACTCGTTGAGACTATCTATACTTTAGAGATGTGATCAGCCTGTTTATGTTCACGTAGTTTTGTAGTAAGAGTATTATTAAAACAAATCAACAGTACACCGTATTAACAGTACTAGCGATTCCTGAAATATTCTGAGAAGGTAATATTCCTAAATTTGTTGTAAAAATCTTACCCCAAAGGCACTAAACCGCTTGGTGCGTCGGTTAGAGTGGTCGTGAGGCCCTAAAAAGGCTTCAGACTTGGGCCTCGGCGGCCGCTTCGGCCTCATGACAACCCTCGCCTCTTCCCGTGCACCTTCGTCGAGGAGTTTCGAGTCTGAAGACACGGACAGTTGTCTTCTTACGCGATACTCGCCGTTGCCGCCGCCGCCACTCCATTCTGTAGAACAAAAGGTAAATTTGATTTTAGACTATGATCGAAGTAGAACAGACAATATAATTTAGGACAACGACTACCTATTAAGAAAAAAAAAAGATCCTTCATAACCCTCGAAATTGTATAAAATTGGGCTGCCTGAACACTTTCCGTTGGTAATATCCTGCCAGAAATACTGTTTACGTGTTTGAAATTACATTCGACAAGTAATCACTCTTTTGATAAACGAATCCCCATTATTGCCTATCCCGCTGCAGCATAATATGATACAATCACGAGCGGCACTCTCAAATACAAACATTATCATTAAAAGCTTTGTCAATTGACGGGATGAAAATCTTGCTACATTTTTTCCCCACAAGCACTTAGCAAGCAAATTAATTCACGAGAAAATAAAAATGGCGTGTTGAAGCGACGTTGTTTGAAAGAAGCTATTTTTCTCGCGGCCGTCAATATTCCAGTATCGAGAGACGAAGCACTCTGGAAGCGCGTTAGCGTCACAAAGACGGCATCGATGCGACGCAATGTAAACGCGAAACGAATAAATCATTGGCAGACATAGAAGCGTTCGAAAAAGAACCTATCGATTTCAAAAATAATCGATCACCTTGATTTAAACAGGCCGAAGATAGACGATAGTATCAATACGTGTCGAAAAGATTTCAGCTACTATTAAAAAGCAGACATTACAAATCAATACTGAATGCCATAAAACTTTTACAAGATCGAATTATAACATTAAATATTATATTATAAAAGTTGCGAGAACTAGAAGTAACTTCCTCTTATGGTCCAAATATAATTTCACAGCTACATAGCAATGATGGGTATGTCAATTTTGCTTGCGGTATAACGCTTATCCAGGGTAATGTATAAGTGGGTCACGGGGTGGCACGGGTGCGGTACACTACCCTCGTAAGGGACTACGGACCGATTCAGGCAAACCCAACGATAATTTTATTGGAGAAGTCCCTACTGGCCGCTTCTATTAATTCGATTCATATAGGGATCAATTCGATTGGTTGGGACGAAAAATTACGAAGATAAACAAGGGATGCCAATTAAAAGTTTCGCGAAAATCCATTTAGAGACGTTTTTATCCTCATCCCTTTTGATTAATGACACAGATGTTTCTGATGGTCCAACTCTCCACTTAATTAGTGAAAAAGGAGCAAAAATCAATTTTACGAAATTATCTCTTAAGATTAATACCATATATTTTTAACAACAAAACTAACTTGAGCTTGGATCGAAATTATTGTTTTGCTGTTGGAGTCATAGAAGTATATCGTCGTATATTCTTTCATAAACAATGCAATGTATTGCCGATTTAGGTACATACACATAATTTATTACAACAAGAGCAATAGCAACTACCCCGTGGTATACAAAACGCCATTTTATCTGTTCTGGAGTAATTTTCTTCGAAGGTTCCGGGTTATAAAATAGTAATATCACCATTACACCTCCATTTAAGGGTCATGTGTCGTATAATCTCGTTTTACGAGCAATCTTTTGATGTCGGTTAAATGCATATTGGGTATTTACACGGTACTGTAGTAAGGTATACATAATTTTTCATATCGCGAAATAAAAAATGTTTATCGAGCTCTAAATCCTCGTGTCATTCCGGCCACTCCCCGCTTAGTATTTTCGTAATTAAAATGGACAGGGATCTTTTACACTATGACACGCGTTATGCACGAACAGTGGAGCAATTAGGTTAATTATGAAAGCTTCATGTTGTGCTATTTGTGAGTTTATTCAGCAATCGTGTAGTGAATGGAATTACACTAACATGACCGCGGTAGCGTCCATCACTTACGGTGGTATTGTGAAGAAGATAGATATTTATTGAATTGAAGAATATTTAAAAAATATACTTTTCTTACTTATCGATTTTTGATCCTGCTTCGATTGTTTCGGTAAACAATTTTAACAGGAATTCACATGATGGAATAAAGGATTAAATTTGAAAAGGCATGTCATGCTTCAGAAATCATTGATCAGCCTGATGGTAAAGTTTCACGGGGTTTCTGTATGGGGATCATACACATGGAGGATTTTCCTTCGCGCCGCTAATTTAATATACGTGTTACTCGACACGATGTGACCCAATTAGAAAAGTTTTCGAATTACGCTGGAATAGCATTCCAGGGCGGTTTTACTTGATCCACATAATGTAATATTAATAACAACTTTCCTGGCTTCACGAGAATGAATATTTTTCAGACGTCACTCTACTGGTAAGGCTCGAGACTGTTAGGCCACAGTTTAATTAAATTAAACGCAAATGAATATTAACGATAAATTCTGAGCGTGTAGTCCAATAATAAAATACTCGTAAGAGCCTTTTTCGTCTGGTTCAATACGATATTCAACACAAAAAAGAATCACATAGATGAAAATGTGTACCGATATTAAAAATCATTAATTGTTTTGATAATTGAGTTCATGTAACGTGATTAACTATGAAAATTAACAGTTGCGGCTACACGCAACGGTTCCATGTTCGCTCGTGCGTTTAGCTCAAGAACATTGGTATATTGTCTGTCTTATTAGAGTTCCTTGAAAATTGTATAAAAACCAGTCTGTGTTGCAGACTGCTGTTCCCCGTCCCGAAGGTCTCGCATGCAAAATGTTATAAATGGTCGGATCCTTAATGAGGTTCACATTACGAGGAAATTGTAAGGGGATCATTTCTACTTTTTTTTGTATCTTTGTTTACTGAAACTGTTTGCATACAAATGTTTACAAAGGACTTCACATATTTATAAATACGGAACGCAGTTAAGATTCGCGATTCTTTTTTGTTTCATACTATTTTTACACCGCTATTTTAATTGTGAATTACGATGCAACAGTATCGTATGTAAAAAGTTATTACGGGCTGTAAGAAAAACTATTACAGTGCAATTTCTTTATTTTAAGGCCAACTAAGTTATTACTTGGTACAGTTTTATAATTAAGTGTAAGTAAAATAAATGTTAGATTAGTTAGATACATTTCCACGACCTTATTGTATCTGAATGCCATTGAAAAATTAACTTATGGTGGGTCGAGAAATAAGCTATTGTCCATAGCCATTGGACAGATTTTATATTTTTATCGAATTTTACCTACAAAACATTCCAGTTAAGACCAGCGTCCTCTGAATCCGCCCACGATGTGTGGGTCTCGCTTTGTGGTCGGTCTAAAATTACACTTGACCGTCTTATACTCGTTGATTATTTTTATGTATGTGGGTTTTATCTTTGTATGCATTATTCAGTACTTGGTCTTTAAGACCTTATATTAGATGCCAGCATTATGCAATAGCAAAGGACAAGAGAATGAGAAAGTAAATTTCATTTTTCAGTATATCAAATGACAACTCAGAAAATAATGTAAAATTCGTTTGCTCGGTTCAATATTTCTTTAAAACGAATTTAGATTTTAAAACCTTTATTTTCTCTGACTAATGCATTAAAACAATTAAAAAAGACTTTGTTGGACCTTGTTAACTGCGATAGTTAAAATAAAAGCAGTGCATGCAACTTGTACATTAAGCGACAATATCCCTAAGGCTACCGGAGTGACCTTTAAATCGAAAGGTCATCGGTTCGATTCGTTGCGCCGCTGAGGTGATCACACTTCTACGAGCACATTCACCTATTTTAAGGCTAGGTCAAATGTAGGTGTTTATTTCTAAAAAAAAATAACTTTAACAATCTACTATGGGCTATCACTTACTTTCTCATAGAGTGCGGCTATAGAGTGAAATAGGCAATTTTTTTATAATGAAACATCCAAATGGAGCTTTACGTTACTCTTCATCATAATTTTAGACAATAATATCTCGCATACTTTTCTAAAAAAAAAAAAAAAAAAAAACAAAGATTCCTGCCGGAAAATACGCTGAGATTTCCCAAACACGATTCAGACTACGTGTTATTATATCATGTCTTACACAAAGGTATTCAGAAATTCCAATTAGGTTGCCATTCACAACTTGCATTAGCATCTAGCTAGGTGGCAAACTGGCAACACTGATTAAATTATGTGGATCGTTGCCACAAAGCTCGCTGGTATCTGGAGTATCTATCAATCAATTGAATAATATAATTTGCGGGGAAAACGGCATACCGGGGAGAATTGTCACCGGGGAATAGTTCAGGTCATTTGATTAACGACATCATTAGTATGCTTTGGTTATGATCCTCATCTACAGGAACACTTATTATGACATTTGGCGTAAATGTGCCACTGAATAGCGTAGTTTACAGGATCTCAGGATCAGAAAAAAAAGCAAAAAATATATAGTTGAGATACCTTGGGCTTATCATTAGCCTCTCTTTACCTGGACTCGAAATAATACAGGTATTTATAATAACATGACATAGCCACGTGCTTTGGTTTGTTTATCTTTATATTTTTATATAAAAGATAAGTAAATCTTTGTCTACCTACTTAAGCTTACCTGATAGTTTTAATAAATAACGGGTCAAATGGGGTTACAGCCCAAAATAACACGAATAGAAAGAAATCTTTTAATTTGCGTCTGGCAATGAAGGTACTAAGTAACGATCCTACCTAAAGGAATTAATAAACGTCACCATAAAAAAGCCTTTATTATTGTCCCTCTGCAGGGCACATGCCCCTTCTCATGCATTAGTGTCTAAGGTAAGAAAAGACTTGGAAAGAAAATATAACTTTGAAAAGTTACATTGGTTATTGGCTGATCCGGAATCGAAACCCTTGAGAGGCCAATACCTAAGTCAAACCATCACTTAAAATTAAAGTATGTAAATGAATAGGCACTAAAAATGCATCGTGCTATTGGAACAATATTACTTGACTCATTGTATAAAACTAAAGATTCACATAAACACGTGCATTACCCGAGACAAACACGTTGCTTCATCAAAAGAACACAACGTCAGTAGTGCACTTGTAACATAATACCCTGAATATTACCACTAGAAACACAAAACAAATCTGTGCAAACAAACATTAAAGTAAAGCATCACAAGCCCTGACGAGTAACACTTGTTCTAACATAACCCGCACTTGTTTACAGATTCATAATATTTTATAACCGCCCCTACGGCTAGAAAACAATTAACTGTTTACATAAACTTGTGGGCGAAGCGGACGAGGGTTGGTTCCTGTAGACGTCAGATTTTATCAAAATCTATCAAGGCATAACAATATTGGGAAAAGATTGCTAGGATGACAATATACCGTCGTTGGTAAAAAAAACGAAAGAAAAATTAATAGGATAAACTTTTAATGAACAAATCTAAGTTTGAAATTGAGAAATCTTTCAGTGTAGCTAGTTGTACAAATATTACATACGTTTCAAATATCCAGTTAAAGTGCACGAGCGAACGCGAGTAAACCCTATTCCCTCATGTAACGTTGCTAAAGTTTTACGTGATAGCGATTAAAAGTTTAATAGTTTGAACTAACATGTTTAGAACGAGGAAGCTCCCTAGATGTAATACAGATATTGCTTTGTGTTATTTACATAAAAGTTGCGGTTTTCCTTGTGCATTACCGGCGAAGAACGTCGGGATGCTCCAAACTTTCGGAATTGTGTGCTCCGAGGCGGGCCAGGCAAAATATATTTTCTTTGTGAAGTTACACAAAATATTTGTCGTACCTACTTGTCAAATCTTCGCAGTTACTTTATGAAGCCATTAGAGATTACCTTAATCTTTTAGTCTATGATTTTATACTGGATTATAGTATTACGAAATGTACTTAAGAATTAAGTGTAAGAGACTAAACTGAAGTGGTCTGTGCAGGGTTTAATCTGAGCACGGATTAAGTTTATCGTTTAAGTTGTACAACACATGTTTGCGGTACATATTTATCGAAATATGATAGTAGTATTCTGTTTTCGTTCACCTTTGTTACATAAAACGTGGCGTTGAATTATGGAATATTGATATAGGGACCGTGTGCTGAAAATACATGCAAGTATCTGGTATTTGTGGCTACGCATTTAGCACTACGACCTTTCGTGGTTTTATATGTATCGAGTGCTCGGATTTACAATGTGCAATGTATTTGTGAAGTAGCGGACGTAAATACTTTGAATGATTGGCTAAACGCATTGTGCACAGTGCACAGAGAAGGAACATTCCTTGTTGACATGATCCCAAATTCCAAACGTATGGAAAGCATGTGCCCTCAGCCCAACTCGTATTTATCGAAGTGCGTTTATTTATACGTGTCATAGGTACGTCTTCAGCAACATACGCCAAGCTTCATTTCACCGCCATTTATTTCAACAAACTCGTTTATACACATAAATTTAAGTGATTGATAAATAAGGCTGGTAAATTATGCATTTTTGTGTTGATACTAAGTGACTTTTGCAAACAAATCATGTTTTAATAAGTCGGATAGTGACAGAATGAGGCAGTATTTTATTGCGAGAAATCGATTGACATCAATTCTTTTATGTATTTTAAATTTTATGTTCGTCTCGAATTTGAAATCGTTCAATAAACGCTTCAAGATTTATCTCAGTCAGCAAAACACATAGATACATAACTTTCTTTTTAAATACATACATATCTAATTAAAGGCTTTCCAGAATTAAAAAAAAGAATAATGAACAGCTGAAGTTATAACAACGCCTACAATGAGAGCAGTTAACCGCCAAATTATTAAGCACCCTGTATAACAACAATAAAACTTTCTCCATTGAAGTTGGAGCTATCACAAATAATGTCGACTAATTTATTTTAAAGGAATTTTCGAAATTCCTGATTCAAGGGAAAGGAGTAACTTATATTGACTTTATGCATGCTTTCCTTTCAGCTCCATTCATCAAATGGAAGAACAACAGAAATTGAATTATTAACTGTCAGAGTTAGAATGAAACCAACTATCAATATGGTTAATATCTACCTTAATGTAGATAAACATGTTAATAATATTACCACTGAACACTAACAATCAGTTGCTAGAGTAACCAGCATTTCTCTATTATCATCATTAACAGCTCGATGCTAACGTCCGCACCAGTACATTGGCCCCACGTATCTCAATCAGTTAAGAGATAACCGGTGTTTTCTTTCACAAAACCGGGAGAATTATATGCTAATGATATTACGAAAATATGGAATATAAAGGGAAGCTCAGATAATAAAAAACTTCCATTTCAGGAAAGAAAATCTTTTATGAATTTATCGCGAGGAACACATAATATTTTGTACACGAACGAGCGTGAAATGAATTTTTCTCAAGAGAGATCGTATTCTAAACCAAATTCCCTATTGTCGACCGTCAGAATAATGAGAAAGGAAATGATAAAAATTGCTGATTCCTTACACTTTTGTTACTGTTGTATTTTGTTTATTATCAAACCTGCGACAACATTAGAAAGGGACGATAATAGAAATTTTAATAAGATATTTCATGACAATAATTACGTTACCATTTGATAGCATTAAAATTGTTTCTGATCGCACCGCTTCGATTCTTATTTATACGTTAGTGCCTACCTACATATCCACCATTATCTTTCATACCTTTGTCAAGACTAAGCCTTTGAGTATACCTAGTAATTTGATAGTGATGTTACCATTTGATAGCATTAAAATTGTTTCTGATCGCACCGCTTCGATTCTTATTTATACGTTAGTGCCTACCTACATATCCACCATTATCTTTCATACCTTTGTCAAGACTAAGCCTTTGAGTATACCTAGTAATTTGAGAGTGATTACGCGTAATAGCACGCAAATGAACGTGAACCATGTATTCATGAATGTATCTAGTACGGCGATTAACGTGTTGTGCCCTTATGTAGCTTGCAACTGAGCAGTAAATTGTTACATAGTAGTAGAGTACTAGACATGCGCTTTGTTCAAATACAAGCTTCATTAATGTGTCCAACGTAGAAAGAAGAATAACTGGAAAACCGTTCGCCACTGGACAGGATTGTTGACGTGACTTCAGAATTTGCATGTTGCGCTTGATTGGGGCACCAATTGTCTTGTTACTTTGGCTTGCACATATTTTACACTTGCTCATTCATTGTAACCACCACTCGTTTAAACGTGGGCCCATTTCATTACACTGCAATGTAGTCGTCATCGTCAATTTTAAATGTAGAACAAGGAAACCAATTGCAGTAAATTCCACGTGCTCATTTCTCTACTTTAAGAGCTGATTGAATTTTATAAGCCAAGGATTTCCAAGCTTTGGCGTGCGCAGTAATTAAGTTGTAATTTGATTAACAGACTTCGCAAGTCTGGAGTTCCTTTAACTTTGAATATTTTAGTTATGTATGAGTCACCCCGCCACATCATAACACGATATCGGAAGTTATGTTGAAATTCGTAAGAACTGGCATTCATATAAATTCTGGTAAAACATTATTTATGTTGGTGCTGATGTTGAATAACAAGATATATTTCAAAGAAATACGAAACCCTAAAATCAGGTTGACCACAGCTAATAAGACGTCTCAATAGCCAGACATCGCAAGTACATACATAGGTAAACAATATAAAGGTACATACCATAATGAGGCTCTTTGTCGTGTGGTATGTTCCCATTGGGCTCGAGCCGGTCAAGGCACTCTTCGGAGTACCCATTGTAAGGCAACTTCCCGCGGCCACCGCCGTTCTGTTGTCGCCCGCGACACTCGCTGCCGTCGCCGTCAGGCTCGTCTTTTGTTGCTGCAACAACAAAACAATTATTAACTAACACAATTAACAAATCAAAAACCATTTCATCGTAGATTTAATAGAAATTGCCTTGAATCCGAACGTTATTTAATTTAACTTCAAATTGAGTTCCGTTTCAAGTGAACTTTTAAATGCTGAAATTGAAAAATGCGACGTTCCGGTGCAATTTATTTTATCCCATTGATGACTACCGAAATTCATTTAAATTGTGGAGTGCAACGAAGCAACACCTTTAAAACCGAAAATTAATTATGTACACGTGCATTAACAAAACGTGTAATGATATTACTCCCCGAAGCTGCTCAAAGCCAAGATCGTTATGGGTTGACAAAGGACATTTTGGTTTCAATTGAGGGAAACTTCGCGCAAAGGCTGTTTCGGCCACACGGCAGATGATTTTAATAGCATTGTGAAGCTAACAATGAAGCTAACTACTAATATTTCAACGCTGGCGTCGGCAGGCTATTAAATGCAGAGCTACCTCTATAATGATGGCTCGGGACCTCACAAAGGTTCTGAATTTACAAGCAAACTTTTACAAACTAGAATCTCTCAAATAGCCCCAGAAACAGTAACGAGAGAACTAACTGTAATTTGTCTGCATCAAGCGACTCATTAGTGGAAATGGGAACTAGACATAGCGAGTTCAGATAGAAAGGGCCATCTTGACCTATAAATGGGAATAAAATGTACAAAACGCTGAAACTAACTTCTCTTAACCAAAACGTAACGGTCGACGAGTTTATATCTTCCAAAGAATTTTACGAATCAATTTTACTATGCGACAGTTACTTTTGCTACAATTCGCATTTGAGTGCTGGCCGTGGTAAATAAATTGCTCATAATGATGTGCCAAAACCCATCGCACCCAATTGTCATAATTTGAGCAGGCACCGTTTTGACAGGTAATTTTATTGAACACTACCAATGAATATATTGGGCAGCGATGCGCGACCACGACATATTTACATCATGAATGTTTAAATTCCGCGTCACTCTTGATTGGTATTAATTGAATTATGGCTTCGATGATCTGCACGAATGATCAATTAATTATATTATTCCTGGATGATGGTATGACCGCTAAGCGAATCATTATCCTACATTTTTATATATTATATCATATTCGTTTGGACAACTTAACAGCTAATTTGCTTATAACAAGCCTTCAACTTTCCCTGGAGGCATACTGTTCAAAAGACAGGATATGAAGTGACAACTGGCGCCAAAGGGCACCAAACTTTAATTAGCTGCACCCCGGAACTTAGCCGGCAAGTTGGTATAGCTGTCTTATTATTTAATAGCACATAGTTGGAACATAAATTGTCTGCAAAGCATTTTATACGTTAAAGAGGGGAAACTTTTCCTTTGTTGAAACTCAAAAAATTTACATAGTTTGACAGTAATAAAAGTTTTGAACGATGAGAGAATATATAGACGATATTCTATGTTATCTTCTTTATAGATTCACAAGAGACCCGTCCCGGCTTCGCACGAGTACAAACTATATTGTTGTTTTTTTTTTAATTCTTACTGCAATGTATGAATTCATACTGTTAACAGAAAGATTCTCTACCTCCAAACAGAATATAAGCTTACCAGGGTGATAATTTGTACCATAACCTACGTAGGGTATACTACTATTCAGTTCAGATAACCGGCGAAAGGCGCGGGCGCAGCGATTTTTTCTGGTGTTTACAAATTGATAATATCGTATTATCTCTTGAATGAGCCCATCAATTTGAATAAGGGTTGAATTATAGCAGTTAGACATGTACCATCGCGGACCTTTTTGTAGACCTTTTTAAAGTTTAAAATATGCACTATAGTACAGCATGTTATACATACACATATAAACTCTCCTGTTGAATCTACCAATAAAAAGAACCGCATCAATATCTAGCTTGAAAGATCTAAGCACACATATGTACATAGTCTATCACTCTACCAATAAAAAGAACCGCATTAAAATCTGTTACGTAGCTTGAAAGGTCTAAGCACACATGTACATAGTCTAGAAATTATGTCGTACAGTATTCATTGTCTAATCAATATGCACGACCGCAATTACACGTGGAACTCCATTATTACAGGGGGGACGAATACTTCAGCACTTATTCATGACGAATTACGCGGACAATTTGCCCCAGCCTCGATTGCAAATTAGTAAATTAAGTGAGCGCCTCGTGCACATTAATTATGCATTCCACACAGTTTCGTGCATCTCCAAAACAAGAAGTAGCCATCTGGCGTCTCAAGGCAACGGGCATACTTTCTTGACCAAAAATATTATCCATCATTTTGGCGCCGGTAATAACTATACATTGTTTTAAACGCACCATATTCATCTTCAATGCAAATTAGGTATTACTCTCGTGTACTTAGTAATAAGTACATAAAACCAAGAAAATGTGGAACATGAATGTAACTTTCATGTAAAATTTGCGTCGAGATTGCGAACACAATCCTGGCACAACGAGGCTTAACTTTTGTCTCAAACACTCACAATTCACATGCAGCTGTTTGCCGGAGACAGAGACAATTTCTATAGCACTATTTTACGTAGACACAAAGTAAGGCGACAACCGGTGCCCCGAGGCGGTCGGGTTTAATTGAGACGCGGTTGTGCATTCCTCTTGCGCAACTCACGTGAAACAATTTTACACACACAATTTATTCTCTTTAGCTCGTACCGTACATTGGCTCAGCCTCGTAAGCCTCGGGAAGATCTGAGTTAACGGAAAGTTCCGTGTGGAAAACACACGAGAGTCAGATTACGTTATTGAAATAGTAACAGCCAAGTGTTCACACGGATAATTCTTGCAAACATCACATGAATGTAGTGTAAATATGCTAACAAAACAATGGTTATTGGTTTTTTCCGGGTTGGATTATCGTGGGATTAGGAGCGAGTCGGCTACCAGCACGTGCGGCGTCGATAAGCTCCCTCTTATATGTGGTGTGGTTGAGAACAATGCGCGCAGTGCACACGCGCCAACGCAAAGGTTCCGTCGTTCGTCTCGATGCAATTAGATAGGTGAGCTTTGTTTCCGTGTTTCACCTCTCCCGGTTCCGGCAGCGAAACTCTTTATCACTACCGCCGATCAATCACTATTTCCTCGAGTCAGATAAGAAACCGTCAGTGATTTGTCTAATAAGGTTGCATTTTGGAAAGTGGCAATCTCAGCTAACTAAATGAATGAAGTGATTGCGAATCTGCGACACTGAATTGGAACTAGGGTCGCGTTTGCTCTGCCGTCTCCTCGCTGCAAAATTATCGTTCTCATCAAGACAGCTCTCTTGCATCAAGTGACAGTCATGGACGTAATAAAGCGTAGATTTGCTCTCGGCGCGGGCTCCACGATTAAAACGACTATTCCACCGCCACATTACCGCTGCGTTGAATACGAGGAACTCCGACACACACACGCAGCGTAACGCGGTACTTTCTTTTGTAAAACACGTCTTTGTGTTAAAGTAAAATTAAACGTAAGTTGTAGTTCTAAACTCACAATGTCGACGTGATTCATAAAATATAATAACGCGATCACGAGCGTACCTCGGAAACTATTCGACTTGAGGTCATAACACATAACTTAGGTGTTTTATTGTCGCATGAAACAAAGGCCCCGTATCGCACGCGTAACATAGTGTTTGTGAACACTAAATAAACTCCACGTTCTGCACTAGTTTGTGTTAAACCTACAATGGTTCGAAAATATTTACTTAACCGGTCCAAAACTATTATTCCCCGGTGTTAAGGCACCAATTTGTGATCCCAGATATTTTATAAAACAGCAAAATTGCAAATATTCTAGTAACAAAAAATCTGTGAAGCTTAAGGAGACGAGGAGTCATAGTGGTAAGATTGCACTTAATAGCGAAGATGGTGTCCTATTACGGAAATGAATAGCATGACCAACGAGCTGCGACCTTGCATGCATGCGCTGCGGTTTCATCAGATGAACTGAAAACATGTATTATATAGTGACTGTTCAATTGTTCATCAACACAAAGTAGAGTTCTATAGTTTAAAGATTCAATATAGATATTGCAACTAACCATTACTTAAAATAAAGCGTTGGTTGAAAGTGCAAACTTTCCAAGTTTGTTGGAAACGCTCAAGAAAAATAGCACTCCGACAATGGGTTTAAGAAAAAACTTTGCAACAAAATTTTCTTCAGTACAGTGGGCAAGACGAGTTGCCAGAACAGATTACATTTTGTTTGCTTTGATATTGAGACGAGTTCCTGCACCGCATATACTTTCAAAATTCCATTTGTCTGCTTGCTACTGAATTGCGTATGCAATAACATTTCTATATGTACAAGTACTGAAACACAAATTGAATGCATCTATGATGAAGTAAATGTATATAAAACTAGTGGAGATAACAAATAATTAATAATTATAAAATAGTTTTCGCGTCTAAGCTATAAAGAGCTGGTACTAATAAAAGAAATCTTTAATAAGAAAAAATATTTTAAAAAGAAAAAAGTGCCTCTGCTTTTTTTAGTCATTAGCAAGTTTTCGTCGGAAGAACTAACGAACAGTAAACGCTAATTAATGAATAACTACGTCGACGCCACGTAGCGACCAGTTATTGCACTTTTAATGAAGGAAAAGTAACATTTTAAGCTGCAAAGGGTTTTATGGGGATGTATCAATATTGGCACATGCCTGAGCCAGTGAGTTGTAAATTTGAGAAGGGTTGGACACACGTCATCGTGTCAAAAACTCGATTTAGATCTAATTAAAAATTGGTACTTGCGTGTATAATAATATTTAACGCTCTTTATTCAAGCATTATAAATGACTGACTGATGATAGGTGTTAGCGATAACTAAATTTGTATCCCTAGCAATCAGTTATCAATCAACCTCGCTAATACCTTGCCCTCTGGCAAATATTTTTATATTATACTTTGGTATACACTTATTTACTAAAGCGAAAACCGAAATTCAGTGGACTGTTATAATGAGTAGGTAAAACGTAATCAATGAAACTTCAATTGTATAACTAATTAAAAGCAATTGCTTTTATTTGTTTGAAAACTGTGCAAATCATTTAATGTCACGCTAATCAAGAATTTTTTAATCATTATCTCCATTTTCAAGGACATGTATCTTAATAAAATACTTAAAACATCAAGAGGTAGGGAAAATACTACATTGCAATTACGTAAATTAATGTAATAGCTGGTCTATTAGATAAGCAGGCAGATAGTAAAGCAGATGACGCATTGATTAGATTAACTGACAATAACACTGAAGAGCATACTAATGATGCGGAAGGAGACATCATTCATTCTTATGTCTGTACCTTAAATTGTGTAGGAAAAATCGATGTCGTTTGCTCTAAGGCTGGATTACAAGAAGTCGTACGACGTACTGTCAGAGTTGACGAGGGTGTAGCTGCGACCCCTACGGTCAGCGAAGCTTTGAACAGCGACGGCTTATCGCAAATTTCCGATTGCATGGATGCCTACGACTTCATGATCTTACAACTCTCTTTTGGTAAATCAGTTACTTGTTTTTTTTTTTTATAAGGAATTACAGTCAGTAGCTTTTATAATTTTAAGACCATTGCAGAAAGAAGGCACACTACAGTAAAGTATTTTGAGTATAACGGGCCATAATGAATAGGGAAGATGCAAATGTAATATTATTGAAAATTTTATCATTAAAATTTTAAAAAAGTATAAAAGAAAGACTACTGTAACGTTTTTATTTTACATAATGTTGATTTTTACGAATAATTAAACATTAAAGTGACTTGAAACGAAACGTATTTCAAAACACCAATCAGCGTTCAGTGACGTCACTCTCGTTATGACAACTTATTTGAGGTTATAGATAGTTGTATAGGTGAACATTAATGTAATTAGTTTGTGCGAAAATTAATTGTGTTTTTCAGATTAAAATGGAAGTTGGATTTATTGATTTTTTTTAGGTGATAAAGCTACAGTCTTTTGGGGTATTTCCATTTCTACTTGAGCTTGTTTCGATCGTTTCTGAGGATATATAGACACCTGTACACTCTTATCATTGGATATTTGAAAATTTTCAGAATCATGTGTTTCTGTGATTAATGAACACTCTAAAGATGAATCTGAAACATGAAAGAAATAATAATTCAGTTCTTCATCAGCAAGTACTATCTTAATAATATTACAAATGTGAAAGTTTAAATGTTTGTCTCTAGTATAATAAGGATAAATCTGAAGGAATGAATTAAATGCTCTAAAGAATTTCGCGTTTTTTTGGAGAATAATAATTATCCTTCCCATTCGCAGCTTGGAACCACTTTTTTCTTAGTTTTGGGTCAGAAGGTCCAGTCAAAACTTTGTTGAAGTAGATGGACACAAAACATGAGTCAACGCGGATTTTTTTCGGAGCATTGGTGGTATTGTTATGATCCCCTGATGTTGACGGATAATCCATTTTAAATTTTAACTGAAAAATATCTCGAAAGTCGAGAAAAATGCAAATGAATGAAAGCCGGCAACGAACAAGTACGACTAGTGTCAGACGCGAATGACGTCATAGGAACCGTAGGCCCGTTTTGGCGCGAAAATTTAAATTGTCAATTTAAAACTGCATTTTTTTACAATAAATTGCAGTGTTTAAATTGTTTTATATATTTGTGGTGTATTCTACATGGAATTCTTTAAAATAAAAACAAAAATAAAAATATTGCATCTTCCCTATTGCGTATTTCATATGCTACGTTAGACTGATTTGTATTGGTGTTTTGTGGATTTGTACGGCAACGCAAATGTTGGCCACGATGTCGTAATCATAACAAATAAATGTCGATGTAATGTAGAATGTAAACAGGAAGAAATCGCTTGCATTACTCACGAACCAATAAACTCGTATTTCAAAATTGACGACTTAATCAGGAAAGCAACTGCTCCTACTGCATTTTCTTTAGAGCCATTCACTACTGGAAATATCGGGTAGCGTTACTATGACTAAGGTCTTATAAATATTCTAATAATACTGGAACAAAGGCGTCCAATATTTTCACGGGTCAGGGCGTAGGAAAATGTTAACAAAATTAGCTCAGACGTTTAACGGCTTGCGGCATCACAATTGGGTGGCACGAAAAGGCGGGGACGACGACGACATTTCGCGCGCTTTCCCCGTCACCGCCGATGTAGGTCGAGCCAACATCTAGACTAGACCTGTTTGCCTTATTATATCTGGAGTATGACGGCTCACTTGCCACCATTGCAAATATTTTCCCATAACTTCAACGTGCTAAATACGTCCGCATTGACGTTTTCAACTGTATTAATTAGTACCTTGTTGTAACGGTAGAAGGCAAACATGAAGCGTTTACTCTTGTGTACACTGGAACCTATAATCTGTATTATTTAGGGTAAACTCGTTAGAGATGGCCATAGTTTTTTTAAAGTGGAATAAAAAAGCAAATAGGTTTGTTACAATCAGTCTTTTGTTCCTATCATAATTAACAGTTATTGGTCTTATAAATAATCAACTACAAATAGTATTTTATAATTCAGTAACACACGAAAAATCAATTTAAAAAAAAAATGGAATTGGCCATCTCTCCCGGCATGTCCGGGTTAGTTGGCCTTAGTCGTACGGGTAAGATGGCCAGTGCTGTTATATATAGCATCCTATTTATATATAGCATTTTATCTTCTTTTTTCTTTAGTTATCCTCATGCGGAGCACATGTCTTCAAACTCGGTACAGTTTTCATGCACCCATGAGACACTGGAGCCTTTTCTTTGTATGATGTATCACAAAAAACTGGTTTGCCGCTTTATACACAGACGATTCCCCATTTTTATGGAATTTACAGCAACTTTTAATGAGTTTTCACTCCAATTACCACGAGTGGCCATAGTTTTTCTCTGATATTTGTTAGGCATCTGCATCAAGACAAAAAAATAATTGATGACACTTAATATAACATAAAATAGTATGGCCATCTTAACCTGAATGTGTGTGGCCATCTCTCCTTTTTGTAAGGGTGAGATGGCTACGGCAATTCATACAGATAGGTTAAACGTATCGGGCGCCATTTTTAGCTTAGAATAGTCGTAATCATTCGCTAAACACAATAAACTGAGCAAAAACTTCACATTTACAATAAAAAATAGTATTTCACGATAATATATGACAACACTATAAATTTTTTGCAATATCATGTAAAATAAATGCTTATTTACTTACTTTTTAATGTAATTTTGTGCCACAATTTTGTTGTATTGTGCTCCCGACCGCTGTTCGCGGTGTACTAACTGCACTGGATTGTCATTTCGTCATAAACATCAGAAAAAAATTGATTGGCCATCTCTCCCGTATGGCCATCTCTAACGAATTTACCCTATACAGTCTTAGGTAGATTCTAAATAGATCTTGAAAATGGTTTTGAAGATAAACCACAATGTAATAAAAATAGTCAATGTTGTCAGTAGCAGATCTCTCTTAACTATCACTCTAAGTCAGTATTGCAATTCAAATGGAAAGGTAAAGTTAAATGCTACTGAGCACTTTTCTTCCACATCACAGTTTTTGATTGACATCGGACATTAGATACGGAATGTAATATCTTTGAGATTTCTTTAATCTTTGAACCGATATTCAACCTATATAGGTGCTGTTCCGTAACTATCGTTCCATGCCAATTTAAATTATGGGTTACACGTTTACGAAGTTTTCGATGCAAAGTATTATCAACTCATAGTTTAAGTAACCATCTTCTAAAAACTCCTTTCGATAAGAATCAAAAGACCTTCATTTACGACATAAATAAGCTCTATGATAAAACTGAAACGTTCCAACCACTATATTTTACCCTTCTGAAATGTACTCCCTGTGCTATTGGGAAGAAGCCCTAAAGAACCCTTCCACGGTCCCGTCTACTCGATAAGATTGGGGGCGATTCAGAAAATAAGCGTCAACAAACAACAATAATACGACAAAGTAAATGTCAGACTATAAAAAAGTCAATTGGGAGTTTCTCGTGTTTGGGTAGCGATGATAAGCTGATTGCTCAGCATTTGTTCGTTGTCATTATGGTAGATAAACAGTCTATAGATGAAAGCGCAAAAATATTGAATTATGAATAAAATATTTTTCGTGACTATCAACACGAATGAAGTGGAATCCAGCGCAACCTTTAAATGCTTGTGCGTGTATAAAATATACCTCAAACAAAACAACAATACGAGAGGATGTTAAATAACACGGAACGCACATTGGCGATATCTTAATACATTTCCATACTTCACATAAATACAATTGGGCCAAGTATACACCCTTGAAGTATCCCTCAACCTTGTGGCAAGACTAAAATCCATTACGTAATGTAGCCGACCTATTACGAAGGACGGGGGACCCAATGTCGCAGACGAAAAGGTTAAACTCGACCCATAAATGACCGGCAAGGCTTATCTAGCACAAATGTAAGTTTGGACAAGTGGGTAAATTTGCATTGGAGTCATAATTACCATCATTACATTGTATGTTACTGAATATTTTTGATGAAGGGTAAATTAATAGCCGACAATAAATTAATACAAACAGAATCACGAACTATTTGAAAAAGATAATTATGTACTTTTACACACCGAATTCACAAACTGGATTAAGAACCTCCTCTTTTTTGGGAAGTCGGCTAAAAATGCTAAAACAGAGAACGAATCGTAAGATAACGAGAAATGATAAGTTCTGGTATTACACTCTAGGCAGGCAAGGGTCAGTATGGTATGTGGACCCTTTCGTATCGTTCAATATATTTCTCGGAATCTATGCTCCAGTGACTCGGAAACTCGTCTCTTAGATATTGATATCTAACTATGTATTGAATTTGCTTATTGGAATACTGTTTGCTGAACCTTGATTTATTGCGTTTCAAGATTTTAATTATCTGTGACGGAGACTTGATGACGGAGATGTGGTAGAGACTTGAAAATATTAATAATTAAGCACTTCATTATGTAGTGACAAAATAAATAAAAAATAATGAACATTTTTCATGTAGTTAACAGACTAATTTGATGAGAGAAAAACATGACATTCTAATGACATGCGTGACAACAATTGGTGTCGAGAAACTAATAAACTTCCTCGTGAAAGATGCGCGTAAGAAGTCAGGGACAGTCATTAACCCCGCTGTAAACAATTCAGGCCAAACAATCGGCTCGATGATGGGAGGGGACACTTGAAGCAAACAGACGCTATTACCGGAGCAGACGAACATGACTCACCAAATTAAAACGCACTGACAGACAGGCGTTTGCTCAGAACCCACAAAACTTTGACGAAGTTAATTTCATCAAAGCCGAAGTCATAATTGCCTCTAACGTTTGAATCACAACTGCAATAATGGCAGACAATTTGATACAAAGTTAATTTTGTACTATGTTGATGATTTGCCAAGCGAATAACACAAGAACAAAACAATAAGACAGATACGTACGATGAACTCGATATAATGAAATCGCACATTACGATCGTAGCAAAGGGTAACTATTTGTGGAAATTATAGAAGAAATAAATCAAGTAACGATAATTCTAGAGTAAACTGAGTAAGTTATGGAAGCAATAAATTCCGCTGGCCGCCGGCGATCACTTAGCGATTGCGCTTTGTTATCGTACGAGCGAATAACAAGTTACAATATATAAGCACTACATAAGACCTGTATTGTCTTTTACTTGATTCAAACCGACTTGACATTATTGACAGCGGCTAATATATTAACGACTACAAGGCTACTTCATATAAATTACTTCAATACCATTAGTCAAATGAACTGCAACTAAGTACTCTGTAGCACGTTACGGTTTGATCATCAAAAATGATGTCAGTGCATCGAACCCTACTCACAAGACACTACAAGGTGCTTACGTAATGACCGACAGTTGAGCAACAGACAATTGAGTCAATAAAGATGAAAACACTCTCAAGTGGGCAAGTATTACTATTAATGTAGCATTAGGGACACAACCACTTCACAACAATTGCAGGGAATTGAATACGTCGTAACGCATTGTACTTTGACTAGGAAATTAACTAGCGAAGCTGAACCATCATGCTGAAAATAAAAAATACAGTAGACGCCTTTACAAAAGTATTTGAATAGGTTGAAGACAATGGGGCGGGTCGACAAAAGACCGTTCGTCCAGGCTTCGCGGTTGTGATGCAGGGAGCACAATACAGTTCCTGTGCGGTCGAGTGACTCAATATACCCGCATATTTTGTGATATAATAAGCGAAGAACACTGTTACGACATAGTGAAACGTTTCCCTTTTAAATTATTGCCTTGAAACTAACTAATTACCCTCGTGAGCGTGCATTGAAACTGAAAGTTATCTAAACAATTTAAACGTGGGCTTATGCAGCATGCAATGTTTAAGGAAACATGTGTTACAAATACTGGATATAGAGGCAATCCGATACAGAGTGTCAAGAAACTAATAATGGAAGTCGGGGTCTCGTCCTCGGGCGACGTGGCTGCGTCGAGCACGTAGGGCAAATAGGGCAAATAACTATTATCAATGGACCGCGCGGAAGTCTGCTATCAATCAACCAGCAGATAATGGAGATGTTGAACCCCCGTGACGCACGCCGGAAGCTAACTATTCAACGCTGCGTCGTTACTTTTTGGCGATTTTATTATATGTTGAGAATACTATTTTATAAAGGGTTTTTTTTTTCTTCAATGACTTATTTGAATTAATTTAGCCAGTAACTAACAATGTTTCTGCATACTAAACGAAAAAAAACTAGACTATTACATTTAAATTATTTAATATGCAAGCTTAGTGAGTTCTTAACAGCTAGCGGCTGTCAGCGACAGGCGGATCCATAGCGCCACAACCCCAACGTACGGCGAAGTCTCCGTTTATGGTGCAGTCGAGTCTGGTATGGTCGCACGGCTGATTCATGAGCCGAAGGTCGCTCCCACTATAACGCTTCCGTTATTACTCAGTGGGTTGAACACGTTCCGAACACAGAATCACGCCATTAACAAAACGACAACAACGATAATAATGTGGTTGCATGTCAATTTGAAATGAAGGAAGCAGGAGACGATAGTGTTATACTACACTTATAAGGATTCGATTCATAAGATACCATAAATATTTAAGCTGTTTGTGCGTCAGTACTTAAATATGTAATGATATACGTAGTCTCGTTTATTTCCTGGCAAATCGGGAAGGTAAATCATTCGATACATATGTAAACTTGTGTCAAGTAAGAAGTGCAGTACATATAAATATTTCATGTCAGAGATTACAATCGCATAAAAAAACGAATAATTGAATTTGTGTTGTATGCTCGTAAGCGTTTTATAGCGGGACATATAAAACGTTATATTTATATGTTGTTTCTTTATTGAATGTGAATAACACTGAGTGAACAGTAAGTGGCGTAGGTGGTCGTGATGCGATCGAGCCTTCCATTACATAACTGCTATGATTCATACATGGGTCGTGTCGCCTAGTTTTATTATACTACATTCCTATTTACGACAACACGTTAACTTGTTAATATCTGTCAGTTTAAGAACAATAGCTATGAAGAAATAACAAAGTAAAGAATATAAATAGAATATGCGTTGCGAATCCTTTTTATAAACAATGGACCGACAAATAATTTAGCACGATCAGCATTACCTGCAATGTTTTTGCGAACTAATTTAAAATGGAAAATTCTGCCAAAATCCTATACCGACCGAAGTACCGCATCAAGTTTAGCAAATAGATTAACGTGACAAAGTAACCGCCCAACTATTAGTAAAGCAAATAACAAATTTACTTGGTTATTTAGCAAACCGGTTATTTTGTAAAATACCACATTTTGAGCGCAGGAGTACGATGGAGGAATACGATGCACTCAAACAGTGGGTAGCTGTGTTAATATCACCTGACAGCCATTTAACATTGGCTGAAAACAATCAGTAGTAAATTTTAAGTACCACGAGGCAGCTATGTTGTTCAATGAATAATATGACTCTCTTAAAATCTCATCTCTATGTAGAGAGGTTGTAATTAAATAATTCAAGTATCATTCGAGATGAAAATATGAAAACTAGTACCGAAATCATGATAAGAAAGAATTTTACAATAAATCGATTATTAAAGAAGTTTCCAACAAACATTTGACCATTGGCATTGATTTTGTAATCTAAAGAAAGCAATGATTACTGCTTTATCAAGATCTAGGAATTTTGTTGGCAATGTCAAAGAGCGTATCGATGTATTTTCATTGAATGTCGATAACGTTTATCGATGTACGCTGGTAATCGATGTTTCGGTAAATATGGTTTGGGTTCGGGAAAACAGAATTGCGTCGAAACGCGTGCCACAATGCTGTTTGTTGTTACCATTGTAATGAGCGAATACAGCTGATTGGAGCGGAAGGATATTTGCTATCATAACATAATGTTTTGTTTCATTTCATCTTTTTTTTTAGTTTATAATACCTACTCTTGTGATACATATTACGTGATTAATTAAACAAGAGAAAAAATAGGAGATTTTTTCGAAGTTCATATGTGAACATCAGAACGATTTTGGTTTACGCTTTGATTTGAAAGGCTTAGTAGTTTTATTTATAACTTAGTGGTCGATTAAGTTTTCAAAAGACGTCCGATGGTTTACGTCGCAAAAAAAGCTTTTTTACAGTTAAATTGGCCGTTGATAGTTTACGTTAAAGATAATTTAAACATTGTTTTACGTTTAAGTACGTTATAATGAGATACTTAGTTCATCAGTGGCAATTTACAAGGTGATGACGATGAAATTGCTTTTGATACCTTAGAATTGGTAACACTTAACTTTGGGATCTTTGGATTCTTGTAAGACACAAGAAGGGGGTCACGCTACTAATAAATTTTCGTTCAACAAATTTGCATAAAATTGAGAAGAGTAATAATATAACATAAACAAAGGGGTACTTTACAATATTTTATATTAATATTTAGTCAAATCAATTTAATCTTGATCTTGAACTCTGATTACCCAGAGAATGTGATAACAACAGGCTCATAGCAGTACCGCTGTTCCCATCAATATTGTACAGACCATAAACAAATTCGTACTTGAATGGTTATACGATTCATTCCGACTTCCTGCGTCACGCCACCGTATGCGTTCAACCGTGTCACTGCTCCGTTGTCATTTGGTACTGATAAGGAGGGCCGAGGATACATAGGTGCCTAATCTGCGATCATTGATCTATTACATTATTGTTTTTTGGATCGTGAATATTAAAAACGATGTTGTTTGAACTGAATGACAACATTAACAGGAACTAATGAAGACGTGAATAATAAAGTGGAATGCTTTTATTAAGAATATAACATTTCGTAAGGCTTTGAACGACTTACAGGAATAAAATATAAAATTCCAGAGAACTGTAACATTATTCCTAAAATTCTTGGCAGAATACACACAGGTCAATTTGCTCCACAACATTAGCATTACGTAGAATTTACAGTCATTATTACTAATTTTGACACATTTTCTTATCCATTAGCAAAATAAGCCAGGGAAGTTTAAAACGCAAACAAACCTTCATAAATCTTTCTAAGAAAGATCATAATTGTATTAGACGTTTCTTTATTGTTGGCAACAATACATAAAAAGTTAAATAGGACGAACTTGGGACAATATAAGGCAAAAACTGTACGGAGCATTAGCCAAGGTCGTAAATACAAGTTTCGTCTTAACAATGAAATAGAAGAAAAATTCTGTTTTTTTTTTGTTTAGGCCAAAAATAGAGATAACATTGACTTAGTTCCGTCCGTAATGTTTACAGTTATTTTAAGTGAAGTGTAAATATAAAAGGAAATTAATTTGGACGGTCCAAATTACCGCACACAAGCCTCATCAATAATGGATACTGATATTGGGGTTTAAACTTGAAGGACGTATTCATGAGAACATAATAAAATGTTCCAAGAAAACTTGAAGGTTGTCCGAACCAAATATAGACTAAAAGATCGATGAGGACTTCAAAGTGCTTGACTGTTATAAATATACAGACGAAATGAAGCGATGTGTTCCAGATATAAGCATGGCTGTAACATGTGATAACATCGCTCGTTACTTCATATCATTGGCAGTTGAGAAACTGCCAAACGAAGTAACGGACGTAAAACTGGAGGCCATAATTAACTAACTGCTAAGTGGTGAACGACCTATTTCCATCAGTTTTCGGAAACCATCAGTTTCTATATTGAGCACTGCATGTTAGAAAGGCATCTAGGATAATGATGATGCTATGAAAGCCACGTTTAAATGTCTGGATGTTTATGATACTACCCACGGCTTAAATTAAAGAATTCTTAAAATATGGGCTATAAAACGAAAACGGGTACAAAACGATTGCTGTATTTTAATGACGAACACTTTGATAAAAGGAATGATTACCACAAACACGCTTGTTCATGAGTACACATGTACTAAGTCTGCAATCTACATCATCATAATGCCACTACTCAAATTATAAATAAATATCAAAGATACTGAAAATTCCAGGTCGATAAAATAAAAATCTACCGAACACAGGTAAAAATTATTTGGATCATCGCATGTTTTTACAGCTGTAGGTACTACTTATATTTAGTTAACATCATACTGAAATACGACTATGACTAATATATTGATATTACTGACATCCATTACAATATTCAAAAGACCTGAAAATATTAAACTCAAAACCGGTTAGTTACAAAAAGCTGCAGTGGTATTTCTGGTCCCTTTAATGTTTCTTTTTTATTATTAAGACTTTCTGTGATGTTTAGATCTCTTGAGGGTAAATAGCCCTTTGAGGAAAACGACTTCATATTTAGAAGAGGGAAAACCGACGTCAGTGCTTGAGAAAGACAACAAAAACGCGCTTTTACCAATAGAGCAAGCGAGAGCAAGCAACTGCCAGACTTCTTATATTTTATAAAGAAAAGATTAGCGAAGATAAATCATATTTATCATAGGCTAGCCTTATCTCGAAATAAACTACAGTATTTCTTGGATAATTAATGAACCTATCTTCAATAAAGTAAAGCAAGATAATGGATTAATAATCTTGGAAATACCTAAACAAAGCAAATATCTAAGAAAAATGGAGCACTATCAGAGCTCGGGATACATTGCTTTAAAATGAAACACACAAAAATACTTCAGTATTCAGTAAAATAAATACATACGCAGTCAGGTGCATTAAAGTACGCACGTAAAAACATCAGATGAAAATCTAAAAATATCACACAGGATAGTTTCATAACAAGGTTTCAGTGCCTTGATACTCAGATATCGGAGTAATGATCGGATGCCTATGTAACACTAGAAGCCTAACGCGGCTTCACTCGGAAAACCATTTGATACACGATCCAACGTGTTTCTTTGTAAATATTATTCTGATAACTCACAATGTTTATAATAATGTAGTGAATCATTTCCATACTGATGTCGATTAAGTCATGGAATAATAAGTGTCTATGAGCCATAAGCTAAATGAGTACAGCATTCATTATGATCGAGACAATCTTACTGGCCGAGGCCCTCCCTATAAGGATTGTGATTAAACTTATTCATTAGTAGCTCGTAAACTCCAGATGATGAAACAAATATCATAATAAGATGAATCAACTGTTTTGTAACACGAGTAACTTGTTAAAGTACTCAGCTATTTGAGATAAGAATGACATAGGGTAAGAGCTTTACAGGATAAAAATACAGAAGCTGAAAACATCGCAACATAGTATACGACTTTATTGACTTTGGCTCGAGAATATCTGCGTCTATCGTGGCTCCGAAAGCACTTTGGCCCTAATGACAACTTCGGAAGTAAAGACGATCTCTCTGATATCAAACTTCTGATCTAATGCGATATACTTTGTCAGACAGCTATAAGTTTGTACATGTATTATGTAAAGTGCCTACCACCGTTACATGAGGTACTTACAAACGATCGAAACGAATTACTGCACGAAGGTGTGTTAAAGTGGCGTGGGTGATCGAAGATGTTTATTTGCATCGTAGATTGCATACAAGCATCTAAGAAAATCGCCCACGCGAGGTTAGCTTGCCGTGTATGACCATATTCTCATATTATTATGTGCGAGTGTCCTGAATGATCACTATTGTGTATTCATCCTGGTATGGAAATATATAGAAAACATGGGTAAGGTTGCGCTTCATCGAATTTAGAAAATGAAAGCCAACGAGGCTAATCAACGATGAAATTCTTTTGTAAGCATATTTTATAGCGTACAAGTTTGGTTCAATATTTAACTTGTCTAATAAGGTCATTAGACAAGTGCTCTCCCAAGTTGTGCTACTACCACATGTTGCGTAGTACCTACGTGACGTTTGATTGATTACCTTTATCAAGTTGAAACAAGAGATAACTAATTCGCTGTGGCCTCCATCAAAAGCCTACGGTCAATATATTACAGTGGCGTCACATTTAAGGAACAAAAATTACACTAAAATTTTGACAATATTTACACACATCCACAAATAGAATCTGCGAAAGATTTATAAGTGCATCTGTTTCTATATTTATCTCTAACCATTTGTTTGTTGTTTTCGTTGTCACAAAACATTTATTAATAACGTCATGGCAGATATAAATAGACGTTATTGTGAACGATAATTATCGCAGATCTGTTGATCACGAACTATATTCATGACTGTACATTTTCATACGAATGCTGTGAAATGGCCTTATTTGTGTCATTACGAGCTATTTTTAGGTGTGAAATTAGCCGGCCAGTTAACGCGTCACTCGTTCATATTTACCTTAGCATACTGTCACTAGAGTTATATTTAATTAGCGCTTGTTAAACCCCTATTTATAACAACTGCTAAATGGGATAATATGTTGCTTAGCTAAGCGTGCCTGTACGTTTTTAAGGCACGCATTTCTTAAATAAATTATACTTTCTGTTAAATAGTCCACCCAATTATTTAAAGTAGATATCTCAGAGCATGTGTTTTTAGCACATACTCAGATAGCAAGTTATCAATAAACCTCTTTATCTAAACTATTCGCTGAATCATTTCAGAAAACAATTTTCAGCGCCGACCTGCGCCGACACTAGCCATAAACGTGCAAAAAACTAGATCGATCTTTTTTGCGACCAAACTTTCAAAGTTCCTTCTTTCAGAAAGGAATTGAACGCATCCAGCCATTTCTCTTGGGATCTAAAGTCTATGCGGTATTTGATAAAATACTTTTTTAAACTTACTTTTTTCTTAACTTTTTATTAGTTGGCGTCTACATCGAAATTCACACACAGATGCACAAAAATTGAGACAAAGAATATTTTTATTAAGGCAAAAAAATTAAAATAAATTAAGATAAGCTAACCTGCTTGGTACAGTACACACAGAAAACTAACTAGTAGTGCGTGAGAGATGTAGATGTAACCCTGATATCTTATCCGAGTCTATAAATAGGTAATATCTGTGCTAATCTGTACGGAGTGACGCTCGCTTGTTAATCCACTGAGCCGACACTGATACGATTTTACGGGGAATACCTAGGGACCAGTGGATGCGTAACTTACTAGATATTGTTGCGAATGCTTAAATAAAGGTATTGTTAAATCTGGGAGTTAGAAGAGAAATGTAAATAAAGGACTAACGAGCAAATTTCCAAAAACATGAAATGGGTATTCATTACTAGATGATTTTAATAGATATTTATGACCGCTTATATGAAAACATTCCAGTAATTTTAAGGCTAGGATAATTAATCCTAATTACCATAAGTTTTTCATCACCACATTTTCCACTTTGAACCTCAATTACGTTAATAATCAATTATATCGACATAACGAATGGACAAGATATGCACTTCAAGGCAAATTATTTGCAACCTGCCGGTTAAGTAAAATACTTAATGGATTCACTATATGTGATGAATACTTTATTACCCTGTATACACGAGTACAAGCTAGTTCCCACCAGGTGGCGTTAACTGCCACCAATCAATATCCGTGGAACTCACTAGCTTTTTAATTAGCAAGCCGATCCGCAGAATTAATTAGTATAATTAACAGTTCCACGTATAGCTTCCACCGGGATAATTGTACGGTGAGATCTAGACTTAGAAAGCTTTGTAAATTTGTTCTCACAAGCATTCCGTATTTTGGCTTCTCGTAAGAACATTTAACGCTTTAATACTAATATGTTATTAGCATGTTTACTTTGTAAATCTCTTAGCGCCATTCGAATTTGCTACAGTGGAAACTTTAGGGTTTATCACGTCAGATTTAAATAAAACATGCAATTCAAATCAGAGATGATTTGCTAAAATTCATGAGTGTATTAACACAAGGACTTATTTTCCGTATAAAAGCTAATTCCATTAAAGCGACATCCCTTCATTGTCGTGTAGGCAGACGGATCGATTTCGCAGCACATGCTACAGTTCCATAGACCATGGCTTTATTAAAGTTGTACTCTGTCCTCTATTGTTAGCGAAGCGTCAAATTAACTCGATACAAACACAGATATAAGTTAGAAAGGCGTTTGTGATATAGAATTTCTGATGATTCACATGTAAAAGAAATATTCACGGTCTGCTGGCCTTCCAATTTTATCTATCACTTTTATGTGATGTAGGTCCGCACACGCGATATTAGGCTGAGTGTAGTGAAGTCGAATCGCGCCGGATATTGGACAACGGTTCCGAAATATCCAGCTTTGAAGAAGGGATCTCTTTGTGTGTATCCGTCTATATTATTGTGCTGTAGTGCCACTTAATATTAAGAAAGGATAATACTTACATAATCTGCCGAAGCTAAGGGAGAGGCGCTTTCTGAGTTTTTGCATTTTACTCATTGCGCCACCCCTTTTTTCTCTCATTGTCACGCCTGTAACAAATTAAAACACATATCAATTATGCGGAAAAACCACAGTTTTGTTTTACATTAGTTACCTTAAATGAACACTCAAGTATAAAAATGCATATCATGTTTACAAGAACGAAACCTCATAAGGCAACGAACATTTACATATATGATATTACAAGACATTATTACGAGTGCGGCTGTACTCATTATCTGATAAATAATTAATCATCATAATCGCTCGGCAACTAACCGCACAATAATTAATGTCATTCCGCCTTTACAGTAATTGGGTAAACAGTTGATGAGATTAACAAAATATTCCGTACAAAAGTCTGACGATATCCAGACTAAAATAACAATATTTGCTGGACCATACCGCCACCATGCCATACCGCAGCGTACCGTTTCCACAAATCGAAATCGGTATCAAAACAGTTAGGAGTGGTAAAATTTAATTAATATAATAATTGCAAACGTATTAATTAATAACACGTTACAATTGTTGCGAGGGGTATCAAGCGTTACGGGTAGCGGTTAATTACTTAAGTTATAAGGCATAGTCACGCCAGTTGTTAAGCTGGCCTGACAGAGGCCAGTTAGCAAGCCAGTACAGTAAGCAAAGATGGAACAAGTTAGTATCAACGCTGATAACTATGCTGTCTTCAAGAATCATACAAGGCCGCTAACGAGTCAGTTGCTGTTTCCGTAACAGTACCAGCTCGCTGGCAGTGTCCGACGTGCTTAAACGAGCGACGAACGGCACTCGACTGGCGTCGCGTGTTAGCTTAAATTCCACGTTCTAATTAACTTAAGTAACCTCTCGTGCGTTTTGTACACAGATCATTCATGTTATGCAGCACGTAACATACAATTAGATCCTCCTATTTCTTTTATATTTAAGATCTGTTTCGTGATTGAGATTTGAGATTTCCATCGACAACGTATAGGTAGGTTCTAACGGTGTTCCGAACTATAAAAAAGTTTTAGATGTCAATATTGTTCGTAAATTCACTTGGATAGCATCCAAGTCTTAAGATTGAGACAATTGATCCATTGAGACGTGAAGGCGTTACAAAGACTAGCAATATTTATTTTTTAAATGTAATATTTTCTCTCTCTCTCTCTCTCTCTCTCTATTGTTTGTAGTATAACGCATTGTGAGTAATTACAATTAATAATAGTCGCGTGACTAATCAATATAAAAAATATTATTTCTATATCAAACACTATCTATAAATAAATAGGAGCGAAAATATCAGTAATAACTCAATAGAAATACTTTCATTAGATTTAAATTAAACATTTATATAAAAACTAGTTTCAATTTATTTTATTGGCTTCATTAAACGGGTAGACTGTTTTGTTTGAAAAGGATTTATAGTGTTCATGATTTTATCTATTCGAAAACATGTAGATCTATACCTAGATTGTATAAATTAGCCAATTCATTGATAAGATATGAGACATATCGATTTGAAACTATAATTTTTGTTTGCGACATTTCGATAGTTCACCGCCTTTCCAAGATTTGGTTATCAATGCACTAGCTTCAAACTTTTTATAAATTAAAATAGTTTAGGTCAATAAATAAATAATTTATATCGACGCAGTGAATATTAATCGCCTGAAGCACAGTTTAGACGTCATAATCGGACTGACGCAACAACACACCTTGAAAACATATTGAATGCAACCTATCATAGAATATTCAATCGCACTGAGTCAATCATCAATACAAGGATCAGAGATTATGACCAGTCTTTTGTTTTTTTTCAATGCATTTCGGAGTCGCCACTCCATTAACATAATGAATTACGAATATTGTGAAATATGACTCATAAATCTGTCGATGAAATAAAGAATCCTCTAATTGAATTACTTCGAAGTACCTATCATAGATTTATTAGAAGTTACGGTCTTAATGGAGACTGATTGATTTTATAATAGAAGGTAAGCTTTGCGTTTGTTCGTTTATTTTGAGTTTTGTCCACGTCTACACGGCACTGAATATATAATTCATCAGCTTAAATAAGCGCAAAAGCGCACGTTCAATCAGGGAGACACGCAAACAACATATCGGTTTTGCGGCAAGCGTTCGATACACCCATCACGGAAAGATATCTATCTTACGCGATTTTACAACAACTACTACGGAATTACACTATTAGTGTCGTAAAATAGCTAACTTTTCCAAGTTCCACGTAGTCAGTGAGATTTTCTTTGTAATTATAGGGCGCATGCTCATTGATGGTGTGCCAAGAATGTGGCGCCGAACCGTCGACGCCACGCCTCGACTTCTTCAATAACAAGATTGTCAACAAAAACTTTGCTTCCCTTTATTCCGGAGTGAATTCAGCTGACTTTAAAACTAGCCTGCAAAGCAATATCCGTAAAATTCAACTGCATAAAAGTCAGCGTTGTAAACGCAACATTTATTTATTTGGATATTATGATGAGGCAGGTTTAACCATTTAAAATAAAATATTCTAAGAAACGAACGTAATCCGTAAAATTAAATCGTAAACTTTACTCTCAAGAATTCTGTCTGGTTTTCTTCAGTGTGTTGGCTCGGGGCCCAATGTTAGTCCAAACCGCAGTCCGCAGTCATCGAGCTCCATCAGAGACGAAGCGACCAGGTCTTACTGCACTGACCTAGAAAGCGAATTACTGCTTCGCCAACACCTACTCTTAAGTCGTCAATGATATACCTAGGCGGATTTTATGAACTTGGCAAATGGAAAACTTTATAGAGCCACTTGGATTTCCAATTTATCGGACAAGCTTCTAACTATGTTTATGGTGAAAACGGATTTAATAGTCCATATAAATCATAGCGATATTACTCGTCCAGAGACAACGAATCGCCAGTAAGATTATATCCCGAGTGCTGGAACCGAATTTATTATAGCAACGTTTGCACATGCGGGATATAATAAGTTTTACCTGTCGGGAAAAACAGGACAAACAATGTTGGCTTGGTCGGGCTACGAGATAATTATTGCGAGTTGATTTATGATCGTGTTATCGAACGATAAGGTTCAATATTGTATGTCGAATGGCGTTAAACTCATCCGGCGTCAGTCAACAGCCCTACGCTTCAGGCTGCACAAACATGACCACCATAGACAAACAGTCACGATGTCAACGCTATCTAATCTGGAAAGCGTCAGGAACAATATGAATAGCGTGGGCTACACAAACATTACCAATATACACCGTTACATCACGTAGATATGCTTGCTGGGTGCGTGCAATCGCAATGTATCGATAATTATAATACCTAGCGTATCGATCGATAATTGCAAATTAATTACATAAGGGATTCCACAATTCTACTTCAGATATATACTATTTACAGTATAACGTCAAGCCCTCCAAACGTGCACATTAATAATTATATTGAGGCCTTTATTATCCCAACAATAAATAAGCTCATTGTTCAAGCGTGTGAGTGCATTTAATGATAACCAGCGCTCATATCGAATTTCACTTAGCAGTACATTTTACCTGCCAATTGAAGACTATTATACATTATAAATGATGTTAAAAGCTCACATTATGTTTCAGTAAAAGTCGTTTATGAACGGATTAACGATTCATAAATCAACCGCAGTGTAAGTGCCCTACAGTTTGCCGCAACATCCTGGGAGGAATTGGGCCGATACAGAGCCGTGGCAGCTGTACAGCAAACGTGTCGAACGACACAATTCAATAAGCAGTCATCCATCGATGGTTTTGTTACAGGCATCTTCGGAACAGTCAATCCACTTACGTCAATGAATCCAACACGGGCGAAGTTCTGAGAAGGATTGTGTTGGACGCAAGGAAGTATATGTTCGTAAGCTGTGTTTACATAGGACAATCGTAAAGTTTGTTCCGGACTATAAAATTTGTTTCTCAGAAAGAGGGACTGTTCCGTGACATGTGACAATATGAATAAACTTTGACAGTGACAAAGGTCTAAAAAAAATTTGCCCAAAAGATGTTTTCGCTTGAAACATTCAATATATGTAGAATTATGCATAATGTTTTAGTATGCCTTTGAAATATCTGAATATAATACGTGCTCCTGTCGACATACTGAAGTGTTATGGAAATCAGTAAATAGATGAAAATGAACTAATAACAGTTCCGCATACCGGCACTGTCCAATGAACTCATTCCCGGCACCCACGCCTAGTCGTCCGCGTCCGTATTACTATGCGACATGATATCAAAATAGGCCCTGCAGATAAACATTATTTCCGTGAACTGCGTGATTTATGTGAAGACATAGTATAAGTATCATGACACACGAATACTACAAAAATACTGTGTCATACTTACACCACTATACGCGGAAATCGATATTGATTAAAATAAGTAATCTGAATTTCATTGAAATTCCAATAAACTGCTTACGTGCACCACATCACGTTCAACAAAAACGCAAAATACGATGACATCAACTGAAGTGAAAGATTTTGATTTTGGAGTGTTACAAATCTCTGAACAAACACGTGCAAATTTATCGATAATTCACCAAGGACTTGTGAAGGCGATGAAACAAGAAAATTATGTGGAGAATTGAAGATTAGCGTGGGATCACACCTACATGTAGACCATGAAATAAACACGATAATTAGGTACAAGTTACAACACAGAATAAATAAATTTATAGAAAATATTTTAGCTTTGACAATAATAATAGAATGTCCGATAAACAGAACACATTGATTCACATTCAATATAACTGATAACAACAAATGTTTGTGCAGGCTTATATCATCGATGCCGGCAACCTTATCGATACGTGGTAGAAATGTATGTTTACCCAAAAGGTGAAAATAACACATACCTCACGAATTAGTAAGACATACTAAAAAATATATTAATGTAGTACCTACGTATGTACTTTCACGTCGGGGTTCCGCCAAGTTTGAAGCAATATTTGAAACTGATACCCTGACGTAACACAGAACCTCCTATTATTTTTGAAAATTGTGATTTTATTATTATAGGAACATTTTCAAACACTACCTACGTACTTTTTTGTGTCTGATATACCTGCCGATGCTAACAGCTAATAACATTAAAACGGTTCAAATCGGTTCATCCATTTAACAGCTCAGACGGACATACAAACGACCGCTTGTTAAATCCTTAACACCCCTCTTTTTGCGTCGAGGTTAAAATTATGCAATTTGATGTTAGTTCAACTATTTACCGATTGCTTTTCATCGACTGCAATTTCAGTAGTGACCCATTTCCTTCCAACTTTCTTACAGAGTTCAGGAAGATTTACCAGCTGTTACCTCGCGTCTTTGTCACTTTACCTTCCTACTGTGTAATATGACAAAGTTGTAAACGAAGCTTTTTCCGTAATCCTACCTACATCACTACATAGTATAAAACAAAGTCGCCTTCTCTGTCCCTATGTCCCTTTGTATGCTTAAATCTTTGAAACTACGCAACGGATTTTGATGCGGTTTTTTTTAATAGATAGAGTGATTCAAGTGGAAAGTTTATATGTATAATTTTAGTATCAGCATTGCACCCGTGCGAAGCCGGGGCGGGTCGCTAGTCAACAATATAATAAGTAGATACAAACGTATTTACAAACAACTGTGACTCACGGCTCACAACGTGTGCTGAAATCTCGAAAGCAATTTATTTTCCTGTATTCCTTGTTAAAATAACCTGGTTTAACGACATGCCAATAGGCGGTATGCAGCAATAGAGCTTGACTAAGTAAACTGGAGGCAACGAGTGTGACAGAACTCGGCGGGTGATCGTAGTCGACGTGCGAAAGTCGTTCGTCGACCTTGCCGTGAGCGTCGCGGAACGCGCTGCGCCCGCGCACACCGCGTGCCATTCCGCCTACTGCACACGGTGTACACCTAACATAAACTTACCAAACGCCAGCGAATACTATCCTAAGTGACCAAGAAGAAAACTGGATACCAATAACATCGAGCAAGTGTTTCATAACAGTGATGATAGAGCTATGTAAACTTAAGCTATAAATAGTTGCCAAAGCAATCAGTTATAACAAAGAATTTCCTGCATTACGAAGACGTACATACACGTCGTTATATCGAAATGTTTAATGACGTTGCGACACGGACAAGTGAACTCGATCAATCAACTGCGTTGAAAAGCAATTCTCACATAATGAGTATTTCTCTTAACAGTAATTATTGAGAACCATGACACTACGTAAGTCAATCAGGAAATATTCGTTTGAGGTAGTTATTTGATTCTGAGTGATAATATTCCTTATTCACTGAAAACAAGCATTAAAATAATTATTTTTACGAATCCTTCAGAGCTGTAGTCTACCTATAAAAATTGCATTGTATTTCAGCCAAAGGATTAAAATTCTTTCGAAACCTAATCACACTAAAGCCTTTTACAATATCTTAATATTAGCAGTTGAATTATGAGATATTGTGACAGGCGTAAGATATTGTGTATTACAATAACATCTAAAATGGTTTGAACTAACGCCAAGACTACGATCCTAACGTTCTCATAGAAGCAGCAAACCTAACTCCACAAATACATCGGGTAGTCCAAAAGGCGATGATAAGCCACAACATCTAGATTCTTCCTTAGAGGCACGGGAATACCCCGAAAAAATAAATAATACGCGATTTCCATGTGAGCGACTTTAAACTCCGTTAACTTGTTAAATGGCATGTACATGAACTAATTAAATAATTACTCTGCTGTCACCAATAATAATGTTTGATCCTCAACACACATTAAACAAAAATATACGTATTGTAGGTGTATTCGTGTTTCATTTCGGTTTATCCGTCGTATGCCCATAAGTATGAGAAACCTACAATTTGCGGTTTGACGTCACTATTCATACCACCACCTTGTATTCACGTGTCCCATAAGTATATTTTATGGTTTTATAAAATGCTCACGTTATTAAGTATTCAAAAGTGTAATTCTGGCAATGGAAATAAATTGCTAGTTTCTACCTACTTTAAAACCTATGTATGTTAACCTCATCAAACTGGACAGACAATAATACGAGTAATAAGACAATTGGGTTCGATAATTCTTAGATTAAAAATAATTTTCAAGATTATTCATTAAACAAGACAAGCGTCTTTTAAATACAATCCTGGTAATGCATGCTAAGTGGGTATAATGTAGTTATGCAAATTAACTGATAACATTATCTGAACTAATTAAATGAATATTCCAAGAAGTAAATTAGTGAACTCAATTGTGAATGGGATTCCCTGAATGATTTACAATGCAATTGAACATCAACTCTTAGGAGTGGACGTGCTATATGGACAGCATTTTCAGGGTATATCTTAGAAAAGGTTTAATGTTTTGCTTCTAATGATCTGCCTGCCTTCTTTGGTTAAAGCATACAAGACCACCAAGAAAAAAACCAACATCAACAGGAAAAAATAAATGAAACTATTAATGTGCTAAAAGAGATGGTGTATCAAATTGGTCCTGCGTGGGTTAAATCTAGGTCTTAAAACATGGCACTTATTCATTCAAAGGTGACTCATGCACTCGGCATCCCAAATAACGTAATTTTGATGGATCTCATGACTCATGAATTAGAAGTATTGTGATGATTCCCTACAATCAATCTCTGCATGATTGTTTATAGTTTTATACTTCTTGCATTAGTCATTGCCACATAGACAGGCTTACGCGAAATATTTCTGCCGTGATTTTAAAATCATCATAAACACTACTCTTATAAAAATAAAGCGTTCAGATGTTAACATTCAAAACAAATTATATTATTGAATGAACTGGCTTTACAGAATTGGTTTATTGGGGCAATATTTTATTTAGAAGCATGTACAAAATACACTAAAGGAGACCTTGCAGGTGTTATTCAGTCATATAATGTGTGAGAAAAATTTAATTATTTACTTATTATAGAAATGATTTTCAGATAACGCTGTTGTAACAATGACGAATACTAAGAAGTGTTACCTGAAATGCTAATAAAATAATAAAAACAAAACGGCGTTAACAAACACGATACTATTATCAAGGTCTGAAAGCCCGGAGAGGCTCATTTACACAAGGATTTTGCTCAGAGTATATTTTATGACATTTGATGTGATTCAAAGATACGTTTGAAAAGAAACAAGTCTAAGCAAACTGAACTGAGTTAGACATAGATTTAGACCAACAAAACTATAATAGGGAAGAGCCAATAAAGACAACATAGAAACAATTGTCGTTCATAATTCTACATAGCATCCCATTAGGGGCAAGGTGACAACCGTACAATGGTGGGACGATAAAACGAAACGACCCATTCTTACGGAGACTATAACTATAATAGAAGATGAAGAAAAAACTCGATTTAACAACGGCGAACGAAATCAAACGTAAAGCGTTACGTCAAATACGTTCAAAGAATATTAAATCACAACGATTTTAATTTCTGATTGAGTTGCAGGTGTTTTGGGCCTCAACCTTTCATTAAATTTAAATCGGGCAACGCACCACAATCGGTACCTGATAAGAATTGATTAAAGCTAATGCTAATGCTCGTCCACGACGTATCGGAACGTTTATATGGTCAACGACCGAATGGTTACCCTAATACGGAAATTATCAATAAACGTATTGAACATTTGATAGTGATGATGATAACAGTGACACACAAACATGAATAATAACAAAATTGGAAATAATAGATTACGAAAAACACATCCGTCTTCAAAATTCAGGTCAGACTCGATGCTATAGTATCTTATATCAAACAAACAAAACGTTTCGCAAAAGTGAAGAAGACGTATTCATATGCTAAGCTGAGCGAGATCTAGATACTGCAACTTTATCTTACAAAGGAGCCCATTGAGGCGCGAGTGCACAAGCCGCAACCTCGAACCTGTGACCCTGTACACAATGCGAACAATTGTAATGTTAGTGCGGATTGAACCCGTTGTGCCACTCGTACTCTGGTACCGATTGTTGTCAAAGTTCGCATCGAATGAGCTCGTAAGTCATTTCACGTGGAAAATGACGACAAGCCTCGTGTATGGCAGATATATTCATACATAGCACTACCCGTTATGCTTCTATTGCAAAGGATACTATGGCTTGCTGATCTGATCTTAGGTTTGTATGGGCAGGTGAGGCGGTAATAATAGTCCTGGCAGTAAAAACTTTCATTCTATTCATTCCATGTTCAGGTTTAGGAGTCGTTTAAGAGTCCATTTTTTAAGCTCCGTCGAAAATATTGTCTGTTATTCAGGATCTTCAACCACAAAAGTGTTCACGCATGTGTAACATTTAATAGCGTACCTAAGTAGACACCATTGAGTTAGAACATTTATATTCTCATTCACCTTTCTAGTGTTCTCTACTTTCATAATTCCCACCAGCTTACTAATAGTCTCAGTAATTGATCTCATGCACTTAATACATTAAGTTTTTCATTAATTCTCAGATCGGTGTGAAAGTCACGGTGAAATCGAAATGTCTCTCTCATCTTGAATGATAAAAAGCAAGACCAACAAGCTGTTACATGTTTGCATAAACAATGCTCGTAATTCTATAAATACCAACGTGTGTGTCTTTATAAATCCGATTTTATTTAAGAACACTCAAGAATGTGGAACGAAATACCTTCAAAAACACAAGAAAAAGATATTTATAAACTGTTCAAAGAAATTGTGATGCTTGGTCGTAAGATTTGTATGATATATTGCACATTTGAAATGAAGAAAAAGAACGAAGCAATAAAGTCGAGAGAGACACTTATGAAAAGCAAGAAAGCGAAACAATGTGCATTAAGTGTCGTTAGTTGAGATTAATAATTATCACGCAAGCAATAATTATGATACGCGACGCTCATTAGTTGTTACTAAGGCTTATTTTCTATTAAAATACACAGATTTAGTCATTACGCCCCAGAACGATAAGATAAGAAAACTCTCTTCTATTATGTTACGCTATCTTAAATCTTGGTGGTATTATACATGTATACAGAACATTAAAAATCATTTGCTTAACCTAATAAAGCCGTGAATTTAAATGAGCATACTAAATCACCTGACATCCAAAATGTTATAACTTTAACACATACGAGAGATAAATACGTCATATAAATGCTAGACGCTGGATAATAATGCTTATGAATAATAATTCAAAATAGACACAACTCAATAGCATATACACAAACATTATCTGAATACAATAAAGCTGATATAGTTGGTATAACATCATTAACAAATCATGATGTAGAAACATTGCGTTGATTTACAGCACAATCTACGGCCTGTCTCAATCTGCGATATCTCAAATGCAACGTGCATTAGAACAAGGAGATTTCGTGACTGGAGCAGATATAAAGTATATTAATGCAAGTGGTATAATAGTTTCCATATCATTGTCGGCTGTCGGCGGACTCGGCGAGGCGTGGCCAAGTCGACGCGGCAGCGTGCCCACCCGACCGTTCCACGCTCTCCCTATGAATTTGAGAATTATGGGATTACCGCGTTCAAAATCCAAGTACGATTACAAACTCGTTTGTTAGTCTTTAAGAATTGACATGATCGATATGTTCTACAGTCTAGTTAACCTTGTCAGTATTATTCACATGTTTTGGCACCATTGAGTGCTATGAGAAGAATTTATATTATGACTAAATGTTACAACGGTGCGTCATGGGTCCACGAAGCGTGTTTACTTGAACTGGCCAACGACCGAGGGTCATGATGATTAAATAAAAGAAACCTACTATAATACGTCATAATACGTGTAATTACATTATATTTTAATGGATGTAAGTCACGTAACAGAGACTAACGCAAAAACAGGGCTTGAAAATCAAGTTTGATTTATTCCGCCTTGAACTCAGAAAAACGAAATAAAACAAATGTAGGCAGACGTCCAAGAGTCGACCCTACTTTACATATACCATGTAAAACTGAAGTTATAAGAGTCTGAAATAGTTGGGTCTGTATCCGAACGCGATGGAACATTTTCTGTTGGGACATTTCAATAGTGGTACGTTATTATGTCGTTACGTGGATATTAAGTTGTTCATGTTCCTGCTTCAAGGAACCGTTGGGCCATCTCATATGTATTGTTGTTTCTAAGTATAACTTCACATCAGATAAAACACGAATGAAGAGGAGTTTTTGCGGTCTTGAAAATTGCCTATAATTGCTCCTAACAACTTCCTAGAGTAACGTTAACGCATGTCATGGACGAACCAACCATGCAACTTCTACATAAACCGGCACACCTGAATGACCATAGATAAGTTCCGACCTTCCAAGGCCCAATCTAACAAATGTATTTAAAATTTAACGTTCGAAACGTGCTTTGATCACACTTACAATTCATGAACAATAGAGCAACTATACAATTTTAAACACACAAAACAAAGGCCTTAATTTAATTGAAAACGAGATCGTTAGTATTCGGAGAGGCCATCAAATTGAATGCGCTTTTTGCATATTATTGGCGGACATTTCGTAGGATGTTATTCTGTGAACGGCGCTATTGAAATGTATGTACATATCTCTGGGTACTTTTGGTTTGATGTTTTAGATAGACCTTTGTGAAACAGTTCTTTGTGAGCAATATTTTGTAAATTGCGTAGTCAAATTTTGCCGGGATCTCCCTAAATTATCTTCTACTGTCTCAATCGGTAAACCGCAATATAAAGTTAAATTATTTGTACGTAACGTAGATTTTAAAATGCTGAAACATAGACAAAAACAACTAAAGCTCATAATACACGTGTGTCGAATGCAACATGGCAACTTCTTATTAACGATCGGTAAGGCGGTGACAAAAACTAGTCGTGGCGGGAACTGAGCGCAAGGTAGCGGCTACTGGATGCGGCATGCCAGAATCTTTAGAAACAGTGGTGATTACCGCCTCACACTCGCGTAACCAGTGTAATAGAAAACTTACCGTTGGGATATTAGACGGAAACGCATTCCAGTACCATTAGCTTTGTATCTCGAGAATTCTTTGTGAACAAAGGAACATGTTTTCTTAATATCAAATCTTATTATTCTAGAGTTAGTTCAATAAAATTTTGCTCTTAAGAGTTGAGAAATTTAAACTGCACCTTTTGTCTTAGCATTTCTACCTGGTCCGGACGAAATATCTTCCATTAATTTAAAGGTTTTAATTTTAGCAAGAGAAATTACGATATGAACAAATCGGGCAAAAGGAATCAATCGTTCTCGTCCTCCCGGTCGTTGACCCAAGGCGCCGGGCGATCGCACCTGCGCCTGCGACGCCTGCGCCGAACTGCCGGATAAGGCGGATGCCACCAAGGCCGCGAGCTTTTTAGCCTCTGACTCACTCTCCAACTCCTGTCGTACAACGAGTTTCAACCGTTTCCGCATAGCATCATGAAGTTTAAAACTATCTATGTGTAGAGCGTCTTTTAAACGCTAGCGATGCTGAATTTAAAAGTAAGTAAGTACATTAAATCGACAGTTCCAAGAATTGGTTGGAGTGTTGTGTTATTCGTACTTCCCATCTCTCGCATTTGATCTAGTCACTTCGTATTGTGTAAGATAAGCCCGTCTCTTCATAAAACAGACAATACACCAGCCAAGAAAGCGTTGAAAAGAGTACCTGTTTCGGATACTCCTTTTGACAGATAACTCCGTAATGAATGAACTAAATTAACGCTGTGTGCAAAAAAGAAAGTATACTTTCACGAACATTTAAACAGCAGCAATATCATCGTTCGCGAAATACTACAAAATAATCAATTCAGTTTCTAAGCGAATAGTTCACAGCTGATTATAGATGCGAATTATTTAAACCGAAAATTGCTTAATAGGGAATGTCTTCGAGTCTAAATTTCAAAGCAACAGCTGTAAAATTTAACCTTCATGGAACAAAAATTAATGTTCTCACTGAGTTATTGTTGCAATCGCATACAAAAACTCTGTTTCTACATTAGTCATAAACGGCGTGCAATTCTAATTATAGCACAGTATATTTTCACAGCAAATCATAATATTATTAAAAGCTAAAATAATGGTTTATCAATATTACGTTTGCTACATTTATATACATAACGTGAACATTATATTACGTAAATAAAACAATAAACACGAACATGGTCGTGTTTTATATGCGGACATACAGTAAGCACGGTCTGCACGTAATACTTGTAATAAGATAAATACGCATCGGGTATTTGAATCAGTATAAGTGCAGTGGACTAAACATAAAGGGGCGATACGCGAGTATGCGTGCATCTAAACACCTACCTGCTAAGAGATTGTTTTACAATTCCTGCTGCAGTACTGCAGACCAGTTTTTTAAACAAAAGAACTACAATGAGTGTTATGAATTATGATTGAGTTTTAACAATCACAGCGCTTCATCACACCGATGGGATATCAATACATAACGACTAGTTACTATCAATTGTTGGACTATTACAATAACAAGCACATTTTTATATGAAATCGGAACACTTTATTACCTTCGGAAATCGTGGGCAGCACGTTGACAAAGTTAACAATTCCGACGCCTGTTAGCTGACTCATTCACCAAAACTAACTTAAAACGAACACTTAAAAGTAACGTCTGCCTAGAAGCGGCGATATTTGAAAACAAACAATATCGAGAACGGTAACACACTTGACACCTTATCACGTAGCCCACATAGATAAGTGGCAAATTAAGTTTTTGGCACTTCAGATTTTTGCAATCATGTCAGCGGTGTTGCACAAAAAAAAAGTAAGAATTAGAAATTACTACAGTGGTAGACCACTGCGCACACTTTTTCCATAATAAGCGAGAGAAATGTTAAACTATCACATGAGAGCGGCCTAGATTTTTATGTAGAGACGCTCGAGATGCGCGTACGCCGTGCTGTCGGTGCGGAGCGCCGGGGCTTACTGGCCGGCCAGACAGACAAGTCAAGCCAACGCCCGTTCACCAGTTCACCTACTCTTATCTTTCGATGACTGTGTATGTGGTGGTACTTGCTTGCTTATTTCTCGCTGGGCTTACTTGACTGGTTACTTATACTGCATCGAATGTAGTTTATGTTGCTGCGCATGGATTGCACTGCGCGCGATATTATGCGAGAAAGGCACAAAAAGGTGTTTAACAATACGTTACCTCGTTTTCTTCTATAGCCTTATTTAATCGCATTGACTCGGCGATAAAATTAAAGAATTTGTACGTAGAGGAAGATAAATGGCTTGATTAAAGCATCGAATGAATTCTTTTAAACGTAGCTTTGTTGTGATCCCGAATTTATGTGAACGGTTTAATAAAAATTCTTATTACATTGCCTATTCGTGATTCTAACGTTTAAGTATGCTGAGATTTAAGAGAGGATTCATGTTTTAGACCTTACACCAGATTGGGGGAAATTACAAGAAAGAATTTTTCTCTATCTTCTGTTTTGTTACGTCCACGCATCGCGTATGTCTGCGTTATGCGTATGTTGAGGATTTTTTTGCTAACAATATAGTGTTTAGCAATATTTTAAATAATTAACTGCCAAAGGTGTTACCAAAAGAAAGACCAAGCACACTTTGTAAAAAAGAGGAGGTTTTCAATCCCACAGAATATTTTAAAAATAAATTTTATAAATTTACTAGTTTGAGCACTTAAGAATTCGCCATTAACAGTTTTGTTAACAGCGATTTCCCGAATGGTTAATCATGATTATTTCTTATTAATTTTAACATTTGGGCTATTTCGCGAATCAATAAAAGTATTATTGAAAAGACACCATAAGCAATTAAAGACCAAAAGAAGCATTATGTAATTTGGAAACTACAAGCTATCTCAACCAAAAATCTGCAGCGCGAGATCTGAACGAAAACTAAACAATACTATTCTAAATGCTGATCAAAACAATGAGGAAAACATTACACGTAGGATGGAAAACAAAATTGCTCCGTATGTAATATAAAAATTGCATTGAGTAATTTACATCGCGATCTTTTTTTGTTGTTCGACGTATACGGAAATGAAAGTGCACGATGTTTGGTTTTGACATTATTGACTGTTCCGAACTGTCTGAGCATGGCATCACACTGACTTGATTTATGGAGCTAATGTTTCTTCGATCGACTGCCTCAACAAGCAGGCAAATAGCCGAGTTGTTTTATTCAACCATATAAGAAGATCGTCCACAAATAAAAATAATTCTTAGGCCCGCCCTACATGTTATCATGGCTACCTATTTGCTAAATACTGACTCCCTTAACTCCTTTCATGGAAGAACCCGATGTGTAGCTTATCAACCATCAAGAGAAAAAAAAACTAAAGCATACCCTAAGCAGAGCATTGAGTTCGATACACCTGTCTTCAACTTCGCCTTCAATTCTCAGTACATCCTCAAATCAAAAGTGTCCGGAAATACAGATGCAAGGAATTCCTTTGTTTGACAGAGCAGATGAAAAGTGGTATAGAAACGATTTGGATTTCCAAGAAAGAAGTACGAACCACGTATATCAGCAATTTAAAGAGTCAGATGAATATCTCAGGAGGTACAACACCGGCTCAAATCGATAAGAAATACTTACAATGAATCCTAATTGTGATATCGATCCAGGAAATCATAAAAAGGTATTGGACGTTACAGTATTGCGGAAATGTCAAAAAGCTCGTAAAAGTCGATTAGGACATAGCCGTAACTTGGAATGCACTAGGTGTTATAAAACAGGTTTTCAATGCAAATCGAATCATTATGAAACCATTAACGGGAGATTCATTCTGAGAAGTTTTATCTCATTTATAAAAGATAAAGCAACGCCAAAAAGGCGACCTAAAAACATGACATATGACTGAAGTTACAAATGTGATGTGAAACACAACCTGCTGTCAGGATATCGATTGTTGATACATTTCATAGTATTATTAAACATTCATGAGACGTAGAAGTGCGGTGGCGAGATGCTCCGCCTCTATTTCGAAATATGGGCCAAGAAACTTCATAAAATTTCATTTCAATATCGATCTGGATAACAGACAATATAAGGCGATAACGTTCTCTACTTTGGAACATGGAGGTTGCTCGTTGGTTCTATTGCCAATATTAAATGGGAGCTTTATTAATTTGAGCCAACAAGATGTTTTTAACATTTCCTCTTCCTATAAATAAACAAGGATTTCTTATTTCCAAGTATCGTCAAGCTATCAATTACGTAATTATATTTTTCTCTGATCTGACTTCAATAAAGTATATTTGTAAGATTTTTTTTATTATAGGCCTTACATTCAAGTGTCAGTGGTAATGCTTATCCAACATACATGAGCATAAATCTTTTTTTCCTTTGTTGTCGTGAAGCATAATATTAGTCTCCACGGTTCTACACAATTCGATAACTACTTACATACCCAGTCAGCTCAACATTAAATAACTTAAGTATACCATAACTCACAGAGTTAAGTACCTCAATATGTTTCCCCAGCCATAATTTAACGATACATCAAAAGCGCATCGTACCGTACCTGTAGGATAAACAATTTAAACATAAAATAACTTTACGGCTTCATAAAAACATATACTACTCACTTCTCTTCGAAGTACCGAACCCGTCTTCGTGACCGTTGCACGTCCGATCTTCATCATATTCATAAACTTTGAAACTGTCGAAAGAATACAGCTTGACGGCTTTTCTAGTTCTTTTAGTCTCAAAACTTCACCTAGACGAAGTGAACGCAATTACGAATCTGAATTGACTAATTACAATTCCGTGTTCTATTCAAACGTGAAGTCCCAAAGTACACACGACTCGTCTCCCGAAACTGAAATGTTTAGTTCCACAAACGACGCACTGCTCACCGATAACGTCAAAGAGAACTTTCGTCGGCTCGTCACACCACTTTGAGGCTAAAATGTTTACAATCACCTCAACAACTTTACTAAGATGGAAGCCGGCTTACGCACGCACTATTGTCATAACAGAACAATGGACCCAGCGATAATGTTTAATATCACAACAGGAACGTTCTGAATTCAAAATAAGTTACAAGTTCGCGATCGTAGAGGCTCAGGGAGCTGTCAGTAGGGCGGGAGCGCTCGTGAGGGCGACCGCGTGTCGTCTGGCTGGGCTGCAGTGCCCCTGCCCGCCGCGCCGGCGCCCGGAACTGTGTCAGCAGACGCGGCGCCCAGAGCATCCCGGCACCCCGGCCTTTCATGAATACACCTCTCTCTATGTTTGACGCATCAATACATTCGTTGCCGTAGGCTTGGCAAAGTATAATTGCCGCATCAACGTGAATTTCTTTGCGGTTTGAAATGTTAAAGATAAATCCTAGTTATATACTAATACTCGATATAATTAATAGGTATTCTATGTGTTTTAGATTGTTAGAAAACAATAAGTGTACCCTCATGGAATCGATGAAGGCTGTTAGTAATGGGACTATAAAAGCCGATTAATTGCCTAATAACCCTCGGTGGTTCAAGGTGTTTCAACCATTTCAGTTCGCCTTCCAAACTGCCATTATAATGACGGTCTTAGCTTTTCAAATTAGCGTAACATTTCAAAGAGTACAGAAGCCCCTAAGAGGGAATTTTCGCGCCATTCCTCTCTTGGCTTGCTTTGCTTATTATGGGTTATTTTTAGATCTAGCAAGAAATGTTTTACTTGTTTTCAATGAAACACTTTTATAAATTTTCTCTTGATTGCGTTAAGAAAGTCATTTGACCTACTAGGGTAGGTAGCTACTGTTAATGACGCTATATGACAAAGAAGCTATTCATTTCAATTTATGGTATCATTAACACATGATCACGTGCATTTTCTACAGACACAAGTTCTGTTAGAAATCTAAATAATCACATGGTTTGGATTGACCGTATATCACATGATGTTGAATTTATAACTTCTTTGTCATAGCAATTTGCCAAGAATAGTAAATTATAAGCAAATGCGAAAATTTTATTGCAAAGAAAATACGGCTTATTTCTTAATATTCTTAAGATAAATAAAAACAGGAAAAACTTGACAGTTCTAGTTAACTCTAAATATGGTATTCAAGAAACTGTCGTTCACTGTAAACATGACGAGTTTATTGGAGAAGCATTAAATAAGTCTTCAGAGCAATTTTATAGGGCAATATAATAGATCTAAAGAAATAAGTTCTACAATAATTAAGCAAATAGACTGGTAATAAAATTTAACTGGGCTTACGACTGCCAAGTGCCTTTATTTGTTTATTTTGAACACCAATTAGATGTTTATAAACTAACTGAACACTGCTTGCACTGCAAAAATTATTGAAGTAACCTTTAAGTACAAATACTTGTCATAAGAACATGTTTCATTAGTCAAGCTGCCAGAAATCTGGCGTATTTATGGTAGAAAATCTTAAGTGAGAAATAAAGACAATTATTTTTGTGGAACAAATGGACTGATTAAATGCTCATTGCTCTAAAGAATACGGAGTCTGCACTCTGATATATGCACCCTCTGTATATGTATAACTCTGTGTATGGCACTCTGTAATTATTGTACACAGCTAGTATAGGCGACAGTAACGTGTCTAGTCTACTCATTGCATGAGCTTTGCACAGGAGTACAGATTGAGTATGACTCTATGTACCTAAAGTAAACACCTTTAAGCTCGAACTACGTCGAAAACTCGAAATCTGGGCTAGTTGCTTTGCATTTTGTTTGATATTTGTGTGCTAAACAAATAATTATAAAAGGCCGTACATACTTAGGTAATATTATGCACTATAAATACTTGCTACTGCTTAGGGAATTTAATTACAGGAAGTCCTTGCGAACAAGAAAGCTTCGTCCAGCCAAATCGCTCTTATAAATAAATAGCAATCCGGTCAACCAACTGGCCCAGATTATATTACAGAGAAATATTGGAGCAATTAATTAATTTGCGGAGTATACTAGCTGTACATATATACAGTTGCAAAGCTCTTTCTATCTTATCGGACTAACAGATCGACCTATGACATTTCGAAGCGAGCATTACAGGCCACCAACCTGGGAAATGTTATTTCGAACTGGGACAAACGCAGTGTTTACGTTAGCGAGTAAATGTCGTCTTATTTTATACGTAAAGCAAATATACCTTCAGAATTTCTGAGTAGAACGATACATTTAATATTTAACCACCGCCAGAGCTCTTAGTAAATCATACTCGGTTTTCTACGGCATTAAAACCGGGAAAATTATACATTCATCAAACAACATACCATTTCATATATTGAGTCAGATTTTGCTGTTAAAATTGCATTGAAAGACCTGCTCTAGTTAAACCATGTGTTACCAACATTCCGGTTCTTGAATAAGCAAATTTCTTAGCGCGAAACTTAAATAGACTTTGTCCCTATACTTGCGTGCAAGGTCGACAAGTGTTGCGGCGACTGTGCACCACGACAGGTGTCTAGGAAACCGCAATACAAAATCAGGTGAGGGGAGAAGTACCTTGCTTTACCCTCTTTTTTGAACCATTGTAGATATTTTTTATGAGGTTTTATTAACGATCATTCAAATTCTTGCTACTCCAAAGAATAGAGTTCGAAGTTTTTTGGTTTTTAAAAGACAAAGAATCTTCGCCTTTTCACCTTTTTGAATGGAAACCAAAACCGCCTCTGAAAACGATACTAGAAAAATATTAGATGATACATTCAACCCGTGATGCAGAAATGCAGATAAATACTGACGTTAAAGCTATAGAAGTTAATTAGCGAGTTTTTATTGCACATACGTAATGAAAGTCCACAATCTAAGGTGCTGACCTTTCGCGTCCTGCTTTGTTAGTTCGAGTTTTCTTTATGTAATCAGTGTTGACGTAGGTACCTTGTATTACTATACTAGAAACTACGTTAAAATAGTACATATGTTTGTTTCCGCAAGGGTGATTCCTATCAGTAGTAGATTACAAGTAGTATATTTTATGGCCGTGCACGTATAAGTAACGTTGGTCATTTTGTCTGATTACGTGTGTGTCTTAGATCTGGCTTTCTTCTTACAGGGGATGTCAGTCAATCTCTTTGAAATGACACTGCGTATGTAGTACATAGGGTGCATTTAAGTAATTTACCTGCACAGACCTCGCGAGCGTGAATGACGTCATCAGACCACGCATCCGTGCGTAGCGTGCCCACCGCAATGAAACAAGGCTTGAACAAATCACCTAGGGAGACCTAGTTTGCGAGGGAAATTACCTTCCCTAAAAGCGTACACGGCTTTCCTATCCTTTCCCCAAAGATGACTAATTATTTGTTATGTTATATTAAATTCCACGTTTAGTGGGTTTTTTTATCATCTCATGAATCCCTATCCCACGTAAATTCTTTTGAGACGACGAGGAAAGACGCGTTGAAAAAAAACACCAACTCTCTTGCATCTAGTTCAATAAAATTCGTCCGCAATATTGACTTGCAAAGGCAGGGCCACTTCAACTCTTAATACTAAAACCTCGAGTATTTTCTGGCTACCGTTCGTTCGTATATGCTAATTCAGCACTAAAAGCTGGTCGTGATATCGAAACTAAGAGCTGTAAGATCGATATGTCGGGAATAGACATGCGACGCGAATCAAACTGCCACCTTGACCCGGTTAGCGCCAAATGTTACCCTCGCTCATACGATTCTTTTCATAATAACGCGACAGTTGGGCCCAAGGAGGTTTTAGCTGTTTTTGCAACCTGCCAGTCCTTATCCTTAGCCAGTGGCAAGGTGACTTTGCTTGGCCATTGTTGTGATTTATTTATAATACCTGAAACTGTAGTGGATAGGTGATATTGAAAGGGTCAGTAACCATCTAACTAAACCATGGTTGGCCTGAAGGAGAAACTTTGCCTATTGTATTGATAAACTTATTCACAAATATTTACTTACTAAATAATAAATTTGTAAATTGCTACTGCAAGCAACAATGTGAAGGATAAAATAATTACAATTGATTTTGAAAGGGGGAAATTAAGTTGAATAAATAACATGTGCAACTAGTTGATTTTTATTATTCAGAATAAACATGGTTCAAATTTAGATACAAATTTAATTATTCATATGAGAAATACAGGAATAATTTAACAAAAAAATATGTCTCTTCAAATAGTCCGCTAATGTTAATCGTCAAACAGTACAGTTTTATTAATGTAGATAGTTCACATTAAGTAGTGGATGCAAATTTAAAACCTTTTGGCCGAGGCGATAATTTCCTGACATTTATGATCATATGATCAAGCCACAATATTTATCATGTTAATAGTACTAAAATGCGAACAATGATAAATACTACATGTTTTATTAAATATTAGCACCTACGGGCTACTTGCATTGCACTGGTATCACTTGTAAATAAGTAAATTCCTCACATGACAGGCTGCTAAATAAGTCGATTTTTTACCATTAATATTTTTATTTATTTGATTGCAGGCTATGGTGTGCTTAAAGATAAAGAAATATTTGCAATGAAAAGGGACGACCCATTGACCATTTTATTCACAAAAAACTACTGGTTCCTTTATTAAATCAAGCTCATCATAAGTATTTATTTATCATTTTAATAAAAATAATAAATACTCGGTTTCTTTGTTTAAGGACTAAGATTTATGTATAACGACGGCTTGTTTAGAAAAAATATTATTTTAACTACATATTATGTATGGTGACTATAACTGAGTCTTCTATTTCTCTCTATCTAATTCTACCTTCTACTAGTGTCTATAATAACATGGTTTTCTTAAATCATATTTGAGCAATAATCCTAGCAGCCTTAACAAAATAAATAAGTACATTCTACTGTGACCTGAATATCCAATTTGTAAATCGGACGTTAATCGCGTGCGTTAAATTTTGAAAGTCTAGTGCTTCAAGATGAATGACTTGTAATAATAATAATTAGGACAAGATGATTTAAGTATAATATGTTTCACACACGTTGGGCTCGCGAATTGTTGTTAATTCCTAATGTGAAGTCGTAAAGACACATAGATTCAATGGATTAGTAGGTGGCATTATATTTTTTTTACATTTTGTAAACTTGAAAAGTATCTTCAAACTTTTGGCGTAAACAAAAAACACTGAGATCACCGGGTAACGTAAACCTACAACGATACTTGAGTAAGGATCGGTGCCAAATTATAAAAAGTTACAAAAGTGAAGCAAATAACAAATACATTAGTAAAATAAAGGGCACATATTATGTGACAACCAAACTTACCATCTTTGACGTTCTTCGAAGATTGTGACGATGACACACCGGGGATAGTTTTATCAGCAGCACAGTACATTGTAATTATTTCTACACTATTGTGTTAATAAGTCACTCTCACCTAATAAAATTGTACATATTATTATCAAAACGGTTCGATAACACAATACATTCGCACTAACGCGAAACGCGGCGGCCATTCCACATTCCGGTTGTAAATATTCGTGTCATAGACAATAACACAGCACAGATTGAATTCATGGACTGTTTCAGAAGTTGATTTTTAAAGTTTATAATTAATCTAAATATATTATGTCCTGCAGTTCGCTGATCATGATACAAAGTAGTTCACGATCACAACACCATCAACTTTGTGTAGGAATAATTTTCACAGCACATTAAATGTTTTGTAAGAAGAAGCGAATGCTAAGAAATCCTTGAAGCTTCCATTCCTTAGGAGTACATTATTTAAATAAATATGAGTAGTGTAGCTGTTTATGAACATGTAAAGGGTTCGGATTTACGTTGGACATAAACCTTTACTTGAATAAAAGTCTGAGAATGGTAATATAAACTTTTTACTTTGGTAACATTTAGTACGCCGTCTCCCTAGTATGTCAAAAAGATATTTGAAATGTCAAAAGTGTCAAACAATTCGGCCCTTAGTGGAAATATTCAGTTTCAGAATTTTTAATTTTTTGCTAGACTATCGTGAAAATTCTTATAATTTTCCAGTAAAATGATGCAACATCAATACTGGGTAACTAAAAAGACTGTGTTAAAAAAACTAGGAACCAAAGAAGATGAGTGTATTGTTGCGTCCGATGCAGAGCTTGATGCTAAATTGGAATTATTTCGATCAATATCCGACAGCTGCTTACAATTACAGCGAGTTTTGGACCAATATCAGGAAAGATTGTGTATTTTGGCCCAAGAGGAGAATTCTTTAGGAAAGTTCTTGCGAGATGCAGGGAAAAATGCGGACGCATCCGGTAAACACATGATATCTGCGGGTAAAGCTATATCCTATTCAGGACAACAACGGTTATCAGTGCGGGGGCCGCTTTTGAGGCTTTATCATGAAGTAGAAACGTTTCGAGGTCGCGCTGTAAGTGATATGCGGGCGACTGTATCTGCTATGGAGAAGGCTCGAATCGAGTACCGTGCCGCCCTGAGCTGGATGAAATCGACAAGCGCTCAGCTAGATCCCGATACAGGACGCGGCCTTGATAACTTCCGAAAGGCCCAGCGACAAGTACGCGAAAGTAAAAAACTCTTTGATAAACTGACATTGGATGTTCTGCAAAAAGTATGTTTCTTATTTAATATTTATTTATGATTTATGATGAGCACTTAATAATACTTACCTAACTCCCTTAATTTTGATATGTTTACGAAAAATATTGTAAATTCATCAATAAAAAAATAATAATCTATGGTGACCATAATGCAATTTTCTGTTTACAGATTGATCTTTTAGCTGCAGCAAGGTGCAACATGTTTTCCCATGTCCTATCAAACTACCAAGGTTCTTTTGTAACTTTTGCTACCAAAGTGGCACAAACACTGGTAGCTACTGCAGACACTATGAATGCTGCACCACAGTATGAGTTTTGTATACTGAAGGAATTGTCCCAGAATTTGGGGGAGGGAGATGGCAAGCAGGATGTGGTACCACAGGATAAAGACCAGATGTTGTTCTTTCAGGTATAATTACGACAGTTCTTTTACAGACTTTTTTAACCTTTTGACCACCACAGTCATATAATATGCATAGATGACAAGTCAAAAAATGCCCAGTACAATTTGGTCATGATAGGTTTAAATTGAAAAATATAGTTTATTGCCATTTTCTCAAAACAGCATTTTAAGCGTTGTCATAATGCACATTTGAAATTATTTCAGTTATAGTAAATAATCAATATAGCTGTTTATAAATTGTTAAATTGTTTTTAACCTTTCAGGATGAATTCAAAGATGAAAATCCAGAAAACAGTAGCAAACCGAAATCCCAAAATGCTAAACCTAAATCCGACAACGAAGATGAGAAGCAACCGTCCAGTGAGAAAGAGGCCAAGCCAAGCACATCACTAAACCTAATTGACACAAGTTATATGGAATCTGAGTTGAACAGCGGAAATGCTCATGGCATACTGTCCGAATTAGCTGGCCTGCAGTTGGACTGCGGTGATGCACAAGGAGGTTTCGGTACATTTTTACCTTCACAGTTGTTACAGGTAATAACAATTTAATTTTTTTATCTATTTACCTATGGTAATTCTAATGTTACTATATAAAGTATTAAAACATCTTCTTACCTAGGAAAAAAAAAGCAGATTGTCAATTATTTAATTGTATTGTGCAGTTTTTGCAAGACAGTCGACATCGCAGTATATGTCATATTGTTTAAATACCGAGGGACATGTAAACTAACTGCTTAATTTTAATAAATTTCAGGACTCATCCAGCTTACTGCAAGGTCCAATGGCTCCCGTAAGCAGCAACAACAATCAGGCTCCAAAATCTCCTCAGAATGTCTCCAAGCCAAGTCCAGGTTCAACCATCCCAAAGAAAGAAGACAAAGCTGCATGGTTCAAACTTTTTGCTGAATTAGACCCCCTAGCTAACCCTGATAACCTACCAGGATCAAACTCTAACCATAGCCATGCGGCTTAAAGTAAATGAATTATAGTCAAATGAGCTTAGACTATGTTACAATATATTCTAGTCACTAAACACATACGTAAAATACTATTTTTGGCTAAAATACATTAAACATCAGCTCTAAAAATTGACATATTTGATTGATGATGCTACAGTACAGTAGGTAATTCATGAGGTTAACTCGTCAGACATAATATAGTAAGTAAATGTCTTGGAAATCTGTACACAGTGATAAATAAGTGATTGAATCGACATGAAGGCTATTTTATTTTGATATGTGTAGGAGTATTTTGAAAATATTTAAACAAAAATGTAATTGATATGATAACTTAAACGATCTATAACATAACAATATGCTCATTAGCTTACACTATTTATAATCATGTATTTTATGTACATTTTATATACTGTACTCTATACATGACTATCTTTCACAATGATCTGTTTATGTGACAAGTTAACTAGATAATCGAATATTACTAATTTCATAGTTAATCATAGTGTATAAGTTGTATTCGTTTTGTGTGATTGATTTCCTATTTAAATTGTTATCATAGGTCTAGAGTCTAGAATATTGAACTTAATTTTATCACCAAAGATTAGTGTTATTAACTGATATATTCTTATATTTGGAGAGGCAACAGTATTATTTAGATGATTGAGTTGGAAGATTGTTGCAAGTAACTGTTATAAAAACACCTAAATGACAAAAATTACTTTCCAAATCTTAAATCAAGCCACGGTCTACTTTTTGCTTTTACATTTTGCTTTTGCATCCATTTAACAATGCAGACCGAGCATTTTCGACAATAAATGTAATGCATAACTGAGCATACTTATAATAAATATTTATTCTTTTAATAAACAAAAATATTTAAGTTTTTTTACCAAAAAAGTATATCTAGTCATTTGAATCTTATTATCTTATTTTTTTGAAGTTAATTACACCAAAAATAAAATGCTTTTAGCCTTTTTACATAATTATGTTGTTTTAGTTCTAGTTTTTTCGATTATATTTAGTTATTAGTGTTATGTGCATTCCATTTTTGATCTATAAATTAAACCTAAATGTAACTTTAACTATGGTGTTTTATTTTATCGAGATTTTATCTGAATTTTTATTTTTCTGAACATTAATACCCAATTCAGACAGAAGAAACAACCATCATCAACATTCATCATCAGCCTTTTTAACTGTCTCACACACCTAATCTCATACATAAGTTATGAATATTAAACAACTCTGTGGTCAAGGCATAATTTGGTGATTTTAGACTTATTCCAAACATTTGATATTACAAAACTCTGATGAATGTCTATTCCTGCAACATCAAATGCGACTATGAAAGGACGTGATTTGCAAAGCGTTAAGCCGGCTTCCTTAAAAATATGGATTTTACAGGACCCACAGTTTATCTTTGCGTTGGAAATACATGAAGTACTGAGTCCGTGTCCTTTACTTAATCTATTTCTTTTAATGGCGGATGCGTCGACTGATATATTAAGAAAGAATGATAAGATCACGCTTGAAGTCTCATGTTAAATTAGGTAGGTAGAATATCAAAAAATATTTTCATATTTCCCACTCCAGTCGGAATTTAGAGTTTATATAAGCTTTTTACATTTTCTTCTCCCCGAATTTCTCTCTGGTTTTGTACTGTCAAGAAGAAAAATAAAGCATCGACAAGTGTCAACTTCCCCAACAACCTGTCAGTTCACAGTTGTGTCATGTGTGACAGACAGTTGTCAATCAGAATTTACATCAGCTGGCTGACCTCAGTTGTATTATGCGAATTTTGTGTGAATTGTGTAAGCAATAAATACAATTAAAATTTGTATTAAATAAATAATATTATCTAGGCTATAGTGGGTTATTACGTAAAAAATGCTGAATTCAAGTAAGTACTTTTTATACTGTTTTTCCGACATCAAATGTTGTATTTTATTTCACACGCAATGGGAGTGTTGTGAATATTTTTTTGCTTGTGAGCAAATATTTATTTTTTCGTAAATTGTTAGTTTTTCGTGGTCTTCTGGGCACGGAGGAAGCTCCGACCAAGGTGATTGAGGTGCGGTCAGACAACTACATTTCAAGGCCGATACACTATCGCGAAGACTCTATGTTACTGTATGGACCAAAAAATCCACCAGACGGCAAAAATTCTAAAGAGAAATACTATGAAATAGTACTTCACAAACCCTTTACAGAGAGCTTACATCAGATGTACAGGTAAGATATTATTAATGGGATTGACTCATTGATTTATTATAATTGCCAATTGTTTTTTCATCTTTTTGGCATAGCCCATTACTTTAATTCAATGAGAATATTATTCAAATTAAAACTGTTTCATTTAAAAGAATGGTATGTGCCTTGGTGTGGAATTGGCATATCCCGGCTCTTCACATAATAAAAAAAATACATATTTTATTAATATAGTAATGCTTGATAACTGCTTCAGTCTAATCTGTAATTTACTAATCTTAGTAGACTGAAAATAACATGGAGTTCAAGAAACATTATGTAAGAAGAAACATGCTTGTATTTCTAATCATGTGTTTGATCATAAATAAAAATAACCCACTTATCATGACATACAATAAATACTAATCCAATACTATATGTCTGTGTTTTAATAATTCAATATGAAACAATCATTAGTCAAATCACTCAAGATAATTTATTTATCAAATTTATATTTACTAAAAACATTGACTTATTTAAATTGATTGTATACTTGTCTGTTTCTATTTCTATTTTTATTATATTTATGTTATATTAAATTTTCAGTTTATTTCGTGCAAAAACCTTAGATTCAGCCGAAGAAAAATTTATAGTCTACAAAGAAAGAATACCTATATTTATTAAGATTACCAAGGAGGTAAGTTTTTTATAGAATGAGCCTGTTTCACCACCTACAAATAAGTTCCAGTTAGTTTATTTGGTAGATAATTTCATACAAATTGTGTTCCATTTTTCTTTTTTTTTCGGTAGATAGTGGCTATTCGGACATTGTGAAACTGGCCCTAAGCCTATAAATTTAAAATTTTGAATGCTTTCTTTTTTTAAAATGAAATTAATAATATGATATTTTTTTAGTGCACTGTAGCAATTCTCCAGAAACTGTGTGACACATTATCAGAACACCAGTCATGGACGATTGCACACATGGTTGCTCACTTTGGCTTGAGTGAGCTGTTCAATGACCCTGAAGTTCAGAAACATATTGATAGTATCGACCCTTTGACTGGAGCCACACCTTTGATGGTATGTACATATTTTTAATTTGAGTTTGGCTATAATTTTTTAAATCTTAAAACGCAATGCATTAAAATTAATCCTTCTCCGTGGGAGAGGGGGCCTGTGCCCAGCAGTGGGACGATAAAAAGGGTGTGATGATGATGATGATGAATGCATTAAAAATCCAATTAATTGGGATCATTTGGCACAGTTATTTCTTTATTTCAAAGTAAGGGAAGAATGAAAGCTTCTTCAAGCAAGGATATAAGCATATTAGCTCAAATTTACCTCAATATAAGGATAATTTATTGAATCACAGTATCTCGGAATGCTTTGTCATTTTATGGAATTCTGCTATGTCAAGGAATATAATTATCAGTGAGTAGGTCAGGTCTAGAGTATGTGTGGTACAAACCAATATTATCCAGCCAGAATAGTTTGCTTGAAGGGTGGGCGTTTTGGGGGCTGTCTTTTGTAATATTTGATCTTCAAAAAGTGCTGTTTTGCAGCCAAGTTTGAATAAATTAGTTTGAGTTTGTTAAATTACCAAGAGAATAAAAGTATTAACTTAAATATTTTCTATAAATATGGCTGAAATTATAAATAGGTGAGCAACTAAAATATAGGTTTATTAATTAAAATACACATTACTATCATGATATCATATAGAGAAAATATGATTTTATGTTAAAATATATAATTACTAGCTTCCGCCAGCGGTTTCACCCGCTTTCTGAGGGAAGTACTTTCCATACCCGGATAAAAAGTAGCCTATATGTTATTCTGATGTATAAGCTATATTGTGGTAAAATTTCATTCAAATCCATTCAGTAGTTTTTACGTGAAAGAGTAACAAACATCCATACATCCATACATCCATACATCCATACTTACAAACTTTCGCCTTTATAATAGTATTAGGATTAGGATTTATATAAGTGAAACAGATCAGTTAATGGATTTGTTTTGCATATTCCTAGCAAATGTTTAAGTACGTAGTTATACACTTAAGTCTAAAGGTCAACCTGTGTCTGTGATTCATCTGAAGACATAAGTATACATACATAACAACGTATTTATATGTATATAAACTATAATGACTCAGCATAACTTGTCTGGGAATGATGATGCTTACATGGTATTGTTATGGATTATACCATTTTTTTCTTCAGAATTCATTTGTAATGATGACTGGTGATTTGGTATGTGGGATGTCTAGATTAAAACTTGGCGAATAATTTTAGGCAAATTTGTCCTTATACATATCTATATTGAAGCTAAACAGAGATTGCTGGTTTATCGAACACGTCAATCTTAGCTACTATAAGTATGATTTTGAAATACACATATGAGCAGTAAGAATCCGCGAAAGCATGGTTGATGGATTTAAAACTGACGAAAGTTGATCTCAATATTAGCTCATAACTTGTCTTAGGGTACGATGGGACTGACATACGCTGTGCGTTGTAAAAGTCCCTAAATATATAAAGAATAAAAAAAAATGCTGACGAAAGTTGTGATATATAATATTGTAACTTTCTAACAAGACAAGTGATATTTTGCCTAAAATGCGTGTGCCCCGTTGGGCCGAGGCCTGCAGGTGCTGCTGGTTGTTCGCAAGAGTTACCGTGACCTTGTCAAAGACCTTCAGAAGGCACATATTGGGTTTGAGTCAGTAAAAGTCTGACACTCTCTCCAGCTGCGCCAACAGCGGGAGGGGTCATCTGAAGATTTCCTACGAAAAAAGGGTAACTTAAATACGACTATAAATAAATTCCTTTTCTTTCAGGTGGCTGTAAAATCGTGCAACGTTCGAATGGTCCAGAGTTTAGTTTCTCTGAACTCCTCCCTCGATGTAATTGACCTTGAGGGTAACACAGTGTTCCATTATGCAGCAGCCAGTAACAAAGAAATTATTAATGTAAGTTATATTGATTTTTCTATTTTTACACTTTCTCGTTCAATCATGTTGGCTTAAGACCAAGCTGTTAACTCCTGGGCTGCGGGTTATTCGTAAGAGTTACCGTGGCCCTGGCACACAGGGACTTCCAGAAGGAACATAGACCCCCTTATTATAAAACGTGGTCTTAAAAAAGTACCGCGTTTAGTACTTGCTTTAAACCATCTTCTTGAACGAAATTAATGGTCTAAACCTAGTAATAAAGCTGGTACTTTTTAGGTCCTCGTTTTATAATAAGGGGGAGTGGGTTTAAGACACTAAGAGTCTGATACTCCCTCTAGCTGCACTCTCAGCGAGTGCCATTTGATGATTTCCAACGAAAAAAAAAGCACGAAAGACCATGAAACCAGGAAAAAAGGATCACGGAAATACATGTTTCAAAACCTACGATCTTTAGTCAAGGATATATGATTCGGATATCATTATTTTTGTGGTTTTAAATAAACCTTTTTGACATGATGTTAAAGTTGGAATTTGTCCAAATGCATGTGATATGATTTGGGTGTACAAGGTAACGTAGGATAAACAAAGGTGATCTCATCCGTTGAAGCTTCGGCTTACATTTTCAACTATTTTCTAAAACCAATACTGGAACTGAAATGCGGCCAAGTGCGAGTCGGAATCGCACGTGAAGGGTTCCGTAGCGGCAAATGATATGCAAGGTAAATTGAGCTTTACGATTTATGTCGTATTAAAAAAAAAACGATTTACTAGATCTCGTTCAAATCAATTTTCGAGAGGCTTTATTTATTAAGGGTTAAGTAAATTGCAAAAAAGACCATGTTCCCGATGCCTGTGTGACACTTTTTTTGAATGATTTACTTTGATAATGATTAATAAATGAATCTAAAAAAGAATAATAATTTTAATACAGGAAAAATCATCCATTCTATTCCATTCACTTAGATACAAACAAATAACGGAGGTGGGTATTTACGAATGAAATGGTGGACTAACGTGACGTCATACGTAACCATTCCTATCACCGGTCAACATAACACGCTTTCAGATAAAACATAAACATAGATAGCAAAAGAAATAGATATGAACTAATTAGGTCACAATACACCCGACAAATTCTTTTAGTTAAATTTATTATATAATCTGTAGTATATTGAGATAAGGGCCAATAGTCATATACTAGTTGTTGTCCGCGACGTCGCGTCGTCCGCGTTAGGTGGTTAAACTTTCACCCCCTTCCTCCCCGTACTTAATAGCGTGATAATATGTAGCCTATATGTTGACCCCACCTCTTAGTTATATTCATGCCAAATTGTTGAGATTATCCCGGACATACATACAGACAAACAGATAAAAATTCTAAAAACTATATTTTTGACTTCGATAGCGATTGTAGATCACACCCCAATCATTCTTTTAAAAAATGTTCAATGTACAGTTTTGACTTTTCTTCGATTTTATTATACATATGTATATGTAGATGCTTACTAGCAGACCCGGACACAAATGTTACTGTGGCTAAGGTTTTGCAGTAAAATGACAATGCCATCCTATCTTTATCAAGCTATGCTATCTTTCAAATTGGATAAAACTGCACACTATGTGCAAATATTAAAATCGGTTAAGTTGTTTAGAAGTCCATCGCGCTCCAACAGCGTGACACGCAGTTTATATAGATTAAGTTTATATAGTTTATAAAGATATTAAGATTTAATTTTTTGAATAAACTAGAAATTAACCGCTGCTGTACTGTGATGATTCTAGCTTATTTATGAGCATCTATTGATTGCAGTAAATACTCATGCGTTTAGGAATAATGATCCATAATTTAATAAACCAATATGATGCCTGGGAAGTTACGTGAAGCTGAACGGCATCCCCGACTGTTAGCAAGTAGCAGCCGTCGTTACGTCACGTCCAAGGACGTCAGTCGGGAAAACTCTGACACTAGAACTCGTTACGTGATTAAATAGCTAAAAGAGAGACATGTCAGACAGACATGTGTGTGTTGCTGGGGAGTTTGTTGCACCACTTTTTCTTCCCAGAAAAAACACATAGGAAGTGGTGAAGGGTGGGCGTTTTGGGGGCTGTCTTTTGTAATATTTGACGTTCAAAAAGTGCTGTTTTACAGCCAAGTTTGAATAAATGATTTTGAGTTTTTTGAGTTTTTTTTTTTGAGATTAACAGGCTAAGATGAGTAGCGTTTTGAAACAGTCGACGGTCGACGAGCACACACTAGCGAGTGCTAATCTTATATTAATTGCAGTTGCAAAGAGACAGCCACAGATATATGCCACATGGCACATGCATAGTTTTCAAGTGGATACAGTTTAAACACCCATTTTATCGGTATTTAGTCCGATACCTACAAAAACATACAACGGTAATGTGACGGCATAGTCCATAGAGAGTCTCGGAATATATTGTATGTATACTTATGTCGTCTATCTGTAATTCTATATCATCCCATTTCTACTAGGCGCTGGCCAGCAAGAGTCCTTCCTCCCTCAATGTATACAACAAACAAGGGTACACCCCCCTCCATACAGCCTGCCTGGCCGACGCTCCTGACTGCGTACGCGCACTTATGTTAGCCGGGGCTGATGTTAACCTGACAGCTGCTAAGCGATCTACTAGTTTATTGCCAGGTATTTTGGACATTTCTAGACAGTGGTGTGTTGTGCTATGTTTGCAAGCCTTAGATTTTTCAAACGTTGTTTTTTAGCGGTGATCAAGTTTAAGAGATGGTTTGCGTAAGCACATTCCTTTTTTGAACGCATCATCGAGGAAATACAAACACGATACTAAAGTTAAGACCTGTGTATGCAGAAACATAAAAAGCGCGTTTGACAAAAAATAGGCCCGTTTTAAGCTTGATCTCTGCTGATAACATCAACGTTTCTATATTACAGGTAAATGTATTAGAAACTTCTAGAAAGCTAACTTTTATTTTAATGTGCACTTACATAATTATTTTTGTTAATAGCTAATGCAATTGCCTTGTCTCTAACATAGTCTTCCATATTTCTGTTCTGTTTTCCTCTTGATTGCTTTCCTTGTCGCTCTAAAACCACAGACTTAACTATATGCGGTTGTTCAACGAGACACAAAGGCCCCTCTTCTGCACTGGGCAGTGGGCCAGGGCTCGGCGATTGATTTGGGGTCCCTAGTCGGATCCCAACGGCATGACGATTTTTTTTTAATAAATGTCTATCAAGAACTGGGTGAACCCCTCACATCACATAACGACTTTTTAAAATTATTTATCATAGGTGGGGGGGGGGGGGAGAAGGTGGCCCTGGGTACACAGACATTCGTTGAACCACTGTATAGTTTGCTTATGCTTTCTGTGCCCTATTCTTTCTAGCTCGTGCCGACAGCAGCATGACGGCTTTTAAGAAATCTGCTACAATACTGTCAGGTATATGGTCTATTTTATTTTAGAATGCTTAATTTTGCGAGATGTGTGGTGAAGTTTGGTGTTGGTTGATGGATTAATCTATGGTTTGTGTTTATTATGAATGGGTATCTGTATTTTAAAGGACAATTACTTAGGTAATACTCCGACGTGCTCTCAGGCAGTCTCAGGACCTTCCTGTAATAATAATCAGTGTTCGGTTTAATTTCAAGCTATGTATCCGCAATAAATTCAAATCAGATAAGTGTAAGAGAAATTTCTATTGTTTAAATGAATACCCAACATTTCTTTTACGCTTGCTTAATATCAATCGTTTAGAACAGTACCTACATAGGTTGTAGTAATATAGGTACGTAGTTTAATATTCAACTGAACTTTTTTTATTTCAACACAGTATGTTTATGTGTGAGGAGTTCATGATTAAATCACAGCTGCTTGATCAATCACAAGGTTAAGCAACGTTTGAGTCGGTCAGTCGGTGGATGGGTGACCATCTTGTCATGACGAGTTCCTCCGTGTTCCGGAAGGCACGTTAAATTAGTGGGCCCCGACTGTCATTTGAACATCTTTGGCAGTTACGGGTACCAGAAAGACTGGGTTGAGGAGGTCCGATAAGCAGTTGCTGTATAGTAATGGGCAAATTGTTTTTACTTTTAAAATTTTGTGAGGCATAATGTGCTTTTAATTAAAAAGGCACAAATTATTTTAATTTAGACAGTTTAAAATTGTATTTAAATATATGAAGAATCCAATTAAATATAAATAAACTCGAATTTCCAGGCATAGTGGGCGACTTGCTCCACGACAACCAACCGAAATTGTACCAACAGGACATGAAACACGGAGGCACGCCAATACATTGGGCGATATCTCGCGAAGTCATCGAGGCTTTAGTTGACAAAAACTGCGATATCAATGCCCTCAACTTCGATGGGAGAACAGCTCTCCATATCATGGTGTTAAGGGGACGTCTTGAATGCGCCATGGCGTTACTTTCAAGGGGTGCCGAACATTCTATAGGGGACAACGAAGGCAATACACCTTTGCACTTGGCAGTGAAACAAACGAATATCGCAATAGTACAAGCGCTGATCGTGTTTGGTGCTGATTTGGAAGCTAAGAACAATATGGGGAACACCGCAAGACATATTTTACCTACGGAGATGTCTAGCAGCAATTATGATAGGATCTTGTATATTTTACACGCTGTTGGTGCTAAGAGGTAAGGTTCTATGTTTTTGTTGTTCTTTCTGCATTTTGATTGATCTTGATAAAAACATTTGTGGGCATCAATAGTGTGGGATACTCAAGCTTTTCTTAGTTTGGGACTAGCTACATGATGTTGTGTGAATGTGTGAGGAATATTATATTAGAAGAAGTGTATTAATTAAAACAAATCCGAGGAAAGAGCTTAAGCCCCCTTTTGGTTTAGGCATCTCTCTGTCTGTAAGACCTAGATCTTCCATAGGTTTTAAAAAAAACCTAGCTTGAAAAATTCATTTAGCAGTTTTGACCCTATTTCGTTGTCCAGATGTCCGGCAGAAGTGTCGGGCTGCGGCCCCGGGTGCTCAGCGCGCGGCGACTACAACGGCGTGCCGCCGCCGCCCGTGGCGCGCAGCTCGACCAGGGACCTGGTCAGCCAGATGCTCTCCGTCGCCGCCATGGAGCGCGCCGCATGCTTCGATGCTAACCAGAAACAGGGACGGTGAGGCAACCTTTCATAAAAACATATGTGCACGGTTAAAAGGCTAAATTAGAAGTGGAGATAGGATTTGCCAAAAATAAAAAAAAGATACGTTTAATACAATATGTACAGACATTAGCACATCAAGCTAAAACTGTCAAATTTTCCCAATCAACTTTGAACCATATGCTTCAGCGATAAAGTTGAAAATCTATAATGGAAATTTGATAGATTGTAGTAGCTTGATGTGCTGGCGTCTGTACAATATAATAGTGAATAAAAAAAAATGATTACACTATTGTGTGTCTACATTCGTGATAAATAGGCCTTTGCTTTCATAACCAATAACTCTGTTCTACTCTGAAAGTTTATACAATTCAAGTTTGTTTTTTCACCACTTAGGCTACTCTGCCTCGACGGTGGTGGCATCCGCGGACTAGTATTAGTCCAGGTGCTAATCAACCTAGAAGAAGCCGTAGGCCAACCTATAATCCATTGCTTCGACTGGGTAGCGGGCACCAGCACTGGCGGCATTCTGGCCTTGGCCCTAGCCAGTGGGAAGTCGCTCAGAGAATGCCAGAGACTCTACTTTAGGATGAAGGAATTCGCCTTTGTGGGCATGAGGCCTTATCCTTCCGAAGCCTTGGAAACCATCCTGAAGGACTGTTTAGGTTAGTAGAAATTACCTTTTTTTTTAATTTTAATATTTTTTGCCACTAATTTTGAAAAGTAACTGCGCTTAAAATCGTAGGTTTTTGTATTAGAAGCTTTTTAGTTAAAAAAACACAGAAGAAAACCAAAATTGGTATATTAGTTTTCGAGCGCCTGATCATCCGTTCGATCAGTTTCGACTGGATAGCGATGATAGCGCAATTAATTTGTTTTCCAGGTACGGAGACAGTAATGGCTGACATAGAACATCCGAAGCTGATGATCTTGGCAGTACTAGCCGACAGGAAACCTGTGGATTTGCACATATTCAGGAACTATAAGTCTGCGCAAGAGATTCTTGATGACCACAATGGAACTACAAGTAAATAATTGTTTCTTTTTTATTAAAAAAAAATCGTATCGATGATCTAATTTAAAGATAAAACAAAATTTCATAAGCGATTGTTATGTACACAATGTGAGTTTATTTTTGTCTTTGAATCTTCATATCCCATTGCGTAGGCGCAGTTTACGATCTAAACTGGTTTTTGTAACCGCCATGTAAATATTAATTTTTCATTGATGACTTAACAAACTATTTTAAGGCATTACCTTCATAATCTATTAGAAAGTGAAAGTAGACCATAAGTATATCATCGAGTTGCATATATGTACACCAAAAATGACGAACAAAGTAGTTTTTATTGAGATGCATAAAGTCATTGCTTCAACATAACAGTGAAACTTTACGAGTGAAAAAATACTGTGAAATATTTGAAAATAAATAATGATATTTTTTTTTAAATCATCATCATCATCATCTCCCGAGCCTTTTCCCAACTATGTTGGAGTCGGCTTCCCGATGTTTTTTCAAATATTAGTAGCAATAAATTGTTACCATAGTAAAATTATTATAAGTGAGGTTTGCGAATTACTTTCTGGTGATTATAGTTTCCTTTTTTTAAATTTAATAATTAAAAATGAATAAAACTTATTTCCCCAGGTCCTCACGCGGAAGCCGGTGACCAGGCGTCAGTGGTGTCTCTAGCTTCGCCGCCCCCGCCTGCCGAACAGTTGGTGTGGCAGGCGGCCAGGGCCACGGGTGCTGCGCCCTCGTATTTCAGGGCTTCGGGGAGGTAAGCATAAAGACATAGAAACAATCGTAATTTTTCAAGTTCGTGTGACTAATTACATGTTTAAATAGTTGAAGTAGTTTATAGTAATAGCTAGCTTCCGCCAGCGGTTTTACCCGCTTCCTGATGAAACTACTTCCCGTTACCGGATTAAAAGTAGCTCATATGTTATTCTAATGTCTAAGCTATGTTACTACCAAGTAAAAAAAACAAGTAAATTAAGATCTGTTAAGCCGTTTGGGCGTAAAGAGGTAAAAAACACACACTCACAAACTTTAGCCTATATAATAGTTTGCGCAGAACTGTGAATCATGTTGCGCATAAGTTGAACTTTTTGCGCAAATTATTTCTTTATGCGCATGTATTTTTCGTTAAGATTTGCGCAAATGCGCTTGTGTTCTTTCATGCGCAAAAGCATTACCGCAAAATTTCGTATGTAAATATATATATATTTTTTTTCTATAGATACTTGGACGGAGGACTGATGGGCAACAACCCGACATTGGACGTGCTGACGGAGTTAACTGAACTGAACCTCGCGTTAAGAGCTACCGGACAACACGAAGAGGCTAAGAAAACTAATCTTAAAGTTGTCGTGTCTTGTGGTACAGGTAAGATATCCTACACTAACTCAGCAGTAGAACAGTGATGGAACATAATATTGATATATGTTTAAGTAATTCAATTTCAAAGTCAAAACGACCCCGATGGCGCAATGGTTACCACACCGGACTGCCATGCTAAGGGTCCCGGGTTCGATTCCCGGCACGGTCGACATTTGTGTGATGAGCATGCTTGTTGGCTGTGGGCTGGGTGTTATAATATGTATTTATAAATATATAATATTTGTGTAAAATATATGTAATTTATCAGTTGTGTTGGCACCCATAACACAAGCTAATTAATAGCTTACCATGGGGCCAACCGACCGTGTGTGAAAAAGGTGTCCCGATATATATTATTATAATTTATATCTTTTGAATGAATCGGTCTACACTTAACTAAACTACTTTACGGTTTTTTTTAGTTTTTGACACACCATATTTTAGATTAAAGTATGCATGAAGGGTTTTTTTCTAATTTAATTTAAATTTACTAGCAGTTTCTTTCCGGAAACTTCTTCCCGGGGATAGTGTAGCAAACAATGTTTTTTTTTTTCTAATCGGTCTAGTAGTTTCGTAGCCTCTTCAACCAAAACAAACAAACAATCAAATTTTCCCTTTTAATAATATAAATATTGATGACAATGTTTCTCTTAATTTCAGGTCTTATTCCCGTATCGAAGTTAAAAGACATAGACGTGTTCAAACCAGAAAGTTTGTGGGACACCGCGCGACTGGCCTGGGGATTATCAGCCATCGGGGGTCTACTTGTCGATCAGGTACACTCATCATCATCTCCCGAGCCTTTTCCCAACTATGTTGTATATATAATTTGGCGACTTTGAAGTTCGTCCGTTATCAGCGTATTTAATAGAAAAAAAGTTTCATTGCGCAGCTAAACAGACATCGGACTCTCTAACTTACTTTGAATGTTATATTTGTGTGTGTTCCGATATATAACTCGGCATAATGGCGGATTCGAAAATCATGAGCACTGGCCACTACACTGTGGAAGGCATATTTCGGCACAAACATAAAAAAATTAAGACTGAATTATTCCAAATTCAAATTAAAACAGGGACTGAAAATACTCAGGGATAATAACTGTTTTAATTTGAATTTGGAATAAATCATGAAAGGGAAATTTAAAAATGGAATTTGGAAGCCGGTGTATAAACATGTCCGTTGTGCAGGCGACACAGTCGGACGGGCGCGTGGTGGACCGCGCGCGCGCGTGGTGCAGCGCGGTGGGCGTGCCGTACTACCGGTTCGCGCCGCAGATGTCGCGCGACGTCGCCATGGACGAGCGCGCCGACGACACGCTCGTCACCATGCTGTGGGAGGCGCACGCCTACATGTACGCGCACCGCGACCGGGTCAACGAACTCGCTGCACTGCTTAGGCATGATCGTAAGTATTCAATCTGTTTTCTTAACGCTAATAACCCATAACCTTAAAAAAAACAACCAATTTCGACAAAAAATCCGTTGGTATTTTATGGCAAAAAGTAGTTTGATCTTGTTAGCTACTAATTATTAAACGGGCCACATTTAATGTAACTCTAAAGGAATTACATTTTTGAATTCGTTAACTAAAAAGTAACTATGATAGTCGATAGAGCCTTACATTTTTAACCATTTAACACAAGGTAAATTATACCATTCTGAACTTATACTGCTTTTACGCTGGGAGAAGTACATAGGTACTCAATACTCTGTTCTCTGTGTTTCAGAAACATCTGCTAATAATTGATCTGCACCATAGAACTACACGGGTACGTACACCATAGCTTATAGTTAACTAATACGCATAATATTTGAATATTTAATGTATATAGGATCTAATAACACTAGTGCACCATATTTTTGCAGGTCATCTTGAACATGCTAAGGATCATGTTTACCACAAAAAAAAAAATAAGGAAACAACAACATGTGATGATAAAATTTAGTGGAATATGTTGTTGTTTTAATGACTTTTTTTGGTAAACATGTTCCGTAGCATGTTCTAGATAACCTGTAAAAATATGGTGCTTTCTAGTATTTTTAGACCTCATATTAAAATTTAACAATTTGTCTGACATTATAATAAATTGGCAGGGTTTAGTTAAGTAAACATCTTAGTTATATGTATAAGGTTTTATTTGCTTTTTTTTTTTGCTCTGACAACTAGAACAAATTAATGTAGTAAACAATATTTGTTGTTATTTTGACATTCCTATTAGGAATACTGACCTTAAAGCTTTATTTATGTTAAATTTTTAGTTGTAATTTTTAAGGGCCGGTTTCAGAGTGCGGATAGCCACTATCTACCAGATAAACTATCTGGAACTTATCAGCAACCTGTGAAACTGGCCATAAGCCTCGTTATTCTGCTAATGACATACATTTCTGTTTAAAAAAGGTTAACAAATTTCTTTGTTTTATTTATATCAATGATTATTTTTATTCATCACAGTTGAATGTGCATTATATTTTTCTTTTATAATTATTTATTACTAGTTCATAAGCGTTGTATGAAATTGTTCTGTTGTGATAATTAGAAATATACTATCTGTTACCGCATGTATAATTAATTATTTACTATGGCAACACTGCTATTTTAATGACAGTGTTGCTACACACATTAGTCGACAAATGTCTTGTACTCGACATAATGTAGTTCACCTTTAATTGCATTCTTTATAGGAATATAATACATAAAAAATGTATTTTACACATCCGTATTTATGTATTGCCATAATATACTGCATTTTCTGTATTCATAATTTATTATTTCACAATAAATACATGGTAAGTTAATCCCTGTTAATAATCCTTGAGAAAAGCTTAGATTAATGTTTGATGTATGACTTAGATATTAGTAATGATTGTCTTTACTAAAACTGAGTATTCACAAGTAAGCCGAATTGTATTTTATAAAGAAGCTAATATGTGTTAATATTAGTCTCCAAAATATTGGGTTTCATTATGCATATTTGGACAAGATTTCTCGCTATACGTTATAATCATAAAAATGAACAAATTACGCTATAAAGGTATGAACATACATATTTTTTTTTTGTTACTGTTAGAGTGGGCAGCTTTATTAAATTTAGTCGTAGATATAAATCCCTATTTGTATACATATTTTAATTTTTTCCCCTAATACCTAGAATAGATTTATAATATAAGAGGGCGAAGAAGGCTATTAGTAATAATACAGTAAATATATCTAGAAAAGCTACTCCAAAGCCTGAACCATTCATGGTCGCCTAAAATGCAACATTATAAAGAAAATGAGCGTTTCATATTAAAATATATCTGCAATAAATACTATTATAGGATTGCCTGAAATGTGGAATTAAGCAAATATTGCTTTTGAATACTTACAATTTATAAAACCTGTTATGTTTCATTATTATACAATGTGTATAATATTGCTTGAGTGGCTGTTAAGAATTCTAGCATATTTTATACTGTAACATAACTAAATAAATGCAATATTAAATGTTAGGTTATATTTAAGGCGAAAAGCAAAAGTAAGAAATATATGATTATTATTTATCATAATAATGGATATAGGGTGATCATAGAATTGAGAATAAATAGACAGCTTTGCTTAAACCATCTATAGGTGACAATAATGACGATTTAAGAATCTGCTCTTTTTTTAAAAGCCGCCAAAAGAGTGTCCCTATTGCTAAAAGTATTTTTTCATTGTCTGTGGTCACCGTAATTGTCTTACGTAACCTCGTTATGTGCTGTTTCGTGATGTATGTGCCTAGTCGTTTTTTATTCAAATAATATGGAAATGTATATTTTTCTCGTCTCGTTTCGTCACAAGGAGATTATAATTTATATTGTTAGACAAAGAAGTATTTATTCAATGTGATAATAGTTCAAATGTAGGCTCAAGTCTTTATTGAAAAATGTTGGTTGTATGAAGCGCAACTATAATGTATAATTTTTAAGCATGTGTTTAAATTAGTGTATTCACTGCTTTAAGTTTGTACTGTTAAACTGTTCTCCGACCAAATCGAATGTGTCCAAGCCCTTTGTATCTTCTTAGCTATATGGAATAAATGAAGTTGTCAAGCGAAATCGGGTTTTATTGCAATGAAACAGAGTCGTATATGCAAGCTCTTTAATTTAATATTACTATTAATCACAATATTCACTAACATATGCTTATACCAAGACTCAATAATATCACATTTCTGATGTGGATATTATCAATCCACAGCTAAAACTAACACTAATAAAGTAAATTCTAAATTGTCTAACTACTTAGCTAAGTACCACCAATATAGGGGAAGTTAAGTAGAGGTGCCTCTTCATAAGGTAAGCCGCGAGGAAACACTAAATCGTAATAGAGGCAAATTAGTAACTTGGCAAGTGAAATCTAAATTATACAATATTAAGTACAAATATAATGTGCACTCGTTATCTTCTGATTACCAGAAAGAAACTTCATTTAATATCTTACTGCTGTAAGTTTGTATAATATAATTTTAAGTAACTTTGAGATTCTAGGCCAAAACAATAAGTTAGTATTCAACAAGTACAGTCAAGGTAAAAATAAATAAGTACTTTATAGCCGAAAAAATAACATATCTTCCATTTCAATGCACAAAAAGTTGTCACTAATTTGCAAAAAATATATTTTTCAAATAAATTATCTATATTGAGGTACTCCGATAAATATTGTTTTTTTTTTTAGAATTACCTATAGGAACGCAAATTCTTATACCTACTAAAAAGCCTAAAAACGTTCAATCGTTCACAACGATATGAGGCTTGACCTTCGGACTACGGACTTATCGGCAAATCACTAACAAAACTTCTCAATGGCATAACAAACCACGCATGCGTCCTTTATAAAAATTATAAAAAAAGCCGATAAAAGTCTATAGCCCAGTTTAGCTTACATTTACTTGAGAAGTGAGGCACCGCGCTAAAAATCATGAAATAAAACTATTTCACACTGCTTACATATTAAAACTGTGTTATATATATTATTTATATATTTCAGGTTTAACATTTTTGGCAAAGGAAAATTAATGATTGCAAGCAGTTGATATAGTTGAATTCATATGATGTTTAAAACTAAATGAACAACCTTTCATACGTCCCAGTTTCTACCAAAAGTTTCAAATATAGCTCTACTTTCATTTGGAAATTTCAAAATTATATTAAAACTGATGGTTATAGGCAGACAGCAGGGACATTCAATAACACTGATTGAGATGATCCTAAACAATTTTCACAGTCAATATAGTTTTTACGGATTTGTCATAGCTTCCTAAGCTCATGAAAATTAGCAAAGATCATTCTCTATGTAAAAACAGTATTGTTCGCACATTTTGTTAGAATTATAAATAGTCAACAATCGCAGTACTTTACATCATTGTGGAAGAACACATTTTTTTATGAAACACTTTGGCTCAATTGGGTAGTTGACAACTAGTCAAATTCTTTACTTTTATTGAACTGTCAAAAACGGTCACCTTCTATGCAATTTGTATGAAAGTTAGAATTATGACGTCACATTTTTTTTACATCAAGCCACATACTTATTTTGCTTAAAATATTATTAAAAAAAAACTAGTAGATTTTCCTTCAAAACGATAAATGTAAGGGATATTATTTTAAGACGCTTTACTAAATTAATATCATACAGGATTTTATTTTTGATCTAGTGAACTACCCAATTGTTGAAAAACTCAATAAGGCCAACGCGTGCAGAAAACTGCTAAAAGCTGATGACACATTGGTGGTTATAACTTGAACACAGAAACGGAATAAGACGTTAAAAATTTAAGTCTCAAACAATTCTTATAGACGTACAATACAACCCAAGTAGTTTTTTTTTTTGATGATTTTCAAAGAATTCTTACAATGACATATCGAAAATAATCAAAAAAATATAAATATTATTAAATAGAATGTCCATAATAATGATTAAACAATAATTTGGTAACAGTGATTACAAAATAATAACAAAAATCTGTACAAATAGTACACTATTTTTATTTATTTATAAATGCTACGTTATATTTTATCTCGAGACCATTTCACGTTATCGTTAAGCGTTGCCGATCATATTTCCTTTAATTAACCGCATAAGGAAGCAACCAATTCTTTATACGAAAAATATTAGCTTTGGCACAAAGTCGCTAAAACTTAATTAGGAAAAAACATAAAAATCTACAAAGTATATTTGTATTTTTTTTTTTTCAATACAATGAACTAATAAAACAGCAGGGTTAATCTGAAATGATAAAAATAGGAAATAACGAAAAATCGACTCAAACGCCTATTTCGACTGGGTCTCTGCTAAAATCAACATGTTTCGGCAACATGTGTGAACTCAATCATCGATATGTTATCGTAGTTACAGCACTAGGTTAACAGGAAGGCACCTTGTGAATGCTAACGGGAGAAAAAAAAACGACTACCAAAATATGAGAATTTTAGCAAAGATCCTCAAGGTTTACGTATCGACGATATGCCTGATCCCACTGAACCCGAATAAATAATATAACACCTAAAATCTAGTTTCCATGCACTCAGATTTTAGCAACCATACACAGCCCTTAGAGCACGCGCGAAGATTAATGTAATCGTTTGCGCGAGTCTTTTACTCAACCCTTAATCAAATATCACATATATGTAAACCTTTGGCACAATATCATAGGGAATACCCGTTTTGGATGCACTATAAATTTAACTTCAAGATATAAGTAGATTATATACCTATTTGTCACTTACTACAGTTTACATTCAATGAGCAGCGGTAAAAATGTAAAACCCTGTATGTAACTGTTTTGTGTTTATATGGAGTATAATTATGACTTTTTGCTGCGAATATGGAAGTTTCCATGCAATAGCAATTTATTTAGCACCCTTCACAGCCTTTTTATAAAAAAGTGGCCAAACTTTTTCATGCCATGATAATTTGCAGTAGGTATTTCGGAAAATCCAAGATACAATGTATGATTGGTAAGTGTGACCCGAATAATTCCTTATGCATATTGTGCCTTAGTGTTATAGCCAAAGTATTGTACGCCACTCAAAATAAAACCATAGATGTTAGTAAGGGTCGTCTGGATACTCCATGTTAGCGATCAAATTCTTCTTTTCTTCTTTGCCTGGCTTAGAATCTAGTAGCGTTGGTCGTATCGTTGATCTTGGTTCGAAACATGGCTGTAACAAGAACATATATTTTTATATCTTTGGGTACTGAAAAGCTTTTTCTTATCTATCATTCCACTTTCACCTGGCAAGCAACAAGTTAATGAATTTGGAAGATAGGATTTTTCTGTCAGTTTATAGTAATTTGAAGTAAGGTAGCCAATTTGTAAGATCTAACAATACTAGTGCACCATATTTTTACAGGTCATTTAGAACATGCTAAGGATCATGTTTACCACATAAACAGTCATGGAAACAACATATTTTATTAAATTCATCATCACAGTTGCCAAATTGTACGCATGACGCCGATTTTTGTGAAGGCTCTCTGTCGTTGACCCCTAGATCATTCAATTTTTTTGTGGTAAACATGGTCCTTAACATGTACTAGATGACCTTTAAAAATATGGTGTACTAGTTTTGTTAGACCTTATATGTATAAGAAGTCTAAGGTTATTATAATGGATTAAAGATAATAATAAATATTTCTGAGTACAAGTTTAATATGTTATCTGTCTACGAGACAATTATTGTGTACTTGTAATTAATATAAATAAATTCAGCAATTTAATCCCTGACACCTTATCTACGGTACATTTAATGTTAAAGGATATCAATGTTTGTAATTAATAAATAATTAATCAAGAACAGTTTGTAATTTCCTTAAAACAATACCTAGTAATAAGTAGGTGGTACCTTAAAACTAATTAATTATTGCCAATCAAGTAAATATTAGCATTCCACGCAAAATCAGTGACTTGTTATTAAAATGTTAATTGTTAACTTTGTTAGTAGAAACTCAGCAATGTTTTTATTTTTTGCAAGAAACCGTGCATCCAGTAACTGATTTTTAATTGCTGATTAACCTCGAAACTCCATTGCAAATTAATTAACTTGGGATTGCATGAAGCATCAGTCATAAATCATTTTTAATTGATTTAAAACATGGATCAATGCGAATTAAAAAAAACAACGAATCGCAAATACTGATGCCAAAAAGACTAATTTCAAATGCTTGTTTTTATTTAAATATCTAAGAAACGAAGAATCGTTGTCCGAATTAAAGTCCAAAATGCGTATTAAAATAAGGTTCAAAATGAGATATTTTAAAACCCTTATAATAACCCTCAAAATCAAACAATATATTAGTAAGGTTAGTACGCGAGTGTACCCCAACCATGCAGGGCGAAGCTGAAACATCAAAATATGAACCTTCATAGACGGACAGACCAAACTCATTGCAGTTGACTTGCCAAAGCGTTATCAACCTGTATGAAATGTTATGGGAACATTAAAATCTGCATGCCAATGCAGCAATCTCATTTAATTAAAATCTAAACACTATTTACGTATTTAAATTAACAAGAATAGTGCTTTTCACTTTATAACTATAAACTAAATATTGGCGTTGAAATTAACATTGATAGGAAAACTACGAACTCAATAACTACATTAATATGGTGCTGAAACTATGTATACAACGTGCGACCTAGCATTTAATTTTATGTGCAAAAAAAATTGAAATGCTTAAAACATAATTAGATAAATTAATCGATTGCATTTTTATATAATAAAATAAAATTATTAAAAAGTATTAAGTGCACTTAAAGCATTATAAGATAAATTTAACTATTGCATTTGTTATCTTTGTAATAAAATACAATTATTAATAACGCCAAGTAGCACATAGCATTATATCATTATCAGGGATATCATGTTATCGTTGTTTTTAAGAACCAAAATTATTATCTCGTAAACCTAGGTATCTCCTAAAATAAATAATGCAGTAAATGATAAATGTCTGTAATTAAATAAAGTAGCGGAAAAAGTAATAGCCTTTGTAGCTATCTGGTGACTCATTTTAGATAAATAAGCAATTAATAAATTTTCTTTCTGTGGTATTATTTTTCTCTTAAATATCTTCCGGAAAATATAAAACATCCTACATACCTACTACACGTAATTTAATATTAAACATCCGTATAAAAACTTTATTTTTTCAGCCGTAATTTTTCTGAAGAATGTTTAAATTGCTAAGTAAGTCATGTTTTATATGCACAAATAGGTCGGTAAACATTATCTTACAAACTGCTGTTTTGTATACTAATGATCTACATAAACATTCTAAGAAATTTCTTTTTATAAATGACTGAAATCATTTTATATTCCACATCTCCTTGTTCGGCATAGATTAAAAAAAATCTGTAGATATATTGTGAGAGTTGAGAAAAGAAGCAGTGTAGCAATAAACCTGCATGGTTGGGTCATAAAATACATTATTGTGGGTATAAACATACACACAAACATTCTAGATAAATACTGCAAATAACCTTCGATCGTACGATAATGATATTCTTTAGTTACAGTTATTATAGTTTCACTAACAATACATGTTATAAATATTAATATAAACGCGATTGCAGAAAACCTTATCCTGAGCCTTAAATAAACGCACTAATAGAAGTCAACATAACATAAATCAATTACCCTTTGGCTATATTTGAATTCATCAGAATCTTAATAAAATGTGAAAGTTTGTGTACGGTTGTTACTACTTAGCCTACAAACGACTGAATGGATTTTGATGACACTTGGTCGTAAAAGACATAGCTTATATCCCAGGCTTTTAACGCGGGCGGGCAGAAACTGGGTTTGAGCTTTTATTAACTAGAAGTATAAGTTTTAAATAATCTTCATAAGTTATCAGCCTTACAAAAATTGTACTAAAATTACCTAGATATATCAGAAAAAGAAATTAAAAAGGAAAAGTCGGTAAGTAAGTAATCTCAATATCAATTTCCAATCTTATAAAACTGGCCACAGAAAATGCAAAAAACGCTTTAATTACTAATACATACATCATTATTACCATACGTATACGCGAAAGAGCACGTTCACGATGAGGCGCGCGATCAGACCAAAGCAACACTTATTTGTAAAATACGATGCGACAATCTACAACTCTACACGTGTCATTATTAAACATAAAGAAAGCGTGGCAACAATACCGACGCGCCCAAACATCCTCGCGTCATGTTAAATTGTTTTTGAGTTATTTAAACAACTGATAACATCGATATCCGAATGTACGACCAAGCATATTAATGCAGTTTTTTAATTGTCTGTTTCTTTTGCATATTTATCTATACATATTTAATAATAATGTACATTCACGCTGAGTTTAAAATTGTTTATCATGCAATCAATCGTCTAAAATCGTCAAAGGGGTATTAGGTTGCCCGGGTAACTGGGTTGAGGAGGTCAGATAGGCAGTCGCTCCATGTAAAACACTGGTACTCAGCTAAATCCGGTTAGAATGGAAGCCGACCCCAACATAGATGGGAAAAGGCTCGGGAGATGATGATCATGCAATCAATTGTAGATTTTCAAAACTAACAACAAAACATGAACATTTTTATTTTAATATTAGCATTCAACTAACAAATATGACATGTCATGGTGAGTTTAAAAAATATTGTTTTTAATTCACTATCTAAGTGTTTCATAACACCGTGCATTTTAACATTACGTAAAATTGAAAATACACAATCTATTCTATGTGTCGGACAAACGAAAGAAAGTATGCATAATGTATTAGTCCTTGTAACTATACTTATAGCGACGACACGTAAACTGTTATAACTACACAAATGTCTGAGAATTAATTGAAATTATTCGTCAATCCCAAATAAATGTTATGTGTGATGTATACCTAAATTTAATCTTTATCTTAATATACATTATATTATACTCGTATAGCACTTAGTTAGGTTAGTAGTATACATAAAAAAAATAATACTTACAGTTTCACAAATGTTCATGTTACAACAATTTTCGATGGTGATCTCGCATTGGTCGGGCCGTGCTGTCATCGGCGTTACATTCTTGTTCACGATGATACGCTTCTTGATCCTGCAAATAAAGAAACGCGTATTTTAAATGCGATCTGATGAAGTTAATTCGTAAAGGTAGGAAAAATTATAGGTTATTTAAAAAAAAGCTAGCCATGCTAATCTTATCATCCGCAAAAAGTACCGTATGTCGTCTCTAAACTACTTTTCATCTCAATCGCCTAACATAAGATTTTTACTTTAGTAAAGATACTGATAGCACAAAAAATTGATTTGAGCGCTTCGCATCTAATAGCACAAAAATCGTTTTGAGAGCCCTTATCTCAGAAAGTATTGGTCCGATTAGAAAAAATATTTTAGTGTTAGATAGCCCATTCATTGAGGATCAATCCGAGTGTGCGAAGTAGTTCCTATGGGATACGGGTGAAACCACAGGCGGAAACTAGTTTACAATATTTACAAGGTATAATGTTCATAGTTTATCAGTTCTGTTGGCACCCATAACACAAGCTAATCAATAGCTTACCATGGGGCTTTTAGAACCGACCGAAAATATGTCTATAGAATACTATTTTTCATTAAACACAAGCTATTCTGTAGCAGAAATCATTCTGGCTAGCAACAAAAGTTATGGAGGAAAAAACAAAAAAAAAAAGCAAAAGAATTTTGCAAGATATTCATTTGGTAGCGTCATAAGGTTTATACGTATTTAAAGGTAAACCAAATATTTCTCTTTTAGCTTGCTTTAGTACGTAAGCGAAATCCACTTACGTCATTCGCAACAAACGCATTTATTTATGCAGTTTCAAGATAAGATCGCATGTCAACATATAAACAAGAACTAAGTATGTATATCGTTTGAAGTAATCTTGTCACTACTGCTTGAGCTACTTGCTATTATTAACATATGATTATTTGCTTGCTTGCTATTACTAAGAGATAATTTTCCATTTTGATTTGTCATCATGTAATGTAGTATTTTTGTTAATTTATCCAATAATTTATAATTTTTGACAACAAAATACACTGTTTCCTCACTAACTTTACTTTCCCCGCGATATTAAAGCTGTTAAATGAGTTTATTTTAAGGATAAAGAAGTAAAAATCTAGACTAGATCTATACGTGAGTTATCCAAAAAAAAAACATTTATTTCAATATTTGTGCCATAATTTTCAAACAGTTTAACCACTAGGCACAATTTTTACATTGTTAAAATTAACTTTTTCCTTAATAAGTTTTTTTTTATATACGCACCTTGGCCTCCGTCTCAAGTGCAGAATTTTTGTAATAAGTACAGCGCAAGCCAAACAAAGTAGACCACATAGAACACCCAGCATTATGATGACTGGGTCTCTCACGGGGTCCCATCCATCATTACAGCTTTCTATAACCGTATCCGAATTGAAATTATCTGCAGTGACGTCAATCGCCGACCTCGAGTTATGTTGAGTGTTGTTGCACCTAAAAACAAGAATAAATGAGGATTTCTGATGAAACTAGAAGCGGTAGAGACTCTTCAAACTAGGATGGAATATGTCAGATTTCATGTTATTGTTGTTCGAAGAGAAAAAAATAGCTTCAAATGTTGATTCAATGATTGTTTTCTTTCTCATGTGCTACAAACATAAGTGATACTCGTACATGAATGTTTTGTCCCACTTACTGGCAACTTTCATTCGTTTCTACTTTGACTGGCGCCGCAGTTGTAGAAGGACTAACGACAGTGGTCTCAGAAGTGGTGGTTGTGAACACCTTAGCTGCCTCACATCTTGAACCCTCATAATCTCCTACGCATTGACATTCAGGCTCACTCTTGTCATTCAGTGAACAGAGTCCATTGTTCAGACAGTAACCATGGCACGCATTGACCTCACACCTTTCGCCGGAATACCCAGCATTACATCTGAAATAACGAAAGAAAAAAATAAGCAACCTATAGTAATTAATAAGGAAACGATAATCTAACGAGTATTTAATAAGGAACGAATGCTAAAATAGTAAGTAGATGAATCGTTTACCTGCATTCAGGTTGACCCACGGCATCAACGCTACAGTCTCCTTGGAAACAGTAGTTCTGACAGACTGAGATATCGCACCTGTCTCCGGTATAACCCGGTGTACATTTGCAAACATATTGCCCATTAACTTTAACACCATGGACGCAGAAAAGTCCTACATCCGTAGGAATGTTGATGGAGTCACTGATTGTTGAGTTATTACGTGGCAGACTCGCCAGTTCTTTGCATTCTTCGATTCCCCGAGTTTGGTCTTCAATCTTATAGTTGGCAGCGATACCGAAGGTGATTTCGTTATTGAAGTTACTAATCTGTGTCGGTCCCCTTCCTTCTTTGGGGTTCTTTGATATTTGCCAAACGGATCTGTAGTCCCAATCTACCCAGTAGATGGAATCGTTAGACACTGTTAATGCATTTGGCTGATGATGAATTCCAAGTAATAAAGTATTTCTGTCCTTTCCATTCAAATCAGAACTTTCAATGGAATAGTGTATGCCTTCTCTGTCATCAGCCCAGTACAATTTTCTGGTTTGTTGATCAATGGTCAAGGCAACCGGCATGAACATGTTAGTGTCTACTACAACTTCCCTCTCAGAGCCATCGAAACGAGCTCTTTCTATTGTGGGCTTCGTAGTGTTTGTGTTGGTCCAGTAAATGTACCTGTAATTTGCAGATTACCATTGATTACTACAGAGTTTAATAAAAAATGAGATTTTTATTGTTTAATGTTTTCGGTACGTACCCTCTGCAGCTGTCTACGGCAATAGCCCTAGGGATCTCGTCATCCATCTTGATTAAAAGATTTCCGTAAACATTGTTCTTTGATCCCGGTTTTAGTGAAATCCAGTATATGCTCCTCTCTTTTGTGTCAGTCCAGAAGAGCAATCCTTTAACTGGGTCGAAGGCGAGACCCTGGATGTTTTCGTATGCTTTCTTTCTCACTAAAGACTGAGTTTTGTTGGTAGTTATGCTAAAGCTAAATATCGAAGCGTTGTCGCTTTGTTTGTCGACAAACAGCAGCATGTTGTGAACTGCATCGTAAGCCAAGGCCGTGAGGTCTCTGAACCGAACATCTTCATTGTGAGTTTTGGTTCCGTTGGTATAAAATTCTAGTTGATCTCCTGTAGTCACGGCGATATCTGAAATAAGAGAGAAATAGCGAATTAATAAATGATCTACAAAAATTACAATATTTTGGAGCTTTGTACGTTTTGGGTAGCAATTAATAGCTCATCTTATTTGATGACGTATATTTTGATTGGTCTAGATCATCTCGAATTTCATTCCAGAGCATAGTCTCGTGGAAAAGTAGAAGAATAAAAAACCGTTACATAATATTGTAATTGCAAGTGCCAATTCTCAAATAATTTGGCAGCGCTGCAGCCGCTGTCGCGTGACCAACCTAGGCGATTGCGGAGGTTAGTTACATGTTACATAACGCATCAGTCTCGTTTGAACTCTACAGTGTTGTGACTCAGATTTGTGATGTTGATGACTAAATAGGCAACATTACTGTCTACCTCCGCTGCAATAGTTGCTATGCTATCAGTGACGCTAAAGACGTCCTTACGTTAGTGTGTAAACATTGTAGTAAGTGTAAGTTTAGAGATAATTAATCATGGTCGTTTCAAAATAAAAATAGCATATCACGCCTGTTTTCGTTAAGGGGTCATGCAGAATTAAATAGATAAAAATGCAGCGAAAGATGGTTTCCGCGATTTTAAGTATTTTCCATTCGATGTATACTATCAGACTCAGTCCGCGTACGACATAAGTCCTGCCTGCATCAACCTTGACATTGTCCCACTGTAGGGCACAGGCCTTTTCTCAAACGGAGAAGCAATGAGCGTTAATGACCACGCCAGTTCCTGTGGACTGGCGATTTCAGACTTTAAAGTCCAGGTTTCCTCGACATATTTTAGAATCATGTCCGATTAATTATTTCGTGCCCTAGAATTAAGTCCTCCCTATTTCTTAATGAACGTCTGGCAATTCTTAGAGCAGCCTGACACAAATAAGCTAGAGGGGATAGTTTCCATTATTTTTGAGACTAGAAGAACGATTGTTTAGTTTTGCGTGGTTGGGTATGCGGTTAAGCATCAAGAATATGCGGTCTCGTGACTTGTAACAAGTTAAACAAAAATACGTCAGACTACGCGCGTATCTACGCGTAATAATCTCAATTTCGTAACGTCAAATGTTTACTACACGAATTTGCGGTATTTTCCTACTGTCTGGATATTTTAATTGACATCAAAAGTTAAAACTTTCTTTGATTATAGTTTCTTTAAAAGTTCACGGAAAACACGTGTTATTGAGGTAAACCAAGAACCATAAAGGCATAATATGTACAGACGACATCAAGCTACCCGAAATTGCTTTAGAGGTAAATTTTAAAAACTATTAAGGAAATTTTGAATGCTTGATATGCTGGCGTCTAAACAAAAATACCTGATCACGGAATAGTTAATAATGCGGAAAATATCTTATTCAGATAAATTTACGTCCTAGCGTAATTTCTTAAAGAATTATTTATATCCTGGTTAGTAAACTTTTTATCCCTAAAATAGGTTTAATGGATAAAAAGTTTCCTTAACATTCATCATCTTAAGTGCTCTCAAACACTGTCTTTTACTATTGATGTTCCAAGCGATCACGTTAATAAGTCAACTGTCAATTGATTCCCCTTATCGTTATCACGGAGACCGCCATGACGGTCGCCAATCTTAACTATCAAGGTCAAGGTCACAGGTCAGCGGCGGTATGCAGATACGTCTTCTTATATGTAAAGTCCTTTATGAAGCAAATATTTAATGTATGACTTATCAACATAATGATTACACCGATTTTTCTGCTTTTTATTCTTAAAGGCATACCCTATCTTTTCATCTATTTTAGCCTAATGATTTATGTAGGTCTATCGATATGTATGATAGGTACATTTATGTCAGGTAGACGACTGCTGTGCACGTAGTCTCGGGTTCGATTCCCGGGTACTTAAATTGTCAATAAAAAAAAATCTAATAGACCTTTAATAACTTAATACTAAATAATAAACCTTCAATAGTATAAATGCAAGTGACATTATTTTAAGTTGCTTTACCAAATTAATATCTTAAGGGATTTTACTTTCGCACTAGTGAACTACCAAATTCCCGGTCCTCCGCCTGATCTCTCTGCATTCGTGACTATGAGAGTGAAGGAATAGAGAGTGCACCTGTGTCTGCGGAAACGCTTGTGCATTTAAATTATGTCCTCCGCAGTTGACTGATCTCCTTAGAGAGAACGGCCGCCGTATCGGACAATCGGTCTGGACGCCATTATCTGGTACAATGTCTATTATTTAAATTATGACTATATACTTCTAGGCATAACAGTAAACATATTATGTAGAAACGTTACATATCGTATGAAACGCTTGAACTATAGTGCAGTTCTTCAATTTCAAGGCTGCATTTATACCAATAAGTGCATCGATGTCTACGCAAATCGATTGTGCTGAGTACAATGCATACAATAGCATAATAACTTGTTGATTTCAGAATGAAAGATTAAATTCTAATGATTTCAATCTCCGATTCACTAAATAAATGCTGAGTAAACGTGATACATAATTCCATAGTTTATCATAATTATAAATTTGTAATTATATTAGAAGACTAGATTATAAGATAATTATCTTATCTGAAGCTTCCTAGATTATCTGGTAAATTTATATAAAACCTTGTATAAAATAATCATCAAGATTTTACACTTACCCGTTAAAAAATGTGATAAAAAGATCATTTTATAAAATCAACCTTTACTTTATGTACCTATAATGATATGACCCTTCCATCAATCTTAAAAAATACCGTCTGTTTAATCAAAGCGAGATGTTTTGCTAAAGATTTCAGTGGAAATCGCCCAGGCAGGTGCAAAACAATACTGTGAACGTAAGTTCTCCTAAATATGCGTACGCGCATACTTCACTCACGTGAAGACGTGCGACAAGCGTTGAAATATTTATTTCCTTGTAAATTTTGTTAACAATCTTATCTTAAGTATTTATTACGAAATATACATAATATGTTGATAGTGTGACTGACATTTTAATATGAAGATCTAAAACCAACTATCTTTGCAAACTGATAGAAGTTTTTATCATGAGGAATTGATTTATAGTTTTATTATGAGTCAAATTGAGAAAAAGGAAGTCTATATCGGTCTTACAAATACCAAAACTGATTGCAACAGAATAGATAAAAAAAATCCTTTGAACACTTAGGTACTTTGATGTGCTACAAGCTGTTCTAAATTCAATAGTGTAAAGTCTGTTGTTTACGATTGCCACACAGTTCAACGTGGTCAGTGCGTTTTTAGTCGCGTCTCAATGTCATGTCCACACGCATGCGCAATAATACAATGGTATAAACTATTAAATAGGAACGTATAGACACTAGCTGTTTTCAGCGCTATCACTCAAAGTTTCAGAAAACCCCGAATATCCACGTGGCTAAGTAGCAGCCCTACGGCTCGATCAATCATAAGGTTAAACAACGCTTGGTCTTGGTCCGTGGATGGGAGACCATCTTATCATGACCAATGCCTCCGTGCTTCCGAAGTCACTTTAAATTGCTGGGCTACACTCGGCTGTCATTTGTAAATCTTTGGCAGACAGAAAGTTTGACCACCAGCCTTATCAGGGGGTATCGGGCCCTATGGGGTTGTCCAAGTAACTGGGCTGAAGGGATTCAGATAGGCAGTCAATCCAATTAAAACGCGGGTACTAGCTGCATCTGGTTAAGACTGGAAGCTAACCCTACATAGCTTGCGAAAAGGCGAGGAACAAAAAAATTCTATTGGTAATTTTATCGATATCGACTCACATAAACACCCTGAAATCTCAAACTACAGACAGACGAGTAATTTTCGCATTTACACCAATAGGTAAAGATTGATTAATGTTAAAAACAACATAATACGATAATAATGCCACGTAGTCTCGATAAATAAGCAGGTCAAATTCCAGATAGCGTTTTCTTAGGTTGGTGCATTCTAGCACCGAATTTATGTAGATAAAAAAACAAGGTCAGTTTATCTGGGTAATCGGTGATGCAGGCGCCTATACCAAGGTCGAAGAATCAAATTACACGAAGGGTGCGTGACAAGACTGAAAATCAGCGGATAAATCTTGGTAAAATCGAAAAGCAGACACAGTCACAGTAATTTTTGAGAATCTATAAAAAAAATATAGATTTATGAAATCAAACATTTTACCGCGTTAACGGAATGTAGCTGTGCTTAGGAGAATACTCCCTTCACCGCGAGACATGAAAACCTTTTACTCGCTGGTTTTTCCTATCCTAAAAGAACTACTAAGCCATCTTAGGAAGTTGAAAGTTATCTTAGTAAATCCCAAGCAAGCTTCAAAAATGGTGTTTAAAAATTTCTAATTCTTATCGACCTGCAAAAAAAGAGAGTTCATATTCAATTTCATTTTATTGTTTCATGAAAACTGATGACAAACTGAACTGATTACAAAATGCATTGTTAGATGAAACAAAAAAGAAACGTGAATAAATGTAATTAAAATTTTCATATGCATGTAGAAAAAATCCCTTATATCAATATTACAAACAGACACTCCAATTTTATTTAATGTATCTACAAGGTAGAACCAAAAAACGCTAGCAAACACGTGTGCTTATTATCACGTTTATCAAAAATCAGCTATAAAACGCTCAAAGGCGTGTAGCATCTATCTTATCTGGCAATTTTACTCTATCTACCTTATACCTTAGCACGTGGTAAAAAACGAGCACCTATTTTGAGTGTGGTGAATCAATTTACCAGGCACGTTTTTGCGCCTCCGCGACAAAAGACAGGCTGGAAAAAACCTCGATAGTGTTAATTGTCCAAAAACAAAAATTATCAGTAAAATTAGTAAGTATTAATTATTAATCTTATTTTTCATGAACATTGATTTGATATTTAGAATTGTTATTGATATTTTTCATTACATACTTTTTTATGAAAACATATTCAATTAATTTTAATTTAATGTCAACTGATGTAGTTGCTAGTTATCTAGTGTAAAAATCCGTTTACCTATTGGTGAAAACCGCAAGAAAATCCATTCCATATTTTTGAGTTTATACCTATACTAGTACCTATATCGTTGGAACAGGTAGACAGATAGACATACATACGGGGCGGAGTTCATCGTTGTTTTAAATACCTCTATTATTTTTAACAGTAGTAATCACGTATTGTTTGAACTTTTAAGAGTAGGCTGTAAGTTCGACGCGGAGAAAACACCGTGAAATGATTACGGTGCCAAGGTTGCTGTGAAAGCATATTAAGAATCAAACAATTACTAAACACACAACACAATAATTATTATAACATTATTAACAGAGTATTGCACATTTATTAAAGGTGAGATTACACCGATGTGGCACTGTGCTACATTGTGACGCGCACTCGCGCTTTTCTCCTGGTCTAGTAGACTGTAGGAAACAGTAACAAATTGCGTGCGAACATTTCTAAACTATCCGCGACAATGCCACCTTTGTGCGCAAACACAGCAGTGAACTCGCGCCAACGCTTACACATTATTTTGCGAACTAAGTATGGAAACAGTTTTGGTAGAACATCGACATAAGGGTACCGTTAGTATTCACAATCTTCTCAAAAATAATGAGTAAAAATTAAAACATTCAAGTATGTATACCTAGTCTTGTTGATAACATTATGCATTTAGCTTAGTTATGCAAGTGGCAACCTGCATACATAATATAGTAATTAAACGTATTCGTTATACGTAATATAAATGTAACTAAAGCATTTATTTACAAAACAGATTATTCCTAGTTCACATCCTGTTCGGAAATATAAAAACAATAGATTGATTTATTAATTAACAAGATTTCATTGCTACCGAAAGCAAATTCTCATTTAATAAGTACGTATAAAATAATATACTGTTATCGTAAGAAATTGTTCGGCAATTTACGGAATAAGGAAGAATTGTCGAAAAGGCTTATCAAATCGTAACGCAATAAATAAAATACAATTTTGATATCACTTCATTAATTTATTACTGGGGAAACAATAGCATATTTTTGTACACGTGCGTGATTGCCTATATAAAAGTAACAATTTGACAGTTATAAATATTATGGGCCAGTTTAGCAATGTCAAATAGCCACTATCATCCTAATAAATTAAAAAATGCAACCTACCAACATGTATGAAATTATCTACCAAATAGACTTAGGGCTAGTTTCTAAAGTTGCAGATAAGTTCCAAATAGTTTATCTGGTAGGTAATTTACAAATCTGGTAGTGGCTATCCGTAATCTGTGAAACTGGCCCTGAAGGTTTTAAGTATTTGTATTTTACGTAGAATTTCAATAACAGGATTCTAATATTTAATATCCGTTAATTGTACCTACATAGTTGTTTTTCATTTGTCAAAACACGAATGTGATTTCCCAAGTAGGTACTAATGTAATGTATTTATAACTTGGTTATTAATTCATTTCGTATTGTTTCTCATGCAGCGGTTAAAATTACCTACAATAAATACCTAATGTAAAGTTCTCGAATTTTACACAGAAATATACAATGAATTTAATTTACAGTTGAGTGTTAGTTCAACTTCTTAAAAACACAATAAACCGTCCCAAATCTCCGCCTATCATAAGTCTTCAATTAATCAATTAAATCAGATATTTCGAACAATCCATTGGAGTGCTCAATTGATTGAACAATGTACAGCCATAGTTACGCGTATATTATGATAAATTATTCAATCGACGCGGAACTGCTCAATAAATAAATTCCGAATCAATCGAGCTCCTGTACTACAAATTTAGAGTTGAACAACCGGACGTTAGCAAAAAAACTTCTGTATTTCTCATTAGAATACATGTTTTGATGACGTTACTGCGGAACCCTGGTGAATAAGCGGAAATAACCGTTTGCGTTTTTCGCCCTGATAATAATTTGTAGGATAATAATGATATTTTGTTTATTTTCCTTTTTTTTTGTCTGCGGATGTGACTAAAATTACGGCTTTTAAGCCTCCTCGTAATTTGAATCCTGTATGTGTATTGAATGACGGAAGACGCTGGATGCAGGTCGCTTCCAACCGGTATATGTGGAGATCTAAAGGGGAGACCTATGTTCAGTTCTGCCTGGGCTGCGTGTTGTTAGCAAGAGTTACCGTGGCCCTGGCACACAGGGACCTCCCAAAGGAACATAGTGGGTTTTAGTCAGTAAGAGTCTGACACTCCCTCCAGCTGCACCCTCAGCGGGAAGGGTCATTTGATGTTTTCCCACGAAAAAAAGGCCTATGTTCAGCAGTCTAATTACAAGGCGATAGGCTTAATACCTAGTAGTTGTAGAATAAAATGGTCTACATTTCTAGCTAGTAATTTGACACAAATTGGAGGTCTGCTTATCACTGACACAAATTTTTTGCAAACAACCTTTGGATGGAGTTATATTGCAAAATAATAGATAGCTGTATATCTTATCTCGTAATCTAAATCTAAATATGATGGATCAACTCTTGCACTTCACGGTAGACATCAGAAAATATTAAGTTGATATATAGGTGCCCAACTACGGATTTATAAGTAGGTAAACAAATTTAATGTCAAAATTACTTTATGGCCTCCAACCGTAAACAAACGTAATCGTTACTTTAATTATCTCTAGACATACAGAGATATACACTATAGGTACATTCAGCAGTGATATAAGTAAAATCCCTACAATAAATAATACTAGCAGTTTCTTGCTGTTTCTCCCGCGTCCCTGGGGAACTTCTTGTCGTACCCGGATAAAACAAAACCTATGTTCACTGGGGATAGTGTAGCTTTTCAGCAGTGAAAGAATTTCGGAGCCTATTCAATCCAGACAAAGAATCAAACCTAGTGAGTATAACTCGTGGTGGCCTAGTGGTTAAAGCACCAGCCTCTCAACTATGAGTGTGCGGGTTCGATTCCAGGTCAGGCAAGCACCAATGTAACTTGTCTAAGTTATATGTACTTTCTAAGTATGTCTTCGACTCCAATTAAAACATCTCGAGGAACTCTGGACTATAAAGTCTGAAATCACCAACCCGCATTGAGCAAGCGACGTGATTAACGCTCAATCAGTGGCCAGCAGTGGGACAAAAAAAGGCTGATTATGATGAATCAAATCTCTACTTTTCATATTATGTAGATACAAAAAAAACTTTAAAGAAGGCAAGTCGAATAACAGGTTCTAACTATACATACATATATCATATCCAGAAACAGGAAGGGAAAAAATGTAATACGATTCCAATCAATTGAGACTAAGCTATTTGATAAGACTGATTGCAAATAGGAAATGATTGATTATCGAATTAATTACTAACCTGTACAAAAAACATGTTAATTATTATATGTATGTACCCAAGTGTTTTACTTTGGTATGCAATTTATGAGTTTCATTGCTATCGTTCGAAACCTTGACGTAAAGTCTGCGTGACAGTCGGAAGATAGGCGCTATGCCAACATCCTAAAAGAATAATGATAACATACAGAATATAAGTAATACGGTTGTGAAATAGTGACGTAGCAGACGAAGCCCAATTGCGTAAACTAGGCTACCTAATTTACTGTCTGTATGTCGATGTTGTATGTAAGAAGGAACAGTTATGTAGTACGAAACATTTTCTATGCATATTATATTAGATACTCAATACCCTTCGGCTATCGGGGTGATCCCTACTTTCTGTCAAAACAAAAAAGTTTACATTGAATGAAATGTAAGCTTTGCAAAAACAAGTTTAGAAGTCTGGGGTCGAGGCATGGCGCGGTATACATCAAAGCGTAACATTTCAGGTACTTACTACTCATATTATGTTGACTTAAAAAAAATACATACACTTACTAATTTAAAAAGTAAAAAAATATAATATGATACAAGTATTTGACATAAAAACTAAAATGCTTCGAATAAGTCATACCGATCACTGTATACTGGGAGCGTGAACAAGAGGCTGGCAGAATTGCTTTTTACACATCCCATACATACATACAAGTTTTAATCATACTCATAAGTCAATAATGTCACTTTTAAACGACTAAACGATTAATTTATTTCCTTGTCCACGTCTAAGAAAAAATAACAGGTCAAATACAGGTTTGTAAGCATCCGACTTGATCCGGATATTGTGACTACGCGAACTAATTAATTTCGTACGCCGAAATTAATCATACCTAATAGTTATTGTCACATTCTTCAAAGCTGATAAATACAGCTTATTATGGGAACACAGTTAAATATTTGAATGTGTGGTTATGTAGCGAATACAGAATATGAAATACCAAAATCAGTAATTATCTAAGTTGTAACTTAAGCCAAGGATACATTAGGGGACAAATGTCAAGTGAAGCCGGCTGATTTCGCCCGACAAATATGGCGAAAACGCGCGACTTGTGTCCGTAGCGACGTCAGACGCATGTCGTGCTACGTCGTCGAACTTCGCCTGACATATCTGGCGACACCGCGCGACTTAAGTCCGCAGTAATGTCAGTAGTCATGTAGTTGGCGACACGTGTCGCGCGATGTTGCCAGACATGTCGACCGATGTCGTGCTACTTCACCAAACGTCGCTGGCGATACGAGTTGCGCGACATTTTACACCCCTAGTGTATCCGTGCCTTTACAACGTATATAAAAATACACAGTAGGAAAATTAGTACGGAGTAGGTCAATGTGTGTTTGAAATGCACTTAAATGATTTGCAATGCTGCACCCAATGATAACAAGTTGCATTTAAACATTATCACAGTTTAATCTGAGACACTTGTAGCACTAAGCACTAATATGATTATGTAAAATATTTGTGTTTAAAGTAATTAACAAACAAATAACGTCATAACTCTTATTTATATAGGTAGAAAAGCTTATTTATATCCCTACACAAGTAAAAATAAAATAAGTTTAACGTGTTTCAGTGTGCTTCATATCTCCGAAATAGACGAATCGATTTTAAGGTGTTTTTAATGAGTGCTAGTGTAATAAGCATAATTCTCTACTGCATATTATAACTCCCTAACTCATGAACTGTTAGAAATTAAACTTCGAGAGATTTACATTGTATGTACAGACAGCAGCACATCAAGCTACCACCGAAAGTGTAAAATTTTGATAATGTTTTTTTTTTATATAAGAATGAGAAAATTCGACAGATTGTAGTAGCTTGATGTGCAGGCTTCTGTTTACATGTACATGTTTTGCTTATCTAATAGCTAATAACAAAATCACATATTTCCATCGTTAATTCAGTACTAAAGGGGTGCAGTACGACATTCGATCACCCTCGTACTAAATGTACGTATTTATTTAGGGGGAAGCAAACGAGCATCCATTGATATACAGACGAGTAAGCAAATTGGCATCTCACTGTTGTTATACGTTTGAGTCTATGGCTTTAGTCTCGAAAGAAGCTTAAAAAAACCACATATAGTTTTTTTGTATGGTATATAATATATAGAAAGCAAACTATAAACCTAACAGACTAATAAAATACGTTATTCATGTAGTAGTCCACTAACAAAATTAGTAGTTTCATTTTAATCAAATTAATATATTACGCAATCATAACTCATAATTTCTAGGCTTCCATAATAATCATTCCTCAAAGCGCAAAACATGCTTCATTATTCAGTTTGCTTTGAAAATATTGTGCAAAAAATTAAGCTTTCCGATAGTATTATATTGAACTTAAATGTGATTCAGTGAATAACAACTTTAATCACTCCGAATTAAACAGTTCAGCTTGCAATATACAGGAAAGTTTTTGCATGAAGTGCATTTTGTTATCAGGGTGGCTTATTATTCCCTCGCCATCGATCATGGGTATGGGTAAACGGAGATGGCGTACGTGACCAGTGTCATGTACTCGTTTTCATCTACAAAGCTTTCTGTCGTCGCTAAGCAGATATTAAATTACAGCGCGTCGACTATCATGACAATCAGTTCTTGGTGGTCAGAAATTGGTTGTACATAAAGTTGTATTGAGAGACATATATACAGGATAGCTTACATTATACTAGCAGACCCGGCCACGCGTTGCTGTGTATTTTTTTTTGTAATGTTAATAATAGACAAACAATTTACAAAAAAATAATAATATTGCGACTATAATTAGGATGTTAGTTATCCTATCTTTCAAGTTGGATCAAATTGCACACGGTGTGCCAATTTCATTAAAATCGGTTAAGTAGTTTAGAAATTCGTCGCGTACAAACGACGTGACACGTAATTAAAACATATTAATTGTAATTCAGGTCCTCAATGCCTTTATTTTCTGTTTTTTTTTCTGAGTTTGGACAGAATTTTTTTTAACTAGCACAGAAGAAGACTTAAAGAAAAATACAGGAAAAGTCAACAGATATGAATCGAATTGAATGATTCGTTTGCGTTTAAACTCGTCCGTTATTATTGAATCATTTTCCTAGTCTAATAACAGTTTTCCTCAAATGGTCAAAAGTTTATCTAGCTCCAGGACATTAATTAACACTTAATATTGCCTTTTGTTATAGTAATTAGAGTATTTTCTTCCTGTTATTATTCCCAATTAACGACTTAATTATATAGTACATTTGATTTAATAAATAACCTACCTATCTGGGACAGGTATTAGTTATATTTTTTTATTTGTTTCCAAAAAATAAGGTTCGTTCATCCGCTTTCAAAACTACATAGAGTTATGCGTGTTTTAAGTTTTGTACAAATACCTGCTTCTTGAGGGAAATACTCCGCGCACCTGGATAAAAAGTAGCCTTTAATGCTTTCTGCATGAATAAGCTATGTATATCACCGCCATGTTTCATCAAAATCCATTCAGCTGTTTTGGCGTGGGAAGTAACAGAAGTATGAAAATTTTATTTAATTTGAAATTAAGTAAAACTATTTTGGTTAGATAATAAAAACATTGTTTTGACGTATCGATTTAATAATATTAATATATATCGTTTAAAAACATTTAACAAAAAAAGGTTATCTTTGAAACAATTTCGCTGCGACTTCTCGACCTGTCAAGTTTAAAATGTGAAGTATTATGTTCTAGAGATCTACCACAAACATGTGTATAGTGTGATAAGGCTTGATAAACAATAGCGGTATCTACGTCAGATTTACAAAAGTCAAACTGAAAAATATCTGTATTGGTTCAAGCTGGAAAGTAGTGGATCTTTTTAAAAACAGTCAAAATAACGAAATGATTAGACAATTTGATGGAGTCTTTTAATTTAAGTATAATATGTACATAGTATGCTTGCAAGAGCTGTCATTCGCTACTTAACCTATTGCAAGCACAATCAGGAACAAAGGTATGTATTTTTTTTATATAAATAAATCTAACTATTACTTTACAAATGCTAACTGTAGTAGTAGTCACTATGAACACACCTACAAAAATATTAAATTCAAACAAATTGTATGACTAATTTTCCTAATACATGTTTATTATCACTAAAATATCCATAGCTATTTGGTAATTCTATTAATAATACATATTAATTATCCTTTAGGCAGTATGGCAATGCTGTAACGCCATCCAGCATGACATAGCTGCCAGCCTTTTGGGTAGAAATAAGTTTGTAATTAATGTAAATACCTTAAAACTTATATAATAAAAATTAAAAGCTGACTTTTAAAACTATTTGTTACGAATACAATATTCTTACATGCTTTTAGGCATACATAATAAAGACTTACATAACGTGTTGGTTAACGAAACATAACAAAAATATTATTGATCGATAAAATAATGATTTAAGTAATTAATAATTAAACATAATTATGTCTGTACTACAGACTGATTAGCATGTTTAACTGCAGTTAAACCTACTAGCAAGGTCTTACAGAAGTTAACCTAAATCTCTATTAATACGCCTTTATTATTTTTAACCGACTTCCAAAAAAAGGAGGAGGTTCTCAATTTGGCCGGTATGTTTTTTTAATTTTTTTTTTATGTATGTACACCGATTACTCCGAGGTTTCTAGTCCGATTTGTGTAATTCTATTTGTTCGATGCAGTATACTTGCCATTTGGTCCCATAAAAATTTCATCCAATTTGGTTCAGTACTTTTTATTTTATGAGCATTTGTTTGATTTATGTGGATGGTTTGTATGTGGATGATGTTATGAGAATTTCCCACAAACTTGAGTTATGATAGCTATTATAGAAGGTATGGAGTGTATAAATGGATGACGAAACAAGATTTTGGACCTGATACTAAAAAGAAAAAAATAAAATTTTTTTACAAAAAAATAAAACCGACTTCAAAAACACTGAAAAGTGAAAAAAAAAGCTTTTAAGTACATCGCTCTAGAAGTCGGTGTCCAAATTAATACAGTATTACAGTTGCAACTTCTTGACACCGACTTCTAGAGCGATGTACTTAAAAGCTTTTTTTTTCACTTTTCAGTGTTTTTGAAGTCGGTTTTATTTTTTTGTAAAAAATTTTTTTACCTGTGTGTTTGTTTGTAAGCAACTCTATTTTTTTTTCATTCATTTTAATTAGATATGAGCTGATAAGTATGTAGGTAACCATTTTGTGACTTATAAAGAGCATACCGACAGCTTTATTCTTTCTATGCTGGATTAGACATTAGACAAGTGAGTGTCTGTCACGAACATAGAATGAGAAATGAATGATATTGAGTTTAGCCCACGCATCGAAGATGCTACAAGGATTCAGAGACCGTCAAATTTATAGTAGTTGGGTTTCAGAATATACCCATGTTTTGTGTAGAATCAAGTTGATAAGTTAGGTAATTCGAAGATGCAATTACATAAAAAAATACGCAATACATACTTATGCGTACACAATAATGTTATTAATCAAATAAAGCCTAATTACTATTACACCTACTTAATACGAATTATCCACGATATAATACACATGACCTTTAGTTTTAAATAATAATAATAAAATTGCGTGATGAGATAGAAGTGGCAAGTAAATAATATTTATAAGATTACAACTTTACTATAAAATTAATACTATCGTATTTTTTAATAAAGATACCATTTTAAATGGTAAATATGATAATATTCCATGGAAGATATGGAGGTTATCATGGGGCGGAGAGCTCTTCATTAAAATCTGGTTTGTCATTGCTCATGTTTGATGTCATGAGATTTCTAGATTCGTCCATTGAAATGAGTTTTCCGTTGCCATGTTTTGTCTTAGAAAGCATGGATTATATTGTTTGCTATTTGTAATTTATAAAAAGGTGATGATGGCGTCCAGACCGATTGTCGGCTATGGCGGCTGTTCTCACTAAGGAGATCAGCCAGCTCGCAGGACATATTATAGTGCACAAGCATTTGCGCGGACACAGGTGTGTACAGGGTGTTGTGACTAGCAACACTGATAATAATAGTTAGATTTAAAAATTATAAATAGGGCAACAATTTTGTATCTCGCTCTCTTTTTGGTTCGACGGTACGGTTTTTATTAAGAAACAAAGGACCAAATCAAGATAATTACAGTATGCTGGGTTACACATGGCACCTATAAAATGATAACTTTTATATGACAAGTCAAATAAAAACTTAAGTCGCTTAAACTTCTTGCATTAAAGATTTTGGGTACTTAGCTATTTAATGATTATGATGGAAACAATTAATGTTAATCTTATACCTAATGGTTTTGAAAACAATAACCGGTTATTTAAGACGCAAAACCGTTTCACACATAAATTAAAATGTTAAATAATAAAACATTAATTTTGTAATATATACGTATACATATATACGAGTAATACATAACAGTTCAAATTGTCTGCGTAGATACCTCAAAAATAAATTCAGTCGATGTTATATTTAAAACAATTACGTATTTTATGCTAATAAATTGAAGTTTTAGGTGATAATAAACGTCATATTATTTCATCTCAGTTAAACTATGGACTGTTAAAATTCCATCTTACTATCCTATGCTAACTAACATTTGAAACGTAAACGTTTCTAAGAGTGTATGTATGTTTGTCACTTATTTATGCAAAAACTACTGAATGTATTTTGATGAGATCTGTCAATTATATAATAATAACAATATTTAGGCTACCTTTTGTGTGCATTTTATGTGCGAGAAGTCGTTTATGCTAGAACTCGATCCTTCGGGTCTCGGACGAAATCTAGAATTTAAATATTTTTATACCTATGTGGTCTTTCAGTTAATATTCTAATATCAACTAATTAAAAGTCCTTTAAATTATCGCATTTCGTACTTGAAGTGGTAAGTACCTATTATCCTTGAAACGATTCATACCACGTTTTCCATCATAGATGACTACGGGTTTTTCTTATCAATGATATAAAATAAATCGCGCTCGATAAGTGATTCGGCTAAAATAATCGATGTAGGTATCGATAACACTCGATTAGATGTCAAGTTGTAAAACGTTTATGAATCAATCATGGATTTGTAAAGGTGGGTAAAGATATTGCAAATTTATCTTTATCGTAGTATCAGGCACGGCATTTGTAGGTAAATAAAGATAGGTATGAACTGCACCTTAATTACGTAGTTAGGCAGTAAAATTTACTACGTCATGGTTACAGAAATACTTCGAATTTCATTTTGTTTAGTATTCATGTATGTGTTTAAACGCAATTTTAATAACAAAATTTAAGCAATGTCCGTCCAGCAACATGAGAAAGTAGAAAGTACGTAAGTTGGGGTACTTTTTAGGGTCCGTAAGTACATAAAAGGTAAAACGGGGCACCCATTACTAAGATTTTTTAAGATTTTTACCAGGCTGTATATTTTTTTCATGAAATGACCTTCCCGCTGGGTGTGCAGCAGAAAACCCATTACGTTCCTTCTGGAGATCCCTGTGTGCCAGGGCCAAGGTAACACTTGCGAACAACCCGCAGCACTAGGCTGTATCTCATAAACCGTAAGCTAAGCCTAGACATTTTCACCGGTAATGTATTCCTGTGTAGAAATATTTTGGCGGGCTTCCCATACAATAGACATGACTTTCGGAACACTGTGCGCGAATCCGACTTGTACTTGGCCAGTTTTTACATACCACCTGATTTAACACAGCTTCCTAATATTTCCACAGACTAACAAACTAACAGGAATGTTCATCAAAATTTTCCAATAGCCGTCATCAATTAGAAGTATAATTAGATCAATTATTGTGACATCGACGGCCGAGAAACATCGTGAACACGCGACGCGTCCCGATTTTAGAAAATCCGTATTTAATTGCTTAACGACAACCTTTAGCTTTTATTGTCATCAGTAATGACTTGCTTAGGAACTGGGGCACGGTCGGTGCATAATATTTGTGTGCTGCGCTTATTATTTTCACTGAAGTCTTGGTGAACGTTAAGGCCTGTACTTGTGCCAATTTTTTATTTAAGTGTCGTGCGTGACCGAGAATCGATTTGTGCGAAAACGGTTCCACATTTAATCTTCGGGTATTTAATCGGGTATTTTCGCAAAGTGTCGATAACATCCCATTTTTTTTTTACATTTTTTATAAAATTGTTGTTGGCTTTTAAGTGCTAATAAGTGACTGAGGATTGAATGGAGCTTCCAAATGTGTGTGCGTCATTATCTCGATAGGCGTCGTGGGTGGCATTCAACGAAGCATGTTATTAAAGCTACGTGCGTAGTGGGTGATAGTTTAGCGTAGGTGTTTGCGTTAGCACTTCGACACGCGACGTTTTCTCAACGTCTGGGATAAGTTACCATTGAGTTGGATTGGGGTTACACAAATCAGCATTGCAGTTTTTATATATTTACGTATAGTTTATAGGGAACCGGGGGCTTCTGCCAGCGTTTCCACCCACGTGGGGAATCACCTACTTCACGCAATTGTATCAAAAAGTAGCCCATAAGTTTACTCGATAAATGGGCTATGTATATAAAACTGTTTTTTTTCTATCGTTCCATTAGACCCTGAGTATAGCGCATTAGGCAAACATACAAACGAACTCTTCTGTTTTATAATATTAGTATAAATTTGCAAAACAAGAATGAATACTAAACAATCGCTGCAAGCCACAAGTATCGACACGTATTAATCAAGTTCGGATTAATTAGATTATTGGTTGTTAATTCGATTACATTATTGATGAATGCTTATAAATATATAATTAACATCAAGTAATTAAGTAGACACATATTTCGTTTTCATTCTGTCATTGGACGTTTCTAGTATAATGTGGGACGAACTATTGAGAGTTCAACAACACCAATGGCAATAAAAACAAATTCGCACATACCTAGTTTCAGAAGTTATAAATTTAAAAATGTATTTTATATAAATAAGGTAAAATCGTGTGATAAGAGTTGATATTAAATAACAGCTACTGCTTCCTGGTTCGGTAATAATTTTATTATAGAACCACTCGAAATAATCGTTTTGAAGTGTTTTTAATTAATTTGTTATCTTAAGAACTAGGTATTATTTCTAAAGAGTTCTTTCAGGTCTATTTATCTATCGTTGACCTTGAATCGGTCTTGTTAACAAGTATCTTTGAAATCGCAGTTTCATATAGATGCTGAGGCTGAGATGGATATGCAGCGTCATTAGGCTCCATAGAATGCAGGCGTAATGTCGCCTCCAAGTACAAAGGAGACCACCAGACTAACTACGTGTGAAATTTGTGCGCTTCAACTTCCCTACCCCTAATCTAATACTACCCCCTAATCGAAGATCTAGAGGCCGTCCGATAACGAATTGGAGCGATATAATAGTGAAGGATATGAATGAGTACCAGGTGTCCGAAAGCGACGTCGAATATACTTATGTACAGCAAAGTGTAGAAGGAAAATCAGAAGCAGGAAAGAGTTGTTTCATTAGAACATTTTATGTACTTTAAAATCTAATTCTACTGGAAGCCAGACAGGGATATCGGGTTGATTGAGGGAAAGAAGAACCGAGAGATTAGTTGGAGTTCTATTTTTTGTTAGGGCTGCCATTCGTCCGAAATTCTTACATGTACCTAAAATCCATAGCATCAGTCCTTGCAAGTAAGGTTTAGAGTAACAAATAGCATGGATAGTCAACAAAATGTAACAGATTTCACAACCATCAAGCTAATTAAGAATCCTTGAACAAAACTGCAAGGTTCTGCACAAACCGTCACGATTTAGTGCACTGACATAATTCGCGTAATTGCTAAATAATTTATAAACACTTATTGTATCAGTAACAACAGAGGTTGTTGGTTTGATGCTAAGAAAGGTAAATTCGTTACGAGTTCAATGTTATATGCTTCTTGTTTATTGGTCGAGTTAATGTTTTAGTATTAGTTTATGTTAGTTAAGTTTTGGGGTTGCCACTTGCCACGGCAATAAATGTCTTGTATTCAATTTCTTCAAGTCCATATCTCAGTGCGATATGTAAAGAGACAAGAGAGATTGTCAACACTATATGTGACAGCAAAAAATATTTTGTTCAGATATAAATATACCTTTTAGGTACTCCGTTTTGATGAATAATAGACACGTGAGGACCAGGTCCCCACAAGGTGGACGGACGATCTAGTCAAGGTCGCCGGAAAGCATTGGATGCGTGTTGCTGAAGATCGCGCAAGGTGGCGAGCCTTGGGGGAGGCCTTTGTCCTGCAGTGGACGTCTTTAGGCTGAAACGACGAGGACCATGGTATGGGCCTTATTTAATTACATGGCATACCTGTATGTCGCTAGTATGTTGCTATTATCTTACTTGTATGTAATCTACTGAATTGAAATCAGCTACTGTGTGAGTTAAGTGCGTTCATTATAAGCATTAATCATTTCGTCCCGATTTTCCTAATAAAGGAAACGAATAATTAATAACATTTAACAGATGTTAATTACCGAATGTACCTGTTGGTGGTTAGATTTTAAGGTCTGTTTTCAATAATGAAACGTGTCTGGTTTACGACCTTTTTACCCTACTGCTAAGAAGGGTTATTCTTTCGTAAAGTGTTATTAACACTTGGTGAAAAACGATTTGTTTCACGAATGTTATTATGATGAAGAGAAACTGAGTAATGAATCTGCGAATTTCAGATTGCAATGATATTGCCTGCTGCCCGGTGTCCAGGCAGTGAAACGTCATCGGGTTCGCCATGTAGAAAGATGACATCGTGTAGGTCGTAAGGTAGGATACGTATTAAATGTGATAACAAAGGTGAAAATTGTTTAGAAACAGAAGTATGATCATTATAGAATCTACATATTGAAGATAGACGAAAATATAATCCGAGAGCGACGTCAAGGATAGAGCGAAGCAGAGAATAAAAATTAGGAAAGCTGACCCCACCACCATGTGGGATACAAAGCTGGAAAGAGAGAGAGATATTGAAGACAGAAAAAGCCGACATCAAAAAATGTGTTTCTTCTCTCGTAAGTACTCCGATACTTAGTATATTTTTGTTTACTTGTATATTTTTTATTTTATTCGTTAACATTGTTGTGTTTTGCGTAATACCTAATTAAGTACCTTTTATATGAAAGAGCTGACACTTGGGTCAATGTTATACTAGGACATTTTAACAGTAGGTACGTATGTACATAGTTGTTACAAAGTTTTTTCAAGTGTAGTAAGTACATATATGTATGTTCCGACAGTAATTTTATATTTGCCTAACTTGGACTGACCATAATATAACCTGTACAGGGGTAATTAAAAGCAGTTTGAAAAATTTGCATTCTTTACGATTATAATTGAACCTTTGTATCAAAATATAATAATAATGATTCATATGTTTTTTTTTTTAATTTGTTGACTGTTAAATTGTTTACAATCCAAAATAATAACATTATCTGTCACAGATCAAAGAATAGAGAGTTGAACTTGTTTGCATTCTTTGATACATCTGAGTCATTGACAGTTTATAAATAAAATGTATATTTTGGTTTTGTGTAGTTTGTTTACCAACTACTGTAACTGCATCACATTGTCCTAATATCTAAGGAAAAATGAGTAAAATATTATTTCATTTAATATTTTAGAAAGGTTACCACATAAAAATATTTGTTAAATCCAGTTACCACGTTATTTCAAGTCTCAATAAATAAAAATGTGTGAACGTCAGTTGATCAATAGGTCGTAAGGATGTTGTTGTTTTGATATTTTCAGGATAAACTTCAGCTTATAAACCCGCCCACCGTCTCAAGATTTCCCGCCCGACTGTGACGCCCTACATTCGCCCTCGCTTTGTTATACTCTGTTATCGAACCGTACATTGTCTTATATAATGCTTAGAACTCAACACAAACACCAAAATTGACTTAAATAAACAGCTAGATAACTCAAATAAACCTTCCAAATCACAATGTATATTTTATAAACTATGAAATATTATTCCAGCATAAAAAACCGGTAAGCAATTAACAGTCAAATGTCAATTCGCTATATTTATTGTAATGTTGGATCTAACATGCGATATGTACGAATAATAACACTCTTATAAATAAAGTAACCACCTAAACATTCATCAGCTACATTGTGTTGTTAATTCTTATCACAAATTTCCGAATTTCAGCAATAAAACTCGGCTAAATGCAGTGGTAACGCAACCTGAAGTTTTTAGACGCTTAGAAAAGCATCTTTACTCGGCAGGGTTCACGCGAAACGCTAAAAGTGGCCTACGTGACTGAGGACCGCCGAGCAATGGCGTCTGGCGCCAAGCGAGATACACCCTTATTGACATACTCGTGGCTACTAATTTTTGACACAAAATTCCGTCAGCAACATGACCTTTACGTGCATTACTACTCAGTCACAGGAATAAACTTCGACGTATTATGTAACGTAGTAAAATAGAAAAATAGCACGTGTTTTAAAAGTGTCCGATCAGCTGATTTATCCCCTTGTACTCACCCCAGGAGTGTGCCAGCCCCACGGAGAGCGCGGCTATCGCCAACACACACTGCATTCTACACATTTTATTTCATAAATACAGATCCGTACAGTTAAATGCACATTTAGTTTGCAATACGTTGTACGAGTTTCAAGGGAGGTAGAAGGCGCGCGCGACACACGTCCACCTCCTGCGGACGCTATTGAGAAACTAAAGCAAAAACGCCGGTCGGTTTGCCGCGTAGCGTACACGAAACGAAATCTAAATAGGTTCATTAAAAAAATCGCACTATGCTAGTGATGGCGATCTGTTATCAGAGACAAGGAGGTTTGTCAAATAAAAATTTAGCTCTTCCGTTTTCCACGAGCATCATTGATTACATAGGTAATTTATTACATACTTAATGTAAAAAAATAACAAAATATTTAAACAAAGAATGCCATGCATTTTCAATGTCATAAAACTGAAACAATTTGTATTTAAATTCACTTAGTTACAGCTTATTATGTACCTAGTAATAAAAGTTATTAGTAGGTATACTTACTCTGTTTCAGATTGGTTAGATTCCGTTGTTGCTATAAAACGATAAGTACTTACTTTAAGCAATTAAATTAAAGAAAGTAATTGCATTCACTGACATTTATCTTTTTTTTTGCCGGCATCTATTATTTTAATACATCTAGGTTAAATGATGGTCAGCGATTAAAATAACATAAAACGGATATTATTAATTTAAAATTAACAAGCGGATCTATGCGAATGTGGATTCAAAATACACATAGACAGTGATAGGCGAATAATGGAGGTCGTAGCTATTTGCAGCTCTAACAAAAATTATCTAAACTGCATCCTTATCTTATTACGTAAATATAGAAGGTGTAACAAAACTAGTGTACAACATTTTTACAGGTTATCTAGTACATGCTAAGGATCATGTTTACAACAAAAAAAAGTAATGAAAACGACAACATGTTTTATTAAATTTAATATAACAGTCGCCAAATTGTACGCATAACGCCGTTCTCTATGAAGGCGCTCGGTCCTTGACCCCTAAGTCATTCAACTTTTTTTGTGGTAAACATGATCCCTAACGTACACTAGATAACCTGTAAAAATATGGTGCACTAGTTTTGTAACAGTTAGTAATTAAAGAACATTTCATGAAATAATATTTGGAATTTAAGTAATTTTTAAACATTTCAGTTAAAAACAGTTAAATAACAGAAAAATGATGCACATACAAGCTTGTGACGTCAACGCTATTTGATCCACGGAACAGAGAATTAAAGTGGAAATGGCATAGAACATAATTAGTACGGGGACCGGTGTCGCCAAACTCACACATATAAACCGATAATCATATTATTCAACTAGCTGTCCCCAGCGGTTTCACCCGCATCTTTGGTTACTGCTCCGCTCCGGTGTGTCTTAGCGTGATGGTATATAGCCTATAGCTTTCCTCGATAAATGGGCTATCTAACACTGAAAGAATTTTTCAAATCGAACCAGTAATTTCGGAGATTAGCGCGTTCAAACAAACAAACAAACTCTTCAGCTTTATACTATTAGTATAGATACACAACAAAAAGTCGTTGGATTTGTCAAACTATAAGAGATACAAAAATGCTGCCATAGCAAAAACTGTTGCACGTGATGAGCATTTTCTGCTGCGAGAATAAATTTGTACATCACAGCTTGAAAAAGCTGTTGTTAGAATATGGTATCAGACGTTTCAAATCTTCGATTTTGACAACACCGTAGTCGCTGGCATATGCGATAGTATCTGTATACGAAGTTGCGGGCAGTAGCTAGTGATAATATTATACATTTGATTAAATCGCAGTAATATAATAAAGACGAAAATTCTTAATTCGCATGCGTATGTATGTTTGTAACTTTTTTGCATTGAACCGGCTGGACCAATTTTGATGAAATTTGGTATGCACTAAGTTACACAGGATCCGGGTGCTAGAAGTAGCTCTGAGGGACTTGGATAACTGATCGTTTTAAATTACATGAACATGACGCAGGACAAATAATCAAAATTGCAGTGTTAAAATAAGCTTTATTCATTAATTTTTGGATTTCCGTGTTTCCTTAGTAAGGTGAATTCTATTTTGAGTTTACCGTTTACGGCGTTTACGTCATTCACTTGCCAGAGCGAGCGACGGTATGATCGAGTTGGGTCTTCGACCCCGATTTAAATAGGTCACCACGGTCAGTATCAAAGCTGATGATCTTGAAAAAGTCAATAAAAAACAAATATAATAAAATTATTTTTATGAAACTTAGGACCAGTTTCACAGGTTGCTGATAAGTTCCAGATAGTTTATCAGGTAGATAATTTCAAACAAATTCTGTTCCATTTTTTAATTTGTCTGGTAGATACTGGCTATCCGTAACCTGTGAAACTGGCCCTTAATCGTCGGCAAAATAAAATAATATTATTTTGTTTATTTATTATTTTAGTCCATTACCAATAAGGTTAGGTTAGGTTAGTAATAATTATAATTACTGTTTATTACTTCAATTATTATTATGTGTTAAGGTGTCGTTAGATTCATATCGTTCATATATCACCAAGTGTAACAAAATCGCGATTTAAAACTTAAAAGCAAATAATTTTCAGGAGAATCTATGTCTCCAAATATTAATTTCACAACAGCTATCCAATATGGTAATTGGTAACATATCAGGAACATTTTATAATTATTTTTCTTCGGGACTGGCAACTTTGTACAGTTTTGTAAAAAACATACAAATAAGGTATGATTAAAAAACAAACAAACTATATAAATAAGATGTTATGATTAAAAAAAGTTTATAAATATCTCAATCGGATTCATTAAGTAAATGAAGGAAATTATTACAGGACTAGTACCGAATGTAGAAGGTAGGTACTAAAGTTCAGAACAACCTGTTGTTAAGACTAATCCTATAACAACTTTTAAAGAATATAGGTAGTAGGTAGTTAGTAGGTTTTTTTTTTGATTTGTGCATATTATAACCACTCCACATTAAAACGTATTTCCATTAAACGTGGTCTTAAGAAAATACCGCCTTTAATGCTAATTTTAACCATATTCTAATCTAGTACACACGGCTACACATCAAACTATACAAAACTAGTATAAGCTGACCGTTCAATTAGTAGAAGGACCATATAAAAGCGAGTCCAAGACAAACTGGTTTTGTAAATCTTACGTGCGTACTAAACCCGGTACTTTTAAAAACCACGTTTTAATAAGGGGGCTTAATTACAACATTCTTGTAGGCACAGTTACAGTAGATAATAATTAAGTGTGAACGACAATATCATAACCAAATGCAGGACATTGTTACAAAAACCCGATCTAGATCATAACGTTAATGGCTGACGGACTTCCGGTCACGATTTTACACTTCCGGCTCCACTTCCCTATTGATCCGAGATTTCCGAGAACAGTAATCTGTGCCGTAAGGGCGTAAGCTAGAATAATCTTAAGACAATTACTTTGTATTTTTACAAGGATACAATTGTGATATGTCAATTTAGTAACTACCTATTAATTAGCATTTAGAGTACTCGTATTATGGGAAGGTTTTGAAATTAAATATTTATGTGCTTGAGGTAATACGCTAGTTGATGTTGGTGAAAATGGCCCTCAGTTCCTTCAGAAGAAAGAAAATACAAAAAAAAATCATAAAAATAAGTAACATATAAATAGGTTTCAATTTCAATTTTTACGGTTTTAATCTTTCTCTATGTCAAATTACTAGCATCAAAAAGAATTGCTTTAAATGTATGAAAACGACATCTGTTGGGTACCCAGTGAACTATTTACAAAATCAAGTTCTATACAACTAGCGGCAAGCCGCAGGATAAATCATGCAAATATTTCTCCTTGTAACGCATAGATGGCGTTAGTAGTGTTATTTATTGTTTTAAGCAGATGTAGTAGTAGTAAGTAGATGGAATCTAACTAGGCAGCTTGCCTAACCAAAGATAAAAAAAAGTAAATTGACGAGGATCGTGTCTAATATTACGCGAACCATTACGAGAAAATTTTGACCTCTCTCTCTCTCCAAGATTCGAAAGCTGTTGAACCTACAAGATTAGCACATGTTTGCATTATTTCGTTAAGAGGAAACACAAGGGTTTATTTTGCATATAAAATTATCGAAAAAAAAAAACGGTCTTAAAAAATTGTAAGATATTCCGCTGTGTTCCAATTTCCAAAAAAAACAAATTAGTCTGAATATACATATCTATATTATGATGAAACAAAAATAGCAATCCAGTTAGAAGTCTTCTTTTTAAAAGCTTTTATTTAACTTGCAATGTATGTATGTTACGGTGGATTCTTTGAACTCAATTTTGAAGTAGATATCTTCAACGGAACTTTAATTCTCTGTTTCGTGGTTATTATTACCTATTTTTCATATCGCTTGCACGTGCGGTTTCCTCTTAAGTCCGTCTGTATGTCTGTCTGTCTCATGTTAAGCTCAGATGTCGTTAAGTAAGTTGGTTAGAGATGTCAGCAACATAGGATCAGCAGATCCTGGCCCTGATCAGGATCTGATCAGGATCTGCCTGAGCTGCGGGTTGTTCGCAAGAGTTACCGTGGTCCTGGCACACACACAGGGACCTCCCAAAGGACATTAGTCGGTTTTAGTCAGTAAGAGTCTCACACTTATTGACACTCAAGGGTCATTTGATGATATCCCATGAAAAAAAAGAGATGCCAGAACATTATGCTACTACGATCTGTCAAATTTCTTAAATGTGCAAAGTATGTAATTTAAATAAAATGTGCTGGAGAGTTTGTTGTGTCATTTTCTTTCAGTAAGCTACCATACCATGAACGGAGGGTCTTTTGGGGGGACTTTCTAAACCACAGCCGATTTTCAGCAAAGTTCAATTACAAAAAAATACATTTATTTTTTATCCATGCATTAAATTACTGTTTCTTTAGGTATATTTTTATGGCGAGAGAAACCGTTAGCAAAATCTAGGCTTAAAATGATAAGTAAGAACAATAATAGATCGACAAGAGTATTGTTAGCTTGTTAATTAGTCCCCTTTGAAGAGGAAATAATAAGTAATATATTTATGTGAATAGAATTATTATATCACATTTAGTTCTTACTAGAGTTGGACGGACGTGGGCACTACCTTCTGAAACGCTTACAACCCAATTATTAACAAGAAGATTGAAGTGTAAAGATAACTATATTTCTGAATAAAATGAAGAGAATGCCTCTCGCGGTGGCGCTGGCGTTCTTATGTCTTGGGGTGGCACACTCCTGGGGTGAGTACAATTTTCCATACTTAGAAACGGTCGCGACACGTGTTTTGAAAAAATCTTAGGATCATAAGTAACCTTGAATACCGTTCTATGGGAACAACGCTTAAAAAACTTCATGCTTTATGCATTTGGAATATAGCGAGAATAGTTTCTGGGATCCAACGATACTTGTCCTGCATTTTTGAATCTGGGATCCAGCAGGAATGCAATGGAATATTTTGTGGGGTTTAACGCCACAAATATTAAAGTGCGGTCCAAAGGTGGGATCCGCAAGGAATAAATGCAAAAAATACAGGGTTTAAGGGACAGCCCTCCGCAGACTGATGGGGTGAGTTCATTGTACCATACTAAGAAGACTGGTCCATGAAATTGTTTCAGCAACTTTATGGAAATCAATTAAAACTGATTTGTTTTAAAACCTCACAAGAATAGAACAGATAATTTCATTTTTTTGTAATTAAGTGTTGCGTATAAAGAATGTAATTTTGTATTAAAAGAAAGAAAAAATATCTGAATAAACGGTAAAAAATATTAAAAGAATCCTCAGAAAAATTCCAGTGGAATATGATTTAAAATAAGGACCCGAATGCACCCTATCAGTCAGCAGGGGGCAGCCTCTTACATCCTTTATATGTACACCTCCTTAGAATATATGAGGATATGCGTAGCTAGCAATGCTCAATTTCGGTATCTCGGCTCAATCATCCAAGGCAATGGCGAAATAGGTCAGACAGTTAAGCATAGAATCTACGCAGGATAGATGAAATGGCGGCAGGTAACGGGAACAACTTGCGACCCACGTATTCCCCTTAAACTTAAGGGGAAGATCTATAAGATTATGGTCAGACCTGCTGTCCTGTATGGTTCAGCGTGCTGGCACACAAAAGAGTTGAATGAAAGACAACTGCATGCAACAGAGATGAGAATGTTAAGAGGAATGTGTGGTGTTACGCGAAAGGATAGAGTAAGAAATGAGTATATAAGAGGAAATTTAAAAGTGGCACCGGTAACCGAAAAACTACGTGGGAACCGGCTAGCATGGATGGTATGGGCATGTAATGCGGAGGAATGAGGATCATGTTGTGAGGAAGGTCTTGAACATGAATGTGGATGGATATAGAGGAAGGGGACGACCAAAGAAACGATGGATGGATTGCGTGAAAGTTGTTATGGCTAGAAAGAATGTAACTTGTGAGATGACGGCAGATAGAAGAGCGTGGAAGACAAAAACATGCTGCGCCGACCCCAAATAAAACTTGGGATAAGGGCAGGATGATGATGATGCATAGCTAGCGATGGTAGGAATGGGACGAGCAAAGAGACGATGGATAGATTGTTTGAAAGTCGATATGGCTAGAAAGAATGTTACTTATGAGATGACGGCAGCTTGAAGATTGTGGAAGAAAAAATCATCAGCACTGACCTCAAATAAAATTGGAATGAGGGCAGGAGGATGATGATGACGTATATGTTTAGAGGCGAATAATGCTATTTAAAAAAGCCTGTTTAACGTCATTTACCGCCCACCCTGGATAAAGAGCAACCGCTCTCTGTCTTTAGGGTTTTCTTTTCTCATTTCAGCGAAAAATCGAAACAAAATAATGGAACTACGTATGGTACAGTATATCATACGAGTAGGTACATGCTAGTCATTCACCATTCTTCTGTGTTTTTTTTTTTGGAGTAGGATCAAAGATGATCATTTTGTCAGAAAAAGACCAGATTGCTTTCAAGTGTTACTTTTTTTATCTTTTTGTGTGGAATTTCTTGGGGGCTGCCGTTCAATATGCTATTCCCAAGCTGTGTTAGGGTCGGCTTCCAGTCCTAACAAGGTGCAGATGAGTACCAGTGTTTTATGTGGAGCGTCTGCCTGTCTGACCTCCTCAAACCAGGTACCTGGACCACCCTTTTTGGTTTTTTTCCGGGGACCTGGGATTTTCTCACTTCTGACTACCCGTAACGACTGCCAACGATGTACAAATGACAGCCGGGACCCACCAATTTAACGTGTTGTCGATATTGTAAGAAAAAACTATTTATACTTACATATAAGAACCTGATTTTTGAATTGAAATTAATTTTCGAAAAATGATTTTTTGACGTCTTTTTGATTTTTATGTAAATACTTGTATTATATATACATTTTTTACTTTTTATAAATTCTGTAAATACCTAAGTAGGTATATGCAATTAAGGAAAAAATATTATCTAAAAATAATAAGATCCTGATTATTATTATTTCTTGCAAAATACTGAAAAATAACCTTTTTTCCGCAACTTAAATTAACTTGTTTTTTAATTAATTAAACGAAGCAGGAAAAATGGAATGAAGAAAAACAATGTCAAACTTTAGGCATAATTTAATTAATTTAATAATAATTGAAGGAAAAACATGTTTATTGTTATCTTTAAGCTATGCTAAGCTAAGCTATACAGAACTAGTATAAGCTGACCGTTCGATTAGTAGAAGGACCTTATAAAGCGAGTCCAAGATAAACTGGTTTTGTATAGCTTGATGTGTAGCCGTGTGTACCTGTTGTCTTTACTTAAATGAACAAAGACTTGACAATAATTCTACGAAAGAATTAAGAGTTGAATAATATTTATATAATAGTAAAATAAAGATTAGCGTAATAAAGATTATTTGGATCATCATTATATCAACTAGATTCCCATCCGCAGTTGCACTCACGTCTCCAGGGAAAACCCCTTCCCGAACTTTAATAAAAAAAATGGCAATACTTACTTATTATGAAGTATAAGCTATATTACGGCAACCATGTTTGCCCATAAAGTCACAACACTTACAAACTTTCGCTTATTTTATGAGTGTGGTCCTAATTTTCTTTTCTGTTAATACCCAAACATTGTTTCAGATATGGCCACTACTTCAGGAAACACGATAGACTTTTTTACAAACGACACGAAAACGCATAGTATTGTTGGCGTCCAGTTTAAGAACCTTACGGCGTCGGCTTACAATGCGCTCCAGGACACGCTGTTGGTCGTCGATGAGCAGGCAGATAGCGCTTCCGTGTACAGTTTTAACTTCACATCCAATGAGTTTCACGCCATTCTTACGAGAAAAGAGATAATCAGTTTCGCCATCGACCCAGTAGAAGAAATAATTTTCTGGATAGAGGATAAAAGCATACACGCGGTGACATTAAATCCTTCAAAGGGCAATTATGTAAACGTGACTATTGTACTCCGGTTGGGTGATGAGAATCCGAGAGCTATCGCTGTGGATAGTTGTTCAGGGTATGTTATTCAGCTTTGTGAATTACATATAAAACGATTAACGAACGATAAAAAATTTGCAAATGACTTAAATGGTATTTTTAATTTTTAGGTATGTTTACTGGACTAGCACAAATTCTATGAAGCCGGCGATAGAAAAAGCTAGATATGATGGCTCCGACAGAAAAGTATTGATAGACCAGGATATCCATGAACCTCATCGTCTAGTCATCGACCCTCAGATAAAGATGATGTACTTTATTGATATCAGACACAGTGAGCAGTACAAGTATAGAATAAAATATGCAGACTTGGAAGGACACAATAGAGACGAATTATTACACGGAGTCAATGTACCAAGAGCGTTGACTGTATCAAAAGATGTAATTTATTTTATCGAAAACCAACAGAACTCCATTTGGAAAGATTCTAAACTTCATATTTTAGGAACATTGAAGCAGGTCGGGCGTTCATACATTGAAGTTCCTGCTAGTATTGTTGCCAAATATACACTCAAAGAACAAACTGTGGGAATTCAAGAATGTAAAGCTCTAACTAGTTTGCTGCAACAAAATTCAGCCAACAATGACTCTGTTTGCGTTTCTTCGAAATTCGAGAACCTTATTTGTGTCCATGGTGACATGGCTAATGACACATCTTGCACTTGCGCACCTGGCTACATCGGAGAGAGATGCGATGTTTCAGTCTGCCAGAACTACTGCATCCAAGGGACCTGCAGTGTCATTGATGAAGGGGAACCTTCTTGCGGGTAAAGTATACGTTGTATCTTGCTACTGGTGGTGTTCGATGACTCTAGTCACCTTTTAACATGTTATTTGTTTCAGATGTGAGTATGGTTATACTGGAGCAAGGTGCGATATCAACATGTGTTTCAATTACTGTCTGAACAACGGTGTCTGTTATTTAACTGAAGAGACCGAACCAACTTGCCAATGTATTGGAAATTACAATGGTTCCAGATGTGAAGTTATTAATAAAAATGATACGAGTAGCCCTGTGTTCAGTTCAGAAGATAAAAACATAACTTTACCAAAATCAGTCGATAACAACTTTACTCTGGGAAACCCAGCAGATAAAAACTTAACTGTAGCCGATTTGCTGTTTAACCGTCGTAAGATTACCGGTAAAGTGACGGTTAACTTTGAAATAGAAGCTAACTGAAGGTTTAATTTTTTTAATATTTTATTTTGAATTTTGTGTTTTTCTTTTATCTCGTTTGCTTTGTGCTTAATATGTCAATAATATTTTAGTTTTAAGGCACGGTGGGTTGTTATGAAATGGTGTCTTGTTTTACTTGCTAATAAAACAACTTTTTAATAAACCTACGTCGTTATTTTATATTTTAATTAAAACTAGCTTCTGTCAGCGGCTTCATCCGCTTCCCGAGGGAACTCCTCGCACCCGGGTAACCAACAGCCCATTCTGATGAATAAAAAAACTGTACTACTGCCAATTTTCATTAAAATCCATATGATAAATTTAATAAAATATGTTGTTTGTTTTCATGACTTTTTTGTGGTAAACATGATCCTCTGGTTACGCTTGTTCTAGATGACCTGTAAAAATATGGAGCACTAGTTTTGTTACACCCTATATAGCTGAAGATGAAGATTTTGTTTGCTATAATATCAGCAGGCTTAGCATGGCGATGCTATATCTATTCTGTCAAGAAAAGTCAAAGCACTTTCTGTCAATGTCAACATGTCTTCTGCCCGAGCATGGCGCGACCTGTCAACTCGCATACATATCTATTCACTTGGAAACTTATATCGGTCGAAGAAAAGAAAAATTTCTTCAAAAAATGACTAAAAAAATCTTACGTCAATCTGTCACTTTTCTGTCATTATGTCCATTCTCCGGTAAACAAAACTTGTTTCTACGGTTGCCATGCTAAGCCTGCAGGTATTACTAGACTTCTAGATTTGAAAAATTCTTCTAGTTTTTTAGATATCCAATTTAATCTCGATACGGGAAGTGTTGATGCAGCACATGATGCAGTGAAACTGCTGCTTGACGCTAGTATAACATTACCACAAGATCTAAATAATGCAGATGAGGCACTATCAGTGACGTAGGCAGCATGGGTGGTACCCGGTGCGCTATTGTAGGTGTCACCCTAAAAAACAATATACATTTTTCATTTACTGCCGACGATGATAGTCGGATGTCACCCCTTTTTTATGACCATCAAATGTCCCCCCACCAAAATGGAGCTGACACCCGGAGTGGAACTGATCACAGAGGTCGTGCGGTGTTCCACAGGGTCGGTTCTGAGGAGTCACCCCCATGCTTGAGACACCTTGTGCGGCCTGGTCATTAACCTCTTTATTCCGAAACCGCACACTGCTGGATAGGTCTTCTACACGATACCCCTTGATAAGACCGAAATACGGAGGAACTTGTCATGACAAGACAGTCACCCATCTATGGCCCAACCGCGCAAAGCGTTGCTTAACCTTATTATCGATTGACCCATGCGGTTGTTACTTAGCCACGAGCGAGGAAATCAGGTTCGTATGTTTGTTATAGAAAATTGCACAGACTTCTTATCGTCGACCTTAATGTAGCTATTGTTAACACAAACCTTTTTGACAGTCGGGTAGAAATGCTCCAAACACGGTGTATTGTGTGTATATGTTACGGCTAAAACCCGAAGTGCGGCTACACCTAGTTTTAGCCGGTTAGAACTAGGTGTAGCCACTCACTCTTGGTTAAAACTAGTATTAGTCGATTGTTTTCGGGTAAAACTAATTCTATCCTTCATCATGCCGGCTAGAACTAGGTCCAGCCATTCCCTGTTGGATAGAACTAGGTCTATCCGATATCATTCCGGCTAGAACTAGGTGCAGACAATCCCTGTTATTATAAAAGTGTGATTTATATCTTTAAATTATAAAATACAACAAATTGTCTGTTGTTAAAAAAATCCTGATTGTTCCTATTATATTAAAAATTGTACTCCTAATAACTTGTGTTTATTAAAACAATGTGATTTATAAGAATAAAGAAACTCTCTACGTTTCTTGGTATTGGGTGTTTTTTTTTTATATTTAAAAAAGCTCTGCCGATAGAGTGCCGGCTATAACTATGTACAGCCAATTCCTGTTGGATAAAACTAAGACACGCGCTGCTACTGCAGACGCTGTGAGTCACACTCGCTAGTAGACCTGCAGTAGATCAGCAGTACCTGGCGCTCTCAACCTGCAGAGGCGCGTGCCTTGCTACGCCCTCCACCCCGCGCTGCTGCTGCAGATGCTGTGAGCTATGAGTGTGACGCGGGGCGGAAGGCGTGACGGGGTACGCATCTAAGTTATATCCAACAGGGAATGGCTGGACCTAGTTCTAGCCGGAATGATATCGGATAGACCTAATTTTATCCAACAGGGAATGGCTGGACCTAGTTCTAGCCGGAATGATATCGGTTAGACCTAGTTTTATCCAACAGGGAATGGCTGGACCTAGTTGTAGCCGGCACGATGAAGGATAGACCTAGTTTTACCCGAAAACAATCAGCTAGTACTAGGTGTAACCAAGAGTCAGTGGCTACACCTAGTTCTAACCGGCTAAAACTAGGTGTAGCCGCACTTCGGGTTTTAGCCGTAACATATATATTCAAAGTTTTAGCTTTTAGCGAACATTTTTTTAGTATAATAAATAGGTTCTATAATAAAGAATAATATAATATGTTATCCTATTCCCATATTATCTGTGATATCCGTATCCAACTTTTAAATATGTCTAAAACTACCGAATTACTTCGTCTAGTGTGAGCTCCGTTTAACTCCAAGTCAACACAGTCATAACATCCAGAAATGCGAGTGCACCGAAATGCAATTTCGTGGCTGCAGCGTGTGTTTATACGTCTGTCTCTTTCCAATGTATAGTTTTGCGCTTTGTTAGAATGCGCTAGAGATCTCTCAGGTAGGCCGTTGGCAGGCTTGCTTTGGCTGGCGCGTCAGTTAGTGAAGTGTCGTAGACCGAGGCGGAGGTCGTATTCGCGGCAATTTTTTTCGTTTAGAAATTACGTATTTACAAACTTTATAGTGTTTTGTTTCCAACAGTGACCATTTTAATTTATGAATGATAGAATCCGATCAAACTTCTAAACAGTTTTAATTATTATTTTTGAACATCGTTAGTCTGTTGTTTTAATTTCAGTGCTGGTTTTGTTGGTGTTGTAACCTTGTGTTTGTTGATTGACGTGTTTTTTTTCGGCGGGAGTTTATTTTGGCGCGTATGATGTAAGCGGCGAATTGTACCGGGTTTGACTCCCGTGTCGATATGGAACAAGGGAGGTGTTGAATACAGAATATGCATACTTCAATGATGATGGTGAGTAATTTAATCAGTTGCACTTTATGTGTAGAATGTAGTATCTATAACGTGTATAGTGTATTGTTTACGTTGATGTAAATCTTACAGTCGTTTTTTTTTTACATTTTGTTTAAGCAAATTCACTTTTACTTGACTTTGATTTATGATAATAATTTTGATCTCTTAAGTGCTATAGAAAGTCAAAAACTGTAACTATTAATTTCCTTTTACCGTATAATCCATCAAAAATCGTGCTACGAATGTTTACACAGTTGTTAAAAGTGAGAACTAATTGATAAACTTGTTTTGAATTAAAAAGTTAAATTAATAACCGATTTTTATTTATCTTTACATACATATTTACAATTTATTTACAAAAGTTAAATTAAAATATTTATATAAAAAAAAGAATTAATAAATGGAGTCAAAAAATTCCTCCTCATCGCTGCTCACTGGGAGTGTACCCAAGAGAATAAGTAAAATGGCAATTTATGATAAAAGTACTTTCGATTAAATCTTTGTTGATAGTGATAATAAAAAAGAAACATTGACTTAAATAAATGTCCACAATATACGCTTGCGACGCGAAACTTTAGGTTATCGTATTTATTTGCATACACAAATGAATGTATTATATCTGCATACAACTGAATAATGAGTGCAACAACATCTAATTAGGTAACTGATTGTATTATTTGATTAGGAATTTGCAACTGACGCGAAGAAATCGCGGTCTTGTTTATTGAATGAGTCTATTTTTGACGGAGTTCAAAAAGAAGGAGGTTATCAATTGAACGGTATGTTTTTTTGAATGAGCGAAGATACATCATTATTTTATTGAGCTAAGGCGGATTTTTTCAAATTCAATGGTTTGTTTGCTTACGTAAATATGTTTAAGGGTGTTTCCGACAGTTGCGAACAGAAACACCTACAAATTCGATTACCGAACAAGCCATCAGGCAAAAACGACTGCTCATTCATTCATTGCAATTTTCGAGTTACCAGACATTTTTATTGTCCCACTGTTTATTTATTATGATTTTATTTTTGACCTAGTGAATTACCCAATTTATTTTTCATATTTTCAAACCAACATTAAATTCATTTTAATTCCATAAATTACTGTACAAACCCTTTAGTCTTAATTTTTCTCATTCTTAAAGGAAACCCAAGTTTCTTTTACGCTAAACGAGCGAACAAAAGAAGATTTATTTAGTTAACGAAGCTTCTAAACTATATGTATATGAGTAGATTCCATAGAGATAGATACGATACAAACTCGCCAAAGCCGGTAAATTACAAACGTGCTTCCTCTCGCGATTTCACGTCGTTCATTGGGACTGCTCCGCGCAGCTGGATAAGAATTAGTCTAACTAGTCTATAGCCTCCCTCATTAAACAGGCTATCAAAAGAAAAGAAAACCGACTTCTAAAATACTGAAAAGGAAAAAAATATTTTAAGGAGAACTCTCGAAAATCTGTTTTAATTTGGACACCGACTTCTAGAGCGATGTACTTAAACTATATTTTTTTTGCTTTTCAGTGTTTTAGGAGTCTGTTTTCTTTTTTTTGTAAAAAGTTTTTTACAAAACGTTTTTCTTTGTGAAGTCGGTTAAAAACTCATATTTTTTCATATCGGACCCTGAAAGAGCTATTAAGCAAACAAAGTCTCCACCTTTATAATTTAAGACTAAATTTTTATTCTTGTTTCATGCTTGCTTATCGAGTAAAAAATATCTACACCTAGTACTCAAGTATTTTTATCACGGATATCGGAACAGTTCCTCGAAATATCGTAACAGACACATCCTTAGTGAAGTTCGCGCGATAACATTGAGTATCTCATTATTGCCTTGATGAATTGTTTAATTAACACTTTATTGAGTTGCAAGGTTACTGTGGCAGCGCTGTTTGGTCCAGGTGATGGGAAATTCAGTCCTTATATTCAATAGTAACGTTAAAAGAGTGATCACACCAGCAGGCTTAGCATGGCAACCGTAGAAACAAGTTTTGTTTACCGGAGAATGGACATGATGACTGAAAAGTGACTGATTGACGTAAGATTTACTTTGACATTTTTTGAAGAAATTTTTCTTTTCTTCGATCGACATAAGAAACCATGTTGACATTGTCAGAAAAAAACTTTGTCTTTTCTTGATAGAATAGATATAAAATCGCCATGCTAAGCCTGCAGGAGTAATTAAATATAAATGTCATCTACCTAGCCTTTTCCTAAGCTGTATTGGTGTCGGCTTCCAGTTTTAACCGGATGCAGCCGAGTACCAGCGTTTTACGCGTAGCGACTGCCTAACTGACCTCCTTAACCCAGTTACCTGTACAACTCAATACTTTATGGTAAGACTGGTTGTCAGACTTTATGGCTTCTGCCTGATGATTAAAAATGACAGCCGGGACCCACCACTTTGACCACCATTTTTATGACGAGGAGATGGTCACACATCCACGGACTGGCCGCGCCAAGCGTTGCTTAACCTTATGATCGATTGTAGTGATAGATTAGTCGTTGTGGCCCAGTGGTTAAAGCACCAGCAGCAGCAATGTAACTTTTCTAAGTTATACGTACTTTCTAAGTTTATCTTGGACACCAATGACTGATAATCTCAAAAAGTACGGCATGGATTTGCTTTAAATTTGGCATGAATATAACTAAGAGATCTGGTCAACATAAGGGCTACATATTATCACCCTATCACGTACAGGGGGGAGGGGGTGGATGTTTATTCACCTAATGCCCACGCGGACGACGTCGCGGGCAACAGCTAGTAATATTCTATGTCTAATACTTACAGTCTTATCTTTACCTCCGACATTATTTTACGCTGTTTATTTTTCCCACGTCGAAAACACTGTACGTTGTGAAAATGAAAAAAGTTCTAGCACTATATTTTTTTTTTTTTTTATTGAACTTTGATTTCTTTATCTTAGTGTGATTATGTCACGATGAGTTTATTGTGGCAGCAAACGCGATTGGATACGTTTGCTGCCACAACTTTTAATGTCACTTGCGGAATATCTCTAGACGTATTAGAAGATGAAAATTATATATAAGAGAGATATAATAGATATAGGATTTAAATAAATATAATATATGTATATATATGCATTTATATTATGTGACTGAGTTTTCTTATTAGGTTCCGATGTATATTTTCAGGTTGCCATATATGTGACTCGCAAAACTCGTGTAGCTTGCCAGGGCTTCCTCCTTCCTGATCAGCTCTGGCAAGCTGTACGGGTCGACGTTAAGGAACGAGCACAACGCTTCGTGCTGTGCTCGTCCTGCCGCAAATCTGGGACACTCTTTCAGCAGGTGCACTACTGTTTGGGGTGTGTTAGTGTTGCAGGGACAGCAGTCGTCGGATGTGATGTGGAAGCGGTGCAGGTAAGATTTGTGGAAGCCGTGGTTGGTGAGTATTTGTGTTGTGTGGAAGTGTGTGTCTGTGTGTTTGCGGAAGTATGCGATGTCGGATAATTTTGGAAAGATGGTTTTGGTGTGCTGTCCCTGTTCGCTGGATGTGTAGCGCGTCTGCCAGCGCTCCAGGTTCTCCTGCCTCAATTGCCGTTTTACGAAGGATATTGGGAATGAGCTGTAGTCCGGCGTCCTGTGAAGCAGGGCTGCCAGTTTTGCCGCCGCATCCGCGGCCTCATTCCCAAGGTTGCCGTCGTGTGCCTTGACCCATTTGAGAGAGATTTTTTGTGTGTCGCGATGTGTGTGTATTATTTTGTGTATTTGTGTAACTAGTGGGTGTGTGTTGCTTCTGTTTTGTATTGAAGTGAGTGATGACTGTGAGTCTGTGTATATTGTGGTGTTTGTGTAGTGTTTCGATGTTGCCCATTTGCAGGCCTCCAGGATGGCGAAAAGCTCCGCCTGGAAGACCGTGCAGGAGTTGTGGAGTTTGAATTTCTTGGTTATGGTGGGATGTTCTGACCCACCTGGGTCAAAGCACACAAAAGCAGCGCCTACGGCACCGCAGTCCTGCTTGCTGCCATCGGTGTATATGCGGTGAGTCTCGTTATCGTCCCGCTGATGGTTAAGGTCAGTGTGGGTGATACGGAGCGCTGGATGCAATAGCTCCCTGATGGGTGTGAGTTTTTCTAACTGGACATCCTCTGGCAGAAAGTGAGTGGTATGTGTTAGGCGAGCTTGTTCTATCTGGTGAACCTCGAGTATCTTGAGGTCGAGCGGCATGAATTGCGCCAGTGCCAGAGCAGCGTTGGTGGAGACTGTTCTGAAGGCGCGGATGGCCTTCAGTGCGAAGCCTCGCTGCATGCTGGCAAGCTCTTTGCGAGCGTACTTTTTTCCTGCCACTTGACCCCATATACCCGCGGCGTAGGTGATGATAGGTTCTATGACATGTAAGTAAATGGTACGGGTGTTCTCTGGGTGTGTGCCCCAGGTGGGCCTTGCGTACATGCATAGTTTGTTGAATATTCGTATGGCTTTACCTAACACTAGCACTATATTTAGCTTCTGGTCTAGGTTTTATTTTCTAGTTTTTGCATGCTTTCAGTTTTAGTTGTTAGTGGATGCGAAAGTTCCAGGTAGGGTCAAATATACTCTATTTAAATATAGATATATGATATACTCTTTCTAAAAATAATAACTAACGGTATATGACATATTATTTATTGTAAAAAAATAGTAAAGCTACATTTTTTCAAGCAGTAAGCTAACAAAAAATGGTCTTGTTTTTAATAAGAATTATGCTTTATTGTAACATCGGTATGTATTGTGTATAAAAATGATCCCCTCGAAGAATGTATCGAAAACAAGACACAGGGGACTTCCAAGCTTATTGGCTTGAGAAAGTAGGGGAAATTTCGTGTATCAAAAATAATAATACTCCATTTTAGTTAATTTCAGATATGCTTTTTACGTTCCGTCGTCTCATGTTGGACCGGAGAGAGATCAGGCGCAGGACCTACATTTATGTACGTGCATTACGATGCACGGATTTATAAATCACCAATTTCCAGACTCGGAGTTGCGTTTACAAAAGTTTGTTAAAACTCACCAAGCTATTTTGGCCCGAACTGGTAATCGAATTCAATACCTCGTGCACAGCACTAACCCAATGAGGCAAATAATAATTTTAGTAATAATAAAAATACTAGAGATATCACAATAGTGAGATAAAAAGGAAGTCAGTTTGACCTTGCGTACTCATTCGTTGGCAACCCTGACCGGTATGTTGTGTAAGAAACACATACAGCTTTAAGAATCGCTTTTTTTATTTTTCTTGGCAACACAGCTCTATATTCTTTTAAACAAATGTGGCATTGTCGTATGACAGTTGTTATAAACAATTTAATCTCCATTTTTAACTATTAATTTTGTTGGTTACTTATGCTTAATTTTTTGGTTTTGTGTGACTAATTACAAATATGAGACTAAAAAAACAACATTTTGACGCTTCTTAAGAAATAGAGAGATCTTTTCAACCGTAGATACAAATTTCAGTAAAAGCGTTTCTGTGGTTTTATAGATTCATATATATACGAACTTATATTTTTCTCTTGATACCTAGTACATATGTATGTATAGATGCCATGATATCAAGCTATTACAATATGTCAAATTTCCTTAATAGATTTTCAACTTTATCACTGAAGCATGTGGTTCAAAGTTTATTAAGAATATTTTACAGTTTTGGGTAGCTTGATGTGCTGGCGTCTGTACCTTCTTAGGTATGCGTATCAAAATTAGGGTTAGAAATATGCTGAAATTAGACGAGGGTCGATCCTAAATATGATTGATTACAGTTTACGTAGGTATTAGCAACCTTCATGGCAATTTAGAACTTATGTATATGCACTTAGGTCGTTATTGGCATATTGTGTTCCCCTTAAATTGCCTTCTGGGTAAATGATTGAATTGCACGAAGATTAGCAAAATTATCGCCGAGCGATTGATACATAAAAGTCATATTTTAGGGGAATAGGGTATAGAATTTGTCGAAAAAAAATGTGTCGAAAATTGTCGTATAGTCCTTGTATACTTATCGTTTTTTTTTTTTTATAATGGGATCGCTCTTGATCCCAGGCCAGCCCGGAAGGCAAGGATTGAATCTGCAGTGGCAAGAGCTTAACCAGAAGAAGCCTATTCACTCTTGCCTTAAAGAGTCTTGGGTTGTAAGAACTCGATATGGCTCTATGCGCCTGAACTTCGCGATAGATACTGCGGGGAATGGGAATAGAGCCTATTATAGTCAGTCGCGTAACTATATCATCGGGGGCTCGTGGCAAAGTCTTTTGATCGGGCCCTATCAGTAAGACTCGTGATAAATTGAAATTGTATTCTGGAGTTTATTTGTTGTATTTTTGTATAGTGTGTTTTGTGTTTAATTACGTTTATATATAGTATCACAGAAATGACAGTAAAACTAATAATTTCTAGTTTTAATTTAATGAGTTTTGAACCGAAATAAAAAAACCCAAGAGTACAATGTTAAAAAATGTGTATGTGTGATCTATCGGCTCTTGTGCCGGAGCCCTCTTGAGTCAGGGAACCGTGGAATTTAGCCAGTTCTGCCACGTTATAGTTATGCCACTAATTATAATCATACTCCTTGCTAGTACGACTAGTAATTCTTGCAAAATTATAATAAACTTTGTTCAATATTATAATATTCTATAGGATGAAATTAAACAGTCAAGTTAAACGGAGGAAAACTTTCACCAATCTCACTTTTTATCGTTTTAGATCTTGAATTCAATTAGGAAATTTACCTTCATCTAACAAAGTCATTAAAACTTCTTTTTATTAACTTTTATTTTATTCTGTTATGAAAAAAAACAATGTTTGTTTACGTAAGTTAATTAAACTGATAATCAAATTTAAACTGAATTAACTTTTTTTTGTAAACTTATACGTATATCATCTGCGGCATCTACCTAGCCTTTTCCTAAGCTATATTTATGTTGGGGTTGGCTTCCAGTCTTAACTGGATGAAACTGGTGCTGTACAGCACCAGTTCAGCTGTACGGACTGTCTGTCTTACCTCCTTAACCCAGTTGCCTGGGCAACCCGATACCCCTTGGTAAGGCTGGTTGTCAGACTACCCTTAACGACTGCCAAAGATGTACAAATGACCCACTATTTAACGTCATATCATAACAAGATGGTCACCCATCCACTATTTTTCCAATATTTCCATTATATCCAATAAAAAAAAATATTATATTTAAAAAAAAATATTTATATCCAATATTTTTTATTAAATACCTATGTTGGTCAAAGCTTTGAAGTATTTGACCAGTTAGGTGCATGGCATAAGCTATAGAATTACTTATGCTTCCGTACTTCACTCGGCATATTCCTGTATATTTACATACAGGGTGCTCCGGCATATCAAAATTTCCATATCAAATAAGAAAACCAATTCCACCTACAAGTGCTTGCCTAAGGTTTGGTTCAGATGGGCGACATTGAGTCGACTTTTCTGAGATTTAAAATTTTGGAACCGAAATTAATAAATAAAAATGAGAATTAATATTTTGAACAAATCAATAGTTGATATGTACAGACGAAACTGTCAAATTTTCCCATTCAACTTTGAACCATAATGCTTTAGCGATAAAGTTGAAAAACTATTAAGGCACATCAGGCTATAATAATGCACATCAGGCTACTAAAATATGTGACTTTACATATGTGACTTTACATATTTTAGAAGCCTGATGTGCTGGCATCTTTACACTATCCATTCGTATAAAATATTTTGACTTGTTAGCTACAAAACAAAACAAAAACTTGAAGATGTCTAAAAAGTATCTACTTATATTAAGAGTCTGTTGATCTTATATTTTGTGCTCAATTACGTAAATATAATATCACAGAGGTGTTTCTAGTCACTTTGTTCGCAAGTGTCGTACAATCTACAGGAATGCAGAACATAATGATTGCATTTCAATTGTTGCTAAATTGTCTCGTTGTCTGACTTAACCATTACAATTGAACACAAATAGCCTAACGCCTAAGAAATATGCAAATACATTTATAATTCAAGTAGAGAGTCGTAAGCGTGGCGCCTCCGCTAATCCAAAATTAAAATGAGCTCAAGTGCTTTATGCAGGTGTATGTACATATAATGCAGTATAAACTTTGTTTGGATCATATTGAATCATAATACATATGATTCCGTTCCTCGTTTGTTTTCATTGACTTGTTGTTATTGTTTACATGTTTGCGATTTTCGTATCAAAATCGTATGTCTGATCCAGGTTTAAATCTCTCTCCTTTTATATTGTTGACATGAAAATTAAAAGCCGTAGCTCAATTTTTTTAATTTAACAGATAATGTCGTATTTATAAATACATATTATAACACCCGGACTACAGCCAACAATCATGCTCATCACACAAATGTCTCTACGGGAAATCGAAACCGGGACCCTCAGTTTTGCAGTACCGAATAGTGACCGTTATGCCAACGTGGTCGTCAATTCTACATATATAATAATCAGGTGATAATGCATAAACAAGATATGTATTTTCGTACGAGCTTCGCTTTGAACTGATGACGTAAAATGTTAGTGTATTTTGTAACAATGATTTACACCACGTGTATAGCATAGATATAAATCATCGTTTAGTTAACCGTTAGATTTATTTAACAGCCTCTTGCGCCGGTGAGTCAGCCGACAATTCACCTTTATTGACGTAATTTTCCTTCAATTACTAACACCTACGCTATGACTTTCTCTTACATAAAATTGTTAGTACCTTCAGCTTTATACGCGCAAGTTTTGAGTGGATTCACTTTTAAGTCTTTGATTTTGGCACCTTATAACTGAAGCTACATATTAGAGGTCATATAGAATATCTATCTATATCTTCACTAGTAATATTGGGGTCGGCGACCCCGATGGCGCAATGGTTACCACGCCGGACTGCCATGCTAAGGGTCCCGGGTTCGATTCCCGGCGCGGTCGACATTTGTGTGATGACCTTCTTGTTGGCTGTGGTCTGGGTGTTATAATATTATGTATTTATAAATATTAATATATGTGTAAAATATATGTAATTTATCAGTTGTGTTGGCACCCATAACACAAGCTAATTAATAGCTTACCATGGGGCCAATCGACCGTGTGTGAAAAAGGTGCCCCGATATATTATTATTATACAATATTAAAATCTTTTGTAAAATCTTGGTCTACTGGTCGTGAAGTTGGTCCAAACAATCAAGTTGGTCACATACAAAAATACATAACAATTCAAAAATAAAGTTCGTGACACAAACTTACTTACACATGTTAGTATATGTAAATAAGTTTCCCTGTCTTTAGTGCACACATATAGGGTGTTATTTTGATAAATTGACAGTGAATATCTTGATGATGGCATCCAGGCCGCTTGTCGGCTACGGCGGCCGTTCTCTTTAATGAAGATCAGCCAGCTGCGCAGGACATACTATAGTGCACAAGCATTCGCGGGGACACAGATGCACTCTCTATTCCCTCATTCTCATAATCCGATGGGTCGGCAATCCGACACGACCGGAGAGAGATCAGGCGCAGGACCGACATTTACGTGCTCTCCGATGCACGGGTGAATCAATCACCAACTTCCAGACTCCAGGCCGCTTTATGAAAGTTTCTCAAAACCCACAAAGTGATTTCGGCCCGACCCGGGATTCGAACCCGAGACCCCGTGCACAGCAGTCGCGCTTTGCGACCACTAAACCAACGAGGCTATCTACATATATATGTGAATATCTTAATATGTATGTGTGTACAAGGTACAAAAGGTTTTCGTAAGGTATAATAGAAGGTTGCTCTGACACGTTTTTCTGTATAAATAATGCGATAAAGATATATCATACGCCTACAGTCCTCTGGGAATTGTGATTGAGTGTTACCAACATAATAAAGAGTAGTATGGTGTTCCTGTGCTCGGTTAAGAAATACCGGCAATATATATTATATTTTTGTGGTTCATCATCACAGCCATTTTTTCGTCCCACTGCTGGACACAGGCCTCCTCTTCCACGGAGAAGGATTGAGCGTTAATCAACATGCTTGCTCAATGCGGGTTGGTGATTTCAGATTTTATTGTCCAGGTTTCCTCGAGATGTTTTCCTTCACCTCTAATCAGTCATAGGTGTCCAAGATAAACTTAGAAAGTACGTATAACCTAGAAAGTGCCTGACCTGGAATTGAACCCGCACCCTCATACTCGAAAGGCTGGTACTTTAACCATTAGGCCAACAGGACCTTTCTTTTTTTGTGTCTTAAAATTTTCTGTTAACGTTCACAATCAAATTCTTTATTTAAAAAAGTTAGTTACGATAAAGCATCCTTTTTTAAAAAAAAAATCATATATAAGGCTATTTTTAAAAGCCTGCCCCATAAATTTATACATACTTATTTTAAAGCTGAAGCGTTTGTTTGTTTAGACACACTAATCTCAGGAATTACTGGTCCGATTTGAAAAATTCTTTCAGTATTAGATAGGCCATTTATCCAGTAAGGTAAGGAGCTACTATTACATTCCTTCATCATCATCAGCCTATCGCAGTCCACTGCTGGACATAGGCCTCTCCAAGTGCACGCCACTGAGATCGATTTTCGGCTTCTCGCATCCAGCTCCTGCCAGCCGTCTTGCGCAAGTCATCACTCCACCGTGCCTGAGGACGTCCTACACTACGTTTGCCAAGGCGTGGTCTCCACTCTAGAACTCGCTTACCCCAACGGTTATCGGTTCTTCGGCTGATATGGCCAGCCCACTGCCACTTCAGCGTGCTGATTCGGTGGGCTATGTCAATGACCTTGGTTCTCTGACGGATTACCTCATTTCTGATGCGATCCCTCAGAGAAATGCCAAGCATAGCTCTTTCCATAGCCCGCTGAGCGACTTTAAACTTGTGGACCAGCCGTACCGTCAGTGTCCACGTTTCGGCTCCGTAGGTCATGACAGGTAGGACGCACTGATTGAAGACTTTTGTCTTTAGGCACTGTGGGATCGACGACGTTAGGACTCGACGTAGCTTCCCAAAAGCAGCCCAACCCAACTGAATTCTCCTATTCACCTCGTCCTCAAAGTTGTTTCTACCTAACTGCAATGTCTGCCCGAGGTATACATATTTCCGAACAACTTCGAGAACGGCGCCGTGTATCGCAATCGGTTCCGGCAGAACATGTTCATTGAACATGACCTTGGTTTTGTCCAAGTTCATCCGTAGGCCGATGCGTAGAGAAGATTCAGCCAGGTCGTTCAGCATCTGTTGTAGGTCCTGCAGCGTTTCCGCCATGATGACGATATCGTCAGCAAATCGCAAGTGAGAGATGTGTTCGCCATTGATGTTGATGCCGCATCTTTTCCAGTTCAGCGTCTTGAACATATCCTCCATTGCATTAGTGAACAGTTTCGGGGAAATAACATCCCCTTGTCTCACTCCTCGATGCAACGGTATGGGCCTTGTTTGCTGATTCTGTACTTGGACGGACATTGTAGCGGCTTGGTAGAGACATCTCATCACTTGGATGTATCGCCAATCTACTTGACAACGCTGCAGGGACTCCAGAGCAGACCAGATTTCAACCGAGTCAAAGGCCTTCTCATAGTCCACAAATGCTAGACACAGGGGCTGATTATACTCTTCGGTCTTCTGTATAATCTGCCGCACTGTGTGGATGTGGTCTATGGTGCCGTATCCGCTCCGAAACCCAGCCTGCTCCGGTGGTTGGAATTCGTCGAGTCTTCGCGCAAGTCGGTTCGTGATCACTCTTGAGAACAGCTTATATACGTGGCTTAGGAGGGAAATGGGTCGATAGTTCTTCAGCTGGGTTTTGTCTCCCTTTTTGAAGAACAGGACGACAACACTCCTACTCCACGCCTCTGGAGTTCTCCCTTCAAACAGGACGGCATTAAAAAGCTTCTGGAGCTCCCCCAGTACGGGCTTACCTCCTGCTTTTAATAGCTCTGTTGTAATGCCATCCTCGCCAGGGGCTTTTCCATTTTTGAGCTGTCTCAGAGCGATCTCGATTTCGCCACTGCTGACTTCTGGCAGGTCTTCGGTGAAATGGCGTGTTAATGTGGCTCTAGAATCCTCATTTCCGGGATCAGGTCGAGATGCATGCGATGCGTATAACCGGCCATAGAAATTTTCCACTTCCGAAAGGACTGCCGGTACCGAAGAAACGACTTCTCCACTTGTTGTGGTCAGCTTCGTCAAGTGGCCTCTTCCAAGAGATTGTACGAACACCTTTGACCCCCGATTCAGCTCAATTGCTCTTTCAATGTCAAGAGTATTGGAGCGCCGGAGGTCGCGTCGTACGTGCTTGTTGATCTCTTGGTTTAGAGCCCTCTCAGCTGACGAAGTGACAGGTGGGTTTTCACGTCGTTTCTTCATAAGCCCTAATGTCTCTTCCGAAAGCTTTGATTTCTTGCCCTTACGCTGCATGTTACAGAATCTCGAACCTTCCTCCCTGAGGATCCGAACCACATATTCGTGGTTCTGGTTAACGTCTGTTGTGGTTTCCACGGCGGCAAATCGGTTCTCCAAATTTGACTGGAACGTTTCAGATCCTGCCATGGTTTGGAGCAGTGTTGGTCGGAGCCTGGCCTTCATCAGACGGAAACGTTCGGCCTTGAAGTTGATATTCAGAGAGCCTCGGACAAGTCGGTGATCGCTACCGGTATTAAACCTATTGATCACGGAGACGTCTCTGAATATGTGCCTCTTATTCGTCATGATGAAGTCAATCTCATTTTTAGTCATAGTGTCGGGGCTTCGCCACGTCCACTTCCTTTGGGGCTGCTTTTTGAAAAAGGAGTTCATCAAAAAGAGCCCCTCGCGTTCGAGGAAGTTGACGAGCATTTGCCCCCTATGATTCCTGCTTCCAAATCCATGGGATCCTACTACCGATTCGCCGCAAATCTGTACTCCCACTTTAGCGTTAAAGTCCCCCATGACAACGGTGTAATGGGTCTTTGTAGTGAAGTGGAGGGCCCTTGATATATCATCAAACATATCCTCCACTTCATCGTCTGAGTGTGTCGAGGTCGGTGCGTACACTTGCACTACCTTGAGGCTATACCTGTCGGTGAGCTTTACGATAAGGTACGCTACCCTGTTCGACACACTAGATACCTCCACAACGTTATCAGCTAGGGACTTATTAACCAGAAACCCAACGCCACCTTGGGATTGTTGGTCTCCCTCGCGGAAGTACATTAGGTGACCTGATTCGAGGGTTATGGTGTCCTCCCCCTCTCTTCGAACTTCACATAACCCTAATATGTGCCACCTAATCTTCCCAAGTTCCACCTCGAGTTGCGCCAGATGCGAGTCAAGCCGTAGCGTGCGGCCGTTGTACGTCGCAAGAGTCAGTTTGGTTTGGTGGCCTCCCGTAACCCGGAGATTCTTCGCACCCTCTGTCCCGCCGTAACCACGGTCGCCACCGTGACCGGAAATAACGGGACTGCCGGGAACTAGGGGCCGTGGCTTCTTTTTTCTGCACATTAAAGGAATTTAGCCTACTGCTATCACGCTGGCCAGACGGGTTGATAGAGGGTTTTTTTTTCGAGTTTTCCTTCTCTCGCACTGGTGTTCGGTGCATTTTTAACTCCATTAGTCGACTTCTACGACACCCACTGGAAGAAGGGGTAGCGACATATGTATTCTTAAGCCGTCGCTACACGGCTACATTCCTTTACATTCCTTGTTAATTGTTAATCTAACTTTAAATAATAATACTTATTCAACGCACAGTATACATACATAAGACTCAACTTAAGGTCGTTAGGTAATACTTAAAGTACCTAGTTCATAGGTAGTTAATAATAACCATGTGACCATGAGTTTCCACATGAGTAGACACCCTAACCCTTGATAACTGCTTGAAAGAAAAGGCTTATATTATAAGACTGGGACGTTGGTTTTTGAGTACATATTTTATGAGTATAAATCAAGCGTGATGTTGAGACTTGTGGTTGGGTTTTTATATATGGAAAGTTCTAGAAATCGCAGTTTAAATGTACTATACGATACCTACTTACTATTTGTTACTTAATTATTTGATTAATTATATAAATATAATCAAGGATTGGTTGTGTGACGTCGTGAATGCTTTTTTCTGTCATTTAGGACAAAAGAGAAATTAAAACAGAAACACCTAACGAATTATTCAGTAAAAATCAATTAACTACACATTTGTGTTTTGTTCTAACTGCATCATCTCCCGAGCCTTTTCCCAAGTATGTTGAGGTCGGCTTCCAGTCTTACCGGATTTAGCTGAGAACCAGTGTTTAACAAGGAGCGACTGCCTATCTGACCTCCTCAACCCAGTTATCCGGGAACCCAATACACCTTGGTTAGACTGGCGTCAGACTTACAGGCTTCTGACTACCCGTAACGACTGCCAAGGATGTTCAATGACAGCCGGGACCTACAGTTTACCTTGCCATCCGAAACACAGTCATTGGTGTCCAAGATATACTTAGAAAGTACATACAAACTTAGAAAAGTTGCGTTAGTACTGGCCCGATCTGGAATCGAACCCATGCCCTCATACTTGAGAGGTTGGCTCTTTGACCACTAGGCCACCACGACTATGTATATGTTTTGTTCTAACTGCAAATAATATTTTCAGTATTATCAGTAAAGGTGTGTAAGTACTTATCATTCAGTAAAAGTCAATATTAACAATGACGGCGAAGGTGCAGTTAGAAATAATAAAAATATCGATAAAATTGTTGACAGATAGTGCAGCCTGTAAACGTTTACCTTTAATTTTATCGTATCGATAATTCGGTTTTGGGTGAGTCCGATAAGACTGAAGTCGTCAAGGACATCGATAACGTTCTTAGACGTGTGATAAGAGCACTATTAGCGAGTTTTCTTGTAGTGAACAAATATTATTTGAAATTAACGAAATGTTTTAAAAAGCGCTCTTTATCCTCTCCTGTCAAAACTAAGTTGCTGTATGCGTCCATAATTGTTTCTCTTTCATTCGTTATAGGATGCAATAAAGTTATTGAGCAACGTTAGGTAAAGTTGAGTTCAATTAAACCAAATCCAGCTAGGATAGTCTCGTACAAAGAAAAAAGAGCAAAAGAATTTACTCAAAGGGGACTATTTTCTACTTTTACTTTCTCCTTTCTACATTTTGTTTAAAAATTTCCAAGCAACGTTTAAAAAGCACACCTACTTATTTAAAAATAGTTATAAATCTTAGTAATAAAAAAAATAAATAAATATATCCTGGAACGTGATGTTACAATGTCGAAAATTAATGCTTCTTTATCGATTCAAATAGTGTGCAATCATCGATCCATGTAGACACAAAAGCTACTATGTTTGGAACTATTAAAAAACTACTTCCAATAACTTGAGTACAAAGCGATCTGTTTTGAAATCCAAGTGGCAATGTAATTTGATTCGTGTGCAGACATCAAGCTACAACAATCTCTCAAATTTCCTTAATAGATTTTCAACTTCATCACTTAAGCATATGGTTTAAAGTTGATTGGGAAAATTTGACAGTTTCAGGTTGCTTGATGTGTTGGCGTCTGTACATTGCAAGAAATACTTTGCCTAGCCTTCCATTTTTGTAAGTCTGTTTTTTGTCTCGGCACATTGTATGTTCTTTTTCGTTATTGTATCTTTGGGTGTTCATAGTTTTATTTGCAAAGTCACGTTATTATACAAGGTGTTCTAAATCACTAGTATTAATTTAATAAAGTATTAAGTAGTTTATTAAGAGGAGCTTGAAAGAATGGGATAATCAGATGGAAATCTTCTAGGCATTGCTAAGATTATAGAGATATAGAGTATAGATAGAAAACGATGGATTTTAATCCTATTAATATTATAAATGCAAAAGGTTTTTGTTTGTTACTATTTATTCATTTAATTAATGTTAGCTTGACAACAATCACATAAATCACAGTGAGTTTTTTGCACTAAGTATAACAGAAAAAAAAACATAAACTGTGTCACGAAAAACGACTTGAGTAAAAAAGTTAATAGATTTTGAAGTAAATTTTCATTAATAACTTAGTTTTTTGTATCAGAATAGCGTATACGTTACTTTTTATCCATGTCCGGGAATTAGCTTTCTAGGCAACACGGGTGAAACTGCGGGCCGAAGTTAGTAGCATTCAAATACTATTATTGCATAGAAAATGGGACCTCACACACAAGGCAGATTCATTCATTTCACATAGGTAAGTTATAAACCTATCATTGTATCAAATGCCAAGACACAACTTAATTATAATAGGTTATTGATGACCAATGAATTATAATAATGTCATTGCATTAATTGACTGCCAGTAGTGGTGGGCCGATTATTACATAATTAATGTTATCGATAAGACATGGTATTTGGGACTTATGATAATTTTGATGGATATCGAGTGTTACGATGACTGGTCTATGATTTGTGGTGGTTTGTCATACACTGTGCTATCAGCTAATTATATCCTCGACTCTTCATAAGCTTATTATTCAAGGGAATTCACATACAATAGGGTCGATAGTCGCTTAAATTTAAATATCCACGGGTGACGAATGTTTTCTGTCATTTAATTACAATGATTTTTTTTGCATTCTCCATCTTTGTTAAGAGCTTAAAGCGGTTTCAGACTTGCGTATAAAATGCAATAATAATTAATTTGCGTAAGTTGAAAAAAGTTTTCGCACATAAACCGTTAGTCTGGGATTTAATTTAAACAAATGTGTTGATTTTATAATCTAACTAGCGACCCAACCCGGCTTCGCACGGGTGCAATGCTGATACTAAAATTATACATATAAACCTTCCTCTTGAATCACTCTATTTATAAAAAAAAACCGCATCAAAATCCGTTGCGTAGTTTCAAAGATTTAAGCATACAAAGGGACATAGGGACAGAGAAAGCGACTTTATTTTATACCATGTAGTGAAGAGTTTGGAATAAAAAAAAAATCGCTTTAATAATGCCATGCCGTACAAGAAATCATGATAACTACGAAATAAGTTAAAACATCACCCTTTCCCAATATACGAATAGTATCGATCATAGTGCGAACAGGAACGGATGCGTCTGCGCTCACGAGCGTCTAAAATTAACACGTCGCGAGTAAAAACCGCGCAACGTAAACAATTTACTTTTAGCTCGCAATACTTCACTATGGGAAATCGATTGATAACGACTGGTTATACCACTTTTTATACGGTGTTAGGATGTTGATAAGAGCCTATACTCGAATAGAGAATAGGCATCTATAGTCCAGTGTATAAAGGCCTTATTTTTAACCCCCGACGCAAAAACGAAGGGGTTTTATAGATACAGTGGTACTTAGTAAGAATGATAAGGTGAGTTCCTCGAGAATCTGCAGGCATGGTTCTCATCATCCCAACGTTCTTCATCCCAACAAGAATATAGTAACGTACTTCTAAACTTTCGTGTTTATGAAATTATTGTGATGGGAAGATAATGCGACATTAGTGCAGATATATATAGAGCTGATCTTCATTTTTTTATATACGGACGAATTTAGATGCACAGACAACTGACTAACGCGAACGTACGAACTGATAAGGAAGTCTGTATATTCTATTCTGAGAAATAGAACTCTAAAAATGTTCAATTGAATAGTATTTGAAGAAAACAGCGAATTGCACAAATACAATCGTTTTTATACCGGAGGGATCCCTTTTTACAACACATTCCTTAATAATATTAAGGGTGGTGAACATTACGTAAAGGTTGATCTTCCATCCTTGTCTAACTTCCTCGAATAGCTCGTAAGTATGTGTAGGTAATCGTGTCTTGACCACCTGCAACTGGGCGGATGCAAGTGCCAACAACACACCGCTTCCATTAATATTCTTTATCAGGTGTGGAGTCGTTAACATAGCATGCGCATGAGTTTTTAAATAGGTGAGTGGATAACGGAAGACAACAAATGACTATCGAGGACTGTTGGATTCGAATTTCGAATTAATGTAGTTATGGGATTGTTAGTGAAAAATAGTTTGCTATGGTTTATTCTTTTAATAATGTTACCAAGGGGTATTGGGTTGCCCGGGTAACTGGGTTGAGGAGGTCCGATAGGCAGTCGCTCCTTTTAAACATTGGTACTCAGCCGAATCCGGTTAGACTGGAAGCCGACCCCAACATACTTGGTAAAGGCTCGGGAGATGATGACATTCTTTTAATAATGTCAATATAAATATAGTTTTGAGAAATTGATAAATTAATGGCTAGATGGTGACTAATAAAATTCGTGGTGGCCTAGTATGAGTGCGTGGTGACTTTTCTAAGTTTGTGTGTACTTTCTAAGTATATCTTGGACACCACTGACTGTGTTTCGGATGGCACGTTAAACTTTAGGTCCCGGCTGTCATTGAACACCCTTGGCAGTCGTTACGGGTAGTCAGAAGCCAGTAAGTCTGACGCCAGTCTAACCAAGGGGTATTGGCTTGCCCGGGTAACTGGGTTGAGGAGGTCAGATAGGCAGTCATCAACACTGGTATTCAGCTAAATCTGGTTAGACTGGAAGCCGACCCCAACATAGTTAGGAAAAGGCTCGGGAGATGATGAGGATGAGCTTGTTACTAATAATGAGTAGGACATTGATGAGTCTTAGTTTCCTATAGTCTAGAAAAAAAATCTGAAAACCAAGGCCATATTATATATAGTTATGTAAAAATAGAGGGTAGATGCTCCCTACAACTTATATATCACGTGTCAGGGACACAAGTAAGCTTTTGCCTTCATAATTCAAAGATTTAAATTTTTTATAGACTTATTTTCTAGGTGGGTAATAAAATATTGGTAAATGGGGCATAGAATATTTTTATTCGTATAAAAGAGAGAATCTAATTTTATACATTTATTACATTTTCTTTTATGTATAGACTATATAAGTATGTTTATCAGTTGTCTAGTACCCATAGTACAAGCTCTGCTTAGTTTGGGACTAGATGACGTTGTGTGAATGTGTGAGGGATATATTATTATATTATATTATATTATAGACGCCAGCACATCAAGTTACTACAGTCTGTCAAATTTCCTTAATAGATTTTCAACTTTATCGCTGTAGCTAATACGGTTCAGAGTTGATTGGAAAAATTTGACAGTTTCGGGTAGCCTGGTGTGCTGGCGTCTTTACGTATATTGTGTTTTAGTTGACAATACAGATTTACAAAAGACATTTTTTTTTTAAATAATAGGAAACGTGACTGCTTGGAATTGTTCCTAGATTTTGTATCACGGTTTTTGTTCGTTCGTTAGTATTTTCATCTTGTACACAAAGGTTGTAATTCTATGTATAAAAATAAGTATCTATAGCTTAATGGCTGTTTGATAAAAACATATTAAACTTAAGTGCACTTAAGTTCAAATTTCCTTAAAAGATTTTCAACTTTATCGCTGAAGCATATGGTACAAAGTTGATTGGGAAAATTTTACAGTTTCGGGTACCTTGATGTGCTGTCTGTACATGTTTTATTTGGTAGATTAAAAATATATTTAATTCTCAAACATTTTTTGTTTTATCTGCTCAAACTTAAACAATAAATATTTTGAGATTTAAATAAACGCTAAGTTTGGTCCACTCAAGGATTTTTACTCTGTCAATATAGTGATTAAATAGTGTTCTTTCCTGTTAATTTTCTTGGAAACTTTTAGTGTTATTACAAAAAGTGAAACAGACGTTTAACATGTTATAAATAAAAGTCCGATCGCAAAACATATTTTGGCCAACCTTAAGAGTTGAAAATTGCTTTTGCATAGATAATATAAAGGAAACCTGAAACATTAATGTTACCATATAACAAATAAAGTGTAGACTGCCTCGTTGGTCCAGTAGTCGCAAGGCGCGACTGCTGTGCACTATGAGGACTGCGGACTATGAGAGTGAGGGAAAAGAGCGCACCTGTGTCTGCGCGAATGCTTGTGCACTATAATATGTCTGTATAATATGTAAAAAGAGAACGGCTGCCGTAGCCGAAGATCGGCCAGGATGCCATCAAAGTGTGGTCTAAAATTCACATTGTCCTAAATACCCAAGGAATAAAATCACGGCTTACATTAAAACTGAACTAAAAACTGTTCGCTGTTATCGATAGATATGGTTTACCTAATTGATAAATAATTAGATAACCAGTCTGTTGATATTATTTAATTTTTAAATAAAGATATATTTTATTATTAATATGTGATGTGATAATGTCTTAATTGAGTGTTGATAAGTGTCATAATTGAGGTTAAAGAGCGATAACACTTGACAAATAAACAGACTTTGTGTTATTTTTGTTTAATATAATTTTTAAATCAGTTTGCGGGTAATTTCCAGTCTCTTGCATGTTCCTGTGTAGAAAAAGTCCTCCTTGTTACTTTTTAATTTGATCCCCAACCAGTCTCATGACACCATGCTAAATCTTGCTAAGACTACTTCTCAATTTACGTGATTTTAACCACCTCCTAAAAATGTTTGAAATGATAACCGAAACTCAAAGTCTCATTATCTGTCTAGATTTTTCCCTAAAATTATGTTGGGGTTGGCTTCTAGTCTTAACTGGACACAGCTGAGGACCAGAGTATTACACGGAGAGACTACCTATCCCACTTCCTCAACCAAGTTACCTGGGCAACTCGATACCACTTGGTAGGACTGGTTATCATATAAGCGTAATGACTACCAAAGATGTACAGGCGCCAGCACATCAAGCTACCCGAAATTGTCAAATTTTCCCAATCAACTTTGAACTATATGCTTCAGCGATAAAGTTGATTTATTAAAGGAATTTGACAGACAAATGAGATCCATCAATTTAACGTGCTTTCCGAAACATGGAGGAACTCGTCATGACAAGATGGTCACAACATTACGGCTGTGAAATATCAAAACCCAGTATCTGCATAAAACCAAATTTTACAGGAGAGCCGAAAAACGATTTCATATCTTTGACAGCTTGCCGTTTCATTAATATTAGTCGTATCTTCTTGGGAGTGGTTGCAATATTTGAGGCACATAACAGGCTATAAAAGAAAATAGTTTTAATGCGTCTATTACAAACTATGTACGTAGAGGAGCAGTTACTAATAAAATTATTGTTTTCTTAGACCTAACTTTGTGAGTGTGACAATTTCAAAACCTAGTAAGATCAATTGCTTTGTTTTCATCTGGGTTTGAGTATACTGAGTGGGGACTAAACGCAAATTAATAGGCTTAGTAAGATCACTTGCTTTGTTTTCATTTAGGTTTTAATTTACTGAGTAGGAACTAAATGCAATTTATTAAACCTATTTAGTAAGAAACAACAGAATTAATTCATTAAAACCAAACAAGACACGAAACAAAATCTCGCCAGTTACCAACAAATCTTACATGCTTGTGTTATTATTTTGAGATTTTGCTTTTTATTCATAAAAAACATTGAAAAAAAATTTCTTGACATTATTATACACTGAAGCGTACTTACATTTCACCATGTTGTTTTTTTAAAGCACTTTTTTTTTCGTGGGAAATCATCAAATGACCTCTCCCGCTGAGGGTGCAGCTGGAGGGAATGTCAGACTCTTACTGACTAAAACCCACTATGTTCCTTCTGGAGGTTCCTGTGTGCCAGGGCCACGGTATCTCTTACGAACAAACCGCAGCCCAGGCAGACCCTGGCCCTAAACCCCCTATGTTGCTGACATCTCTTCGAGGAGCGCGTGGAATAGAACGCGCCACCGACACGGGCCTGTCGTCCTTAGACGTACGGACGATGAGCTACCCACACTCACCGCCCACAGACCCGCGCCTACGGTGGTCGGGAGTCATCCCCCGACACACGGCGCCCGTGGTGTCGACCGGTACCAGCCCTGCCGCGACGGCTGGGATGAGCGGTGCGGTCTCTCAGCCGCTCCGCCGCCTCCTTCGCTAGCATAACTGCTTCACAGAAGGAGGCGACGGCATCCCATTCTCTCTCGCTCCGGATCATGGCCTGGATCAGGGCCGGACGCGAGAGGTCGCCGCCGCCAATTGCCGCTGTGAGGACACGGCGGTCCTCCGCCCAGGCAGAACACACCTCCACCGTGTCCTCTGGCCGGTCCGCGCAGTGGTGACACCCAGGCGTCTCCTCCCGTCCGATACGATGCAAGTACCTCCCGAAACACCCATGTCCGGTGAGGACCTGCGTCAGGAGGTAAGAGAGTGTGCCATGACTCCTCCCAATCCACTCCTCGAAGAAGGGCACTATGGCCACTATTTTGGCGTGCCCTGCACGGGGTTGCGTGAGGCGATCTCTCCACTCCACCATGAGATCGCGCCGGCGGACTGCCCGCTGCGCAGCGATTTGCCGCAACAACGGGGACTCCCCTCGACGCAGCGCCTCCTCGCGTTCTTTTAAAGCATTCAAGATCAATTTCGACCTATAAAACTGATTTTTACTCATTTTTAGGGGCAAAAAAACGCACTTGCAACGAGTTTTTCTCACTTACTAAAGTTGCGCGGGAGTTTTGACGTTTATTTCAACCATTTCATTCACTTAGTATCTACATGAACCATTTTATAACCAAGTAACTACAAGCACTTACTAGGCTTTTAAAATGGTTGATGTTAGATACTATGTTTTAATCTTGTAATTTTTGCATTTTGAAAACGTTTGCTGTAGATACTAGGTTTCGGAATTTCTGTAACTTCGTTTTTGAGTTATTTTTGGGAGTTTTTACTATCCTAGTATGTGGAGAGTGGTCTATAAGGTCGAAAAATGCAAAAACACGTTTTTTTTTAAATTTGTCAGATACTAGGTTTTGAAATTGCACAGCCGATTAGTTACCCATCAATGGACTGACCACGCCAAGATTTGCTTAACCTTACAATCGATCGAACGATTAGCAACGATAGGCACTAGATAATTCTGTAAATGAATTCACTAATTCCTATTTGTTATGCTATAATTAAATACCGATTAAGTTAAGGATCAATATGTATATAAAACCAAAAAAACAATGTGCAGAACGGGAAAGATCCTCATTACCCAGGTCTGTCAAGGATGATGCGGAAGAAACGACAGGAAGCTAGGACATACCTATCTCAATACTAGAACACACCTCGAGACTATGACACACTTTTCGTAAGACATACATATCTCAGAACCATTTGCGTCTATATCTATTAGCAATACGCGTAGAGCTGCCAGCTTTAAGATTGCAACAGAAGTGGCTATGCTAATAGTATATACGAGTATAACTGGGTTACACGTACTAATTACCCTTGCCGATCATTTAATGAAATGGTTATTGGTCTACTAGTGAGAGGTAGACGATATGGCGTAAATTTCAGACACAAACCTTCATTGCTCATACATAGTATATAGTTTATTTTTATGTCTGGACTTCAAAAGAGACTATGACCTGGTGATATGACCCTTTTTTTTCGTGTACCCTCAGCGGGAGGGATTTGATGATATACATCAAATGACCCCTCCCGCTGAGGGTACAGCTGGAGGGAGTGTCAGACTCTTCCTGACTAAAACCCACTATGTTCCTTCTGGAGGTCCCTGTGTGCTGGGGCCACAGTAACTCTTACGAGACCATGAACCTTTTTTTTTCGTGGGAAATCATCAAATGACCCCTCTAGCTGAGGGTGCAGCTGGAGGGAGTGTCAGACTCTTACTGACTAAAACCCACTATGTTCTTTCTAGGGGTCCCTGTGTACTAGGGCCACGGTAACTCTTAAGAGACTATGACCCTTGAGTTTGTTTTGGCGTTTCTTCTCAAGGTAGTCAGTTAGGAATAGCCGACCTCATATCGTTTTGAAAAAAAAAGATGTATTGACGTGTAAAAGTTTAGATTTCAACCTATTTGCAAAATAAATATCATTTATCATTATCATTTCAAAGACTGCAGTTAGCTGACTTTTTTGAGCTTGTTTGCTTAGTTCTATAATTAAATTTAAAGTTGATATAACAAGGCAATTATTTGTCTGTCAGCTTAGCAATGTAGCTAAGTCTAGCAATGTTAGTCATTGACCAGCAAGCCCATTGCAATATAGTGGAATTTTACATAGAACAATCTACTAATTTTTTACAAGATTATTGTTCCTTGTAGGTTTAGTAGTCACATGACGTAACTGCTGAGCACGCGGTCTCGGGTTCAATTCCCGTGTCGGGCCGAACTCTCCTTAGAACAGCAGCCATAGCCAACAATCGGCATGAATGCCATTATAGCCATACATTTCGAGCTAATGGTAACGAAATCCAGTATTTAACCTTTTTCAGCGCTAATTAATCGGAAATCGATAACCCACATTTACATTAAACCAAGGTACGAATATATTGTTTGTCTTTCTAATATTTTCAGTCCAATTGCTATATAAACTTCAGCTCCCTTGGGTGATGAATGAGTAAGTGAACGGCATATTGCCTTTACATTTTACATACGCTCAGTAAGTATAATCTTGGAGCATTTCAACGACAGGAACCGCCTCGAGCCAAAATCTCTGTATGACAAAGTCTGCTAATCATACCCGCTCGGAGCGAAGCAACGCGATAACAGTGATAGAACACTCGGGTCAGCGCAGAAAACCAGTGCTGCTGTCCCGCGCCTGCAAGCGTGAGACACAGCATCTGTATCGCCATTCACACACATGACTTGACGGAAATGCAGCGTTTTTCTATGTTTCATAGCTTACCTATGTTATCCTTAATATCATTTGTTTGTTGTTTTTGCGCCGTACGTGCTTAACCGGTCTCTACATACGAATATGACTGGCGCGACGCTATGAGACGTTTGAGCGAGGGGAAGCCACGGCAATGGCTTCTCCGGTTAGTTATATGCTCTGGGTAAACACTCAGAGAGGTAAATAATTGCCTTAATTCAAAACTTTAAGCACAATTTCACGAGCCGCCATTTTGTCGTCAGATTTTAAAGTGATTTTAGACCGTTTATGTGCAAGTTTTCACTCGAAGTTTTAAGTTCAAAGTTAGATTTTTGAAAACGATTCTGCTAAGTATTAAAATGCTTTTAAAATGAAGTTATAAACCTTTATTTTTTATGACGAATAATAGGAGATAAATACCAATGATAGACCACTTACAAGCAATGATTTACGAGTAACACCAAATGTCTAACATCCAACCCGCAGCAATCCATGTGTGTTCTCATCCGTCATCATCCATCATCCACATAGACGGAACCACTAGTGTTACTATGTTATATTGTTACAACGCCAATGTTTGTGGCTCAAACAACCGGCCATTGTCTACCCAGTCCGGCCATTGTTTAGAAATTAACGGACTTGGAATTTCAAATAAAATTTGGAACGCGCGATATGCTTGCACGTCGTAGGTCGTGGTCACCTAGTGGTTAAAGTCTTTCGAGTATGAGGGTGAGGGTTCGATTCCAGATCAGGAAAGTACTTACTAATGTAACTTTTCAAAGTTATGTAAGTATATCTTAGACACCAGTGACTGATTAAAGGTGAAGGAAAACATCTCGAGGGAACCTATAAAATCTGATATTACCAACCTGCATTGAGCAAGCCTGGTGATTAACGCTCAATCCTTCTCTGTGTGAGAAGAGGCGTCTGCCCAGCAGTGGGACAAAAAGGCTGCTGATGATGATGAACCGCGATATGCTTGTACTTCAGCTGATCATGTTATAACGACCACAGGATCGATATTTGTATCAAATACTAAGTACTTTGTGTGGCAAATATTTACATATTATAATTGAAGATTTTATTCCCTTGGGATAAGTAATACAAATTGGATTTGGTTTTAATCCAGGCGATCGCTTTGGGACGGCTGTCGTTTTGGTCAAAGAACCATAAAAGAGAAGAAGACGGCTACGGCTACTATCGTATTGTTAGCTACGTGTTTGAGCTACTGGCCTGTCATGTTTTTATGGAGAGGCTGATTTCCAGTCAATATACATCATCTCCCGAGCCTTTTCCCAACTATGTTGGGGTCGGCTTCCAGTCAAAACGGATTCAGCTGAGTATCAGTGTTTTACAAGGAGCCACTGCCAATCTGACCTTCTCAACCCAGTTACCCGGGCAACCCAATACCCCTTAGTTAGACTGGCGTCAGACTTCCAGTCAATATACATCTGACTGAATAATAGCACTGTATTAGTAGTTGACCATAAAAATACAGGAGGAGCTCATGGCTAAGTAACAGTCCCACGGGTCGATGGATCATCATAAGGTAATACTTGGATAGCTGACTGACGAAAATCCTCCGTGTTTTGGAAGGTACGTTAAATTGGTGGGTCCCGGTTTTCAATTGTACATCATTGGCAGTCGTTACTGTTAGTCGGAAGCTAAAAAAATCTGACAGTCAGTTTTACCAAGGGGTTTCGAGTTGCCCAGGTAACTGGGTTAAGGAGGTCAGATAGGCAGTCGCTTCATGTAAAATGCAGGTACTCTGCTACATCCAGTCGAGACTGGAAGCTGACCCCTTAGGAAAAGCAAAGGAGATGATGGTCATACAAAGATCGGATACAGATATTTTTCTCTTTCATTTTGTAAATGTCTCTGTCTTTGTTTGTGTTGAATAAATGTTTTATCTATCTATTTATCAGAAGAAATATCATCTTATTTAAGACTGATACGATATTTTTGGTACGATACGATACTTATTATACCGTTTGGTCTCCGAATATGATTTAATAACCTACCTATTACCCAAGTATATTAAGGTAACATAATAATTTTAATGGACGGTATATTCTTGTCCTTGAAATAAATTCAGCAATTCTACTGCAGTCAAGTTTCACTCATGAAGTGGTTCGTGGAATAAAGTAATTATGCATACTGCAGCACGCCATCTAATAATCGCGTGTTGCATTGCAGTTTTAGATCCTTGGAGTGAACCGTCTGTGTATTTAATATGTATTTGAGTTGCATTTTTACGTGGAAGGTCAAGTTGGTATAGCTTACCTAGTGCTAGTGTGCACTAGTTTTGTTACACCTTATATATGTAGAGGTAATGAGAAAGGTTATTTGTTGCTTAAAAGAAAGATGGGAGGTGTTTATTCGTCAGTTGTGTCTTACATAGCAGGGACTAAGCTTAATTTGATTAACCATGAACTAACACAGACGAAGGTCAGTGAGCAACGGCCTATGGAAAGGAGAGGAGAGCTATCATTATCAAAGTTCAATATTTATAAATGCGAAAGTGAATCTGTCTGTGTGTTGGATTTCACGCTAAAACTGCTGAACCAATTTAAATAAAATTTCTATATGTCTAAATGTCTATAACTTGAGAAATAACAGAGGCTACTTTTTATCCGGATACGGGAAGCAGGGGAATAGTTGGTTTAATAAAATATACATTTTGTTAAGTCTTTTTTCATCAATTAACATTAATTTCCAAGTATTTATTAAAACCACTGACAAAATTCCTGTTAACCAGTGATATAATTATCCCAGTAAAACAAGTGTCATTAACGGCCAGTTATCCACGGTAGAGTAATCTCGAATCATTTCACTAGCGCGTTCGATTTCACTGCATTCCCAGTTAGCTCGCGTGCTGCGTGCTAACCCAGCAGCGAACGTTGCAGAAAAAACCATTGTTACTCTCGATTTAATGTGTGAAATCAGCTTTAGGTATTATTTTCTTGGAAATAATAGTCTACTTAGGTGATTCACAGACATTGATTTCGTAGCGGCTTACCACGGACGAACGAACGACGAAAGCGCAGTCAGTATTTCAAATCGATCAAGTAGTTTAGTCGTGGTGTCCTAGTGTTTCAAGCACCAGCCTTTCGAGTATGACGGTGTGGGTTCGATTCCAGGTCAGGCAAGTACCAATGTAACTTTTCTAAGTTATACGTACTTTCTAAGTTTATCTTGGACACCAATGACTGATTAAAGGTGACGGAAAACATCTTGAGGAAACCTGGACTATAAAGTCTGAAATCACCAACCCGCATTGAGCAAGCGTGGTGATTAACGCTCAATCCTTCTCCGTGGGAAAGGAGGCCTGTGCCCAGCAGTGGGACGATAAAAAGGCTGTGATGATGATGATGAAGTAGTTTAAGAGACCTATCAATCCAAACAAACAATCAATCAAACCTTTCCTCTTTATAATATTTGTATTAATTATGACCCAAGTAATCCCATAAGTACTATATACTTAACCCGTAGATTTTATAAAATAAAACGTCGCCTCAGTTAAGTCCTAAAAAAATTGTGAAAGTGTGAAATCAAGATTAGATTTAGGCACGTTCCGTCTCAATTTGTGCCGTAAAAAATATGATTACTTTGGTAAACCTATCTTCTACAATAGAAAAGATAATTAGAGCCGTGGGTATAGCCACAGGTATTTCAATAATTGCCAATCAGTCCCGTGCGACCTTTCGTCAATTACATTCGGTTCAATGGGCAGGAGGTGTCGTAAAGACATCTATATACTCATACCTTCTTATATACCGATTTTGTTATGTATTATCCGATTACCTATATGAGAGGTTAGAATACGCTATTTATTATTTAAAGAAATCCTCAACTTTCGCAAAAAAATCATGTATCTGGATTTCTGAAAGATTCATCGGTAAATGGGCTATACATGTATTACTTGAAATCTGTCCAGTAATTACTGAGATTAGCGAGTGGAAGCGAAAAAGAATTACTGTCGGTTTTTTGTATTTGAGGAGAATTTCATAAAAGCAGCCCTGGGCCTTGAAGATGCTTGGCCCTGGCATACAGGGACTTCCAGAAGGAGCATAGTGGGTTTTAGTCAGTAAGCGGTCTGACAATCTCTCCAGCTGTACCCTCAGCGCGAGGGTGACGATTTTCAAAATGAATTTAAAAAAATCTTAAAGTTCCGAGAAGGAGAGCACGTAAATGTCGTTTCTGCGACTGACGTCTCTCCGGTCGTGTCAGATTGCCGTCACATCGGAGTATGAGAGTGAGGGAATAGAGAGTGCACCTGTATCTGCGCAAATGCTTGAGCACTATAAGATGTCCTGCGTGGCGAATCTCCATAGACTGAACGGCCGCCGTGGCCGGTAATTTGTCGGGCACTATTATTGTTTACTATTATGTAAGTCTAAGTGTTTGTGTGTATTTGAACTTGACTATGCCCAAGGTGAACGTCGAACTAACATAATATGTTAATGTGACACACATTATTTTTGCTTCGAAAGTGTTAAAACTGTTGATGTGTTGTAGTCGGGTTTTTTATTCTTGAAATGAATGCTATTTTGCTTGGGGCAATAGGTCAATGTATGACCCCGGCGATACCAGTCGAATACAGGGAATTAAAGTGACTCAATTCAATTTTCTGACCAACGAATCGACTAACTTTACTTAATAATCGCATCAAGTGAATCGTCTATCACTCTCGAGAAGATGTGAAAGGTGTCTAATTTCGTGGAAACCCTTCAGATAACCAAAATTCTTCTGCTTCCTTATATACTTGTGCCATTTACTTTTTATTCGACAACTTTTACGAAATGCGACTATACTGTATACTAATATACTATGGCACGCAAGTTTCTTTTTGAGATAAATTTCTTGTCATTTGTTTGAAAAAGAAAGCTCGATATTGTAGTCTAAAAATTCTTCTAAAACTGGTCTGTTTTGGAACTTGTTTGAGATATTCTGAATTAAAGCTTGGACGTGCTTGAACAATGAGATACGTTTAAGTGTTGACGCGATTTGTTTGGATTTTAATTCAACAATTTGTTTAATCCAAGTTCACTCAGCAATAAGGAAGATTTACATGAGATAGAATTCATTACTTAAAATGAAAAGGTTGATCTTTGGTTCTAGTCTCATCATCTGCCTAGCCTTTTTCTATCTATGTTGGGGTCGGTTTCCAGTCTAATTGTATGCAGCTGGGTACCAATGTTTAAATGGAGCGATTATCTATCATCTGACCTTCTCAACCCAGTTACCTGGGCACATGAGATGGAATTCCATACTCAAAAAAGTTTATTTTCCTTGGTTCTAGTCTCAATATCTACCTAGCCTTCTCCCATTTATATTGGAGGTGGTTTCTAGTCCAACTGGGTACCAATGTTTTATATGGAGCATCTGACTATCTGATCTCCTCAACCCAGTTATCTTGGCAAACCGATACCCTTGTTAAGATTGGTTGTCAGAATTTCTGGCTTATTGTCTATAGAGATCAATTACGTAATTAAAAATAACTATTAATAACATCTTAAGCTATGAGTTAGTTGCCGTGTTAACCTTGCATTGTTTCTTAAAATAACTGGACGGATCTACAACTATGATATTCAAACGAGATCCGAATATTCTAATTAAAATTTAAGAAGGTTATTCGTACGTGATACTTTTTATTGAAACCGGTCTCTTGTATCAGTGACCGGTGACCAGCGGTGGTAGAGGAAACTACCGGACGTATCCATAGACAAAACTAGTTAACTAAATTGACCTACTTTTAGGAATACCAGTCTTATGTGGCGAATGACGTCAGTTGACCATAAAGTCATCATTTTGCCTGATGAAGACTTCATGCTTTGTTTGAAGAACTTTAATGAAGGTCCATTTGGAAGGTCCAATGGAAGGTCAATGGACCTTCCATTTTGATCACATTGGGAGGAAAAACTTGTGTCTACAACATGGAGCCTATCTGAACTCTTCAACCCTATTACCTCGGCAAACCCTCTTGGGTGAAACTGGTTGTAAGACTGTCTGCATTCTGACTGCCCGTAACGACGAACAAAAATGTACAAATGAACCACTAATTTAACATGCCTTCCGAAAACGAAGGAACTTGTCAAATGAAAATGGTATCCCATCCATGGACCGATCGCGCCAAGTGTTGCTTAACATTATGAATGATCGACCTGCGAAGCTGTTACTGATCGAAGCGCTCTTCCTAAATCAGGAGGAAAATGTGCAATTATAATAATGAAGCCTCAATGTACAGACGCCAGCACATCATCAAACTACCCGAAACTGTGAAATTTTTCCAATCAACTTTGGACCGTATGCCTGCAGCGATAAAGTTGAAAATTTGATACATTGTAGAAACTGGATGTGCTGGCGTCTGTACAAAGTCCATCTACAGAACACCGATGAGGTAGTGTGTACAGCTACATTTTGTAATGTAATTTAGCTCATCCAGCAAAGTGGTCGGCCTTGACTGTTTAGGATGAATTAGTTTGTAAACAAGCCGTTTCTAGGAAGTTAAATATTTCGACCTTCCTTATACAAACAAACATTTGAATTTATTATAGGTGGAACGTGGTTTACAGAAATAACAGGTACATCCGAATGAATATCGAAAACAGTGTGTAATTTTTATGTCGTGGTGGCTTAGTGTGTGCGGGTTCGATTCCAGGTTCGATTCAAAAGTAATACATATATGTATTCCATTCAAATCTGTCTTGGACACAATTATCTTAAAGGTGAAGGAAAACATCTTGGGAAAAATTAGACTTAGAAGTCTGAAATCGCCAATCCCAATCTAATTATTGAGAAAACGTGGTGAGTTTTGGTGGTGATTAACGCTCATTCTTTCTCCTTATGAAAAGAGGTCTGTGCGCAGCATTGGGACAATAAATAGACTGATTATAATGAATCATTTACATTTTTGCCATAGTCCCGGACAGTTTAAAAAGTATGAGCCTCTTCCCTTCGACTTAAGGCCGGTTTCGAAACACTCACTTATCAGTTAGTCACTTATCAGTGGTTTATCTTTTTTCTTTCAAAAGCAGAAACAGAAACAGGCCATGGCCCCTTTGGTTCTGCAATTGGGTCCAAATACTCGTATTTATAAAAGAAATATTTTTTGCATAAAACAGTTTTCAAACATCCATTGAAAACATTCGTTTTTATAGTAATAATAAGAGTTTAAGTTAGTGGATCGCGAAACGATTCTGTGTGACGAATGCTGGTCATTATTTTCAATGTCACTTACTTCGCCTTGATAACATCCACATTACGTCACTTGTCGGTTTGACTGCATATTAAAAATGTTGCCATGACAAAAAACTGTCTATTATTGTCCCTATATATTAGCCTGAGTATCTACATAATATATGTACAGACGTCAAGCTACCCTAAATTGTCAAAAGATATATGATAAAGTTTAAAATCTACTCGTATTAAGGAGATTTTACAAATAGAAGTAGCTTGGTATGCGGGCGTCTGTACCTATTAGGTTTTTAATCCAAATAATGTAGCCAAGAAAAATAATAACAGGCGCCACACACTAATTCTCCTATGAACAAACTGACGCTAGTCTACAATTTAAACCAACAAAGGTAATTTATAGTAAACTTCAGTATCAATTACTAGGACGTAATACCATATTCTAGCAGTTACCGTGATTTATAACGAGCCTGTATACTTTAGATGGTAGTTAGATCACTAAAGCCTTATGTAAAATGTGTCAATGTGGACCGCTTGCATCGCCACCTATATATACATAGCATACTATAGTGAATCTATTTAGTAGTTTAGTTTATAGGAGCTATTGGATTGCTCTCGTTTAGTGGTTGAGCTTTGCATTAGAATATAGTGAACGTCGATATATTAGGGTTAATTCTATTTTCAGAAATAGGTATTATATACCTATGTACACACGGTTACAAATCAGGCTCAAAACTAGTATAAGTTGACCGTTCAATTTGTAGAAAGATCATACAAAGCAAATCCAATACAATCTGGTTTTGTATAGTTTGATGTATAGCCATGTGTACATGGCTTAGTCAATTTAAAATCTGGATTTTTATGAAAACACTCTGTTTATAAAAAAAATTGTGCCCTTTTTTTTAAGGGAGAAATCATCAAATGACCTCACCCGCTTTTTAATTTTGACTGTGGTTATTTTTTGTTTGTTTAAATTCGAATTAATTACATATTATTCTAGATTTGGTTTTATTAATTGACTTACTAAGTCCTCAAATTCTAATACATTTATTAGTGTTCCTTGTTAAAACAATTAATTGCGGCCAAAACTCAATGAATACCTACGTAGGGGACTGTTCTTGGGGATTGCCCAAAGACATTAGTCATCGGTCAAGAAACGGCTCGGTACCTATTAAATTCATTAAAATTTATTCAAGTAGGTACGGTGCCAGAAGTAGGTGAATAAGTTTTTTTTTTTAATTTTAATATTCTAGACTGTAGTGGCGTGATTTATTCATATATGTAGGTGTACCTACTTAAGTCGAATTTATTAGATGTTACTGATAAATATACCGTTAAAAGCCTTAATGTCGTGTGAATATTTAGTTTATTGTTCATTATTTGTTTTTTTTTATATATTTAGGTGTTAAGAAAAAAAATGTAGAGATTATTTTTAAGATTATTTTAATAACATGTGGGATGATATGGCTAGAAAGTTGCCACGAATAAGATAGAAATGATTAATTTTAATGAAAAAGGGTACAAAGAAAGATGTAAATAATGTGAAACCTTACGGCATGCATAAGTATGACCAAATGAAATATTATTATAAATATCAAAATGTGGTGTCGTTTTAAAGTTATTTATTTCACAAATATTCAGTTAGCAGCTAGCTTTGTTATTATCCACAGTAGCAACTGGGTAATGCTTCACGAATTAAAACAAACCGCTTTTATTGAAAAAACATTACATGTATTTTCATTAAAATGTCCAACGGTCACATATGAGTTTTGATCAGATAGTATTCGATGTCGATTGTAGATCACACCCCAATTATTATTTAAAAAAAAAATATTCAATGTACAGTTTTGACTTTTCTATGGTTTTATTATATGTATAGATTACATAATTATAATTAAAAAAGACTTTTTCTTTGTTCCAGGTACGTACCAACCTCAAGAGTTCATTCACCTTCCTCAATCAACTTTTAAAGACTGCACCTATTCTTTAGAATGCATATTCCAGCAAGCGCATACAAAAATTTACCTGACAAGGAGACGCATTCCGTAAACAGTCTTCAAGTTGAAAGATAACGTATCTTGCATCAACCTACAAGAACATTACACGATAAAGCACAAATAATTGATGTCAACGGATGCTTTTATAAGTAACTTAATTAACTTGACTTAAAGTTATGTTCTGTTAAGTTACGTTAAGTAAAGTAAGTACCTCTTAACTCAGGTAATTAGGAGTACTATAAGGTTAAAGTGTATGGAAAATCTCGCATACACTTAAATCAAAGCTTTCGTTAGTAGATTTACGTTGTAAAAGGTACGACTATGAATTTTGACCCAGATTATGAAATAGGGGACAGATAATTCATGTTATTAATAAAGAGCTTACCAGTGGTTTCACTCGCATTCAGTGGGAACTGCTTCACGGTCCAACATAAAAAGTAACCTATAGCATTCCTCAATAAACATGCTATCGAACACAGAAAGAATTTTTCGAATCGGACCAGTAGTTCCTGAGATTTACGTGAACAAACTCAGAATTATAATATTAGTGTACATATTATGAAAAATTGTTACAGCATGCTCATGTAAGGTAAACGATATACGTATGTTGTGAATTATTGTGATTACATAAGAATATAACCAACTATTGTTACGTATGTAACTTTCAATACTCAATAAATTTTATTTAATTAAATTTCGCTAGTCCACAACACCCAGTCCATGGGATTGGCATCAAATAATTGCTGTTTTCTGTTCTCGTATTCGCAACTAACGCAACCATAAGAGGTGAATGTTAACCCCAATACCGGTACTAATAACTCTTGTATACGTACTGAGTAATGACTATAAATAAAACACAGAAGGTTAAGTCTGTTAATGTTCACAGCGCTATCACACGCTAATTTTGACGCGCGTTACTCTAGGATCTCTTCTGCGAGTGACGGCAGCACAGCACGGCAAAAAAACGCACTCGTATACGCGTGACATTTCCCTTCAATCCCATCGTTTTAACGCAGAAAAACCGAGCGGTATTTCTACTAGTGTGGAAGAGCTCTAAATATTAAAATCATCATGGCTTCTGAGTTTTTTTTAGGCAAAAATATAAACTGTCCTTAATCGTAACTACGTCACAGACAGTAATTTTTTAGAGCCCCATATACGTGGGAAATCATCAAACGAGCCCTCCCTTTTAGTTACAGCTGTAGGGAGTGACATACTCTTGTGGACTGAAACCCACTATGTTCCTTCAGGAGATCTTTGTTTGCCAAGGCAGCGATATGTCTTACAAACAACCCACAGCCCCGGCAGACCTCACTACGGGTTCTATTATCGGTTAAGGCTAGGACTTCTGTTAATTTATTTACTCAATGTTATTGAGGACGCAGACTTCCTGCCAGTACCCGTCGGTTATTATCTCTACAGCTTATTACTTACATGTTACGTAAACTGTGTAATCTGTGAGCGTGTCATAGTTACTTCGATGGGAAGTGAACTTCACTTGAATAATCATAGAGATGAGACGCTTGTTCTGATCTGCTTAGTTTCTGATCTGCTTAGGTCTACGCATAATTAAATAGCAAATACGTATGGCATGGTGACCTAGTGGTTAAAGCCCCAGCCTGTCAATAATGAGTGTGCGGGTTCAATTCTAGGTAGCAATGTAATTTTCGTTACTTAATATATAACTTTTTCTAAGTACGAGTATACCAATAACCGAGTAACAGTGAAGGAAAACATCTCGAGGAAACCTGGACTATAAAGTCTGATATCACCATAACGATTCCGTTAATTGACTTTATTCAATTGAGATGATCAACAGGTCAAAAATAAAATACTTTATCATATTCATTTTGTTAAGCATCTAAAAATAATGTCAGTTAAATGTAATTTATCGTTTTGAACCAATTTTTTTCATTTTTTTTATTGATAATGTAATCGAAATAAGTATATATACTTTGTGTTTTCACACAAATTGCATACTAAGTAACCGTTTTTGACAGTTCAATTAATGTATTGAATTTTCTTTTTTGTTGATAAATATGAAAGCAGCTTTACTTATGTATATATCATAGTGTCTAGTGTTAATGACACAGAATGCGATAGCCTACACCTTAATAGGCCCTACGTGTCAAATAGCTACAAGTAAGGCATTAATCGCGTGTTACTCATTCACGGTAGGACAAAGGAATTCACTGTCTCGGCTGTTGCTGCATTATAATGTGTGCCAGCGCATCAAGCTACACTGTAAAATTTTCCCTATCTACAATGAACCATATGCTTCACCGATAAAGTTGAAAATCTATTAAGGAAATTTAACAGATTGTAGTAGCTTGATGTGCTGGCGTCTGTACATTGCTTAATATGTAATTAGTAAAAAATTTGTCGCTGACGAAACATAGTCTTTTATAAAGACATTAAAATATGAAAGAGTACGGGTGCATTATATTTTTCCAATAAAACTAGTCTGCAATGATTAATAGCAGTAAGCGGTGTTTCTGTGTCATTATTGTGATAATCAGTGAAGACTGTCACGTTAAGGTCGCTATATTCTATGATTTTCACAGTTGTCCAACTTCCAAAAAAGAGGAGGAGGTGGGTACAAGAAAAGCGATTTATTTTAATATTATGAAGCGACTTCTTTACATATTTTAAAGTGAGCAAAGTCCTAGTAACAACTAGAATGTTTTTGAGAAATCATAAAAATCTTTGTTTCTTATTTTGCGGTAATCAAATAATAAACTGTCGTTCTCTATCTTATATACCGACGACGAAGTACTATCGACTGAATTGGTGCAGATACAATCTTGAAGAGAGTGAAACCGCAGGAAAAATCTAGTTTAGCCATAATATAACTGATACCGTATTAGGACAATGAGAACGGACATCACACTAATGACCCTTCAACTGCTTGATAAGGTGATATAATTTTAATTATAACCATATTAAGGTTAAATAACAACACAAGCAATTAACACATGAAGTCATTCAATCAGCTGTCAAGTCTTACTTATATTTATGGCTTGCGAATGAAATGTTAAACTTAACAAGCTTTGCCGATCCGTGGGACAATTGTTGGCAGATGATGGTAAAAAATGTTCTCAGATTGGCAAAATCTTGCCCGTCTTAGACGTACAGACGGTGACTGGTGAGCCATCCAAAACTCGCCGCCCACAGTTCCGCGACAACGGTGGCTGAGAGTTGCCTCTCGAAGTCTCGACACCCGGCACCAATGGTTTCTCTCAGCCCTTTCTTCACTAGGATAACTGCTTAGAAGGAGGCGAAGGCATCTCATTCTCTCTTGCACCGGACCATGGCATGCTCCAGGGCCGGATGCGAGAGGTCGCCGCCACCAATACAATGGGTTTACCTGTCACAACCTTAACAAACGATTCCCTCACTCTCGCTTGCCAAGTTAGCATGGATTCAATTAACAATTCTGTCTCATCATCAGTTTTTTTATCGTCCCACTGCTGGGAACAGGCCTCCTCTCACACGTTAATCACCACGCTTGCTCGATGCGGGTTGGTGATTTCAGACTTTATATTCCAGGTTTCCTTGAGATGTACAATTTTTCATGTAACTTTAAAATAATCTTGTGGTTTAATCCCTTCCATCTTAAATACAAGATATATAACAATAGTCTAGTATTGTGCGCTTTGTTTATTTAGCTCAAGCTAGCGTCTGATATGCAATGAACGCTTAAAGTTCCAGGGAACGGTACTAACGCTGACTGATAAGGTGTGATAAGACTGAACGTATACATGTTTATTACGTAAAGTTCAATGTGTACTGCGCTTAACTTTGAATACAAATTTTCCAAGAATAATTCTCTGTGATCTTTTTAAACTAGGTACTGAAGATATAAGTCTGATGATTTGCTTAGGTACTAGAGATTGCAATTATTTGAGATAACATGTGAAAATTCTACCTCTAGTAAACTAATCAACAGATAAATTTGAAATCCATTGTTAGTACGTCAAGCTACGCCGAAGCATATGATTCAAAATTCATTGGGAAAATTTAACAGTTTCGTAGGTAGCTTCATGTCACATCAAGCTATACAAAACCAGTTTATCTTGGACTCGCTTTATATGGTCTTACTACAAATTGAAGGGTCAGCTTATAATAGTTTTGTATAGCTAGATGTGTGTACTATAATAGTTTTTAGGTACAGATTTATCATAATGTAAGATTATCTAGTGCTGTAAATTTGGGCTTGATTTTCATCATCAGAAATTCGTATATTATTTTATGTGAACAATTACGTGTAATTATTTTAAGACGAAAATTTATTGGTGTATTTCTCAGTTCAGAAATCAAACTGCAATTCATGGTCATAAAATATTGCTATTAATTTTAATAGCCGGAATACTGAAATAAACTTAAGCGCATAAAAGTGCAAGTGTAGTGCAATAATTTCTGCGTAATGGCTGCCGTTGCATCGTGACCTATTTGTTGACTTACAAGCTGGGGCACAGTTCTAAATTAAAGAAGTCCACTGAATCGGGGAGATATTCATTGATGGCGAACATTTTTGGTGGAGATTAATGAAAAAAAAAATCCAATTAGTGTAATTATTTTTTCTCCTCTCTCTCCTCGGAGTAATTGGTATACATACATACATAAAAAATAAAATAATAAAAAAACCGGCTGAATTGAGAACCTCCTTCTTTTTTTGCAGTCGGTAAAAGAACGGAGTATAAGATCGTACCTAATTCTATTTTTGGAGTAAGAAATAATAATCTTCATTTTGCTGAGACAGGAGTGAAATGGTTTCCGCAATGTTGAAATTTGAGGAATTTGGGGAGATATAGTCTCAGCAATTATTGTGGAAATTGAGGGACTTCTAAAAATAGAACAAGTCGATACGAGATATACATATGGTAGGAAACCAAAGCTTACAAGAGAGCAACAATTGATTTTTCCTTAATCTTCTTTAGACTTCAAGTTCTAATTTCAATTTTAAAGTGTCTTGATTTTAAGTACCAATCAGTATCATATAATATAACAATCGATAAACGCGAAAGTTTTGTTAGGGACTAGTTTTGTGAGGGGTTTGTTAGTGCTCTTTCAAGCTAGCTAAGTACATCATTTTACTGTATCTAATAATCCGATTTATTAATAACAAGTATTTATTTTATTTTATTTATTATCTAGTTTCTGCCAACAGTGGACTACTTCCCGCACCAGGGTACAAAGTAGACTGAATTTTACACTATAGTATTATAATATTAGTAGAACTTATTTGAATCAGACAACATGGTGAAAATTCATAAGATAAATGATAAAACATACAATATAACAAACTCCACACAACGACTTATCAGTGGAGACACTACCGTAATAAAACTTTTAAATTCTTAATCCACTTACACGAAAGTATTTTTTCTTAAAATACTAATTTCATTTTCTAAATTTCCCACAAGAAATAAAAATAAAAAAATATCTTCGACATCACCTGGTTGCCGTAATATGCAATAACATTACCGTTGGATGGCCCATTATTTATACTAGCCGGCTAAGCTAGGTGCGCCAGGACACGACATATATTGCCTCCATGCTTCGCCTGCAGTGTAATAAAACCTTCAGCTTGACATGTGTAAACTGTTTACTTAAACACGTGCTTTTATCCAGAGCTTGTGTCATAGCTAATAATTTGATATAGATATGGATTTTTTGGAGTGACGAGTAGGTAACTCAAATTTGTTATTTGAAACATGTTAAGTTTTGAGTAGTTTTGGTTTGCCTTTATTGTAAGTATTAACAGTACCTATGCTAAGTGTTTTGTGTGGTAATCTGTGGATATCGTCATGGGTAGTGCATTTGTGTTTTCTTTTATCTTAAACGTTCTTATTATGTGCCCTATTTATAATTATAGTTTCTTGGAGTATATATATGTATAAGTGTTTATTTATTAAAAAGCCAGCAACTTTCTTATGAATCCCAACATTACTCGACAGTAATGATGATATATAATATATTGCTAGACTTTTTACTTAAAAAAAATATAATGAATTCCTTTGTGCCAACATCTGCTTCGCCTTTTCCCAAACTATGCTGCTGTTTGCTGCTGCTACCGGTGTTTTACATGAAGCTAATGCCGACTTAGCTACGAGCTTCTCAATTCCTTTGTGCCGACGTTGGTGATAAACAACTGAAGTCGCTGACCGTACATAAAGAAAACCTTATTGTTGTTCTTGTCTTTTTCTGTCTAGCCTTTTCAAGGGCCTTGACCTGATACATTTACTTCTACAGTTCAACTTCTTATACAGTTACAATATGAAAGGATGTTACGATGTATTTTACCCAAAAATGTTTGCTTCTCAAATGTTCATAAGTAATTTATGCTACAAAGAGTAGGTTACCTAGTCTTATGGGGCCTTTATAAAAGTAGATGTAGTTTCTTATTTATTCCTAAAACAAATGCTACCGTTCCTAACAAAATTAAAGTTTTATACTAAACACAAACCTGAATACCCACTAGCGAAATTTTTTCAAAAACTTTTGGGATAGTCCAACGCGTAGGTACGGAAACTTTTTCCATTTGCCTCGCGACTGCGGCTTTGGGTGTCCATCCGTCCGTCCCTCTAATCTGTAAAACATTTTGTAACTCCGAAATGTTGCTTCCGACAAAGAATTTATTTAATAGAGTACCTACCGGTAGCTCAATTTATAACACAAAATAATGCCACAAAAGCTAGAATGTGTTTATTTTTCCCCACTTTACCCAAGAGACCGTGTAAGTATACGATAATGCCGAAGTATCTTGTGGCTCTTTGCTTAGCAGAGGAGAAGCGTCTTGTATAAGATTAGTCAAGAAATTTTATACTAAACCAAAACATATGAGAAGTATATTTTGCAGAGAAAATGATAGTCGTTTGTTTATCAAGATTGAGATATTGTTCTTTCTATATATTTAAAGAAAGTTGTGTTATTAACAACAGCAGAACCGATTCGGCTCCAAATTGTTGGGTGGCTTAGAACCAAGAGACGGATATAGGAAACTTATTGTCCTCAGACAAATCGAGGTTTCCATTATCAGGTTCAGGAGTTGATGACAATGGGACTATTTGTAAAGTTTACCGTTTCAAACAAAACATAATGATCGGTAAATCATCATCCTCCTGCCCTTATCCCAAGTTTTATTTGGGGTCGGCGCAGAATGTTTTTGTCTTCCACGCTCATAAAAAAAAAAGCATAAAAAAAACAAACATCGGAATTGAAAACATTCCTTTTTGTAATGTCGTCGGTTTAAAATCTATGATTCCTTTAAAGTATAATGTTTATTGTTGTCCTTTTACTCGGGTATTGCTTGTCGCTTCTCAGTAACTCAGGGAGGGTCACGTTTACCCTCTTTTCCTCCGTTTAAGCACATTCAGGCCTGTGTCAGGATCATTTCATTACGGTGCAAGTGTATTTTCTACTGGCAACGACAGCTAATGACCATTATCAAGGTCTTGCATCAGATAAATATTGTTTAAATGCCACTTGAGACCTTCGCGTTTTTCGTTCAAGGAGATTCCCGTGAACTGTGTTTCCATGTTTTTATATTTTGTAAACAGTGTCTTTGTTTGTAACGATTTTCTATTAAATGTATTTTTATTCCCTGTTATAAAATGGGTACTTACGCAAATACTTGTATGTATGTACCAAGTCAATATATTTTGGGTTTGCTGATAACATTTTTTTTAGTTTTGTTTATAGTTTTAGTAACATCGTATCGCAATTTTTTTAACAGTTTCATTTTATTCCGGGGTGAATTTTTGAACGAGCTAATAAATACAAAGGTACCCGAAACTATCAAATTTTCCCAATCAACTTTGAACCGTATGTTTCAGCGATAAAGTTGAAAATCTATTAAGGAAATTTAGCTTATGTGCAGGCGTCTGCAGGAACACCAAAAATATTTTATTTTTTAACTCTACAGTGATGCTACAATCAATTTTTCAAAAACAGCAAAGTAAAATGCAATATTCAAAAAGGCCAATATTGAAGATAGCAGACATTATTCCGAAGGGAGAGGCAAATAATGAGGGTCGAAAATACACAGAGGAGCGGCTTTTTCACGCCCTGACGCGTTTATGGGTTTATCCCATTAAAATTTAATTCATTTCTTGTTGTAAGTAGTTTGTTTTTCAAATGTGACATGACGCCAGTTTTATCTAAGTATTACGGAGACGTAGTAAATAAGCTACTAAACGAGAGAGAGCTAAGAGAGCACACCTTAGCCAGTCATATCGATTCCTCTGTTCTCTCCTTCTATAAAATCCTGGCTGATATCTTTGCTTACTAAATAGTCAAGCTACCATACTACACATTTATGTACCTACATTCTAAGTAAATAAAGACCTAATGTATTCTTTATAGTTTTTAATATAAACTGACCTTTTAATGGTACTGATTTACAAAGTATAGAGAAATAAATAAATATATGATAAAATATTTACATAAAAAAACTAAAAAGCGAGCTATGTGTAGTTAATACGAATACTGATTTGAATAACATGGGAAAACAATACAATTTGCAATCAGTGCACATGTTTGTTACGCTTCAGCTGAATCGATAATAAAACAAATGACGTACATTTTATTGTTTATTCAAATGATTTTCTTACCTAACTTATGTGTTTTCTTGTAACAAGTAATTTATTGACCATTAACGTATTACAAATTTTAAATCGAGATATATTACTGAAATCTTTGAAAAAGGAAGAAATAGTCCTTCTCTGTGTGAGAGGAGGCCTTTGTCTAGCAGTGCGATGATAAAAAGGTGATGAAATGATGATGAAGAAAAAGTCAAATGCAGTAAAACTTAGAATTGACTTAGTACGTGTTCAAAAATCTTACGCTTATTTATACTATAACAGTTTTACGTGCTACATTATGAAAACCTTTGGTTATCCAGCAGGCTTAGTATGGCGATTCTATATCTATTCTGTCAAGAAAAGACAAAGCTCTTTCTGTCAATGTCAACATTTCTTCTGCCCGAGCATGGCGCGACTTGTCAACTCGCATATAATCACTTGTAAACTTATGTCGATCGAAGAAAGAAAAAATTACTTCAAAAAATGTCAAAAGAAATCTTACGTCAATCTGTCACTTTTATGTCATTATTATATTGTATCCATTCTCCGGTAGACAAAACTTGTTTCTACGGTTGCCATGCTAAGCATGCAGGTACTAACCTCAAGGGTCGTTACTAACTTAAGCACATAGTTTTTCTCACATCCCTTGCCAAATAACTGTTCCATTGCTCCACTGGCTGCCTAGCAATGAAATAATCGGAACGATCACAATTTTTTTCACTACAAGCACCTTCAACTTCCCTCCACAGTCGATAAAACCACCTCACTTAGTACAGTGTCGTTAGAGCGAACTCCAGACGTCTTGTGTACCCATTTGCCGTCGAATTAAGGACATTACCGTTTCTTACGGCAAGATGTAGCTGACAGGCCTGTCCGTAGGGACTGCCGTATCTTGGAGGACGTTCTAACTGCTTCGTCTGTGTCTCTAGAATGAAGATAATCAGAGGTAGGTTCAGAATAAGTATTATCGCAACGTTTTTCTGGACCCAAAGGTTTTTGGTGTCTGTTTTTACGATATTCTTGTCAGTTTTTGGTAGAAATTGGTTTCTATGTTGTAGTTTTGTATATATTCCGTTGTAGTTTTCTTACGTTTCTGATAAATTCATCGTTTTACGAAACAAAATTAAAAATCTTAGACGAAATTCAATGTGTTTATGACAAAGCGATTTTCATAAGAATAATACCTAAATTTATTAAATATAAAATTAAATATATAACATATATTATAATAAATAATATATACCAAAAAAAAATATCTAAAATAAAAAATAAGATTTTCAAGGAAACAAGCACAAATAGAAAAAAAAGCACTGTTCTTGGTGTCGGTATTTAGGTAAAACGGTTTAAAGTAACATACAGCATTACCAAGGGTAACCAAAGCTACAATAGAAGCATCTAGAACAAATTTGCGTAACACTCACACATCTAATTTTTCCTAATAAAACTAATGTGAACTTATCAGGCTTAACAATCAAGATGGCCTCTATCCACAATAATCAATCACAATTTAATGGAGACCTTTCTCGCCCCTATTGGTCGATTTAAAACGTCCAGTCACGTTAGATCCCTTGTATTTAAAGTTTGCGTTCAATTAACGAACAAATTGAAGGTCATTTTAAATTGGATGGTCATCAGCATTTGATAATGTGGACTCTTTTTCAATTTGGAATGCAGTCCTTTAAGTAGTTTTAATATTTATCTGATGACCCCATTATATAGTTTTGTTGTATTTTATTTATGTAATATGGGTGTTATCTAGTTTGATCACTTTGTTATTTTGTAATAGGTCAGCTAGATAAAGTGCATACGTGAATCTGGATAATGTAATGGCGGATTAGATTGTTCTTTAGTGTTTAATTTCTCACTGGTTTTAAATTAATTAACATTTCGAAGTCTAATTATGGATAAGGCATAACTTCCCTAGAATAATGATTTCTGGAACGTTCCAGAACCAAATATACAAACTCCTCTATATAATATGAAAAGAAGATATTTGATAAACTTCTTTGCGTTTCTATTTCCACGGCAAAGGGGTTGTATTACCTTAAACTAAGAGACGAAGTTTCAAACAACTTTCAAAAGCACTGCATTTCTACAACTAAAACAAAAGAACTAGTGGAATTCTGAACGAAACAATTTTCTATCTACATGCTTTTCCTTTGTACAGTTGTGTACAAATATGTGTGTGTCTACTTTTATAAAAAGCTATTAGAACTACAAATATGTAGTAACACAAACACATTTTATTAATAGTCTTCAGTTTTTAATTTAGAATTACGAATAATGATATACCAACGAAAACATTTTTAAACATGACTGTACTTACAGAAACTATGTAGGTGCAAGTAGTGTGGGGATCGACTAGGTAAATTTTTTACAATCCGAATTTACCTTTATTCGGCAGTTAGGCGAAGGTATGTACGGGTAGAACGAGATCATTGAATAAAACAGTGGACTAAGCAACAAGCCTTAACTACGGTGTTGCCCTACTCAAGCGGAAAAACACCGCTTTGAAGAGAAAATCAACGGTGGCTTTGTGTATTGTTTTCTTTGTAGAGATAATAGAGTAAGATTCGATACAATTTTCTGTTTAAGGCGTTGTTTTGAAGGCAAATGTTTAAGTTTATTTGAATAAAAAGTACTGATGTGGCCCACCTTTGTTGAGTGTTTTCAGCACAGCCAGATTTTCTGAGAGGTTTTATATCATTTAGCACTCCCTCATTTTAGAATAGGCTAAGTATTGATATCTAGAACCTCAGAACTGTTATATTTACAAATTTATTAGCACGTTTAATTCGTTTGCTTATTTGGCAAAATATAGGTATTCAAATAAATTTTCAAAGAATTTAAAGCTGGCAACACTACGCTGGAATATTTTACTCATAGGTAGGTTTTCTTTCTTCACACAGTTTAGTCTAGTTGTTTTCCCTAAGGTTCCTAAGTTTGTCAGAAAATGTAGGAAACCCTTCAGGAGGAATGTAATATTATTTTATTTAGTGGTAGGGTCACTGACTTCTTTGTTTGTACCCAAGTAGGTATTTGTAAGTGCGGCTAAGAGAGATCTTCCATTTTTGTAGAATTTTCTGGTCTCCAGTAATAGGTATGTCAAGTCACGCGAATCAATTTTTGCGTCCAACCCGTATCACCATTTTCAACGTGTCTTATAGTCCTAGTTAAAAAAATAATGTTATTCGTATACGCTTATCAAATAGTTTAAGTTTTTAAATAAACACGTGTGAATCAGGGTCACCACCTGCGAAGCATTAAAAATTCCACACAAATCACTCAACCCCTGGCTTAAGCTTTAAAATGAAAGTATACTCTGTCCTCTTCTCTCTTACTTACAACGACAGGGATAGGACTCTCTATTATAATAGTTGTCGCTGTTTAATCCCTCTTTATGTTGGTAATCGCATTTCTTTGGTCCCGTACAGGTTTGGAATAATATGGACGGATGTGACCCACCTCACCTATTCTTATAAATACAATTAATTTAAATTATATGAGTATCAAGACATCCATGTTGCTTGAGTGAACTTTGAGCAACCATTGTGATTTAAAAAAAACCGTTAAAATGGCCGCCATTTCTCTTTATTCAAAAAACGAATTCTAGAACCACAAGATGTATATTTTGACTATAAATTTATATCAACTAATAATAGTAAGTATGCTATATTTTCTCAATGCGTATCAATCTCCAATTTTATTAGCACCCTTATTTACAGAATCGAAATTGATTTGACGATAAAATGTTCGTCGAAATCGTTAACCTAATATCGGATTCTCGCACGCCCTTCTAGTAATTTCTCTGACCCCACATTATCATCCGAATCCCCTGATTTACACTTGGTAATGGCCGCTCTAGAATTTTGGGAATGCTCCGTTTTGCATACAGGTCTTACTATATATTCTTAAGTCGACCCGTATTTGAAACATTATGTATGATAGTTTTACCATTGTACAGTCGTCAGCACAACAAGCTACTACAATCTGTCAAATTTCTTTAATAGATTTTCAACTTTATCGCTGAAGCATAATTATGTCTCAAAGTTCCGGGTAGCTTGATGTGCTGGCGTGTGCACAACGATTCACACGTTTTCCATATAAATCTTCTTTGATACAAAAACCATGTAGCCATGTATTATGCAGATACTTCGTATCGTATGTATCCTCTCTATAAATATACTTTTTCTTGAATTTTCCTGTTTATGTACCTATATTATCTTAACATAATCCATAAGCATGATTTTCATTACAAGATATGGTTCTACTCTAGTCTCAGTAGGGTATAACAATCTATTCATGAACAAAATTGTGGCTAAAATCTAAGCATTTTTATCTCCTCTGCCTCTGCCTTTGTTCATTTTGCTTAGAATTCTCTTAGCAACAAGATTACCTTCTGTAGTCCTTTTCTTTTACTCGCTGTCTTATCCAGTCTATTTCAGTATTATTATGTAATAGTCTGGCTTCAGTATTACAATAGCATATAATGAATAGAGAGGATTCTTTAAATTAGACTATTTATTGTAACTATGAACTTAATGTTATCACCGTAAAAATTCTACCCGATTCCAATATGTTCAGACGCCTGCACATCAAACTACTATAATCTGTCGAATTTCAAAGACATATCATATCAAAGACAAATTGGGAACAGTTGACATTTTCGGGTAGCTTAATGTGCTGGCTGCACGTATATAAAGTCTAACAATACTAGTGCACCATATTTTTACAGGTCATCTAGAACATGCTAAGGATCATGTTTACCATAAAAAAAGTCATGAAAACAACAACATTTATTTTATATAACGCCGGTCTCTATGAAGGCGCTCTATCATTTACTCCTAAGTCATTTAACTTTTTTTGTGGTAAACATGATCCTTAGCATGTACTAGATGACCTGTAAAAATATGGTGCACTAGTATTGTGAGACCCTATATAGATGTAAAATCACATACAAAATTAAATATTAACAGTTTGAAATCGAGAGGGAAATGTAAAACGCAATAAGAGTAAGATATTAGCTTTTCCAATTTATGGTTGGGGTACACGAGGAATTTACTTATTCAGTGAGTTTCGTGGCTCCTCACCTTATGCAGATGAGGTTGGTGCTTCAAGTTCGCCAACTCAACAGCGCGGTGAATAATATCGTGCGCCCCTGTTAAATTTTCGGTCAGTTTAAGTACAGACAGTCAAATTTTCCCAATCAAGTTTAACCCACAATGCTTCAGCGATACAGTTGAAAATCTTTTGAGGAAATTTGACAGATTGTAGTACCTGGATGTCCTGGCGTCTGTACAGGGATACAAAAGGTGAGAAGGGTGCATGGATTTAAGGATCAGATACTTAATTCATTTTAGCAGTTGCCGATCTTTTCAAGTGTAATACTGTTTTCTATCGAATCATTAACTTATAAAACTTTCGACTTCAGATATAGAAAGTACAGAAACGTTACCAGCAAAATGATGAACGTTTGTTTTTTTTAGCCTGTGTTTCCACACCTCCCGATCTTAACCGCGTGCCCAGTGGAATCACAGTGGAAGGCGTCAAGGTCGTCCCGCCATCTCTTCCAGGGCCAGCTACGCATGCGGTGGCTGTCTTGGGGTATCCACTGTTCAACGTTTGTCAGTGTTAATTTTCTTTTCTTTCTTTCTTAATAATTTAAATACATTTATTCACCTTTTCTCGCGTTGATACCGTTTTTAAACAACTTGAAACTCTCAGAATCATTCACCAATATTGAAAGAAGTCTCAACTTTGTTAGAAAAGATAGAATAAAGTCCGAAAGTTAGGTGAAGTAAATCCAGTAGCATCAGTTAAATGAATGCCATTGCTGAAGTAAAGTATATAAGCGAGGAGCGCGCGTTTCATCAAAATTCTTTTCATGCCCAGTGGAATTTCTATCTGAAATTTATGTGGGAACCAAAACTTTTGCAGACTCCGTTTGGGTTTTAGCACATGTTTAATGTCATAGGGTAGTTAACTGTCATATTCAAAATTTAGTAGAAGGTATGTGGTAGAAAATTTTCACAATGGAATTTTTAATTTTGAGTCATTCGGTGAATATTATTCAAGTTAAGTAAGTTCTTGTTGAATATTAGTGCTGCAATAATCATCATCTCCCGAGCCTTTTCCCAAGTACATATGTTGGGGTCGGCTTCCAGTCTAACCGGATTCAGCTGAGTACCAGTGTTTTACAAGGAGCGACTGCCTATCTGACCTCCTCAACCCAGTTACCCGGGCAACCTAATACCCCTTGGTTAGACTGGCGTCAGACTTACTGGCTTCTGACTAACCCGTAACGACTGCCAAGAATGTTTAATGACAGCCGGGACCTACAGTTTAATGTGCCATCCGAAACACTGCAATAATATGCCATCAAAATAATACCTGATTAAGCTTCATGAGTAAGAGGAGCTCGTGGCTACGTAACAGCCGCACGGATCAATCGATCATAAGGGTAAGTAATGCTTTTCTTGGTCTGTCTAGTCCGAGCGCCGTTAAATTGGTGGCTCTCGGTTGTCAATTAACATCTTCGGCAGTCGTTATAGGTAGTCAGAAGCCAAGCATTACAACTAGCAACCGGTCTTACCAAAGGATATCAGGTTGCCCAGTTAACTTGATTAAGAATGTCAAATAGGCAGTCGCTCTAAGTAAAACATTGGTACTCGACTGAAACCAGTTAGATTTGAAGCCGACTCCAACATAGTAGAGCAAAGACTAGGCAGGTGATAATGACATTCCATGAACAACTTCAAGACCTCATATATCTTACTTGGACTTAAAAAAAGTTTTAAAACGAGAAAACCAAGCGAAAGTATTGACTGCAGATTGTTCGAGTGTAACCGGTAAACTGGTTATGAAATCTCAACTTGGTCCGTTTATACTCGATTGTCAGCTGACAAGAAAATGGGGTGACATTATGTACGTTACACCTTTAGGTCATTTGGAGAAATATACTGGTTTATGACAATTGCGATTTTGTAATATTTCCTTGCTGTTAAAGCGCTCGAATTTTGGACACAATCATCTGGTAATTTGGTATATCATCATCAGCCTTTTTATCGTCCCATTGCTGGGCGCAAGCCTCCTCTAACACGGAAAATTATTGAGATTTTAGACTATAATAGTCCAGGTTTCCTCGTGATGTTTTCCTTCACCTTTTCCTCATAGACCACCATTTCTTCAGTCATAGATGTCCAACATATACTTAGAACAATAATAATTACAACTTAACTCAGCAACTCAGAAAAATTACATTGGTACCTATTTGGCTGACCTGGAATCGAAACCGCACCCTCAAACTTGGGAGACTGGTGCTATACCCACTAGGATACCACGACTTACTAGGTCACCACGACTTTTGATTTCATTTGATCATTATTGGGGTTCTTTGCTGATGTGAATTCTTCATGCTGATTCTGACCGGTATACTGTTGTCTTTTTCTATTTTTAAAGCATTTAAATAAAAGAACAAAGAAAGAAAATTGCGCTCTACTTTAGTGAGATATGATAAAAAATGACATGATAAGACGTTCACTTGATATTGAGTAATACTACAACAGATGCAACTGCGCGCCTTATTGGACTTTTATAGTGTTGAGACATATTTTTTTATTTTATTTTGAAAGTCTAATCTAATCTTCTAATCTAATCTAATAATTCTAAGTAATCTTGAGACAGTTCAGCACTTTGAACGTCTTCAGTAATAACGCTCGAAGAAGTTAAATAAGAAATTCAGTAGCCCTTTAAATACTAGTTTGTAGTCAGATAACTCCGTGTGTGTAGTGGTACTCAAGACTACTGCAGGACAAAACCCTGTAGCTTTTTGGGGATACCCATATACACTTTCATCTCTTACAGAAGGCACCGCTAAAGACTGAGTACAATTTTCTTCAACTACAAACCACGACTGTCCTTATTCAATCGTTAAAACCTATTTTAATAACAACGAAAACCGAAATCAAAATATTTCACAAAAAAATCGCGTAAAAAATCTTTTTAGCATTCCCAACTTTTTGCTGGCTGTATTTTTTTTTAATACTGAATTCTATTTTAAAATGTTAACTAGTTCGCTGCAGAATATTCGGATTCACTTCATTAAAATTATGAATGCTGAAAAGGTCTTTCGAAAAATGTTGAATGAATAGTTTCACAACTATTCGTCCGAGGGTGAGAATATATCTACATAATGGGCTGCAGGTATTTTTAAAAGGTTTCATCTGTGGAGAAAATGTTAGGTTTTGTATACATACGCCAGCACATGAAGCTACCATAAACTGACAAATATTACCTATCAATTTTGGACCATATGCTTCAGCGATAAAGTTGAAAATTACTGACTGTGTTTTAGGAGAAATTCTTCTGAAATAAAAGATATTTAAAAAAAAAAAAAAAAATATCACCCATAGCAGTTACATAGTTATAGAGTTTTGCGTAGAAATTATAAAGGTAAACAGAATGCGTAATTTTGTTAATAATATACTAAAATAATATAATATACCTCAAAAATGTAACACTCAAACGCCCCGGCGTTTGAGTGTTACTTCGACCCCCGGGTCGAAGAGACCGATACAGTTATTAATTAGAATTTATTTTATCACGAGTTAAAGCAAAACTTTTTTGATTTATTAATGCAGAGTTCATGTCACGCTCCACTTGTCTGCTCGGGTTTTGTACAGTCAGTGACACAAGCTGTTCAGGGCGAAAAATACATCTACTACATAAAAGCGTGCATTTTTGTTTCATTTAAGAAAAAAACGGGGGCACATTTTTATATTTTATTATTGTGTACAATTCTTCCTCAAGCATTAACCCACTTTTGGTGTTAACTGTACCGAAACTGGGCACCTATCTGTTCATTTATAAGTAAGTCTCAACTTTGACGGCTGATAATAAATGAAACGGCTTCACGATGATAAATATACCGCTTTATTTGTATTCAAAATCTATATAAGGACTTTAATTTAGCGATTTTAAATGTCGAATACATAAAAATTCCATTACTAAAAAATCGGTAGTATTTTGTTTTCGAGCACGCATGAGTGCAACTCAAATTGGGTGAATTATGAAGTGCTGCGGTCGTCGCCATTAGTCACGCGTATCGAATTTACGACACCAATTAGTCAGGTTCATTACCTTTAAATTGTTTGCCTTGCGTTTCATTAAATATTTATTCATCGGAATTGGATTGATTGCTGTTGCCAGATTTCAAAATATTTGTTACCAAGATAATTGTAACTAAACATCTGTTGATTTTGTAATTCGCAATGAGATTATGTAAATACAAGTCTCTTAATATTGATGTCAATCGCTTGGAAATTTGAAATTTTGTTCACAAGTATTGAAATAAAAGTCAGAAGTCGATGTTTCTCTTTCAGTCACTTATCTTTATCGATAAACATTAATCCGTTGACAAGAAACAGATATAAATAATCACCAGTCTCGTGACTTATTGCAGTGAATATCGAAGTGAAAACTTATTAAGGACGGATCTCAGTGAAGGTTTCACTGACACTAATAGTGTACGCCGGCGACTCGATCGGTGACATTTGTCATCAGCGAGTGAGTGAGTGAGTATCCGAGACTTGTCTCTCCACTTTCACGTTCACATTTACGGGTTGATTCGAAACCTATATGCCTACTTATGGATGAGGTAAGAATTGTAAGCCGAGGTATATTTATGCTCCGATACTGATCGGATATTAAATTGGTTTGCGTAAATGAATTGCAGTTTTTGCTCGTAATTGTTGACGTAAATGTCAATATTTGCGTTCATTTTCGGTATGACAAGATTGGCGATAATGTCTTAATTTTTTGTTTGTCACAATTGTGTTTTACGAGCGAAGGTAAATACACAATTTTGTAATCAGTTCGGCATCGAATTTGAATTGTTATTGTCCATTAATTGATGCACATGGTTGAGATTCCTATCCTGATTAATAGCTCTATTATTCTATAGATACACTTGTACAAAATGTACAGACATAAACACACAATACAACAGAATGCACAACAAGCTACTACAATCTGTCAAATTTCCGAAATCGATTTTCCACTCTACTGCTGAAGCATAAGGTTCCAATTGGTACTGGGAAACTGTCAAAAGCGTCTGTACAATTGAAATAAATTGGAACATAGAATGACTACCCAAAAATTGTATAAATCATCTCACATCACAACTAATAATAATTTTATTGCACCCTAAAAGTCCCCGATGATGGATGGGGTGCCCATCTGTTTGTAAGTACCCACGCATCTGTGTTACCATCTGCAAAACGCATAATCTCCATTCAAAAGCCCTTTAAACCTAGTATGACTACATATAACTTTTGAATAGGGAGAAAAATATTATTTGATTAGGTATAATAGTGGTGCATTGTAGTATTCCGTCGACAGAGGTCACAGATAGACCTTGATAAAAATAACATTTATTTAAAAATAATATATTATCAACACCAAGTATATTTTCCTTGATGACCGCGGCTAAGTAAGCAACGCTTGGAGCGGTCGTCCCGTGGATTTATGACCATCTTGACAGTTCCTCTGCCAAGGCACTGGGTCTGGAAGTTGGTAAGGGTAGTTAGTAATAAAATTTAAATTATAATTTCCTTAAAAAAATAGAGAGGGACATACATACCTATGGCATGTGGAACCGTAGCAACCGTTTATGTTGAAATCCTTTTTGATAGGACAAGGGCAACCCATTATAGTGACCCACAATGATAGGTGCCTAATGCCATGAACTGTAAATTGAATTGAAAATATTTATTTCAGACTAAGTACACAGTAATGATACAAGTCCATATTATTATGTTAGTAGATGAGAAGCTTAAAAATCTACGTTAGTAAAATACACGGAGACACAGTACAGTACAACTAAGCAGTGTTACATAAACGATCCCGGAAACACTAATACAAAATGAACCAATGAATAAAGAACTGTTAACAATAGGTGAAATTAAACCAAAACATACGAACCTTTGGAAACAAAGGAATCCTCAACATACAAACCTCAGAAACACTTGACACGTGATGAAGCGACAATAACAGAACTTCGGTCCCAATTGTAAGCCGTCAGATTTACACCCCCAGTCCAATATACATGGTGTTATAATATATGGGTGCGCCGCGATACGCTCTCCGCCCTACTAACTCATTCATGGATCCCTGCGTTTATGAATGGCTAAAGTTGCCGTTTTGCCGCGTTTGCGCAAATTTTATGGCAATGACGCCTCGCGGGGTAACTTCGCCGTCGCTCTGACGTACGGCCAACTTTTTGCGTTTGTGTTTTGCTTTTTCCTCGTGTTCTTTTTCGAAATGGTTTGTTTTTCTTTCTGTGCCATTGTAACAGCCAGTTTAGTTTAATTGAAATTATGAGTTAGCTCTTTGGGTACGTTTCTAAAGAGTTGAAAATTAAGCAAAAAAAATAAAAGGGACTGATTTTTGTGTCTTATTAATTGGACCGATTTTAGCGCAGCGAAACAATTACTTATACGTATTTTTAGCTCATAATATCTCGGGTCATTTGCTTCAGTAGACCATTTAAAATTGCCGGAACATTAAATGGGCAGAAGTTTGCGAACATTTATGAGAGAAGATTATTGAGTTCGTAAAACTGGACAGAAAGTTATAAATCGTGGGTACTTAGTGCCTTTTTTTAACATAAAAAGGGCCTTACTTTAACTAGAAGCTGTAATACGAATTTAGTTAAATTTTACAGCATATTAGTAGCAAATCATCTCATCAATCATCATAATTCTAGTAGTTGGCACAATGGCATTAGAGATACTGTCATTGAAAAAACTTCGTCAGCAACCAAGAAAATATATCCAGCTACAAAGCACTTATAAGATGCTTATCTTATTAAACACTGCGGTAAAATTCAGTACCATCAGAATTTATAACAGTCACTGCATATATTAATACGTAGTAATGTCAAAATAGAGTGTCATTAAAAGCCATTAAAATGTCGCTTCGCGACATTTCGTTCGCAACAAGGTTCCCACAAAACTAGACATTAATTTGGCGAGTAGCGGCATAGTAACGCTGCTCTAAATCTACCCGAAGCGTTGATTTCGCAAGAGATCTGTCAACCACTGAGATACCGCATTCCTGTAGGGTCGTGTTACGTGGAATATGCCATGGCGATGAGAATGCGACTGTTTTAGTAGCAATATAAAAGTTGGAAATCTTTTCGCTGTATAAGATGACAGGCTTGACATCATGTCACCTTTGTTTTTGAGGAAAAGTCTTTCGGAGACGAAGAAAATTCATAATGAAATAACTTGATTTTTTGCACTCTCATTTTCCTTAAAATATATGGATCTAAGTATGACAAGGTGATCGATCTTAAGGTTAAACAACACTTGGTTCGCGGATGGGATGGATCATTTTCTCATGACGAGTTCCTGCGTGTTTCGGAAGGCATATTAAATTGGTTGGCTGTTATTTGTACATCTTTGACAGTCATTACGTGTAGTCAGACACAGAAATTGACTATCACAGAAAGTCAGTCCACTAGTCTTACAAGGGAATATCCCTTGATGCAACACATTTCATGATTTCTAGAAGTGTCGAACACAAAATAATTTGAACACAAAAACTGCATTCAAAGATAAAGGCAACGTAGGTAAACTGTTGGACACGCAAATAACCTGCGAGCTGCATAAAAATATACTTTTTAGGGTTCCGTACCCAAAGGATAAACGGAACGAAACGGTCCGTCCGTCCGTCCGTCTGTCACCAGGCTGTATCTCATGAACCGTGATAATTAGAGAGTTGAAATTTTCACAGATGATGTATTTCTGTTGCCGCTATAACAACAAATACTGAAAACTAGAATAAAATAAATATTTTGGGGGGCCCATACAACAAACGTGATTTTTTTGTTCATACAGGTAGATGCTTGAAATATTCACAGAATATGGAATGTATTACTTACTTTAAAAATAAGTAATTTTATTAAAATTAAATTAATAATTGAGGGGGCTACCATCCAAGAAACATGATTTTTTGCTCGTTTTATAAATAATGGTACGGAACCCTTCGTGCGCGAGTCCGACTCGCACTTGGCCGGTGTTTTTATTAGGACACACCGACACAGTAATACGATACTGAAGACACCGCATACCATAAAGGCCATATTACTTTAATATGTCACGGACTGTTGAACGCTTAGATACTTGAACCGACCGGAGACGCCATTCCCTTGCCTTCCCCAAAGATACGAGATGCTATTACTGTACAGATGTTAAATGCTCTTGGTTGAATGATACGAATGCTCTTTGTTTCGACCTTGGTCCCGACTTCGCTAGTTGTAATATGAACTTTGATTTGTATAGGTTAGGTATTGTGTAAAGTGTTTGATTGAAGATATTGAATCGCGATTAGATCCGAGTTGTATATTGAAAACAGTTGTATAAAGTCATGCTATAATGGCTATGTTTGCAGACAATTTACAGATGTCAGTAGAGAACATCTGCTTCGCAAGATCAAAGGTGACCTTATTTTGAAAACCAAAACTTATTGGCATCAAATCTCAAAAAATCCCTCCTAAGAATGAAAATTAAATGAAAATCTGTTAGGTTTGAGTTTATCACCAGTAAGAGAGATGGAGGAAGATCTACTATGAAGATGTGTCTCCGTATGTACTTGTCCTTTTCTTTGGAAATTTTGTACCTGACTTCCTTGCTCCCGCCTTTAACTCCAAAACACCAAGGCCCTCAACTTTTGTCATTTGTTTTATATCACTTGCTGTTATAACTAAGAAAGACATAAAACTGCTTAACTAATAAAACCAGCAATGTATTCTCTTTTGAAGTACTGACGTGATTTCTAGTGTATCGGCTGTTACATAAAGTATGTGAAATATAGGGCATTTCTCAATGAAAGAGTCGTATGTATGAAAGTAGGTTCTGTTGTTAGCGAGCTATTGAGGTTCGTGAATTGTGATGCAACAGGCTTTTTTGTTTTACCGACTCTAATGGGAGCGATTCTCACGAGTGCCGAGGATCTAATGTTACCATGTGAACTATTCAGAATATTGGAGACTAAAATTACTATTAAATTCGGAAGATTCAGACATCCACTCCCTAGTAGTTTAAAGTACCAGTCTTTCAAGTGTGTGCAGGTTCCATTAAAGGCTAGTATCAATGAATCTGTAATCACCTATAAGTGATATAGTATCATAAGTCTGAAATTATCAACCCGATTTGAGCAAGCGTGGTGATTATCTCTTAATCTTTCTCCGTGTGAGAGGAGGCCTGTGCCCAGCAGTGGGAAGTGGGAAGATAAAAAGGCTGATGATGATAAGATAATTGCATACCACCTGTATCTATACGAGGTTTAATTTTATAATGTGACTTATCTAAAATACACACTCGAATAAAACACCAACTCGATTGAAAACCAATCGATAATTTCCAACATACATACGTTGAACAATTGGATAACAGCGATACTCCATCAACGCGACAGAAAAAGGCAAAAGAATTTGCATTCGATTAAATTAATGCCATATTGCAAAATGCCGCCATATTTTGGAGGGGAATGTAATTATATTCACGGCACGACTCCGATGAAAATGGTCGGAGATTACTACAATTTGGCTGTCGAACCGATCGACGGGAAAAATCCCATCAAATCAAGAAGTGGATTTCGGCCTCCGATTCTATGGCAATTGGAAGCTCCTCAATTTATTCGGTTATTGTAATTTATTACTCAAGGAACTAGTTCTATCATGATTTCATACCTAGTCGAAATGTCCAAATGGAAATAATGGCGAATGTGACAAATGTGCTTGAACTGTGTTCTTATTTTAAAATATTTAAAATGTTTTTGAGAGAGTAAGAGCTTGTGTCACTACTTTCGAGTAAGTTCCAGATAGTTTATTTGGTAAATAATTTCATACAAATTATATTCCATTTTTTTAATTTATTCGGTCTACAGTGGCTATTCGAACATTATGAAATTGTTTTTAATGAATAATGAGGATATAGGAATGCTCTAAAAATGCAGATTGTTGTTATGACAAATCAAGGTATTAATTTCCAACATATAGCAGAAATTCCCAAGAGTCACTGCAGCACAAAGGGCTCCATAAGAAACAAAAGAGCTTTAGTCAGTAGAAGTTTGACACTCACTTTAGCTACACCCACACTCATTTGATGATTTCACACTGAAAATAAATAAAAAACAAAGTTAAAAATGTGTCAAAAACAGATTCAAGATAAAATCGCCAACAATATGGACTGAACAAAAAATTGAGTTTTAATTGAACGCGTTCAGTTCTGCCGTATCGGTTGGCAATAAAATTGTATCGCGTTCATGCGAATTTTGTATATTTCCATTTATAACTATTAAACCAATTAACTTGCTTTGACAGCTTGAAAATTATTTTATGAAATTTTATAAAATTTGTGCATTTGACTATGTTTCAAAGAGCTTTTGTGTATTTTTGTGATACGCACATAGTACAAACAAGTAAGTATACTTATATGTATGGCTCTGATTCTATATTTTCGGGCATTGCAGTAGGAATTCCTCAGTTACAGCCCAAAGTCCAAATTAGTGTTTTATATTGGTCAATATTATAATTACATAAATCAAAACACACCAAAAAATATAATAATTACATAAATCACTTCAATTTCTTATTCATCGATCTAGTAGTCGCTTGGCGCAACTGCTGTTCACGGCATCTTGAGTATAATTCCCGGTTAGGGCCAAAATTGCTTTGTTAAGAAACTTTCAAAAAGCAGCGCGGAAACTCGAAGTTAGTGATTGATACTCCCGTGCATCGAAGAGCACGCGAGTGTTGGTCCAGCACCTGATCTCTCCCAGGTCGTGTTGGGTTGTCGTTCCATCGGGTTGAGAGTGCACCTGCTTCCTTCTATCTATGTCCTGCACAGCTGGCTGATCTCCTTAAGAGAAAACAGTCGCCATGGCCGGCAATCGATCTGGACGCCATAATTATTATTATCTTATGCATTGTTAATTAACCAAGCCGGTTACGAAACGTGAATTACGTAAACACCAGAACCCTACACCACTGCATGTATCATTATTGACATTAAGGCTTACGTCAACTGGTCGTCATGGGAACCATATAATGTATCCGCGGCCGATGGGACCGGTTCCAAGAGTCCAATAGAAAGGGATAGGGGTCACTTTCCCATGAAAGGATGGGTTTTTGCTCAAACTTTATGGTCATACGAGTATATCGAATATGTATCTCGTTATGTATGTTATCTTTTTCTTCACATTGTAGAAATTGTGGCGAGGGATCGTGTGATACGTAAGGATGCGTTATTTTTAAGCATTTTTTCTTGTATTTATTCTTTCTTTGGACTTTTATTTGTAAGAAAAGCGTGGTAGTGTCTAAGACACTACACTTATCAAGCGCAGTCATTGATATAGTAACGTTAATTTTGGCAACTTAACTATTTATTTAATGTGCCAAAGTGTGACCTTTATCTTTTAAATATTTATTTCAAAACCTTTGGCCAGCGTTTTGGCCACGATCCCGCTGCGGATTAATTTTTTGATTATTTTTATTTGTCCTTTTTTTATTTTGTATGTATAAATTTTAAGTTTGTAAATACATGTAAATATCAGTTAGTAAATAATACATTGCATACTTTTTAAATGTACTTGCGAAATGAAATGTTTATTATTACATTACATGTGCCTAAATAAATCGTTTAAATCAACGAGCATTTGATTGAAAAATCGATACAAACCACACGCCTATATAATTTAGGGTCATTAAATAAAACATTTTAATACCGGTCTTCGTAAACTAATTACATATGTTCGTTTTGCAAGAATATTTTTTGTCGCATGTCATGTACCTTTATGGTATTTGCGTATAAGGTTTAAAACACACGTGCGGGCAAAGAAAAAAAGCAGAGCTTAATTTTTTTTACCTAACGGCCAGTCATACTGCTACTACTGTCCAACGCGTTTATATGAGGTACGAGAGAAAATTCATCCAGCCTATATAATAAATCTATACCACCCCTTTTTTTCGTAGAAAATCATTAAATGACCCATTAAATGGCAGACTTTATAGACTTGAACCCACTTTTGCTCCTTCTGGAGGTCTCTGTGTGCTAGGGCAGCGGTAAGAGCAGGCCAAGGGCGTATATGGAACCTCCAAATTTTGCTGACTGGCCATCGAGAAGCGTGTGGAACAGAACACGCCGAAAAACTATGACCCCATTTTACATAGACCCAATTTATTCCCGACCTCCTTATTTTGACTCATTTAAAACGTATGTACAGTGTAGCTATTGTATTAACAACATTGTTAATACAAATCTCTCACAAACAGAAAGAAGCATAGCCATATAAGTTGTTGCAGTTGATAAACCAACAATGCGTCACTCTCATTGTAATGTAGTTTCTCCCAGATGGTCAATATTACGTAAACGGCGGGCGCCTTCAAGTCGCCGACTTTACCTACAACTTGTAGGTAATTATTGTTTCCGAGTTCTGATAAATCATCATCATCATCAGTGGCCTTTTACATCTAAGAAAGATGATTAAAACAGCAGCCGTGTCAGGTTATTTGATTATGGCACTTGCGCTGATGGCTAACAAGTCTGATAAATAAGTCTTAATATACACAGAACACATCTACATAATATACTAAAGTAAAAACGTTTGTTTCGTTGGTTGAACGCGTTAATCTCAGGAACTAATGGTCTGATTTGAAAAAATCCTGCAGTGTTAGATAGCCTATTCATCGAGAAAGGCTATAGGCTACTTTTTATCCGGGTGTGCGGAGTTGTTCCTACGAGACGCTGGTTTAACTTATACTTATTCAAATAGAATAGTCTATTTAAAAATAGATGTAGTATTGTGCTTACAATGAAAACCATAATACTTATATAAGATGCTGTAAAAATATCTGCCACGGCTTTAACGGGAGGTAGTGTTGTATTTATTGATTACAATAGTGAATAACTTTCGTACCCAGGAACAGTTAATTCAATTGAACATTGGCCCTACTCTGCATAGCGTGGTTCACAATTTACACACACGTCTGTTTGTAGGAAAAACAATATGACAAATAATCTCTAATTTTTCACTATTGTAATCTATAAAAACTATACTACCTCCCATTAAAACCGTGGCAGATATTTTTATAGCATCAAATACCAAATACCTGGAAATAATTCGTAGGTCTTGAAACAGGCCCTTACTCTTAATAAATAGCACTCATATACAACTACATACCTTAAGTTTATTTTATTCACAAACACGAATAATTAAACTCATCGCCAACACTTGGGTACAGACGCCAGCACATCAAGCTACTACAACCTGCCTTTCCTTAAAAGATTTTCAACTTTATCGCTGAAGCATAAGGTTCAGAGTTGATTGGGATGATTTGATAATTTCGTGAGTCTGTACAGTTGAAGTCAATCAAATAAAGTGACGTTTGCCACGCTTCAGAAACTTCGCTATTTATCAAACTACAACAAATGGTCTTAAGTTACTGATTACTTTATATAAAGGAAGAGTTCTCGGGAATTTACTTCGTAACTTTGTTCAGAGGCGAGGTATTTTATGCTTTTAGACATCAGGTAAATCTAGCTAAATTATATTTTGTTTTAAATCAAAACTTAATTGTACGGTATTTTTCATTCAGGGGCTTTGGTATTTCCAGGGTACAGTGACTGTCTTTACAATAGATTTTGACATTTCATAATGACTGGCTTTTACTGGCTCATAATGATTGTCAGAGCTGCCCGCTAGGACAGCTCAATTTCACAATTAATTATGGCAAATGTAGCCTTTACTTTTGACTCTGTTAAAAATACCTATGTAGCTACAGATACCTATGTAATTTTTTAAACAGCAGTCCAAAATCTACAAGTTACCTCTTTTACATATCACATACTTTCAAAGAAATAGTTATGATGATGAAAAACAAAACACGTATTCTGGTATTCCCAAACGTATTTTAGCTCACGTCTGTAGTAACGAAGTGACTATCATTACTCTTGAAGGTATATGTTCTTGCGAACGGTAGGTACGTAGGTATGTATGCCTTGCGGTTGAACTGACAAGTGGCAGCCCTACCTTACCTCAGAACGATAATGAAATGAAAGGGTCGATGCCCCGCACAATATTCATACATATCTGTTTAGCTACACTTACATGTCTAGTTTTTGTATAATATTTTCAATGATTGATTGATTGTATAAGCAAAAAGTTATGATGTCATGTTTTTCGAAGAACCACGAGATATATTTATTAGTTGATATGTTACACAAGATTATTATATAGGGTGTAACAAAACTAGTGCACCATATTTTTACAGGTCAACTAGAACATGCTAAAGATCGTGATTATAACAAAAAAAGTCAAAAACAACAACATATTTTATTAAATTTATCATCATAGTCGCCATATTGTACGCATAACGCCGGTCTCTATGAAGGCATTCGGTCGTTGACCTCTTGGTAATTTTTTTGTGGTGAACATAATCCTTAGCATGTACTAGATTACCTGTAAAAATATGGTGCACTAGTTTTGGTACACCCTATATTTATAAGCAGTTAATAATTTTATCCTTGTACTTCGAAGAGGGACAAAAATACAGTTGATATTTTAACACCTTAAACAAGAATAAATTAAAAGAAAATTATTTTTTTAAAAAGCTTTTATAGTCCGCCATATTGGATTTAGAATAACGTCAAATAATTTTTTAAGTCACTCTCAATAAGCCCTTTGATTTGATACCCATATTGTTGAAATTCATTAAAAATAACCACTCCGCCATCTTGAACGGTCCGCCATATTGGATTTAGAATAACGTCATATAACATATCTTGCAGTGTCATCCAAACTGAACGTGTATACAAAATTTCAGCTCAATCGGTTAAAGATATCTACTTCGAAATTGAGTTCAAAAAATCCACTGTAACAAACATACACGGCAAGTTAAATAAAAGCTTTTAAAAACTCCCATTTAAAAAAAATAGGTTAATATCCTCGGAAGCTACTCTAGAACAAAGCTAATCCAACCTGTTTTAAATTAATGAAATGAACTCGTCTAAAACGGGCGCTTCAATTAATTCTCTAGTAGCCATTACTAAGTGTTTGTCCGTTAGTTTTGATACTCCAACGCTACGAGATAGTTCTGGGAATTAAAGGGCTTGTTCGAGCTTAGAATAGAATAGAAAGTGGCGTTGAATAGTGTTCATCTTAACTGTAGGAGACGATGGCAACGATGGAAGTAGACGCTAAATTCAGTCTACATCCCGAAGTTATATGGGGTAAACGAGCATACAGACATAGAAGTGAGCTCGTGGTTAAGTAAAGCTGACTCAGTAAATTCGTGGGTCATCTTGTCATGAGGTTCCTCCGTTCCGGGTTTCGGAAGGTACTTTAAATTAGTATCTCCCCTGTCATCGTTGTATTTAGAGCGGGTACTCAGAATTCAGAAAGTCTGGTAGCGTTGCTCAAATAACTAGGTTAAATACTAGTGCTCAGCTGCTTTCGGTTTGACTGGAAGCCGACCCTAGCGTAGCTTAAGCAAAGGTTGGCCAGATGATGAAAAGAGCATACAGCTAGACCATATGTATAAAGGCAACTAAATAGGTTGGGCTTGGAAAAAAAAACGAATATTGGTTACTAGGTCAATTTCTTTGCTCAAAAGAAATTCTAGTTGTGTTGGTCAAACGTTAATAAATAAAATATTTACAGGTACCTTTAATCTAAGATTATGTATTGCAATCAAAATTTAATTAATTTCAAGTAGTTTTACTGGATATAAAAATGTGCTTTGTTTTAGTTAATATAATTAAAAATATTTTGTTTTTCTTTACAGGTAAGAGAACTCCCGTAAACATCAATGTATTTGATGCCCTCTTAATAAAATGAAGGTAAATGTTTAAGTATAAAATTTTTATTTGCAAGATTTACGACTTCTCATTTACAAGAATACCAACAAAAAAGTACACAGTAAAATGTTCACGTTTTAGAAAATCAGAAGTTTCAATGAGGTAATGAAATATTCATTTTCAAATAACAACTTGGCTTTGCTGAGTTTTATAAATTTCCTTTTAGAGTTCTTCAGAAAACAAATTTTATGTAAAATAAAGTATGTACCTATTTATTATAAGAAGCGAAGAATAGTCACAGGTAAGCTTTGTACTCCTGTAAGTACATACGCCAGCGCATCGAGCGCGAAACTGTCATTTTCCCAATCAACTTTGAGCCATATGCTTCAGCAGTAAAGTTGAAATTCTATGAAGGGAATTTGTCAGTAGCTTGATGTGCTGACGTCTGTACACAAATAAGGTGTTATACATATTTTGCAATTGAGTTCAATTAATCCGAATCGTGATTATAAATCGTGCTCTCCATTGTACCTGAGAGACGCCCGAATAAGAACATTATCACATTCGTCAAGGGGTTTCAATGCCATGGGCCAGCCAGATGGAACATCTTGATACTTAGCTGTATACTTATCTCAGAACACGGATGTTATAAGCAATGGTAGATGGACAAGGTATTATGTGACTGATAGGACCGATGTATATTGTGATTTAATATGAAATGGAAATCTTTCTAATCCTCTATGAAGCTGAGTTTGCTCTTTTTTATAAATAGTAGTCTTTCCAAGAATAAATTATACACGTAAATTGTAATTCTTGAGCCAGAAAAATACCATGTTATATTGATCTTCTTTTAATGTATTATTTGCGTATACTGTCGTATCCATTCTTATTTATTCATCGACCAACACTATAAGAAGTCGGTCTAACACGTCGCTTGTTCGTGTCGAAGTAATCACTAACAATTGTTATTGTTAACACACACACACACACACACACACGCACGTAGGTCTTACGTATACTAAGGTGAATGAACTTCGAATTTATTTTATATAATTTATAATCGAAGCTGCCTCGCTCCGTATCGTGCCAAATAAAACAACGTAACTATATCATTTTAATGTGAATGGAATCAAATGCGGTGACGTTAATGAGAATTAAAAGATTTTTGTAAAAGTTGGTACTAAAAAAGTTTTCAGTTTATTCAATCTAGCTTTACTTTCTTAGCAATTTAAATTAATTGCTCATAAATTAACGGTATGTACATATATCGCTTCCAACCGGTATATGTGGAGATCTAAAAGGGAGGCCTATGTTCAGCAGTGGATGTCCTATGGCTGAGATGATGATGATGAAATTAACGGTAATTTTTTTTACACAATTTCGCTTATGTATCTAACAATGCATACGGTGTCTAAATATATCAAATTTTCAACTGCACTTTTCCATCTATCTCGAGATCACGTATCAACAAAGTAAGTTCAGCGGTTGCACACACATACAGACGTATTTTTATTATAAAGTCGATTCCTAACATTTTAGTTTGTACAGATGTTTTATTTCAAAAACCGTATACTAACTATAACTCACTGAACTGACTAACGTAATCCTCAAAGAAAAAATCACACTATATTTTTCTCATTGAAATTCACTTATGATAGAAATATAATAGGAAACCTATCCCTAAATATGTAGGGATAGGTTTCCAATCTAGCTGCATGGAGCTGAACGAACGAACGAGCTGAAAGAACGACTGTCTATCTGACCTCCTCGACGCTGAGAAACTTGCAATCTGGGCAACTTGATACCCCTAATTGGTAATACTGGTTTTCAGACTTTCTGACTAACCATAAAATTAATGCCAAAGTGTTCAAATGACAGCCGGACCCACCAATTTAACGTGCCTTCCGAAACACGGAGGAACTAATCATGACAAGATGGTCACCGATCCACGGACCTACTTTTTAGCTTTGCTATACCATATATGATTGGTCGACCAGTGTGGCATTTACTTAGCCCCAAGCTCCTTAACGTATCATCGCACAATATTTCATTCTATAAATAATCGTTATTAACATATCAGCAATCGAGTTATCACGTTAATGACTTGTGATAGACCGATAACAATCGATGGGCTATGTCGAACGTTCATCGAACTCGCATGACGAACTTATAATATAGGAATTATCTTTTAATTATATGTCTATATTGTAAGTATAAAACAAAGGAATGATTGTTGTTAATATTGTGATTAATTTGTGCCAAGGAAGTAAGTGAGTATGTCTGGTTTCTTTGTCTTATAGAGAGATGATTGTTCTTATCGTTAAACTGGTGAGCTGTTTGCTAAGATTCCAATTGAATCCAAGAGTCGCTTAACCTGTGATTTGTTGACCTGCGCGGCTGCCTCTTAGCCACACATCCTTTTTGTTCTAGCAGCAGCATAGTGCGACTATTGTGCACAGGTTCGATTTCCGAGTCTTGCCGAAATGGTTTTTAAAGTGAGTTTTAAAAAACTTTCACTAAGCAACCCAAGCGCTGTGCGAAGAGTCTGAAAACTGGTGATTAAATTAATATAACCGGGGTGCACGTTATGTTCGGTCATGCGCCTGATCTCTCTCCGTTCGAGTCGGATGCCGTCTCATCCTATTATGACAGCGAGGGAACAGGGGCTGAACTTAGAAACGAAGACTATTTTTATGACTTGCTGCGGCATGTATTTACTACGTATTACTGTTTCACCGATATTTCTGTCACACAACTTCGCAGTCGATAGGTGTCGTAGATAACTATCTATTTCTTAGTTCAGTACAGCCACTTATTGAAGCATACAGAAATTTCTAGATACCGTCTGTCAATTCGTATTAGAAAGTCGTAGATGTCAGTGCCATTAGTTACACCTGTCGTTGTTTTTGTGAGAATTTTAATTATATATATGTATGTACAGTTATGTTAAATTTATAAAGTTTCATTTGATGCATTGAAAAGTACAAAGAAAGAAGTTAACAATTCGCGAAAGTCTAAAAACATTTACAAATAAGAAAGAAGTCAAACTCGAAATTACCAACTGTTCTGTTACCGCCAACTTTAGTTTGCAACTAAAATATTAAAAAGGCATTAAATTTATTTTTGGTAAGTTGATCAATTTGTATCGTCAATTCGTCATACGTTACCATACTGTTCTTTCGTTCTTTTGACAGTTAAATAATAAACTTCGGCTTGGTTGAAAGTTTCACTAAGATAAACATCAAAACGAATGTCGCAATATTTTGCTAAACATGACGATCCGCTCAAAAATGGCAACCACGAGCTGAAATGTGAAACTATCATAATTGACCAACTCCAATTAGAAAACTTACCTTAACTTTTACCCAGAAGACAAAACAATTATTTTAAGGATAGTGTAACGAAATTCAGTTACTGCTAAATCAAATAAGTATCATAATATCTCAAATGATCATAAATACGTATGTATAATAAGATCGTAGAAAAGTCAAAACTGTACATTGAATATTTTTTTAAATAACCGATATCGAAGCCAAAAATATAGTTTTTAGAATTTTTGTCTGCTTGTTCGCATGTATGTGTGTGCTAATCTCAAAAAGTGCTGCATGAATTTGCTTCAAATCTGGCATGAATATAACTAAGAGGTCGGGTCAATATATAGGCTACATATTATCACGCTATCACGTACGGGGGTGAATGTTTGATCACCTGATGCCCACGCGGACGACGTCGCGGGCAACAGCTAGTGAATTAATAAGATCACCGTTGTGTTTAATGACAGGAATAAATTAATCATACAAAGATGTATTCATGCGATGTCAATTGCATGAAACAGACCAGTTTTTTGTTCGAAAGAACATTCGATCACGTTTCGATAACCGTTCGGTGTAATTTCAGTTGCAACTTTCACTGCTCACGCGCAGATGTCAATGTCACTGATTGATCTGTGCTACTTACATCATCCCCTATAATTGATGGTCATATCAGAGTTGTAACTATTCTTTGAGTAAGTTATAACTTGATTATATAACAATAATTATCATTTTTAATTATAAGTTATAATTTTTCACAGATGTGATATTTGCTAGAGTTAGGGCCAGTTTCACAGGTTGCAGATAAGTTCCAGATAGTTTATCTGGCAGATAATTTCATAGAAATTATTTTCCATTTTTTAATTTATCTGGTAGATAGTGACTATCCGTAACCTGTGAAACTGGCCATTAATATCACCTACTTATCTCAAATTTATGGGAATACTGATTGTATTTCATTTGCTCTCAATTACAATAAATAATTATGAAAATAAACAATAAACACATCCCTCTAATTCTTATTCGGGTACACCCAGTAGGTAAATGACAAAAAACATTAAAAAAAAACTGAAAATAAGGCTAATAAAATACTACGCGTAGGTATTTAGATTAGAGGAAATAAACCCGAAGACAATAGGCATCGCCGCCTATTTTCAGAATCAATAAAAATTGAAATTAAGAACTAAACATGAAACTAACACAAAGAGCAACATTTCATTTTCAAATGCCCTACAAGTGCAATGAAACATAAATAAACAAAAAACAATCATTCGCGCAATTTCAGCACAACTTTCACTGGTGCGCGCGCGCTGATTGCCTCGTGATGTCGCTTAGCATCTGAGTGCAGTTTCTACTAATCGCATGTTTAGGCTCGTCTACTTATAGATCATTGCTATGATCTGTGCTTAATGGCGTTTTCTATAGACTGTAAGTAATGACGTTTGTGCCATGATATTCATGGGAAAATTATTGTGTTTATAATGGTTTCTTTACGGGTTAGCGGTAGTTAGTTTCTTTATTTTTCTTACATTACCGCGTTTTTTTCTTTTGTTTTGAGTTAGATGACACTTGGGGATTTTACTCTATTCAGCACAATTTTGAAATTAAAGATGTTAAATCATAGATTAGAGAGATAAATTCAATCTACCTTATAAAAATTTGCGCGTTTTTTCAAAATAATATTATCTGCAGCTTTATACTGTAGCTCATATATATTCTGAGTTTTACCATTTTGTAGAGTTGGACCATTTTCACAGATGTCTGTCACAGACGCCAGCCGTCAAACTACTTCAATCTGTCAAATTTCTTTATAAGATTTTCAACTTTATCGCTTAAGTATACATGGATCAAAGTTGATTGGGAAAATTTGAAAGCTTCGCAAAGCTTGATGTGCTGGCGTCTTTAAATATAAAAAATGACAAAAATAAAGCTATAGCACGCCAAGGGTTAGTATCTTGAATAAGGAAGAAAGCTGAAGTGTGAAATATCGTTATCCATTTTTGGAATACGACCGTCAAAATCACCAAATTTATTACACATGAATAAAATTCATAAGTGGTAAATCACTTCTCTTAGCGAATGTACACTGGGAGACGAATATAGGCGTGCTCGCAAAATATAAAACGAATTTATCTTTCAACATTCGACTTTTATAGACGATGTATCGAGAGAGTTCAGAATAAGTTCCTGATTTTCCGGATGATGACATTTTGGGACTATTTTCGGTTCATTCATTCAAGGGTTAGGATATTTATAGAGAACTAGCTGCTACCCGCGACGTCGTCCGCGTGGGCATTAGAGTTCTGGGGCTGATTTTACTTTGCAAAGTTTGGCGGACATTTGACTTATGTTTTCATATCACAACAATACACACGCGTCGTTTACTAAGACTGGACATGCAGGTGTGGCCTCCCGCTGCTTGTCGCTCTGGTCTTTCGAAGGTACAAAATGTGTATGTTGTTGCGGAATACATTCTGAACCTATGCTCGTATATAAGAATGTACATATTATATGTCGTCACTACTTCAAATAATATTGTAGTCACTTCGAACTTACATTGCAGGTCGATCGCGTCGAGGTCGATAAAGTTGGTTTAGGCACTAAGTATGCGCTCTTCATCGCTAGTCTAGTAGTCGCATAACATAACATAATAATTGCTGTGCACGACGTGGTATCGGGTTCGATTCGGTCGAACCAGGTCGGACCAAAATCGCTTTGTGAGTGTTAGGAAACTGAAAAAGCAGCCCGGGGACTGGAAGTTGGTAAAGGATACGGTGGGGCAAACGGTGGGGATGCGCTCTGCTTGGGCGGAGCACCACCGTGTCCTTACAGCGGCGAGCTTTCGCATTCGGCCCTGGTCCAGGCCGTGGTCCGGAGCATGAAAGAATGGGAGCGGCCGCCTCCTTCTGCGAAGCAATTATGCTAGCGAAGGAGGCGGCGGAGTGGTTTAGAAACAGCACCGCTCATTCCAGCCGAAGCGGAAAAGCTGGTACTGGTCGACACCGCGGGCGCCGAGTGTCGAGGGACGACTTCCAGTATTAGTGTTTAATCTATGACTCCCGACCACCGTAGGCGTGGGTCTGTGGGCGGTGGGTTTTGGTTGGTTCACCGTCCGTACGTCTAAGGACGACAGCCCGTGTCGGCGGCGCGTTCTATTCCACGCGCTCCTCGAAGATATGTCAGCAACATGGGTCTCTTAGTTACCGTGGCCCTGGCATACAGGGATCTCCAGAAGGCACATAGTAGGTTTTAATCAGTAAGAGTGACACTTCCTCCAGCTGCATCCTTAGCTGGAGAGGTTATTTTACGACATCCCACAAAAAAAGACTGAAAGTTGGTGATTGATATATCCTTGCATCGGAGAATACGTAAACATCGATCGTGTGCCTTATCTCTCTCCGGTTATGTCAGAATTGTCGTCCGTGTCGGGCTATGAGAGTAAAGAAATAGGGAGTGCACCTGTGGCCACACTTATTGATCTTAGACGCCCTTATATGCGCTGACCGTTTCTTAGGAGGCAGTGTATATCAACAAATGACTGCTGGACATGGATGAAGAAAGAAGTCGAGTCTTTCTAATTTGAGATGTCTATCTAAGGGGCTACATTGTAATGAACATCGTAGTCAGCGCCGGCCCGATGTAAATTTTAGAATGGAGCAAGATCAAATTATGGCGCCCCTTTTTTGTAAATGGCATCTCGCAGTTTCAGTCTAGGAGGCTGTTAACCGGACAAACCCCGTGGTTGCCTAAAAGTTAAGGCCACCAGGCGGGGGGGGAGGGGGAGTGATTGCGACGGTCCTCGGCGGCGAGGGCGGAACGATTGCGATTTGTTGTTTACTAATTAAAGTGCTGGTTTCCCTACGACTCTCTTGGAATACGAAGATAGGGTAATCGGGGACGGTGAGGGGGCACCGGGTACGTGTAAGCTTGTTCATACGCGAGTCGATCTTTTGTGAGGTCCAAAAGTAAGATTATCTAAGATTACTTCTAGATATTTGGCTTTCTTCCCCCAGGGGATAGGTTTGCCATTCGGTAGGTAGCGTGCATTCGTTGTTAAGTTATTCGTACTCGTAAACTGAGGTAACTCACGTATAAAACTCCTTTCGGTCGGCCTTAGTTCTTCATTTTGTTAAATGTTTAAATAATGATTTTTACACACCTCGTGGTATCAATTTTACCACGGATACCGGGAATAGAGTCCACGCTGTGCAGCAGGTGGTTAGAGACAGAATCCTACTCACAATACTCGCCATTTCTTTCCATTTTCCATTTCTTTTCATTTCCATTTCATTCTAAATCAGGCCCTTCACCTAGCCGTCTAACGGGAGCCTCTAGAGATTCTGGTCGAGAATCCTGGCCTCTTGCGCTACTCGAGTGTCGAGATACTTCATTTTGTTTCTCTTTCTCAGCATTCTCGGGATTCTCGTCATGCTAAACGGCAACATAAATTATCATCGGGCGGATTATTGACTACAATAGTCCTGTCAGTGATGATAGATTGATCAACTTTCATGATATATCTCCGGTAGTTACTTGTTAAGATAACTTCGTCCAGAACTGCACAGACAGTAGCTGCTTGCTTAGCCATACCTCCTGACGATTATTGGTAGTTTTGCGCCACTCTCATTAGCCAAAGATAGCGGGGTGCGCCCTTTGTCCACTGCTACCACATCTCGATGCAGACTATCGCCGCTTTTAAGGAAATATTCCCAGATATTGTACACCTCACGGTTGTGAAGCGTCCAAACATTTAGAACGCCTGGTCCTCCACAATTCCGTGGGATGTACAATCCAGGCTCTCCTTTCCCGAGTGTCTAATTCCGTTTGACTCCACATGAGTAAAACGGAATGGTTATGCCAAAGGATAACATCAGAACTGGTTTTTTTTCGAGGGGAAATTCCCATGAACTATCCTCCGCCTGGGGAAAGGTATATCCACCCCGGTGTCTCCACCTACGGGGCCGCGGGAATCCAGATTCTTCGGCAGCCGCGCACTAGTGCTAGCCCGGTCCGTCAGGGACTCGCCTCGTCGGTTCCATTGAATAGGTAGTGGGGACTTCCCCAAGTCGTTCGCCCCTTGACCCATTCATGGGGGCGAAAAGGGTGTTATGCGCCCTTCACCTGCGCCTGATGCGCCTTTCTGCGGCCGGGGAAGAGAATCGAAACCTCCCTCTCCCGTTCCGCGTATTCCTTCTGCGACATCACGTCTTCGCTGAAGGACACCACCACTTCCCACGACTCTGCGCTACCGACCACCCTCCGCACCCCGGCCGGCAGCGAATCAGGACTGCTATGACCCAACCATTAAAGGCCTTATTTCCACCTGAAAAGGAACTTTTAAGAACCTTATTCAGGCGGCCAAAGAAACGCTCCTGTGATATTTAATTCATGTCAGCAACATTGATGTCTAACCCCTCTGCAATACCCTGAATCTGGAGATATCACTTGAGGAGAGTGATTTCAGAGTTTTAGAATCTGAGAGTTCTAGTCCCTTAGATTCTAAAACTGCATATTTGTCTCCACTAAATTCCATCCTGATGAAGCCAGCTAACTAACTTGTGAGATTAGCGTGGGGGTGAGGTTACTGGGGTTATGGGGTGCCCGGCACCCCACCACGCCACTCGTGCACTCTATTCGTTCGCGTCACGTTAATTTATTTGCTTAAAATAAATGGAGAAAAACGAAAAAAAAAAACATATTTTTTTGCCATTTTGGCGCCCCCTGGGCTTTGGCGCCTGGAGCGGCTGCTCCGTTTGCCGTATGGACGGGCCGGCCCTGATCGTAGTCAATCCTTAGATTATTACTTATTCCCTTTCCTTTTACGACCACTTAGAGTCAGAACAGCAGCCAACCCTATTCGAAGAGATCTGTTCTTTTCTGAATCGTTTCCAAGAGATTGACCTTTTCTCTAGAATTATTTAGTCATACATATGTACGTATTTTTGATCAGTAATCGTTCGTAAAAATCAAATAAAAATATTGATAAGCCATGCTGCTGTGTTACGTGTGGTATACTGGAAGCTTAGCTAACATTACCCCAGACTGATATTGTATGAAGATAGTACAGCACTCCTGACACTGACACTCCCACATCCAGACAGATTTTTTTTTCTCATCCTCTGTCCCCGATTTTGAGTGTTATCTTGGAACTTGAATAATCAAAATTAATACTTGTGACTACGATTGTAAACTGGAAGACACCCCAGTATAATTTAATTTTATGAAAATAAAACTATGAACTCCATCTATGATCAGCTATAATTACTAACAATGTCAGATTGTCAAATTACATTGTTTTGAAAAGCTAAAGATGGCGTTAGGTTGTAACTTGCCTTAATACTTTTGTCTTTAAATTATTTTTATCTGTCGAAATAACATATGTAGCATGTTTAGGTATATACTTTGAACTGAAAAATAAATTTAAATTTTTTTAGCCCGGTTTAATTGTATGAAATGCTTAACTCCATCTATGACAGTAGGTAATAACTATTTACCCAGCTGGTACAGTCAAATTTGCTAAATGTGTTGTAATTAAAAAGATATAGATGGCGTCTAGTTAAAACTGACCAAAAATGCTTTATTGCTCATCCCCCTTAGTTAATAGCGTTATAATATATAGCCTATGTGTTATTCTGATGTATAAGCTATATTGTGGTAAAGTTTCATTCAAATCCATTCAGTAGTTTTTACGTGAAAGAGTAACAAACATCCATACATCCATACATCCATACATCCATACATCCATACTTACAAACTTTCGCCTTTATAATATTAGTAGGATTTGCAGTACTAACCTTCCTCAATTTTATCTTTCTGAAATGGAATTATTGTTACTGATTTCTTATTTAAAGGCGTAGTGGTTTAATGAACTAGTATTAGTGACCATTTTATATACAAATATCGATTTAAGGTAAGATCTTCACTGTGAAGATAAGATCTTAGAATCTCTTTTGAATAAAACAAGCTTGATCTTTATTTCGATATCACTCTAGATCGCATCTTCGGTTGCTTATTTGCCTAAAGTGTAGGTGTTGGCTGTTGTGTTATATTCGGGATTTCGTAAATAACCAATTTACTATTCATACTAATTCTTTCAAACTTCTTGTAAATACAAATTAATAAGTACTTATCTCCGTTCTTTTAAATAAATTTAAGTAGGTAATTGTAATTTTCACACCATGCCACATACTAGTTTCATAATTACAAATTAATTATCTGTAATTCCGGGTTTTATCTGTATAAAAAAAATTAAGAAGCCGCTTAAATATTCGTTTAGCCAAAAATCAACTTTAGCCAAATATGCATCTGAAGATCCGTTCACTGAGTATATCAAGCAGTTAAATTAAAAGCCAATTTAACGACGAAATATTACCAAATAATATGTATACTAAATTTGTTTCTCCATAAACATATACACGCACGGACATACATTTTTACTATAAAAGTAAACAATATTGTGTGACGGCAATTTCCCAAAGGTTGCTTAGCGGAAATGTACTGATATGGTGGCAAATGAACACGGCTTCCCTCTCAGAGGGAACGTCGGCCAGTCATTTGTAGCCCTTGAAACTACGTCGGGAAAGAAAAAAAGAAAACACTCGGAGAAAATTTTCTTGCGCCTTAAGTGTAGGCCTTGCGAATTTTATTTTTGTTAAGCATGTGTGAAAATATTTTGTGGATTTTATTTAATTATTTTTTTTTATTTTATTTGTAATTGACACTTATTAGAGAAGCTAAGAAGAATACTTAGAAGCTTTTCAGAAAATTCGTATTGACGTAAGGAAACGTAATATTCATGAATATTTAGATTTTGTAGTGTATTTTTATAAAAATAATAAGTAAAGACGCCAGCACATCAAGCTACCCGAAACTGTCAAATTTTCCCAATCAACTTTAACCCATATGATTCAGCGATAAAGTTAAAATGTATTAAGGAAATTTCACAGATTTTAGTAGCTTGATGTGCTGGCAACTGTATAACCAAATTGTAATACTGTTTACTAAAAAAAATCAATATACAGATTCTATAAGAAACTCTAGTTATATAACCTTTTTTAGCCAACTGCTCGGAATGTTATAAGTATTTTTTGTCCATAGGAATTTGCTTTGTGACGGCGTGGTTTTATATTGCTCAACGGACCTGAACGAACACAAAAGAGTTTGTGTGGTCTAATTGAAATTTACGATTTCATTTGTTAAATTATCATCGCGTGTCAGTAATTTAATTAAATTGTCATAATAAATAACCTATTACACCATTTTTATGTCTAAAAAGTTTGAGGTCGACCAACCAACCTTAAACTGAATATAGTTTCAGACAAGCAGAAAACTTGACACGAAAATCACGTCTGCACGCAAAAAAATACTTTTTATAATTAATTAATTGGTCTTTTAGTTTAGATTTTAATTTATTTCAATAATAGGTAGGTAGATATACACTTTAATTGTTGGATTAAATTAATTCTAGGTTAAGACTTTTCCACGATTTCAATTATTTTTTAAATATTTTATAACATTATTAGGTACTTAAATAAATAGTAGTACGGGGTACTCAGCTGAATCCGATTAGACTGGAAGCCGACCCCAACATAGTTGGGAAAACACAAGGGAGATGATGATGATGACTTAACTAGATAACTAGAACTTAACTAATCTTAACGAGAAGGGCATCAAAAAATTGATCCATATCGCTACCACCCGGTAGTGTACTCAATAGGTTGGCGCACTGCAACTTTGGATGGCAATGCTTAAGAGCGCGTGCACCGAAAGTTGGCAACGTCGCATATAGCTGTCAAATATTTACACGTTTTAATTAATTTGGCCAATTTACTATATAAAAGTAAGACATATGGCTCTGTAGTGCACTAAAACATTGAATAGGAATTGCAATTAAAACACTAAATTTGATGTTTTAAATGATTTACTTGTAAAAAAGGCACTTGGAAAGTTTCATTTTAATCGTTGAGCGAAATGAAAACCAGCCTTTGGGTCAAGGGAAGTGTCAACCAGGCGCTTGGATATATCCCTTATCGAACGAAATCAAACACAAAACAGTGCATAGTGATAAACCAGATTAAAAAATAATTGTCAATATCCGCCCTCAACAGTTCGGACTCCATTTTGTAAATAGCAACCACGCGCCAATATTTCCTATATCGTGTGCTGTGACTGTTAAATAAAGACCTCAAAAGGACTTAAATCCACGTGTACACGTGTTTCAATATTCACGACGGTGTATCCAATGTGGGCAGTAGGTGACCCGGAGTGTGAAGGAATTTAATTTTTAAGTTGAGTCTGCTGCCGAGATTGCGAGGTTGAACTACACTTGTAGTACTACCGACTGTTATATAGGGTGCAACAAAAATAGTGCACCATATTTTCACAGGTCATCTAAGGATCGAGCTCTTAAATAAATTTAATAAAATATGTTGTTGTTTTCATGACTTTTTTTTTGGTAAACATTATCCTTAACATGTAAAACTATGGTGCACTAGTTTTGTTACAGCCTATACAAAATAAGGGACGTTTCGAAATATATTAAATGAATGTTATCATTTAAAATATTGACCACTTTATTATTAAACGAGGTCTTAAAAAAATACCAGCTTTAGTACTAGATTTAAAACATCTTCTCGAACAAAATTAATGGTCCAAACGTACATCACCGCAAAAAAACCACGCTTTATAATAAGGTGAAGAATGTTTGATTACTATTATTTGTATAACACATTTACCCCCAAAGAAAGAAAATGTGTGGGTGTGTCTGTGTATGTTTAACACTTGAAGATCATAGCATACATAGAATACATACTCGTAATAATGTATCGTAGGTAATTAAAACCCTTAAGAAAGAGTCCATTAAACTCACAGGCAATATCACTTTTTTATCAAAAGTACCCTTTTAAAGGATTGAACAAAATTGCGTAATCTATAAAATCTTTATTTTAAGTAAGACTTTAACTGTAAAGAATGATCCTTATTTTTTTAATTTATATTTGTACTCCTAACTGCTGTAATTAAGCCCCAATAATTTGCGTCAAATTCCTATCTCTAGTAAGCAAAACAACGGATAAATAGGTCATTAATTTCGGCCGTAAGAGGCTAAACAAGATCGACCTGTTTTGTATTTCAACAATCTGCATAACTCTGTATACTTACGCTCATGTTTATACAAATAAAGCATCTTGTATGTATCTTGTAGTATTTACATCGGAGTGTGTCCCTTATGAGCACACGAGTCCGGAATAGTGATTATCCGATAAATATTTAAAATCACTTAAAGGATCCAGGGTCGGAACTGTGATCTGTGTTTTTAGTTAAGTAACAAGTTTACTCCCAATAGAGGTATGTGGAAATGAGATGTTTTTTTTAAGTTGCATTTTGTTAGTGACTGTACTCTAATAATTTTTGTAATTGATGAAAATGGAAGACTAAAGAATGGAAAATTTATGATAGAAAATATGTCTTTATGAAAAAATTGGATACTGGTTTTGGATTATTATTATTATAAATAAGCATATACATATAATGTCATAAGTATAAGGATGGATGAAGAGGATGAGGTAGACCAAGGAAGAGATAGATTGATTGCTGGAAAGACGACATTAATAAGAAGAGAGAAGATAGTAGTATGACAGGTAACAGAGAAGAATGAAAGACGAAAAAAAATTGCACCGACCCCAAACGTAGAATCAGAGCATTCAGAAGAAGACGAAGTCATAAGTTATAATCTTGTTGCTTTTTCACAGTAGTAAGAGATGGGATCGATTTGAAGTGTTAAACCATCAGTTACAAGGCATGAACGTCCCGACAAATCAATTATCTGAACCTATAGCTACTGGCATAATAATATATCACTAAGAGAATAGAAGCTGATATCCGACAGTAACACAGTTCACACACAGTTCACAGTATAATTAATTCAATTTAATGTTATTGGTTATACAATGAGATAATTAATATTATGTAATATAATCAGTTAAATGGATTAGTGATTAGCTGATGTCTACGACCTGTATGTAATATGAGAGTTGATAAAATTAGGTGAAATATATTGTTAGATCACAGGTACAATAAATATCGAATGAGTCCACAACTACATGAATATAATAGTTTTATTTCACTTTCTTACATCACATTTACTTTTACATTAACACAATCGACACAATAAGGGATAATTCAACCTTAATAAATGAGCGCACCGATATGAACTGGTTAAAAATTAACAGTACACGATTTTTATTAACCTCGGCATTATTAACAAAAAAAACAACTGTTATGTGGGTAACACAAACTTTTTTTAACATACAATTGCGAACTAATCAATGAAAGTACTAAATTAATCAGTAAACTTAAATGTTTAACATCAGTATATTATTATCTAATTAAATAATGATATAATAATATGAATATTTATACAAATTTTGCCATTTGAAATCTACTAAACGATTCATTTCTACAAGTGTTCTAACAGTTCGTCCATCCTGATATTCGTGCACGTCCTCGTGTACTTTTAGAAGAACAAAGATATGTTAAGGATGACGATGATGATAATCACAATTATGTAATCACATTTTTTTTTTTTTTTTTTTTACATACACTACACCACAACTTTGTTTTACACGAACATGTGCACAGCACAACACACACTGATCACATTGCTTTTCGAGCTCTGAAACTTGCACACTCTGCATGTTTCGCACACCTTGTGCACTGTAGATGGCACGCCTTGTGCACTGCAGATAGCACACCTTGTGCACTGTAGATGGCACGCCTTGTGCACTGCAGATAGCACACCTTGTGCACTGTAGATGGCACGCCTTGTGCACTGCAGATAGCACACCTTGTGCACTGTAGATGGCACGCCTTGTGCACTGTAGATAGCACACCTTGTGCACTGTAGATGGCACGCCTTGTGCACTGTAGATAGCACACCTTGTGCACTGTAGATGGCACGCCTTGTGCACTGCAGATAGCACACCTTGTGCACTGTAGATGGCACGCCTTGTGCACTGTAGATAGCACACCTTGTGCATCGCATACAGCACTCATTGTGCATTACATATAGCACACCTTGTGCGTCATAAGCACACCTTGTGCCTAAGATCTATCATTGCGCACCTTGCGCTGAGTTGTTAACTTATAATAGTTTGGTCTACTAATCAAAATACAATACATAGGTACTGTCATCGGACCTTGTGTCTTCACGTACTTATTACGAATACTTAATTACAATTACTTTTAAGCATGCATTTAACAAAACTTCATTGCCTACTTTGCTCTTCCTCAGTGTTGTTTAACTGCTCATCTTCACTAATTTCGTTGTCTGATGAATCGTCAGTCCTATCCGAACCAAAGCATAGCCATGGATAAACTTTATCTACCGCGTATACTCCCCTGTAGACAGTAGAACCCTTTTTTGTCAACGGGGTATCCACAACCTCATACCTGTCATTGTCAAGTACTTTCGAGATTCTATATGGCCCTGACAGTTTAGGCAGCAGCTTTTTGCTTTTACCTACGCTACGTGTCTCTCGCGCTACCCTAACGAGATCCCCTAATTTAAATTTCGGCGCTGCCTTTCTCTTTTTATCAAAGTTTTCTTTTTGCCTCTTTTGGGAATTGTCTACATATGTCTCGACTTCTTCTCTTACTTTTGCTATGTTACTTGACTCGTTATTTTCATGATTATCGTCTTGTATGTCTACTTCTATCTCTGGAATGATCCGACCTTCATTTGTGCTAGTGAGTTTGAGACCGAACAATATTTCTGATGGGGACTTTCCCGTGCCTTTATTGATAGTATTATTAAGACCCCATTGAACTTGAAGTAAGTGGTCGTCCCATAATCGTTCATCCTTTCCATGACTTTGAGCCGCTAGAGAATCTAAAATAGTTCTATTGTATCTCTCCACTTGTCCATTGGCTCGTGGAGAAGCAACAGCATTCAAAATATGTTTCGTACCGAGTTCGCTCATAAATTCTTTAAACTTAGTGCTCGTGAATGAGGTCCCTCGATCACTGATTAGTCTTACCGGTACACCAAAAGTAGCAAAATAATCCCTCAAGACACCTATTGACGTATTTGATTTAGTACTTTTAACCGCTTTCAAAACAATAAACTTTGAATACGCATCAATTATAACGAGGATATACGAATTCTTTCTTTTACTTGTCACAAACGGCCCGACGTGGTCAATGTGGACTGTATGAAAAGGCTTTGATATTTTTGGAATAGGATACAGGTAACCTTGTTTCCTTCCTGATGGTATTTTGTTGTGCGCACAGTCCAAACATGCACCTACATACTTTTTTATAAATTTACGCATACGAGGAAACCAATAATGATCCTTAATTCGTTCAAGTGTTTTCTCCAATCCAAAGTGTCCTATGTCGTCATGATTTTTCTGAAGAATTTGCCATCTACAACCCTTTGGTACAACCCACCTTAAACCACTCTCAGTTATTCTATAAACACGACCCTTCTTCAATACAAAGTTTTTGCGTATCTCTACAATGTCATTGTAGTCTGTATTTGATAAAATATTGCTTATCCGTTTTATTTCCGAATCACCCAATTGTACGGTTGTAAGCCAATCATCATCAATATTTAAAACGTCATACGTCTCAATGTCCTTAATTACACCTACTTCCTCCGATGGTGCAATATTCCTACTAAGTGCATCTACATGTAGCATGGCCTGACCCGACCTATACACTACCTCACAATCAAATTCCTGGATTAGACTCCACCACCTTGCCACTCTCGGTACCATATCACGCTTTAGAAAAGTTGCACGTAAAGAATTGCAATCAGTGACAATGGTAAAGTGCAATCCTAAAACGTAATGTCTAAATCGGACCAGGGCACATATTACCGCGAGTGCTTCCAATTCGTATGATGAGAAATGCGACTCCTCTGGAGATGTTTGCCTACTGTAGAAAGCAATAGGGCTCCAAAGGCCATTCACCTGCTTCTGTAGTAATATAGCACCTATCCCGTGCTTGCTGGCATCCGTATGAATTTGGGTCTCTAATTTTGGATCATACAGTGATAGGACAGGACGTGAAGTCAAAACAGCTTTGAGCTTAACGAATGCCTCCTCCTGTTCTTCACCCCACGCCCAAACCACTTCTTTTTTTTAGTAACTTTGTCAACGGTCGGGCAAGTTCAGCAAATCCTCTGACAAAGCGTCTAAAAAAACTTACTAATCCTATAAACTGCCTAACTCTGTGAACGTCACAAGGACGCGGAAAATTTGTCACAGATTCAATCTTCCGAGAACCAGGTCGTATACCTTCTTTCGATACTTCAAACCCTAGGTAGTCCACACGTTCTTGAAAGAAATAACATTTTTGTGGCTTCAAGGTTAAGTTGGCTTGACGTAACTTATCGAAAACTATTTTTAATCTATCAATGCCTTGTTCAAAACTATTTGACGGGATCAATATATCATCCATATAGGCAAGCGCTGTATCGAATCGAGTATTTCCTAATACTAAATTGACGGCACGCTGAAATACGGCGGGAGCGTTAGCTAAACCAAACGGCATTCTGTTAAACTCAAACTGACCGTCCGGTGTAACAAACGCTGTCTTAGCTTTTGCCTCTTCAGTTAAACTTATCTGATAGTAGCCTGAGGCCATATCCAGCGCACAGAAGTATTTGTTACCCGCTAGCCTATCAATTTGGTCTTCTATTCGAGGTATGGGATAATGTTGTTTGGAAGTTTTCTTATTTAATGCTCTATAGTCTACGCATAATCTTTTATCCCCTGTTTTCTTTTTGACAATTATAATGGGTGACGCATAAGGTGAATTTGATTCCCTAATAATATTATGTTTAAGTAAATCATCCACCATAAGTCTAACTTCATTGCGTTCTGTGTGACTAAGCCGATAGGGGCGATAAACTACTGGAGTATTATCGTTTAATTGAATATCCATAGACGTAATAGTAGTATGACCCAACTCTGATAAATTTATTGCGAAGCAATCCCGATATTCATCAATTAATTGCTTTAATTTGTCTTTCTGATTATCATCTATTGGACCAATATTAAGATCTGCAAACGTAATGCTTGTAAACTTCTTGTCAATTTTCGAAATGTCGTAAAGTTTCTTATCAATCTGATTATCTTTACATACATACCCACGGGAAATAATTTCATTAGCGTCAAATATTAGAGAATAATTCATTATATTCACAATCGTAATGTAACCTATACCTTTTACAAAATCGCATTTTCCGACCTCAATCCAGTATGACTTACGATGACCATTTTCTATCATTACTTGTCCCGTAAAGTCATTGTGGGTATAGCACTTAATAGATCCACTGCCGCATAATTCTACAGTTTTTAAACATTTAATATTTATTTTTTCTTGCACAGCACTACTATCTTTAGACCTAATGACTAATTGTTTGCTTGATTTAAAAACTTCTATATGGGATTGTTCCGTAGCTGTTTGTCCTAACAAAACGTCATAATTTAAATATCTGTCTGCTACTATAACCAGATCAACTGTTATTAAGACTCCATCAACGGAAAGCTGTAGATTACAACAGCCTAGTGGCTTTATGATTGAATTTCCAAAACCGCGTAATATAGGTAGTTCTTCATACAACCATTCCGCATGATTAACTAATGCCTGTGCAACTGTTTCACGTATCAAACAACATTGACTTCCAAAATCTATATAGCCAGTTAAGGTTCTACCTTTAATCAAAACCGATTTTTGAAATTTTGTGTCATAATTTAGTTTTTTACTATCATTTAGTCATAATGTTTTAACTTCAATTCTATCTTTTCTCACTTCCTTTGTACAATTTGAATCATCGTGTCCTACCCTGAAACACTTCTGACATTTTATTATTGGTTTTTGACAATTTGCAACCATATGCCCTACTTCTTGGCAATTAAAACATTTTAAAATCCTATTTGCATCTCCCCTAGGTAAACGTCTTGATAAATCTGACATGGGTTTCATTGTTTTCCTAGTAATATTTTGGCCAACACGTTCATGTTTAACATTTCTTAAGAATCCTAATAGTTTATCAACATTATCGAATCCTACAGCCTCAGCGCCATAGCGAACCGATCGATCCTCTATGCCGTACACTATACAGTCTATAGCATCCTTTCCCGAAATGCGACAACGATTGAGAGCTATTAGTTTTTCATAATAATATTCTTCTAAGTCATCGCCAAACTTAGCTTTCAAGTTCAACATTTCCGTTAACAAGTGAGCATAATTTTCATTGGTAGGGAAAGCAGCCTTTAGTTTTTCCTGCCATATGTCCCACGAGTGCATGACGGAAGACTGACCTTCATACCAACGTTTAGCAGTATTAACGAGTTTAGGAAGAGCGTAATGAGCAGTTTGTTTGCTATCCCAACCGTAAATGTCAGCACATTCGTTAACTTTGTTTAGCCAAGTAAGAATTGTTTGATTTTTGACCTTAGGGTCGAACTCCGGTACTACATTCATAGAGGTATATTTATTTTTTAGTTGAGGATTTACGGTTGCTATAGCTTGTAAGGTTTTGTTCATGGTCTCTAGAAATTCAACACTAATACTTTGAAAATTACTGTCTCTAGATGTGTAAGCGTCCATAGGTTCAATCGGCGTATGTGATGTTTGACCTTGTGTATTTTCGTGACCTCTGTCGCTTGGAAAATTTTCTACACACGACGAATCATGTGCTGAAGATGTATTTTCTTTCGTTTGTGCCGTCTGTCCGCCTTCGGTACTTGGGGCGAGCGACTCCGAGTTGAACTTCTCAAACTGCATAACGAGCTGTGAGGAGAAGACCCCGCTCGCGAAGTACGTTTACGCGATTTATTATGATGTCGATTTTTACTGCGAGTGCGTGAACGTGTTTTGCGCGAGTCAGAACGCATACGCTGATCCCTGTGAGTCCGGGTGTGCCTTTTGCCGCGTCGGTCATGGGATTCATTTCTTGATTTTACTCGTGACAACGATCTACTTTCTGAACGTGATCGACGCCGCGTTCTAGATTTTTTTCGATTCATCTTGTATAAAGTTTAGACACTTACCAGGAGTCAGCACAATAAGCAAACACGTGGTTCAACCTCCTTTTAGGCCGAGATTGCCGCGTCGCGATCCCGCTTCTGATTTGTTAGATCACAGGTACAATAAATATCGAATGAGTCCACAACTACATGAATATAATAGTTTTATTTCACTTTCTTACATCACATTTACTTTTACATTAACACAATCGACACAATAAGGGATAATTCAACCTTAATAAATGAGCGCACCGATATGAACTGGTTAAAAATTAACAGTACACGATTTTTATTAACCTCGGCATTATTAACAAAAAAAACAACTGTTATGTGGGTAACACAAACTTTTTTTAACATACAATTGCGAACTAATCAATGAAAGTACTAAATTAATCAGTAAACTTAAATGTTTAACATCAGTATATTATTATCTAATTAAATAATGATATAATAATATGAATATTTATACAAATTTTGCCATTTGAAATCTACTAAACGATTCATTTCTACAAGTGTTCTAACAATATAATACATAAAAATTAATCCCTATTTCCCTTGGTCACGCAATCACGCGTGAACGTCTGCACCGTATTTCACTTTTTTTTATAATTGTTATTGTTCAGGAGAAGGTTCTTATGACAGAAAAAACAGGACAACGTATATGGCGTCATCTAGAGGAAAATAATTATGATATAGTGACACGGAATCTTAAATACCCAACTTTTGATAACGGGTCCTTTGGGCTCAAAAGCATCCTTGGATATTCTTTAAGCATAGAACTAAACTTTAGACGATTTAACTAGTAATAAAATTATCTCCAATAAAACAAAAGTCCTTTGGTGTGTGTAAAATGACTCACACAACAATCTAGGTGAATTGCACTGTAAAATAAAAATACCAAAGGAATATGCGGGTCAAATCGTTCGAGAATCCTATCACGTGCCGACCGGCATTTGGGAAATGTCAGCTGCATAGACGGGAAAGTGGGTGTACAATAAGAACTTATGTTGATAGTCTCAATGCATATTTTATGTAAGAACTTTGGTGTTAAGCTCAGGTCTAAGTAACGCTGGTCGATCGATCATAAGGTCAAGCAACGTTAGTTAAATTTGTGAGTTCTGGCTGTCTTCTAAACATCTTTGGCAGTTGTTAAGGGTAGTCATATTTCAGAAATTCTGTAACTAAGTTAAGAGGGAGTCAGATACGCAGTTGCTCCATGTAAAAATCGTGGTACTAAGCTGCATCCATAAATACATTTTTCACTCTTAAAGTGATTTCATCAGAACAGGGCTCTTCTCATAGAGAGTAGGAATAAGCCTTAATCACCACGCTCAATCAAAATGATCAATCACGTATTTTTTAATCGCTTAAGAGAATTGCGGGCTATTTTTTATTAGAGTGCTTATAGCAGCTATCCAAAGACTATGAAAAAAAAACCGCGAAAATCCGCCATTTACAATACATTGTTCCCATAAAATTCACAATTGCATAGACAGAATCATTTCATACGCCACATAACCACATAAAGATAATTAGTATGGTTATTGTTTTAATTAGCATGCTTCGTTACACACTCTTGGATTACGCTGTGGGCTGTGGTCGCTTGGGCCACGCTAAGTGGGTCACAGGCCTCAACACAATGTAGTCACAAACTTCCATTGTAGTTAAGACTAGTCTCTTAGGAATATAGTGCAACAACGGCTAGCTAGCCTGTATTTCAATGCAATTAAAAAATATATTATAGTCCTTCGTATCTGCCAAGTTGGTCTAGTAGTCGCATAGCGCGACCGCTGTGCACGGGGTCTCGGGATCGAAATCGGTTTGTGGGTTTTTAGAGAGGCATAAAGCAGCCCGAAGTTTGGAAGTTGGAGATTGATACACCCGTGCATCGGAGAGCACGTAAATGTCGGTCTTGCTCCTGATGTCTCGCCGGTCGTGTCGTATAACCGTCCCATCGGACTACCTGTGTCTGCGCAAATGCTTGTGCACTGCAATTATGTCCTGCGACGTGGGCTTATATCCTTAGAGAGAACAGCCGCCTTGGTCGGCAATTGGTCCGGACGCCTTTAGTATTGCCTCACTGTACTTATGAATTAGAAGGTAAAGTTTAGTGTTCTAGATTATGTGCTTAGGTAACATTTTTGTTCTAGATATGTAGCTGTAAAAAATTCCCTACCATATTTGAGCCATATTTTTAGCGATAAAGTTGAAAATCTATTAAGGAAATTTGACAGCTTGTAGTAGCTTGATGTGCGAGCTACACTCAAAATGTTGCCAGTAACATTTAAATGAAATCCAATTACAGCAGATGCCGATTGTTGAATTATTTTGTTGGACCGTAAATTTTATTTTCAATCCATTCAAGATTCCCCGTGGACGTCCAATTATTGTCCCAATAATTTTGCAATGTACTGTAATTATGGCGTCCATTAAAATTTCCCGCGGGCTTATGACATGTCATTATTTTGTGACAATGTACAAAATGTCGATTTTAGTTATCGCTTAGTGCTGTTCCTGATAGTTACATTAGCTCTAATAATGTACAGTTGTAGTAAACTTTTTAATTAGAATGTTGCTGTTTTGGTATTTGTTTTTATCTCAGGCAGATGAGATTTTGAGATTGAGTTGAGATGTTAGTTTTACTCTATTAAGAATAATAGTAAAACCTACTAATATTATCTTAATACTCGTAATATTTATTACCAAGTGTTAAAGTTTGTGGGTTTGTACAAAAGCCAGCACATCAACCTACCTCAATCTGTAAATTTTTGTAATAGTGTTCAACCTTATCACATTGCCGGAAGGTTAATATCCGATTGGCAATTTTTTTTTTTGATGCCGGCAACTCGCATTTCAGCCTAGGAGTACGTAGTAACTATTCAGTAATCTGTGCTAGGAGGCTGTTTATTGCTTAACCGGACAGGGATCCGATTGGCATTTGTGAGATTCAGGTACGTTGACCTGCTGGCGTCTGTACGTCTGTTTCTTAAAGGAAACGTTAACGGGTTGACGGATTTTTATAAAACTTTGCAGTGATACAGCTTATACATAAAAATAACATGCCTCTCTCATGCCAGCGTATTACAAAAATATTAATAGTTAAACAAATTTTATCTCCTCACAGCGGTAAAGTGATAAACGGTCAAAAATACTTTCCAATTAAAACCCATTAGTGAATATTCGTTAGTGACGAGTTGAGCTCGGAATGTTGATTCTGAAATGTTTCATTTTACATCCGACTACCACAAAGCGAAGAGAATTTAATTCGGTTTAGCGTTGTTTCATTTGGTTTACTTGCAACGTTGAAATTCGTGTGCATATTAACTGAATTTGACGCATATTTACATGCATGGGCACATGCATGAATGGATTCATAGCTTGGCTTAGTTCTGAGCGTATTCAGCTTACACACGATTTTTTTTTCTTTATAAAGAAGCTTTGGTGTTTATGTCAATAGTCTTTGTACAGATCCTAGCACATCAAGCTACTATAATCTATCAAATTCCCTCAAATAGAAGCATATGGATCAATTTTTCGCATTAAAATCTTGAAAAATAAATAATTGAAAGAAAAAAAAAATTGATTGAAAGATAAATAATTGATTTTTATTTAAACTTATTCAGCTCATCACCGAAAACTTTCCAAGTATTTATATTCGTTTCCAAAAGTAACCAGCCATATATAAAGACAAGACATCTACAAACTTCCTTATGTACCCTTAATCCGTAACCCAGTGGCCCTTCCGCAGCCAAAACCAAACGTGATTCGTATCTCAATCGCGGAGGACAACTGCTGACCGGAACTCTGCGATCAGACCTTTGTTTTGGGAAATCCTTTCTTTGGCTAAACCTTACTTAAGACAGATATTGTACTGGTAGCATCAAGGTCTATTGTGTTAAGTTATATTGTAATTTATTAAAAGTCGTGGTGGTCTAGAGGTTAAAGCACCCGCGTCTTAATTATGAGTGTGCAGGTTCAATTCCTTAGATCATATGTTGGGTACAATTCACTCGAGTTCAGACGAAAAACGACCTGTTGACGACTATGTGCAAGATTTGGAATGGAGAAATCGGTACTTGAGAACTGAATAACGAACCATTCCATCTTTTGCCCAGCTATATTTTACCTGAAGTAGAAGGCATGAGCTCTGTTCCTGTGAGCCACATCATCGCGAGTTCCCAGTTCTCAATTCCAAGCACTCTGTCCGCGAGCAATGCGCTCTTGGACGCCAACCCTGACTGCGATTTGTTTGGAAGACGATTCTGTCGGTATGTCTGGAATATTGTTAGGTATATGAACGTGTGAATGCAAGCAAGGTTCTGCTGTTCTATTGCCAATGGATTGTATAAAAGATGATATCCTGAAGAAATTAGTGGAATTAACGAACAGCGTCTTAAAAGGAATATAAAAAAATAGACTAATACCTAATTATGAAGCAGACTTCAAAAATGATTGCATGAGAATCTCAGGTCAAATAATAATTTTACTCTGAATGAAGTTGTACCATCCATAACAATCACTTTATTCTTATCGTTCTTTCAATTAAGTGATGCGGGCAGAGACAACGCAATTTTTATATACCTTCTTTGTTTTTTTTTTGTTGACGATAAGAGAAGACTCTTATTGTGAACGCATAGGAAAGTACCTATTATTGTATTTGTATAATCTATATCTAGTATTATGAAACTGAAAAGTTCGTTTAATTAAACTCGCTTTTATCAGGTCCGATTAAAATAATATAATGATCGAGGAAGGCTACTTTTTAACCGGGTACGCGAAAAAGTTACTATGGGACACGGATGAAAACACAATCTAATTTAATATAGGTCTAATTTTAACACATTTCGTACAGCATTTTTTTTTCTGAGGACGGTTTTTTCACAGCGTTTAATCTAACGGTTATCAAAGTTACAACTGGCCAGTTTACAATAAAACTTTAATGGCTCAACTTTACCAATTACTGGCAACTCACGTTAATGGCAACTCTGGGATAGTGGGTAAAACTTTTCAAATTGGTATGTTGAACATTTGAACATCCTAGTCGTATGATATCGTGTTGTTTCTTTTGAACTTAACTGTCCAAAACGATTTTTGTCGCGAATCGAAAGTATTTAGATGATAGAATTATTTTTTCAGTATCAAATTCTTTTTGTGAAAAAAAATGTTGTTTCGCTGCAAATCGTAGGTTCTATTCTCGCTCTGTGTGATGGTCACAATAAACCATCATAATTTAGTACTCAGTACCTTATTACTGGTCTAGTTTGATAAAAAAGAAGTGATAAATAATCCATTCATCGAAGGAGATTTCTGGGGAGTTTGTTCAGCCACTTCTTCTTCCCAGCGATAACAGATATGAAGTGGTGAAAGGCGGGCGTTTTTGCAATTGTCTTTTGTACAATTGACTTCCAAAAAGTGCTGATTTTTAGCCTAATTTGAATAAATAACTTTTTAACTGAGTGCGCTGAGAAGTTTCTATAGGACGAGGGAAAAGGACAAACAGATCTTCAAGACGTTATTAGACATAACAATCAATAAACCAAAACTAATATAGCATCGAACGTATCTCGAGCTATGCTACACTAAATTAATATGAGCGCGACGCACACAGCAAAAACTGGCACGCTACGTGATCATGTCAGTGAACTTAGCAGATCATTGTCTAGCAGATCATTTTTTTTCATGAGTTCTTATCGCATGCACATGAGTTCTATAGTTCCTGATACTTTTCAGGAATAGTTCTGCCGTTTTCAGCTGAAAAATTACACTTCACAAAATGATCTGCTAACTTCCCGTAGCAGATCATTTTTCAGGAAACTGAAAAAAAAACGAGTTTTCATCGCATGAGACTGAGTTCTATAGTTCCTGATACTTTTCAGGAATAGTTCCGGCTTTTTCAGTATTTTTTTTTAATTTTTGAAAAATAACTTTTTTGTCCTAGAAAAGCCTAAACAAAGTCAATAAAGTCCCATTTTCTGAGCTCAATTAAGTCTTGGATGCTAGAAATCATTTGTTTTGGATAGACAGATATTGAAACTATAACGTAGAACTTGATTCAAAACGGGAACTCTCCTGAAAATACAAGCAGAGCATAGGTGAATGTCTGAAAAGACGAAATATCTCATGTTCAGAGTAAAATATTTTTTTTCTATTTTCAAACTGTTTCTGGGGGCGGGAACTGTCATGTTCTGAGAAGATCCATATCCGCACTATATTATAAGACAGAATTCAAGACCGGAACTCTCCTGAAAATACCAGCAGAGCATAGGTGAATGTCTGAAAAGACGAAATATCTCATGTTCAGAGTAAAAGATTTTTTTTCTATTTTCAAACTGTTTCTGGGGGCGGGAACTGTCATGTTATGAGAAGATCCATATCCGCACTATATTATAAAATAGAATTCAAAACGGGAACTCTCCTGAAAATACCAGCAGAGCATAGGTGAATGTCTGAAAAGACGAAATATCTCATGTTCAGAGTAAAATATTTTTTTTCTATTTTCAAACTGTTTCTGGGGGCGGGAACTGTCATGTTCTGAGAAGATCCATATCCGCACTATATTATAAAATAGAATTCAAAACGGGAACTCTCCTGAAAATACCAGCAGAGCATAGGTGAATGTCTGAAAAGACGAAATATCTCATGTTCAGAGTAAAATATATTTTTTTCTATTTTCAAACTGTTTCTGGGGGCGGGACCTATCATGTTCTGAGAAGATCCGTATCAGCACTATATTATAAGACTGAATTCAACACCGGAACTCTTCTGAAAATACCAGCAGAGCATAGGTGAATGTCTGAAAAGACGAAATATCTCATGTTCAGAGTAAAATATTCTTTAACTATTTTCAAACTGTTCCTGGGGGCGGGAACTATCATGTTCTGAGAAGATCCATATCCGCACTATATTATAAAATAGAATTCAAAATGGGAACTCTCCTGAAAATACCAGCAGAGCATAGGTGAATGTCTGAAAAGACGAAATTTCTCATGTTCAGAGTTAAATATATTTTTTTCTATTTTCAAACTGTTTCTGGGGGCGGGAACTGTCATGTTCTGAGAAGATCCATATCCGCACTATATTATGAAATAGAATTCAAAACGAGAACTCTCCTGAAAATACCAGCAGAGCATAGGTGAATGTCTGAAAAGACGAAATTTCTCATGTTCAGAGTTAAATATTTTTTTTCTATTTTCAAACTGTTTCTGGGGGCGGGAACTGTCATGTTCTGAGAAGATCCATATCCGCACTATATTATAAAATAGAATTCAAAACGGGAACTCTCCTGAAAATACCAGCAGAGCATAGGTGAATGTCTGAAAAGACGAAATATCTCATGTTCAGAGTAAAATATTTTTTTTCTATTTTCAAACTGTTTCTGGGGGCGGGAACTGTCATGTTCTGAGAAGATCCATATCCGCACTATATTATAAGACAGAATTCAAGACCGGAACTCTCCTGAAAATACCAGCAGAGCATAGGTGAATGTCTGAAAAGACGAAATATCTCATGTTCAGAGTAAAATATTTTTTTTCTATTTTCAAACTGTTTCTGGGGGCTTTTCAGACATTCACCTATGCTCTGCTGGTATTTTCAGGAGAGTTCCTATTTTGAATTCTATTTTATAATATAGTGCGGATATGGATCTTCTCAGAACATGACAGTTCCCGCCCCCAGAAACAGTTTAAAAATAGAAAAAAAATATTTTACTCTGAACATGAGATATTTCGTCTTTTCAGACATTCACCTATGCTCTGCTGGTATTTTCAGGAGAGTTCCGGTCTTGAATTCTGTCTTATAATATAGTGCGGATATGGATCTTCTCAGAACATGATAGTTCCCGCCCCCAGGAACAGTTTGAAAATAGTTAAAGAATATTTTACTCTGAACATGAGATATTTCGTCTTTTCAGACATTCACCTATGCTCTGCTGGTATTTTTAGGAGAGTTCCGGTCTTGAATTCTGTCTTATAATATAGTGCGGATATGGATCTTCTCAGAACATGACAGTTCCCGCCCCCAGAAACAGTTTGAAAATAGAAAAAAAATATTTTACTCTGAACATGAGATATTTCGTCTTTTCAGACATTCACCTATGCTCTGCTGGTATTTTCAGGAGAGTTCCGGTCTTGAATTCTGTCTTATAATATAGTGCGGATATGGATCTTCTCAGAACATGACAGTTCCCGCCCCCAGAAACAGTTTGAAAATAGAAAAAAATATATTTTACTCTGAACATGAGATATTTCGTCTTTTCAGACATTCACCTATGCTCTGCTGGTATTTTCAGGAGAGTTCCCGTTTTGAATTCTATTTTATAATATAGTGCGGATATGGATCTTCTCAGAACATGACAGTTCCCGCCCCCAGAAACAGTTTGAAAATAGAAAAAAAATATTTAACTCTGAACATGAGAAATTTCGTCTTTTCAGACATTCACCTATGCTCTGCTGGTATTTTCAGGAGAGTTCTCGTTTTGAATTCTATTTCATAATATAGTGCGGATATGGATCTTCTCAGAACATGACAGTTCCCGCCCCCAAAAACAGTTTGAAAATAGAAAAAAATTTATTTTACTCTGAACATGAGATATTTCGTCTTTTCAGACATTCACCTATGCTCTGCTGGTATTTTCAGGAGAGTTCCCGTTTTGAATTCTATTTTATAATATAGTGCGGATATGGATCTTCTCAGAACATGACAGTTCCCGCCCCCAGAAACAGTTTGAAAATAGAAAAAAAATCTTTTACTCTGAACATGAGATATTTCGTCTTTTCAGACATTCACCTATGCTCTGCTGGTATTTTCAGGAGAGTTCCGGTCTTGAATTCAGTCTTTTTATATAGTGCGGATATAGATCTTCTCAGAACATGATAGTTCCCGCCCCCAGAAACAGTTTGAAAATAGAAAAAAAATATTTTACTCTGAACATGAGATATTTCGTCTTTTCAGACATTCACCTATGCTCTGCTGGTATTTTCAGGAGAGTTCCCGTTTTGAATTCTATTTTATAATATAGTGCGGATATGGATCTTCTCAAAAAATGACAGTTCCCGCCCCCAGAAACAGTTTGAAAATAGAAAAAAATATATTTAACTCTGAACATGAGAAATTTCGTCTTTTCAGACATTCACCTATGCTCTGCTGGTATTTTCAGGAGAGTTTCCGTTTTGAATTCTATTTTATAATATAGTGCAGATATGGATCTTCTCAGAACATGACAGTTCCCGCCCCCAGAAACAGTTTGAAAATAGTTAAAGAATATTTTACTCTGAACATGAGATATTTCGTCTTTTCAGACATTCACCTATGCTCTGCTGGTATTTTCAGGAGAGTTCCGGTCTTGAATTCTGTCTTATAATATAGTGCGGATATGGATCTTCTCAGAACATGACAGTTCCCGCCCCAGAAACAGTTTGAAAATAGAAAAAAAATATTTTACTCTGAACATGAGATATTTCGTCTTTTCAGACATTCACCTATGCTCTGCTGGTATTTTCAGGAGAGTTCCCGTTTTGAATTCTATTTTATAATATAGTGCGGATAGGGATCTTCTCAGAACATGACAGTTCCCGCCCCCAGAAATAGTTTGAAAATAGAAAAAAAATATTTAATTCTGAACATGAGAAATTTCGTCTTTTCAGACATTCACCTATGCTCTGCTGGTATTTTCAGGAGAGTTCTCGTTTTGAATTCTATTTCATAATATAGTGCGGATATGGATCTTCTCAGAACATGACAGTTCCCGCCCCCAGAAACAGTTTGAAAATAGAAAAAAAATCTTTTACTCTGAACATGAGATATTTCGTCTTTTCAGACATTCACCTATGCTCTGCTGGTATTTTCAGGAGAGTTCCAGTCTTGAATTCAGTCTTTTTATATAGTGCGGATATAGATCTTCTCAGAACATGATAGTTCCCGCCCCCAGAAACAGTTTGAAAATAGAAAAAAAATATTTTACTCTGAACATGAGATATTTCGTCTTTTCAGACATTCACCTATGCTCTGCTGGTATTTTCAGGAGAGTTCCCGTTTTGAATTCTATTTTATAATATAGTGCGGATATGGATCTTCTCAGAACATGACAGTTCCCGCCCCCAGGAACAGTTTGAAAATAGAAAAAAAATATTTTACTCTGAACATGAGATATTTCGTCTTTTCAGACATTCACCTATGCTCTGCTTGTATTTTCAGGAGAGTTCCGGTTTTGAATCAAGTTCTACGTTATAGTTTCAATATCTGTCTATCCAAAACAAATGATTTCTAGCATCCAAGACTTAATTGAGCTCAGAAAATGGGACTTTATAGACTTTGTTTAGGCTTTTCTAGGACAAAAACGTTAATTTTCAAAAATTAAAAAAAAATACTGAAAAAGCCGGAACTATTCCTGAAAAGTATCAGGAACTATAGAACTCAGTCTCATGCGATGAAAACTCGTTTTTTTTTCAGTTTCCTGAAAAATGATCTGCTACGGGAAGTTAGCAGATCATTTTGTGAAGTGTAATTTTTCAGCTGAAAACGGCAGAACTATTTCTGAAAAGTATCAGGAACTATAGAACTCATGTGCATGCGATAAGAACTCATGAAAAAAAATGATCTGCTAGACAATGATCTGCTAAGTTCACTGACATTACGTGATCGGTCTCTTTATTGCTTTCCATATTATGTGGATTTATACCACGAGCTGTATTTACTGTACGGGGTTTATTATATCATTAATAAAACATTATTTTGATATAGAAATGTATGAGTTTATTGATTAAGATTTCACGTGGGAAAGTGTGGGATATTTTTATTCGAATTATGTATATTATGTGCGTTTTTTCCTTTATATAGGGTGTAACAAAACTAGTGCACCATATTTTTACAGGTCATCTAGAACATGCTAAGGATCGTCTTTACCACAAAAAAGTCATGAAAACTACAACATATTTTATTAAATTTATCATCACAGTCGCCAAATTGTACGCATAACGCCGGTCTCTATGAAGGCGCTCGGTCGTTGATCCATTAGCCATTCAAGTATTTCTTCTCCCCCCTCTCCATTTCTGTACCCCTTTTCACCTAAAATACAAGACATTACTAGCAAAGGGCACATTTTTCACAAAAATAAATGTAAAAAAAAACGCAAGACCTTATAATATTTATGTATTTTCTTTTTTTTTTGTGCAAATAAACTTATAACTACTTAAGGAAATAACAAGCCAGTTCATTTACCTACCTTATCATTTGAATTCACACCATGTGGCCAGTTCTTACAATGTTTTTCCTACATTATTGCTCAATTCCTACTCGATTATTCATATTTCAACAAATCTGTATACAGAAGAACAAGCAACACCTGTAAGGAATATCGATTGAGAAACAATGAAGATTTAATCACGTACCAAGATTCTAGATAGTCGTTCATGAAACAGCCAAAGCGTGAGACGACAAATAAGGCAGGGTTCTGTATAATATTTTTTTTGCAACTAGCTTGCAGTATTTGCACGGCAATTAATTACTTTCCTAAATCTTGAATTAGTTTATTTATTGGTGAATGCTCATGAAAATTCATTCAGTAGTTTTTGCGGCGCAGAAATTAGTCTTAAAAAATTGTGACAAAAGGATACAGGCGCTTTAAAGTAAGTCTATAGATACTGATCACTTAATGACGTTTAAGTAAAATAATGGCTTATTGCACAGATGGTGCTGGCCTAATATACCTAACAGCTTTTGTGTTTGGAATATATAATTAAAAAAAAAGTTATCGACAACTTCGCTTAGAATAAAAGAATAGTTGATTATCCCTTCTTTTTTCGTGGGAAATCATCAAATCCCGCTGAGGGTGCAGCTGGAGGGAGTGTCAGACTCTTACTGACTAAAACCCGCTATGTTCTTTCGGGAGGTCCCTGTGTGCCAGGGCCATGGTACATTTACATTACAAATGTGAATGAAATAACGTAACGTAACATTAACTGATTATTAACACTTGTGTCGTGGTTGTCTTGCTCCTCCCCTGAATTAGTTGACACTGTTATAAAAATAAAGTGAAAACTTTAATGTAGCCCGTACCTCAAAATGTGAACGTCAGATGGCATGGTCCTTCCTCAATACCGCACGTATTTGTAAAGATTCATAGTTGAAAGGGTTTTCAAACTTCTCCAAGGATCTCTAAAACCCGATAAGTGACAATAAAACGGTGGATTATATCAAAAATAATGTAAATTACATAACAATGGTTGTTCCTTTGTGTTACGAGGTCGGAATAGGAATGCGTTACATTATCACATAATGGATAGCTTACGATGCACTTGCATTGTTGTTTTATTTGTTTGTATGCGGTTGAATTATGCGTTTTTATGAATGGTAATGTGCGCCATTTCTTTTATGTTATTGATAAAGAAAACGTGATTAACGTTAGGTTAATCTATAGTGATGAAGAGTTTGTTTGTTAGCTTAGACAGGCAGTTCCTCCACGTAAAACACTGGTACTCAGCTGCATCCGGTTAAGACTGGAAGCCGACTCCAATATAGCTTGGGAAAAGGCTAGGCAGAAGCAGGTGATGATATCATAATCGTAATCATATCGAACCAACACCGTTGTCATGAATTGTAAAAAGTGGGTTATCTATACTTATAATAAATCTGTAGGGAGGTCAATTCTGTACATTGAATATATTTTTAAAATAACTATCAGGGGGTGATCAGTGATCGATACTGATCCCAAAAATGCAATCAGTAAAATTTTTGTCTGTCTGTCTGTCTGTCTGTCTGTCTCTATGTTATTAATAGGAACAAAAACTACTGGACGGATTTTAATGAAACTTGGTACAATTATTCTTCATACTCCTGGGCAGGTTATAGGATACTTTTCATCACGCTACAATCAATAGGAGTAGAGCAGTGAAGGAAAATGTTGGGAAAACGGGAGAAGTTACACCATTTTTTAAGCTTTCGTCGCGTGTGCAGCCTTAATGGTTAAAGCAACATAGAAATCATGTATGACGGAAATATTCTACATAAAATTATCTAAAAAAATCCACAACAGCATATGTCTATCTTTAATGGTTGACTCACAATAACACGTATAACTCCCGATAGTTTACCAGTTCGGAGCTTTCTGATTATTTGTTATTGATTTGTTTACTCTTATGTTTATAATGTTCCCGCTTATCCCTAATTAACAAAAGATAACATTATAACATATTCTATAAAAAAAAGAATCATAGAAATCGGTGTAAAAATACCAAACTTATACATAAAATACGATAATCAGCAGGTCGGTCGGTAGGTATAATATAAGGCGGGAGGTCCGAGCGCGAGCTTCTCATCCCGACAAAAGTTAGGCATTGGTAGCGGTAATCGACATCCACACTGGCGTAGCCGCGGGGGTCCTCTATAGGTTATACATCAGAACAGCACATAGACTACTTTTTGTCGCGAAAACCGACATCCACGCGGGCGAAGCCGCGGGCGACCGCTAGTATTATAATAAAACTATTATATACACTCATCTTTTCCACCCATTAAAATTATTGTAAAAAAAATTGTACATATTGAAGTAATAATAAACTATTTATTTTTTTATTTCTCTATGTTCCACCGGTGTCAAAAATGTTAATAAAAAAAAATCTATGCAATCTAAAATAAAATATTCATGAGTTCCATAAATAACCATAGTTAATTAAATGATAGACTCACATAGCACCGCCTACGATTCTAAAACTACTAAATTGTAGGCTATTCTTTTGACCTTAACCTGAATATTGAATTTCGGCCTCATTCAAGGTCAGATTTGATAATGCTCATTATTAAACTTTAGAAGGTTATTAAAATAACAATAATTGGTACAATAAAGGCCAGTTTCACCGGTTGCTGATAAGTTCGAGATAGTTTATCTGGTAGATAATTACATACAAATTCTGTTCCATTTTTGAATTTATCTGGCAGATAGTGGCTATTCGTAACCGATGAAACTTGCCCTAAGAGTTTTTTTGTGTCGGAATTTGATGGAATCGTGATGGGTATGGCTTGGGAGTCCGAAGGTACAGACGCCAGCACATCAAGCTACTACAATCTGACAAATTTCCTTAATAAGTTTTCAACTTTATCGCTGAACCATATGGTTCAAAATGGATTGGGATAAATTGACAGTTTCGGGTAGCGTCTGTACTGAGCTTACCGCAATGTACCTTCAGGCCACGTTCACCCTTAAAAAACATTTCAAATAAAAAATATATACAGTTAATATATAAATACATTAGAATAAAAATACAATAAAATTCTTTTTCCCATTTAATATGTTTCTGATTGCTAAGGTACAAGGTTCTATTTTAAATTACTTATTTTATTCTTTTATGAAGTTGCATGCAAAATTCTTATCAGAATATTAATTTTATTTAAATTAATTAATATATAATAGTCACGTTTTTTGTGAGACATTACTTATTTAAAAACATTCAAGGTAGATAAGTCATGCACTTTATTGGTGCAAGTTAATTAAGCAACTATAAATTATTATGTGATATTTGAGCGTCCATTTCAAAGACATATTTTTCATCACATCACATCATCAGCCTTTTTATCGTCCCACTGCTGGGCACGAGCTTCCTCTCAAAGAGAAGGAATCAGTGTTAATCACCACGCTTGCTCAATGCGGGTTGGTATTCAATACACTAATTACAATAAGATCCAACAAAACAATTTCGAAAAATAATCACATTTGCTTAAAAAATCATTAAAAAAAACGAGTAACAAAAAAAAAAAACAACCGAATTGAGCTCCGTCTTTTTAGAAGTCGGTTATAAATATTCCATTAAAAATACAATTTACTTGTCACATTAGTATTCTAGACACAATCAATATAAGATAGGTGTCGGCAAAAAATTTCTTCGTTTTCATGTCATGTCTGAAGATTTGATCTAATATACACGGAATTCAATGAAACCTATTCCATGTCATCACTAAACGCCCTTCAAGGCTTATCATTCAATTACGAGTGTCAAGTTGTCAGTTCACTTGAGTCGAATTAACCAGCTCGCGTGAGGATGCCCAAGGCTATGGAACACCTTAGGAATTGCTAACAGAGATATACAGGGAATACTTTTTACAAGATTACTGATATTAGCACAGACGCCAGCACATCAAGCTACCCGAAACTGTCAAATTATGCTTCAACGATAAGGCTCAAAATCTGTTAAGGAAATTTAACAGATTGTAATGGCTTTATTGTCTGTACAGTGTACGCCTAAAATAACTCAATAAGGTCTGCATTTTATATTTGGTTAACTTAATGAAACAAACCCTACTAAAATTGTTGACAAACCAACTAACAAAACAGAAAAGTATTTGAATAAAAATTTAAACGGACAACAAGCAAGACTGTTAGATCATTTCTAATACTTTGTCTATCTATCTATACTAATTACATGTACAATTCGCACAATAATAGGTACTAATAATATCCCATAGACGTCAGAAGTGGCGGCCATTAAAGGAGAACAATAAAATTTAGTTTTAATGCATCAGCCGCCTGGGTTTAACGGTTCTTTGAAAGTTGCGAATAATTATAGGATTTAAGCATGCAATGGATTATAATTAATGTTTTAACGTGTGTTGGTTTACCGTTATTATAATTCTGCACAATAGTTTAAAAGCCCATTTAGACGGAGAGAGTTTCTCGCGCGTTTCGGTGCGAAAAATAATCGTAGTAAAATGTTTACATTCAGGCAAGAACTACAATGTCACCAGCGAGATTCGTATATGACATACACGAATTAAGCGAAATGACACGCCGCTTGTCGCCCATGTCAACGAGCGAGAAGAGTGAATTTTTAGACGAAGGAAATGTTTTATCGTGTCTTCGAGACGAGAAACTCTCCCCGTCTAAATGGGCCTTTAGTGTCTTACGTCAATGAACAGTTAATAAAATTTCACATTATAATTTCAAAGAGTGCTTTTTTGCATATTTTTTTCTATAGCAAAAAAAATCTCATTTGCAATGACTACCATAACACATCGTTCAAAATTAATTACGCTGAGCTCATCTAACCATGACAGCTGCAAAAAACAAACAGAATATTCTCAAGTTTTTTTTTGTGTAACACTTTTGTGCCCGACTGCCCTTGGAGGCGTTCCATATTTGGGCCTCTTTGAATCATGAGCTCTCAATACAATTGGTTCTTATGTTGGTATACATAAAGGCAGTGACACATTGATCGATGGGATTATTTTTCTTTGTGTCGCGCTTAGACACGAATCCTGCTTGACCAAAAAGTAACAGCTGATGTTGACGTAAAAAGATTGATCTTCGAAAGGGGTTATGTTAAAGTTTTATTCGATTAGTATGTTATCCTTTATTGGGTGCTTTTATAGAAAAATATTTTAAGAAATTTTAAAGATGGTGACAATGGGATGTTATCAGTTCATTAATATGTATGTGAAACAATTAAATTCTAAGTAAAAATGCCAGCACATCAACCTACCTCAATCTGTAAAATTTCTTTAATAGATTTTCAACCTTATCACAATTCTATTGGTAAAATTTGACAGATTCGGGTAGGTTAACCTGCTGGCATCTGTATATTTTCCCAATTGGTGAATCACCATTTTGATAATAAAATCTACGAAAAGTTTGAAAAGTATTAATGTAGAAGCTACTCTTCTAAAAAGTCGTGGTGGCCTAGTGGTTAAAGCACTAGCCTGAGGCCTGTGCCCAGCAGTGGGACGATAAAAAAAGGCTGTGATGATGATGATGACTCTTCTAATATGAAATATATGTAGGATGTTGTCTTATAAAGGTATTACTTTGGTATATTACTGCACATCTAGACATTTACATCAATAGAATGACATGTACGCTAAGTATAAAACAATCCTAATAAGCAGTTGTTTAACGTTTAACAAATAGATGTAAACAAATCTATGACCAACTCATAACAAAATGAACTTATCGCGTTCGTACTGACCTCCTTTATATGAAGCTAAGCCCAGCTGTAGAATATTTTACTAATCAATCCTTATTTAGACTTCTAGGCATTTGAAACAGTAATCAAACTACTGGAAAATGATGATTTCATATTTATGCTGTTCCTGGAAGCCTATTCTTTATAATATGGTATTGTCACCTTTTATGAGGTAATCCAGTCTAGACGTAAATGTTACCAACGCTGTAGTTTTTTGTATTTTTTCCTGTTTATTCGGTATTTTTTCTGGGCCTTTCTGTAACGTGGGAAATTCTGTGATTAAAAAAAGAAAATAGACGATCAGGTATTCGAATATCGGGAAATGCATAAGCTTAAGAATTTGGTACGTCAAAAAGTTTTTCTTCAATAATACTGATGATTATCACGCTAATCTTTCTTGATTAAAGATAAAGATAAAAAAGATAAAGATAAGAATTAAGTCTAATATCCATCATAGATCAGTCTTTTTATTGAGATTTTTCACAGTCGGTATAACAAAAAAACAAAAATAATATTATTTTCAGGCGTTATTTTATTGTTAGGAAAAAATATTAATTATTAATTTCGCTAGACAACTTTGCGGAAATTCATTACAATAAAAGTTAAGAACAATGTTTATTTTCTACAAACCAAATAATAATATTCCTAACATTTAATGTCATAGATTTTCGCAAAGTCGTCTAGCGGAATTAACACTAAATATTTTTCCTAAGATATTCATCAGGGTGCACACAGCATTACAATGACGCTTTGACGCACACAGTTTGTTTTCGTTCTTAGCATGTGGTCACACCCACGTGGGGACCACACTACTACTGTCTGTTAGTTTGTCATCATTGTGATTAGCATGTACCGAGGATATTTGATCGCATTGCTACAGTTACTATACCGTATAGGTTCTGAGTATAGTTTATTCGAGAACAAATTTTATATTCGTGGAAGATATTATAAATATTATTCAGTTTTAAAAATTCTTGTGTTCCAAAGTTAAAATTTGGAATGATTTTAAAATTAATTTTGTAATATTTGCTACAGTTTGGAGGGAACTACTTCCCGCAATCGGGTAAAGAGGATAAAGAGAGGAGGGTAAAGAGGTCAACCTTAATATGTAAACCAACTTTAATTTTAAATCGGTTAATTTTTTTGATCATGAAAGCGTTACCAACAACCCCTTTCGCAAATAATAACATTAGCGAGGATACGAGTTTCTTTTTTACATTGATTCATAATCTGCCTAGCCGTTACCTAAAGTGAACTGATTACCAGATTTTTACATGAAGCGACTGACCTCCTCATCTAATTTACGTAGGCAACCCCTTGGTAAGACTGGGTTTCATATTCATTTATTTTTTATACGTTTCTCATGACGTAATAAACCCCAAAACATATTTCTTATCAATCATTATTTTTCGTGTTCCATTCTGCTAAATATAAAGTAACATATACACTTATACAAAACGAATACAATGCGTTATTTGGGCGGTTTCCAAACGGTTATGTATCCCTCTTGACCTGTTACTAATATGGGTTCTGTATGAATTGTGTTGTTATGGAAATTGTATATTGTTAATGTTTCTTGTGAAGGAACATTGGTTTTGAATAAGGGGTCTATTTTTATGCATTTTCATTACATAATAATATGTCATTGATAGGTCACACCTACAGCGGCCACAGCATGAGCTCGTGGCTAAGTAACAGCCACTAGGATCGATCAATCATAAGTTTAAGCAACACATGTAGCGGTCGAATCGTCGATGGATGACCATCTTTTCATGATGAGTAGGTACTTGTTTCGGAAGGCACGTTAAATTCAAGGGTACTACTACTATTCCTTGTACATCTTTAGTAGTCGTTGCGGGTACTCAAAAGCCAGAAATTCTGACAACCAGTCTTACCAAGAGGTATTGGATTGCCCGGGTAACTATATGTTGAAGGGCAGATAGGTAGTGTTCCCTGTAAAACACTGGTTCTCAGCTGCATTCAGTTAGACTGGAAAAGGCTAGGCAGATGATGACGTTTAGTAAAGAATCCGTAGATCAATGAACTTATACGTATATGAACAAAATAATTGTTATTAGGCCTAATTTTGGCTCGCTAATTGACTATACGACAACAGCGTATATTTAAGGTTTTATTAAGGTTAATAATATATGTAGTTTAGTTTTAATTAAAAAAAATCTATCCCAATTGTTAGGCCACCTGTTTATACGAATTATTAATAAAACACAGAGGTTGTTGACTGCTTTATTGCGTTTATTTAGAGATACCTAGGCATGCGTCATTTTATCGGGGAACGTAAAATTTTTGTCATATTGTTCATTCAGATTCGCTTACCATAAGGAACACTTACTAAATACTCGTATACAATCATTTAATAACGCTTTTTACAAGATACCAGATTCGTGTCATCATCATTATCAGCGTTTTTAGCGGCCCACTGCTGGGCAAAAGCCTCCTCTCACACAGAGAAGCATTGAGCGTTAATCACTCGCTTGCTCAATGTGAGTTAGTTTCGTATATACCAACTATTAAATAATTCGTACCTATACTGAGAAACCTCTACGTTACTACAGTCGCTCGCTAAAATAAAGGGGCCGGCTAGTTCATTCTAGAAATAGCCTAGATATAGAAATAGATAGATTTGAAAAAAAAAAAACATAACGCATGCATGTTGCGACGTAATTATTGATTTTTCAACTGAAAAAATCCGTTGCGACCAACCTTTGAGATCAAATATAAACCAAAAAGCTATATGACTTATCCATTGACCAATCGATTTCAGGAAACCACATTTTGTGTAAACTCATCAAATAGTTTGTAACAATGTTTGTTATTTTTCCAAGAATGAACCGAAAGTGTAACCCTAATCATCGCTTAGGAATGTCGCAGACGGACAGAAAGACGATTGTTCATGCAAAATGATTATATTATTATACATGTTTCCTTTTGAAAGAGATAAAATGTTTCTACAAGGGTGACAAAAACCGATAGCATTGATATTTTTTTTATTCGCCAGTTCTTTGTACTTAGTCAATGAATGAAAAAGTAAACGAACATGCATACTTTTGTAGCTGAATCTCCCATTTCTTGTCACCTAACTTAAATATGCAACTCAATCTTAGCTAATGTGATAAATAAAAAAGATTTGACTGATTGTTTGTTTGAATTTAAAAGGCTCCTTTTTAACTGTCCCCAGTGAACATAAGCTATGTTTTATCTTTGTACGGGAGGAATTCCGTCCGGGGACGAAGGAAAAACCGCAAGAAACTGCTTGTTTTCTAATAATTTCATAATGGCACAGAATTTGTAATGTTTGATATATTTTTTAGTACTAAATAAACCTCATATTTTCTATCTTTCAAATACATAACAGCTTATCTTCAATATATCCAGTTTATATTATCTGTACCGTCTTCGAATATTTCCGCGAACCAATAAGTTCGATGAAGGAATGCAAAATCCGTTGCATAAGCAACGCTTCGAACGTAAGCATACAGCAATATGATACACGACCCGGATTTCGTAAAACAATAACTTACTCGTATGTATGCACTAGCTACATGTGTTCATCGATTTTACCAGTACCAGTAGAGAATTACATATCAATGAATGAATAAAATCAGCTTCAAAAGCTACAAATGATGGAGAAATCGGTCAACATACAGAACAAATAGGTCGAATAGAACCTTCGTCTCCATTCGCAGTTACTTAAAGTATTACTTATTTAGTTGCAATCAGTACCACTCTTCGTCTTCGTGGTGGCAGAGTTGTTAAAGCACTAACTAAGCAGTTTCATTTGAATATTCGGGGATAAGGGTTGTCAGAAAACAGAAAGTCTAACAACCAGTCTTAACGAGGTCTGGTCTTATCTGGTTGCCTAGATAACTTATTTGAGGAGGTCAAATAGGCAATCGCTCCATGTAGAACGTAGGTATACCTACATTCGGTTAGATTGGAAGCCGAACCTTATATAGCTGAGGCGAACCTTATTTAACTTGGCGAACGTGATAAATATCAAAACTGATTTTGATATTTAAAAACATTTCAACTACGATCGATGATAGATTGCAAACAAGACACTTGAACCTGTGTGGCTTTAGTGATATAACGCATGTGACCTAAGTCATAGCACACCTAAGGTTTCCCCTAAGTACTCGCGGATACTAGGTTAGAAGCAAAATATCGCCAGCTGTTCATTTTCTCGCAGTTCCACGAACAAATAAACAATAATGGTCTTAGGTCCACCGAGTAAATGGGAAGCTATACACATGAATAAAGTGCAAGGAAATACTCATTATTCGAATGGACATTCTAAGATACTTGTAATACAAAAATAAAACATAACAAAATATCAACATCTACAGTACCTCCCTTATGCTTACATTGGTTCTCGGAGGTTCAGATCTTTTTTTATTCTTCTTATTCCTGCTCTGTTCTGTTCTTTGGGGTCGGTGCAATACGTTTTCCGCTTCTATTCCTCTCTGTCACCACTCACACTAACATCTACTACCTTCTTATACATTTCATATTTCAAGCAATTAATCCATTCATCGTCATCTCTTCCTTAGTCTACCTCTGTCTCTCAATCCATCCAAATTAGCGTGCGTTTCACGCCTTCTCATCATATAACCACACTTTACTGTCACTGGCGCTAATTTAAGGCTTCTAATATACTCATTCCTTAGGTTAAAACAGGTCACCTTACTAAAAATATAACTAAGTACATAATGTTATTCCTGTATGTTCGCATACAACAATTAACCTTACATAAACCACTTTTCTATCTAACACACGGCCAAAATAACTCTCAATGAAACCCAGCCGCAATATTCCCTAGTATAAAAATACTCCAACAATAAACAAGAATTAGACCAGCTAGAGGTCAAATTGTGGTCCTGGAGAAAATCACAGCGGTGTCCATTCGCGTCAATTTATTGGCTCCATGAATAAAGGCCGGACACTATATCAATTAATGTTAATTTAGATAGTTCTTAGCTCGGCTTTGGAGCCGATGGTAGTAATTCTTGAGGTATTTGGTATAAATAAATTGTTTGGTCGGAGTGTAGTTTCAAAAACTGGAGTTACAAAGTCTGATATCGCCAACCTAAATTGAGTAAGTATAGTGAAAAACTTAAAAATCGTTTTCTATATGAAAGAAACCTTTGCATGCAAGGGACAATGAAATGGCTGATGATGATAATGATTATGAAAATCCTTGGTGAAATACACTGTATGGTTATTAATACATACATGAATTAAAGTCATATTTTACTGGTATTCAGCTAAATCCGCTTAGACTGGAAGTATACCCCTAGTCCCCATTGGGTGTTGGGAAAAGGCTCGGGAGATGATGATGATGAATTGTCATATTTTTGTGTCTAAATCTAACTAGAGTTTTTCATCTCTGCTATTTATAAAGTTTCATCTTTCACAAATAAATAAACTTTTGTTTCAGCTAAGGCATAGTGTTTTACTCAGATTATTCTTACATTACAATAATCTTCTAACCAAGGTAACTGATATATAGGAAACTGACTTCCCAATACTCTATATATCCCTAATCTAAAAGATGGGTCGTAATCACAGGCAGTTCTTATACGTCCGTCTGTCCGTCGGTCTATATAGAGAAATAAATCGTGAACCCACGTAATTCAAGTGACCGACTAATCCTGTTATATTCGGTAAATTAATTCGGTTTACGTGTATTTTGTGGACTAAGCTATTGTTTTGTTTAGGTGTTTTTAAAGGGATAAATAACTAACTGAATAATAACATACACATTATTTTAAATTGTACTTGGAATTTTTTGTAGTTTAAGGTTTTCTTATGTCTCCTTATCTTACTAAATAAGGAGTATGACTTACTGAGCAGCAGTTAAAGAACTCAAGATATTAAAAATCATATTATACTATTCATTGACCTAATTAAAACTAGATACAATACGGATAACATCGTCATCATCCGCCTAACCTTTTCCAAACTATGGGTTGGCTTCCAGTCCAAGCTGAATAGCAGCTGAGTACCAGTTCTGGGTTAGCCAAGACGTAAACGCTAGTAGACACGAAAACAATGTTTGGAAATGACATTTCAATTCGATAAAACACGTGGTCATAACGTGATTTGAAATGTCTTTTCCACACATGTTTTTCTTTCTACTGTCGTTTAAGATTGTAGAAAGACGTCTTGGCTAACCCCGATGGAGAGTTTAAGTTACCTGGGCCAAACAATATCTCTTGGTAAGAGAGGGCAATGTAAATGATTGATCTGAAATAGAAATGACCATCTGTCAATATGTCTTCTGCCCGAGCAGGGCGCGACCTGTCAACTCGCATATAATCACTTGTAGCCTTATGTCAATCGAAGAAAAGAAAAATTACTTCAAAAAATGACAAAAGAAATCTTACGTCAATCTTTCACTTTTCTGTCATTATATCCATAAACAAAACTTGTTTCTACGGTTGCCATGCTAAGCTTGCTGCTTCAAAAAATTATCTTCTTATTATACAAACAAATTCTAATCCATAATTATCTATGTATGTATTAAGTTCATTATGTAAGTAGACCTCGTCGATACGTGTGCTAATGTGTTGCTTATCTTTCCAGGTATGTAGCTGTGCGCTGTGCTTACTCAGAGGTTTGTTTTACGATAGCAGTTAATGGGCCGGTGACATGCGAGTAGGTATATTGTCTGTCTGTTTGAAGCTGTTAACTTATAAACTGTTTTAAGCACGGTCTGGTTGAGATGCAAGATGATTTAGTTATTTTAGAATAACTTATTTATTATTAAAACCAGTAATTAATTTTACTATAAAAAAATGTGGTAACGTTAAAGACACTTGCACAAGAATATCGCAAAGTAGCTAATATTGACATTAAGTAAATAATCTGAAGACGTCTTTAGGTAAATGCAGGATCCATCCTAGTCTTTTTTAATTTAAATGTCCCACTGGGTGGGAAGGGATGAGTGTGTATTAAATGATGAGCGTTTGTTCAAGTCGGATTCCAGACTTTTAAAATATGGATTTCTTCGAGATATTTTGGTTTACCTATAACTGTATAGTGTATAGTGATTGGTGTTTAAGATATGATTAGAGAATACATGTAACTTGGAAAAGGTACTTTGATACTCGCCTGAACTGGAATCAAACCCACACGCTCGAACTTGAGAGGCTGGTATTTTAAACACTAAACAACTACATTCTATGTCCATACAAAATCTTATTTCAAATTGGTCCCGCCATTTAAATTAAACCACATAAAAAGACAGCCAGTTAACTCTTAGATTGAACATAATTAAAACAACTGATTATCTTTTAATAATCGTAACAATGAAACGAGTAACTATCTCTTTTATAACTATAATCTTGATTAAGCTCCGATTAAAATGTATAACAAGCTAACTTTTAGTTACGGTGAAACACGTAAATACTTTGGTATAAACTGCTCAGTATTACAAGAAGATAGTTATCGTGAGAACTATGTACCATTGTTCAAGTTTTATGTGTAGTTATATAACTGATAGCTTTGAAGGTTATGTAAAACACTGACACTGATAGTAAGATATTTTTTAAACTTTTGGTTGTGTATCCAGTCTTTAGGGAAGATATTTGTGTAAACAATTGCATAATGACTTAATAATAATGGCGTCTAGACCGATTATCGACCATAGGGATTCTTCTCTCTAAGGAGATCAGGCTGACCAGTATTTGCGCAGACATAAGTGCACTCGCTATTCCCTCACTCTTCTAGACCAATTAGTTGGGCTGACACGACCGGAGAGAGATCAAGTGCAGGATCAATCTGGTGTTAATAATTTTATAACGATAATAATTCGGATCACGTATTTTATTTATTCGGATCACGTATTATTTTTTTCATTCACAAATTAGATATGCTCATAATCTTAAGACTGATTGCAAATATAAACAGAATTATCCAGTCTTGACACATCTGAATTAGTTATGAAGTTCAGGGGTCAGGCTTTCTGGTGAAATCGATACCTATTGGCAAAAAGATATGGTATAGTTTACAACCATAATCAAACGAAACTACAAATGTTGATTAAGTCATGCTATCTGTTCAAACTAAAACAGAATATATTGCAATAACTAAGTAGTTTTCTCAAGTAAACTTATATTTTATGTGTATAAGAAAGTTTAATCTTCAAAATGACTCATATTTTCGGCGAACTAGTGCCTTGCGCTAGAGACGTAATATTCCAAAGTACTGAAAACATTTTCAAAAGCATTGTTTTTAACAAACTAAAGAGGATTGTGAGAGCAAACAGCACAATCTTGAAAACAGATGAAAAATAAGGAGCACTTTGTTTCAGATGGTATTTGTCAAAATCAAGGTATACACTTTGTTTTGATATTGTTCAAGAGTTTAGACAGTACAATCCTATAATTCTCGTTGGTCTAGTAGTCGCATGGCATGACTGCTAAGCACTCGGGCAAACGGCTTGGATTCGATTCCCAGGTCGAGTTGAAATCGCTTTGTGGGTTTTAAGAGACTTTCATAAAGCAGCTCAGAGCCTGTAAGTTGGTGATTGATACACTCCTACATCGGATAGCACGTAAATGTCTGCCCTGCGTCTGTTCTTTCTCCGGTCGTGTCGGATTGCCGTCCCATCGGCCTATGAGAACGGACTCAATTCCTTCATTCCAGAGCCTAGAGCGTACCTAATAGGTATAAGCATAGTACGGGCAAAACCTTTGACTGACAAGAAATTAGAGTAGAATTTATAATTAAGACTAAGTTTATTATTTACGTAAATCAAGCGCATTACCTTTATTCAGTAGGTTAGTGGTCTACCTACAGGTAAACCTGTCCCTGTGACAGAAAACAGACACCTAAAATTCAATATTAATTGAGAGTGAGCCTACAAACAGTGGGTTGCCTAGCAACTGATCGTTTCATCTCATTATCAAGCCATTGTGGGAGAGTGTCTCTAATTAAATTAGTTAAGATCTACGGTTCTACCGCCATTTTAAGTAATTACCTAACGTTTGCGGAACTAACTTTGGCATGACGTTGTATTTTTTTAGAATATTACAAAAATGTTGTGTTTTCGAAGGTCTTTGCATGGCTATTTTTAACAACCATCTTGATTTAGACATATAATACTAGCTTCCATTAGCGATTTCAGCCGCTGCCCAAGGTAGCAGCCTTCATTTTATTCTGATATATAAGCTATATTACTGATCGGTTTCATCAAAATTCATCCAGTAGTGTTAGCTTGAAAGAGTATTAAACTATCCATTCATCCATCTATACACACTTTCGCGTTTATAAAATTAGGCGGATCTCATGGAGTGATGAGTATTTGGATTCCAAAGTTGGGTTATTTGAGTTTGTTCATTTGAGAGGAGAATTTGCCTTGTAAAGAAATAGAAAAAGAGCTAGTAGGTATCGCAGTTCAATATTTCAACTTTTACTGACTACGTCAACACTGCGCGTGTACATAATTATGTCGTGTGTGTCTTGACATTCGCAAGAACATAAAATATTAATAAAAGTTAATGTTATTATATCATCAGCAGTTCATGCTATCTTCATATATCTTCTTATACCAAGTTAAATTGAAGATATTATTAAATTTAACAATCGTTGTGTTCTGGTAATCAAGATTATAATTGTTAAGACAGAACAGAACCGTCCAAGCACAGCTTTATGCTCTGTAATTAACCGCAATCTACTAAAATAGCTCAAGAACGTAGGAAGTATTTATACTTCCTCAAGTTTATGTGTTTAGGTATACATTTTAACAGTAAAATTAACATGTACCTATAGATAGGAGGTATAAGGAACCATTACAGTTGTACTATTCGACAAAAGATTTAGGTTTCATAGGTTACGGACACTATCTACCAGATAAATTAAAAAATGGAACAGAATTTGTATGAAATTATCTGCCAGATAAACTATCTGGAACTTATCAGCAATCTGTGAAACTGGCCCTTAGACAGATAAATGTTTGTTTGTGTGAATTCTTCTTCGCAAGAATAGTGATCATTTTTGATCCTAGGTACTAGATACTTATACAGACCAGCACAAGCTGTCAAATTATCCTAAAAGATTTTCTACTTTATCGCTGAAGCATATAGTTCAAAGTCGATTGGGATTTTTTTACAGTTACGTGTAGCTTGATCTGTAGCTAGTCTGTTCATACATAGATACAGATGATACTAGTGACTTAACAGTCACTACCACCAAAATTTTCAGTTATCGGTACCTATATCCGCCTGAGGAACATTTTAGGCACCTTAAACTGGCATTTACACTCATAGTTACGTAAATCTCAATGCCTAACCGAGACTATCTTAAAAACTATTTTGGCTGTATCGTGAGAATTCTCTTGCTCTTATCCGAGATAAAGCTGATATAAAAATAAATGACGACGTCTATGTATTTCCTTAAAACTTCAAATGAGTTCACGACGTTTCTTTACGAAGTGGCGCGCACAATCTGAGTTCAATGAAATGGCTAATAAAGATAGTTAAGTCTAATAAATATATGTATATATTTTAATATTTTTTTTGAGTATTTTAACATAGGTTTTAGACTAATTTTCGGTTCCTGCTGTGCTATTTGTGTACATATTTTACTTTACTACGTAAAAAAACATTTTTATTTACGTTTCAAAAATCTCGAATTAGCTGATACTTTTATTCTGATAAATTGTACTAGCGATTAGAGTTAAATAATCAGTTTTCAATGTCATAAAATGAAAATATCTTTGCCTAATATTGTGCAGACGGCAGCACATCAAGCTACTATAATCTGTCAAATTTCCATACTAGATTTTCAACTTTATCGCTGAAGCATACGGTTCAAAGTTGATTGAGAAATTTTTACAATTTAAGGTAGCTAATGTGCTGACATCAGTTTGATTCTAATAATCAGGAGAATGAAAAATACATCGCCTGATATGATATAGCAGGGTGTTTATATTTTCCATAACCCTCCTTAGTTTGACAAAGGAGCCATTGTGTCTGGCTGTCAGGCCATGTGACGCAGGTTTCCATTCTTAGCGGTACTGTAGACCATAAGTCCATAACTATTTATTGACAGGATCTTCCTGCAGCTCTATAAAGTAAACTTATATCTTTATATTGACTCTTGTGGGTTTGGGTTCCGTGGATAAAATGGTCGTAGGTATTTTTTATAGGAACGAGCTAAGATAGTACGAGTAATGGTGACTGAAGCAGTTTCGTTTTCTCAGATGTATAGTTACTAAATTCGATTTCAAGTCGATGTAGTGGGTCGCTATTAGCTACTATTGTAACAAATTTATAAGTCCAAGCTAGATTTATGTATCATCATCAGCTTTTTTATCGTCCCACTTTCATGCACTGGTCTGCAGTCACTGTCTGAGAAGAATTGGGCGTTAATAACCACGATGGCTGAGTACCAGTTGGTGATTTCAGACTTTATAGTTCAGGTTTCCTTGAGATATTTTCCTTCACCTGTAATCATTCCAAGGTATAGTCAGAAAGTAGGTACATACAACTCCGAAAAGATGCGTTAGGACTTGCCTGACCGGGAATTGAACCCGCACACTCATACTTGACAGGCTGGTGCTTTAACCATTAGCCCACCACATTTTATGCCTTCGCTTGTCTTATTAACAGTTTCAATTACAATTTTTTCTAAAAGAATATCTATAAGGATTGAAATACCATAACTATACGGAACCAACATCTCCTTTCTGTCCTTTTAAGGATATTTATAGCACGCACAGCATAAACAATCCTGTATCGTGTCGTGTCCCGCTACCGGCACGGACCGGGCCGGACGGCCGGCATCCGGCACGGCTTATCGCTACTCCTCGGTCGTGTAGTACTAACCCTCGATAGCCGGGCTTCCGATATGCGCTCGTAAAAAACGAACGGGTTGAATGGCGCGGTCGAACTATATTTGGAAAGAAATCCGAAGGAGGGTTCGGATTTGTAAATAATATTTTGTTTTTGTACTGTATCAGAATAGGTACTACCGCGAATTTTCTTTTGTTTCTTTTTATTTATTTATTATAAATTTTTGAGGTAAAAGAAAAATAGAACAATCAGGCACAAAGGAGCTGCTTATTTCTTAAGAAGTCTTTTCCAGTAGGCTTAGCATGGCAACCGTAGAAACAAGTTTTTTTCTACCGGAGAATCTTACGGAGAATGGACATAATGACAGAAAAGTGACAGATTGACGTAAGATTTCTTTGGACATTTTATGAAGAAATTATTCTTTTCTTCGATAGACATACATAAGTCTTCAAGTGATTATATGCGAGTTGACAGCTCGCGCTATTCTTTTCTTTTTTTGATAGAATAGATATAGAATCGCCATACTAAGCCTGCTGCAGGCCCGCTGTGGGAGAGTTAGAACAAAAAGAGATGTAGACCAACTTTGTAAATTTAAAGGAAGAAATCCCAATATACATATGTATGCCTAACTTTACATACGTACTTAACATAAAAACATAATATAAATACAATAAATATTTTTTATTTGAGCGAAGCACTTTCTTTACTTAGAAAAGGTCAGGTTAATTGAAGAATATAGTACTTTCTTACGAGAAAAATCAACAGACAATATAGCATGATTTAACAGAACACCACACATGGATCAGATGAAAGTGAAAATTCGCAACAATAATTCTCCGGAGTTAATCTTTCACAATTTCCCCTAGTACATAGTAATTCCATTACGCCATGCGGCCCACATCCAAACAATGGCTCTACAGATTCTCACGTAGGACATACAAATAGAGAACGATTACATGTCACGTCTGTTACTCACTGCCACATTTGTTTGTAGTACGCCGCGCGCATTGTATGCAAATCATGGCGATACATTACAATTCGAGTTTGATTCGTTTAAATGAGATTTTAATGAGTAGTTGGACTTTTTCTTGATGTAGGTACAGGATATATTTTGTATTGTAGATATATAATTTGAAAATGACACGTAATTTTATGTTATGTAGGTATCTATTTTATCATATTAAGTGCTAAATACATATAAATTATTCTCAGATTAGCAACTGCATCCTTTAAAATATTAAAATTGCGAAAGTAAGATTGTCTGTCTGTTTGTCACGCTTTCACGCCGAAACTACTGAATTGATTTTAAATGATATTTATACACACATATTACACAGGTCTAGGTCTAGGACTGAGAAAGGAGATAGGCTAGTTTTTATTATCTAGCTGCTGGAGTTACCTTGGGATGCAGGTGGATCCGCGGCGAACAGCTAGTTATATATCAAACCATTATGTTTTGTCCGCGGAATTACCCATGTCCCATGGGTCCTGCTTCATGCATCCAAATAATATGTAGCATATAGCCATCCACAATCAATGCGCTATCTAACACTGAAATATTATTTTTCCAAATTGAACCATAGGCTTTAAAATATTATTATAATAACTATACTGAATTATATCTATGCTGAATTATTTTTTATTGGGAGTTCGCTATTCCATTCTACTGGCAAAAACACTTACCACATTGCTTATCGCTTCTAAATGGCAAAAGAAATAAACGTACAACAAACCATAAGTATGTATCTAAGTAATTCAAACAATACTTTCCCCCACATTCCAATTATTACTCCCCCAAAAGAGTCCATAATTGCCCATAACCAGAGCTGATGGCACTAGTTTGTGCCGCGACTTCGTTCTACAAACGAGCGTTCTCGATAACGCAATGTGGAGTCGGGTCTCGTGGATGTCGTTCGTTTCGGAAAGCTAATAATGAGTTTTTAGTCGAACGTTTGGGACGAATACTGAGGGCGCCATTATGGATCGCTCACTTTGTCCTCTGGGTTTTCTTGGTTTGATTGTGGACGGGAGTGTATGAAGTAGTAAGTGGTAGTTGTTACGAAGAAAGTGGTGATCTTGATGTATACATTTTTTTAATTCGAATGTATTCAAATCCTCAGTAGCTGCAGGTGGAGTGGGTGTGTTAGACTTTTACTGACTAAAACCTATTTTTGTCGTCTTGGGGCATTTTGTGTGCCAGGGCAGCGGTAACTCTTGCGATCAATCCCACAGGCCCGGAGTATGAATATAACCTGACTAACATTACAAAACTGTCTCTTTTACTTAGTATGAAAAAATATGTTATACATGACGGTTATCGACTTAGAACTGTTTTGTGTAAACACCGACACCAATCCTTTTCTAAAAATTCACTTAAGGAATTACAAAAAGACCCTGATTCACATTACCCTTAAACTGACGAAAATAAATCACCAAGAATGAAAAAGTACGTAATGTTTTAATGTAAATTGTTTATTTGTTTAATAAGTAATTTTCTTTATTGACCTGGGAGTCTGGGAATTTACGAAAGGGTACGACTGAGAGCAAAAGTTTACGAAAGTAATTCTAGTAAATTGTTGGCCATCCATCACTGTTCAGTATTGCTAAGATATTGGGATGGTAGAACTTTTGCGAATACTATAAAATATGCAAGAAGCTCTCAATACATTTTGTCCAAAAACTGAAAAAAGTGTAACATTTATATATTAACGCGGGCTTGACAGACGTTGTCCTATTTTTTTTACTTCCATAAGAACCTTCTCTTGACGATAAAAAATACAACAGAAAAAGGCGTGATGGCTTGTCATGGGAAATAAAGAATCATTTGTATATACGAGTATGTTATACATAGATATATAATTATCGTTTCCTGTGTTTTTATGATTATTATGGTGTACAATAAAGCATACTCTATCTATCTATCGTCTTCGTATAGAAATTCTTAAAAAAAAATCGTAACGTAGGTTTCATAGCAAACATTTAAAATCAACCAACAACTAACGACTTTAGCAATCCTGAAACATTAAAAAACGCTAAAATAAAAAGTGTCGATAATATCCATGGACTCGATAATATTTTCCGGATAATAACAAAAGCGAGGACGATTTATCATTATATTTCCGAAGACATCGCCTTATAAGCCACAGATCGGGCTTAGCAAGGATGTAAAAATGATTTAGTACCTATCGGCGTTACCACACGAGGGAAGGCATTATTTTGCAATCTCACTTTCAAAAGATGCTGATCGGTTTAAGATAACAGGTCGAATTTCCGCGTTAAGTTATAAAAGATAATGGTTTAGAAGGCTTTTATAATGGAAGTCGTAATCTAGTTAGGCTTTTTAGATTATGTGGGTAGTTGGTTTTATAGTTTGATTACTGAATCACTTTATAAGCTAGATACTTACTCGCACTCAATTAGAAATCTGATGCCACGGTTTGAAGTGCCTGAAAATAGATATTGATCATTTAATATAGGTACTCTAAATGCGAAAGTACGCTACGCTTTCGCGATACAATGTCAAGATTGATGTCTATAGAGAAAATTATCTTAAGCCCCATATACTTTATTGCAATCGGTTCAGTCATTTTCCACGAAAGCGTTACAAACTGATAGACTGTAATATAAATTATTAAATCAGGCGTTACTTTGCGAAAATCCATGACAATAAATGTAGTAAAAAAAAATCTAGAATTGCATGCAGGATGCAATTACCACCTTAGGGGTACTTTTCCTCTGCGGGTTGTTCGTAAGAGATACCGCGGCCCTGGCACACAGGGACCTCCAGAAGGAACATAGTGGGTTTTAGTCAGTAAGAGTCTGACACTCCCTCCAGCTGCACCCTCAGCGGGAGGGGTCATTTGATGATTTCCCACGAAAAAAAAAGGGTACTTTTCCTACTGGTTCCTATGTACAATGGTGGGAGTGTGGTATTGCATCTTAAAGTTAAGAATTTTCACATAATTACATAAAGATATACCTACATAAATTACATAAAGTTTGTGATTATAGTTCACGTAAACACGATCCTACCAAAAAATGTAAAAAATAAGAGCCAAGTTCAATGATGCTTGACTGTAAGCTTTGTCGCAAAAATAATGGAGATCCAAATGACTGTCAAGTTCTATGTAAAATAGAAATTCGTATTTATTTATAGGAAGAAAATAACATTATGAACAAGTATTAAACTCTATTACTTTACTTTATTGCATACCTATAATAGTAGCTGTTATTTGAAAATGTCTTAAAGATGGACTTGGGCAGCAAATTTTTTAATAACTTTATAAAATGACTGATGTAATTAAAATAGGACAAGTCAATTCTCTACAATGCATTACACTTCGTAAGACTGCATTAGAATTCGTTACCGTCCATTTCGAATTTCATCTTCTCTCTCTTCATATGCGGGCGAGTCTCCGCCCAAACTAAATCCATTGGAACTTTATACGAACTAACATTAAAAGTTCTTAAATAACCAGGTACTTGCAAACTGCTCTGTTTACTTACTAAAGATGAACAGTACTTAGTACTTTCAACTTTAGAAGCAGATAACCCGATGCATTGGAAGTTTCTTGCATCTGAAGTTTTTCTTCTTTGCAAGCACAGGTCATGCTAAGATTTTAGCAACTTTTCTAGAATGTTCCGAACTCATTATAAAATTTTCCTTGTCTTTTCAAAGTGACTATCAATCAACAAAATGGAGTTGACTTTTCTAAATGACCAATAAACTAAACTCTAAATTTGAGTTCAGTAATTTATGTCAAGAAAAGATATTATCATCAAGTGACTTCTCCCGATGTGGACAGATAGAAGGAGTGTCAGACTTACTGACAAAACCCACTTTTGTTTCATTTGAAGGTCTTTGTGTGCCAAAGCCGCGGTAGCTCTTGCGAACAACCCACAGCTCCAGCAGACAAGTAAAGACCTTAATCATACGAAAAAAATATACAACTCTTTAGCTTTATAATATTAGTATAGATATAATATTGAAAGTGGCAGATGCAGGCGGTAAAACTACCAAAACAAACAGAAATCAACAAAAAAGGTCTACAGAGTTCCGCAAACCTTTGCAAATGCACAACAACAAATATAATGAAAGGCCTATATATATAACAATAAAAGAAAACCGAAAACAAAAGATGCGTAAAATTTTATATTCTACGCATCGAATACATCTCACACAAGCCTTTTTGTTCCAATAAGAATATTTTCATAGACTATGGATGCTTGTATTCAAGGTTCCGTATCTAATTTAAAACCGTTTAAATAAGGAAATTGATTGCTGTATACGGTAGCAAGTTGAGTTGTTAAGGAATAATACATGTGATCAATGTGTCGTTATTTTTAAATCACCTGGCATGATGCATAAAAAATTACTATTTATAGGTCTTCCGTAACTTAAAGCTTTTTTCTTTCAGGTAAGCTGTCCTTAAAACGTAGTCTAACATCTAATAGATTACTAGTTCAAAATATAAACAACTAGTGGTTTTCAGCGCCTTCCCTCACGTTCGTATAGAATCTTCGACCTTCGAGTGAATGTAGCTTTTCAATGGTGAAGGATTTTTTGAATTCGGCACGTCAGCTTTTGAATTTATTTATTACAAACATACACACTAAATTATAATATAAATGTAGATATTATCAAAATAATAAAGTACAAATAATAAATTCATATACATTTAAACGTCTCCCGAGTTTTAAAGACAAACTAAATGCATCTTTCTCGTAAGCCAAAGCACAGCTTACTGCAGTATGCTTTATTTCCTCTGCAATATGAAATAGAAACCGCAAGGCTGCATTCAAAGCGCTTACCTTGGAAATCTTACCTTTTATATGCAATAAGGCTTGCCGGGGGAAAATAAAACGTAGGCATTAAAATATCATATTGGGTACTGTGGAACCCTAAATGCGCAGTTCCGTTTCACATTCCGCCAATAATTTTTATTTGAGAAACAATTTGTCGAATCGATACGTGTAACATTATATTTATGTTTGTTTTGTTAGAGTTTTCTTGGGCGGGTTTCTTAATTGTACAATTTTGGGAAATTTATAGCTGCGGGTTCGTTCTTACCAGGACATATTGACGCAATAGAAATAAAGAGTGTTTTTACCATGTTTTTACTATTTTAGTATTTTATTATAATATATTTAAATATATTATAATATTTATATTATAAATTTAAAAGTGTCGATCCATTTTTCGCTAATGGCGATTATTTGCAGCGATTGACCGCGAATACGCGACGCGACAAAATTGTTACGATCGGGGCTAGATTATTTGAAGGAAGTACAATGTACAAGAAAAATGTATTTTTTTATTTCTAAATATTAACGATTACGATAAATCATGAGTATTAAAAAATGCTTTAGAGCAGCGTTAAACATATCTAAGCTTAGCTATTAGGTGCGACCTACACAAATTAAGTTAATTATCCACCTTACCTGGTAACTTACTTGACCGTTCCCGTACACTTCAGAATTCTTACATGACCTACATTACAGAAAAGTCGCTACAAAAAATAAAACATTTACCGCAGCATGTAAACCGTTTTTATAGCAAACTCCAGCTGAAATATTGCAGCTATAATGAATTTCACTTTGCAAAAATGCCGCCTTATAACCTTAAAAGAGATATATTTGGAATATTCTAGAGATTTATGTCAGAGAATTAAAGTAATAAAATAATCTTTGAGACGCAACAGCTGTTTTAAATCACGCTCACTTAAATTCAGATGCTGTTTGCTATGAAGATGTTATGGTGTGTTTTAAGTATTAATTACCAATCGACCTTAATTACACAAATATTTATGAAAACTGAAAAACGTTGACATGGATGCGAGTGGTCGTGTCGCGCTCCAACCTTTCGATCTATGGTAATGTTACGGCAAAGGTTTTGTAATCTATCTCTATTCATAAAAATGATAAAAGCGATGTCTGTGATGGAAATATCAAATCGCTTTGGCGATGCAAAAAAGCCAAACTTTGTATCTATATATAAAGCTTGCACTCTCTCACTTTGTTTACTAACTCCGAATGGTTACTTAAGTATTTTGATATAATCGTCATCTGTCTAGCCATCTCATCAACACAGTTAACCGGGCAACCCGATATCCCTTGGTAAAACTGGTTGCCAAACTTTCTACCTTCTGACTGTCCATATCGACGGCCTAAGATAAACAGCCGGGATCTACCAAATTAACGTGCCTTCCAAAACGAATCTTGACACGATGGTCACCCATAAACGGACCGATAGCGTCAAGCGTCGCTTAACATTATGATCGATCGTCCCGTGCGCTTGTTCACTAGTCCAGAGCTTCTAACATATTTTCAACTTTAACTGTGACGTATATTTTGTAAGAACTTATTTCACCGGTACAATCTGATATTGTATTGTTTCTAAATAAAGTTCAGTTGCAAACAAAAAACATCGTCACCCAAGCTCGGGACCCAAGACTCGCCTACGCCGAAACCGTGTTAGATTTTACGAGGCCCCTTAACCTACTTCAATGGCATACCGCGACAGCATAAATATTTTAATAACTTCTACATTACACTGCCAGATGGTTCAATGAAACGTTCGTACAATACAGCTTTGTCTCATTCATACATTGTTTAGTTCGACTAAGACTCAGTAGGTTATTGAATCAGTAAGCGAGAAAACAAGATAAAAATAGGAGATTTGAAATAAACAATGAAATCACACATGTTCGAAGAGTAAACTAGGTGTAGATATATCGTTCAATGAGAGCATGTAATAATGTAAATGTTTTGCTATTTTGCTAATGGGAGTTAAGAGTACTTTTATAATGGAATCTGAGCAAATTTGACTATCAGCCATGCACACTAAAGTTCCATAAATTTCTTTATTTACATTTAGTTTTTAGATTTTCTTTTTTATTTATAACTAGCTCCCGCCATCGGTTTTGCCCGCTTCCTGAAGGAACTACTTCCTGCTTCCTTGAAGGAACCCTACGCGGATAAATAGTAGCCTATATATTATTCTCATGTATGAGCTATCTAATACATACTGCCAAGTTTTTACGTAAAAGCGTACCAAACATCCATTAAAAAAGTTTCGCGTTTATAATATTATTAGGATTTGTATTACAGTATTTTATTCTTTATTCCTCATAATGAAAGCATTAAGTCTCATCTCATTCCCATTTTTATTGCCATCCAGACCCTATGCACCACCGTCGGCGTCGACACACAAACGCGTCATTTTACAACAATTATATCTGTGTAATACCTCATAATAACGACAGAGGAAGCGTCGCATGGCTTCATGAACATTAAGATGACATTTAATGATCATGTTGATACTGGAGAGTAATGATGTAATGGTGTCTTGTATTGTCAACGGTGGCCTTTATATGCGTCGTTAAACTTTAGCTTGAATTTGAAGCTAAGTGTAGACCGTTGCTTAAAACATTACGTGTATTTATGATACACGAACTGTTTCTAAGATTTGAATATGTCTTATATAATGTCATGTATAAATGAGTGGAGCAATAAACTGTTGGATATGTCCAGCGAGGCTTGAGCATGAACATACATAGATGAATATGTATATACTTAGTAGCTGTCAGTAGCAGTTTCACCGGCTTTTTGTGTTTTTTTCCGGGTGTGAAGTGCGAGTAGAAGAAGTTCTCGAGGGATGCGATAAAATGAGGGAAACAGCTCGTCTTTCAAAAATAGACTCATTAATTTGTCAACAAGACTCATAAAAGATTTCAAATTAACATTTCATAAACCAGTAGTTGAGTTGTCATAATAAAACTGATATGCCCATTACCAAACTCGGTAATATTGTAACTGTTGAAATACTCAGCTGATACTATCAAATTTAAGTTGTTAAGAGGCTGTACAGTCAGCACACACAGACAAAATTAGAAATACCTTTTTTTCGTGTGAAATCAAACCCACTATGTTCATTCTGGAGGTCTTTGTGTGCCATGGCCACGGTTACTCTTGCGAACAACCACTGATCTTACAAAATACCTGAACTCTAAAATATCCCATAAGTAACCAAACGAGTTTAGAATAAAACACACTAGACATAAAGAGTTGCCAGGCAATTAGTTATTTTGATTATGTTGATGGACTCTTGTTGCTGACTGTACCTATATTTCGGCGTTTATCCAAGTTTAGTCCAGTTGGTGACCATATGAATTTGAAAAGGGACTTTCTGAACCAGCACACTTGACAGGCTGGTGCTGTAACCACTAGACTATCAAGACACAACGAAGTACTGTAAAAGTAATATTGAATTTTAGCCGAAACTGGTTTTAAGGCCGAAACCGCGAGTGTAACTCGTCGTGTCGCAACATTTTCATATTAAACGACACATTAGTTATTCGTTTTCATATAACATGCCATTTATTTCGTCCATAAAACTGCCACAGCCAGCTACTAGTTGAAATTGTTATCTACCATGATTTATAATTGATACAAATTTGTTTATAGTCATAATAATCGCACGGGCCATTATTTTGTGTATTAATTGCTGGTATGAACAAACCAATTTAATTTGCATATTATGCAGTAGCTACGCCTTATTTGGGATTTTATATTATGTATTAAGACTACTTATGTGTACGGCTGGGGAGCTAAAATTTCATTACGCAATTCAACACGGTAATTAATTTTATAAATCTTCATAACTCGTCAAAGCAAGACATTTGTTTACAGTTTAAATAGTTACCGGGACCTAAACTTATTCTAAGATAACCCAATATTACCCAATATTCACAAAAAAGGCTTCATGTACTTAAAAGTAAGAAGACATAGTTCAAGACTAGCAACTATGAAATAGAATAGTCTTAATTTCTCTCTCTTTCGAGCTGTGTAATCCACATGGTGGCAGGGTCAGCTAATGCAGCTAAAGCAGACGGGGGCTGCCTCTAGATCTTGGAATCGACGGAGTAGTCTTAATATTTAGAATTTACAAGATTTTCAGAAAAATCTACATTTTATTCTAAAATAAGAACACAAAATAAAGACCAATCAAACTGCAACTCAATTGTAACCCTATAAATCTCATAATTCAATCCACAAACGGATGTTCCCAAAGTGGCAACGGACGCAACAGTTGCATGCAAACGTCGGAAGCAAGCGATTTGCGGTGCACTCGAAATGTTGTGGACATTCGGACGTTGAATCGAGCCCACATGTGTGCTGAGTACTGATCAAATACATAATATGTATATGTATGTATGTACAGTAGTGCTGTAGTGTGAGACAGAAATACTAGCAATGGTTTAGACAAACTGGTTAGAACTATATCGGAGTACGAATTGGGAACTCACGAAGTATATTTCTGATAGTTGCTTTAGTCATGAATCCTTTGATTTGAGAATTTGAACCAATAGTGTAACTATTTCGGCTCGTAGCGGTTTGCAAAGAAATGGTTTTAGAATTTCGCGACTTGTTAACGACAGAGAACGGGTCTTACTCTCTTACTAGGGGTATAAAAATGCCCAGGTAACTGGGTTGAGGAGGTCTGATATGCAGTCGCTCTACGTAAAACACTGGTACTCAGCTGTATTGAGTTAGGACTGGAAGCCGACCCAAACACAGCTTTTGAAAAGGCCGATGAGGCAGATGTTGAACCAGGTCTTACTCTTGATGGAAATACAAAGGTTTAAGATGCCTCTTTTTTCTAGACGCGACATTTCGGCCGAATTACACTGACCGTGAAAACGATTGTTGTATAAAATATGGGTACAAGTTGCAAAAGTGTGAAAAAATTAATAGTGTACCCGTCGTTTTTACCGTAATTCGATGAATAAAATTCTATGTATAAAAGTATATATTCTTTTTAATCAATATCACAATGATATGACTATATAAGTTAAAATCGTTAAGAATTTTAAATACAAATGGTAATTGCTAACTATCGATACTGACAACGAAATTATTATTTGGAGAATCATAGCTCGCAACACATGTGTTTTTTTACTGTGTAATTTAATTACATTTTGTTTCAATAGCGGATGAGAGTCATAATCTAATTAAAGTCTTTGATCCGCAATTCGGTACCGACATCTCATTACAAGTCGGTCGACGTCAACGGCACTATTATCCGAATCGGATATTTGCTATGTTAATTAGACTCGCATCGGAACAACCGATATCCGCCTAGAATATCAATGGATTATCTCAGTGTATTCATGTTAAACTTCAAGAATCTATGTATATGAATATATTTGTATGTTTGTTTATCTATTTTAAGGTAGTCTAGGTAACAGTTGGTATTCGCTCTCCCTGGTTTTCAGACTTGGGCTAATTTGTAGCTGTACCTATGATAGTTTCTGAAATCCTATAAAGCGATTTCGGCTTTACCCAGGCATCGAACCCATGTCATTTGTATCTTTGGCAGTCGTGAAAGGTAGTCAGAAGCTAGAAAGTCTGACTACCAGTCATACCAACCCAAAGTTGAAAATGAACCCGTGGACAGCAGTCGCGCTCGCGATAATACTATAACTTATAAAAAATAATAAAACTTATAACGATTACTTGCGATAGACCAACGCCAAAGTTTCCTAGTTCAATCATTCATTGTACAGTACATATATACCTAAAATATAATAAAATGATTTTGTATCTATCTTTGCCTTATGTTTTACATCTGCTTAAAAAAATTTAATTTTCAAGTGTTATTTCGTCCATACTTCTTCCCATCGCGTGAAAAATATATTATCATGCACATCACATTTTACATTGCAATTTTCAATTTAAAACTGAAACATATTCATGTATATGTTTCGGAATAAAATTGAATATTTCTGAATAATTTTGCTATTCTCACTCAAAAATAATTGAAAAGCCTTATTTACGTTTTGAATTATAATAATCATGGAAATGGCATTGGTATGGAAGAATGAACTTAATATAAATTGAAAATAACAGATTGTTTTGATTTCATTTCATATCGAATATGTATACTATATTTATGTATCGATATCTGCTGAAGGATGAAATATATCGTAGCTCGTGGCTAAGTAACAGCCGCACAGGTCGATCGATCGTAAGGTTAAGTATCGCTTGACGCGGTCGGTCCTTGGATGGGTGACCTTATTGTCATGATGAGTTCCTCCGTATTTCGGAAGGCTCGCCAAATTGGTGTCATTTATACATCTTTGGCAGTTGTTAAGGGTACACAGAAGCCAGAAAGTCTGACTACCAGAGGAAGTGAGATTGACACTCGCTCCATATAAAACACTGGTACTGAGTTGCACTCGGTTAAGACTAAAAGACGACCCCAACATAGCTTGGGAAAAAGGCTAACAGATGTGATCTGCTAAAGCATTTGAATTGAGTGCCTGAGTTCTGCGTACTAAAATATTTATAAAATAGAACCGTATTACAACTTGAAACTAAAATCCAAGTCTATACGCGACATCTTTTGTTAGGCTATAAATTGCTCGAAGACATCACAAAAACTGGTCTGTATATTTTTTACTAGCACATGATCTCTATTAAACGCAAAAAGATGTAACAAAACTTTTAATGTAGCTTCAACAAAAACTGTCTTCAAGTTTCTGTAAGCTTCTCTTCCGAGACAGGTACTAAAGCGGTTTGTGACAACAGCGTGCCGCCAATGCGTCAATAGTCACAGTATGTACTTGAATGTATGCTACCGTTTTGAGGTAGGCGACAGCCGCACGCGGGTCGCGTCTGTCGCCTTTGTAGGCAGGTAAGCATAAGACACAGCTCACGTCCAACTATGAAAGTAGATTAAAGATAATGAAATGTATCAAGTTTTAAAAATGCTGTCATTACGGTTAATTTTACATTAATAAGCCATTTCTCTCATAAATTTTGTGTCTGGCTTTGTATAGTTAGTGTTTGTGACTAGCAATTTACTTAGGTTTGTAAGTATGAAGGGACATTCTTTTCTTTTATACTACATGTTATGAGGATTTGAATTTATTGTCTGATTTCACGAATAGATAACACAAAAGGAATCAAGTAATTTATCACTAAAATTATTTTTTAAATACCCCTAGCTTCTAGTTCTGAAACGAATATTTTTTATAGTAAAATGATTACCACTATTAGCAAAAATAATACGAAGAAATTAACAATCCCAGATTAAGGAGAACATAAGTAAAAAAAAATCAGGCTAATGAGCTGGAACCACGACGAATAGGTTAAGAGGACGTTGAATTGTGTTCGTTAGTTTCCTTCTGTCTGAAGAACGGGTGACGAGGGCCTGCAACATTACTAGGTCAGCAGATCTACAAGTACTTAGTGTATTTGGGTAGGAAACCTATGACACGCGTGGCATTTCTGGCATTATTTAGTTTATAATAATAATTTGGGCATGCCCATTTAATCACCATTAGTAAAATGGACTTAAATGAATAAAATTAAATTTTTATAAAACACTAACTTTTTTTTCGCCGAAATAGACACTATTAGTTTGTTCCTTGAAAACATGTCTTTTCATCGTTGTACTTGGTTTTGTTTAGGAATGCTATCAATAAAGATTTTCTACTCCTTTTTTGAGATGGGAAATCAACGAATGACTCCTCCCGCTGTGTGTGTAGTGGGAGGGACTGTCAGACTTTCATCTTTTTTCCTTCTGGAGCCCTTTGTTAATTCTCCCAGTATACAATACCCCAGCAGGTTCCCTCCTCCTGATCTAGGTATACCTGTTCATGTATTAGCAGTTGGGTATGTAAGCGACTACAGAAGGGATTAAAAATCGGCCCAGTGAGCTGGAATCTCTGCCAAGTTTCGGATGGCTGGAATGCTTTTGAAAGATTTATAGGCTTTGAGTCTTTATTTGATGAAATATTAAAAAGAAAAGTAGAAGTGCAGATTGTGAGATTAATATATTACTGCAATAATGATTGATGATAGACATTTTTTTTGTATATAGATTTTTGTGTTTCTATTTATAATTTATCTTTTCTGTATATTTATTAAATAACATATTTTTAAGGGCCAGTTTCAGCGGTTACGGATAGCCACTGTCTACCAGATAAATTAAAAAATGGAACAGAATTTGTATGGAATTATCTGCCAGTTAAACTATCTGGAACTTATCTGTAACCGGTGAAGAATTCCAAATTTAAAAAATAGAACTGTTGTGCTGAAAAATGGTGACCACTTTCTTTTTTCTGTTTTCAACGAATAACGAATTAAAAATTGAAAAGTTCTCAACTGCTGCAGAAAGAACATAAGCTCACGTTAACAAGAAATAGTTTAACAGTCAACGAACACTTTTTCATGTCTAAAAAGATGTCGACTTAAATACATGGACGAACGTCTTTTTCTTTTTTTACCCATAAAGTATTTTAAAACTTTACGATGGGCCGGCCATCGTAGATACTGGCCGGTGGCACAGGTTCATCGGATTATCTCTGGTTAAATTATGCCATAACCATAAATATTTGGCGCGTTCAGTAGGCAAGAATGGCCTTTTCCTTGTGCATATTTTTTTAAAATGTTGTAGAGGAGAGAAATCTTTAAGAGTACTATAGTCTTAGGCTGCAGTTCGAAAGGTTGCATTTGCTTTAATTTTGGCAAATTTCGAGTATACTCGGTACTTATTTTTAGACCTCATGCAAAGATATTTATTACTAGCTTTCGCTGGCATTTGCTTACTTTTCGCATCCGGATAAAACGTCTAATTTTTATATATATGCTATAGTGCTGTCAAGTTTCTTCAAAATCCATACAGCAGCGGTAGGTAATTGTGTTTCGAATTAACTATACCTACTTTTTTGCTTCAGGCATTCATATGACACACAAGTTTAAGCAAATAAACTGTCAATTTAATAAAAATGGCTACAAAACATTTAAACCCTTTTCTTTAAACGTTAGGTTAATAGCAAAACAAACAAACCCGGTTAGTCACCTTGCACCTGCACTTAAGGCGACTTCCAACTCCCATAAAACAATGAGCGAGGTATGGTGGCATTAGTGCTAATGGGCTTATGACGTCATCGTCCTTCCTGGCAACGTCACACCTTCGGCTGGAATGTTAACGGGACTGTGACTCTCAAAGTTTTTGTATGCTTTTTCAAAAAAGAAAACACAAAAGGTATTTTTATTTTGATTTCATTGGTGAACTGCTGAATTTGAAACACGATAGTATGCAATTTGATTTCACAGAAATAAATAAGCAACGCCTTAAATAAAAATAAAATATAGATAAAAGATACAGACAGAGTACAACATCTTTTTCCGGACGCAGGAGGTCAGAGTGCTGTTGAATGCTCTAGCGCAGTCAACGGTTCGAGCAATCGGTGTATGCCTCGCGACTGTTCGAGCAGTTGAAGGCTTAAAGCGGTCCGTGTATAACCTCGCTTATCCAGTACATAGGTACAAACCTGACTAAGTTTTGCCAACAACGATGCCTTTGAGAACCACTGGTGCAGACACTGTGGACATGTTCCTAGCGGCTTGGAAAAGGGTTCCGCTTTGTTCTCGCTATACTTACGATACAATGCATCGATGTCTACCAGTCGATGGCAGATAAGTATATAATCATGAAGGTTGATTCATATTTTTATAGGAATCGTGACGTAAATGATCACATTACATAGAGGTCTGTCAGTCTGATTGTTCGGTATCAATAATATTCTTCAAACCATTCCTAGTGTGGATAATAATGTCGGTTGAAAGTATGCATGCAATATACAGGGTGTAACGGAAAGGGGTATACATCCGAAGGGAGGTCAATAATTAGTACTTTTCGTTAACTAATTTCGTATGTTTTTTTCTTTTGGCTTCTATGTAATGTGAGCATTTACGTCACAATTCCTATAAAAATACTAATCAACCTTCATGAATATAAGACTTTCATTCATTACTTATACAGCCTGTATATCGACGCAAAGATAAAAACCAACTTCACTTCATATTGGTATCAAAGATCTGAAATGTGTGTACAAAGCTTCTACATGTATTTATCTAGGTTGGTTTAAAATTGTAATGAGCAAATTCATATTGTGAATTCTCCAAGTGAACGGGGATAAAATAATACCCAAAATTCAAAGTGCCACTTCATGTTCATGCGAAAATACACTTGTCGGATAATAACATAATTCAACCGTTCGCGCCCAAAAATATAATTACGACATTTCCCGCGCAAAAAGAAAGCGGCCATTTTGGATACCCTGTTTAATTAATTGTCTGCTATTTAGAGTGTGTTCCTACTCTTTTTTCTGGACTTATTAATTACGATATTATACAAAATTTGCTTTTATATACTAATTAATCCTTATTTCTTGTTACAGGTAAGCTTTTGAAGAGTAATTAGGAAAATTAGAAATCATAACGTAAGTAATGCATCATGAGATATGTATATGGATCATTCATAATTTCTGAAAGCACATTATGGTTTGAAAATTGCTGGGTTTTCTGTGCCTAAGTAAAATGTTCACTTTTACATTCCATCACGGGGCTTAGTAGATTTTTTTTATCATCATCATCATCTTCACAGCCTTTTTATCGTCCCACTGCTGGGCACAGGCCTCCTCTCCAACGGAGAAGGATTGAGCGTTAATCACCACGCTTGCTCAATGCGGGTTGGTGATTTCAGACTACTATTACTACTATTCAGTACTTTTTTATCAATTTTTATTTAAAGTAGCACACAACTTTTTACTGAAAAAAAAGGGAAAATTAAGCTTTGAAGGTATTTTATTAATTTCCCTATAGTGAACATTTGCCTATGGGGACAATGCTAATTAGTAAGCTTCATTCCTATGCTAATAATATTGCATTTTAGGTTGTTTCATACATTACGCTTTTTCTACGTATTTCATTGGCTTACTAATTAAAATGGACATAGAAAGTAAAGCTAAAGGCTTGGTCAAGTTCCCAAAGCTTACCTTTTACCAAAAAATGTTAAAAAAAAATATCGATTTTGTATATCTTACACCTGTGTGAGTTGGTAAGGATAAATGGTGAAACGTTGGTAAGGTTTTACGAGCCAAAACATTCTAACGAAAGTAGGTAGGTAATTTTAGTAATTTGCAGAGATTTCACGGAGTAAACTTAGAGATAAATCACAGAAAGTTATACTAATTTCAGATATGTCTGTATATCTAATTTAACAGTATTTTTTCTGCTCTCTGCACTGAACCGTCTTGCCGCCGCCGTCCGCATTTGCATTTTTTTACACATGCAGTCTGTCTGCGCCGACCCCAAATAAAACTTGGGATAAGGGCAGGAGGATGATGATGATGAGTCTGTGTGTCAGATATACGCAGAGGTCTTACGCACTGCGTATCCAGTACAATAATGCGTTCAGGATGTTGATGGGCCTACAGCGTTATTGTTGTTGGAAATAATTATTGAAAGTGAATAAATACGCTTAGATTTCAGCAGATTTATTTATTCTTCATAGCGATCACACAGAAAAGAACAAGAACCAGAGCAGAGAGTGACATAGACCACAACCTGTCAAAGTTGACAGTTGACAGTTATAAGTGACAGACAAATTATCTTCGAATACTAAGTAACCATAAACAAAATAAGAATACATACAAGTTCAGGTTGTGTTTACATACAACCTTTCCAACACCGGCCCTTAAACACAAGCTGAACTATATTTTACAATATAAAAAGAAAATAACACTTCTTATGAGTCATATCTGACTAATTAACTTACATCAGTATTACTTCTAATTAACACAGTTAAGTCTATCAAAATTATAAATTTTAATTTTTGTATACACATTGCAAATTTGCAAAAAACATAAGACTCGAACTGAGACACATTCTCAGATGTAATAGTTTTATTAACTAAATTAAAAAAAAAAACATGTTCTGTTATAAAACTTAAATTACAGTTAACATCTGGCTTACGAGCCGACTATGTTTTTCTTTACAAAGTGCTTTGGTTAGTACATCCGCTATCATGAGAATAGTTGACATGTATTTAATTTCTACAATGCCTTTAATTACAATCTCCTTAATGAAATGATGACGTATGTCAATATGCTTTGTTCTAGAATGAAACATAAAGTTTTTACACATATTTATAGTAGATTGATTATCATTATAAATTGTTATTTTAGGCTTGGTACCAAATATTTCAAACATGAACTGTCTAATGAAAAGTGCTTCTTTACATGTGTCAGACAACGCCATGTACTCTGCCTCAGTGCTCGACAAAGCAACAGTGCGTTGCTTACGACTCTCCCAAGCGACGACAGACTCACCAATAGTAAAAACAAAGCCTGTGTAAGACTTACGGTTTATGTTGTCTGATGCCCAGTCCGCATCAGCATAAGCTGAAATGTTCATGCCTGTTTTAGAAAAAACAAGATTAAAGTTAATTGTACCCTTCAAATAACGTAGGATTCTTTTAGCAGCCTTCCAGTGACTTTCGCCGAAGCAATCGTTGAATTGACTGAGATAGCTGACTGCATGACTTATATCAGGTCTTGTGCAAACTGCTACATACATCAGCGAACCTATTAAACCTCTGTAGTCATAGGTTCCTTCTTGTTTAGGTTCCTTGGCAAGTTTTAGTCCTGTTTCCATGGGTGTTGCAATTGAATTACAATCCTCCATTCGAAATTTCTTCAATATCTTCTGTATGTAGTTCGATTGATTAAGGAGAATTTTATCATCTTTCCTCATTAACTTCATTCCAATTATATACTGAGCTGGTCCAAGGTCAGTGATGTCAAACTCGTCCTGCAATTGTTTCCTTATATTATCTTTCCCTGGGAAATTTGGAGAGGAAAATATGATCAGATCGTCGACATATAATGCTATGATCATCATCAATCCATTTTCACTCTTAGAGTAAACACAGGGCTCGGAAGTCAATCGGTTAAACTTCAACTTGTTACATAGAACCGTGGTAATCTTGTCATACCAAGATTTGGATGCCTGCTTGAGTCCATAAACAGCCTTATTGAGCTTATATACCATTTCTTCACTCCCTTTGACCTTGAAACATTCTGGCTGCTCCATGTATACTGTTTCTTCCAGGTCTCTATTTAGGAATGCTGTTTTTACATCCAAGTGTTCAATGTTTAAGTTATACTCTGCCGCCACTGCAAGCAGTATTCTGATTGTTGAGTACCGCACAACCGGTGAAAAAGTATCATGGTAATCTATTCCATATTTTTGTGTATACCCTTTTGCAACTAATCGAGCTTTAAATTTCAATAGCTCACCATCAGCACCATATTTCCTTTTAAAAATCCATTTACATTGAATGGGCTTATGGTTTGGGTCACGTTTTGTCAGAGTCCAACATTTATTTTTATTAAATGATTCATACTCATCAGTCATTGCCCTGTTCCAGCTGTCTGAATCTGGTCCATTCAGTGCCTCGGTTGCAGTCTGGGGATCATCAGCAATGCTATTGACCGGCCCCACAATGTTGGCCTGCAGGGGAGACTCAGGAGCTTCTTCATAGGAGGTATCAGACTGCTCCGCCTCAGCTATTGAGTCTTCACCTGGAATATAAGTTTCATCCGAACAATTCTCTGCTTCATCACTTAGGTCTTCGCTATCAGAGTCTTCTATTGTGTATGTGCTGATTCTTTGCTCATTCTGTGATAATCTCATGTCATCAGAAACATCAGAACTCATAGTAGATGACTCTGATTGCTGAATTTCATCTGAATTCATATTGTTGAAGTCAACAGTTATGTGTTGATCAATATTTTCATCATGTGACATGTTTTTGTTGTAGAATTTATTTTCTAAAAATACAACATTGCGAGAATTGACACATTTTGTGGGATTAGCAGGATCAATTAGCCGGTATCCCTTGGACTCTTCATTGTAACCAACAAATATGTATGCTTTACTTTTAGAATCAAGTTTTCTTCTTTTCTTCACAATAGAATATGCAATACAACCAAACACTCTTAAATGGCTTAGATTTACCTTTTTACTAGTCCATTTTTCTTCAGGGGTTACTCCAGCAACAGCTTTTGTAGGACTTCTGTTCTTTAGGTACACTGCTGTGTTGACTGCCTCAGCCCAGAACTTCATTCCGAGTCCAGCATCTCGCAGCAGACATCTGACCTTCTCCATAACAGTCCTGTTGGCGCGTTCTGCGACGCCATTTTGTTGTGGACAGTCTGGTATAGTCTTTTGGTGCTTGATTCCATATGTCTTGAGATGTTCCTGAAACTTAGAACTCATATATTCTCCGCCTCTATCACTTCTAAGTACTTTTAATTTCTTTCCTGTTTCATTTTCAACAAGAGCTTTAAATTGTTTAAAATAATCAAAAGTCTCATCTTTCGACTTCAAAAAATAAATAAACTGCTTCCTGGTGTAATCATCAATGAAACTGAGAAAGTATTTAGCACCACCTAGAGATGGTTGTTGCATGGGACCACAAAGGTCTGTATGAACAAGGCCAAGCACTTCTGTAGCTCTACTACATGACCTTTTGGGAAATGGAAGCCTACTCTGCTTCCCTTCTACACATGCAACACACTGTTGAAAATTAGAAGTGTTAAAAGAAATGCCATGTGCCATACCTTTTTGAAGTAGTTGCATACTTCTAGAATTCAAGTGGCCGAGACGTCTGTGCCACAACTCCTGGGATGATGAGTCCACTGCTGCTGATGCCATCATAGTACACTCCTGCTCCGTACCACAGCCGTTGTCTGACACAGTATCAAGTTGATAGATACCATTGACTTGAGTACCAGTAGCTAAAATTTCATTGTTATCTTTAATGGTACATGAATCCCTATTGAAAGTAACAATATATCCCTTTTTGGTCATAGCACTGACAGATAACAGGTTAGTACTTAAATTAGGCACATAATAAGTATCACTTATTGTCCTTACGCAGTCTTTCAGATTAACCTGCACTTCCCCTAAGCCCGCAGTTGCTAAGCGTTCACCGTTTGCTATGTTCACATCTACTGATTTACTACGGTTACACTTCACCATCATTTTTTCACTATTGCACATATGGTTAGTCGCACCAGAGTCTATGTACCACACATCACTATTTACTTTCACCGAGAGAGCCGTCAGAAGGGTCTTAATGTTCCTCGCTGACTTCTTCACTGGTTTTTTCTGGGTTGGTGGGTCATTTCCTTGGTTTTGTACTTTGGCTGTTCCTTTTTTCTTTGGACAGTTCCTTATCCAATGTGCCTTGGAACCACAACCAAAACATTTAGGTTGTTTCTGTGTGGTGAGTGCTGTTTCTTCAGTTTTTTCTTCCCGTCTTTGGGTTTCCTGAAGTAATTTCTCCGAGATAATTTCAGTAGACAGTTTGGAAGTTGAATGCTCAATCGCCATGATCAGTGGGTCGTAGTTATCTGGGAGTCCACTTAGCATGATAACCGCAATGAATTCGTCGTCTAGAGGCGATTCGATCTCATTGAGTTGATGTGAAATCTCTTTTATTTTGTTCAAATAGACTTCCATTGAGCTATTCTCTGACAACTTAGTACTGAAAAGACTACGCAGCAAACCTAGTCTTCTACTCAGGCCACGTCCCTCGTAGGCTTTTTGCAGTATTTTCCACGCTTCATGTGCACTCTTTGCTGTACGAATATACGGGATTACAGCCGGCGTCACGGAAAGCGCAATGCGCGCCAACGCTTTGTCAACTTTTTTCTTATCGCAAGCTTCTTTGGGTTCTGCTTCCACGCAATTCCATAATTCCTCGTGGATAAGCAACATGCGCATTGTGAATTTCCACGTTGAGTAGTTCTCTGCACCTTTCAGTTTCTCAATGCCGGTTTGCCCGATCACCATTGACGCCATCTTTCTTGAATGCCGGGTCACGCCGCGTCGTGCCGGTAATTACTCCAAGTATGATGAATATTGCCAAAAATACGAGTATTTTTCACTTTTTCCAACCACGCTCTGCTACCATGTTGGAAATAATTATTGAAAGTGAATAAATACGCTTAGATTTCAGCAGATTTATTTATTCTTCATAGCGATCACACAGAAAAGAACAAGAACCAGAGCAGAGAGTGACATAGACCACAACCTGTCAAAGTTGACAGTTGACAGTTATAAGTGACAGACAAATTATCTTCGAATACTAAGTAACCATAAACAAAATAAGAATACATACAAGTTCAGGTTGTGTTTACATACAACCTTTCCAACAATTGTAGTGCTTCAAGAATGTTCGCGGAAGCTAGAGTTGATGGTTTCCATGCCATACTACGTAAGAGTTATGCATCAATTCTGAGTAGAATACGCGATAGCTCCCACAGCGTCCTGAATGTGTTTTGTGATAGGTGGGACAGTCCTATGCTGGCTCACTGGATACGCCATCATGTTAATTGTTAACTAATTTACTAATGCTAGATTTTTAAGTGTGTTTCTCACTAACACTTAATGGATCCTGTACAATTTACGTTTTATTATTATTTTGACCTACGACGTCAGTTCAGTACAGGTGCGTGCCGACCACGCCTGCACTATAGGGTTTCTTTATCAACCCCACCCCTGGCTGAGACGCAATAGGTCATGGACGATTACAGACGTGAATTGAAAGGGGTTCCATGTTTCTGATGGTGCTTAAGGAGGCCGGAGACCGTAGGCCCGTCTATGTATAACCTAATTTAAATTCAACATACAGTAGCTTAATTTAAGCATGTATATGACAGGGTTTAGTTCATCGTTTGGGTCATAGATGGAGTTGTGCAATTATACTTTATTTCTGAATCGCGATGTTAAGAATCTTTGCGATCTAATTGGGACATCAGTGAATTGTGACCGTCAACCTATCAGAAATATCTTGCGGTTAATAAATGTGAGTTAGAAAGACAATGAACAGAAGTGTGGCCTAGCTAATAATACATCAAAAGTCTGGGTGTGTAGCCAGTCAAGCTGATATTTGGTATTTTCCAAAACTCTTTTTCAAAAGATCGGTATCTTTTTAAGGTGACTTTCCTTCAACCTTATAATCATTTATCTCTTGACTTTTAAGCTAGCTAACCACATTTTAAATGATTTTGGGTAACTCCAAATCATTTTATTTAAAAAAAAAATCTTTGGTCTGAGCGTTGAGTTTTATTACTGTAATTCAATTCCTGTACATGATATACTTACAGATTATAATGAGTATCCCACTGCAAGAGACATATTGAAACCTAGTTTTAGCTCAGAGATAATTAAAAGATACCCGGATAATATAGTACCAGATGTTTCTAGATCCAATATGAGTAGGTCAGAATATTATCGCCAATATGTTGCTCAAACATTTGCTTCACCTTATTGTTAGAACTAGTACACTCGCGAACAAAAAAATCGGCTCAGTCTAAGATAATATTTACAAAACAATGGGCCAGGTGATAATATTCTCAGGCTCAATGCGATTGTCTTTGGTATGTGTCCTAATAAATAATTACATATCTACGACTATTATGTCTATTGTTACATAAACTCAGTTTGGGTAACAAAGTGTTACCACATACCTGCACATACATACATAGGTTGTTATCACATTGTCATTATCAATTAATTACTCAGAGATTAAATAAAAATTTAAAATATTGATAGTTGCTTCGTCTAAATTAAATATATAATGGTGTTAAGGAGGAGCGTTAATTTTTATAAAACTTATTTAAAGAAACAATCTGGGCTGGACATGTTAGCCGAATGCATTCTGACAGGCGGGCTAATATCGTCGTTCTGTGGATACCCCATAACAGACAATGTGGACGTGGTAGGTCCCGGAGGAGATGGTGGGACGATCTGGACGCCCACCACCGTGATTGATGGGAAAAAATCCACAATTCAAAAATTCCATTTAAAATTCAAAATTAAAAAGATTGGGAGGAGTGGAAACTAAATAGGGAGGCCTTTGCACAGCAGTGGGAGAGCACAGGCTAAAAAGAGAAAGAAACAATCTGAAAAAAATATTAGAAGGTAACTGAAAACGCATGAATTTCCCACTCATAAACATTTTGCTATATTTTTTTTATTTTTTGCCAGTCACGCTCTATAATCTTAGTAATGAACACATGTCGTGATTTAGCTTCATTATTTACAAGTAGTAATAATAATGTCGAAACAAATCACGTGAAACAGTGAAAACTATTGCCTACAACTACATTACAAGAGTAGTGTGTGAACAGGTTTATGCGGCTTTAAGGACGATTCCGGTCGATAAGCATTTAACTTTAGCCGGATTATTGTAACTAGAATTGGTACTAAAGTGTAATGAAATTATGAACAGTAGTTATACCTACTCGTAGTTACGAATTCATTAGTATAGTATCAGTCTTTTATATTGGTAACCTTTTTTTAATGGGAAATTATCAAATGACCTCTCCCTTGTCGTTGCAGCTAGACTAGAGGGAGTGTCAGATTCTTACTGACTAAAACACGCCATGTTTCTTCTGGAGGTACTTGTGTGCCAGAGTCGCGGTAACTCTTGCGAACAACCCGCAGCCCCAGCAGTGTATACTTGACCTTAGCTTAACAATATTTTTATTTAAGTTACTAAGGGTCTGTTTCACAATGTCTAAATAGCCACTGTCTATCGAATAAATAAAAAAATGGTACAGCATTTGTATGAAATTATCTACCTACCAAATAAACTAACTGGAACGTTATTCGTAGGTGGTGAAACAGGCACTAAGTTGTCAGGTAGATTTTTCTATCTAGACTAGACTTTTGAATCAGGTTCTATCGAAGTTATTACACAAATCTATTAATTTACTAGCTTAGGTAGGCTGACGTAGTGTATATGAATCCCTAGTCGGTCAAATGTAAACTCCATTGAAGTAAAAACCTTTCAGTGCAGGATAGGCAATGCAATACCCGGGAGGAATATTCGCTAGTCAGCCTAAAGGCTTTCTGGTACAGACGGGGGGATGTGGACCTATGATTTCATTTCAGTGGTAGACTTCATTGATTGATTGTTTGTTTTGCTTGCAAACTGTAATGGAATTTGTTTATTAATCATTTAATTTAGTCGTGTTAAATGCAAATAAAGAAGCTTGTTCATTCAGAAGATTAGCATTTAAAGGATAAATATCTAGTACCTTTTAAACCTTATCGACAACATAAAATGGCATATTATATTCAATATCTTAGTATCTTTAATTAAAACGTGTTCACATCGACACAATTAGAGAATACGTAGAAGAAGAATGAATACAAAAAGATGTTAAAATATTTTTTCCCCCTTTTAATGAATACCCAGGGACGATGTTACATTTCCAAAAATCATTTGAAACACGTCCGTATCGAATAGCAATCAAAAGAACCATTAATCGTAACGCGTCCTCGGAAATCTACACAGTTGTAATGATACAAAAAAATTACTGCCATATTTTTAGAGTATTAAGTTTATTCGTATCGCCAATGATGTACTAGATTTCATGGGTATAAAATTGTTTGCCCATACCATACCATACCATAACCCATACTTGGAGTCCAGTTTAGGAATATAAACTTAATGTGATCTGTAAATTTTGAACAATTTTAACACTAGAAGACCATGAATTTACTTAATTGTAAATAACTAACTTATTTAATTTTATTTACATCGTGAAATTGAAATCAATAGCAAGATTTTTACCACCTATTTTATCTTATTTATACCTACTTATGATTTATTTATCATTTAGGCTGACTATTGAAATAAAATTGTCAAAAAAATAATAAAGTCGTCATGAAACCTGTTCGTTACATACCTACATGTCCAAAAATACAAAACCCTAAAAATGCCTCAAAAAGCAATGATTCAAATTCAAAACTCTCTAGCTCCAAAGCCCTTTAAGCATCAGTCCAGTCAATGAAAAATCTGCAGCTAATATTAGGCCAAATTTCAGCAAAGTAGGTACGTAAGTACGTGATGATGCGCCTTTAGCATTTCACAAGACGTTTGCAGCCAATCGACTGTGTAACTATTTGGCATGGGGGAATTTAGAATGTGTCTGCGCCATTACTCGCCCAATAAAACAGATACTAAATATCTTCTTGCAAAGTAACGAAGTTCTAGTGTGGAACGTTCCATGTTTACATGGTGCATGGTGATTTGAGTGTCGCCCTTGGTTTATTTAATTGCGAAATTTATGGACCGTCTAAAATTGTATTTATGAGTTAAACAAAATACTAGGGAAATGTAAAATCGATTAAAGTTTTGGTTTTATCCTTTCTTTTTTATTTTTAAGTGAGTCCCGTCCCAGTTTAACGTCTTTTCGTGAAATTCGAAAAAAATATATATGTTCTCCATTTTTTTTTTGTTTTTTCTTGGGATATCATCAAATGACCCCTCCCGCTGAGGGTGCAGCTGGAGGGAATGTCAGATTCTTACTGACTATAACCCACTACGTTCCTTCTGGATGTCCCTGTGTGCCAGGGCCACTCTTTCGAACAACCTGCAGAACATATCCCAGCAATTGAAAACTTCAATCTTACCTAAAACCTTCTTGATTCAAATCAATCACTATTCTTTTTTGCTTACATTTCAGTTTCTATAGTAAACATTTCAGATCGCAGTACCTTCATACATTGGCAATGATGTGTGTCTATCAATTTATTTTCTAGAACGCTTACCTCGGGGAAGCTTCGAGAATACATAAAGACCACTTCTGTATTGAAGGATAAACTCAGCATTTCTTACCAAACAAGACTGTTTACTTAGAAAAACAAAGAAAAATGTTAGTGAGTTCTAGGAAGGCAGTGTTTTTGTGAGGTTTACGGCTTAAATCTGTTATGTAAGCGCCAATAAGGCATTGACCTTTGAATTCATCTCGCGTACACGTCACATGCGGGCTTGTCATTACAATATTGATCGGTATCTAGGGATGTCTGTTGCAGATTTTCAATATCGATATTTTTATGGATGGTTTTAATTCTCCCATACATTATAGAATTTTATTATAAGCCCTTACACAGAAGGACTTACAGAAGGAGCAATTGTGGGTTTTGGTCAGTAAAAGTCTAACACTCCCTCAGCTGCACCCACAGCGGGAGGGGTCATTAGGTGACTACTTATACTCCATAAAAATGGTATTGATAAAACAAATTTATATGTTTATTCCTCATGACACTAAGCAGCAAGACATCCATCCACTTACTAATTTTCCTTACATCCCTATATCTTCCATTATTAGCAAACAAAACGGGCATACATAACTTTATTAATTTTTAATGCATTGCCAGCCCTGTCGATATACTGTCGTAGATACGCGTGGGTGATATAAAATTTTAACAGACCGCTTTGGTACGGTTTCTGGAGCAAATCCACAGTAAACACAGGTACATCCGGTATTCCGATTCGTACACGATTTACTGTGTGTTCTTTTTCTATTTGATGGCGAAGGGTTTCCTCTGGTGCAAAAACATGCTTACACTAAAATTGCAAGAATTGTAAATTTGGTCGATTGCAGCAGTTATTATCGAAAACTTAACCTAGCCTTTTCTCAAACCATGTTGATGTCAGCTTCCAGTCAAACTAGAGTCAGCTGAATACTAGTGTTTTACATGGATCGACTGTCTATCTGACCTCCTTAATCCAATTACTTGGGCAACCCGATACCCGGCGCCATGGTAAGACTAATTGTCAGACTTTTTGGTTTTTATTAATCGTAATGACTGCCGAAGATGTACAAATGACAGCAAGGACCCAATATGACCTAATGGGAATATTAAATATATTTATGCTACAAAAATACGCTTTAAATAAAAAGAAGGTTGCATCTATTTTCTACCGTTAATAATGATGCTATCAACTATTCTAATGATTGTTATCTTTTAGTTAATGTTTCGGACTAAAGAGTTCTGCAAATAGTTAAGAACTAAGTCGTTGGTAAAGCTGTTCTCCAAACAAATTATAAAAGAAACGAAACTCTAGCATGTATATTTATACAGTAAAGAGTAAACACCATATTTCCTCAGCCAAGTCCAGCAATGTATGCTGCAAAAATTCCAAGCACAATCCGCTTATAAAATTACATACCCCGTAAAAGAAAAACGCACCATTCATATTCCAAATATTCCAATTTGAAACTAACCCGGCCCTCAGGAATGAAAATAAAGTCTCCCAATTTTATATAGGGTTATCTAAAGATACGTGTGTGTGTATGTGAATTTTCCGTATGCATGTGTGCGTTTTCAAGGCGAAAAGCTATGACTGTAATATTCATTCATTAGTGACGGCCATTCGTCTTTCTTAAAGGGATGGGCGTGCATTATCGATAGAATATTTTTACCATAATCTACTTTATGTTGATGTATGTTTTGACTTAGAAGAACAGTGTATTTTGAGGAAATTTTTCGTCTCTGTTATGCAGATTATATTTAGGTGCATTTTATTCACACTGAAGAGGTTCTTGTTGATTACTGGAAAGAAAAATTACAATAACACAAAGTTAATGTCATCATTTTATGTCTTATTTTAAGCGATATACGTATATAATATAAGTCATCATTATTTACTGTGTTAAAACTCTGAATGCATAATTACATTTCTAAAATTCCCCCAAACTAAATAGAGCACACTATTTTACCTGATTTACAGCTGTGGTTGATGCGATGGAATGTTTTCATTCGTTAGCGGGCTCAAGTACCTAGTGCACTGGGTCATGCGGACTATGTCCCACTTCCCGGTACTGAAATAACTTTAGGTTCGGGATTTCTTTTATAGAATGACTGGCTAAAATTCTAGACGGTTCACTTGATATTTTTACCTGCTTATGTTATGGAAGTGTTTACTTCGAAAGGGATGAAGTCCAATTTTATCAACCGACGTTTATGTAATCGGTAGTTTAAATGACAACTCTTTTATACTACTATGCTTGAATTTTAGTGGACCTTATTTTGACCGATTTAAAAACAAAAGCAAAATTAAATACTAGGATTACATTTTAATGCGTTTTTTCTTTTCTCTTTCTTTGAGTAAGATTTGGTGCAACAAATGTATCATCTGTAACTTTTGCATGATGTTAAAGTTTTTAACCGACTTCCCAAAACGGAGGAGGTTCTCATTTCGACATGTTTATATTTGCATATTTTTTTAAGTTTATTCGCGCATATCACCGTCTTTTTTCATAATAGGCTGAAATTAAACACTCATTTCCAAAACCACTAACATGTCTAGGCTCTTAATATTTATAATCGAAATTTAACACCACTGTGTGTGATCTATAAAATAGGTAGCAAACGTTATCCTACTAAGCTGTTATATAATTGAACGTTTTCTTTTAAAATCATTTCCTTTAGGTTAATCATTAAACATGGGGATACCTTTATAATCGATAAATAACTTGATCATTGACATCACTAACCGCTTCACATCGTAACCGTCATCGCGTCGAATTTAATCTTACCTTCATTCCTATCGCGCGACAAGAATGCGTAAACAAAAATGCCCGCCATTCCACAAATTTCTGGAATTATACCCCGGATAATTTCGGAGTACCCCACAATTGTAGTGCCACCTCCCTAATACTCGATTGCTTAGGACATTCCACTCTGCCTGCGCTAGATTATGTACGCATTACACAGTCATTCTAGCACGTGTAAGTGCCAAATTGTCATGTTCTACACAGGATTTTATAGTCTCAAGAGATTTTGCCTACCTAGTGTGAATCGTTCAGGATAGAATTGTAATAGCTAGCTTTTCTTTTATGGTCCAATTGGTATTCTCGGGCACTACACGTGTAAGGGTGGTATAAAACTTATAAATGTATACATTAGATTAGACTTTTTCAAATGTACTGGAAAATTATTAATTTTTATTAATATACCTATACCTAATTGAAAAATTTGTCACAATATTGGTTGAGGCCCTAGATATCTTCCACGCGCACAGAGCCAAGGTCTGTCTGAGCTGCGGGTTGTTTGTAAGAGTTTGACATTCCCTTTAGCGGGAGGGTTATTGTGGGAGGATTTTCCACAAAAAAGGATCAAGAATCCTCACTAGGATTCCCCTGTGTTGTGAGATCTAGGTGAAAACACCGACAATTAGATAAGATATTAATTAAATTAAAAGCAACCACTATTCACCAATAATTTTAATAAATGATTATGAAAGTAAAAACAAAATTGGTCCAATATTTGACACTCCTAAGTAAAGTGTGTTAGTTTTAGGTTGAGTTTATTTAAAGAGCTTTTTGCTTCTATCGTTATCTTCTAATGTTATGAAATATACATAATTTTCCCTCCTGTTATCTCCTTCTCTCTTCTTCTCTTAAGCGTAGTATAGTGTAGCTATTTGTTGGTGGCATTCAAATAAATTGCTTCGTCATTAGCGAGCTGCTAATGAGTAGGGAAGTCGGCTTAAAATATGACATGCTTTCAGAAAGTAACACCAACGAGAAGTGCTCGAGATTGTTCCCCTTTCTTCAGTAATTAACGCGGAATTATGATTCGTTATAGTAGTTCTGTTAGCGGTGATATACAGGTTGAGATTTGAGAAATACGTCGATTTTGATTTTAATTAAGACAGGCAATTATTGAAATTGTGAAACTGTGAGTATTATAAGACTAACCTATTAAGAAAGTAAGTATTGAAAAAGCTTTTAAAACGTAGAAAAGGAATGAACTGTAGGACGTCTTGATTGCCGGAAAATTAACTTTATGGGGTGACGATATAACTCTCCTTCCGTACAATCATAAACTTTTAATTAAAGGCTTAAAATATAAAAATAAAATAAACAGAGCTGTCATTTTCAGTTTATAAAGCAATGACTCGAAAATACATACAATTAAGAAAAGGTTTTTTATAATGTCATTTTTAAATTCGGATAAACGTTAACAACGATTGATTATTTTTTTTTAATATTATTTATATATAAGCTTATTACTTATTATAACTTATTTATATAAGCTTTTGATCAGATTTACAAAAATGTAACAGTTAATGATGCTATTATTAAGACGATACAAGGAATATAAATCTTCAGAAATGTAACAAGGGTAGTTATAAATACATAGAGCAACGCAGATGTTTGTCAGCCATATTGGCAAGAAATGGATGCGCGTGCGCCGGTTAAAAGCCGGATATGTCAATTGTTAGTATCCAGTTTTATGTTACGACTTTGACGGAACAAATCAATTTTTTAGCATCGGTATTAACTCAATATTTGTTCAGGCTGGTTACACAAAAACCAATTTGCAAGAATTATATTATATCGCTGATAGATTTATTATTGATTAGATTTTTTCTAAAAAGTAAACTAAAACTAGACACTCAACTAAAAACGTAGGCTAGAACACTTCGAATAATCAATGCTTTCATGGCTATAGAAGCGATAAGGAGAAAAATTATCAATGCTGGTAATTTTTATATTAAGACAAGTAGAAGGAAGTAAAACACAAGATATTATAATACAAGAAACAACATAAATATGCAACAGCAGCCATAATTCAAAATGCATTTTCACTATGATCAGTCTGGAATATAAATGGAACAGCCACTAACTCTGTGGGAGGCGTTAATCTGGTCTATGACTAAGATAGGCGGGTAACAGCACCCACAACTGTCTACCAGCTTATATATTACTAATTTTCGCCCGCGGTTTCACCTACATCCCGAGGAAACTACTTCCCGCACATGGATAAAAGAAGCCTATATTTTATTGTGGTATATAAGGAATGTTACTGCCAAGTTTCATCAAAATCCATCCAGTTGTTTTAGCGTGAATGAGTTACAAACTATACTTACAAACTTTTGGGTTTATAATAGGTATTAGTAAGATTTTATTAATATACCTTAGGGCTGAGGAGTCATACGGACTTCATCTTTCGTCATTGTGTTCGTGATTATCAAAGTAATCGCTCAGTTACTTTTATCTTGTCATATTGCATTTTCTTTAAATGTGGAGTTACGACCGTCGAATCTACCGCCAAAACAGAACTGCCCAGAATTCTGCGCCTATTAGAGTAATTATTTTAGAACAGCAAAATAAAAACAAATCTATGAAGACCACAGTGGTCTGCGTACCCCATTTAGAAAATGACGTAACATCACAATAATAAAATAACACCATGCAATATGGTAATACAATAATGTTCATACGTCACCGTCACATTCCCATGAACGAGCTTTATAAATAAATCCTAGTCCAGCGCATGGGAAACTGCATCGCTTCCTGTGTCGTCAGAGATCAACCCACGGTATACATGTGCAAGCATCCCGCTCCTAATTAGGATATTAAAATAAAAATACTTGTATGAGCTTACACTATCAGGTTCATCTACTAGAATCCCTTAGAATCACTCTTTGAGACATATTTGTAATGGTACAGACGTCAGCACATTGAGCTACTACAATCTGTCAAATTTCTTCAATAGATTTTCAACTTTATCGCTTAAGCATATGATTCAAAGTTGATTGGGATTTTTTTCGCTTAGTTTGATGTGCTGGCCTCTGTACTTTTTAATTTTGTCTGACTAAACCTTCCGCACCTTCCTTGACGCACATCTTCTCAACTTTGAAATTTTTATAATTTCGGACTTCAAAGAATTTTGCTTTTTCAACTTGTAAGAAGTATCATTCCTTTTTTTCTGTATTGTCCACTGTGTTATACGGAAATTCGTGACAAAGACTCTCAGTTTACCGCCGAGTTTTTAAAATAAATAAAGCTGCTAATTAATGCCCAATTCGTTGAATGTATCGTTGTTGATATTTTTAACCGTTTTGAAACTGAAGCCAAAACATGATTAAGCGGACTAAGCGGACTTGATAAATGGCTTTGTGGAAAATCCATATAGTTAGAAGTCTGTTGGATGTTATACGATATTTTAGAGCTTTAAATCTACAGTGTATCATTATAAGGGAGACTGCAGTGTGATTCTGTAAGCCTTCACTCATCCGCTGTGAATTTGTTGATTGGCATTCTAAAACTCGGTTGAAAGTTAGAATCTACACTAGCGCTCTTCTTATGAGTGTGTTTGCGTGTTGAACTAAATTGTCTTTGAGATTTTGACAGATAAAGTACATATGAGATGACGTAACAAGTGTCATTCTTTAAGGTAATTCCCCGTAAGTCACTCAAAAGCGATTCAAAGACTTTCTGCGATGTGCGAGCGAATAGCGAAGTGATTGCGTAGATGTTTGAATTTTACAGTGCTGATGAAAAATTTTCTTTCCAATATTTAGGTAGCGATATTTTTTCAATTTTCTGTTATCAAAAACACTTAATGGCGGATTCATCTGCCGATTCATCATTCAAAACTCACAATTCCCTGACAACTAAAGCCATGGCAAGTGATAATGGCCAAACGAGATAACACCACCGGGGGCTATATTTAACAACAGCATTAAGATCGTGGTCCGAATGATAAGCTAACAAAAGATAAACTTTCACTTGTTCGCTTACTCCATCCGGACTCGCTTCGTTTGTAAATGAAAGTAAAGTTTATTTATCGTTTCTCTTCTACGTACAATTATCCTTTTTCTTGATGCAATGAAAGTGTTCCTAGCCCACTGATTTCAGTTTCAAATAGTAAAAAGAAGTCTATTGTCAAAATTGAAGAGAAAACGCTTGATAAATCACATTGATTCTTAATTATTACAAATGAGAAAGTAACCCTATCTGTCTGTCACGCTTTCGAGCCAAAACTACTTAACCGATTTAAATAAAATTTGGTACAGATATAGTCTAGAGTCTTGGAAAGGACATAGGCAACTTTTTGTCCGGGTGCGGGAAGTAGTGCGGTGGGTGGAACCGCGGGGAACTGCTTGTCCAAAATAACACGTACATTTCTAAATCAATAGAGTAAATGATACGTTAAACGAGTAAACAATATACAGTCAAATACACTTAATTTCATGAAAGTTACTTACGAACATTATCATAAATCCGGATTTTTGTATAAGATAAGACTCCGCACTCAAGTGAATTAAAACAACGCAAACAGTTCCAAACAAGAATCTACTAAAATCATGATCAGTGTTGCCGTCGAAAAAATAAAAAAGAGCAATAAATAAAATGTGATTTCGTAACGGAAGCGCGTGCGACGGTTGTCAATGGGCGGTCGTGTCTATGTCTCGAGCGCATCAGTTACAGGAAAGAGATTCGTCTTCAAGATGAATCGGTGAATGATCACAAGCTGATGTTCTGACCGCCCTGAGGAAATATTATTTTTGTTATATCAAATTATTTAGGGACACTGAGTGAGATTAATGAGAAAAAATGTCTGAGGAGTTCTCATAATGTGTAGGAGTTGTCTACACTGTAGAAGCAATAACTAGACATTAAGGTATAGCGTTCATGTAATACCTTGGAGTAGGTATGTGTAGCTACAGCTGTTAATGTAAATAATCAGAGTGGGATGCACACTCCATTGTTTCAATTAGGACGTTGGCCTCCTTACTAATTAAACAACATCAAGCAAGCAATCTGTGTTCATGCATCTATTTCTTAAATACTAGATCAGCGACCATCAAACAAAGCGTTACATCATGACTACAGACTCGTCTATTTCTGATCGCGGCCTCGGCTGCAATTACCTGAGCTTGTCCACATAATGTGACGACAACTCTCCCGTCTTAAGTATAGGAAGCATTTGTTTTTACTTCCCTAATAAAATTGATACGAGATTGGGTACCTCCAGTCCTTGGAATCGGTTCCCAATTTTCTGCAACATCAATTTTGTTCTCTACTCGAGATTGGTCGTATTTGAATTATGGAGAGAAAAGAGATATTGCTTTAAGAATCGTATTTATATCTTGTCCTAAATTAATACCTATTACATAAAAACATTGTATAAAAAGATCTGATTACAAGAAAGGTATGTTTCATGCGTTGAATGTTTGATTGGATTGTGTTCTCTGGAATTAACCCGACAAGGTTTAAATCGGTCTCCAACTCAACCCTATTTTTAATGGAGTGTGTCTGATGAGGTTCGCCCGTACGGCCCCGCTATTTTTCAGGCATAATTAAATAGTGTCTATTTCAATGGAGTTGTTGGGTTAATTTGTTTAGACGTCAGACCAACGTGACGGATACGGAATGAGCTTCTAAAAATAAGCTATCATTGTTGGACCGAATTAATTTACGAGATTTCCATCTATTGCAAAATTAAAAAGGGTTTTAAATTCTTGTTTGGGAAATGGGAAAAGGAATTCTGTGTATTCGAGACAGCCACTTAGATGGAATCGTTTGGAGCTCACGTTAGGAGCGTCGAACACATTCCTGATGCCATTATTTTGTTCGTGATGCATTTTATAGCGAATAAAAAGAACGCAGCCGATGCTTCGGCGCGGCGTATTTTTGGCACAAGAATCGCATTCACAAACGTATGTTTTGGACGAGTGCGGCTTTGGGATCGTTTAGCAATAGGGGATACAAAAGGCTGCGTTTGCGAGTTGTAGTCATACAAATCCAAAGTGCTGGCAACAAAACATTTATGACTCTAAATGGAATTCAAATGTTGTAATGTTGAATGTATCGTAGGATTTGCTTCTTTAAAGCATTGCAAAAAAAAGGTTGAACTCAAAATTGAAAATGAAATAAACTCTCAGCTGAATTTAAGCCGAATTTGCGTTGAAAAACTCTTCTTCTTCATCTTAATTGGTTATTTATTCGAGACCTTGAACAAATTGCTGAAATTAGGTGTAAGCCTATCGGTGAAATAGTTCTTCAATCGTTTCTAGCTATTTTGGTCGGGTGTTCAACCGTATATTTGCAGTCTGTCGTATAAATCTCTTCCAAGCCTTTACGAACTCAAGATTGATGCTTATGGAAACAATTCCAACTAAATTAGACATTAGACAGCTAAATTCTAAATTTAACGTGTGGTACCTCGATGATGGTATCCTAGGAGGTGATGCAGTTACAGTATTAGATGACTTAAAAACCCTAATACAAAATTTTAAATCTATAGGCCTCGAACTAAATTTATCTAAATGTGAGATTTTCATTACCGACAACAATAACACCCAAAATATTTTATCAAAATTCAAATCCATAGCCCCAAACATAACAATATTGGAAAGAAGTTCTCTTCGCCTCCTAGGGTCACCTATCTTCGATGAGTCATTCTCTAGTTTTATAGACGAGAAAATTCAAAATTTTAACGATATTTCAGAAAGATTATTTAAAATCAGTTTACATTCAGCTTTCACTCTGATTCGGTACTGTTGTTTTGGTCCAAAATTTACTTATAGTCTTCGGTCCTCTCATATATGGAAGCATCCACATCTTTTGGACAAAGTAGACAAAATAATCAGAAGCACTCTCACCTCCATCCTCAATGTGGCCTTGGACGACCGAGCCTGGCAGCAAGCTGCACTCCCAATTCGCCTGGGAGGTCTCGGCGTTCGCAAAATTTCAAGTATCAGTTTACCGGCATTCCTCTCCTCGGTTCACAGTACCGATATATTGACCAGGAGAATTTTTTCTAACGCTTCACTGGGCAATGTTGAAGTACCGTGTTTGACCGATGCGGTGAATGCTTGGAAAATGGCCAGTCCCAATACGGATGTACCCGGCGACCCCTGCTCTCAGAGACAATGGGACGGGCCGCTCTGCAGCATTATACGGAATAACCTGTTAAATACGTCAAGTAATGCTGCTGAGCGAGCCCGTTTGTTGGCGGTGGGAGAATGGGAGTCGGGTCTTTGGTTACAAGCGATCCCTTCATCCAGCATAGGCACTATGTTGGATGACACCACATTTCGCATCGCTACATGTCTACGGTTAGGCGCTCCCTGTGTTGCTCCGCATCGCTGTCATTGCGGTGAAGCCGTCGACGGCCTCGGACACCATGGTCTGTCATGCTGCAGAAGTGCTGGCCGGATTTCACGACACGCCAGCATAAACGACATTATCCGTCGGGCTCTCTCCTCTGCCGGCGTACCAGCCGTATTAGAGCCTAATGGCCTGGTACGTGACGATGGGAAGAGACCGGACGGTATGACGTTGTTGCCTTGGAAGTTAGGTAGGCCTTTGGTGTGGGACGCAACTTGCGTCGATACCCTAGCGCCATCACATCTTCCCAGTACGGTAGGTTGTGCAGGTGCGGCCGCTGCTTCTGCAGAGACCTCCAAACGGCGCAAATATAGTAATCTCGTTGGTAACTATACTTTTGAGCCGTTTGGAGTCGAAACACTCGGATCATGGGGTCCGAGCTCGCGACTACTTTTTAAGGAAATCAGTAAAAGGCTGATTGACGCTTCGCGTGACCAGAGGGCTGGCTTGTTCTTCGGACAAAGATTAAGCATTGCCATTCAACGTGGCAATGCAGCCAGTCTTCTGGGCACGTTTCCGAATGACAGTGACGCGGAGGAATACTTCGATGCCTGATGTATATATTAGTTTGTTAATTTAGATACATATATATATTTTTTGTTTTAACTTAATTTTATATAGTAGTTTAAGTATTATTGTAATATAAATATTATTAATTACCTCAATGTCAAATTCCAACTAAATATATCTTTTGCTTTTGTTTGAATTTTCAATGTCCCGTATATACCTACGTAGGTAGCAGCTACGTAAATAGCTCCGCTAATATAGTTTCAATAGTCAATAGATCTCAATGCTTGAACGGCAATATATTATATTTTTTTAACATTAATAGTTCATTCATACAGTTAATAAATCATGAGTAGCACTCAATGAAATACGGCTTGTCTATCTAAATTAAGATAACCTGCTCCGTATTCATTTCACAACCAATCTCGCATTCCTTTCAGTCAAATTATAAACGTTGGTGCAGATACATCAATGGTTCGACACGTAAACAAATTATCGTCTGTTTTCATGATATCCGCTGCTCACGAATGTCTGCCAGCAGTGACCTCGTCTATATCTCCAACATAGTTATAGTGAATAGTATTTCAAAACGAACAACGTGCACTTGACTCAGGCGGGTTAAATTTGGATCTCCCTTCGATGCTTCACTTCATTTCTCCCACCTATTGCAGTAACTGAACTTGTCTTGCATTACAATTCGCTTCATCAGTAGATCTAAAGAATATGTAGGTATACTTTTTCTATATTTCAAATTCTAGTTCAGCGTGATTAAGAAAAAATCTATTACTAGCCCGCGGTATCGTTCAGGTACAAGATATTTATAGAGTTAACGGCATTCCAAATATTTTTATTGATACGTTAAAATGTCGCCTGAATATTTTTTTTTAATTCGGACTCCGTTCTTTGACCGTATTTTAAAAAAGAAAATTCCTATCATCGGTTTTAGGTGGCGCTTGTTATATTTCATGCCTAATAAACGTCTGTCGACATTTGAGCTCGTTATCAATAACATTATGTTAAAAATTGAATACGAGTCGTTCAGTGTTAACGGCACTTCCTACACACGAGTCTATTTTCATAACATTAGTCCAAAAACATCTGAAGACTCTTTCGACACGAGAATTGCATCTTAATAAAAAAAAAATATGTTGTGAGTGTATAAATAGGTAGATTTGTGGAGCATCGGGCGCCTCTGTTATTATAGCGAAGAAATATAGGATAAGACGCGGATCTATCTGTAGTTGGCCGAAATTATCGCGAGTCGACGCGGCGCGTCGTTGGCGAGTCGCACGCGCAGCGGCCGCGGGGCGCACGCGCACGCGCACGCGAAGCTTCTATATAATTATTTGTTTGTGTTTTATATTGTGATATAATACGTACATATACTATTATAATTTGCACTGTTACAGTGTTGCATTAATTTTCATGCAATATTCACAAATGCTGCAGAATAATCTATATACATATATTTCAAAAATATATGGGACGAAAATACAATATTACGTGTGATCATAGTGTTAGTTTTAAGCAATATTTTAGTCTAATCAAGAGACTAACGACGATGCTCAAAGACCAAAGAAGAACCCAGTGGAAGTTTTCATAGCAATAAATTAATAGTACTATGATATCAGTGTATATTATGTAGGTGTTTGTGTGTGTAATATTGTGTTAAACATACGGTAGGATCGTGGTGCCAAATGTACGCAAGTGGGTGTGAATATTTGTAAATGTTCTTTAAATAAGTGTTTATTTTACAATAAATATGGTCGCCATGCTCGAAGTTGCCGAGAGGAGAAACAATGAATATTTTCGATCGTTTTTACCTGTAAGTTTTAAATTTAGTTACCAAGAAAATATATTAAATACAATCAATTTATCAAAGCCAAAGACATCGCGAACCCAAACTGGCATTAAGAAAAGGAATTAAGATAGATTATTTGTAATAGAGCGATAACACATACTTTAAAAGCTACGTACCTATTTTTTTGGTATGCTGATATGGTGGCTTTGGAACACATTTTAAACATTTTCTGGAAATTTAGTTACACCCTGTATTTCTAGGATACATAATGCTTTAGGATATTTTCTTTGAAATTATCTTGAAATTTGAATCGATATGATATTTTCTATTACTGTTATACACGGCCTTAAAATTCCGAAGTCACGGCCGATATTTGAAAGTGATTATATCTAACCCTGGTTTCACAGCTGAGCTTTTGTTGAGTGTCGAGTTTTAAAACGAGTCTATGAATATATGTTGAAAGATCAGCTACCAACATCGGGAAGAATTTTTTATTTTCAAAGTCTTGATGTCATACAAAATACTTATACATATTTTGATAAAATAATTAAAGATTAATATGACCTTTGTCATTATTAAAGTTGGTTTATTAAGTTGATCAAGCCGGTTGATTACCGATTAGTTGTAAATAAAATTAAGTGCTCTCTTTAAAAAGAGGCCTCTCTGTTTCTGTCTGTCTATCTGTTTGCCTTTTGGTGAATATAGGTACAGAATTAATGTGAGTTAAATTAAAAACAATGATTCTCTATAACGTATAATGAGTAAATTAAACCGATTGTTACAAAATACATCATCTGTGACACTATAGATAACCGACTGATAAGCGCACTGTTGCATTTTCATTAAATCTGCATGCTAAAATGAAATCATAATTAATCGGGTTTTGATGCAAATTAAACAAATTGAGTTTGAGCAAACATTATGCGAACTGAATTAATTTATAGTCTCCATTATTGGATTTTGTTTGCCTTCATTTTATTGACTACAGATTCACAGTTTTCCTGAGTTAGTTTTGTAAAAATACTCTGAAATAATTAAAAAAAAATGCTTCAATACTTAGGTAGAATTTGTACAGACGCCAGCACATCAAGCTACTACAATCTGTCAAATATCCTTAATCGATTTACAACTTTATTGCCGAAGCATATGGTTACAAGGTGATTGGGAAAACTTGGCAGTTTCGGGTAGCTTGATGGTCGAGCTAGTTGCCTAAAGTTATCTGAAGTAAAAGGTGTCTTATAGTTTTTAATATGCGCCTTTAATGCGTAAATCTAAATAAATCATAATAAAAATTAAAAGAAAAAAAATCTAGAATACCCTTTTTGCATTTTTGGACTGTACTTTACTTGATAATTGATTTATATGGGATATTTATTAATTAAGGACTTCGCAGAATCTTATTCACGTGGAATTTATTTAATTACAAGAGTCTTATTGTGTACCAATACGTATTTATCAGTCTCCTTGGTCGAAATTACTTTGAACTTTAACATGAGATAAAAAAAAAATAACTGCTTCCTACTTCAGAAAACAAAACACAAATTCATAATATTCGTAATATTTTTACATTTGACAACATGCCAAAGTAACGACCTTGGCAAATTATAGTTCTAGACAGCAGGGCGAGGTACCTATTATACAAATAGTGAACTTCCATGACTCTATTTAAATAGTATGTACTCGTCGTTTTTTTCATTTCATTCCCTTCACAATAGGTGCCAACTCTAGGTCAAATAACATAGTTTTAAATTACGAGGTGCTGTTGGAATCCCTCCACCCGTGACGTAATAGTAATTTCGTATTTGTCTCTTTCCAGGCTGTCAACTCCCCACCGGTTCCTCACCGAGACATATCGGCACCAACGGCCACGTACCGTCCCTACACAGAAGAATATGCCACCGTCCAGCGTCGTGTGGATCGTCCCGCACAAGTAGAAGAAACAGAAAGAAAGAAAGACAAGAAATGGTCCATTGGAAAACTCTTTAGAAGAAAGAAAAAAGAAGACGAAAGTGGCTCCTCTTCGGAAAGCGATGAAGGTGTCAGCACGCGATCCCCATCGAAGAGAAAGTCTAAAAAGAAGAAGAAGGCTCCGGCGGTCAACAATTTCGACCACATAGTAATAAGGGACACAAGAAGAGCACAAAGTTTAGCCAAACCGAACGTTCGAGATGTTACCGATGATGGCGTGCTATCTGATCCATCCGCCGGCTTCATCAACTATCGGGCTAAGACTCAAGAATTGTATAAGGCATCCAAAGAATCCCTCAGTTTAAGAGAAGATAATTCAATCAGATCCTCTGGACCATCTTTGGAGTCACATTCAAGAAAAACTAGAAAAGGTAGACTGAAAGCCAGAGTTGAAGCACTAAGAAATAGCATGAAAGGAGAATCAAGCAGTGAAGAAGAATCACTCAAATCATCAAATTCATCATTGATGATTCGATTTAGAAGTGAAGATTCGCTAATGCGGTCGCGCGATAGCTCACTAAATAAAAGATCAAGAAGTGCAAGGAATGAAAGATATATCAAAAGATTATCTCGTGATGAAGAAAACCAACTTAATAAAGAGGCCGAGTTATTACAGCAAGGTTACACAAAAGCTGAGGTTGAAATGTTGACAAGGACACCGACGAGTCAAAGTAGTGGCTACGGAACCTGCAAACGTGATCAGACACAAAACGTGAAGACAGAACAACTATACGCTAATGATGTTAACCGCCGTCCTATGAAATCCGAATCAATATCATCATTCCCTTCAACTCAAAGTTACCCATCATCCATCAATTTTAACGCAAAAGTTAACAATGAGCATATTAACTATTCCATACCAACAAGTAACATTAATAGAGAAATGCTTTATTCTAATAACAACCGCGAGAGAAGTGTAAGTAATCAGTACGAGACCGCAGATAATGTCATGTGTGTTAAGTTTCCTCTGGGAAATGTAACCAATGTTAAAAGAGAAGAAAAAGCGCCGCCTGTTCCACCACCTCGAGATATGCAACGTAAAGTTGCAACTCCTATATCGATGTACTATGAAAATAATCCCATAATAGCAGAAAGGATAGCAAATTCACAACAGACTGTACTACATGGCGTACCCAACAACGATTTCGAACGTGTTATGCGGAGAAGTCAAGAAAGGTCAATGAGTCACAGTTTCAATGGATTACGAAGGCCTATATCAAATTCAGAGGATCATATTGCTATGCAAAATAATGAATATATACAAAATTTCCAAATCAAAAACGAACAGCCCCGAAGGCCAGCTTCTGTATCGGCTGAACCAAATCATTATGGTCTCTATGCTAACTCACCACCTTGGAGGAAGTCCATAGGTCCCACAAATATTGTTAAACCCGAACCAGTGCAACTAAGGCATGATTATCTGTACTATGCAGATCAAAGTCCTCGGTCACGAAGGCCTATTAGCGTTAAAACTAGTCAAAATGGTCATGAACACCAATATTTAAGCGACTCCCAAGCTGGCCAAAACGTCGCTGAAAGTGTGTATCGTCGACCACGCAACGCATCTGACTTTTGGAAGAAAATTGATGATGCAGAAAGACAAAGACGACAGCAAAATATGTACGCAAACTCAAGAAGCAGCAGTGACTTCTCAAATAGTACACAAATTAACAGAGTGGCTCCGTATTTAGATCAAAATAAAGTGGGCCAAGAAAATACTGACATTCAAAATAAAAACAAAACTCCCTTTAAAAGCTCTTCTGTTGACACAACGGATGGTGCCAAAGTTTGGAAAGCGACGACAGAGTACAAGCGATCTATAACAGTTGACCCACCAAAAACGGTTACATCGCCGACATCAAAAACACACGTTAGACATAAATCTGATACGTATGTTCCCAGTATTTATCAAATGCCATCTGACGATGAAAAAAGTTCAGAGAGACGAAAATCTACTAATCTTGACGATGCTCTTAATGAACTAGAAGCTATCTACAATAGTTTAGGTTTAGGCGACGAAGATTTATTAGATAGAGCTGAACGTCGCGAATTAATGACGCCGAAGTTCAACGACCATTTTAATGATTGGAATGGAAACGATGATGAGATCCAACTGCGAAGTCAGCCAACGACGCCTTTGAGACGCGTGCAAAGAAGGTCGACATTACCTGACAAGTTGCAAGATGATATGGCATTTCGAAGAATGAACTCCTTAACAAAGGAAAAACCTAATTTTAAAGAAACACAGGCGCAAATAAGTTACATGTTAGCGTCACCTGTTTATGTGCCGTATGCGTCAGATGATGACAGGCAATCCGAACGAAACGAGCCAGATATAGTTTATGACGATGTTGTTTACAGAAATATAAAGCAAACTAACAGTCGACTAAAGACTTTAGAGCCTCAACCGCCATTTGGCATTCCTTTAGGGCCAGTTTCGCCAGCCCCACAGAGTGACTATCTACACGCAACACCTGAAAACAAAGGCCGCCCCCGATTTATCCCTCGCAGGTCGCCTGACCTTGTCTCCGACGATTTAGCGTATCGAAGTCTGAGAAAGGATAACAGACATTCTACACACTTTAATGGTGAAGATTATAATGGCCTCATTAATAACAATCATTCTTACAGTGAATATCCATATACTAAAGACTCGGCAGCTAATCTTAAGAAGAAGAGAGCTGTTAGATCCCTGTCCGCTAATATATTTACAATGATACAAAAAGAAATTGACGAGGCCTTGAATATGAGTAAAATGGCTACTCTACAAAAAACGCACAGTAACAGCGACGTCATGAAAAGGCTTCGTAACACGTTTGAAAATAACGACAACGAGCAGGACCACTATCCTCGTAACAAGGTAAAGCAAAGACACAACACTGTCAGTCTTTTTGTCAATAATACCCATGCACCCACCCATCATTTCGCAAAAGACGATTCATTCATTCATAGTGACGATAAGCACCTTGCTAAGCCACCATCATGTGATAAGTCCAAAAGCTCATCACCATCAAACAGATCCCCACAAGCATCGAAACGTTCATCAAAAGATGAGTTTCAACAGGTTCTTAGCATGTTGGCGCAGGAAGCTATGGATACCAGTAATAAGTTAGGAGTAGCGTTAGCTGAATTAGACAAAAATAGAAACAACAATGAGAAGAAATCTGATATACAGAGCCGAATTTCTGACAGTCGGCAAAACTTTTTGAATGGTTTAACTTGCAAATCTTCTGAAGATAATTCACCTGAAATTAAGCACGTAAATGTTCGTTCTGAAGTTATTAGTGAACAAAAAGATGATAAACCAGTGACAGACGCTAGTGAAATCAGTGAAGATTCAAAAGGTAAGAAGACTGAAGATAGTCTTTTAGCGATATCAGACCAGTTACATAAAGTCGAAGATCAGTTAAAGCACAGTTTTGAAAAAGAGCTTAATTTTGAAGATGAAAGTTTAAAACTTTCTAGTTATGTCACAAAAGGTGAAGAACAGTTAAAAGCTCAAGAAACGATGGTTGTGATACCAGAAAGTAAGTTAATACCTGACGTCGTCCCATTGACGATTAAAGAAGATTCAGTGAAAATAGAGACAGTAAACGAAAAAGATAATGATGTGGAAATTAAACCACCTGTGATCAACTCTTTGAATCCTTTCTTGAATTCTGACGATAAAATTAAAGAAATAAATGAGATAAATGCTTTTAAAGAGTTAAAAGATGGAATATCTGATTTAATTGCTGGCATATGCCAAGTAAATGAAAAATTATTCACACAGAATAAAGGACCAAAAATTGATAAATGTAATAGTAACGCAGACAAAATGACTGGAATAACAGAAGCCACTGAAAAGCTGAACCAAGTCTCACAAACTATCTGTAATCAAGAAGTTCCTCATAGGGCTTCCGTTAATCTATCTATATACGAAGACGACTTAGAAACCAAGAAAGATGCTGCTGATTCAACCGAATATAATTCCTCTGAGGAACTGGCGACAATATTTAAACTGGACAGTAACGCTAAATCGCGAACTCACACCGATAATGAGAATGAGTCTGAAACTAAAATTCGCAATGAGTTAAGTTCGCCAAAATTAGTTCAGACGATGAATCAGCAACTGAGAAGGTTGTCTGTAGACCAAACGGATGATTGTACTCCTAGTCAAAGCAACTCACTGCCAACGAACGTGGTTCCCTGGAGAACTAAAAGGCAAGCTCACCATTCACAAAAAGAAAATAGAGGTACGTGGTCCCTTCTCATGCACGGTGTATGGTTTTCACTGTAACCATTATGCATCCAGCTTTTTTGTTTTCATTTCGTGTTCACTACCCCTGTTGTTTTAGTTGCATTAACTAACTAGTATTTTTACTGTATGCGTTGTTTTTGTTGTTTCGACAGGCGATAGCGCGCAGTCGAAGCGCGATTGGCACGACTCTGGCACGTTGATGTTAGCTTGTACCTACACATTGATGTTCTCCCAACACCTGGCAGATTTGGACTGGTTGACGCTGCTAGGTCTGCTGCTGGCAATGATCACAATTATCGCTATGCTAATAATATGACATAGGTTTAACAATGTAACAAAATTCCTGCAGAGATGTACTGATTCGCTGATAACACGAGATTTAATTACTAAACTTTTTGAATCAGTATATTATTGTGTCGTGTGTGAATATTGTTATTACTTACGTGAAAAATCATCAGTTTATCGGTCCATCTCTATGCAATTACACATTTATTGGCCTTTTAATAAAAACACCCGTAATTATATTTGGATTTACTATATTGATATTCAATATAATTTTGTATTTTAGGTACCTTTATCGAAACTACCATGTATGTTTAGAAAATTTTGCTGTGATGTTCATTTTACTTTATACCTACTGAATGGTATTAAGATTTCTTTTTAAATTTTGTTTGTAAATTCTTACATTTATTTTTTTTGTGCCAAAATTATTGATCGAAGTGTTTTTAATATTTTGGATTCCGTTTTAGTGCTTTGAATGTTTGGAATCGCATGATTATTCCTATAGTATCTTTTTGCATGGTTTATGTGCACTGTGTTTTATAATTTGTGCTTAGAAATATCATTATTATAATACACAAGGATTTACATTGAATAAATAGTAATTAACTTGCCTAATTGGTAAAATATAATCACAAAAGCTCTGTTATTAACATATTTTATTCAAAAAATCGTTTAAATAAAATTGTATTTGGCCATTATTCTAAGAATCAATTACTTATTTGTGTTGAGCGCATCAGAAATATGAAATCTACCAAGTATTTTATTTCCAGTAAAATTAAGCACAAACTGAGAATTCATAGAACAGCGATTTCAATAATAATTGCCTAATGAATTATCAATTTTAGAATTAGTGTTACTGAAAATATTCTGCAATTATCATTATAATAATGTCGGTAAATGAATTGTGTCTGACCAATACTATAATAAAAAATGGCGCGAAATTACTGTTAATCTTCTAGCATTTATCTATGGCCTCAAAAAATTGCCTAACCTACAATTTGTTTTTTAGGTGAACATTGATTGCCTGCAGTAATCCACTGGGTGTCTTCGTTTATAAACTACGTATATTTCGACGATATTTTTAAGCTATTTTTAATTTTGTCTAAGCTACTTTCTGTATTTTATCCTGTACCTAGTTGTATGACATTTAAAAATTTACTATGTTTATGTAGAGGCTTCCAGATACATTTAAAGAGAGCGTTATTTATATGAAGAAAAGAGTTATAATTTAAATAAAATGTTTCAGTTTTAATTGTTGTTTTATTCACAAACCTTTTGTTATAAATAAATCATGATGCTAACTGGCCTCCTGAATGCAATAGCCTGATTTATGCTGCTGACCGTACGCCGTACCAAGTATCACTGGCCTCAACACCCATCTAAGAATTAAATTTTTCCGATGAATTACAAGCTTAGATGCTACTTGCTGGCGTTTGCGATCACTAAAGCAACTACCTCTTTAATCTAATGGTTGTAACCGTGACTCACTGGTCTCGGGTTCGATCCTGGATCAGGCCGAAATCAAATGGTTTTTAATCCTGAGGTATTTACCTGATACAAACAACAGAAGTGTCTCAGTCACTGTTATCTAAGACGAAAGAAGCCTGTGGTTCTGTACTCTACCATCAAAAAAATATACAGTCCAAAATAACTAAAGCCATGTAGTAGCTGTAGACAGCAGGCATACAAAACAAACATAATAGAGACAGATCAAGAAGGATTGAATTTCAACATAATGGAGCAACTAGCGTCATCTATTAATTCTAGTTTCAAAATTGTTCAGAGCTTACAGACCGGATTTACAAACTAAATACAAAAGATGGCGCTACTTGATCACAGCTTACAGGTTTCCTCTTATTAGTATAGATGGCGCTCAAAGTTCGGTAACAAATGTTTCTTTTTCTTGAACATTCTTTTTTCTTGAACGTTATTTTCTTGAATCTCAAAATGTTTTTGTAAATTAAAATTTAAAAACGAGATTTATTTTGCTATTTCAATTTTGTCACACAAAAAACCGGTTTCGTGTAATCAAGGATCGGGGTAACAAAAAAATTCCCAACTGTCACTAATGTCAGATTTTTCGCAAGAGAGTATCGTATGTGTGTTGTGATTATTATTTTGCAGACTAAGCTTTATTATTTTTGATTAAAATTGTTATAACTAGTTTGTGAAATTAAGCTATTGCGAAATTTTAGTCGATAGTGTTTACTCTTGTTATACGGTGCCGTTGCACGTGTGAATTCGTACGAACGCTGGACGGCCACCTACTTTGTTCCTGTTGACCTGTGCCGCACTGTGATTGTTTTAAAAGGTAACGGTTTCAATATTTACATTGTTTTGTATTAAAACTATTTGAAACATGTCTCAAGTAATTTCTTCCTGTAGTGAAATGACTAATTGATTCTTTGTCATGGTGATATTGCACTTTTTATTTGATGTTTTTCTCTGGTATTCGACGGGTAATCGTATTATCTTATTTGATTTTTTATTATTGTGATATTGGCGACGGCGCGAAATCCTCTGCGTTATCATGTTACAAAATCTTTCCGTTGCATTGGGTATTCGAGAATTTTCATTGATCATTTATTTGTTGTGGTTAATCATACTCTCTACCTCTTTTGTGTCCACCTTATTACTGACACTACACAAGATTGTTATGGACGCCCTAGAAATGGCGGCATATAAACGGTTACATGGTAATTCTGTTATTATTAATTTCTGTCTAGAGAGAGGAATAGGAAATATTAATTTCTGTCTAGATATCTTACAATATATTTGTACGATATCTAGCCTCTTTCAAAGAAAAAAAAACATATACATACTATATTTTATTTGTCTATGACTTATCTTAAAAATAGGATAATGTTTGTCATGCAAAATATTGAACAGCATTAATAAATAATAAACAACTTTGCATAGTCTGTTTTCTGCAATAAGTATCCATTCAAGTACCATTCTACCTTTGAGACCCAAAAACCCTGTGAAATTAAGTGAAATAGCCATATAACCATTTAAAATCAACAATAACAATTGTCAAATAAATGTTTACCTTCACATTGTTGAAGAACAAATGACAATAAACAAGGACAGATGAGATTGAGTGAGGAAATAATAAATCTCTTGACCGCCTCTGGTTTGGTCAAGGGTTCTATATTTAGCTCCCAATTGAGCACTCCTTAGATCCTGTTGCATAAAGTTTTGATGGAAGAGGTCCTTGGTCTAATTCTTGAATGGTATTTTAGTTGTTCAGGAACATAATACTGTTCCGGTTGAGTTAACATTTCTATACTTACAGTTTATTTCCATTAAATTGTACAAAATGCAATAAACAACTGAAAATAACCTTTACCATATCAAGAAGTAATTATCATGAATTCTAAACAGTCTTATTTTTAAATAATCTCTTAAAAAGTAAAGCTTAAGATAGGTTTCCCGTGTTCCATAGGAACTACTTCTAACACCCATAAAGTAAATTGCTTCCTCACTGGGCTATATAATACTGGAACAATTTTTCAGATTGGACCGGTAGTACCTGATATTAATGTGCACAAGTAAGCTGCTAAACTCTTCAGCTGTGTAATATTAGTATAGATTATGAAAATGAGCTCCTGGCTTAGTTAAAGCTGCATGGGACAATCAATCACAAAGTTTAGCAACACTTGGCTTGATCAGTCCAAGGATGGGTGACATCTTGTTATTATGAGTTATTCCATGTTTCTCTATGTTGGTGGGTCCTGTCTGTCATTTGTACATCATTGGCAGTCTTTACGGGTAGTCACAAATCACTCTCTAAACCCTAACATTAACTATTTTCATACTTAAATTATTAAAGCTAGTCAGAACTTATAGATATTGTTCTAAAATATTATGTCCTATTTTCGATACTCTTGTTTGATAAAAATGTAATCTGTCATTGTCTACCTACTTGAGTAAAAGGAAAAAGGTCTCTGACTTCATCAGAAATACTTGAGATCACCCTTACATATGATTGATAAGGGATAATCTTATCATACAGTTCACTGAATCGAACATATAGACTTCTACTGTACCTTATTATTGTTTGAGTTGGCAAGCGAAGAAAAGGGGTATGTCTTTGAATGCATAGCTAAGCACAAATCTTACAACTAGTTGAACCAATTTCGATTCATTTTTTAGTTCTTGGGGAGAAATAAATTTAAAAGAGACTGAAAAAATATAAAGAACAACAGAACTTAAAACATCTTCTGTTAGTCAGTAAAAAGGTTTGGTTTAGCTAGTTGTCAAACTAAATTCTAATTCATATGATAAATTTGAGAAAGAGGTCTTGACTCTACTTGGTATTATTTTTGAGTTGATGCTTGGAACATAAGTCTACTCCAGTCAAATTCTTTAAAGTAGCTCCAATCTACATAATTCATTACTTACCTGTTATGATATAAGTAGGTACCTATGTATACAACTTATGAATGGATTATAAAAAAAAAACATACAAAAATTTCTTCATGCTTATTTTTAGTACAATGAAGTCACTTCAACAGAAATAAGACAGGTCATACTTGTAAGACAAAAAATAATTGTGTAGCAAATTGTTGATAAGCTGTTTATTTATAATAATATAATAATTGCTTTATCTATCTTTCTCTTATTAGTGAATTTTTGTACTCAATTGTTATCTGACCGACTTACATAGTAGTAATTAGCGTTCTACTGTGTATAAAAACACAATCTGTGCTGTAATATTAATAGGACATAAAGTTTGTTTTTGTTTGTTTTCTTGAACACACTAAACTCAGGAACTACTGGTCGGATTTGAAATATTCTTTCACGTTTCATTTCGTGTCCATTGCTAGTTAGGTATAATTCCGTAATTTCCGCTCAAGAAATGCGATTTAGGTTTTTTGGAGACTTCCATGTATTTTGGGACTTAAGGAAAATGTCCGCCATCGGTTTTTAGAAGTAGCTGACCTTGAAAACTTTTTCTATGTTGGGTTTAGTATAGTTCCTACTTTAAAATAAGAATAAAAAAAGGTTTATTAGGTAACAGTCCGTATTTAGAGTCAAAGACACATGTCCTTTCTGTACCTTGAAAGGGTAGGAAAATAGATACTATAAGAAGGAATATGTGCATAAAACAGTTATCAACGCATTGTATTTACATTACTAATGGCATCAGTTGATGACGTCATTACAACACGTAGTGCATAATAAAATAAAGTTTTTACATTGGAGCAATAACGGCTAACCACAGGAATTTCAGACGTCAAAAACTTATTGTTTTTCTTGAGGTTTTTCTTGCCGATGCTTTGTCACCTGACGAGTGCATTACTCTATTGGTTGCGTTAAAACACTTTAGTACGACTTTATTGAGTGCGATGCTATTCCAGATAACACGCATCATGCAAGAAACACTTTCTGTCTCTTATCCTTCTTAAGTCAACCGTATCAAAGAATGTCCTAAAAACTAGATGCCTAGAAATTCTTTGTATAGATGAGAACCGTTGAGATAACGATAACGCAAGTCTTATCTAATCATCAATGTTGTTCCAACGATGACTGTGCATACTTGAGTACACTCGACCGTTGCGAATACACCTCCTTGGCCAAGAAACCGTTGTAATGCAGCTGCATTAGCTGTTTCACCAGAATATCGGTGTTTTTAATAACATCTTACTAATGTAATAAATGAGGATCGTATTGTTATGGATTCCTATGTAGACATTGAATGTGAGTAACGAGAGAGTTACTGTAAAGTTTTTTAAAGGCTCTGTTTGACTGGATCCTCCAAGAAGCTTAGTAAAATCGGAATATAACTTTTAAAAAGAGCTTTTGCGAATTGACTCAGAAACAGGTTTTTACGTCCAAAGGACCGCCATTCCAAATGGCCCAATTTGAGCCTTTTGTGACTGGTCAGGATGTTTTCTTTACAAAGCAATTTACTTGTAATGTGCTTATTTTTTATGCTCTGGCTTTTCATTTATAATGAAAATGGCAAGTTTTTCATTTATAATGAAAGTTTCACAGAAGTCTTTTTATGTCGAATATAGGAACTGTAGAGTGCTGGTAATATAAAATTATCACTTCGAACGTGAAACAATAAAGTATTTACACATATTTACCTTTACAATATTTGAGCTGATAGTGTCACCTACAAAGATATCTTAGGATTTCATTTAGATAATCTCTGACGTATTTTAAAACAGGCATCACGACTTGCCTATTGTTAACGTCACAGAAACTGATTTTGTCTTGGCTTTGCAGTCCAGGCACTCCAGACAATAAAATGTAAACGCCATTTAGCTAACTGGAGCACTTTGCGGATTGGCGCTTAAAGAGATGTCGAACTACAATTTGTCGAATAATGGAGTTGAACATCTGCCGCAATTTCGCCAGAGCAAAAGACATTACTTGCAAGTTGTAGCTTCATTAATTTCCTTTTGTATTTATTTTTCCAAGCAAAATGGAGCGGCCCATTTCCCTGCTGCAGTTAGCAGAAAGATAAAAACTTAAGACCTGAAAAGATTAAATCGAGTTGATTTATTACCTACTGAAGAATTCCACTAACGTGCTTGCAATTATGCAGTTACTGGGAATTTAAAATTGCAAGCCAATTTTGTTAAGAAGATAATTTTTTTGTGCACATCGTAACGAGCCTATAAAATCAATTGCAATATCATGTTTTGCCTTGTACCCATGGCCATACTTTCAGATGAAGATAATTCCGTAAGGCAACCTTTATAATCGGATACATTCAATTTAGCAAAACAACATAATATGCCTTCTGTAATTGGGTACGGCCAATAAGTACCTAAGTCACGATGCTTAACGCAATAGCCAATAGATATACTTATCGATATGGATGCAGTGTTGTGGTCAGTGCAACGATCGCAATGATCGACAGACCGTAAACACAGCATGTAGGCAATAATAGCTGTTTCCGTTCGAACGTTGCGTTTTCTTAAGATTTGAAGAGAAATCATATGATGTTTGCCATAGTCATTTCGTCATATATGTCGGTGGACGAAATACCTAGGCTGAGTCTAATCTCAAAGCTGGTTTATGCAGATCCTCGATGTCTTTAACCTAAACTTTGTATTTTATATGTTTGTCCTCATTTCATTTTATCGCTTCTCAAAAAAAGTTATTTCTCCAAAAAAGCTTGGCCAAAGGTCAGACCGATTTATTTTGATGTCTCCTTGCTACTTTAGCCGTAACTTTCACTTATACTACAAACCTTATAAAGATATGAATGCGTAAAGATAAACAATAATTTATTTGTGTGCATAGTGCATATGACATAGAAACACACATAGTTGATAATGAGTGTAGTGTCTACCACTTATCACGTACCTCAAGTTGCTAGTCACATGAGATGTTTTACTCTTCTTTTGATTGGCTATAGGCTCGTAAAACCTTACCTTATCGTGATCTTTGAACCTCAATAGAAGCAGCGAAAGTGATATCAAGTGTTTTTGTTGGAGTCTCGTCAGACAGCTTACTGAGTGATAGGTAAGTTACCTATACGAATATGTTGCTCTGAGTGATTTGCTGTAAAACAAATCAATCCGACATATAAAACCAAAAATAATTTTGCGATTAGGACGAATTGATAGTAAGTTTCATAACGACATTGAAAGCTACTTAGTATGTAGATTACTTCTATATTAATAAAATTATTTTGACCGAACTAAATCCAAAAAAACACGGACGTTAAGTTGCTCTCTATATTTAAAGCTTTCCTTAAGTAGTTAATCATGTTGCAGTACTTAAGTTTCGCTACTATGAGAAGATCAATGTACATGACAAATGACTTTGTCTATTTATATTTATGTTTCTCTGCGTAACTGTCGCTCACCAGACTAGCCACAAATTGGTGAAATTCCATCTAACGGTAGAAACTGCCTGGCGTTTAGCTAGCTGCTATTAAATTGAATGTCTGCTTGATAACTTACACTTAGCGATACCACTCGCGAACAGCCCCTTGAGTTACGGATACGAGAATGAATAATGTATCGGCTTATCTCTGGATGTTTTCACTCTTCTAGTGATTAGAATTTATTGATAGTTTTTAGCCTAGATCCATATCTAATAAACCGGTCAGTATCACTTCTTATGGCGTCGATACCTCTCCTATTTATGCACTAATCGCTAAAACTGCTATCTATGATCCGTGTCCAGTTGGCACGCTACGAAGATTGCTTTGATGCCTTAATCCATGCTGTTTCTTCATTATAGCGTGTATTACGATACACAGCTCTACGAATTGTTTGTAACGATTCTAGTTAAAAAAAATAATAGTTTGTGTAATCGGTGTGTCTAATAAAACCAGGGTAGAAGGTCAAATGAATCGTTCAGTGAATAATATAGTATGGATGGATAAAACACTTAGCAAATATTTGAGGGTATCAAATGAAGACTGTGTCATTTTGTCTGGAGTGGTGAGTCAACAGTTCTCAGCCGGCGGCGGGCGGAGCGGAGTTATCCTGGAGTGCGAAGTTCGCCACGTAATTGGCTCCTCAGAAAATGACTTAAAGTTGATCGCAAAATGAATCGTTACGTGAAGAGCGTTCTTTTCGAGCGTTCTAAACTTAGATTACTTTGAACACAGCTTTGTTGGTTTCGTTTTGCTTTACCCGCCATTCTGAATCACACAGGATACAACTCTCCCAACTTTTTATGCCAAAAATATTTTTATTCAAGGAACGATGCAATCTACATTGGTGTGTCATTAAAACAAAGAATTAGTGCAGTTTCTACTTTTATCATACAAAATTATTTAAGATATAATTAACTCACATAGTTAGGCGACACGACATAACAATCACAAAGTAACATAATAATGTTCATTGTTATTACAGAGAAGGCCCGTTGTTAGAAAGTTAAAATTCTCAAGGGACCGCCGGACGTAATTGAACAAATTGTCGCCTACCCTCCGGGGATGTTTAGCTAGTTTCACACAATTTTCTACCAATGCTGTTTAGGAAGGAGAAAATTCTAGTAAAACAGGACAAGCATCTTAGAACAAGTTGAAGCTGGTATAAATAAACTGAATCAATTATCATATCATTAAAAATGAATCACGCAGAAACTGTTTTCTTAGATTAAGGCGAAAAGAAAGCAATTCTTTAGTAACGTTATTAATATCTAAACTGGTATTAATACATTGGTGAGGCAACCGTGCCTAGGTTTATTTACAAACTATTTGAGAGAATGATTCATAGAGGAAGGTGACACTTATACAAGTAGCTTCTTGATAGGAAGTGACTATTTCGCAATACTTCAGTAGTTATTTACTTTGTCTGCATTTATACACTTTAGGGTTTTTATATTTAAGGTTTTACTTAGGTAATTCTTTTCCAAAAATTTTAATGCCCTCAAATCCTAGCATCCCTTTTGCTAAAGGCTTTAGTTTGGCTTGAATTAAAGTGTGTATGTACCGCACGTTTGTGGTTCCTACCATAACAGTAAACTGATCAATTAAATTCAAACAATGACACAGCAAAAAACCTATTACAAGTGCAAATATCATGTATGATTAATAATAATTTGTTCTCATTGATAAATATGGATTTGATCGATTAGCTAGATTGTATTATAAATGAAAGAGTTTTTGTCTTATTTATAGCTTTTGTGGGCTGCCCACACGAACAAAACCTGTCCGATATGATAATCAATTGGAGTTGAATGAATTTCTACATGTTAATTGGCCAGATGTTGGCAACACGCTTTCTCTATGGTGTTGCTATTCTCATTTTCTCCCTCATTTTATTATATCCTAGAGAGTTCCTTGTTTTATTTCTCGTTAATCTCCTGCAGGTTTGGTAGTAGTGAGAAACGAATTTATTTTGAACATTAAAAATAAGTATTTTGTTAAAGATGCGTGAAAAATCAACAAGAAGTGTACTATGTGTGACCTTTTGAATGTTATTACAAATATTTTCCAAAGCCAATCCCATAAATAAATGACTTTATTGATATTAGTTTGTTGTAAATAATAATGTCTTACGTTATTTATAAGCAATAAAAGCGATTAACATATTGTTTTATGCAAAATTGTTTATATCTCTGTGTATCAGTAAGATCGTAACAGATACATATATCCTACTCAGTTGACTCTTTGATAAGAAATTGATATACTCTGTTTTTATTTAATCCCCGACTCTGCGGTAACTTTTCCTTCTATCGTTCGTCAGTCGAGTGTATTTACTTTTGTGAAATAAATATTCTCTTCGAAGAGCAAAGATAGGTCTTTTGAAAACTGATTATATTCGTCATTTAACACCTGGTGTCAAATATGTGTTCACGTTTTATTTGCGCATGTTGATGTTTTCATCATCTTTAAATGGCCGGTGTGTCATTTTTTGCGTAGTCGTTGAGTGTAGAATGCATCTTTTATCGCGGTTTTCTTCGAAGGCATCGGTGTCCACCAGAACCGGCTTCCGCATGACGTCTGCGGTGCGACTAATGGACCGCTTCGTGCCAGTAACGCTCCTCGCGTCGCGGTAACAGGTGCGCTCGAACCTCCTGCGCTGTTCTGCCGTCCTGGTAGCCTGACGACATACGAACATAACCTAAATACGAACTTTGTGTTGGTGTTTTCGTGTTGAAGTGATATTTAATTTTGTTTCTTTATACAAAAGGTATAGTTAACTTTGTTGTTTTAACTTTTAATTAACAATTCATTACTAAATTATATAGATCATCAAACCTGTTATCCTTATACAACTGATCAATCGTTGACCCAATCCGGCCGGCTCTTTGAGAGAAAGTTGCAAAAGTTATATTTCACTCCCTACTTCTTTGATATGTTTTTCTTTGCGAAAATGAGTTTTATTTGTTTGTAACTTGGAAATAAGCTTAAAGGACCTTTTACTTGTAGCCTTTAATATTACTCGTGTATTTCTTTGTAAATAACTAGTATATTTCGTAGTTCAATTCAGTGTGCTATTTAACTTGCAGTGTAATGGTTAGTTTAGTTATAAGGCCATACATACACTTTTTTTTGGGATGATTTATATTCAAAGTCAATTTTGTAATTACTTCCAAATTACCTAATAATATTCTCTTCATGATTTTTAAATAACTCTTTATATTATACGACTGCAGCTGTTATCAGCGACAATGCATTATGATCTTCCTTATCTAATTAAATATTCACGTGTAACCAAAGATTAATTAAACAGTTTCATATCAAGTCGCGGCCTTAAAGGTTACAGAGAAAAAAAGCAAACACGACCAAAAATAAGATGTCGCGTTGTTACTTAAATAGCCGTGTCGTTGAACCTGATTGTTGCTTGATGAATGCATTAAATAAACTTACGGTAATATTTATTACATATTGTTCAAACCTTGATCGAACAACTAAAACATTAACATAAAAAAGATCGCTTATTTCTTTTAAAGATATTGCAGAATACGAAATTTGAAATATCCCATTAGCTCATTGAAAGAAAGTTGTATGAAAACATATCGAACTAGCCTGCGAAGTTACGATCGTTTGCGAATTCAATTATCACTTTTTCTAATACCACATTGGCTACATATATACTAGCTTTTTATTGCCAATGCTCTTAAGTTCTTTCAGCTTAGCGTTCAGCACATGAACATAAGCGAAATGACGTAAAATATCCTTCTTATTACCTCGCCTCGACTCTCACGTCTTATTAGCCTAAATGTACTTCGCGGGGGTAAGTGCTCGATGAGATAGCTCTAGTGAAAAGGGAGTGAGAAAATTTTTATAAGGTAACTTCAATATGGATTCAAGTATACTTAGGATTACGATAGATAAGAATCAAAAGGAATAAACGCAAATATTACGTTTGGAAAGATAACAATGTTTGTACAGTTCAGCACATACCAATGTATTTTTCGCTTCGTTCTATCTACAACCTCGTCCTCTATATCATAAAATATCTTTGCTAAACTTTCTCATGATCATGTAATATCTGTTCTTAATTCTACATAAATTGTCTAGGATCTACTTGGTACATCTGTGCCAGTTCTAGGAATAAAAATAATCCATACAAAGAAAGGGGTTGTCATCTTCACATGTGACATAACGGCAAATCCGCTTAGCCAATACTGGATTATAGACTGACCTTTAATGCAGATTTTGATAATAATAGATTAAAGTATATTGAAAACAGATCAGACAGTATTGAATACGGCTTCTCTCGCCAAGTCAAGTGAAATGCATTGTAGCACAAGCATTTAATTGGAATTACATCTATTGAAATATAATGAATGATGTAGTATAATTAGCTACAGCTGATAGTGGCTTCCTCATAGAAGTAGATCGAGCAAAAATTGCTCGTTCAAATGGAAATCGGGTTAATGATACGTTCGATAGATAATTTTAATAGGCAATATTATGGAGCTTGAGGTTGTAATATTTGTAATTAATATGTTGTGCATAAAATATTATGGTTATGTAGTGTGCTGCTAGCGGGTTTAAAAATAACCTCGCTTAGCTGATTATGACATATCTATGATTAAGTATTTTGTTTATGATAGTTTCTTTTTCTGGCACTTTCTATGATAAGGTCATGTTAATTAATTCATTAGTTTCGTCTACCAAAAGTCGATCGCAACCGACACGATATGATGTATGTTCAACTTCATGGGTTGCCATTAACATACAGATACTATTTTAAAAACGTTACCTTAGTCTGTTGATAAAAAGATGTTTATCAAAATTTATTCTCCGAAGTTATCTATAGCCTACATTGTCTGCTTTGAATCTCAATGCTTTCATACAAAGATATAACCACATGATACATTATGCAGAGAAATACGAGTACCTATACATAGTTTGACCTACCTCTGCAACTTCTAAATAATTGTCAACGGTACAAAATCTAAATATACACAATAATTCGGGTCGTGCTGAATCGTAATGCTGTTTTGAATACGTTGTGCTCCGCTCTAACTGTTTTACGCCAAATTGTTAAATTAGGATGGCAGTATTACAGTAGTTTTTGCGGTTGTAATATATCATTGTGGGATACATTTGATGATGTTCGTTTTGGGCTAAGTGCTACCTGCTATGCTGCATCTGTCATCAGTAAAAACAGTTATCTGCACTGTGATTCTTTTTGTTTTTCTATGACTGGAATTATTTTTCTTTTGCCGTTTTCTTATCATCATCAAATCTGTATAATGGACAAAAGAATAATTTTAATATCCCAATGGTCTATGACCATTATCTGTTAGTTTAGTTCACCTCATCCCGTCATCTGCTACGTCACTGTCTGGCCGTGTCAAGGCTCCACGCTATTCATCAATAATAAACTTCTATTAATACTTATTTATCCCAATTGTGTTTGGGACAGTGGGTATTTTCCATAGTGTTGTAACTTTGGGCTGTTGACGCCAAACTTATGAGATCCGTATCCAAGCAGATGTTTTGCGAAGCTGTTATGTACTTCACAATAATGTGAGGTGGGTCAGCTAGTCTGGTCTCCGTACTTATAAAATGGAAACCAGCCAAGAGAATTTCAAACACAAAGTAAAACTATATTGACAGTTTTTGAGGACAGGATTTTGGTCCTAACTTTTTTTTGAAGTATGAGATAATCGTGTTTGAAAAGAAGCCAATTTAAAAAATGAAATGTTTGTATTCGACTTCAATTCGTTAGATTTCTTTGATTTAAAATATTGCAAAATCTGCAGGTCCTGAAATGGCATATAAGTCTCCAAATTAAGCTGAAGGAGGTTTTAGAGAGAGTTGCTTATTGACTCATACTGTTGCGCACTATGTTTAATAAAAAAAAAATATAAACAGTTGTTTGAATAATGGTAGGAATAAAGAAGTTGTAAATTTCCCCAGAAATATCTCTATCATGTCCTTAGATGGTGTAGCTATCATAGCAATTTAAATTAATTTTATCGTATCGTAAATTCATATCAATCACAAAATTTTCATATTGAATAAGGAATCTTATTTTCATTTCTATACGAATTACCATTTCAAAGCGTTTATTTGGTTCTATTTTGCCTAACAAGAGCCTTTACGTGACTCTGTATCTTCCATGTTTAGCTATTTTTTCCTTGGAAATGTATTATTATTTATTAACTTACATAATAACATTTTAATTCACTTTTCCGATACACTGAGTTTAATATTGCTTGTTTCACTTACGCAACATTCATTGTACTCGATTATCGAAGCAATCGTGTGTGCAATATTATTATCCTGTCGTTGAGCAGAAACGAAACTTTTTTTGAGCACTCTCAGAAGGTACATAAAATTGTAATGGTATAGAGTAGACTATCGAGACTGCGTTCTTAATTTAATTATCTTGATAACTATGCCATTAAATTGTATTAATACATTTATTGTTAATCGATTGTAGCTTCGATGCCTAATATAGCCAATGGCTGCGCCATTCAATGCCGTGTGCCAAAAAAAGTCGTGCCCACTTACTGTAAGTTACCGTATAAATTAAGCGAGATCCTCCAAGGCGAGACTGGCTTTCGATAAAATCCGGTCCGACTTTACTTTTATTTGTGGATGCTGATGTCCACGGTTCAAGACAAACTTATAACGCCCTCATTGCACACTCGGGAATATCGCTAGCTATATTCACTTTTGTCATTTATACAACTCGTGAAACATACGATTTACCCGTCTGCACACAAGGTTTGTGAAATGCAACTTTAATATTAGCAAATGTGAAAATTAGATCTTCAAAACAAAGGTGTGCATTTATGTGTCTGCTTGTAAAGTCTGAAAACTTTCTACGCCTTTTAAGAATAGATGCTAAGTTTTTGCAATATGTTCCAAAAATATAGTTTCACTTTATTTACAGATTAACTTAAAGCTGTCTGCATTTTAGGCAGTGCGAGGTCGTTGTCCCCATTAAATTGTCCGCAGATACGAAATTACTTCATTCATTCTTTAAATGGTTGTATGTTATTAAAACATTAGTAATGTGGCTTCGATTTCAGTTCATTTGGAGCGTAAACACTCGACACTGGACTAAACGAGATCCAGAGTATAAAGTTGTGGACTACTTAGATCGACATGATGTTTGGCGCATGTCGCGAAACGAAGCTATGTTGCAACACGTGCCCAGCATGTTGGATTCTTATGCTTTCTGATCTAAATAATGGTCCTGTTTTCTCTTAGTAAAAAGTCGAGCAACAAGTCGCTCTGACTCATCGGTTCGGTTTGCTTAACAACCGCGATTTCAGCTACGTGATCCACTAACTTCGCTATATGATTTACATTTTCATTTATTAGATATTTGATCTGAGAGAATATTGCGTTGTGGGATGTTGCCATCACGTTCAGCGTCGTCACAATATTAAAGCGAATTTCATGTTTCTAGAAATAGCGGTTCGCTCGTTGCGTGAAGGCTTACCAGATTATTGTTGTAATTTATATCATAATCTTTGAACAAAGAAAGCATTTTACATTATATAAATACATTTTTTGATTGTTGTAGAAAACGGAAGAGAAAATGTCTGCACAGGTACCTAGTGGCAGTCTTAAATTTTATAATTTGTGCTAATATTGACGTGGGGCATTATCGCATCTCGCATATCATTGCATGTCAAGTCGTCATGTTCGCTACATCTTACCTTAAAATGGAACAGTGATAACAGGTGACATAAAAATCTTAACAGCTGTTACCTATAAATTGTACACAAAAAAATGTTATTGCTTCGCGAATTTCAAATTCTGAGCACGTGAGTCTACAATCAGAATCTAATGCGAAACACAAATAAACGTCAATTATGAATCAGAAAGATTGATTTCGTTATTCAATAGATCACGTTTGGCTTTATTTACTACCAATAAGCGTTCTTTGATCACATGACGCGTTTGCTTTCTGAATGTCAATGACAGTTTTTGAATGAATAACTGAGTTAACTTAAATTATACTTTTAGACTTTGTATCGTCTTTCAGATCAATGTATTCAAGCCCAGCTCTATATTGATGTGGTTTTCTTTCGAACGATCGTGGTATGAATATCAATTTGTTCCATCAACCCCTGTACACGCAAAAGCTTTTTAATATTAAACTTCTTATTCTGAACCTTTATGTAAACTTAAGTTATTTTATGCAAACGTTTTAATGCCTACAGATTTATGGTAATATGATTATGTAAGCGTAGCGACAATTTCTCTTTGGTTCGCGTCATTATCGTTATAATCGTAAAGTGATTCGACTTTGATGGCATCGTATTAAATGTGTTTTGATTGGAACTGATGTTTATTTTTCCGGGTTGTCGTTGGCGTAACATGTTACCTTTTCTCCTGTCGGTGTTGTTTACCAACTACAGTAGCATTCACATTTGCATTGATGGCCAGACATCTTCGATCCGTTGGCCAAGTTACGGGTAGTGCTATAGTCTATCGAGTATCTTTTCGATTGAATCGAAAGCGTACTCTACCTATTGTTGTTAAGGCAGAAATCCAACCACGATCTTACTTCGTAAACTCCAAAGATTGAATCTCTCACATTCTAGGTTTTGTTCATTTCGCTAATGCAACATTGCTTTTTGCTATCTCGAAAACTGTTCAGTACGGTTTCGCTTCGGTAAACAAACCGAAGTGAGAAAAACGCTTTCAAGAATAGATTGTGATTTCCAATAGTTCGATTACTCCTTATTGTCTTTATTTAGAGGATTTTCTTATGAGATTTATTTTTTTCTGTGCCGTTACACATACATATAATTTGAATGTCGGTTAGAAAACGCGTACATCTTATTAGTCTTGTGCTCTGAAAAAAGTTAACAAATCAATGCCTATGTACATCAGTTTTCTGCACTATTAAACATGTAAGTTTTTCAAATGTTATGCATTGATGTCATCTACGTTCATCGGTCTAGCAATGCACATCCGCGTGGTTGTTGGCTATTAACCATCCCCATAATACCGTCTTGAGTCGTGTGAATCAGAGTGTGAGAACGGCACGCTATATTGATGCACCATATGTACCCCTGCAAACAAAAGAGGAATTATCACAATTTATGATCGATACTGTTAGCTAATCTAGGGTTTGTAAGCTTTTGTGGCGTGTTTTGAGAAGAAGATTGTTAATGTTTTTGTTATTTCAGAGTTATTACTTTCCTGGATTCCTTACTGTTCATCAAAGACTTAAATATTCCAGATTCAAGTAGGTACTACTCGAAGAATGTGATGTAAAAATGCGTAAAAGTCTAGGAGTATCTCCCCACGGCGTAAGGAATGAAGTTTTAATGGCATCACATCAAAGAAACAAGGGCGCGTAGATAGTCTATTGAAAGAGATTCCTACAATATCGTAAACTTGTTACAACGAATCGATACCAAATGACCTGCTTCCTTAGACTGTAAACGTCAGGTTTTGATGGATTACTGGTAAATGTTATCTAATCAATATTTAAAGGAAAACTTAGAAATGTGGTTTCTTGGAAATCGAAATCAGTTCTCTTTATATCTTGAGAGTGGGAAAATATATTTTAAGGCCTTGCGAGTGTTGACGAACTAATCAAAACAATAACATCAATTTTGAAAAGAGTGTCTACATTCCAAACTGAAGCGCACGACTACGTTTGGAGTTATTCAGATTATTTGGAAGTGAAGGCTCATTGGTATTCAAGGGTGTGAATGCGTCCTTTCGCGTCCGTCAGCTCTTCTCAACTAGGTGACATAGCTTCCGACGTTGGCCGGACGCATGCAAACGCGTCTGCTTAATGCGTGATTGATTCCGGTCTCCCGAGAAGTAGACAAACGATTAGTAGGTATTTTCTATACCTATGTAGCCTAATAATTGTTTTCTATGATCGTACCAATTTGAGACTGGTATCGGAATGTTCATTAAAACTTCTTAGGCCAAATATCTGTCACTGTTCATCACCATCATCCCATATTGATTTAGCTACGCCTAATTTCTTGTTCGCTCACTTTCGGGTTATCACATACAAAGGTGTGGTATATGTTCCTACCCTGATTATAGACTGAAAATAGTGGTTTACAAGACTACGGTCTATAACAATTAATAGAAGTCAAAATGAAGGATCAACACATCATCCAAGGCTTTGTAGACAAACTATGATCCTCGTGAAATGGATACACAAGTGAGGGCCATGTATACAGAGATAGATATAATTATGTGTCACCCAGTGATGGATGCTTACGTTGTATCCACAAGGTAGTTTACGACTGACCTCAATAGGGTCTTAGATACAAAAGTAGGTACTGTGCATGACATGCGAAATTTTGGGGTGTGGTTATTTAATTAAATTGCATGTTAACTATTTGCCTAGTGGTTGGTAGTCTATATTTTCAGTCTCATGATTGTAGTACAGTTGCACCAAATTTAGCCCGAATAGCTTCTTCATTCAAAATTCCTAGCTATAAACTTAATATAATAACATTATAAAAAAAAACCCTAATTATTACAAGTTTTCTAACACTGAAGTTCAGGTATCGTTAAAAAAATGTACTTAATAAACGTATATATATCTAAAGATATAAAACCTAGTGATGACTGTTATAAAATTCTATACACTTAGATAGCGTCCTCCTTTCCTTAATCCAGATAAGTGCGGAAATCCTCCACTTTAATTCAAAAGCAAAAACAATGTTTAATAATAAGACCTTGTCTGACGTAACTTATTTTCGTTTCTGTTCAACGTGTCTGGAATACTCCCCGACTCCTTTATTACAGATATATTGCAGCCGACAGATGTTCCTTGTCGTTTACCTATAAAACCTTCCAGAAGTTTCCTCGAGCCATGAAGCTTAATACTTGCTTTAATACTTTAAAGGCTTTCCCCGGAGGTTGTATCGTAGTTAGTTCGGATAAGACAGTTTCTGTCAAACTTTTACGTTTGTTCTTAATAGAAATTATGATATTTCTCTTGGGAAATTTACCGATTCTGAGGAATATGGAATTCCATTACGGCTTATTCAATCCTTTACGTGTTGATTGGAATTCCTTTGTAGTTACAATCATCAAAACCGGGTTTTAATTTAAATATTTATTTTATACTTTATAGTAGATACACAGTTTAATCAGACGAGAAGAATAGAACAGTCAAAATTAGCATACATTTTACCTTTTCCCCCAGTTACCTCCCCTAATGATTAGCAGGGAGAAGGTCGTTTACTTTGAAAACTGCTGTGTTTAAAATAAAGCTACGGTCCATAGTTCTGAAGCTGTCTAGACTATGGAATAGCTCTCGCAAGGAGTATTTATTTTGCTTAATACTGCAGAATTCAAGTTGTGCTAAAGCCAAGCAAACATAAAGGATTTGCAGATGCACAGGCTAACAGCTTAAGAGTCACGTATTTAGCAACGGTTGCTTTTCTACAAGATTAGATTTCTGAAGAAGAATAATACATACTAAAGACTAGAGCACTAAACATTTATTTCCTTCAGTGATTAAATCTTATTATTGTCTTGCCAGAGATATTCTCTTTAAAGCTTTTCTGAAAAGAATATTATGCTGTGAATTCTTTACGATACAATCCGGACGAAAGTCACATAACAAGAGCCATACGCGCCTTATCATAAAATTCCTTACCATTAAACAATTTTACGAGTGATAACAACGCATTACTTCGTGCCATTTGTTTACGACTCACGTTAAAGCACAATGTCAATGTCAATTACTGTTTGTCGTGTAGACACTGTTTCTAAGCCTAGCCGAGGTCGTGACTGGAAACGTGGTCTTGCTATAAGGCTCCACCTGTAAACAACCATCGAAGGAAACTAACCTTTAAACTAGTCAACCCAAGATCGAAACTCTTTAAATCATATTCAAATGACTCATCAGTACAGTCACGAGCAGCTATAAGTTATCATTAAAAAAATGGGATTAAGGGTCTTGTGCTTTATGTAATGATAAAAGCTCTAAGACATGTAGACAAGCGGCGTTTTTCTATCGGATTTATTCTTTGTTTGCGATTGTACTTGTGTTACCTTCATATTTTTGGTAGCAAGTGTTTTCGTTCCAAAACATAAGCCTGGATTTGCGTGAAGCTGATAACAGTTGATATAAAACGCAACGTCACATGCTCTTAGGTTAAATTATATTACCGAAGTGAAGGCGTGTTTTTTGGACAAAAACACGAAAAATTTTATAGCTGAAATTATTGATATATATATATGTTTGCTTCGTTTAGCTAAGAAATAATTAGTTTTTGGCTCAACGCTTACTGTTGCGTATAGAAGTTTGGTAATTTGGATATTTTTTTCTTTGATTCAGGCAACTAGGCCATAGAAAATACAATACACAAACACGTATAAGAACAATATGTACAATAATTTGATTAAATTATTAGTAAACATAAAATATTGTATCGTATACCAAAATAGAGTTGTCCTTTTTGAAAACCAAGGTGATACCTAATCGATAAAAGTATTCGATACATACCGTTTATAATGAATAATATCATGGACTACCATTATGAAATTAAATTATGTAGGTCTAGTCTAGCCTTTCTTAGAATGTTGTGATTTAAATGTCGAAACTTCTAGTGTGGGTAGTTAGGCCTCGAAGGGAGATCAGATAACCGCTATTATAAATTAAGCTATCATAAACTGAAGTCATAATCCTGTTTGGTATAAAAAATACATTCTCCCCAAATCAGGATCTAGTGAGGGTCAAGTTAGTGACTAACTTTAAGCTTCAAGCGATTAAACGTTTTGATACTAGACAATTAGACAATTCTAAACGATGATCAGTTCGTATCAAATTCTTATAAGTATCCGTAACAGCCTTATGTTTATACCCAATGCGAAGCAAAAATAAGGGTTCGTCAAAGATGTACGGTTAGTTAGTTCTTTGAGTTTGTTTAAACTTAATATTCTAAAATCGTTTTGTCCCCTTTCTCCGTCTAAATATCGTAAAGTTAAACGGTGGCTATATTTAGCATGTTTGTCTATGCAATGGTGTCAATCAACTATTAGTGCCAACTTTTCTTCTCAGAATATCACATTATATTTGAAATCCATTTTTTGCTACTATAACATAAATATTCATAAGAAGGTAGGTAAACTTATATTTGTGGTAGCTTACGTCATAGATGTTGAGATTTATGCCGTTTTCCAAATGTATCCGAATTTTAATGAATCATGAATAATTAACGTAACCGCAGCGTGGTCATGCATTACCTATCGTCAGAGAAAACACGGCAAAACGCTTTGTTAAAATGAAATTCCGAATTCATAATTTTATATGAGCATTGTACATTATGCATGAGTCAGTTATTGCGTTTTTTACGTTTAGTCCAGATCTATATCCTTAATACCCTGAAATTCCGAATTCACTATGAAACTTCAATCAGTAAGTACTTCGTGGCCTGTAGTTGCTGTGCCTATCATGTGTACGATTGCTTATGTAATTGGACCCATTTCCATAATCGAATTGCGTCTGTAGATACATATGTCTAACTCATAAAGTCCTTCCACCTTCCAATATTTTTGTATGATTCAGTACTTCTTTTGGGATATCTGAGTCCATGCTCTAAGAATCTAAGAACAACCTTTAGAAACAACTAGCGTTACACAAGTAGTCTCCATGAGTATCGCAAATAAACCTTTCACATCAGAGGCCTCTTAAGCTTCATTTAGCAAACCACAACCTAATCAACGGTAATTAGATGTCAAATGCATGTCATATTGGAACGCTGCGGTAGAGATTTATACCGAGGCCGACCCGAGACTGGTTGCCCAACCATATTGGCTATTAGTATAATTAACATTGGTTAAGGGTTACGTTAACGATAACCGATTCCAGTTAACTATACTAAGTAGGCTTGATGAGACAATAATAGGATTATTCGCAATTTGCTGGATGTAGTTAAATGCTGTGATGGTTGCTGAATTAGATAAATGGAATGTGTGTTTGATCTAAAATTTAGATTTTAAAGTTATTTTTTGATTACATTTCACATTTTGCATCTCAAGTAAAAGTAGTCTAGTTAGCTAAAACACATCGTCTTATTTCTCAATAGTACAGATACAATAACACGCGTCAGTGTACTTCCAGGACAATTGTTAGTTGGTGTAACATTCCCTTACGTGATGCGAAATGACAATGGAACAAAGCCTCTAGTCCGTTCGCGCGAAATATACCAACTGCGATCCGATAAATTAAACATCATTGTTTGTGTTCTGCGATTTGCCCCCGACCTTACATCTGCGCTCGTATTACTCACCCACTATTATGATAACAATTTAATAATCGTTTGTGACTTAATTTCTGTTTTCTATTTCCAGGTCACCTCAATGCCTGCCCAGCCTTAGTCTATAATCATCACTGCCAACTATTCCGCCCTGCAGCGCGCTTAATGCCGCCATGCTAGACAAGATTTATATTAATTATAATAAGAAAGCTCAAGGATATAGAAAGTTCGAGAGGTACTGGCGCACGTGACGTCGACGGGATTGCAAGGAGGGCGACATGAGTCAGTCGCAGGACGAGGCCCGTGCGGCCAGGATACAGAAGTATAAGGAAGAGAGAAGAAAACAGCTCACGGCCAGAACAGCGACGCTATTTTCTGCTAACGTCACTGAGAGGTGAGTTCCATCGTGCTCTAGCATATTACTATTTTTTGTTCCAATAAAATTTAATATGTAATTGGCTCTGAATTAATGTGGGTATTTAAAATATGAACTTATTTGTTTTTCGATTAATTAAATGGTTATCTTTGTCAATTTCAGGCGCCCGAAAAGATTACCCGAACAGCCGCCTCCGGACGATGTTGCTTCTCATCTCAAGTCTTCCTCGGAGCTAAATCTTAACACAGCTTCAACTTCAGTGCCTATTAGAACGACGCGTACTTCACGTCTGAGAGCTGCTGCTGCAAATCTTTCTGATTCCTCGCCGTCTCCAAGAAAATCCAATAGAAGTTCATCTGTACAGTCATTACTTGAAGACGCCAAAACTAAATCACCTAAAAGTTCCAAGTTACTAGATAGAGATAAAAGATCGAATAGAAGACAAAGTAATGAGAAAGAAAACTTTAAAAGTGCGTCTGCGACGCGCTTCGACAAAGAAATTGGTGCTATTAAGACGAAAACTAAACATTCCATTAATAAAAATATTTTAGAAAAAGACAAAAATAATTTTATAATGACTAGTCCTAAAGGAAAGAATATTGACGAAAAGCGCAGTTCTAAATTAGATGAAAGTAGGAGCAAAAAGTCTACAATCGAAGAAAAGAAAACGAATAGTGAGATAAACGAAAGAAAACACGAAAAACCTTTACGAGTCAATAGTGAAGAATTTTTTAACGATATTGTAAACGAAAAAGACACGTCTTATAATATAGATGACGAGAAAATCGACGATTTATTTAATAATCTTGTTGTTGATGATGTTGAAAACCAGAATGGTATTGAAATTAAGATAAACGATCAAATTCTGGAAGATGGGCTTAAATATAGTCATAATAGTAGTATTCCTGCCGCTGATAATAAAGCAATAGAAGTTAATAATGTTGATGTTTATGTAGAAGATAGTGTAGTGCCAAAAGTGAAAGAGGATGTAGGAGGCTTACTAGGGGCTGTGTGTGTGCGCAAAGTGGAAAGGTTCAGTGAATTGCTCAGCAACTTGTGTTCGCCTTGCGAGGCAGACATATTGTTTGAAGACATCTTGGTCGAAAATGGAATTGATGGTGACAATGATTCGGTAAGTTCAACTACATGCCTTCATTAATTTAGTGTTGTTATAAATAATGGTGTAGTGTAGATTAAGTTTTCGTTTCATTAGTACTTAGCGTTTGTATTTGTGTCAGGTATTTAATTATCTTGACAAGTTTACTTAGTCATATAAGCTGGAATCTGTTGTAACAATAACTAGAACGTTATTGATTTTTAAACCATTACTAGTGTTTAGGAATTCTTGATTCTATAATAATTCCGAAGAGTTCAAAATAGTTGTACCAGAGACTGGTGTTTCTAATCGTTCTATTATTTTCAAACTCAGCTCTATAACATTTCAATTGTATTTTCCAAGTATAATATTAGTCATTTCACACATATTATTTGCGGTTTTTATAATAACATTACTCAATGCCGTTGCATATTCATCATCTTAATGTACTTGAGGCGTCGGTATGCAAAATATAACCGGCGCAGTTGTAGGAGATTGATCGTGTGCGAAATTGTCTTCATTCATCAATTGTCAGTCATCCATCTTATCAATTAGTATCAATCTATGTCTTACAAGTGCATTAACCGTTTGTCGTGCTAATACACAATTTACTTCAATAATTCTTTCTGGTCTTGTGTGTTCTTGTGCGATATGGAAAGTTTTCTTTACTTGATCTAATATTTATTTTAGCAGAAGTTATTCTCTCGTCGTTTACTCATGATAAGTTTCTGAAAGTTCTTTAGAGCTGCTTTAGTTCTTACGTACGGGTTCGCTTTTGCTTTGATTTTATAAATTTCTACTGCATAGGTATCGCATTTAAAACGAATATGTTGTGTTCCTTCCACGTCTTCAAAAAACCTAATGTTTTATTTATTTTCTGCATTAAGCTTGCATCTTTTTCTGCAACATGTCAGTTATTTATTCTTCTTTTGTATCGGATCTATTCTATTTGCACGTCAGCTTTGAAAAAGATTGATGATGATTTATTAATTTTATCTTCATTAAGAAAATTGTTTCTGAATATTTTTATTGACTTGTCTGTCTGTGTATAAAGTAGGTATCTAATAAAGATTTGTTTTTATACAGTAGCTTGAGTTACTTTCTCTACTAACAAGTTTATCTAGATTCTACTCAGTTGATTACTTATCGGACTCCCGGACTAACTTTATTGGCTAGATTTTCCCGTTTAACCATTTCTTCGGTTTATCTTATCTCGTCGCTCTGTTAATTATTGTTGCGGTTTATTTAAACTTGTAAATTTTGTTGTTTTGTTTAGATAAACAACTTTGCTCGGATGAGGTAAACTAATTTATTAAGTTGATAGGTATCTTTCTTACTACGTATAATTACTAGATAATCTCTTCACACGTCAGTTTTTTATTCCTATTATCTACGTACTAATTATGAATTAATAAGTTTTTTTGTCTCAGTTAGCGGTCCACTTGTAATGTCGGCATCTTTTGTAAATTTCCATAAATGCAGAAAACCTTGAGAAATATTATCTTATTCATCATACTAATACCATTAGTTTCCATATCTTGTTTAGATATATTATAAACCAGTCTTGTAAGGATTTAATAAAGCGGTATAATTATACCGTCTCATTAGCTATGAATTAACACCGAAGTTGCTATGTTTAATCAAGACTCAAGCTTTAGTTATAAGAGTACAATTTGTATTGGGCTTCAACTTTATAGACACAAAAACTTAACCTATTATACTGCGCAAGAAATACGTCTAGACGAGTCTCACAAATGCTATACCCATACATTTATATAAAAAACGTCTTCTACATTGCTACAGCTCAACAGCCAAATAGTTACAAGTAATGTTTGTTTTTATTTTGTTGCGGGTTCTGAGATTGCTTTGGATGTAACTTTTATTAAGCAATTTTATTAATTATACCTTTTTAAATTGTGACATGAGAAAACCCGAATGAAAAACAAAAAGTGTTACTCCTGAAATATTCGATATGCCATATTGACGTCCATAGGCTTTATAAAATATACAAACTTCTATTTTCATTTTGCTAAAAGTGCACACAGCCCGGCTTTCCTGCTTGCGACATTACATCAACTAACCAGACATACAAATAACCAACAAGATACTCGAAGAGAGCTGCACCCATGAAGTCTTAGCGTAAAAAATGGCAATAATATCCAGAAACCTTCACCTCTGCCTTCGATTATCAGTATGATAATCACCATAAAAAACGTGACAATCATATTAATTCTTATTTATTCTTTCTCGTTACACCCAAGGTCCACTCGGTCATATTATGTAATTGCCATATTTACTTGGAAGCTTGTTTTTTCGCTGCTCAATGTTTGTAAAGTGTTCGAAGCTTTCCTTATTGCTTAAAATTACCATTATTATGTCTTCAAACATTTATGGTATGGTATAATACGTGATCAGAAATCGATCGAAAGTATGTGTTAATTTAAGGCCTTTTTTTTAAATAAATCCTTGCTTTGTATTTGTGGATATTTTTTTATTTTTGCTTATGGAGTGGCGCAACCCTAGGCTGCTGTATCGCTTGGATTTGACTGTTTATTTAGGTATTCTAGATAGAAAAAAACTGGCCAAGTGCGAGTCGGACTCGCGCACGAAGGGTTCCGTACCATTATTTATAAAACGGACAAAAAATCATGTCGGTTGTATAGGCCCCCCTCGAATATTAATTTAATTTTAATAAAATTACTTATTTTTAAAGTAAGTAATACATTATTATATATATATTCTGTGAATATTTCAAGCATCTACCTGTTGCCGTTATCGATATCGAGCAAAAATGAAAAAAAAATCACGTTTGTTGTGTGAGAGACATCAAAATATTTATTTTATTCTAGTTTTCAGTAGTATTTGTTGTTATAGCGGCAACAGAAATACATCATCTGTGAAAATTTCAACTCTTTAACTATCACGGTTCATGAGATACAGCCTGGTGACAGACGGACGGACGGACAGAGGAGCGAAAACAATGGAATTTCCCTTTTACCCTTTGGGTACGGAACCCTAAAAATTACTGTGATACCTATTTTCTTCTGAGAACATCTCAAAAAACACCGATTTACATTTTAATTTTACTATATTGTCCATTCCCTTGTTCATAGATCAAATACAAAGAGCACGGTTCACAGTTTAATCGTTCTAGACCGCTCGGTGTCCCTCACCGAACATGATCGTCTCGAATGCAACTTGGCAATCGGGTCAAGTACCCACGATGGCTGCATATGGCGATGTCGTGAAATTACATGTAAATTATCGATGCTTCATTTTAGCACCATAAATGGGTGACGAGGCCTAGATAAAGGAGCTTGTGAGAAAACCTGTGTTTTAGCTGTAAAACTTGAATAATATAATATACATACATATTAATCTCATTGTTATGGAGTTTATATTGATAGTTAGTTATCGTTGACATTCGTTTTTTATGGACGAAAATTATCTGGCAGCAAACATTTGTTTAGGTCATTGCTGTTGCTTTTTGCTTAACTTCAAGGGTAAAATTATTTTGAATATAAATTATGTCCTTACAAAAAAAAATGACTTTTTGAAAATTTATTAGATTTTTTTTAACACCTAAATATTCAGCAAGCAAGAAGATTCAGGGGCAAGTTTTCTGCAGAATTGATATAATTTGTTTCGTCCCTGCTCTAAATTATGAAGCAAAGTTACTTGTTCCTGAAAAACTTTCAGCGCCGCTTCATGCTCAAGTTTGTTTTCTTTAAATGAATGTATTCAAAGAAATTACGATATATTGCGTCAGAAATTCTGAGTTATGTAAGGTTTCTTTATCAATAAAGCGATTGAGTATTTTCATTTTTTTACAGTTAAAATTCTGACAGGCCATCACCATTGTTCGGTACTTGAACGCCTTGATTCGGAATCGTAATTTCTTAAGTAAGCATGGCAAAAAATTAAACTTTTAAAGTATTGTAATTTCATTACATGGCCTCCCACGCTACCGAATGCACCATCGACCTTAAATGGTGACTTTCGACCGGCGCAAAAAACGACTGTCGCTAAAATTCTTATGTCTTATTCCATATGATAATAAGGTCGTTTTTAGCATGTTACGTAAATAAAGAAGTGGCTTGATAAGCCGGTTGAGTGAAACAACGCCAATTTTGGTAGCGCCTCCAGTGTTAATCGATTGTATTGTGTTGTCTGCAAGTCCTGACATGCCGGCGACCTCGTCACCCCATTGCGAGATCAATTCTTATTTGGTTACGATATTATTACGATGGTTAAGTATACGGCCTTTTACTTGAACCGATACGTGTGATTTTGTTTGAGATGTCAATGTTGAAAACTTGCTTTGAGTTAATATTCTTTTATTGTCTTAATAATCTTATGTTAAATCATCAAGCAATTTCCCAACTTATGTATGTTGAGGTCAGTTTCCAGCCTATGCATCTAACTACCAATGTTTTACATGGAGCGAGTGCCTCTCTGACCGAAGCCGCTGGCAAAAGTTAATAAGAAAGGAATCAAATAAATATTTTTTAATTCATTTAAGGCCTATTTTACCACTAACTAATAAGTTCCAGATAGTTTATTTGGTAGACAATTTCAAACAAATTCTGTTCCATTTTTTAATATATTCGACAGGTAGTTACTACTCGGACATTGTGCAATTGGCCCTAATAATTATTTATTTCCACGGAATCTAGGTACCTAAAAAAATACACAATATTCAGAACAATCAGCTTAATTAGTCTAACAATATTGCCCTAAGTGACATACTCGTCCTTTCTAAATATGTAATAAGCAATGTTCATCTATGAAATATCTTGATATACGCCTTCTCAGGGGTGTTCGTATTAATTAAGCAAGTGCTACTTATTACTATTTAGATGAGTATTGCTATTAGTGAGGCTAACGTAAATGAAAGGTTATCCATCTAAATGTAGTTGTGCTCCATAATTGTTACCAAAGTATGGAAATTGGTGATTTTTGCATGGTTCTTAATTAACGCCTGTGTTAATGTCGCTGTACACACATAAGCGTTAACCTATGTGTGCTGTGTTAAAAACTATTAACTTGCACTATGTTTGTACAATAGCCTGAAAACTGCTCGAAATTAGTTTTCTCTCTAAAAAAGTAGGTATTATGTTCCAAGAATAATATGTACTTATCTATACTGTATACAGGGATAATTGTCGGTTATGTAGGTATGTGTCACCATTACTTATATTAAAGCCGTCTCAAAAGGTTTCAGCGTGCTGGCTTCGGCTCCACGTTCGCCTTCTAAAAATCCCGGATTTCTCTATAGTCCAGTGGTCTAGAAGAGACATACGAAATTAATGTTTGCGTATTGATTTGTGATAGGAATATTCACGCAGTTTTTCAATTCAAACACTGGCCTGTACAATGCCTAATTTTTGATCCGCGTAATTATCGCATCTATGCCCTCACTGCATGACTAGAAACATGAAAAGGAATTGCACAATAACTTGATCGAATCCGTCAGTTATCTGTTACGGCAATACAAAATGTATGAAACTATTGCCTTGTTCGCTGTCAAAGGGATTGTTGTTCGTACCTTTTCTGTTTCCACTATATCCATTTTGTCCCATCGTTTCAGTGATTGCAAGAGCATCCTTGGGATTGATGCTGTATTGAGTTTTTCATTTCGTTTTTCTTGGTTAGAACATGGAGCTGAAATAAGACCAAGTTGAAACCTGTAATAAAAGGGTAAAACTGTTCAAATATTGAAGACAGTTTAAAAAGAAATTCAATTTTTCTTAAAGATCGAGCTCAGGTCATCATACTTGGCACTCAGTATTAAGTGTCTAGACAGATGATTAATTAGTTGTTGCCAAGATAACAGCGTTATTGATTATGTGTATATTACGAAATTTGCTGGCAAAACATACATACGAGTTGCCGTGCGCTTCATATACTTTTACACCTTCCAACGTTCCGTGCAATCGACACATCACATTGACAGCCAAATAATGCATTCCGATTCCCACATTCGTCACGTTAAACTGTCACCACAAATATTTTAATCAAATACCATAGTTGTTAGTCCGTAGCGTGATTTCATTTGTTTTCGCTCGGCTAGACATGTTGATAGCTTGTCTTTAATTGATGTATCGTTATTTCGCACTGATTCTATCGCCCTCTTAACTGGTTTGCTATAGATTTTAACTTTCATGGATTTTGCTCTAGTTCATATTGTATAATTAGTGCATGACTAACTTGTATGTCGATATTGCTTTCTATTTGTTTCTGAGTATATTTTTTTAAATGTTTATTAGAAGCATCTGCTAGAGCCATTAATTTCGTCCTGTTTTTGTAAGTTCAAACACGAAGCCTGAAGTTTTGCCGTTTTCTTGAATCCACATTTAATGAAATAGAGGCAGATGACATACATATATAAAATTATGAAGTCAAGAAAAATATACCTATATACATATTACATTTTTGGGGTTAACTATATAAGGTATTTTGTCTATCATACAACACAGAGGCTTAAATTGTGCTAAACACAGACGCAATAAATGTTCATATTTTGATACAATCCATCGCACATGAGCTGAACACGAAATTAATTGCATTTTACGTGTGACGTTGATCCCACCCATTATATTGTACCTCAATTTTCATAAATTACGCTTTCGTCTAAAGCTCCTCTCGAATTATTTATGATTAATGCGTGAATAATGTTGTTCAACCAATTATACGACAATTACAAACAAATTCATTGCGTTATCTCTTTTCAAGATAAACCTTCGCAAATGTCTCTGAAAAGTGTTACACGAACAAAAATGAGTCAATTCTTAGGTCTGCGAGATTAAACGTGAATTTTAAAAAGCAGATAAAAAAAAGATTGTTTTATCAGAATTTCTGTTGATCTTTCAGTTAAGTCATTCGTCTCGTTGTTATTCGTTTCTTTCTCTCAAACTAGAATAAAATTGTATGATTATCTTAACTTATGCATGCGTATTTTTTTATGTTGTTACACTTGCAAAGGTGTTACTTTTACTTTTTTGTAATATCTATTGCGTAATGTATAATATTTTTTTACGATGAGCTGTGTTGAAGGTTAATAGTTATATTTGTTTAGGTTTTTATTGCTGATCAAAGTATCTTATTTGTTAGGAATATGATCTTTTTAGAATTCAGAAGATAATTGAAAAGGTACCTTTTTCGTTAATTCTTAAAAAAAAAATGATATAAGCATGCGAGTCAAGTGTGCAATCTGTTATTATTTTTATTGTAAGTGGCTGAGATCATTCTAAATATTAAATACTATTATTGGGTATTAGTTGTGGCGTTGAATCATTGTTATTTACGTTGATGATCATTAAGGCGTGGGTGTAGAATATATGGACCTATGTCAATAGTTGAAGCTGATATGTCTCCTGCTGGTTGTTCGCAAGAGTTACCGCGGCCCTAGCACACAAAGACATCCAGAAGGAATTAAGTGGGTTTTAGTCAGTAAGACTCGGACGCTATCTCCAGTTGCAACTACAGTGGGTGGGGTAATTTGACGCTTTGCCAAATTAAAGAAAAGGTGCTATGCCTCTGGATATAAAAAAAAAAACAGTGGCTTTTGTATATACGTTCTACATAGAATGTTCTACAATCTATATAATATAAATAAATTGTTTTGATCGAATATTTGCACTTCAACCACCGACTATAAAACCACAAGCTGTGTAGTACTCACTCTTCGTGCTATAGTTTCCTTGGGTACTAACAGCATTGTGTCAATTTAATACGTATTTAATACTAACAGCTTTTGTCGCCGTGTGTCCTGCGGACATCTATCTCACTAATGCAAATCGTGGCATCTGTCTAATCCTGTATGTTACTGTGGAATCCGTTGCGGTTGTTAGGCATTTGAACTCAATTTTGGGATAAGGCTTAAGTAATTCTAGTATACTAACCACTCAAAAACAGCTATATATCTGATTAAAAGTTTAACTTAACAGTAATCATTTTCTACCCGACTGCTAAGAAGGGTTATGGATGATTGGCCTTCTGATTGAAGGTAGGCCTTCAGCACGTGTGTTCTGATGCCCATTTAAGCGTTAAAACGTTCCAAATGAATATTAAACCCGTTCCGTTTTCCGTGCAAGTATCTTCAGCTTATTTTCACCAGTACTAGGAAGTGGAATTTTAATTGCACGCTACATTAGAATAATTAACAGGAGCGTGCATTAAGTGTAGTGACATCATGAGCGTATAGAAATTTAATTAGCATGATGTGTTTATTGTTTAAAGATATGATTACATAATTATGTATCTACCTATCGCTGTAATTGCCAATTTAATATTTGATACGTTGTTTGTATGTAAAGCATTTTATCTGCTTCGTCGGTGTTAAGCAAACATGGCAATTAGATTTTCACTAAATCGATAATCATCCACTATTTAAAATATCGAAATCGGTTCTCCCACGCAGTTGAAAGGACTTATCTGTCTCTGTCAACGTCATATCCGCTGCAATAAAGTATTTTGTGGGGAAAGTGCCAATGAAATCATATTGTTTGGCAACCGTGTTTGTGATGATTATGCAAGAAACATTGCATTGATACTCGTAACATCCTATATTTGTATTATTTTATATTTTCGTAGGGAGTGTACACAAAGACGTCATCATTTTCTATTGTATGTTTATTTGGATTGTATCATTCACTGGTATTCCATTTCAAACAACATGCAGCATCGATTTCAGTTTTGATCGAGTTAAAAATCTTTTAGTTCTTGTCAAATTGTAACCAGGTGTTCAATATAAATTAGGTACCATACGCCGCCTTATGAATGGCCGTACCGTAACCGAAGTGAAAGAAGGTGCGCGGGCGCGGTTTCTGACTCCATATCGCAGTTGCGAACCCACTTCGCGCGTGTTTACGCGCATCGGCGTCTGCGCATGTCTCTATTGCTGTTTGTATCGTGATTTATGTGCGATTGTTTGTATTTTCTATACAGTTTTGTGTAATAGTTACGTTTATGAGATTTGTGTTTTGAAACAGTGATTGAAGTTTATGTCGGTTTTATGATGTTTGGAAGTTTATCATTTTATTTATGCAATAGCTCTGATATGCTATATTATTTGAATGTCCTCATAACTACTTTTGATGTCATGATATCTACTTATTTCTTTGCCGTAATTACAGCTACTTACAAATAATCTATTGCCAACACTTTCAGTGGAACGTTTCCGTTTTGTTAGACGACATTGAATTAACCGATAGCTAAATACGGGTATTGTTATCGGAAGTAGGAGTTAATCAGTAACCTCGCGAACGATACCTTGTATGGTGGGTTAAGTGCGGCGTCGTGACGCTCTTGTCTCGAATTCGAATTCGATTAGTTTCACCATCTTAAAATATGTCCTCTTTTAAGTAATGTCTAGATCTTAACGATAAGATAATACTCAATGAATGTGGGTTTTGCGCTGTGTTTTTCGACCTACACTGTTTCATTAAAGAGTTGTACCTAAGCCTCATAATAGGCGCCAAGCCCCTTCCCAGGCATAAAAGTTATTCATTTCCCAAATCGTGTTACTCGGTGAGAGTCAGAAGCATATTTTTTTATATCCATAACAATACATTAAGAGTGCAGACGAAATAGTTCGGTATTAATCAATATTCCGTGGTAATAGAACTTTCCATGTGTTGTAGTTCCTTGACAAATAAAATGTCCTTTAGTCAAATCGTGATAGGTCAGTTGGCTCATTAGTAGATTTTCCCTTAGTAACAACATAAATACATTACGTTGGTAAATTAAAGAATTCTTTAATGTTGTCTCACCGTAAAACTTATGCAATACACTTTATTTATATTTTTATGTACAGACGCCAGCACATCAAACTACCCGAAACTGTAAAATTTTCCCAATCGACTTTGAATCATATGTTTCAGCGATAAAGTTGATATTCTATGAAGGAAATTTGACAGATTGTAGGTATTGTCCATTAAAGTAAATTATTCAAACATTTCCAGTAATCAATCAGCAGTAAAGCAGCCGCAATACCTTGTCACAGCCCCATAATTTCACTCGATAATTACGCAAGTAATTTATTATGACAGCTAATTACTGAAAATCCAATACCACCCTACTAGTCATTCGATTTAATGCTTCATTGGAACATAAAATTAAGACAGTCATAAGAAATAACTATTGCGTTATGTGGTTGCTTATTTACGTACCAAGTTATTAAACACTGGAGGGATACAAGTACGTATGTAACTTTAAACAAAACATGCAATATTGCGTCACTAAATATTATAGCATAAGGTTTTACTGCCTAAGAAAACTAAACATAAACTATATTACCTATACACAGCGATAACATATAGGAAGTGGTGAAGGGCGGGAGTTCTTGGAGGCTGTTTTTGGTAAAAATTTACCTTCAAAAAATGCCGATTTTCAGCCAATTTGGGATAAAGGACTTTTTATCATTTATATTTACACATACCAAAATAAATATATTATTGCTAGAATAAATTTTAAGTGCAAAATAAAATCAATTGCCTTTAAAATACTCCCGTCTATTCTTATTCTAATATAGTAGCAACCAAAAGCCACGTTTGATAAAAGTTTTCATTTAACTAATCCAACGGCCTCTACTCAGCATTATGTTGTCAACAGCTAATGGACAAGGGTACAAAGTTAACCACATAAAATCCCTCATTTTACTGTTTTCAACTGATTAATATTTAAGCAAGTAAATTTGGGATTGTTTGCTAGTTTATTGACCGTTAAGATACTTTTTATATTCGAAAATAGATTATTGAATATTTCATAACCGTCTGCTTACATAAGGAGATTAGTACTGTCGGGACCAACTCAGTTTTCAAAATCTAGTGACATTAATCGCAAAATTTTACACCTCAATTCGTTTCAACCCGTTCAAACTTCAGGTAGGTACCTAATACTTGATATTTAAGTTTAGTATTACAAATTTGCATAGAGCAGATAGTTCGTTGGCTTAAGTTACGTAGATCAGACAATCTATCTACTCGTTGAAGGTTGTCCTGCCACAGACCGAGATCTAAGCGGTTTCGAAACATCTAGTTTGCGAGCTTACATTGTTCTCGGATTTAGAACTAATTTAACTTGTTTTGTACTGCTAGCGATAAAGTAGAGTGGCTTGTTTTATGAAGCCATGCTCGATAAGTGATCATTATTATTGAATGCTCCTAACGTACTTACATTGTGTCACTTTATTGATCTCAGAAAATTTTGAAACAGGGCTAAAATCTCCCTGATGGAGTATGAATTAACACTTGGTAAATCTTGTCTAAATTGTTAAATGGAATCACTGTATTATCCTTTAACTGGGCAAACAATCTTGTCAGTCTATCAAGCCCACATCCTCCCACAACTTTAAGTTGTAACCCTAATTGATCTTTTTCGCCTTTTCTGGAGTTCGTAGTCAGCACTTTAGCAATAAAATTTCAGCGTTTATTTATCTTTACCGATTTCTCAACGTTCTTTGCCGCCGTCTCTGGACCTCCATTCCTATTCGTCTTTTTTTTGATAATGTCATGTTTTTTAAGCCGCCAGGCTCATAAAACCAATTTTCTTGTCTAACCTCTCCTTGGCAAGTCTTTACTGAGTAATTTGTACCAAAGTTAGGAATATAGGTAAATATAGGTCCTAGCCTGCCAGCAAATATTCGCTCGAAACTTTGTCCTACGCACATTGTTCTGTGTGTCAAACCTGTTCATGATTTTGTTAATATTAGGCTCTTGTGTTTGTTTACCAGTGTTCAATTTTCTTAAGTACTAATATATCGACATTTGATATTAGTTCAATAGTAAAATTTTACTTTGACTTAGTACAGCAAACTAATACTTCAGTATTTGAGTCATTATTTTTCTTCAGAATATACGATCTTCTTAGAATTTTTGTATGACCAAGATTCTTTAAATTTAAATCTTTCCTTAGAAATTGGTTGTCTGATAGCTTTAGTAGTAGATTATAATTTAATCTGTCCTATTACGAGCTTCGGATATTTTTCGGGAGAATTAAGTAAGGAAGAAGAAAGTCGTTTGCGGTGCCCAGGGTTGAGTAAACAAACATTTGCGAAAACCCTTAATTACATAAGTTCTTTTGATGTTGATCTTCCAACTAAGTTGAAGAGGTAACGGGAAACCCTACGCAAAAAGGACTACTCACCAAAGTTCGCGCAAACGCTTACCGTTTTTATTGTTTTTTGAAGTTCTTTGTCGGTATTCGCAGTCAGATAATTAACCCTGCTTACATCATATTATATAAGATCTATTATGATTTTCGCAGTTACTGTAGTTAATAATTATCTCGTAGAAGTTAAGCAGGTCGATACAATCGGCCAAGTTTAAGTTTCCAATCAAACACTCCTGTCCCACTCCAATGCACTTTCCTACTCAAACATAGACGGTTTCTATCAGGCGAACTTAACAAGGAACCTGTAATGAACAGACGCCACAGCTGTGACATTCGCTAAACTAAGATGCTACTCTAAATAATTATTCTAAGATGATCATATTAAGGGTAATCTTAGAACCGATTTTCGCATCAGTAAACTGAGTCAACAAACGCTAAATCTTTCCACTTTTAGTCCTGAATATCTTTCATGGAGGTACACTTATGCTCTACAAATTCTTAAAAGGTTGTATTCATGACATCATTAGAACGAGTTATGAGCTATAACACTTAGCGTTTAGGTATAATCGTACATCAGTCAGACGTGAAGTGAATAAGTGATTTAAGACTCTTAATTCTATGTAACGCATAAAGTTAAAGAGTCATTCTGTTGCCAATATGAGAATATACTTCAAGGAGTATAAAATAAATAAAATGGTAAGTTATTTAGACAGTATTTATCTTGTAGGCAAAGTAGAGGTACAACTTCAATGTCAAAAGTCAATGGCCGTGTTAAATATTTGGTAAATGTAAATCTTGGTTATTTTGACGCTCTGGTTGGACCTCAAGGCTTAGTTTGACTAATTTATTAGACGAAAAGCCTATTAGATTTAGAGCAAACAATTGTAATTGAATCAGGGATTACAAATATAGCTGTTTTCATAAGAGGTTTGATTTTCTTTCGTTGGAATACTAAAACATCACTCAATTATGAACATCGTTCTAGCTCTGTCACACTTAGGCTGACTTTCATGTTAACTTAAAGTAACGTTTGAGTATTTCGAGGTTAGAGCTAAAAGCCAGAAAGCGTTGAGTACTTATTCGGATTTCATATTGAAATACTTCTCAGATTCTTGTGCAAGTTTGATTTAATCTGGGTTAACTTAGTAATAGCTTATCGTATAGAATGCAGCTTGTTCTGAGCTACGAAATATGTTTCTGAGTATGTGAACCAACCCCTGCTTTTTATCCCTTTAGGTAGTTTTGGGTAAAATAAATTGGCCTTAACGTCTACATTGGAATCTAATGATCAAACTTCGTCTCTATTAGGGTTCATTAATCTCTCATATTATGCTATCAGATACCGAGAATTCTCGATAACTAATGGAATCATCACAACAATTCGATTAATTTCATTGATGGATCACACTGTGAGACATGTCTATTATCACTATTGGATTAAATGTTTAATCTTTATTATTTGAGATGAAAGCTTTACAAATTATAAAGTAGTCCTTCATTATACTTGAGAATGAGTAAATAATTTATAATTGTTGTACTTCAGTTCAAAGTCTTAACTCTTGAGGTCAAGGGTGTCTCAAGTTCACGGTCGGTTTTCTTTTATGATTGAGCAAATAAGCTTAAAAGTAATAATGGAAATTTAAACGAGTTATTACATAGAAATATTTGCATTTAATTTTGTTAAGAAATATTATATTTCTTCAACTATGAAATGGTATATTATTATAAATTAATCTTAATTAATAATATTATTTAGGTACTTGTTTTCTGATTTACTTTTAGTTGTCTAGTCCGTTTTGTTAGAACTATATTTTTGTTATACAGAGACAGTAAATACTTAATTCGTCAATAAGTTAGACATACGCAATTTTTTGATCCAACGCAGATAGAAATAGTCATGAAGTTGTTCTTAGGGAAATATGCCCAAGTGCTCAATTTCATCTTTCCAGTTCGTTTTTTTATACGGCTATGAAATTAATTAATTCTATTATGTTTCTAATAGGCATATGCGCACTTTAACTGACACATTATCTAATTAATACATAAGTTTAATTAGTGAATAATACAAAAGTAACAAAATCGATCGCCGATGTACCCTAAGAATTCAATGCCGAAATAGAAAAATAATTCACATTGTTCAATTCTATAAACCCTACCATGTTTAACGTTGTTCAGTCAATTTTGTGATCTTTAGAGGGAAGACTGATCTATGATTTTTTTTTCATTGTTTCAGCGTCCAAATGGACCGGAGTGTACGCCTCCCTGCAGGCGCGCGCAGCCGTCACCACGAACTGCCAGCACGCCAAAACGAACTCTTGTGCAGCCTACAGTTAACACCGACGCTGCTGGTGAGTACTTTGATTTAAGTATATTATTTTAAGTATGCTCTAGTATCACTGTTTAGACGGAAGAGGAAAAATCGAATAAAAAAGAACGGTATTTCTCTGTTTTATATTTTATTCGCAACAAAAATTATAACTTATAAAATATATGGCGATTAACGCGCATTTCATAATGTTATAAAAAGGTACTCTTGACGAAGAATGGTGCAAAGGATTTCGTAAATAATCACTGAGTTTAAAATTCTTTCGTGACAAATCGGCGTCGCGGCGGCTTTTGCTTTTCACACTTAGACCGCGCAGAAATCATTACGACTTTTCATTTGTTTTAATACGTATAATTAGAATGTCTCGTCATTTTTCACTTTTACATTTTCGTGGGTATTTAGGACCCGTAATTGTTCAGTGGTGGGTTGAGATAAAATGAGCTTTTAATACTTGTGCGTGTTAATGAATAAAAAACAAATAAAGAAAATGAAATTAATTCTTAAAAACTTTCATAAGTTTTTTTTTTTAAACATTTTGAACCAATTTTCAGTCAGAATATATTTAGTTAAACTTTCAGTTTTCAGCTATTTCTATGTGTATCCAGATGATAATGGACGGTCCATTATCTATACGTCAGTAATTATATCAGAAACTACTATGATATAAAACTGAGAAGATGAATTATTCAAAAGGTCCCAATTGATGTTATATATTTATCATAAGTTTTCTTCTTTTTTTTTTTCATTTTCCCCCAAGCTCAGGATATCGACTATCCCGAATTGTGAAATGTTTTAGATACTTTTAACTCATTTTTATTTTAAGCTACTTTTCCTCTTGATCTTATGAGACAGGCAATAAAAAGAAACCTCACCAAAATGTCATCGTTACATGAAGTAATCTGTATACATAAAAGCACTTCCAAACTCGTGTTTATTTTATAAGGGTCTGATCTGAGTGTTTAGGCAGAGAGTTCGCTATAACGTGCTAAAGCCAGATGTCCCACACGCGTCTCTCACCAGGTGACACCCAAATAACAATGCATTTAACCTGTCAAAGATACGCCCTCAGTCTATTTCTGTGTGCTACCGCCCGGCCGTGACCGCAGTCACGTTGACACGCCAAACAGCCAGCGTGCGTAGGGTTGAAAGTTCCAAACGTCCCATTTAGGAAGCACATGTACACGTCACGCTTGCGTCCCTATATGCATATATCCAACGTTAAATAAATCGGTCCGATTTGCAAATTTTAACGGTCGGACTTTTCCAAGTATTTAAACTAGATGGATTAAATAGATTGTTTAAACTCTCAACTATTTAACGAATGATCGTAGATAAATTTTGGCTTGGTGGAATACTTTCAAAGTTAGACAGTTCTGTTTAAATCGCCTGCAATGTAATTTTCTGTGTAGTTTCATATTCACAACCGTGAACGTCGATTTACATAAATGTATTGCCTGTTATTTTTCCCAGATGGCCGAGCTTCATCTGGATAAGGCAACCCTATTGTTATCGTTGTTATTGGCAAACGTTACCTTAGCCTCGTACCCTTTGCATTCAAATTCGAACCATACACAGACGTAATCTGCTACAAATTATTTGGTATTGGAAAGTACGTTATCACTTCCAGCATTCCTAGTTCGAGGAATTAATTGTGTGTAGAACGGATTCTCAGAATCGTGTTTGATGTTATGTGTAATTGTTGATTGGAGAAATTGTATCGTTAAAAACGTAATGGAATGCATTAATTACTAAACCACCTTTTTGTGATTTCTGTTCGAGCTCATTGCAGAAAATACGTAACAGTATCTATTAAAAATAAGAATTAGTCGATATGGAAAAGGTTAAAACTGAGACTTTTTGTCTTTAATTGATTATATTCTATTAACATAACGCAAAATAATAAAATAAATATCTGTCGTAACGATAATAATAGTTCTCGGAAAGTATATCGTATCGTGTCACTGTGAATCGTAACAGATTAATTGGATAGAAAATTTAACTGCGTGTCCATCAATTTCGCTTCGTTTGCCGTATCAATTAGAGCCATCGATTGCGCCGAGGTGCGGTTCTTTAGCGATTTTTTACCCTCCAGTGAAAGGAAAACTCGCGTTAAATAATATACCATTTGTAGACGTATGTTTCCACATAATTCAGAGTACAAACGATAGCTAGACTAGAATTCCGTATTGGCGTATTTCTTTATTCCATCAAATTCGTTCGTGTATCAATTTATTATTCAAATGAGTTCAATTTATAGGCCACAGGTAGAGCTAGCGAGTTGACGTGCCAGCCCCGAGACTGGAGACGTACGTGTGAGCCTTTCTAACATGAATTATTTAGAAGCACTGGGGCAGGAATATTATGATCGTGGTCTCTAGCCAGGCAGTTATATATTTATGTATGGCAAAAGGTGGTTTGTCTTATGGCGAGATTCTACAAAAATTAACACATTTGTTGGTACCCATATTTGTGATTTCGTGAACATTTTAGAAAAGTGTCGCACACCGGTGGAATATCGCCTTTAGACTTACGATAGTTTCAAGTTTATGCATTAGTTTGCAAGGAAACAAGAGCTAAGACGTCGCTAAGTACGTTCCAGTGGTGTAAGTAATGTTTCATTAAGGAAACATTGCCACGTAATTGCTGCACTTTATCGTATACTTCGGTCTAAATCTAAAAGCGCATCAGAGAGTAGTATAGTGTCGTTGAATATCTGTAGTACCCGAGAGACTGCCATTTTAGTTTTATCCATGTATGGGCGCGAATCTGCATATGACCTCCACTCCGAATATAAACTGAATTTGTTTGAAAATAACCTCATGATAAAACTTATTTCTGTAGAGACCGCTCTTAAAACTCTGCAGGGCTATTACCAACTCTTAAAATCAAGAACAGTATGTCTTTAGTAGATCGAAATTAATTTTCACAAAACGCTTACGGTGTCGCTTCTTTAATTAGAATAAGACTAAAAGCTTATAGCATTTTTACAGCGGCTGTAACCCAACTCAAAAAGTATCTAACTGAACATTTTTGCCACGGAAGCATTTCAAAGAGAGTAGGTAATATAAAATGGATATATTTTCGCCATAAAATATGTTCACGAAGTGTCCTTTTACGAGTGTAATTTAATAGCCGTCCCGGGGTAGAACGCACGGATGTATCAAGATGTTAAATTATTGCCTTAGGTATAGATAGTAAGTAATCTATAAAAAGGAATCGCATTGAAATTGAATCATCATCTTAAGAAATACGTCTTTAAATAAGATATCGCCCGTGAATTCATCAAACTCAAACTCAAAATCATTTATTCAAACTTGGCTGCAAAACAGCACTTTTTGAAGATCAAAAATTGCTAAAGACAGCCCCCAAAACGCCCACCCTTCACAATACATGATGAAAATAGACATAAATATTTCCATATTGTGGTCATTCTGTATCATGTATCACAGTCGCTAGAGACTACAACTCCAGTCCGCCATTATGCGAAAAGGGTATAATAAAAGTTACTTAAGTAAGCACCTGAGTAGGTGCTATGCATTTTTCAGGTGAAACCCATTTTCATCAAGCAGGAATGCATCATGTACTGAAATGCAATCTACTAAAAACAACGTAAAATATCGGAACAGCTGGTGTATTTTACGTATTTTCCCTCGATATACGACCGAGTGGGGTGTCGCAAAATAAATGCACGTAAAGTCCGAAGCTCACGCTCTGGTCAGGCGTTAACTAGGCCAAGGTTGGGACCTTACCTGGCAAGTCCTTCATAATAGAATGGTGCATACGGAACATAATGCAAAGCTATATAATTACTAGGATATGTTGTTGGGTGTTGAGTGCGCCGGCTTCAATCGTATTAGGTACTTGTTGCTATCATCTTTCATGCAGCGCTACCAATTGCTAGCTTCTATTCTCTAATTGACAAAGCTATGGTATATCTGCTATAATTTTAGTTTCTTCACTGACATAAACATCATGACAAAAGAAAGATGCCCATCCTCGACTTCTATCCTTGAGTTCTGTACCGAACAAAAAGACTGCAACTTCAATAAGTAAATTATATATTTATTAATTAAAATAGCTTAAGCTACATTCAAGGCAATGTCGTCATCAGCCATTTAGCAAATATCTAAAAAACACTAATGAAATATCGTACCTACCGATCAATAAAAAAATCATTTCGTCGAAAAACCCGTTCCGATCCTCAATGAACCGATCAAAAAGTCAAGGGCAGCTGTCAAACATGTCAACAGGTTCGAAACTTTGCTGTCAAAATCCCAACGATCGACAGGTGGGTTAGACCACAATACACGCAGTTTTCAAGTGGGTCAAGGTCCCAACCTTACCTATCTCGTCCTCCAAACAAGTGCATACGAAACGGAGTAAACGTTACAAGGATAATGTTTATGGAATATGACATTTATTTTAATTTAGATGCTCGTTTTACTCTTGCTTACAGGGTCAATTGCATGGAACAGGATCCTTGATTCTCTTGCTAAATCCTTTTATATTTTGGGAATATTGCTTTGCTTTCCAACGCCGAGAAGTTACTTGTGGCAATGAATTTAGATTTTAATTAAACTGTCCTTGTACAATGAATTTAATTGATTCTGTTCTACCTATTCAAAGTGGCCACTTTAGGGTCTTCCCATAAAGTCTAAAACACGGTAGTGTTAAATTAATTAAGCCCAGTGAGAGTCCCGTACTAATTGCGTTATCGGTGGACTATCAAGGCCTTTTACGGTACTAACATTCTAGAAAATACACTTGGTTTTGTTCTTAAGCAAAGTTCTCTAGTTTCGTTCACAGATAAAGATTATTATATTCGAGGATTTCCATGATAAACTTGTTCTAAAACCTCAACATTAAACGCTCCACAAGTTTCCCTGGCCCTTATATGTTAACCACCGTCAGCGTGGGAAGCCAGGTTGTTGGACCTTACGCAAACCGTTTATCAGCACCTACGCCTGACATTTTACTCTGAGAGTAAGGGATCGGATTAACAGGTATTTTATATTATTTCCTCGATAAAAAGGGTACATAGCTAAGCTAAAATTGCTATGAGCCAAAAATGTTCCCTAAGTAAAATATTGTTATTTCAATTTCCAAAGGTTGGGATGCTTCCAATTTGAATCGAGTTACCTTTCATTCCAAGCTATCAATTTAAAATATGTATTTTAGGTTTTCAATAAAAGAGGTATTTGAGATATCTCAGAACTTATGAATGAGTTCGTCATCTTCATCATCATCATCATCATCAGCCTTTTTATCGACCCAATGCTAGGCGGAGGAAACCTCTCGTGTAGACAAGAATTGAGCGTTAATTACTACGCTTACACACTGCGGGTTGGTAATTTAAAACTTTATAGTCTTGCAGTAGTTTTTACTTCACCTTTAATCAGTAAGTGGTATCCAAGGTGGACCTAGAAAGAACAAGTAACTTAGAATAGTTGCATTGGTACTTAAATAATCTGGAATCGAACCCGCACATTCATACTTGAGACTCTGGTGCTCTAACTTGCTACTGTAAAATATTTGTAACACTTCCACTTTCAGTTAAAATTTTAGAAGACATGTCTCTTGATGGTCGCTATATTTGAGTGTGTGGAAAACTTTTGCCGTAAGGCGATGTACGTGAAAATATCTCATGTTATATACTTTATATTTGAATTATCGTGTCTAACACCCGTAAACGGTGTAAGCGAATATTTACGAGTTATTATTTACTGTTTAGTCCCCTTGAAAAACTGATGTATCATGTCATAACTTATCAGAATGTAGTCAAGCGTGAAAAATGTTATAAATTATGTTTCTCTTATGAAAAACCACTGCTGATATTACAGAATATTTTATGAATGTTATTGTTTGTACCAGCGAATGGTCTTAAAGCTATGAAAATGTAATAAATGTCAGATACGCAATAAATCCTATATCTAATAAACTTTTTGATACAACTAGTCTCTTAATAAAAGCTACTGAATGCTATCTTTACCATTAATAATAAGTGTTTCAAAATATTACCGCGTTCCGACCTTTACGTGACTGTGTTTAACTATTTCGTCTAATGCTCACTGCTTAGAACCTCCAAATGAAAAAAATACAGTACGGTCCTCTAGAGATCATTAATATAAAATAAAAATATTCTTAATTTTTCTGGTTTGGTTTAACTTATGATTATGATATTTGTTGTAAGAAGTGAATATCTCTCGTCGTGAGTTTCTCTAGTCTTGAAGCTACATTTAATTCTTTAATCCTTTTATGTTAGTGGTGTGGAAAAATTAAATGACTGAGCAACGGAAATACGTCTGACTGTGAGACATTGCCGTATTAAATTCTTAAGGGAAAATTCAAAGAACTTTAATACTGAATCAGATGGTTTGCAAATTCTTTTTACTAGGTCAAACTACAACAGGACAATAATGAAAGTTAAATTAATTCCTTTTGGATAGCACACGCCATACACTCATTATGGGTACAAATCAAAAAGATATTTTAGCATCGCGAAAGTCAAGCTCTGATATATAATTAAACAAAAGCCTAATATCAATTTAAGTAGACGTAGACGTTTACTTCATCGATTTACCACCGGGTTTATACTTGGGAGACCCTAGCATGAACTCCCGAAGGAATTGGAGCGTTCTTTTCTTCTACACTAAACTATCCAGGTAGAGTAGCGGTTGATCCCTAACAAGTTCTCTCAAGATAATACAATATTCAAGTTGCAGGTTACCTAAGCCGGGGGTGTAGTAACTTGAGTACAATACAAAGTTCCTTATAAGATAGTGCTATACGTTAGGTCTTGAACAATTTTGTAAGTTTATAAGACTTGACGGTGTATCCCCACATTGTTCCAGTGTACATCCATTTTCTCAAAAGGTCTCAAGGGTCTAGAGCACGAAGGATTCCATACCTATATTATCTACATATATGTATTAATAATAGCAAGACTTCCGATCTATGGGCGCCCCCTAAATATTTATATTATTTTTTCGTTTCCATTTCTATTTGTGGTTATATCGGCAACAGAAACATATAAATGGTCGGAGTCTACATTAAAACTCCCAAAGGTGTATATTGAACATCAAACAAAAATCAACCTGATCTCAACTGACTGATATTACTTCCCAAGGATTACGAAACATAGACTGGGCGGTCCAATCAATTGATTTCGTCTGTCAGGAGCAAGCTCCATTAGGCCCAAAGCGATTTCGTGCCAGTACTTGCATAAATAAACAGTATAATACCAATATAATTTTTATTGTTCCGTTTCATCAATTCGTTAAGTTTCTTTGCGAAATCACAAAATATTTCCTTTTTTGTTTCAGTATCTTTTGTTTAATTTCTTATTTCTGTTTCCTTTTCAAAAATAATATGTTGATTGTGTCTGGCATGTCTATACGTTTTATTGACTACATTTTAGATTCTATACCAATATCGTCGCATATGTAAATAGAAGTTCCAGTAACGCTAAATTCCAAACGATTTAACAGCAAATAAGTACAGGGTTGTCGCGCACTTGAATGAATACGGTCTTTTTTATTTGAGATGTAAAAACCTTTAGAATAATAGAGATAGTTGTAGTTCAGATACCTAAAAGGCATGCAAAATAGGTTTGGCTCAGTGAAAATCTCTCTTACCTTTGAAACTCAAAGCGATGTACGTGGGTGGCAGTTAGGAATTAAGTTGAATTCGAAGTTAGAATAATTCGTACCTAGAATAATAACTGCTGTAGTCAAATAAGGCTTCTTTTGGAAATTCCTAGATTTTCATCTGAAAAGGATTATGTTCTTTGTTAGCAAATTAGGCAATTTCTACCTCAAAATTTTGTTGGCAAAGCGGACTGTTTGTTTAAGATTGAGCATTTTAATTTTGTATTTTATTCAAATGTGGTCGCCGGCAGCCCTATGTTACTTCAAGGCCGAGAAGGTAGTTATGCCCTTTTATGTTTATAGATCAGAAAGTCAACTGTTCGTGAATCATTGAGGCCGAAACTTTATAGTTACGAGTACATAAATGTATGCATGTGTGCGTGTGTGCTTAGGAAATTGTACCTATGATTTATACTCCTCCGTGGTCTAGCAGTGCTGTGAATCATAATAGTTCGATCGTGTTACGTTTATCAATTGTTGTTTATGGCCTTTAGAAAATAATTATTTACCTACTGAATACAATATATTAGTAAAGGTTCCTTAAGAGTTTTTGCGGCCGCTTATGCATAAAATAAGAAGATTAATCGTAGTTTAAGTTGATAAAAAATGGCTCAGTAATTTTACATTAAATGAGGAACACACAACGAAATAAATATTAGTTAAGATGCATACGAGACACACTTGTTCATTCGATGCGATGCGTATTTTGGAAGTAGTGCACGAACCTATAAATACTCCATCTCTTCGCGTGGGGGCCATAAATAATAAAACATCTTTAAATATTGATAGTTAAGGCTATTTTTGTGTAAATCTTTTTACATATCTAACGCAAACTCTTTAACCCCCAACGATGTTGAAATATGAGGAGTTCTTTAAGCCGTTTGATGATGAGTCAACTTTTATTCATACTTTGTTCGAAGTAGACATTCACGTCAATTAGGGTAGTGTTTTTATGTATTATAGAACTATCAATATCAACAAATGTAATATATTTCCTTGCCATATCATTAGTAGACTAACTAACTATTCGTTAATTCACAATACAATTCGTTAGAATGTGATAAAAAATATAATATGTAGTTCTGGCTGTTACATATGTTTGTCTGGGGCACCGTAGCATTTAAAAGGATGAATCGATTAAAATGCGTTTTTTTTGGGAGGCTGATGTTCCCTGATATTTCTCAGGCATGTTTCACCAGAATCGCGTCAGCGGTTTTAACCTGATACGTATTTTAGATTATCAAATTATACAGTGTATTAGTACCGTGTTTTGATGGTGTATTCATGTAGGCTCTAATTGAGGGTACAACCATAATTCATTAAACAATACATTTCGCGTAATATTACACTTACAAATAACAAAACAAAACGTAAGCAAACAACATTTTATTGGAATCCACAAAAACCTTTGGGAATTATATTTCATTTCAATTAGTTTGTATTACAGAAATGTATTTAGACTTATTTTTATTATTTCTATGTTTCTCGTTTCTAGGGAGTACGCGATACACAACAAGAATGTATTCTCTGGAGTCGGTTCGAAATACTCTTGGAAACTTTAACAATACTAAAATATGGAGCACTTTTTAACCCATTTGTATGAAAACGGTCATTTACATAGAAGGTAATGATTAAGACTGTGTGTACATCTAAAGAAACGAATAAAATTGGAGTGTCTGCCATATTAAATTAATAACCTAATATTAACCTAAAATGTAAAAAGTTTCTATGGGTGACACAAACAACAATGTTTTTTTGGTTTGTTTCTAAAATTGCTGGTCTGTTTTTTACCCGGCAGACAGATGAAGTAACAAAGATTAACTTAGGTTAGATTAGATTAATTAAGATTAGGTTAGATTAAGTTAGGTTTAATCTCGGGGAAGTCAACGTTAGTTAATTTACCGGAAAACGGTAAAGTAGTTACAGAGTTATCAATCAAAAATTCTATCTAAATCGATTTATTACAAAATACTTGTAATTCGATGCAAAAAGGTTTGATACTTCGTGATGTAATCGATCTGAATGTTCTGGTCAAGTCGAATGATACACTTAGTCATGGCTACATGCGTTCGGAAATGATACCAAATGATGCGACACAAGAACGAACCAAACTTTCTGGAAGGTAACGCATTTGAGAATAATACCAACCTTTAACTAAAAGTATAAGTTATATAAGTAACGCCTACAAATAAAGGAACAGCAAAGCTTCGTTGAAAAAACTTACTACTTAGTTCAAGGCGAAAATTAGTACGATTGCTTTGGAGTGCCAAGTTTGCAAATACTACTAAACTGATTTCTTTAACAGTAGATGGTAGCTACAGTGTTTTCGATTAGGTACATTTTCCTCACTATCTCCATAGTCTACGCAGACAGTCAGCAGCTATTTTAATATCACAAAATGTTTATTGTATTAATGCATATGAAGCGCACGTGTTGAACTTTTAACACACGCCTGTCATTTGAAAGTTGATTCTCAACTGTTACCGTTATAGTTTCATTTAAAAGTTTGATGTCTACTCAGGTGGTCTGTACGTTGTTGGAGATTTAGGAAACTCTTTTTTCTTATTTAGATCTATAGATTGAAATGCAGGCAGGTTTTCTCATCCAATAAACGATCGTGTGCGTATAAATCGACGAAAATTGTATTGGCATGTCAGAAATGTGAGAGAGATTATGAATTAAAGTATAGTGTTTTATATTCTGGTTTGAACATATTTTGTTTTCTGTACCAAAACATTATTTTATAATCGTTACCTTTATTTATGTTATAAATAAATAGTACGCATCTACAGGTCTCTGCGACTAGACCGTGAAAGCATGACAATAATTAAAAAAAAAACATAAAGAGATGTCCCAAGTTGACGACCCCTAGAATAGTTTCTGAAGTCTCGCCGTTGGTATGGATGAATCCAGAAGAACTTTCGATACAACAAAGATCTTCACCACTGCCTATAGAAACTGTTTTGTTCACATATTTTCCTCTTCGAAATCAAAACAAACTGAGAGCCACGTGAGCATAGCCTCAGGCATAAGTTATCCCAAGTAGGTGTCCCAATTTACCTTATCCTTTGTTAGAAACTCACGTGCGAATACTTTATTTCCAATTCGATTCCATGTTCTAGTGTGTTCTAAGCACGTTTCTGCATCGGTAACAGAACTTCTAGTATTCTAACTAGAAACCCGGGCAGCTGAAATCCAATCAATTAGCTATTATCGAGCATTTCTTTACCATCATTGTGTGCGAACAAAATTGTTTTTGAAATAATAACGTGAAATTATTCTTTATTTTTCACCACTCGTTCTAGATTCATTTATCTAGTTTTCTTAGACTGTATCGTTAAATAATTTGAAAGCAATTCCATCAATCTCCTTCGGTTCCATTAAACTACCTGTTAAAAATAATTTACATAGGTCATTGACATGCAATCTTGAAACAACTTGAAACGGGTCTAGAATATCAAAAGCATTTTTTCTCTCCATTTCTCGGCTTGGGAGGTTGGTTTTATTTTAGTTATCATTTACGAGAGTATTGTACGATCGACAAGTCGACATATGTTCGTGTAGACCGGCGCGTGCTCGGGCGCAGGTCAGTCGACGCGGTTCGTTTGTTGCGCGCGCTTATCTGATTCATTCCGATCGATGATTGGAACGCGACGTGTTTACAATGTGAGATAATGGCAAGTCGTGAAGCGCGACATTCTTGTGTTTCTAATATAACGTAACTTTCAATTTCGAGTAATATTTTAGATCAAAACTTTTACAAGAAAAATTAATTTATCTTTAAACGTCAATACTATTACGAAAACGCTAACATTAATCATACAAACAGTCAAACTTGTGAAAAACAAAGACTAATTGAATCGTTGTAATTTCGCCGGTTATTTGGATCTCGACTCCCGCGCATGTGCCAAGCGGTCGAGGCGCATTTCTTTGGAGTCGACCGATGACACCGCGCCGTGCGTCTACCCCACAATATTTTTTGTACTTTTTGTCTCGAACACAAGGAGTTACCTTCAGTCGCATATACGTAGATTGAAAGTGATCTTTTTGACCGTTTTCTCTCCGTGTTTTGTTTGTCAACAAAATGGAAATGTTATTAGTGCAAGACGGTCCAATTGTGATATCCTGGATTGTTTTCCTCGTACTCATATGTCGCTGTTATTACCAGATCGGTGCAATCAAGCTTACCGGTGAGTTTTTTATTTTTTCTGTGAAAGTGTTTTGCGTGTCGCTGTGAGTCATACATAGGAAATTTTCTTTCTTTGGAACTATGGTAGATAGTCACTTGGCAGTAATAATGTGTGAAGCGGTGTTTTAAAATGAATTATAACATTTTCTTGGTAAAGCAATTACATTAACAAGCATGGAATTAAAGTAGTTTGCAGTTGAAAGTACAATTTGCATAAGTTTTAAGTGTCCTGATAACTGTATTTGTGCATTTTTATCACGAACGTCGAGTTTCTTGCAGATAATTTTAAAGTTCGCTAAGTTGGTCGAATGGCAAAAATGCTTACAATAATTAAGAACCTTTCTTTGTAACGAAAAAAATATTTAAAAACTTTTGAACTAATGTTTTCTCTTATAAAGTTTAGGTAATAACTTCATGTTTTTTGAGTGCAAACTTAATTTAACCATATCAACATTAATTACAACGTAACAGTCCTTGTGACATTTCCAGCCAACTGTCCTGCCATCTATCACGACTTCAGAGCAAAACAAGTTTGATACTTTCTTCTTTTTAAGTGCCTGTATTTTTATCCGTTGTGTTTATTCTAAAATTCAGGGAAACAACACAAATTCAAAAGAGTACTTAGTATAGTTTTAAAATAATAACGTATGAAGAAAAGGATTTCGATTCTAAGCAATAATAGGTACGTTAACAAGAGCGAATGTTTATAATGGGTAAACAATCATGTTAAAAGTACCATTTGCTTTGCCTGTAGGTACAACTAGAAAAAAATATCGATTTCAAACAAATCGATTGTTGCATCAAATGTTAATTGAACGTGGTGCAATCGCGTGTCAACTGTTATTCGACATACAACCAGACAACTACATAATCTATTGATTTATCGTAAGGGTAAAAATAACCAAGTTCATCTCGCCTAACACCTTTGACTATCATCGTCAAATTTTTCCAAGTGAAGAAGTAAGTTACTGTTCTTCCCATCTAATATCGAAGCGAAATTACTTGGAAATAAGGATATTGTAAGGTACAGTTATTTCATAACCTGTTATGCATTCCACGGCACTATAGAAATTCCTATATCTATGGTGGGTAGATACAGATACCTTTATAATTCCGGATCGGCATACAGCTGATGTTGATCGTCAGCATTTTAAACGTCCTACTGCTGGGCGGGCACATGCCTCCATTCACTAGGAGAAGGATTAAGCGTTAATCGCCGCGCTTGCTCAATTCGGGTTGACGATTTCGGACTTTATAGACCTCCTAGGTTTCCTAGGTTTCCTCGAGATGTTTTCCTTCACTTTTAATCAGTCATTGATGGTGTCCAAGATATTGTCAAGATATAGCCACTTTAACTTCGAAAAGTTGCATTTGCACTTGTCTGGAAACGAACCCGTACTCTCATAATTGAGAGGCAAGATGGTTTAACCATTAGGCCATCACGACAAATTACTAAACTTCCAGTGAAGATCTTGAGTTAACCCTCTCATCTTTAGGGTCAAAAGAAAAAATGTTGACAGCATACAGTCTAACACTCGTATCCAACGGGTTATCAGCTGCTTGCGAAAATTCAGGGCCTCATTCTTACTGTTTTTTTCGATACCAACTGAAAATCGATATGTCTGTGTTTGTTTTACGCAAATGTCCGAGGTACACACTGAAATTTGTTTTACCAGACGTTGCTGCCTATTGATGATGGTTACTATTTTTGTTCGTGTTAAATAGGTAGATACATACAACTATCAAATAGTCTGTACTATCCTATGTACCCATAAGATTTGAAAACTTAAAGATTTTGAAATTTTTGATACATTATGCAGTTTTTATGAACATAATCTCAACTGTGATGTCTGTTTGTGGCGAAATAAATGTTTTTCTATTTTTCATCATCATCATCATCATCACAGCCTGTTTATCGTCCCACTGCTGGGCACAGGTCTCTCCCACGGAGAAGGATTGAGCGTTAATCACCACGATTGCTCAATGCGGGTTGGTGATTTCAGTCATTGGTGTCCAAGGTAAACTTAGAAAGTACGTATAACTTAGAAAAGTTACATTGGTACTTGCCTGACCTGGAATCGAACCCGCACACTCTTACTCGAAAGGCTGGTGCTTTAACCACTAAGCCACCACGACTGGTATTTTTATTTCTTATCTAATAATGCATCTAGCTAAACTGTCTACAACTTATAAAATAACTATGTTAAAAGCATGTGTTTCGCTTTCCCCAGTAGAAAAGTAAAATGGCGGTAATTAATCCATTTTCCATACATTATTAATTTGTCCTAGATGCATAACAGCACGTACCTTATTGTTTTATAGCCGTCATTTGGCTGAATACGACGGGTTCATCCGTGCGAACATGACATATTAATGAGAATAGAATGGTCACGTGATGACCTAATTATTGAGATATTGCTCACCGGTTGCTGCACGCGGTTTTGTTTGTCTACTCAGACAGTGGCGTTTTTCTACCTGAGTACGATTTTTTCTTAGCGTTTCTTCAGTTTAAGAGGCGTCCACGCTAAATTCAATGGTTTATATTTGAAAATGAAGAGAAAAATGTTCTAAGCTGATTTAAATATCAACAAGGATGTCACGTCATAAACCCCTTTTTATATAACATAAACATAAAACAATTAACTTGTGTTAAAAAAAAATAGATTTCTAGGATAAAAGAGTACCTAGTACACGAAATATTTTCCGTGCAATTTTGTGCATTAACCCATTTTCATTTTATTGTTTTCCGCTCATATAACGACAAGCAACTAGTTTTCCGTGTCAGCGGATCTTAACCGACCTTAAAAATACCGAGTGTTCTATATTTTTGTCGTCTTATGTAAACATTGATAATAATTAAAACTTATGTATAATTCGTCCTAGACAAATAAAAAAACACGTCTGTCATTGTAATTAATCAAGATCAATTTGTCTTGGTTCAGTGATCTATCACATTCAACTGTCATTTGGCTGTGACAATATAAAAAAGTATAGGTCATTTCGGGCAAATTAAATTGAAGCCTTAATAATTATATTTTTGATAAGATATATCGATAAATCTAAATAACACACCTGATTCTATTGCACCGTCTAGCTTATAATTATTTACGAGTACTTTTCTATTTGCCCTTGTCTATGTTAAACAAAGCTTCAAGCAAAAATACCACTCCAATCCTAAATGAGGAAGTTCTCAAACTCTTACGGTGGTATTTCACACTCACACAACGACATATAAAACAATACTGCTTAGGCTATCAAAAGAGTAAGTTTGCATAAGTTGTTCCTCGTCCTGGACGCCAGACGTCTCGACGTTCCCATACCAGTGTATTATGTGACCTGGTTTCCAACGGCCTCGTTGCACTCGATGCGGATTACGAAATTGCATACTTTGACGTGGTATATCTACTTGGCTGATGTATATTCAAGCTGTAGAAACAGCCAGAAGAATGAAGAAAATATTTTTCAGAAAATAAAGTCCGATAACGTACGAGACGCTTTGAAAACGTGGTTTGTTTTGTATTTGCCTTTTCCTTAAATATGACCGTCTCTGGGGCTTTCATTTTACGTCAAAGAAACAGGATTGTTCCTTTCTGATTTTGCGGTGTCCTGAGCCCGAGATAAGCCAGCGTTTACACGTGGCACTCTCAAGGAAAAGCGATGGAATTATGAGACAATATTTTGTACACATGTTTTGTTTCTTATGTTTAGTAAGTAACCGCCTTTATTTACTGATACAATGGAAGCCAAAGCTTCGGGTGAAATATTTTAAGTATATTTAGGTACGAGACACAATACAAACCTGTATGAGGCTGGTATGAATGACATGCGATACAATAATGTTATTGGAGAAGGCTTGGTAATGGCTCGCTGGCGCCTAATTAAGAGACAATTGACCATCATTTACTCAGTAATGAGAGTGTTCGATTAATTACGCGTAGTTTACCTTTCAGAAAGGTAATTGACCCGTAGACTGAGAAAACAATCCGTGTTTTCACACTTTCTTTTTTTCGATTAAAAGAAAGTATGCTCGCTAAAATAAGAGCAATGTTTTATTTAGCCTTTCTTTATCATGATTTATCCTCTCAAAACATTTTGATGGAGCTATTTTAATAGAAAACTTTTTGAAATACTACATGTCCAACTTCTAGATGTCATTTAATTTTAGCAACTTCAGTTAATATTGAGCGTTAGATAGTAATCCACAGTATCTCTGACCACTATTTTCCAATTAGTGACGTAATGTTTTATCTGTCTACCATCAGTTGTGTTAACATTTCAAGCTCGCTATAAAATCGTCTGGGCCCGGATCGTATTTATCCCGGTCGTGTCAATAATGCATCGCGGCCTTACTGCCGGCATCCGACCGTTCTGTCTAAAAATAATGTCTGGCTTCAATTTGCAGTTAACGCCATTTCATTTATTATAAAACGATTAAGATCTTAGCAAATAATTGTTGGTTCCTAAGATAGTTCAAGAGATTATGAATCGAAATCAACTTCTCGTAATCAAATAAACTCGTTGTGGCCTAGTAGTTAAAGCACCAGCCTCTTAAGTACGAGTGTGTGGGTTCGATTCCAGGTCAAGCAAGTACCGGTGTAACTTTTTTAAGTTTTCTAGGTTAAGATGAAGGAAAACATCTTGAGGAACCCTGGACTTTAATGTCTGAAATCGCCTATCCTTTATACAAGCAATGATGATCCTTCCCTTGATGATCCTTTTTGGGTATGAGAAGAGGCTAGTGCCCTGCAGTGGCTGGTGATGAATCAAATAAAGATCTACACCACATTTTTATCTTATCCAGATATTTAATTCGATTGTCTTGCGAAGCGATTAAGCTTAGGGTAACCACACACTGATCTCGTTCTTAATGATGTCTGCAATGTTACTTAGTCACAGGGTACACGTCTTATTTAAACAACTAGAATTAATTGGACCGAAGTCGTGCTGTGACGTAATGAAGGGCATTATGTTGGAAAGTCATCGAACCTTTGCTCCCTTAACTTTGTGCATATATTCAACAACTGATTTCTGTGATACACTATGGTGATACAAAATACATTTAAAACGGTTTTAGGTGTAAAGTTATTTCAAACTAATACACTTATAAAATATTTTCCTCATCATCATCTGCCTAGCCTTTTCCCTAGCTATGTTGGGGTCGACTTCCAGTCTTAACCGGATACAGCTGAGAGCCAGTGTTTTACGGGGAGCGACTGCCTGTTTGAACTCCTCAACCCAGTTACCTGAGCATCCTAATACCCCTTGGTAAGACTGTCAGACTTTCTGCTGTCTGACCATGCGTAACCCACCAATTTAGCGTGTCTTCCGAAAATGGGACGAACTCTTAATGACAATATGGTCACTCAACCACGGACGTACCGCGCCAAGCTTGCTTAACCTTATGATCGATCATAAGTAAATACTTAGCCACGAGCTCCGCCGTTAAAGTAAATTCTAATAAGCTAGCTTAGGTGTGTCTTGCCGAGTTTCGGTTCGAAAATTCGGCGTTGCACTAAAATGTGACTTAATTATTCAACCACGGTCATTAGTGAGTTACATTAGAGAGATAAAACTAACAATTATTTTCGTTTTCTAAGTAAACAGACGCCAATAAAAACTTTTAATTGAGCTTTTATTTACCGATCCTAAAACGTGGCCTTTTTTGCTAGGAATATTCCACTGGGTGAAAGTGTTTGTTTTTCTAATATAACTTCTGATCGCAAGTTAGGAAAATTTGCTTTATGTGCTAGTATACACAGCTTCAGATACGAAGTTTTTACGTAACTTGCTAGTTTCCAATATCAAAAGTTTCAAGCTCTTTTCTGAAATGATGAAAACTTTGAAAAATCTCGCAAAAATATGATGCTGTTGCCATTTTTGAAATTATAATCGTTGTTAAAATTTTATCGTTAATGTGGGTAGTTATGACCCTTTTTTATGGGAATTTTATGTCTAGCTGACGTCTGTCAGCTTAAGAATAATGATGATACTTTTACGGTTCTACAAGTCTGTTTATTTTTCTTGTCTTAAATTAGATACTCCTATTTTAAGGTGTTTTTAACGCTAATAATTTAGCATCGTGAAGTCGTGGTGGCCTAGTGGTTGAAGTACCAGCCTCTCAAGTATGAGTGTGCGGATTCTATTTCAGATCAGGCATCTCCTAGTGTAACTTTTCTTAGTTACACATACTTTTTATGTTTATTTTAGACACAAATGACTGATAAAAGGTGAAAGAAAACATCTCGAGGAATGTAGTCCGGAATCACCAACCCGCATTGAGCAAACGTGGAGATTAACGCTAAATCGTTCTCCGTGTGAGAGGACTGTGCCCAGCAGAGGGACGATAAAATAAAGACTAATAATAATATTTTAGGATCACATTTAACTAATAATCAATTATGTCTGTCGATATATTTTTGTAGATGTGCGCACTACTACTGTGTTATTTTTATGTGTTGAATAAACGGTTTTTCTTTCTTTCTTACTTTGGACTTTTGTATTAGCGCCGTTTCCAATATGTTTGTTAGTACATTTTTACAGAGCGTCAACGAACAACGCATGTTATGAAATGTTTTGTCCATAATTATAACCTGAACGTGCAGTTTCGCCACACGTTGGCCTACACTAAGCGCAGCACGACACGTGCCATAATTTTATTTGATCCTTTAATCGATTTAATTACAAACTGAGCTAGCATTGCGGGCAACCTTTCAAATTGTAACGTGAGCTGCGCAAATTAGTGCATTATAATATTAAATGAGAAACTGAAATTAACAATTCTGCACATATTTGATTTCATTAATTATACATTTGTTAATAAGTGTGTTGATAGTAAACTACTTTTTTTTTCATTCATTATAATTAACCTAAATTGCGAGTAGTATGAATGGTCGTTGAAGATGACATTATTCAACCCCTATTTTGAAAGATGTTTTTGAATCAAATCTCATTAAAAGTTTTGCTCTAGATAAAGGTTTGTTACTGTACCTACATTTGACGTTTGAATAACAAGCTTGTTTGTAACTTCTTGATAAGTGAATGTAACTTCTGGCTTCTATCTTCTTAGTCATTTAGATGGTAATCAACAAGAACTGCATATTTATTGTCCCGCTACAGGACCACAGGCTTTTTTCATACTTATTATTTGGCTATCGTTGAGGAGGGTTGTTCAACATTTTTGAACTTAATTATCAGGACGCCAATATTCATGAAAACCTGAATGCCAAAAAATTGGTACCGTACAAAACCGACGCATGTGTTTAAAGGTAACTAACTATACTCGAGTATTTATTTACATTTTGGAAAGGAATACCCTGAACTATGTGTGAGTTCACCAAGTCGCAACACAAAATAAACCTTATGCTTCTAAAAATAGCGTCCACTAAAACGGAGCTGAACATCCGTCTTATTATTTTCCGATTAGGCCGCGGTGACGTCAGCGCCCATCAGTGCGGCCTTCGCGGCCGGTCGTTGCCCCTGCCGGGACATACCGTTAGCAATGCAAATGTATCGGGATTTGTGTACGTTTCGTATCGACATAATGATGCAAGATAACAGCTGTGACGTCACATGTCGCCGATATAACCTCGTGCGGGTTAAAAAAGGTTGCTCTTAATCCGAAAAATTATAACGAAAGTAGGTTATCGCACATTTTTATTGCAATACTTTGCTGCCATGAACTTTGGCGGGTTGTGATGAAATCGTATTGCTAATCTATATCTTATATGATAATATGATATCATTGCTAATTTTAAAGGTTAAGCTTTATTTTAATGATGAATAAGTTTCCGTCGCCGAGAGGAACATAAAATTGTACAATACTGCCTTTCTAAAGGTCAGCGCCGTTTAATTATGTATTCGTAATCAATTGCAAAACTTTTTTAATTATTGTGTAACAAATAAAGTTGGAGTCTTTTTTATCTCATTTTCAGCAATTGTGGGGGTCATTAACATTTTTAACCGGGCAGAATTACAAAAATATACTATGAATTTGAAAACCTCTTACACCAGTTAACTGCAAAGTTATTCACTCTGAGTCTATAAACTACCTTTTCCAATCCACTGCTGTCACCAGACTATGAATAACTTAAAACTTTGCTATTGAATATCTTACTTTTGAAATTAAGGTATGTTCAGATTTTAAAATATTAAAACAAAAGCTCCTTTGTTTTTTATATTAGAATTGTAATAATGAACTCGGGTGTCATTTTTTAATGGGAAATCATCAAATGATTTCGATCTGCTGGAGGGACTGTCAGACTCTTACTGACTAAAACTAACTATGTTCCTTCTGGAGGTTCCTGTGTGCCAGGGCCACGGTAATTCTGGCACTATGTAGGTAAACAGTTTGCATGTCATAACACAAGTTAGCAAATATCTATAAAGTTCAAAATGATATTGACTGACATTCAAAAGTGCGTTTGTTTTTTTGCCGTCAGTACCCCTTCCAATGGTAAAGTTTATTCGACAAAAGTTCGTCAAGTCTATACGATATGTAGTGTTATGGGGTTATGGAAAACCGAATTGCATTCGAGCGATTCCCTTTTTTTGGTTTTGTTCCCTTTTTTTAATCGATTCGGTGTGCGAGAAATGTAATTAACTTACGGTTTTATCCTGAGTGTTTTTGTTGGCGGTTTGCGTAGGTAGATTTTTTTGGAGATAATGAATAGACAGACTACGGACAATTTTGGTTTAATAGCGGGTTAAAATCTTGTATTTTACACGGAGCTACTGCCCATCTGACCTCCTCAACCCAGTTACAAGCGCTACCCGATATTCATTGGCAAGACCGGTGGTCAGGCTTTTGGTTTTATACTACCCGCACCGAGTGTCAAAGAAGTTTACCACCACTTTAACATGCCTTCAGAAACATCAAGATACTCGTCATGAAAAGATAGTCAACCATCCAGGGACCGGACTTACCAAGTAGCGTAATCTTGTGATCGATGGACCCGTGGGGCTGTTAATAAGCCACGAGCTCCTCATCTTCTTCTAGACTACAAGGTTCAGAGAATCCAGGGCTTGCAAGTTTGCTCGCAGAGTCCTAACCTCGTGATTTACTCATAAATACTAGCGTAACGAATCAGAAGAACATTGTGACAATTTTCTAGTGTTGTAAAGGGTGTTGGATTTTAGCCAAGTAGGCAAGCAATATATTACACAACAAAATAATAATGACACAAATTCTACAGTCCATAATGTACGTAATATATGAACACAGAGCCTTAAATATTCTGTACACAGTTGTTTTATTTGTATTGCCCGATGTATTTCTTGGAATAACTATTTAGATTATTTCCTTTTAGTTCACTAAGTTTGCGAACAGCTTTTTTTATCTGATATCCACATAATATTATGTTTTGCTTGAGTATAAAGTTACCTGATGGTCACAAGTGGAATCGTACAAAAAAAGGCTTCCTGCTTCTTTATCAGGTAAAACCTATGCACAATTTCTATCTGATATTTAGTTAAAACAGGGGAAATATTGGGCATCTTATTCAGATAGTCTACGTAGCATATACATAAATTTTATAGTTGTTCAAAATACATTTATTTATTTGATATGTTTTTACGAAGGATAAGGTTTTATTTAACAAAGTAGATAATAGCGCCTGATACATAAAGGTAACTTTGTTTGTAAGAACCACTTTAAATAATAATTTTAAGAGTACTGCGCAAAAATATTAAACCCTATCTATCTGTTTACTAACGAATTGAACAACAATAACAAACATACAGATACACATTTAACCATAATTAAGGTCAAGATTACCTTAGCCGACTAAATGAACGAGGTACGAGTCTTCCTGTTCCCCTCCGTAATGACCCGGGTTCGATCACGTACATGCAACTTAACTTGTTTGAGATTTCATTAGCAGGCTTCAGCGTGTACTATTACCAAGTCGTGATGGCATCGGGCATGAATGCATAATGCCTAGCTGTTATCACGAACACCTCATTTGTAAAGGTTTATTTTTATTAAAAAGATGCCTGTATAGCAGACTGGTATATTTGTTTGATTAGATTTTCATGTTCTTTGCGACAGCTCTAGCAATCAATAGTAGTCATAATATATTAACTATACATCAGAAAAAGATTCAAAAAGTTAATTGCTTTCAAAGATCTCCAACCTACATTTAAACTTAGCTCTAATAAGATGTACTTTCTACCAGTTTAAAACATTGCCACCATAACAATTTCAAAACGTTCCAAACATAAAATGCTACCAACTTAAATCTAGTTTTCCAGCTATATAGGACAGCGGAGCATATCAAATGCTCCATTTATAGAGTAGCAAGAGTTAAATTAAGGGATTATTCTTGTCACAGTCGGTCTCGGATATTTCAGTCGACTGCAAGCAAACCGTGTTAGTGAAACTTATATGATGTTTATTTTGTGTGTCTCACCCCCTTTAATGCAAGTGCGAATGTTTTGAATTGCCACCTGTCTGGGCTGAGGTAGTGGGGAGTGCGACTAACAAACGGTTGCTAAGTAAACGTCAATGCGAAACGTTTATATTTATTTGAATAAAATCTGCTTATTTTCAATTGTGATTGGTGGGAGTTTAGACTATCCAGTGTGATGATGATAGCTTTAACTCGATTAATTGTTGCAGTATTTTTTAATCAGGGAGGCGGAAAATTTTAAAGAAAAAAAAAAATAGGTTACAGACGTTAGACATCAACCTACCTCATCTGCCAAATTCCTTTAATAAATTTTAACCCTTTTCACAATACCAGAAGGTTAATATTCGATGGGTCAACGTTGACAGATTCGGGTAGGTTGATCTGCTGTCGTTTGTACAAACACACCCATATTTAAACTTCGTGTCGTTGATGGCAAAGCTACCGGTCTTAGTTCCTTCATTAAACGAATAGCAACTTTTCACGTTTAAGTAACATTAAAACGTGCTTAGCGGAATTATACTCATTTAGAATACTGACGTTGGTACGAAAAATTATTTGAGCACTTGCTTAGTGGCTGGAAAAGGGACCTTTCTTAATAAATCAACATAAACGTCCCGCATTACTGAGGATAACTTTGTGAAACTTTGTCTCTAAAAGCACCAACTTATTCACAACACTTTTTGATTAGTATTTATTCATGTGTCAGTTTGAAAGTAGGATATTTTTAATTAGAGTTTATATTGATACATGAAGATTAGCATTCGTTATGTGTGTGTGCATTCATGATGAGTTTGAGATAAATGGGTCGGGTATACTTAGTATAAATAACGTTGCTAGGACAAGATTTAAGTAAGACATTGCCCCGTGTATTTTTTTCGTATTTGCAATGTAACTTTTCGTTGTTATTGGCTGTAATGTAAGAACGTAAACATGCTATTTATACTAACTTTTGAAATAAACTTCGGGTGGATTCGACCGAATAATTTTATAGTAACTTGGTAAGTAGGCGTAATACAATCAGGCGAGCGTTCCTTTCCCAAAATACCAAAATTCAAGACTGAAACTACGACGTACCAAGAATTTCGCTGTCAATTCTGCGAACTATGGCACTTACCTAATAATTTAATATAAGCCCTAACTACTCAGTCATTACCGAAGGGAGTAAAAGGAGTAAAAGCACCTTCGCATTAGGCGTTCCTTTACGTTTTTCGAAACCTAATCCCCCTTATTATAAAACGTGGTCTTTAAAAGTATCCGCTTTACTACTAGATGAAGAAGATGGTTTAAAGCTAACAATCAAGGCGGTATTTTTTTGAAATCGCGTTTTATAGTAAGGGGGCTTAACACCAAAATAGGTTAATAAAATACATGCTTATTTTTTTAACTATCGTAGATAAAAACAACAGGATGTTTCATCTCGATAAGCGGACAAACAGTACAAAAACTAGTGAAAAAGAAAGACAGCAAAAAAAAAACAAACGGACGTGACTATTATTTGTGTAACAATGGAACACAATGTTTAGCAAAGATTCGAATAACAAATACTAGAGAAGAGTTATTTTAATTAATGGAAATCCCGTAGTGTTGTTTTTTTCTTCCAAAATATTGATTGGTAAGTTCAGTCTGAACTAAATTTAGTTTGGTACGGAAATAAGGTGCTGACGAAGGTAACTGCTCGATTAAAACTATAGGAAATGCAATTCCTACTAGAACATCGTGTCATATAGATTTTACTAGTTTACTAAATCTACATGAACTTTAATATAATATTTAGTTTTCGATATCATGGTTGGATTTAAAATGTAACATGAAAAATAAGAGTATTGGTATCATAGTTATGGCAATTAATTTATGAGTATTTTTTAAGTGTGTGTGCGGTAAGATTAATAAATTCAGTTCAGTTCTTAAATAAAGAGGACTTTATTCAGGTCCAAATAGTTCAAATAGATTTCTTTTTTAATGGCGTTAAACCAATTATTTTTCGTACATACCAATTCCACATTGCTTTTATGTCACATATTCGTATCACTTTTAATAATAATTGTATCGAATACTTTTATAGACACCGAAAAGCGAATATCGGTATTTTAACATCACGAAAATTGTACGAAATGAAATATTGCGTGTCCCATAATAATAGGCATCGATTTAATGACTGACAAAGAGAGTCTTGTATTCATTGCATTTTATGTTTCTCCAATATTCAGTAGGAGTTCTTTGCCTATCCAGGCACATTGCATTGCAGATAATGCTGCATTTTAATGAACCATTTCCTTCCATTAATGTTTAACGCTTAGATGTCCGGAATATTTGGATTTGTGACTGGAAATCTGAATTCTATATCCAAATCCTTTCTCAAATCATCCCTTTGTTTTATTGAATTCTAGTGATATTTTTTTTTATAGAAATCACGAAAAATGTACCCATTCAATAATAGATAGTTGCGATATAATCAAAGATAAGGCAAAATAGGTTTCAACGACCTGTTATAGGTCACGAGTAGTAAACAACATACGAAAACAATTTACTGCCGATAATACAAAATAACATGTTACTGTTAGTCCACCAATAACTAACAAGGTTCGTATTTTAGGATAGGAGACGGCTGTAAACAATGTTATCTTGCCACGTGCTATTTTTAGCCCACTATAGATAATATCACGGCCGCCTTTTGCTTTCTGAGTATTATATTCGATGGAAGTGTTAAGGGGCGTGCCTCATTCGGCGTCTATTCGCCATCAGATTGGACGTTTCTTCAAAGGTTTCTTACTGAAATAATTGGTCTGGGTCGAAAGTCGAAACAGATAGCATCTTGAAGCAGACCATTCCTATTTCGGGGAGTAATTTGCAAGACTTGCTGTCGTTCGATTTATTCGCCTCATCTATATTATTCAAGGCCGATTTATTCTGCTATTCAGTTCCACATTATTACTCTATCATATTGAGCTGAAATGTAGAACAGTAAATCCTGAGGGAATTCCCATTATTAGAGCTAATAAATCGCCCCTGGGTTGAATTGCGTCTACGGTCGAGTACCGGCGGTTCTATTACGAAGCAACAGAGCGGTTGTGCATTCTGCATTGCCTGCGCCCTTCGGCTACGAACTAGGAATCATGTCCGTAATGGCCTTGGAAACTATTATAATTTACGTCGTTTCCAACCCTGCAGATTTCTGTACACTTAGTCTAGAGTTCGCTCTCTTGAGAGCTGCCCGGGGCCACTCCTTTGTTTATCTAACTTCCTGAGATGCTAATGGAATACGTTTCGCGACCAAAAATCCAGACTATTTCTTGCGAAAATGGTTCTTTATTTTAATATCATCTCAGAAAGTTTTGTTTTAATCTGAAAGTGAGAAGTTGAGAGCACTAGCGAGGTACGATAACTTTTATGCATCCATTTGTGAAGCAGTGCAGGCAAATTTATTTGTTTTCATCTTGAAAGTTAATACTAAATGTTGCGCTTATCTTTGAAGTATTTTTCGATTTCTGCCTTCGAGGTGTAGAAGTCCGTTATTATATATATTTGCTTCATAATAATAAATAACCAATAAACATTTATGTATAAAGATCTAAACGAGCGCACCCGCTGACATAGTTACGGAATCTGGCAGAACTGGATGCTGCTCACCTCGTAACTACTTTGTCACATTTTGACTTTATTGTACTCGCCTTGTGTGAATTGGATTCGCATTGCAGTTGTTCTGGTTGTTCATTGTCGATAATGGGGACAAGTACGCTGAACGCGAACTGTGGCAATAATGTGCACAATAAAGGCCGGAAAAAGTGTCAAACTAGACGGATTTTTAGATGGTTGCAGATGCAGCTTGGACATAATTATGATGGATAGAAGGATGAGAGTGAATTTGATGGTATCCCACGTCACGGCCAATACCGCATCAATTAAGTGTCGTCGAGTCGTACCTCCTCGTCGCACCTGATGGCTTTGCACTCGAACGACACGAGTCCGCCAAGCCAGTAGTCAGCCGACCGCGTTCGGAGTCGCACGCCCTTCGTCCTCGGGCGCGTCAATGCAACCGCGACCCTTAATCTTTCAAATATTTTTAGTTCACGGAAATCGCGTGTTCGCCACGATTTTCTGTGTTGTTCCAATTCTATAGTGCACAAAGGAAGTTTGTACCACTTGAGAGTCGAACGTTTTGATGCGTCGATGGGATGTAGTGTTTACAGTAATACCATAAGGTGAGTTTGTTTATATGTACGTCGATCAGCTGTGAAGCAAACAGTTCTCGAGTGTTTATGATACTATCATATTTGATCCTCTTGTATTCAAACATTTGATGAGGTTAAAGTGTTTTAGTGATTTGAGATTGGTAACTAGTTCAGTTACACGTGTGTTTTGAATGTGTGACACGTAAGTCAGTAAAAACAGGAAGTTATTGCCGACGAATGTTATCTTACGTCAGTTAGAGAATAAGTTACGACTTGCTTGAACTGTATCGGTGCGATTGTTGGTTATAAATTGTAATTAAACTTACTGCTCCGAGAAGAGCGCTAAACTATCGCAATTAACTGTGGCATTTTATCTATACCTGTTTCTAAATTACAAATATTGTTATTATGCAATTTGTTTATTATTGCATAACTGTTTAGTGTATGTCTATAGTATAGTTGCATTCATGAGTTGTACTATTTATTGTTAGTTTATTTTTCTGCATTCATTCAAGCAATGTTGCGTGCTGTCGCTTACGAATACTAAGAAATGAATAACGTAAGCCATTATAATAGATAGTATTTGCGTTCAATGTGACAGACACTTAATACAACTCGAGAAGTCACTGAAATTTATTTTCTATAGTTTCGATCTGAAATGATGTTTATCTAATATCTCGTATCTTCATTTGATATCAGAAGTTGATAAACACATCAATTTCGATCACGCACACGTTAACATTATTATTTTCTTCTATTCTATCATAGGCTCATTAAAGAACTATAGTGCGGTAGTAGTTTCATAAGGTAAGTAAATAGTATCTGCAGAGATTGCGATCTAGTTAAGAACAGTCAGAATGTTTCCCACGTTATTGTCTATGATTGGTCTGATAACCTATAGCTCCAGTTACGTATGGATCTCGTTGCAGGTTCGTTAAACACTTTTTTTTATTATTATCTGTGGCTTCGCTCGGCTGCACATTCAGTTGGTTCTAAACCCGTTTGTTGAATTGTTTTCGTCTATTTTTGTACGGACCAAGTTCGTTAAGTAATCTCGAATGAAAAGATTTGTTATTAAGATAATTAAGTTCAATGATACTCGTATTAGTCTTTATTTATTTAGAGAAAAACTAAATTCTAGTAGTGAATGTCTGTGCGAAAAGTCTTTGAATCTAAAGGAAATAAGTTGTGAAATTCATACAACTTCGGCGTCTCAGTAGTCAAATATTATTCTCTCGATGTTTTGAGATACGATATCTTTCATATTTCAATCAAAATATTGCGGAATCGCACGAAAGGTCGAGTGTATCTACGGAAAATATGTTAGTCGTCAGCCCAACATCTGTATTTTGTGAAGTCGTTGGCGTGAGTGCGAGGTATAGACCAAGATGGGATTTGATATTTATTTTATATAACTTATGTATCTTTCGTATATTTCTCTTGATGGATTCTATTCGTAAGAGTATATTGATATGAAGCGAGTGTAATTGTCTGAAAAGATATATCTTAATTTAATTTAAAATCGTATTGGTTATGCCAGTTTATTTTCACCCAGCTGGAACTATTCTCAGGCAAAAAAATATTTCCATGCAACGCGATAACAGAAATGCAAGTTACTTTAACTGTCTTTTTGATCTCGTACATATAATTATGATCTGCACGTCTGCAGTTAAAAACTTTGTCATCTGTTCACTTTGTGGTTGTTATCTTGACTTTACGAAGTCGTACAGTTAAACTAAAACTAAAATAAAACTATAACTAAGATTGTTGAATTGTTATTTGTAGAGTTTGCGGGCTACCAGAATATTAATTATATTATGTGGGATGCATTTGGATCGCCGAAGCAGGTTTCCTATTATCATTGTTCTGATAACGAAATTTACTTCCATGAGATAAAGTTTTGTTTGAGATGGTACTGTAGTATTCAAATTACTGTTTTATATCGCCATTTGTGCTGCAATGTATAGTTTATTTGTTGCCTATCTTAGTAGTAATGTTTGTTATTTATTGTTGAATCGGTTTGCTTGCGATAATGGAGTATATGCGTTGGTAATATTAATTCAATTTTAGACGAAACTGCATTCAGTTGCGTGATAGAAAATGAGAGCATAACTGACAGGTTTGAAATATTAAAAAAGTAAATCTTCAATATACGAATATAGACGTTATGCTATTCAGGAAGTAAGAGTTGCCATGTTATTTATTAGCAGTGTATTTTTATTTAATTTAAGACCACTTTAAACTGTTTCTATCAAAGTTTAGAGATAAAAGTGTCTGTCGGATGCATTATTTTAGATTTATCTGTAACAGAACGAAATAGAGCAGAGCACGTTTTATATTTCTTTGTAACATCTGAGATAGCACGTTTGTTATTGATGTTTCCTTACTAGTTTATTTAGATGATCAATTTATTGTTCTGCAGCTGGTAGAATGAGGTATACGGTATCCAAAGCACGATCAGAGCTTAAAGTATCGTTTAAATTATTACTTGTCGTAATGATGATGTCGTTTGAATAAAATCATTGTTATCTTAAAGGCAATAAGTAATGCGGGTTTTTTCGATATTTGTTTGACTTTTTCCAAAAAGATTTCCATTAGGTTTAGGTTAGGTCCTTTGTAGACGAATAGCAAATTGAACATCAAACTTGTAAGCCTATATTTTTCATCATAAATAATATTATCGTAGAATTTGTTATCAGGGTCGAATGAAAGTGTAGGCGGCTAGCACAATAAAGTCATAACTAAGTTATGGTCAAAGTATTATTATTTTGAAACTAGTTTTAACAACGTCCAGCATAGAGCGTACCTACATTACGTTATTAAACCCGTGGGAAGGAATGGAAATTAAAGTACACTTTCCGATTTTTTTTCTAGTTTTGTACGTCCATGTTAATGAAAATGTCTCCCGTCTATCCTTTAAGAGACTCGCTCGTCAAAGACACAAAAACTCGTATAAAATAATATTTTTAATCAACTCGTCAAGCTGTTCATAAAAACTTTCGTCTTTCGAGCTCGAAGCCCTTCACTGACGTCGGATATTGAATAATGTTCCCTTTAATTTTGACGCTTGATTAAACGCCAATTATAAATAATCTACGGCTGTACTGTATGGTGAGAAGGAAGGTTTTAGTTGCATCCTTAGTATCTCTTAATTATACATTAGTTTGGTACTAATGTATAAAAATATGTGAATGCAAGTTTGTTTGTTTGTTTACACGATATTTGAAATGAATCCAGAGGATAACTATTCTAATATTTTTCTTATGTTTCATACGTGAACTATTATGAGGTATTTCTCTTAGCATGCGGGTAAAACCACGAATAAAAGCTAGCATTTAATTTAAAATCTAACCTCGATTATGCCGTTGAGCGCGTTGTACAGTATGCGGAGCGAGGGCGGGGCGGGTCGGGGAGCTGTTTGATATTTATTGCATCTAATGTTCAGCCTTATTAGGGCACTCGTAGTTCTATTGCAGTTTGTCGATGAGACTACGGTTAAATTGCACATGCTATCCTGATTCCATGGATTATCTAGACCTAGAATCAGGCAGTCATGGTTGATAGGTCTAACTTAAATAAGTAAAATATCATTAAAACTTAGCAATTAATGTCTTTGACATCCAGAATAGTTACCCTGACTAAGTAGGCAGTTTTCGAAAAAAAATAATGTAGGGAAGGTCTAAACAGACTAGGGGGGCTAGATCACTTAAATACGAATCAGGCAGCCAAGCGCGTCCTACTCTGACCGCGCGTCACAGTCTGCTCAACTCATCAAGTGCAGTAGGGAGTTCTGCGAACCGCGAAATGGCATGCTAGTTACCTTTTAAATGGCTTAGGATATTGTCTAGAACATTCTTCACGTGTCTTCCTTCACCTTTTATCTTTTATTTCACGGCTTCTAAAGCTATAACAACAAGTCTCGTGTGATTCAATATTAAATTATGAATTTAAAGTTGCCCAAGTTCCAAATTGTTCGTGTAATTCTATCTCTCGATATTGTGGGATCAATGCATGTCGTTACACCGACTGGTCCTTTGATACCTCTGAGAAAACTTTCCAGACGTACTTATTCTTTTTCTCTTTAACGGAACCATTTGACATTATGTACCAAGAGAAAATACTCGTGTGACTTTAAAATAAATGGAACTTGCGCTTTATATTTTTTATCGTCTAGTGTAGAGAATAGAGGTTAGTATTTATTAAATCCTTACATAAAGAAGCGGTGTTGTAAGTTTAGCTTATGTGTCTGTGCTATATTCCTGTTTATTAAGTGATAACCTGTTTTTTATGATTCCGTACCTAAGGGGCAGTCAGAGTTCTGCCTACGTTGCGGGTTGTTCGTAAGAGTAACCGTGGCACAGGGACCTCCAGAAGGTATATAGTTGGTTTTAGTCAGTCAGTAAGAGTCTGACACTCCCTCCAACTGTGCACCCTCGGCGAGAAGGGTCATTTGCTGATTTCCCACCACAAATTGGCAGTTCGACTAAGTTCACTTAAAATTTGATATTTGTATTTATGCTGCCGTTATAACTTACAAATACTAGAAAATAGAGTATAATCAATATTAGGCGGCTTCCATACAACTAACGTGATTTATTTGTTATCTTTTCCTCGATATTGTTAACTTACGGGATAATGAACCCTGGTCAGTTTTGTTTTATAATTCTAAGTTGAAAATCTATTTTCCGGTTCAAAAGTTCTACGGCGATTTTTGAGTCCGCAGTTTCTTACTTTTTAAATATATTTTTACTTTTACATTACGGTGTTGGTTCAGAGCTAGAGTCCAATAGGTCAAGAAGTATTTGAATCTGACTTTTCTGATTGCCAGTTAACACTTAGCACTTTTAACTGACGGATCTTATTTCATGTTTAGGTACGTGATAGCTTTATGTACGAGTTTTTTTATCTGAGAAATGCCTTTCCAATTTGATTGTTTAGTATTGGAGGTATACTAAAATAAATTATTCATGAAGAAATAAAGTATAAGAAAATATTCAACATTAATATTAAGTAGATAATTGGGTTTTTTAAACTTAATTTCAGCACCAAAAACCTAGACTTGCTAATTAATTTTATATGATGAGACACGGAGTGATTTTGACGGGAGATAATTAGAAAAACACGTTAATTATTACTACATGAATATTGTAATCGTTGATATCAAAGAGACAACGTATTTCGCTTGGCGCTACTACGAACCTATTTGTATGTGTATTAAAGTATATAAAACGGGCTTACTACGCATATGTGGTGTAAGCTAACATAATAATATCATGTTTGTCTATGAAAATGGAGGAAAGTGTAATAGCTTTGTCCTTGATACATATTTTAGAACTTTTATTAATACGAAGAATTTTAATTAAGTTGATTGTTAATAAACGCGGCACCTATTCAAACGGTTACGATGTGTGTTTAGGATAACTTGAAATCTGATTCTTTGTTTGATTATTTCTTAAACGAGAATAATTATGTCCTGGGTCTCAACAAAAACGATTTATAAAACTGATATTTCATTAAATTACCAAAAATACACATAATAAAGCACTACTTAAATCCTATCCTTAATGTAGGTATAGACGCCAGCACATCAAGCTACAACAAACTGTCAAATTTTCCTAATCACCTTTGAACCATATGCTTCAGCGATAAAGTTGAAAATATATTAAGGATATTTGTCAGATTGTAATAGCTTGATGAGCTGGCATTTGTACATCATCACTCGATCGGTATTTACAGATGATATACCTTCGAGGTTTTACCGGTTTGCCGTAAAATCTATTACATTTTGCATTTATATGTTAATAAGATATTTTCTCACTGTGCGAAGTGCATAACCATAAATTATAGGTTTTATTATAAACAGGAGACAGCTTTGAAAACGAATAAAACCCGCTAATAGTCAATACTTCTTCCATTGAAGATGGTACTGATGTACTGATTACTTTGTACAGTTGGCTACGCAACCAGTACCTACGTAGTCTCAGTTTTTTTATCAAAGCTACCTGTTGAACAATGAGCACTGGTACATTAAAATCCACTTTAATTATTTAAATAATGACTGTTGCCTAGCTTTTTTTATGATACCATTTAATGATATGGGCTTAATGTATCTGACCCGTCACGTTATCTATTCAGCAATAGCACGTTAGGTGGTCAGCAAAAACAGTTTGCCACGTACATAGGTACGTTATGTGGTGACCTGCAAAGGTTTGCCCGGCCGATGTACCGTTAGCACGGCTAGACGTTTGACGGGACGACAAACTCGAAGGTTGTATATCGTATTTATTGAATTACATTTCGGAGAAAATTATCCCACAATACTGTCGTTGAATACAAGATTGATTTTGAAGTCTAGCGTTTCGAGTGAAGCAACGTTGGTACATTCATTAAAAATTTCAGGTGTATACTCATTATTAAGTTTAGACTCTGACAATATTTATGGAAGTTGTATCTCCATGCACCTATCAAAAGTTCTTTAGAGAACTAGGTATATAAAATTCACTTCAAAGGTCTTCAAAATCCAATCCAATCTATCGATTGGAAGTCGTAATGCGAAAATAACTTGGAAGTTTACAAAAAGTTTAACATAACACTTTAAATTTTAGCCTCAAGGACATTCTCATGAAATTATAATAGTACGTGTGCGTAGTTTGTATACAATTAATTCACCGAGCATTTTATTTGGTAGTTCGTCTATGTTATTCACAACACTCTTGAATTTGGACGCAACTTCTTTTCAGATATGAAATTCGTGTCACGTTTTCTTTTTTATTATTACACGCTTAATTAATTCCGTGTCTTTCGAAACTTGCTTAAGGGAATGTAGGCGTTACTTTTACAAACGTACTTTAACCAATAATTTTATTTTCAATTGTATGGTACCGACCCGTGTGTACGACCTTATATCTTTTGCCTTTGAGACTTAAGTAGGTGGTCTTAACCGTAGTTCCCATGTAATTTAACAGTGGTTTAAAACTCTTTCAAGGTCTGTTTATTGTTCGTCTTAATGTACTTATGCCTCCTTAGTATTACATAATTGCTCTCGTAACATAATGACACCTTTACGTTCGTAGATTGTTAATACTTTGCCGCGACGTTCTTGGAAACTTTTCACCGTCTCAATTTTAGTCTTGCAATATTTGACAAGCTTTCACCAAAAGATAAATTGAAATAAGGGTAAACTTTTACATTTACTTTGCAAAGGCATACTTATCTAGCTGGTCAATGACTGTCTGAAGCCTATAACATTGAGTAATAGCCTATGAATTACAGTTTTCAAAAGGTATTAATTTACTTAAAATTCATTTGCTGTGGAACCAACTGGGACCTTTTTATAGTAGTGTTTTCAGCGTTGACTGATTTCCATTGCAAATTTATCTGTGGTTTACCCTTGTCTTGTGTTGGGAAATAAATAAGATTTGTATAAAAAGGATCATTAGAGGTTACTTTTATTCAGCAAAACGTATGTAATAAAGTACAGCATGATGCATTTATAAAATCTTTTGTAGAAAAAAACAATGTACGGCGTAATTTTTTTTTAATATATTAATAAGTACTGCAATTTTTTCGAGATACTTTTTCAGTTGCAATTTACTGTGGCAACAGTCTTATGGAGTTATCAATTTATTCAATCCGATTGACTGATTCCGTTATTGTGACATTTATCTATCTACTTTATTGCGCTTGTGTGAGCTCAAGAAATATCAACAGTAAAAAAGGTTTGTGCTAAAACTCTGCTGTTGACGTAAATACTTTCATGAAAATATGTTTTAGCGTTCTGCGTCATTGTGTACTTAAGTAATTTATTTATGCATAAGTTCTTAAATGTTTACTCGACGTAGCCTTTTCGTGAACTTAAAACTTCGTCCTTTACCTCGAGAGAAATTTGAAGATACCTTTATAAGCACTCGGTCCCTTGAGTGATATGTACATTTATCAATAAATAATATTACGCTTCTCAATTTTTCTTACAGAAAAATGGATATTGTGTTTTAAACAATAAATTTCAACGTACGCTGTCTATTTGATACTTTCAATATAGTCGTTCGCCTCATATTTCCTCTACTCGTACATCCGAATCGAAACTAATGGGCACTGCAGCCCAGAATTTATTTTGCTTTTGTGCGGAATATTTCAACTACGAAAATAAATGCTGCTTGCTATGTGCCTGGTTTGTGTTTTGCCTAAGCTACGTATTTCTACTTTTGTTCTACACACTGTATTTTTTATCCACGTCTGTATTTATACAGCCTGGTAGATGTTTATTTGTCATCGCCACTACCACCTCCAATTACACACGAAATGGACATTTGTTGTGCTTCAATTAAGATTCATAATTGAAAAGCAGCGACCAAGATTTGACGGTGTAATAACATGGCTTATTATTTTATACATTAATGGAATTAATATTAACGACAGACACGTTTGTTGTTAAACAGTCAGCACCAGGACTAGCTTCTCATTAAGTTCCAACATTATAGAGATAGAGATAAAACAAATAACTAGGAATATTAGTAAATATGTGTAACTGATATCCGCAATATAGGCCTTAATTGCCACAAAATAAATATTAATCTTATTACAGACTCCTTAACCATATATCGATAATGACATAATAATTCGTCATACTCAAGAAATCTGACTGACATCATCAATACTAACAAAGAGCATTAAGCTATGCAAATCCGAAAACATTCAGTCATTTATGAAGTAATAAAAATTAATAAAAGCAGCCATATATAATGCGTTCTTAATTTGAATTATTTCTTAAATAGGTCATGTAGAAACTCGCTAGAAAGGTCACGACTCCGCCAGTAATTTACTAATATTAGATCGCATACTCATGAGACCAATGAATGCTATGCGACTGAACGCGGAAAAATACTATGTACTAACCCAACAAGTAAGAGAAGTCCTCTGGGAACACGATGGCTTACGGAAAAGCAAGTTGTTTTTTTTTATTATAAAGGATCGAGAGACCTTCAAGACATTATTGTGTGTTCAGTGATAAGCCTGGTTATATTAAATGCAGTGTATACTCCGAACTTGGTAAACCTTATTACGTTTATCTATTACACTACGTTCAAATGATGCGTTATTTCCAATATCAAGAATTTTGCTTTAACATCATATTACTAGACCACTACTTTCTTCCTAAAATATGAAGGCCTACAGTGAAACCTTTTTATCTCAAATCCTCACTATCCTTTGCCGTGGCTACTGAGTGTTGGAGCGGTTTAAGCCGGCAAGAGCCTAAAATATTAGCGGCTCAAAGGACCATTGTGATCCATGTATACGTAGCATGGTCTGGATTAAAGGACATGCCTGTGCATCGTATATACGACAGTGTAACCGACTAAGATGAATGATCCTCCAGCAACGTCCAGATAGGTCCTAAGTAGAAAGCTGTTACCGCCAGTATAGTTGATAGCAACGACTAGAATGCCCATGTTGATACGATTTTTTTGCCGTACGAGGAAAATTTGCTTACTTACATTTATTATCCTTCATGTAAACAAGGAAAATATACTCGAAAGCACTCCTTCACCACGTATCACAAACGTAGTTAGACTTAACCTATTAATTTTAATTAAGTAATTACTCTGCCATTACTCAGCTTGATTTTTGTTCATTACGAGGCGGGCGACGTTTGTCTTTTTAGCAGAATAATTTCATTTAAAAACTTGGCGTCATTATTCCATGGACAGCAATATTTTCCGCTACTCTGTGCCTGATTAAATTCATATAAAGTGAGGTACTAGTGAGCGTATCACAGTATCTGGAGTTCTAGTAGGAGGTAAATTGCCGTTAGTAATTTTGTATGAGAAACGATCTCCAATAAGAATCGTCACAAGACGAAATTTGTATAATTTGTTTAGCTAACGAAAAGACCTCAGGTTAACCTTAGAGATAATTAAAGTCACATTCACTCACTTTATTTTCAATACAACTCTTTAATCAAAAACAAATTAATCATTCAAATCCTTCGACGTGGTCGCAAATAGCTACGTTTTCTACATTTTTGCAATATTAGCAAGAGGTTAATGTCCCTCAGATCGGGCTACGAACTTGCGACCCCGCGTCATTGAAGCCATTATTTTTACCCGTGAACAGGGCCGCCTACTTTACTATCTTGCTCAGTTTTCTCTCTAAAACGTAGCTTCGACCTAAAGATAATATTTTTTGTTATTTCTCAAAATCATTCAATCTTGGCCCAACCTGCTGTCAAACGATGGCCCAAATTTTTGTTTAATTTATTATACTTAAGATTTCAGTCTTATCTTGATTTTATTTTATTGGCCTATATTCATTTAGGGTTGGAAAATTTATAATTTTTGAAACTCTCGCTCAAACCGTTCCCAACGATTTTATCCCAGAAATTGATAACAGGTTATCCAAAATATCAGTTTAAAAAATGTTATATCACTAAAACCATAACGAGAAAGTAACCGAACAAATTCAGTGCGGATAGATCGATTGCAGGAAGTACCCATAACTAACAACGTTACAGTCGACTGCACCACTAACTTATCTAGTAAAGAGGAATCAAATTCAAAATGCAATTTTGCATTTCCAAGTAAGCCGCTGGTTTGTAAAAAATCTCCAGTCGGTTTCCTAATTGCATTTTAGCGGTTCGTCGTTAAGAGAAATGCAGTTAAACCTTGACCCGTGTGACATAAAAGCGAATGGCGTCAATTTTATTGCACGAAAGTAAATTAAATAATTCTTAATTCATTTTATTGTGGTATTTATCTGCCTGTTACGGGGGAATTGTGTTAAGCGACATGTCAGCTTTCAGTTTTATCGGGCGCCTATTTATGGTTGTCTCATTGTGTGCTCAGAGTCTGGGTGATTTTATTGATACCGAGGTGCTGTCGGCACTCATATACATAGCTATCGACCACTGATAAAAATGTTTTAGAAGAAGTAAGGTCTCGTGTTTGCCAAGTGTGAGTATTGTGCACGGGGTCTCAGGTTAGATTCCGAAAGGTCGGGCCGAAATCGCTTTGTGGGTGCTATGCAACTGCTTAATCAACGAGACAGTCAACACGTATGCTCGTCAAACAAATGTCGACCGTATCAGGCATCGAACTGGGGACCTCTACGTTGGGCAGTCCGGCTTGTTGACCATTACGCCAACCTGGTCATCAAACTGGTATTAATATTAATTGTTTTATAAATGTTTTCTAAACACTCGTATAGGCCGAATTATTGATGAAATCCCTCTATCCCGATGAGTTATAAATTATATTTTAATTAATAATATGATACGGGCGATAGAATTCTGAATCCACTTGTAATTAATTAAAACATTTGTTTATTTTTCATTTTACACTGTTGTGAGTGGTTTTGAAAATGAACTCTAGATGGAAATATTTACTTTATTTTGTTTGTTTCACCAAACACTTAAATGGAAAATATTCCTCTAGGACTCGTATCTACGACGCCGAAGTATGGAAACATATGGCGGTCTGTCCCACACTAAAAGTTATGGCATGGATTCTCAAAACAGCTGCGAGCACACAGAATTGATAGATGACTGTATTTTTGAAGGGACCTACGGAATTGGACGCGACACTCCCGAGACAAAGGCTTTGAAATATTTACTGCAACCATTTTTGTGATTCTGGAGTTCCAATTTTAGTACAGTACATCCATGCAATATTGAAGCGCTCGGATAGAAGTATACTCCGCAAACGTCTGTTCATGCATACAATGGATATTTCATTTTTGACAATGCATGTTGGCAATACAAACAAATCATTATTTAAACCATCATTGTTTCTGTTTTATACAGACACCTATTGGAATTTAATTCCGAGAAACGTGAAAATCGTTCACTGAATTAAGTGCGTATATTGAAGTAATGTTTGGGCATTGTTTCCTTCGTTTAATTGTTTACTATTCTCCAAAGATTCCAATTCTGTTCTTTTGTCTTCCAAACACATGGCCATGTTTACTAAGCGGTTTCGGTGTTACAATCAATTTGGCAACTAGCGCAGGCATGTTGTTGTTTGTGTTCAGGCTCCATCGTTAATCATGCTCTCAGTGGCGTCTCTTCTAAGTCCATTGCAATACATTAAGCATCTAGTGGTTAACGTGCATCCATTTCAGTTTACGGCGATTTTATTGTTCACTCGTTTTATCGTTTACGTAGCTTTTCTTCTATGCTACATACGTTTATGAGATTCTATTCAGCAAGTAACACTCAGTCTTTATGACTTGTGAATATCAAACACTCCTTTTATCAGATCGGGATAAAATGAGCGACGTTCGCTTACATCTTTAGTATTCTTTAGAAAGCTTCTTGGTGAACCCATATCAAGTTTGCGCATTGCTTGTCGGCAGCCTTCAACGATGTCATCGACCCTTGTAAGATTTGCCTATCAGGCGTCCCTAATTCTAGCCGGGCAAAATTGAAAGTATATCACCAATAATCTTAAGACATTCTAGTTCTGATATATCACTTAGAACAGATGGTTTAACTATCCGTGTTGAGGCGGCTAGGATAGCAAGATTATTTGCAGTCTCGCTTGTTCCTAACTGGTGATATCTTTCTTCTGGTTGTGTCTAATTTAATTTTCTTTTATCCCCATTTATCTGGGTCACTAAAGGACGTTTCACCAGAGTAACATTGTTTTTAATTGGACCGTTTATGACCATATAAATTTTAAATCGTAAATAACACCATAATATCAGTCCATACAAATAATTTATAACACCATAAATTTGACGTAATAATTGGCCAGGTACTTGGAATGTTGCCAGGAATTTATAGAAAGATATCTTAGAAACTTATTCGAACGAAAGTATCTATAAATCGAAGCTGTTTTACTTTTCAATTATTTCTGGACAAAAATTTATGAGTTTAAATTCGAATCCAATCAAAACAAGCCCGGTGGAATTACTCGGAATCGGATCTAAAATGGTTGTTGTAAACTGGGCTACAGTAAACTGTTCGATTCTTAGTTTGTGAAATATTTTGACTTGGAGCCAAGTGACTTGATTATCGTGGCTGCTAACCATTGTATTCGTGTTTATGTTACTGTCTGGTAGTAAGCCGATTCTTGGAAGGCTATGTCATGATATTTGATGATCATAAAGCAAATTGATATGATGAGTCAGCGATTTCGTCACCTTTATCTGATAACATTGAAGTGGAGCGTATTATTTTTGTTATCCAAGTTCATATAAATTCCTAGAATCAATGCAGAAAGAAAACTATAATACCGAATAAAAAAAATACTTCTAAAATCTATATAATGTTGAAACACGTGTTTTCTGTAAAGATTTAAAGTTAAACTTCGTCCGTCCGTTAAGTGCAACGGAAAGTGATGCATTTGCTCTTGTATAGACATTTTATAGTCCTGTTGAGGTCTTTGTTTATTGTTACGGGACCCACGTGTAGCGTCGGATTCGACAAAAGACGCCACATTTTCTAAAGCTATGAGAAAATCATCTTTAATTAAAATATAGTTGGTCACGTATATGTCTCGTGGGAACTAATCCGTGCACCAGGATTAAAAGTCTATAAGAGTAGTTATAGACGAAAACATCGATAAATGGGTTATCTGACACTGTTTTTGTTTTTTTTTTCAAATTAGACCAGTCTTCCCTAAGATTTGTACGTTCAACCAAAAAATTAAATAAGGATATGGTGCAGCAATTTTGTTTAGGTAATTTAATCTATCGAATCTTTAAACAGCTGTTAGTGTTCAACAGGACAACAAACTGACCGAGCGTTTAATTGGTTTTCTCCCGTCGAATTATCGTGAAGCGTGAGTCGCGGTCAAGGTATATTGCAATAGATATTGGCTCGGTTACTTCGGGCTTCGACCTCAGACTCACCCCTGTTGACTCATTGCGGCTATTTGGTTTGCTCACACACAAATCAGTGTTGTTATTACACTAATCTACCTGTATTTATTTAGGGCCGTGTTTGGGCTTTTCATAAATATCGATATTTACTTTCGTTTGAAATAGATAGCAGTAAATTAATTGCGTCGTACAGACATGCTGTGTCTACTTATTTATGTTCTTACTTTTCTATAGTTCATTCTATTCGTAACATTGGCTTAGTTTATGTGGAATGTAACGTGTCTTGCTTTTCAAATACTGGATGTATATGTTAATCGGCTGACAAAGGCATAGAAATACCCTTTATTTTAACATTTTCTTTAGATTTGAACTAAAAGTTGTTTTTATAAAGGTCGTATCTAATTTGATTTATCTACTTAGTACCCTGAGGAAACCCGACCTAAAAGTAAGACATTCATAGATAACAATCTGTAAGTCTCCAGTTTCATCTGGTAATGTCTTCAAGAAGCTTGTCCGACCCCCATCGAATAATCTGCCAATCGGATATTGAAATACGATTTTTTGCTCGGCTTTCCTTGTGTCGATCCAGACCGAATAATCTAAATGGGATTGTCGTTCTATATCATGGACAAGATTAGACTATAATATATGTCTTAATAGAATGTCCTGTTTGGTGGCGTACCTATTAAAAGTAAATCTAACTTCAGTATAAACTAATTGCTTTTGATCCTAGACATCTGTTCCCTTTAATGATGATATTATTTATGTTGTAATAACTGGGTTTGCGGCGCGGCTAGCGGCTAAGCTCGACATGGCCTGTAAACTGAGGCCGCATTATTTAACGAGTTCCGCGCGAAACGTTGAGAAACTATTTTTTCTTTCATAATTACTTGGACGTTTTATAATAAAACGCAACTGGTTTATTGATGTTTTGTTCACACAATGTAAATTGTTATGACTGATTAAATTTTTTAATAAGCGACTTTTTCATGCACTGTGAGTTTCATCTCTTAAATATAAAGGTCGACGGAAGACGCTGGAGGCAGGTCGCTTCTAACTGTTATACGTGGAGAACTAAAGGGGCCTATGTTCAGCAGTGGACGTCCTATGGCTGAGATGATGATGATGATGAGTGTCAACTTGTCCAAACATTGATTATGACTATGATTATCAATATTGAGCTTTTTATCTTCATCAGCTGTGTTCAATTATATTTACAATTCCTGCTATTGAATAAAGAGTAAAAAATTAATATTAATACAAAAGACGTATTAGTAGGCTGTAGTCTTAATTTCCCAAATTCCCTGTTCACATAATGTTCGTTTTTTCTGCCACGTCATAACGGTTTTAACATACAATTTAACGTAAGTCGCCTGTGAACATATAAAATTAATGGGACAAGGACATGCGATCGTTATTTCATCACGTTTTAACATTTTGTACCTACGTAACTTGTCGGTTTGAAAGTCCCGATCGATGACACCAAATATTAATTGATACGTTATTTCATTTAACACTTTATGCATCAAGTTGACCTTCTGTGATCTTTTGTTAGCTTGAATCCATTGTGATCAATATTTATGTAATTTTTAGGATGTGCATTAAATTTTCTTCTTAAAAAAAACTTGTTGTTTTTTTTTTGTTTCTAATCAAGAATCTTTTTCAATTAAACTGATTATCAAAGACTTAGTGTGGTTATAATTTAGCAATTTATTGCTTGTTTATGAGAGAAAAAAAAAAATATACATAGAATTGTGGTCGTCCCGTCCCTATTTTGTGGTAACTAAGAATTTGAATCTACACTGAAAACATTATCAAATCGCTTTATCAAATTAATATTAGATCACAAACACGAACGTAACGTAGGTTTTTGATATGTCGTATACGCAAAATTCCTTAATTAAAACCAAATTTGCTTCAAATTGCGCTTCAAAAACTGTGAAAGCGAATCCTAATCTCCGTTTAGACTAATTGAAGACGAGACGAGAGAAGTTATATTTCTAACTAGCGGCCGCCAGCGGCTCCGCCCGCGTGGATGTCGGTTTTCGCGACAAAAATTAGAGGACCCCCGCGGCTACGCCTGTGTGGATGTCGATTACCGCTACCAATGCCTAACTTTTGTCGGGATGAGAAGCTCGCGCTCGGACCTCCCGCCTTATATTATACCTGCCGACCGACCTGCTGATTATCGTATTTTATGTATAAGTTTGGTATTTCTACACCGATTTCTACGATTATTTTTTTATAGAATATGTTATAATGTTATCTTTTATTAATTAGGCATGAGCGAGAATGTTATAAACATAAGAGTAAACAAATCAATAACAAATAATCAGAGAGCTCCAAACTGGTAAACTATCGGGAGTTATACGTGTTATTGTGAGTCAACCATTAAAGATAGCCATATGCTGTTGTGGATTTTTTTTTAGATAATTTTATGTAGAATATTTCCGTCATACATGATTTCTATGTAGCTTTAACTATTAAGGCTGCACACGCGACGAAACTTCTCCCGTTTTCCCAACATTTTCCTTCACTGCTCTGCTCCTATTGATTGTAGCGTGATGAAAAGTATCCTATAACCTGCCCAGGAGTATGAAGAATAATTGTACCAAGTTTCATTAAAATCCGTCCAGTAGTTTTTGTTCCTATTAATAACATACAGACAGACAGACAAAAATTTTACTGATTGCATTTTTGGCATCAGTATCGATCACTGATCACCCCCTGATAGTTATTTTGAAAATATATTCAATGTACAGAATTGACCTCTCTACAAATTTATTATAAGTATAGATTAAATAACATAGTACGTACGTACATGTTTCTTCTAGATATAAAATTACATACGTAATACAAAAAAAAATATGTGCATTAAAGTCGTTCTTTCACTAAGAAGGGTTTAATACAACTAAACTCTTTATTATATAGTTAAGCATCCTTCTATATGTATTATAATAACATTACCTATAAAATTGAAAATATCCTATACAAGGTTACGCCAAGCCTATATGTTATTCTGATATATTGTGAGCTATATTACGACCAAGTTTAAAAAAAAACAATTAGGTAAGTAGTTTAAGCATGAAAGACAACATACAGACATGGGTACCTACCTAATCCTACTTTAATTTAAACGTTTCAATTTTGCTTCAGATGTGCAAAGGAACTGCCTATATATACAATACATATAAGTACATTAAGTATTTTCTAGCTTTATTTATTTATCTTACGAAAAAATATCCTCGCTTTTTGTACCTTTGTGAAATCATTATATAGTTAGTCTAAAATTGAATCTTATATTCCTAGCCAAAGCACCCCAGCTAAAAGTTACTCCTAGAAATTTACACTTTATTACGTTCCGAAGTTGTAACTTTTTAAACTCTTTTAAAAGGTCAGAGCTTTTTTCAAATGCCTGTGTGTAACTGGAGCGAAAGATTTCAAGATGTAAAGTTTGCTTTTTACATAAAAAAATATCCCGAAATTGGGGCAAGCTTGAGTAGTTAAGAATGTTTATGTTTCTGGTTTCGTTAAATAGGATCTTGTTCTAATAAATGTGTCGGCTTTCAAAGATAATTTGCCCTATAACGATGTTTATATTTTAGTTCGGATTTAAATGCAGATTTTCGAATTCGATTAGTTTGGTTACGTCTGACTGATTTATTGCTTTTAATTCCTTGGTAGTTTGTTTATTTATGATTATAATAGACATAATATAATAGACACAGATATTTTATACATGATTAGAAGAAAATTTCGACATTATGAAGTGAATCGTTTTATTTAATTAAATGAAGATGAAGCGATCACTTTTTCTTGTTCCTCCGATAGATAAATAAGCTTTCTTTGTTTCTTTTTTAACTCTAAATAATGATTTAAAGGCTATTGTGGCAAAAGTCATTTATATAGATTCAATTTAAGGTTAATAACCTATTCATGAATGGCAAATACATTTACACTAAATAAATTTTCTATTTTAGTATACAAGTCAAAAGATTTCAGACAGAAAAGAAAAAAAAACAAAAGACGTTACCAACACACAAAAGGAGAGATAACAATGAATTAGGACATTCATCCATAACGTCAAGCTAACTTAGGTCTCATGAAACAAGCGTTTTCTAGTCCTCACTAAATCTCTGCCCTGGGATTTATAACTAAACTGTGTTCTTTGTTAGTGAGCCGAATCGCTGAGGGCAAATAAAATCGCTCGCTTAACTAAATATTGATGAATAACAAACGAAGCATCCTGGTACCTTTTATATTAATCGATCGTGTTTGATTTCAACTTGGTCCCAGTGTGAAAATATAATATTTTGTATGATTGAATAAGTATGTAGAAAGAAGACTGTTCTAAAATGTAGATCAAATAATATCCTTTTGAGAGGTCTTGTTGATTTTCTAACACATTTCAATAAGCAACTTCAAGTTAATTAAATAATGTTTTCTGCAGAAAAGGATTTGCAAAAAATAAAATGTTCTTTACAAACTTTTAGTCTTAACTGTATGCGGCTGACCGACAATATTTTAGAAGCGACTGTATTTCGCCTCTTCCAAGCTACTGGGTATTATCGGCTTTCTATGTTTAGATCCGTTGTTAGACTTTCGGGCTTCTGAATACCCGCAACGACTGACATAGATGTTCGTATGGGAATCGGGACGAACGTTTGAAATACTTTTCGAAGCAGTGATAAGGCACGATATCTAGCTTAATAACTTAATTAGAGAACCATATAATTCCTTCTAAAATAGTAATGATAAAATTTTCAGTATAAATAAGGATGTTATCAATAAAGAATTTCATAAAACTGATTCAGCACCTAATCGCATCTTTGGGGAATGTTAATATTTCTGAGGACGGCATGGCCTTCGATAATCAAAAGCTTTGTTAGGAATGTTACCCTTATCCCACGACAGCAAACCTAAATCGTTGTTCATATTATACGTAGATTTAGGCTATGTTAGTGCTGTAATTGAAACTACCTTCTGGGCTGTATTATAATGTTACATTCAATGCTATTTCAATCATTCCTTTCCTGTTTTATATGATTAATAAATCAGTCTCTCTGCAGGCTTTTCTAGTTTTAAAATCACTGTGGTTTTTTTTTACTCTAAATTCTAGAGTGAATAAATGTTTGTCCATGCCAAAAGCGATTAGAATTAATTAATTACTAGCACATAATAACACTGATGATTCAACAGTCAGGATGTAACGTAAGATATTTTATTACAATTCTTGTGAATGAATCAAATGTATAATGTACGTTTTATTATTCACGACACACTTATGAAATTATCGTGTTATATTCCACAAGTTTGTAATAAAAAATATAATTTGTTTACTGATTTATGAGCTAAGCTTGTTTTGCAATATGGCGGACCTCTTTCCTCATTATTTATGAACTAACGTTGCAGTTAAATTTTAATATAAGAAGTTTTCCTTGGCTGTTTATAAGAACACTAAAGAAATTTAAGAAAAAATCTTCTTAATTATTTTAGGTGCTATTTCGATCTCTCGGTTCTCCAAAGCACGTCTATAGAGAATAATAACTCTCTCAAATACTTAATCGGTTACTTAAACAAATTGAAATTTGCGACTGACTACCGTATTAATTAATGTTAAACAATAATCAAAATAACTACACACTAGAATAGAGCATCATTTACACGTGGCAAACCTTATCGCGCGTTTACTGTCCGTACGTGGACCATCCTATCAATGTGTATACCGCAATGTCCTATCGTCATTACTATGTACCTACTGTGTTTGCACTTTGTACTAGGTACGAGCTAAAAGTAACTTATAATATATTTCACAACAGCTGGATAAGCACATACGACTAACAGGTCCGAGGACAGAAAAATACAAATGCACTTTATGAAGGATAAATTTTGTATCGTACCTACATATGTAATTGAATAATAATTTATGCAAGAGGATTATAGAGAGTACTCAAATGTCCAGCAAAAACATCCTCGTCGAGATTTATCTTCAATATCATACAACACCGCCGTAAAAGTATCGATCTATTTTAAATTTAAAATATTATGCAGCCTGCTTATATGTTTGTTGTTTATGACAGGCTATATCAAAATCTGTTCTTAATTTAGACTTCTTTAAGCATTATTTTTACTTGTATGCTCTTTGACGATACATTCGATGCTTATTTGGTACATATTTTTGAAGCGTATGCGACTTCAAAAAGCAAATAATTTTCATTCGGGAATGCAATTTTGGAGGCAATTTACAAGCGTCCAGATAAACTTGATGCTGTCAAAGAGAATTTCAGAAGCGTATATTACTCGTATATTTTCCTATATTACAATTTTTTTATTTGTTTGTTTTACAAATACAATTTATTTTTTTGTTTTCTGTATGTTTTTTGTATACTAATATCTGCCAGCGGTTCCATTGGCGTCCCGGGGAAACTAAACATACCTAAACCTAAACGTGAGAACAAAAATATTTTTTCTTTCCTCGATAAGTGGACTATCTAAAACTGAAATATTTTTGTTTGTAGTTCCTGAGATTAGCACATTCAAGCAAACAATGAAATAAACAAACTCTTCAGCTTTATAATATTGGTATATATTAACTGAATTTATTTCTATTAATGACTCAGTTTGCTATAGGTAATAAGATATGCATGTATTCTATTTACGAATAAAGTAGGTAACTTACAATAGATAAATCTATACTTATAATAAATCTGTAGAGAGGTCAATTCTGTACATTGAATATATTTTCAAAATAACTATCAGGGGGTGATAAGTGATCGATACTGATGCCAAAAATGCAATCAGTAAAATTTTTGTCTGTCTGTCTGTCTGTCTGTCTGTCTGTCTGTATGTTATTAATAGGAACAAAAACTACTGGACGGATTTTAATGAAACTTGGTACAATTATTCTTCATACTCCTGGGCAGGTTATAGGATACTTTTCATCACGCTACAATCAATAGGAGCAGAGCAGTGAAGGAAAATGTTGGGAAAACGGGAGGAGTTACACCATTTTTTAAGCTTTCGTCGCGTGTGCAGCCTTAATGGTTAAAGCTACACAGAAATCATGTATGACGGAAATATTCTACATAAAATTATCTAAAAAAAAATCCACAACAGCATATATCTATCTTTAATGGTTGGCTCACAATGACACGTATAACTCCCGATAGTTTTCCAGTTCGAAACTTTCTGATTATTTGATATTGATTTGTTTACTCTCATGTTTATAATATTCTCGCTCCTGCCTAATTAACAAAAGATAACATTATAACATATTCTATAAAAAAAGAATCATAGAAATCGGTGTAGAAATACCAAACTTATACATAAAATACGATAATCAGCAGGTCGGTCTAAGTATTTAAGTCGGTATAATATATACGGTCTAATATAAGGCGGGAGGTCCGAGCGCGAGCTTCTCATCCCGACAAAAGTTAAGCATTGGCAGCGGTAATCGACATCCACACTGGCGTAGCCGCGGGGTTCCTCTATAGGTTATACATCAGAACAACACATAGACTACTTTTTGTCGCGAAAACCGACATCCACGCGGGCGGAGCCGCTGGCGACCGCTAGTTATTGAATAAAGCCTTAAGATCGTAATTCATCATCACCATAAGGTTCTAACGACTTGCGTGGAACATTGAATACGGACACCTTTTTTCATAAAATTACCATGAGAAACACATTATTGTTTCTTAATACATAAATCATTTCTGGATACGTATAAAGCATTATATTATTGCGACTACAATGAGTCGGTAGTGTATTACTAACCCAGTTAATGCCTACTAATTGTGTTACAGTTGGTACTCGATGTTTGTGTAAAGTTTGTGCTGGCTTCTCCCCACTTGACACGTTCAATACAGACGAAAGTTTGATAACACGTTACTGTTGTGATTTCGCAGTAGCCGTGTTTTGATTGATTTTGTGTGCATTGACATTAATTTATGAGTTGTTTGGTACGAATAATTTTGCTTTGTTTGAACTAGTTAAGTTGATTTAAACTGTTGATATAAATCTGTACAAGTATGTATATATGTAGAACACGAGGAGTATGTTGATACACGGTACCCACATATACCGAGCCCGATTTTGACGGGACTTTCAGTGATAGATAAGCTTATATATTAATGTGAAATTTGTCATACTTTTTAACCGGGTATGGAAAGAAGTTTTCTTCGGACGTGGGTGAAACCGCGGAGAACTAGTCGACAATGTCAACAATTGAACCACAAGTCTTCATCATCATTCGTGTGCGATATTTATAAACAATAGTTAATATGAAGAACATAACACTTATAGTCAGTGGGTATTTACTCGCTCATTTTATTACAAAGCAGATGTGAAAAGACAAATGACGACCGCCCTTTGTACATAATACCCTTCTCATATAAACAAGTATAGTGTACAGATGCTTGATTAGATTTCCACTAAACAGGTTGAAAAGGAGGCTTTGTCGTTGCTACAACAAAGCTATGATAAACCTGACAACTATTGTTATTATCTGTTATGTTACTAAATAATTCCATCAAGTATAAAATATACCCTTTTTTGGGAGATGTCGCATTTCATTATGTCCCTATCTGCGGTTGCGGTTTTCGCTAACTTCTGAACTTATTTGAACTAAAGGAGGAACACTATTTTGTAAGTATATCTTGCCATATTTCGTGTTGCATTACGTTTTTTTGGAATTTTGCCAAGTTTTTAGACCAATAAAGACTGCCCGGGATATCCAGCATTGGTCTACGGAACGGAAAACCGCATACCCTGCAGACAGGTTGTAGGAAATCGCGATCTTTAACTCCGATGGAAAGATAAGGAAATAAGACTGTTAGGCTTTCGTTTTTTTTATGCTCTGCTGGAAAATGGAAACGGTAGCCTTTGGACTGTATGTATGTTAGCGGATTTCCTCAAGAGTTCTGTGGAGTCGTATAACTACTTACTTAGCTTTCCAGTGGTTGATACTCGATTGTACCTAATGTTGTATGAATTTATGAATTGTTATTATATTTCTCCATAAATTTTAATACTTTTTTCAGCTCGCAATATCTATACCTATAATTTATTCTCAGTCAATTTTGTCCGTTAATAAAATTACAGGAGTATTTCACGTTTGATGTATTGCTTAAAAATGCTACAGAATGACCAATTTATGTATACCTAGCTCATCGCCGCGGTTCCACCCGTAGCCCCAGAGAACTTCTTCGCGCACCTGGATAAAGAGTCGCTTATAACCTTACTCAAACTCTTGACTTTGGGTGTACCTTTCATTTAAATCGGTTCAGTAGTTTTGGTGTGAAAGCGTGACAGACACACAGAGTTACTTTCGCATTTATAATATTAGTAATAAGGTTAAGGGCACTAAACAGGCTAAAAATGGCAAATAGTCGTATACCAGTGCAACTCTCCGTTAGCACAAAGGGAATGCAATAAATTGTTTGTTTGAAACTCGGCCATAAATCGTTTGGAGATTTCAAACATGCTTTAGAGTGGAACATGAAAATATGCGAATGCGAACTTATGTCTTATTTATTTGTGTGAGGACTATATGTAAATGTGCAGCTTAGTTTTAGATTAATGGGGATGCTAGTGCTGTTATTTGAAGATATATTTTTTTTTCTTTTTATATTGAGCAAGTGTGGAAGGCCAAAGCAATTAAGGCCGCTAAAAATATAAATATTCGCCAAAATCAAAACATATATTGCCTATTAGCTTTTTCCCGCAATTTCACTCGCATCTCCTGGGAACGACTCCGGGCACCCGGATAAAAAGCATCCTGTAGCTTTCCTCGATAAATGGGCTATCTAACACAGAGATTTTTTCAAATCTGTTCAGTAGTTTCTCGGTTATTCAGCAAACAAACTAACTTTTCAGTTCTATAATATTTTTTATATGTATATTACTTAACTAAATTTCTTTTAACGATGTTTCCTCTCTATAAGCAGGTAACCTACAATCAAACGCGATAAAAGTCGGATCTAAGCTCTCAAATGTTATATGTCTTTACACAATTTACATGTTTCGCTTAAATAGTGCAAAGTTTTATGATCGGCCATATTAAACGTACTTCCAGTGCAACAATTACTGGCGCCAGTTAATACATTACCGTGAAAGTACCGAACGGTGACGTCACAGCTAACAACGAATTAGGACGGTATGTAGGACAATAATCGCGTGACCCCAATTGCGCAGTAAGTATTTGAAAAAACTAACTCTATGGTTGTTCCCGACGATTTGTTCCATTTCGTGACTGATCGAAGGAAACGCAGGACGTATCGTGTTCCCGGGAATGCGTGATATTTCATGCAGGCTTTGTTTAAATTTCCATAATCAAGCCTTTTGTATCTGAACTCGTTTCGTCAATAACGAGGGGCAGGGGCATTATTTATGGTGAACCCTGATAAAATGTCCGCTGATGTAATGAAATTATATACCAAAACAATTAAAGAGATTTTTAGATCTACAACACAATGGTTGTACTTGAATCATCTGCTTGGCCTTTTTGCCTAGGCCAGTCCAGTTGAACCAGATGCAGCTGAATATCTGTATTTTACATGGAGCGACTGCCTATCTGACCTCCTCAACCCAGTAACTGGGCAATACAATACTCCTTGGTGAGACTGGTTGTCAGACTTTTGAGCTTCTGACTAACAGTAACGACTGTCAAAGATATACAAGTCACAGTCGGGACCAACGGCTTTACGTGCTTTCCGAGGCACAATTATTGTACTTGAATAAAATAGAATTGACATGACGACTGAAAACTTCATACAATAGACTAAAGGAAGAAACTTCATATCTCAAGCTCCGTTCCACATTAATGATTACTTACTCGCTTCGATTACTCAAATCAATGTGAAGGCGGAAAGTATACCTTTTGTATTTTCTCAGTAACAAACAATCTCTTGATACGATTAGGAGAAAAATAATTCAAGCTTAAACCTCGTACGTTCTTCTTTTAATAAAAACGTGATATGTTTTTATTTTCTGATCGAGTTACACGTTGTAATGGAACGATTAAGTGATCTGAATATATTTATTTTATTCTATTAAACGAATATAACTATATATAACAAAAAAAAAATGAATATGATTCAAAATTAATCTTGAAACAATACATCATTATGCTTATTTATACCTAAGTAATATCAACATTGCTTAATAATTATACTAAACACAATTGACTTAAGGTATACAAGTAAATAATTTGATATTTTTCCTTAAAGTGTCCCTAATTTTGCACCATCATACTACGGGTTTCTTTTTCTTTCTTCTTATCATTTTATTGATTTATAAGTATTTATTTATTTTCTTTTTCTTTATGGGGTTTCAATTAACTGTACTTTCATGTTTTAGTGCTTCGTTTTATTAGTGAAACAAGTATTATTCCCATTAAAACCCCGCCCGGAGTTATGGACTGCAATGCTACACGAATGTATTTTACTATTTTCCCCTATAACCAACGTTCTACTTAAAACCACGTTTAAAACCGTGACATAATATTTAAAGATTATTCGATACATGATATGGGAGGTCAAACGTTAAGTGGCCTGAAATATGTACATATCAGGTATCGCCTAATGGACCGGCTAAGATAAGCTGACAGCTCTAATAATGATGGTTAAAGCGACCTAATACATATTACGGCGATCCTCCAATCTCAGATAATTCCAGTAATAGGGCACGCTTCACTAGAAATTGTTCGATCACCCAAAATCAATTGTAGGTGCGGTCGTGTATGATAGCCTCTTGTTATTAACCAATAAAGTGTGTATTATATGGATATTGATCGGGTATTAGATAAAATATACTATAATAAAACTATTAGTTCTGGTAAATAAATCAAAATAATGAACGATACTTGTTGAGTATTTATCGATTAAGCAATATTCAGTAAGAGAATGTTCAGACAAACCCAAAACAGTGAAGAGCCATAATTTTTCTGATTATAGGGATAATCGACATTCGCCAGCCTTCGGGATATTTATTCGATGTATAAATCATTGGCTCCTGACAGAATGGTGTCGGGTTAAGGCGATGTATACCTTCTTTGTGGAGATTCGTGGCCGTAGGAAAGCCTTTTATTTATTATATTAGTCGTCTTTTAGTTCTTATTTTTTACCTACGTGCGGGGGTGGTTTTATGTGAAATAGAGATATCTTTATCAGCAACGTTAATAATGTATGGGACTAATTGGAGATCGATGATGTTTTCTTTATTAAACGCACCTTCTTTACAGACAAAATCCAATTATTTGAAACGGTAACATTTAAATGAAATTGAAAATTTCTGATTTCGATCGATTGATATCGATCAAATCCAGATAAGTCAAAGTGTGCAGTTAATATAGAATTCACTAGGATTGTAACCAAACTAACAAGTCAGTCGTTCAACAGTTATAATCGATCATTTTTGGTCAACTCGCCAATACCAATATGGGTACGAAAACTTATACAATTTTAGCATGCCTAACCCGTACGGTGCATTTCATGAAAAAATAAATGCATTCAGTCTCGCGAGTACACTACGGTACACACAACACGTCCCTTAGTGAGGCTTGGAAATGGAATTTGGTACAGGAATAGTCCCTAAAATATATATCTCAGGGTTTGCTCTATGTGAAAAGTGTTGCTTTTAGTGGAAGTGGTTTTGTAAAAATAACTTTCCGCGGCAGGTATATTTTCATGTTATTATCCAGTGCGGGACTGGTTAAATAGGAAATGGTTGGTATAAGGTGATGGCACCTAATTTTACAGGGCGTGAAGCCCAAGGCTTCAAACAATACTTGTTGAGTTTAAGGCAAAAACTTAGTGAAAACACAAAAACTTAGTGTTGGTATTGTTAACGAAAACCATATCGACCACAGTCTCCGGTCTACATTTTGTACGTGATTGGAGATAGTACGGCCACGCCAGGCTTTATATGAAATTACCTGTTGGCTTTACCGGCTTTGTCCGCGAATGGACGGGATTATGGGAAAGGTTGGAGATTTCAGTGACTTTTAAAAAATAACACAGATAAGATACCTTTTCGGTATAACCTTGTTTCTGAACAGATAAGACGAACTGGCGAAAAAGTTGTACCTAGCTATACTGAATCTACCAATGCCGATTAGCCTATAAATGTACATATATGTATAAAGTAAAGGTATCGCAGATTTGTAAAATACGCTTAACGATTTCGTTTTTACCCAACATTACTTATTCACACTTCGATAGCTCTGCGGTTGACTTTGAAACGTTTCAGAAACGTCGAGATAAATATTATATCGCCTTGTTTGACTCAACACAGTAGATACATACCTGTGCACTGATATCGCTGATTCATTTTGTTTATCACATAAGCTGAAATTGCGTTTTACTTTGTACTCTTACGTGATTTTGGTATTGATCTTTTATAATTGTTGAAAAAATCACAAATTAATCATCAATTATACCTACATAATGGAAGTATCTTCATAATACAATACAGTGTGTGTTACCTACTTACTGCAACAATGGCAACGCCCGCCATATCACGCGAAACGACATACGAATCGACGCTTGCGCACCAGTCAGTGAACCTCCATAGAACAATACACACGTGCAGGTCAACAGCTTCCTCTTCCGTCCAAACTCGTTGACCGTGATTACTTTATGTACTTTATAATCACATTGTTACGTTTTAGAAATAATGTATTATTTTATCTTTGTTGCAGGAAGTGTTGCAAAATCAAAAAGTCGCCGACCCCTTGAAGCACCACACCCCAAGACTGAAAGCTCACTGCCGTCTTCCAAAGTATCTCCTAAACCTACTTTAAATTTATCTTTCGGAATCAAATCGACTCCACTTAAGTCTTCGCCTTCAAGTTCCACTCCTACAAAGACTTATGACAGGCGTCGTAGTCCCGAATCGGTTTCCAAACCTAGCTGCATACCTCTTTCCAAGAAATCCACTGATAGAAATTTTCGTTCATCCACATCACCGGTTAAGCAGGACTTAACTAGAGATACAATATCCAGCAGATCAAAAGCTGAAACACCTAGAAGTAGAACAACTCGCAAAAGTCCAGAAAAAGCAAAGAGTGATACGGAAAACAATCGTATCGATCGAAGACATCGAGCTCAAAAAGATAGTGAAAGTCTTAGCGAAAAATATCATTATTCAAAGAAAAGACTGACTAGTTTAGAAAATAATTCTCCAAGAAAATCGAATGAAACTAAAAACGTTTCTCCCAAAAATCTTCTGAATGTTACTTCCCGAGCAAACCAAGAACCAAATGTAAATGCTTGTGGACTAGAAAATTCTAAAATTACGAAGATGTCTACGCTTCACGAAACTGTTAGACCTCATAGTTCTAGACTTTCCCAGGAGATGGACAGCTTAGCTGCGCTGACTAAACAGACATTAGATAGGGTTAACAAATTGTCGAATAACTTAACTAGTAATAAGATAAATTTAGACACGTCTGAGCCTCGTTTTGACTCCATATTCGCACCTAAATCCGAACTAAAACATACCAATCACGCATATAATTATGGTTTAATTAGCGAAAGGCCAGTTCACAGCAGAGGAGTTACAGAAAGGTTAAGAGATATAGACACGGCAGCTCAGAGACTGATTGATTTTGAAAAGCAGAGTGCAATGTTTTCTGATCTCAATAACGATACGTCTAGTCAAAGTCGCCGTCTTGATACTTCGTCAACGTCCTGTAGTCATACGCCTGTGTCTATACTAAAACGTAAATCTATTCATGAAGACAATGCTGCATCTAATACTGCTAACCAAGCCATAGCATCTCCGCCAGTAACATTTTCACCCAGCGTTGTTGAACCTAGAAATGGTAGATCAGACAGTCGCCAACGACAAGGTATTTTAAAGAAACGCCGAAGCCTAGACGAGTCCCAAGTAGCTCGGAGGAGATCCTGCAGTCCGGAAGTATCCTTCGCAGAAGATGGATCGTTAGAAACTAACAAGTCTATACTGAAGAATCGGAGATCTTCACTGGAGGATGTTGTAAGGAATAGATCCCCAGACGGTCAAATACAAGGAATACTTAAAAGGAAAATGAGCAGAGAAGAAGAACATCACACTGACGACTTGTCTCAAAGCTCACCTGAACCCCATGGAATATTAAAACGAAAGTCCAATTCTAGTTCTAGTAGCAGCACTGCATCATCGCACGTATCTATTGCTCAAGCTGTCTTGTTAGCAGCAGCGGGTGGTGCGGAAATAGTAGAGGACGACAAAGAGATTGTGAGACCAATTCTAAAGAAAAAGAGTTTCTCCGAGGAACGACCATGTCCAGATGTTGTCCTTTCAGATATACCCAAGCCCATACTTAAAAAAAAATCGACCGAATTTGATGATTTCGACTTCGACCTGCCTAAAAAACCGATCTTAAAGTCATCGAAAAAGTTGTCTGGAGACGAAGGACATGCTTCTAGTTTCGATTTGAGCGAAGACGACCGAAGCTCCCGAAGGCCTTCACTCCTACGCTCCAGGACATCTGACCACTCAGGATCGGAATGTGAAGCAGCTGTTAGACCTATTTTGAAGCAGAGAGGTTCGAGTCTGACTAGGGAACGCAGCCAATCGCCGCGCCCACGACTCTCTTTTTGCGCGGACAACGATGCGAACATTATTAGTGTGACGAATTTCAGTTGCGACGCGAACGACTTGTCGGCGGCTGGACCGCGACGAGTCTTGAATCTCGCGCCCGCGCCCAACCCGGAAGAGAGTTATCCGAGTGCAGTGCTACGCCGAAGAAATCTTCGGCCGAAGACAAATGCTCGGTCAAAGAGCCTCGCGTGTGATGTGAACGATGAATTATTATCTATACTGAATAACCGCAGGTTAAAGGTTGATGAGAATTGTGAAAACGGTTTTTGTGAACCCTGGAACCACACGCTTAACAACGGAGCTGGAGACGACAAACCTAAACCGTTTCCATCGATTGCTTCTAGAATAAAATCCATGGAACAGGCCCTAACCAAGGACTTGTCACCTAGAGATCAGCCCTCGACTTCCAGGGTCAAAACTCGAGATAAAGAACGTTACAAAACTCAGCCCATCACTGTGGATGAGATGCGGTCGATAACATCCAGGTAACACTTTAAATATTTTAGTACTAGAAGTTTTTAAATAACAAACGTATTTAGAATAGAGTACTCAAAGTCATTGCTTCTGTCGAGATTCGTCCCACACACCGCAATGTGCACTAACAGCTCATGTTTGTATATGATCGTATTTATAATAAATATCCTTCGATATACAACGGCATTGCCATTCATCTTCATGACATATTAGTGATAATAAATGTTATTTTTAGTCTATAATGATATTTCTTTCTCAAATACTGAACTGGCATCCTTAAATATGACTTTCTTTGCAAAGGTGATTGTGCTGCGACCGGTGTCCGAATCTAAAAGTTGGCCCGACGCCATTATTTTGATGGGTGAGCGGCCCACGCCACACGTGGGCTGTTCAGCGAATGTTTTGTTCCTAACACTATACGTTTCGCTGTCCAGATGGTTAGTTAGTCATCCAAATGTTGTTATTTTCTTATTCATGTTGGCATTATCATTCCCTTCTCTATTCGAAGTAATAAATTATTTATAAGGTGAGGCTAATAGAATACCTAGTAAATCTAGGCTATAAGCGTAAAATTTATTTCAATGAAAAAACTTGTGTTTGCAAGCTCAGACTGCGGATTGTGTCAAGGGCAGCTTTACCAAAGCTTATATTCAAAGTAGGAACTTAATTTAAATTCAAACAAATCTGCACGCTTCAAGTTTCTCTATTGATTGAGTTCAAGCCTTTGAAGGTTAATCTTTTAGCTCTAATGAGAATTCTAGACGAGGTTTTCGTAATTAACCACTTTATGAGAACCTTACATAAACGTTGTGTTAATTTTGTGTACGTTGTTTTTCTGACATCATCTCCGTAGTCTCAGTTTACTGTTTGGTTCGTGATCGGAGAAACATCGTAAGAATTAAATTTGGACGTGTAGATACGTGAAATTATTTGAAAATTGTCTTCGTTCTTTTACTTCCTGTGCTCACGAATTCTTTGTAAGCAATGCATCGTTTAATTTGGGACTGTCCGCTCAAAGAATTGTAAGTAATGTTTTACGTCATTGCCTTTCGTAACAATGGGAAGCTCGTCCTTACATGGCCACAACATATAGGACTTCTAGGCATTTCTAGATTATATTTTTTCGTTTGTTTAAATTGTCTTTTCAAAATATAACTACTTTTATAATAACTTTTTTTTTCAGTATTGTGTCGTAATTTATGATAGTGAGAAATTACTGTTACTTACTATCGATTATTAATAAATTAAGAGAGAAAATACTTGTATGTCCAATATGTTTTCAACTATCCTTTACCGTTAAGACGATATATGAAAAGAAAGATTCTTAAAAGGATTCCTATGAAAATTCCTCTTTGTTATTTAAATCTATTGTAATTATGGAATGAACGTAGCTCATGTTATATTATGTTCCCTTGATTGTTGTAGACAAAACATCTTTTTATAGCGTTGGCATTACCTACTTAACAAGTGCTGCCGCATTATTCATCTTCGCGACTTGGCGTTGTCTCCCAGTACTATAATAAGAATAAATCCAAATATGCCATCAGTAGTTACAAACTGATTGCCTTTATTATATGTTGCATCGGATCCACAGTTACTTCAATCAAGTTAAATTGATTTCCTTCCAATTACATTAATTCATCGTAATTAGCATCGGTTCGGCATGGAGCTGTAACATTCGCCGTGCGGCCGGTGTCTTGATGACGGAAATAAGCGCTCCAGTCGTTAGTGGGTCAAGCACTATTTCTGGCTCTGTTGTGCTTCAAAGCACGCATCAAGAGTTTTATGACCGCCTCGGCTGTGCGCCTGGCTCCACCGCCCCTAACGCGAACCATTGAAATGCAGCTATCGTGCGATGTGATCTCCATTTTAAACTGCACTATTATAGAATTTTTCAGCACACAGCCATTACGAAATCTGTTCCACATTTTTCCGATCTATTTTATGAAGGAAACTAAATGAGTACCATATGGTAAATATCGAAGTAAATATTGTAGTACTATCACAAAAAACTAATATATACAAGTCATAGAAAGCGATGACTATAGAATGTTATACGATTATGACCATGGACAGTGAAACTATCGATGCTCGATCGATAACATTCAATTCGAGAACAGACATTTATATTTAGATTATATTGCCGATGGTGTCAAACTTCCCTAAAACGATAGATCGGCGACGCCGATCCAATCACTCACGCCATAATTCATCGAAATTTATGAAGCCGAGCTGAAACAGCAACCGTCTCTCTCTTATGTACGGGTGTGTTCTACTTTAAAACGTTTCTTTTCTCATTTCGCAGTTTGGAGCCGGGCCAAGCGCGTTTCCAAGCGTTCGGCCCCGCGGGCTGTAGTTTTCCGAGCCGACCCGTCGAGTCCGGTGTTGCTCCCTCTACTAGGGGCTCATATCCCCTACCGGGGGAACCCGAACGAGATCCCTTCGCAGACTTCGCCCAAGCTTTGGATTCGCCACCGTACGGCGTGAGCTCGTTCAGTGCTAAGTCTCCGACGGCAGGGACCTGCTTCTCGGACAGTGGCAGTACCAAGGACGACAGCTACGGTGAAGCTACATTTCTAGACTTCGAAAACATCGCCGTAGACGCTGAAAGGAAGCAGTCAACATTGGATGAAATAGAGCAAGAAGTTAACAAAGTCCGTGTTGCGCTGGACGAGGATAGTCGCGCTCTGGAGGAAGACGAGCGCCACCAGGCCGAGGCTGACAACTGGAGTTTGAATGTGTCTTGTGATAGCGGAGTGTACAACCGCGCTTCCTCCAGGGACTCCGGACCACATTCTGGTGAGTGTTTCTCTGTAATACACAAATGGTGGTGGGCATTTGGTCAGTTTAATAAACTCGTAAACTTATTTTTATCGTAACGGGCGTGCAGAGAGCTGTCATGTAAAACATCGTTAGGCTTATTTAGTGCGTTTCTCAGTAACAACTGTCAATGTCATAAAGTAAGCATGTGAAAGCGATCGGTTGTGTCGGACGCGGCCGGCGTTAACTTGCCGTTTGTTTACGTTCTGTTTGGTAAAATTAGATTTACCGAATGCGCCGCTATTCGTATTAGGTCGGTTTTGAAAATAAACACAGTATAACCTTGCAGATGTCTCTCGGCCCACTTATTTGGGTCAATGTAATGCACGTGTTCTTTGTCAAACGACATTGCATTACTCGATGGTAGATTAATCGGTTATTAAGCGATTTGTGTCGTTTTTTATGAAATTTAATGTTGACACTGAACTAGTGAAAAAGCATTCAAATCAATAAAATTTTTAAACTTTCGATACTATCTTACTTTCGATGCTATCTTGCTTTCGATATTCGTCGTCGGTATTTCCTCTGATATTTTTTTTTAATGAAAATTTCAGGCGAAGAGCTTGGCTTGATCGAGAGCCAAGAGATAAGGGAGAATCACGCGACCAATAGTAGTAGTAACGAGTGGTCTCCTTCGTCTATCGAGCGTGGTCTTCTCACAATGGACCGTGAGAGGAAGTCCACCGAGACGGAGGCTCCGAGGAGCCCCGCGGAAGCAGGGAGCGACGACGAAGGCAGAGAGCCCAGTGGGTTTGCACTGGGGCTCGTCAAAAGCAACAGTGTGGTTGCCCGCGCCAGTATGTGGCAACAGCTGCAGCAACAGGCTAAAGGTAATATTTATATTCGGTCAACCTTTATTGACAGATAGATGTTCTCAAAAGTTAACATTATGCAAGCTTCATATGAATTCATAACGAATAATATGCAATGGGTATCAGTAAAACATTTATAGATCCGTCTAATAGAAGCCAATTCGTCCAGATGATTCCATACTACGTGAGTCATGTTATTGTGTATTTATAACTGTAACCTTTAGTAAATATGTAAATTGTTCATTTCAGGAACCCCGAAACCTCTGCTCCGTCACAGTCGCTCCAAGTTGAAGGAGGGACCTTCAGTGGCGGACAGGTTCAAGAGCCAGCCGATATCGTTCCCGGCGGCCGAAGTCACCGCGAGCGAGCCCGCTGAAAAACCCGCCCTCCCGCTCCCCCAGTCCAAGAGCGCTGCCAACGTATTAGACAGGGACGAAGATGGTTAGTTTCTAACACAATAATAATTTATAGTAGTTAATCTAATGCTAATAGACATTCAATTTTGAGTTTTGTTCTGTTCGTTTAATTTGCGACATTCAATTTTTTAAGTTATCAAACAGAATTTATTGATTACGTTCAAAGGCATGAAAAATTTTGCATTACATTGAAGAGATCCGCTTCCTGTCTTATGTATCGTCGGCTTTTGTTTCTTTTGCATGTCCTCGACTACTCTACTATGTGTATGTCCCGGGCTCTATCGTAAACACACAACTGCACAATGTTATGTAAATACGCACACACTCACCGGTGGCAGCTAAGTTAGACGAAGACGATCCGGCGAAGATGTCCCTGTCGGAGAAGATGAAGATGTTCAACTCGAAGCTGACGCACAAGCCGCCGGCGGGCGGCGCGCGGGCGGGCCGGCTGCGCACGATGCCGGTGCTGGGCAGCCAGCTGCGCCAGGCGCTGCAGCACAACGAGCGCCTCACCAAGTCCCTCACGCACGACGACGTGCCGCGTAATAATGATTTTCAATTGAAAATGGAGCTGTTCCGTTCGGCCAGCGCCAAGAACACCTCTTTAGAGTATATAATGAGGCAGAACGCCAAGTTTAGGAGCTTAGGTCTGATTTGTTCATTTATTTGAGTTTGATTTTGTCGTTTGCTTGAAGTCTGGCTTCAATGGGTTCGATTGGTACTAATACTCACACGAATATTATTTATAGTCGTTAGTTGTCGTACTGTGCATGCTGTTTAACTTTTGCACGATTTTGGCACGTTCCGTATTAATGACTATTTTTAACTTTTTAGGTTGAATTCAGAGTTGGTGTTGTGTAGTTTGATATAATACTACTGTTGTTTGGTCGACTTGTTTTGGTATGTCTCATTATGACTGCGGCTATTGCAGAATCATTTGTCAGACAATCATAACGTTATGAAGCTTGAGTAACAATTACACTGAGCGCATGCACCGCCGAGCGTGTTTCCAATAGTCACTACGTCAGATATTGACTGCAGACCAAATATTTTGATCAAAATAATCCATTTGGTCACCTTACAGAATGTTACTACTCAATTTTATTACTCTGTGTATTTTGGACCGTTATCGTTTATATGATGGTATTTGCGCCAACTAGTCATGGAGATCTGTCAAAATCCATGAGGTCGCTTCGAAAGGACGCCTTGAAGATACGTAGGCGGGGACGGGACGGGATAAATACGATTTATTTTAGTAATTGTATAAGGTTACAAAAATGTTACAGTGTTGTTATTTTCAAATATTTTACCGCTAAAATCACATTTCTTTGTGATGTATTGGACGCTCTTCAAGATGAATAAAGAAAATAAAAGGTGCTTATTATACGTTGAATATTGTACATTATATTACGATTGTGGCAGATACTGCATAACAAATCGTAGTACAACGTAAAATAATCAAACCTCTAAATAAGACCTTATTGCTACTGCCATAAAGTGTAAGATCTGCTAGTCTGCAATTGTACGTCTAGAATCTTTGGGCTTCACTAATCAACTATTCTATGACTGGTTTTTGCTACACAAAGGGAGCTTTGTATATACGGGAGCACAATTTCTCTGTACAGTTTATAAGTAAAATCTTATGTTTCAGACTTGGACGACGATTCTCCGTCGGAACGGGCCCAAAGGATGATAACGCCAGAAGTAAGGGGTATTTTGAAGTCTGGCTCCACTGTTGTACCTCCCAGGCCTAAGACCTTGGCCAAGGGAGAAAGCTCAGAGGTTTGTATAGTTAGTATACCTACTGTATATTTTATTTTCTATTTTGCATGTTAATGTTTATCATTCTTGGTCATCCATGACGGTTATCGATTATCTTCGGAACAAATGAATTAAAATACGTTTTACTTTTTGGTGGACCTTTATGTGAAGTGGCTAGAAGTATACTTTCTTACCAGCTGAAATAATAGTCATACTATACCCTGTAAGGTTTTTTTTGGAATTACAAAGGCCCCTAAAACTGAAAAAAAAAAACTGAATGCGGTACTTGGTATAATTTAAATATAATTCATAACAACTACTTCTTAATTCCTTTAAGTTGTATAACATCATCATTCCAAGCTCTCAATCAAGTTTAATTATACAGGTTATAGTGTTCTATGACCCCTGAAATAATAAAATAAAATGCCATTTTATTAGAGAAGGCACATTCGTTCCAATTGCGAAGCCATCAAATAACAGACGAAAATTATTGAGCCCAGACCAATATTGACGTGTACAAAAATAGAGCAAGCTATTAGCAATAGTTGTCAAAAATAGCTTTATAGTAAATGTAGTGCGCAACGCATGTGGTATGCGTCGTTTACTATTCTGGCCCATTTGTGCATATGTAATTCTTTCAATGTAAATTCTTGGTTCGCGGTGCCAATGTTTGTCAGAGGTCGTGATATGATTGATGATGTATAGAACGTCTGATTTGTAGGCCAAGCTTATATTGTGAATGAAAATTTATTGATTTAGGAAATTGATGATTAGTTTCTACCAATTAAATTTATGGAAGTCGAGAATGCCTCATATGCCATAACCTCGAACTTTTTCTAACCTTCGTTTTAAATTTTAATCCTCATAAGTAATTGTGTTAATTTTTTGTTGTTTTTACAGGGCCTAAAAGACGAGGGAATCGACAGTTCCTCAGATGAAGATTCAGTATCCGCCTCGAGCGTATCGTCATCAGAGAAGAGCTGCTCCTCCTCAGATAGTTCTGACGAACTCCCAGACCCTAAGCCTAGAAGGTTCCAACGCAAACCCAACAAACTGAAAGCTTCAAGAACCGAATCAGACATACCAAGACATCCCGAACCATTCTCCTGCAAAATCAAACTACCAGGAGCGAATGAGTTGAAAGAACGCCTCACCCAAGCGAAGAACCCAGATGTCAAAATCCCAATGCTTGCCAAACTCGGAAGGAAACCCTCCGAAGAAGCGAAGAAAGAAGAAGATCAAACAAGATACCGTAGATTTGTTAAGAAACTAGATGAGCCTATCCAATTGGGCAAGTTGAGAAGGCCCGCGGATAAAGTACCCCCGCCTCCCCAAGAGGTGCCACCACCAGTCTTAAAGATATCTGCGTTAAATCAAGCGGCGAAGAATAAGTTCTTTGGCGTAGAGACGGCGAAGAAGGAGAAGACCATTGATGAGTTGGCTGCCGCTGTCAGAAAATACATTCCACCCGTAAGTTTAAAATTACTATAATAGCATTCAGAAACATATCTTTGGAGAGGTCTATATCCAACAGTAGACTTTTACTGATGGTGATGATGTTATTTGTTAAGCCACTCTTCGGAGTGAAGCGTCACAAGAAGTTCAAGGCACGCGAAAACTGCGCGCCAGTTACCTTCCGTTACGTTTTGATGTCAGCTCATATTTCCATACTGTGATACTCGCTTCTTCGCTTATTTCTCACCAAAATATGACTACATTTAAAATTATAACAAAGGAAATATAGATCCAGTGGGCTTGTGGGTTTACTGAGTAGACTGATGCCTAGAGTAGGCAAAAAGACTTCATTTCACGACATCGAGTCTCCATGCCTCCATGCCTCAGACCCCAGACTCCCTTTAAATTTTAATATTATCTTCAATGACTTTCGTTCTTACATACCCTGGATACCTACATATGTATATGTACTTTTATAACTCTAATGTATCATATGCTCCCAAAAATACACAATCTAAATTCTTTCGCCGCAATTTCGTCATACTCATGAATACATTTTCGCCGTAGGTAAGCAAATCCATATCGACGCATACGATGGAGGTGCCGGGATCGGGCAGCGACGGCGAGAGCAGCGGCGGCCGCGAGGTGCGACACATCAACACCAGAGTACGACACAGGTCAGTTACCATCATAATATACAATATAATATATTAATGAATTGTTCTAAAAGATATCAGGTTGCTGAAATAACTTGGTTGTGGAGGTCAGATAGGCTGTCGCTCCATGTAAAAAATCTGGTACTCAGCTGCTGGTACTCATTGGGTATTGGACTAGGTCAAAAATAAATTGCTTTACGATATCAGTTTTGTAAAGCATCTTAAAATGATGTCAATTTCATTTATGGTATTGACGGATTTTTTTATTTATTAAGTAAGTATATGCCTTGATGTGCAAAAAATGTGACGTCATATATTATACACAATACACGGGTCTTACTCGCGATTAAAAATTAAAGTTGGACTCGAAACGTCCGGAGAAATAGAGGTAGCGTATATATTACTATATTTTGCATTACGTCGAACGTATAAACGACCTATCTTCAGTTCAGTCTTCTCTGAAGAAATACATTATACAGTACCTCACACCTGTAATTAGCACTTGTTCCTAAGTATTAAACAACAATAATTACACAGCGTACCTACCAGACTGAATCATAATAAAAACAAATACAACACTCATATGAAGTAACACATTTGCACTACTTTCGTCACAATGAGTTATTAGACAGGTACATGTGTGGGCAATTAATTAATTAATTAAGGAATTATGTATTATAATGAGGCGCGGTGTCTGTTGCGCATCAAGGTCGGCGATGTGATTTGTAAAATTAAATAGTGCAATAGATTAAAAACAGTGGCTTTAGAAGTTAAAATTGTTCCAAAAGATATCAGGTTGCTCGGGTAACCTGGTTGCAGAGGCCAAATAGGCTGTCGCTCCATGTAAAAAAGCTGGTACTCAGCTGCATATAGTTATAGGAAGTGTATGTGTGTGTAAGCTATGTAGAAGCTTAAAGTTAGCTTAGCTTAGCTAGCTGTAAAGTTCCGTTTAAAATATTTTGCGTGGAAGACTAACTAATATCCGCAACTTTCCAATTTTTAGTCTTGTTTAAGAGTCATTATACGGTAATGTGCAGTGATTGGAGTAAGAAGAAGAGTCAAGAAAAACACATTATATATTTTCATAGCTCAGTTGTCCGATCTATATTGCTTTTACACAATATCTCTCTCTTTCCAGCTATGTATCCCACACGGTGGTGGGGTCAGCTTTTCCAATTTTTCTTCTCCACTTCGCTCTATCTTTGACGTCGCTCTCGGACAACTGGCTCTCTTTCATGTCCGTCTCTACTACATCCCTCCATCTTGTTTTGGGGCGGCCTCTAGATCTTCGACCTTCTCTACTGCCATTTCATATTTCCAATATTCATTTCTGAACAAGTTTTTTGACCACCTGCATAGTGCTTAAAGCAAATATAGTCTAAACACTACTTTGAATACCAATCGTTAACATTATTCCGATTATAAATTCTTAAAAAAAAAAAGATTACATAGTAAGTGTTAATTGATGCAAATGCAACAAGTTCCCACTATGATTATAATTTTAAATCGTTCTTGTTATTGATTCGGGTCGTTAACCATAGTTTAGTTTTTTTACTGTTTAGCTTGTTATGAAATTCATTCTAGGTATAAAAGAATCAATAAACATATTTCTGTTTTTTTCGCCTTGTTTACTCGGATTTTCCAGTTCATATTAGTGTTTATGGAAATCAATCTATTTAGAAATAAAATGATGGTAGGCAAGCATTATGAAATTCATGCTTGACCATTTTAATTTTGGTTTGTACATGTAGCTTTCTATTTCTATTAAATATCTGCTCTTGCCCCCCAAATAAAATTGCGTCGAGAGCAGGATGATGGTGTTAAGATGTACGTTTTCTGCTCATTTTGTGTAACATTTTATCATATTGTTTATTCATTCTTTATTTGCCTCTCCACTCGAAAATACCCTTCACAACAACATGAGTCACTAAAAATATGAATCAATCCAACCGCAATGTATTGCATTGCACAAAACAAGACGTGCTTTCCAAATTCTTCTTAGATATTATTGTAATTTTTTTACATGCAAAAACATACCCTCTGAAAAACTCCCAAGGTTTTAAGCCGAACGAGTCAGAATGCTCATTCTATCCCTGTCAAATTATTTTTCTTTTGCCTCTGTTTGTTGTATAGACGCCTGTTCATCAAGTAACCAAATTTTCCCAATCAACTTTGAACCTTAAAGCTTCAGTGATGAAATTGAAAATCTATTAAATAAATTTGTCAGTTTATAGTAGCTTGATGTGCTGGCGTCTGTAGATACATTAAAATATTTGATTGGGAAAAATCGCGAATTCCCTAGCTCAAGTTCTTTGTTCTATCTAAACACACTCTTATATTAAAGAAGCAGTTATATAAGTTTATTTATATCTTAAACCAGCGGCGATGTCTAAACAGTATTTCAATCTCGCATGTGGTCCGGCTAATCTCCGATTTTAATGACTTTCTTGATTGGTTCCATTTAACTCAACATATTAGTAGAGCGCCGTTGGATGCTTATGAGTATTTATAAGACTAACTTGTAGCTATTGAAGAAAATTTATAATTAAATCTTTCACTATTAGGTCTGCAACATAGTTTCGTCAACGTCTTTTTTTTAATATGATATTCACATACAATATTACAATAGTATATCTTATATTCACTATAATGTATACCTACTAATATAGGGCTAAAAAATTTGTTTGCTTACATGAACGCGCTGAATGTCAGGAACTGCTAGACTGATTTAAAAAAATCATTCAGTATAATATAGCCCATTTATCGAGGATGGCACTATAGGAACCTTTTGATCCTCGTGCAAGGAGTAGTTCTCATTGGGCTGCGGGTTGTTCGCAAGAGTTACCGTGGCCCTGGTACACAGGGACCTCCCGAGGGAACATAGTGGGTTTGAGTCAGTAAGAGTCTGACACTCCCTCCAGCTGCACCCTTAGCGGGAGGGATCATTTGATGATTTCCCACTTAAAAAAATAATAGGAGTAGTTCTCACTTAAAAGATATTCCTGTTCGTCTATTTTCGTGTTTTTGAGACTTATACTTGCCTGTAGCGTCATACATCTTACAATGTAAATCAACAGTTTGTATACCCACATAAAATTAATGCAAACTAAATAACGAAGCACAGAATTTTGTGGAACTTTCATCACTCTTAATCCTCGCAATGTAATTTCGTCATAACCGTGCTCTGCACTTAATGAATACTCAAAGCTACGTTGCAACGGGAACCGGTTGAATTCCGGCTTAGTCAAAGCCGCTCTGATGAGCTTACAGCCTCATATGCTATCATTTTGTTGCTCAAGCTTCAGGGTCGTTATCCTGGGCTACGTACCTGTACCTAGCAGTTAGGATGTGATAACCACCATTAGAAGTGCTTGAGATAACTTGTGTAATTTGTATACTTAATTTTATCTAGGAATATTTTTTCCAGGATGTAGGCAAGTTGTGAGATCTACGAAAAGACTACATATTGAGAGTTTCTACGGATTTTTGTTACGAGATAGACTGTTCTTTTTACCCTTTTTTCAACTGTTAGAGTTTCAAAATCAAAGACAATTCGTTTAATCCAGTTTTTTATCAAACAGTCGTATCTACCGATTTTTCTAGCCCGGCCACAAGACCGATTGCGAAATGATCACAAATAAAAAGTTCACCAGCCCCTCTAAAATCACTCATCCATTGTTTTAATCGATTACTCGATGATCATAATCGGCTGGTTCCACCATTCGGGTTAAGGAAAGTTATCAATTACACCAACCGGCGACACAGGCGCAGTCGGGAAATCGTGTGTAACAGCGCATTAAATTAATGTGACTTACTAACATTTTCTTCGCTGACAAATAAGATTTCACTTTTCTTTTGTTTTACTTACATAATATTGCGCGTTGTATTTGTCGCGTGAAATTACAGGTTCAGTTATGTAAGAAGTACTTAAATCCGTGTTTACATTGCTAACCGATTTTGAATTTCTTCTTCTCTAATCTGTTTTTAATTTGAGAAGCTTTTAGAAATTGGCTGTCATTGAACATCCTTGGCTATCGTTACGGGTAGTCAGAAGCCAGTAAGTCTGACGCCAGTCTAACCAAGGGGTATTGGGTTGTCCGAGTAACTGGGTTGAGGAGGTCAGATAGGCAGTCGCTCCTTGTAAAACTTTATGTATAGACACTATCCTATACTATACCTTGTAAAACTTTATCTAAAAACATGAGCACAACTACTCGATAGACATCTTTGAGATCAATCTTGATATATCTCTACGCCACTCTCAACATACTCAATTCCTTAAAAAATCATCTAATGTCCTCTCATTGTTAATTAACCACTAAAAATACCATAAAAACACTTATTATCCAGCACTATCGAAGCTTTCGATACTTTCCTACGCACGTCCTGAGTTCTCACCTCTCTGCGCAAGCGCAAAGCTTTCGAAGGAAAGCGCTTTACGCTCGTTTGCGTTTAGATATCGGTGATGTTAGCGCTCCGCTGATTCGGAGACGGAGAGAAAATGTGGAAGGTTAATTTATAGGTATTCTTGTATGACTGGTGTTATATACCTACTCAAAGTGATGTTCCTAGGGAGTTTGATCCAGGAAAATTGTTACAGTGAATGAATATTTTGGGTTGCGTTTTTTAAACTTGTATGATGTGTAAAATTTACCACGTTAGTAACACGTATGAATTTAAATAAAAATATTAGCTTATTGTGTTCGTTTTTTAAGGAGTGCCCGATATTATCATCGTTCTGATTGGTTAAAATTTTTGCTCAAGGTACTGAGGTATTAAATAAGTTTAGTTAGAAAATAAGAACTATACATTTATAGCGCAGTGTGACGAATCGCTTATAAAAACGAATCCAGAAACATTTAACACGTGTGTGCTGAACTATTAACGTTATTCGGCACATCATTTGAGTTAAAGTTATATCGTTATACGTAATGTTATATCAAAATTCATGAATTTAACGCTACTGTTCTCTCACTATCCAACTAACATAAATATTATTTACGCCATAATTGTCCAATTGCACACACGATACACTTATAAAAGCTGTGCGATTTACAACTTAATAACTTACGTTAGTGTAACGGCTACTGTACATTTATTATCAGGTACCACGAAACGATAGGCGTAATCGTTTTATTACCAAAAATGGGCATTGTCTAACACAGCACACAGTCATATTCCCCGATAACACGCTACAAAAGATTTTCACACTTATCTCTTTACAATAAAGTTTAATATTAAAAGTGCAACATAGACGGCCGAGTGGCATAGTTGCTTCCTTGCGAAATGGCTAGGAAGTCGAGTTGTGCCCGCCATGTATGGTGAAACGGATCGCAAGTCAAGTACATGTATACTTGCCTTATTGTGAATAGCGTTGATTCAGAATAGTTAACCCCATTAAGCTATTTTCCCAAGAAAATAATGAACTTCATTGCTACGTCTGAAGGGCAGCGTTACGAAGATCGCGGTATTCTTGCGTCTTGGTAAATCTTCTTTGTTCTATTCCCTGGGGTATATCATATTTATATCCTTTAAATCAACAAAACATTAATGACTGGCAGTTTTAGAGTGCGAAATACTACCGCTCGAGCAATTAAAATCTCGTAAAAGCTCTGAAATTGGTGCATCGTTGCACCCATTTGCCTCGCCGCGTATTACGTGAAATCGATTACTGGTGGTCATTAGCAAATGATGAGCTTCTGTGGATGTGCTGCAGTCGAAACTTAAAACCTTCGTGGAAGCAAATTACGGTCGAAATGGTCGAAATAATTTCTCGGCAACCATTAGGTTTTGGAAAAAATACTGTGTGGTTTTCCTCATTATTAAGTATTTTGACGCATGAGGACTTGATGTCAGAGCTTGTACTTGCATTGATACAATTAAAACTTACACGATTAACGATGCACTGGACGCATGTACCTAATGTATCGCCACTAATGGAAGCTATTTTGAGACATGGCATTTATACCTACTGTTCAGCAGATATATCAATCTTGCTTCATAAAATAAGTTTTTGTATCGCTATAAGGTTACTATTACGCCTTCACTATTATATTAGCCAACGAATTTTCATAATTATACCTACTTAACACAATAGCATTTTCTGGAAGCCTAAATAAACATTCGAAGCATTTCCAGAATCCCAGATACTCTACATTTATCAGCGGTCTTTGAACATAATTTACTGCACCGCAAGCGCATCTGAATCATTGCATATAACATGTAACCGTACAGAACGACATACATTTGCGCAGAACGTGAACCGCGTAAACATTGGAACCACGTCATAAACATCCGTCGACGCGTGCCAAATGTTTTGACGTTGCGGCTAATTAATTGTGCGTGGTAATACTTGTACTTGGTTTACTAGTGCATGAAGGTGTTTTTACTTTTTGTTTGTAGGAGCTCATAGCGAAGTAACAGCCAACCAGATTGATCGATCATAAGTTTGAGCAACGCTAACGCGGTCGGCCCGTGGATGGGTGACTATTTTGTCATAACGAGTTTCTCCGTGTTCTCTGGCTTCTAGGCTCTCACAGAAAGGACCAGTTAAGCAGTACCTAAACAGTCTCCTAGGCTGACCTGCGAGGAGCCATATATAAAAGTGTAATTTGGCAGTCATTACGGTTAATCAGAGCCAAAAAGTCTTGACGATCAGACTTACCACGGGGTATCGGGTAACCGAATTAAGGAGATACGATTATCAGTCCCTCCGTGTAAAACACTAGTACTCAGCTATTTACGTTGTGTGAATAAAATAGAGTTAACGCATTGAGTCAGTTCATTGTTATCATAACAATCAACATGATAATCTATTCAATGCAGTGTAGTAATATACTGCTCTTGATGAATTCACATTAGCTAATGGTTATCGGACAATAAACAATGGTATTGAAATATATACTATGAATGAAGATCTAGAAGATGATTAATTTGGTGAAGATAGAATTAGAAAACCTACCACCATATCTGTATACATACATTATGCAAATAAACGATTTCTGATTCTGATTCTAATGAAGTTATTGGAAATAATCATGTTGATCGTTATAGGTATTCAAATCAGCAAGGATATTTGATGATAAAATACATAGTAAACAAGGGAACCGAAACAAACGAAAACGCTAATGTAACCTTTTTCTAAGAAGTTATTATTATACTTTGTATAATTATTAGGTGTGTATTAAAAAAGTATAAAAGTACATTTATAAGTTATCTAGCAGGTACCCATAATACAAGCTCCGCTTAGTTTGGGACTAGATGACGTTGTGTGAATGTGTCAGGAATACTATATTATCGAAAAGTATTTTTTTTTTAATTCAATAAATAAATTATTACAACAAACAACAGAAAGCATACTGATAAACCTGATATTTTAAAATATAGATCCACTTAAAGTGTAGTATAAATCTTGAGGCGCAGATACAACGCAAATCAAGTGGGTCAAGTATACTTCTGGCTGAACAATGAGCATCTGCGTTTGAAACAAATCGATACTGCTAAAATATTGGCTCTGCTGCTTACATCGCAATTGCAGAAACAAAATATACAAATGCGGTGTTTGGATTTTGGATACCTACATGGAGATTATCTGTATTGTGCACAGGGATGCTAGGTGCAATTATTTGCGAATTACATTATTTTAGGATTTGAGATATATAAGGTATTTTTCCATGCACAAAAATATTCCATGTCTAGAACAGACTATAAAAAGGAATGAATCTAGAACAGACTATAAAGCAGAACGGTTTAAGAGTTTTTGTGGTAAAACCAGAGTACTGTTTGGTAATTTTGAGAGCAATGCAAACAATCTTGAGTTGTACTTGGAACTGCACACAGGAAACAACATAGGACACCCATCACTGGAATGTGGGATTTACTTATCTCTTACATATACTATACACGCAAGCTTATTTTGAAAGTCATGGAGTTCTCGAAGCCACTGTAATCGATTTCTGATACTGACTTTCCACTAATCAAAGTGTAGGTAATGACAACTAATGTCACTTCATCAACCACATAATTTACTTCCTATAATAAAAGTTAGTTTCTTTGAACCCACAAATAATTAGCGGCGATCGCGGCCATATTGTGTGGGGAGTCAATCAAAGTCTCGTCGGATGGTGACACAGCGAGCTTTCACTCCTTCGCATACATTATCTCGCTTGTCTATAGGGCTTGCAGTTTTGTTTTTTTTTTCCTGATTATTACATTGTAACAGGTACCAAAATATCATGTTACAGTTACCAAAATATAATGTTCTTTATGCTCTTTTACTTTATAGTTTTAGTCATATATTATTTCGTCAATATTATCTTTCTGTACTTTTGGCAATTTAATGGCAACAATTTTGGTCAAAGATTCAAAACTTTTTGTCATCTGCACAACCCTAACGCAGTTTAACTTTTGCCTGGATAATCTCAAGATAATATGGTTTTCATGAGTCATACTTACTCACAAAAAACAGCGTTTCCTCGTTCCCAGAGATGAATTGGACAGGTTTCACTTCTTTGTTACTCCCTAATGGGTTCCTACAATTGTTTCAACCCATTTTTAGTTAGAACACGTCGTTTGTCAAAAATGTAAGTTATTTCTTGCTATCTGTCATAATCAGTTGCATTGTAATATTCGGTCATTGTTGTTAACTAGTTCAGTGTGCCAGAGCCTCATTTTTTTTGTTAGGATTACGAAACTAACGTCTTAGTTTTCGTGATTAATTAGAGTAATTGCATTTGGATTTCGCGAAGTGGTCAGTTTGCAATGCTGTGGACTGATTTTGATTTTTTCCTGACATTGTACTCGTATTGCGTACTTTTTAATTTTGTAACTCAATTCGACCACTCGTTTTTCTTTTTCATTTATTAATTGTCCATATTCAATTTACCACCCATCGCGTTCCCTATTAACTCATTCATAAATCACTTTCCAATCTACCAAAAAGAAACCTGGCTGCTCTATTCCCTATAAAGTATGATAGAGTAATAGAGGTACAAATTCGTACAAAGTAGGTACACGCACCTACATGCAATTATTTATTACACAATGGCATCGCACAATGGGCGTGCCGGTCGACTGCTGCGCGCGAGTGCCCCACAAACCCAGCTCCGCTTTGCGCATGCGCATGCACTCTCGTTTGCAATTAAACGCTTTTTATCTCCAACACATATTTTGGTTTTGTTATAAACAATGTTACAACACGATAGATAGACATGTTTAGAGTACAGTGCCTATATTTTTAAATGTTTGCAAGAGAAATTGTTGCGATTTTTTACTGTCCGCCCTTTGTCGATTTGTTCATTCAACCGAAAAAGCGAAAGCTGTAGTTTTAATATAACTGTCATCGTTATTTATAACTCTATTGTGGGTGAAACTTATTGTATTGTTCAAGTTTTGAATATTTGTTTTAAGTTATAAATTGCATATAATTAAATTTTAGGTTATCTATGTTAATCATGAGTCCAAATAAAATTCCACAAACTAATGTTGTGTTACGAGAGGTCTAAATTCCAAATGTAACACCCAACACTCATGAAAATCAACTTTATGGTCGCTTCAAAAGAATACGCCGTCTACTAACTCGTTCCGAAGCACCGAACTTTATATTTTAAAGTTATAAGTGGGTGCTAACTTCAACGGAAATCATCATTTAGCAAGTGTTGAGGAAAAAGTAATTGTCGCAAGTCTGGCTGGAGCTTAAAGTGTACGATAACGGCTACTGAGTCACTGTCTTTATCGCTAACAGAGATATATCTCGGTTTTATTTTGTTGATATTAGATTTGTTATGGTAGCGAAAAATTATACTACAGATTATATATTCATCTAAACTAAGATATTATGACGGAAACAAACGAATAACGCATACCATTTTCGAAGGCCTTGAACTAGGCATTTTTATTAATGAGGCTAAGATACGCTTACGCTTTTATGTGGTGTTATTATTCTAAGCAGTATTTTTGTCTTACATGTGTTAGACCGAGAGGAAATATTTCTATTTAAATATTCACTAAAACACGTGCTAAGCAATGTTAATAATTTATGTAACGTTCGTATAGTAAGTCTCACATAATAATTATTACTGTAAATAATAGCCTGCTGTTTCTACAGTTGTAGATATATACCTAGCAATATCTAAATTAAAGAAGGTCACCCGAAGATTAGCCTTTCAGTGTTATAGTTCAATGACATTACAATACAACTTCGAGGTCAATATACAAAAAAACCGGCTTGTTGAATGTTGAAATTTTAAGTGTTTTTTTTTTCAGCGAATTGTAAACTATGTTCTTCTAAAAATATTATTTATTTTATTAACTTTACAATATATGTTTCAAATATTAAGTTCTTACTATAGTAAATATCATCCAACCGCGTCAACGTACATACAAATAGAGACTACAACATATAAACGCTGATCTCTTCCGCAATGCCCATTATTAGTGACAGGAAATAAATGACATAATCTAGCTATAAAGTTTCCCATGTAACCTGCGTGGGCTTTTACTATACAACATCGGATTTGCAATAAAATGAAAGTTTCTATTTACTAAAATTCCGTGATACACAAGATTCGGATTTTACTTTGCATTTTATAGCAGATACCCTTAATCTACGATACAAACTCACTACAGAATTGCCAAATCATTGCTCGTTTCAAACCAGGAAGCATAACACAATAAACACTGAGTTGTTAATATTCGTAGATCTATGGCGAGAGCTCGGTTCTATATACATAAAACTTTTGAAATTTTGATGTAGCGCGGTAGAGCTAGACTGCACCTGGTGCATGTTTTAAACCACTGCGGCAGGCGAGGGTTGCCTAATAGCCGCCACGGTCCCAAAACACTCTGTCTGACTAGATCTTTAATTATTCCCCTTTTACCATTAAAATTGAGATAAACCTGCACTTTTTACGTTCATCCCCCCAGACGAACCTATCGATTCCGACGCAGTCATAAACTTAAAACCTAAACTCACCCATCCAGAGTCTAGACCGAGTCTAGACTAACGTTATTGGGATCACAACGGCACCCCCAGATATTTGGTTCCTTTATACTGTTTAGTTTGCTACCGAAATCACGTTCGACCAACACTCGAAATAAGTTCATTTGTATCCGCAGACGTAAGTGAGGAAAACTAATTTTCTAGTCTAGACTGCCTTTACTTTGGGAACGTGAAACTAACAGTATTACCGCCCCATGTAAATTTTAAATTTTAAACGTCTGATTTCTGGTATCTACTTTATGTGTAGCTACTAACTTTTAAAGTTGAGAGACAGACACCCATGTATCACTAAATAGCCACACCATGTGCTTTAAATATTTTTTGCATGACTGTACAAAGAACTAACTACGTTAAACCAACATCCGACATCAGTCAATCATATCTATAATTACGTCACATTCGATAACACTAACGAGTAAGTAAGCCCGATTTTTATTTTCCGCATCACAAGTGTCGTAAGTGTCGTAATTAGAAACACCACTTTCGATTTCAACAGAATTGTGTGAAACGTTAATGGCGATTCAGTGTGCACTCGTTTCTTACGTTACAGTGCGCAATACTAGGTACTCGTATATTTTGGATGTAGGTTAATGTACAAGATAGCAGTCACGCTTGATGGGCCAGCGTTATGCGTTTGCTTCTCAAATTAGGAGTAGCTGCTCAATGTATTGATTTATGGTTTTATTGTTTCAGGTATGTACTCACGACTCCTTCAACCATTTCAAGTAAGTTACGACAGGTTCCTTCCCTTTTATGTCGTGGGAACGTCGAAGTGTTTCGAAATCAGAGGTTCGTTTTATACGGTTTTATAAAAGTGTACCATTTTGAATGTTCACCGCAGTTAGAGTGTCTTTGAACGGCATTGATTCCGGAACATCGATAAAAACTGGATCGTGATACCCGTCTCATTTCTCTGGGTCGGGCTCACGCATTTTTCCCACGTTTTACTAGAAGTCACGACACGACCCTTTTTTTTTTCTAAACCGATACACTAATTTATGGAGACAAGCTTTTTGTATATATCTCCACCTGATACTGTCCTTTTTCTAATGTTCAATAAATGATAAGATCGAAGTCAACTAAGACGGTTGGTCGCCTGACCGTTCATAGTATTAGCTGTGTAATGTGTCTGTCTCGATCTCAAAAGTTGAATATATTAAGGACGACATAGTAACGGAACCTAGAAACGACATCTAATATCCTACCCGATCCCGCTGCAAACATTTCCAATGACTTTAAATGCCGAAGTGTCCTGGTATTTAAAGTACAAGTTTTGCAAGCGCACGTGTTCGACGCGACGATGGGTAAAGGTCAGCCGATGAATAGACACGCTCCGGCAGATGCTACGTACACAATACACTTCTTATACAACAATAACACATTTCTGAGACTGGAAGAATAAGATGAAACTACAGGGAACATCGTAAAATTTTTCAATTGATGCATTTGACAAATATTCAGAAACGCAATGACGAAATCCGAACAAGCTATCAGTAAAAATCAAAGTACGTGTAAGAGTTGCGTCATGAAACGATAATGCTTTCTTTGATTATCGTTATCTTCTAATGAGATGATGACATTACTTCCAATAATTATAATAATTCCATGCCAGCAATTTCCTCCAACAATGTCAGCAATGTCTTCGTATGGTACAGAATGTTCTTCGTGTACCCATATTTGCGCTAAGCCATTGTGCCTCTATTTTACCCAGCTATCCCTACATCGATAGCCTTTGTGGCGAGGTCTTCATTGTTTATTCATTACAGTAAGGCGCTTTTGTTTATTGCTAATGTTATATCAGAGGATGTAACTTCGCCTGTTTCCATTATTGTGTACAATTGTTTTGTCACGAGCCATATTTTGAAATTCCACGCATCTTAGTTAGCCACGATTGTCTTGATAGAGTTGCGAATGTCGTGGCTATCACAAACAGTTCTGGTTTCATTTTTTTATCAACATTTCCATGAATGCCCTGTGCTACTACGCAATCGTAGTGACAAAACGGATTGCTTCTTGCTCGACGGAAGTTCGTGAGATTTGATAATTATTTGCATTGTCCCTAAAACAGCTTTTTATAAGGATCTACTGTGCCTGATGCTTGGTTTTGAGTCCCTTTCATTCCACATAGTATTAAAAAGTAGATAGATTTACAATTAAAGCATTTAATGTATCAAAAAATATATCAGAATGTCGAGAAATATCATACAGATCAGAATTATGTAGGCAATAGAATAAATTCACACGCGAAAAATGATGAATACCTATAGAAAACGAAAAATGAGTAAAATTTATTTACATACTGTTAAAATTCCATTTAAATTCGAACGAGCGTCCAGAGTTCAAAAATCAGTTACGTATGTATACGCACGGCCACATAAGGAGATTTAAGGCGTGTTGTTTGTTTACATATCTTCGTAGTACGTCCATGTGTAGGTAACGGGCCGTTAAGATGCCGCGGGGCGCCTACACCGGCGGTGGCCAAGCGATCTCGAGCTCGCAGTCAGTCGCGCGCGGCCCACTCGCAAGCACGCACCTCGCGCCGGCTCCATAAGCAACAGCTGATCGCGACCTCTACGTACCACATAAACAAACATAATAACACAAACTGTACCAAAATATGATCCACGAACATATTAAAAAGTGAACTTTTACCTAATAAGAACAAGGCGTTAGTTTAACAACTGCAGCGCCCCGAAATCAGATCGATATCCCGAAAACGGTCCTCCGACCTCCGGCGATAGAGCTCAGCAATACTTCCGTGCAATAATAAACCTGCAATATTAATTTTAATTATTAGAGATGTTTTAATTTAGTGTTCTCGTTAATGAATAAGGGATTGTGAAAACCGCAAGAGTTCGTCTTACAAGTGCTGTGTCCGTGAGAATGGATTTCCTTCACTGACTTTGATATCAGGTGGTTTTGCTGCATCTTCCACATCATTGTTCAACCAGAGTAAGTACGCTCGATATTTACTTTGTCAGTTCCGTTTGCAGCTAAGTACTTTTATTTGTCGTGATATTTAACAATCGCGTTACATCTGTTACACATGTCTTGCGTATTCCTTATCACCTTCTCTGTAGTCTTGGAATTAAAAAAGTTACTATTATCAACGGTAGTTCATACATTCCAGACATAGATTAGCAACAATTATTAAAATATGCAGTTAAGTTATGGCTAATTCGTTCTGGGATATAAGCAAATCGATTACGAAAAGCAAATTCAAATATTTACACTGAGTTTGTTTCGCGTTTAGTCGAAATTATCATATTATCATCAGATACCGGCTAGCTGCGATTTAATTGATAGATACGGAGCCACAATCTGTAAGCAATATCAGTTGGTAGTTTTGCGCAATTTTCTGTCCCTTTCAACTTTTGTATTAGTGTGTTGTGTGTGTGACTGCAGTGCACCCCAGGGCGGTCGCCGCCGCGTCCCGTCCCATTATTCCCGGGGTTGACTGTGAACTTGAGGGGTGCGTTACCCTCTGGCTGCCGGAACCGAGCTGCGCGGTCGTCCAACCCAGACGCTGAAATCGTATTTGTAAAAACAAATCGATTGCAACGAAAGTAATCTAGAAAACGAGTAATCATTCACGTGCTCAATTCGTATCGATCTGTCATGTTTTGTTTCTACTCTAATAGCTGGTTGTAATTAACTGCCATGCAACAAGCGTATCATCTGTCTTGATTGTATGACTCAATATTTTTATCTTAATCAACGAGTAGTACTATAATGTTTACAACAGATATGTTATTGGTAACTTGACAAATGACCTTTACAACTTTCACTTGTGCCAATTTTTGCTTCAATTGAAACCTACCAGCTAAAAGCTTGTCCTTTGGTATCAGTCTGTATTTGTCACGGCTATTGTTTTCGTCATGTCTTTGTGTTATTATCTAAACTTGACGCCGCCCTCGAACAAGATCAAGAACTTTCACTATCGACGTGAATTATGTATCAGGAACTGGCATTGTTAATACAATACTAATCTTGCGCTACTGGTTCTTATTGGGATCAACGGGCTTAATGTCAAACGACGAAAGTTCCTAATGAATTGAGAAAAATGCTTTAGCAAAGATATTATTTATAATACTAAAAAGTTTTGGCCCAAATCTTGCTGAGCAACAAAATGAATTTGGAAGAAATGAAAAAAATGTTACGAATCTATCCCATCTCAATAAAAATCTTCAACGCAGAGATCAATAGCATCAAGCCCGACAGCGCGAGCGTCTCAATTGGGCGTTAATATATCATTACAGACTTAAATTGATTGTCATTCAGCGCGCGTATCTTGGAGACTCAATGTCTGGCGGAAAGCGGTCAGATGTGTCTCAGTTATCATCAAGTTTCACCTTCTTTTGTATTCCAGGAAGTGTTCTCAGGTGTGCAAGAAAGCACATTTCCTTTACATCGTATATCTCCGCATACGTAATTCACTCATGACTTCTTCCTTGACTCACGAGGGCTTCCATATTTTTTCTCGTCCAGTTGTCATTGTGTCTGATGCTTGATAGAATATCTGATTATCTTGATAGAATATATGAATATCTGATCTGAGCCCGATGAACGCTAGTAGGCGCCGAACCAGCAATCTTTTGTTAAGTCTCCTAACTTGCACGTTAATTTTATACACGAATCATGTGTCTAACTGTTCAGATACGGCATAGTTTTAACATTATTATAGACTCGGAATGTTGTTGTGTTTCGCAAAACAGGTCTTGATGTGTCATAGTTTTTTTACTGCCCATGGGTCACCTGTTTCTAACAATCATTCTACGATATAAAGTCGCGTTCGTGTTCAAGAGAGCATGACCCCGCTTTTTGCCTCTGCAAAAGATTTCATGAAAAGTATTCTTTATTGGCATCTACCTCAAGTTCAAAATGCATTCTCGTCAATCTTTGAATTAAATGAATAACAAATCATATCGTAAATTATTGATGTTCGGTAAATTTAAAATACGTATTATCTCTCTTTTTTGTGCCTTACGATCGCTTTGTTAATTCACGCTTTGTTTATGTTTACATAGACCACGACCGGCAATAATTTTACAAGAATAGCAGAACTAATTGTACGTCATAATGTCCAAGGTTTTTCTACATTATTTATTTAATGCGGTTGATTACTCAGAAGTGTTATCTATGTCACGTTGAATGAAGTAATTCCCAATGTAATCAAATACTTATTTATTATTTCGTGCCGTCCCTAAACATTCACAACACTGGGTAGATAGCCAATACCAACTTTGTAAATTCTGTCTTTGGGTTTATACCACAATAATATTGTAACTTTGTTATTATTTTTTATTTTTGTGGTTACATTTGAATGTTAGTAACAGTTCACGTACCAGACGAAGTCACGTCGGCGTCCGCGATTTGCAGACTGATTGCATTTATTAACCTTCGCGTGTCCTATCGCTGGTTGTCTTCAAGTTTCATCTTCATGTCTAATAAATTTACATCGATTGGTTCCACAATGTTAATCTGTCATCATTTACGTTATTAAATCGTCGTGTTTGTTGTTAGCGTCCTTTTTATCACCTACTGCTAATATTTACATAGGCAACATAACATGATATTTGCAATTGACACTTGGATTTTAAACTGAATTTCTTAGATTTTCTTTTTTTTTGCAACATCATTTCTTGTTAAAATGGCACCTAGGTACGTACGTGCGAAACATTGTCAAATAGGTACGGCACTGTTCTCGTTTGAGTCCCATTTCAGTTTCGTTTGTTATATCCTCAAAAGCTTTCTCTCGGTTCAGACGTGAGTTACATTGTCAAATAGATGTCAGATCCTTTTCATTTTCGTTCTTTCTTATTTTGACATCGTTCTTTATACGTTTTCTTGACGTTCATGTCGGTACGGTATTGATTGGGATATCTTTATGTTTAGCTTTGCCTCTAAGAAACATCGAATTTCCTTTTCTATTTATATCGTTGTATTATCTTACCCTTCAGAATCCCCAATATGTTTAAGAATACTTCTTCATTTGAGTTTATTCCTCTTAAACATTGTATCTCAAGTATCTCATTCTGAAGCTTAGTCATCTCAAGTGGCACCCATTAGTGGCTAGGAGTGGTCCAAATTTAGGATAATGAGCGCAGCGTTATTGTCACGGTAATTAACTGCTAGGCCGGGGTTCGCTTCCGGGCAGACTATTTTCAGATCGTTGATTGATAGGTGCAGTCGACTTTATGAGGGGTTTCGTTTCTATTTAAGTTTTTGACACAAACGTTACACGATAGTGACTTATCGTATACATAATTCAACACCTCAAAGTTATGAAACTTTTTTTTTATATCTGGACTCGAGTTATCTCATTCTAATAGATTTATACCTACCTTTCCAAGAACCTTATCTTGCGTTATGTTATTATTATAATAAAAACAGTAGATTACATTCAACGGGCAGCTGATTGGTGCAACATCATTAGAAACCGCTGATATTCACTGATTACTTTAGTCATTGATCAAAGTAACCTGTTAGAACGTAATCAATCAACATTGTGTTTGTTTTTGTCGTGTGTGCAGTAATTGGTTGTGTAGCTATTATAATGTCGTTAATATGTGTGGATAGTCGGAGAAATGGCTGGGTAGGCGACGCAGCCACGCCCGCTTCTAATGCGCGCGCGACTACTAAGTGTTTTTTATTAATAACCAGCCGCAGGGTTTACTGTATGACCATCACAGGCATTTTCCTGCCCATAGTAGGTATGTTTATAAATTGAAATGTTTTTAATAATGAAAATGTTTATTTATTAATTTGTTAAATTATTTAGCCTTTATAAAAGAGAAGGGCTTACTTTGAGTTTTTCTGTTTTGGGATTTTCTTATTTAAGTCAATGTTAAAATAGTTGTACAGGCGCCAGCCCGTTAGGCTACTACAATCTGTCAAATTGTCTTAATTGATCTTCAGCTCTATCGCCGAAGCTTATGGTTCAAAGTTGATTGTGAAAATTTGACAGTTGTGCTAAAGTTATGACAGGTAGCTTGATGTGCTGGCGGCTGTACTTTCTAGAAACTTGAATTCTAAAAACATGGTAGTTTTTATCCCGGGTTGATAGTGATATCCTCAGGATGCAAGACAAAATGCGAAACAGCTTGTCATTACACAAACCGGTCTCGATATCATAAACCTAAGCTTATGTTTGAGGTTAATGGTTATAAAATTGTTCGCTGCATTATTTATACTGCTGTCGGTAAACAAATTTAATGTTTGGCGTACGCAACATAAATCAATCGAAAACTTGTATTACAAAACTTTAGTATGGTATACCATTATTTACGGCATGACGTGATAATGCCTATTTGGTACAAATTCATCTTGCCTAATTGGGTTTTATCAATATATTGACATATACCCAGTCAAGTATAATATGCGGTCATGGTGCTAGCGAACACGTACAATAAGTATGTATCCATCCATATTGCGGTTTACATTTGACGATGTAATAATAATATCTATTTAGAAATGATTTATAAAAATAAAGCGTCGAAGAACTCATCCGCATCGCTGTCTACTGGGAGCGTGCCCAAAAGGCTGGCAACATTGCCACGTTGTATGACATAATGTACTACACGATGTAATAATTATTGTAGACAAAAATGAGCAAAGTGTACCTACTCCCATATCTACCATGGTTAAATCAAGCAAGAACACAAAATTCATGTTCGTATGTCAAATACAAACAGTCTCCAATTTAGTGGACCTATTGTTTCAAAACACATTATCATTACCTTTTGATTTACACTTGAACATACACCAATTTATACGTCACAACTGTCTCAATAATCACACGAGGTTTTCTTAGTTTTCTGAAAATAATATTATTTAATTTTGATTAATTAATTCATAACAAATCATATAGCGTGACTAAAATTTTATAGAAATGTCTGAAATTTTAAGTAAGTAAGTGTTACGTGAATTGAACAGCTGATCATACAGATTTCGTAGTAAAAAGAAATGAACTGACGATGGCTATGTGACGTGCTTGTAAATATTTATTTGTTGATGCCATAAGTGCACTTGGTCAATGGTATGGACTGTGAATGGCAGGTAATTATAGCTCGAGACCATGACTTTTATAATAAATCACTTTGTAACTAACTCGGCGTTTATGCAATTAAATGCGTTTTAAAGTCCTGTTTGAGCAAAATAAAACTGAGACATCAATTAGTTTGTGTTTCCAATATTTACTCAATATCCATATAACCCACCTGTTTTAAAAAGGAGGTCAGTCTTTACAGTTTATCTATTTTCAAAGTAATCGCAGATTTATTTACCTGAAGGATTTTTTTATTATTGAGCCAGTTGCTATCTAAGCTCTGCTTAGTTTGGGACTATATGACGTTGTCTGAATGTGTAAGAAATATTATATATCTATCGCTATCGTTCTATAAGACCGCTTTGGTTGCATTACAACTATTAGTAAAAGGTAAAGTCTTTTAGAGACAATTCCTCAAGTCACAAGATGGAACAAATTGAATTATCTTGCTAAAGTATCCTTCCACACAACAATATTACAAATGAACCAAACACTTATCAACGATTCTTTCTCTGACGCGAATTAGCTTGAAAACGGATTTTCGAATGCGTTAGCTACTATAACGTTTTTACTACTTTTTTGTTTTTACTAAACAAATCGATATAGTAAAAAAAAAAAAAACAAATAAGTGCCGCAAATTAAACACATACGAATGCAAGCATGCAGTGGCGTGTAACATGTTTACACCAATAGCCTGTAACGGTGTACGTCCGTGTGAACGGGGTCAATTAGGGTCGTCCATAATGACTTTGTACAACCAAATACAGTGTACGCGAACATTGTTACCGTTTCGCTAATATTAGTGATTAGCTTCCACCAGTTGTTTTACCCGCGTTCTTCAGGAATTACTCTGCGTGTCTGGATGAAGAGTAGCCTATAACCTGCTTCGATAAATGGGCTATCTAACACTGAAAGGATTTCAGTGATTCAGGAGTTCCAAAGATTAAAAGGTTTAAGCTAAAAATCTATATAATATTAGTATTGATTTGCCTGATATGCGGGCGTAAACCGTTAATAAACCGTTTACGTGATGCTAATTTTTCCATAAATGAATTGTAAAGCATTTTAGTCATGGATAACAATAAAAAAACTAGCAAAATAGTACGAGTCGATCAAATGGGCCTTTGCAGGCTTCTATAAAACGTCACACTAGTTCCAAAAATTCGGTCCCAGGTGAAAGAATCATCAACATACCCCATGGACACTAAGGAAATAAAATGTTCACAGGGACTCGATTACAAAAATATTCGGCGTGCTTCGCAATAAGTAACAACTGCAATATAAATCAAACATATTATGTTAATTATTCCAATAATTAGAATCGAATGAATGAGTGGCTGTCAAGCCAGCGAGTCTAATCGATACATCGTTATAAACCCGATGCAACTGCAACTGTTCGTGCTCTGATAACAAAACTAGCGTTTGTTGCATTTCACTGAATTCTAATAACTCGATTGTTTTGTGTTGGAAATAGATTTCCGATTATTGATATTAAATTACGGTTTTATTGCCGACGTCAAAACAATCGGGTCGTTATTTAGACTCCTCGTGTTTTATATCGATTATATGGGAGTAATTCTTCGAAAAATAAATAAGAAGGGTTTTTAAATATTACCTATATGTTTTATTTATTAGGTTTATGTGTGCCATGTGGTATAAATTTGATTCATACCTACTTAGCGGGTTTACTTTGTAAGCATGAAAGTAAATCTTTTAAAATGCAGTGAAAACTATTCATATATACTTGAACATGGCTCATGAGTAGTTTCTTTAGTAATATTATACGTATCTGGCCTTTTGCGATTAAGAAGCTACCGATGGCAAAGGCACAAAAACACATATTTGAATTTACAATGGCACTAATTACCATACACAAAAGCCTCATTTTGCCGAAGAGTAGATTTAAGATTCACACAAACATACAAAAACCAACCATTACAGTCGTTCGATTGTGTTACAAATTGCCTTTTTTATCGCTCTCCAAACGTAGAACGTAAGATGAGTCATGAGAGTCGATCTGTTGATTTAGGAATTTCGCTAATACAACCCACATAGATTATAACAATACAAACTAAACAATAACTTCATTAGCGTCCCACGAGGATAGACGGTCACTGTTAATTAAATCATTTTCATTTAGCACTCGTGATGAAATTCTATTGATGCGACATCCATTATGGCAATGCATTCAATGCAAACTAAACCCAGTCTCATAATATGAATGTTTCATTTAGTTGCTCGAGTTCATTCATCAAAACATTGAAATAGTATAAAAGTCGTGAATGGCACTGCTTTTAAAACATAGGGTTATTTTTAATTGAAATGTCAACAAGTGATACTATGTATACTTGAGTACTAAACAGGTCATTTGTATAAACAATTCTATGTTTATATTGCTGGATAAATAGTTCATGAAACCTTTCTTGTTGTACAAAGTATAGATAACTAGCTTCCGCCAGCGGTTTCACCCGCTTTCTGAGGGAAGTACTTGCCATACCCGGATAAAAAGTAGCCTATATGTTATTCTGATGTATAAGCTATATTGTGGTAAAGTTTCATTCAAATCCATTCAGTAGTTTTTACGTGAAAGAGTAACAAACATCCATACATCCATACTTACAAACTTTCGCCTTTATAATAGTAGTAGGATAATGACAAGAGCGCTCTAAGAGCACGTCAAGAGATCCACGCTGACCCAAAAAGTTGTCTTTAAGATTAAGAACATTTTGGAATTTACGATAGGTCACCAATGGATCCGTGTTTGCTCATCCCATTAACCAACTTTATGTAGAAAGAACATACACCATTTTCTACCTAAATTGTGCTATTTTTTGTTATGTATCTGTTGGATTTATCACCCAAAGGATAGGAATATTCTGCCGCTTTGTTGTTACAATAAACAAGTTTCAAATAGTACGAGCTATCACCATTAGATCAGTCACAGTAATACATCAATGTTCTCACAATCACATGTCCTATTGTAAGTAGATAGGTCAGTGTGAATAAAAGTGGTGCCTTTTGTCTGTCCGTTTGTGTGCGCTTCCGTCGTGAAAGCGGCTTTCACTCAATAATGTAGTGCAGTTATGAACCTGACAGGTCAAAGGGTACGTGTTATGGCTGTCAGTTTATATTTATAGGCCTAGGAATTGGACACACGAGGTCAATACACGGATTTTATATAATTCATTGTATTTCACGTGATGGTTTTGTCATATGGTTAGATATTTTACCTGTAAAGTACCATCGTGTACTTTTGATGGCGTAAAGCAAACAGTAGTAGAGCGGAGGGTCCCGGATTTGATTCACAAATTCGAGACTTGTGTTATGAGCATTTTTGTAAGCTGTGGTTTGGGTGCTATAACATAACTCTGTGTAAAATATGTAGTTTGTCAGTTGTTTTGACATGCAAAACGCAAGCTAATCAATAGTTTACCTTGTGGGACTAGCCGACCGTGGGTGAAAAGGTGTCAAAAAAAGCAATAATATCTGTTGAGATGTTTCTGTAAAAATGCTACTTAGGTAGATACCTACTTTACATTCTGATATAACCTAGTTTACACTCCACAAACGAGAGTGATCCTGAAAATAAAAATTCTTGCGTGCGATCTTTTAATAAAACGCCGCGCCGTCTCGTTAAACTACATCGACTAATAAATTGTTTTAAAAGATTCAATCACTTAGAAAACTTTTACTTGAGACATTTTCACTTTGCCTATCACTTAGTGTTAACGGTCTATAAAGTTTACGGTTTACACTTAAACGTTACAGTACTGTTGTAAACATAGATAAGTTATACTAGTGCGAATGTTATGGTCTCATAGGAATAATTACTATCGTAAAGATGTGTACCATGTTGATAGCGGATTCAATCTCTTCTTTTATAGAAAAATTGCAAGATAAGAAATATTTTATTTCATAATCACTAAGACGTTAAGTTTTCTATTTTTAAATCATTTGTTAGTCGCCGTGTTATTTATTCCCCTGTGTGCCATAATAAAACACTGTCTATGTAAATTCTGTGCCTTTATAATCGTGCTTTTAAGGCTGAATAATAAATAATACGGTAGGTGATAACTATTCTAGATAATTCAATACTTTTATTGAATTATCTATTTAATGGTATCTTTGTGTGCAATTTATATGAAATAAAATCAATTTTCTGTTCAAAACTATAAATTAAACTGAAATAATTTTAAGATGCATTACGAAATGAATATTATAAATAAAGTATTTTGTTTTTGACCTAGTCGTCTAACCATCATTCATCATCACCATCGTCCATTCATCATCACAGCCTTTTTATCGTCCCACTGCTGGGCACCGGCCTCCTACTGAGAAGGATTGAGTGTTAATCTGCCCAATCAACTATAAATTAATTAACACCATCTTCAGCTCCCAATTGTTCTATTCGTTATGTTGACACTTGCATGTCTAACACTCTCATTATCATTTGACACCAATTCACCGTCTACTTAATGATTCATGTTATCTAATACGATATTGTTCGTTTGTTTTTGTGTATTACGTAATTGTATAGTGTGATCGTGACGTAATCGATGTGAGAGTAAGAACAATGGTTTTTGTCACCCCGGTTTGTGAATGTGGGTTTAAGTGACCTTGTCTAAATGTTCGTAGTTCAAGATTTACTTGTTTTTTAACCGTCTGTGTTGTTTGAATCCGCTTGTTTGAATTATTTTTGTCTGTCTAAACTTATTTTAGCGTCTCGATTGTGGCTTTATACTGCATGTCTAATGTTGTCCATTAAAACTATATTTGTTCATTATTTTGTAACTTTATTTACTGATTGTCTGGTAAAGAACACATCTATGAAAACGGTAGTTGACAACTAGTCTTTAATATTTTTTTTGAACTGTCATAAACAGTTACTTTCTATACAATTTATCTGAAAATAAGAGCTATGACGTAACAGATTTTTCTCGTCAACCTGTATATTTAGTTAACTTGATGATTTTAATTATTATTGGTAAGTATAACAATAAAACGATAAATGAAAATTAATACCTAAAGGGTTATGAAATTCCCAATTTCATCTGGTGAATTCCACCCATTCCCATTATTCTATGTAGGTATGAAGGTGATTAATGTAAGTACCTAGGTACGTAGTTATGTCATGGTGATGTCATGTTATAATCATAAAAATACTTGCATATAAAAATGTACTGCTATTCTAGGATGAAATCTAAAGAATCCCAGCTACCACATAAGATGTTATGTTAAGATTACAAGTTCATATAAATATCTAATAAATAATAGTAAGTACATATAGAAATGATCTTCCTTGCGGCACTTTGATTATATAACTTTACAGGTTTCTTGCCTATTTTTAATGCAAGATTAATTCAAATATTTTAATCTTTAAACCAATACCGATGTCGTTCTACTAGTACCGGGGGATATATTTTTATGGCTTTTAATTAAAGCCAAGCCTAAGACTTCTACTCTATAAACCGCTAACATTAGACGGTAATGTCTCCGGTTTGGTGGGAAAGTGTTTGACTATCTTGAGTCATTAAAATTATCAATACTAAGCCGCCTTTTTCACTTCCACTAAAGGCGCGGGTCCAACCGTGGCGAGGCTACAAGCGTGCATTAAGCTTTGCTTTATAACAAAATGTATGTATGTGGTTGTGTCCACTGAATCCACAGAGAGGCTAAGTATGCAATCGTCATTGGTACTTGCGTGGCTTGCTGGAATAGACGGTTACATAGCTCAATGCCATCGACGTGGGTCTACGTTTCCACTGGAGTACACGAATAAGACCCACGACTATGTACAGCTTGCTGATGGCAGCACAGTTTTCAGTCATACACCTGGAGTCCGTGGCTTGCAGTGGCACGTATGTACCCTCTACATGGCCGTGCCACGCTACACTTAGTCGTCGGTCTTCGTGTAGGTACTCCAGTGGAAACGTAGACCCACGTTGTTAAGCAAATTAACTCCTCAAATGTCTTAAGTAATAAAAAACAAATGAGATATGACATTTCCCAATTTAATTTGAAAATATTCACGTTTTCAAATGAAAATTACCTAAATACTTAAGTTTTTTATATATATTTATTTTTCATTATTCAAAGGACAAGTGGAGATTTTTTCATTTTTTTTTTCATTACACATGCAGCTGAAATCCGCCGTGCTCGCACAGCATGCGCCGCGGTGGGCCCGCGCCTTAAGCCTCAAAATAGCTCGTAGAGATTACAAACTTTAATGACGTACTTACATTTTAAATTTTCCATATTTAGGTTTTTTCTTCATATACATATGTTTTAAAGCTAATTTTGAACAACAATAAGCACTTTAAACGTACACTTTTATTTTAGATAAGTCCACCATTAAAAAAACGTGTTCCCTTTATTCAAAGCTGATTGCTTCACATAAAAACAAGGTAGGTATACAACATGAACAGTTTGAAGTCGGTCAAAGAGGACGGAGTGTTAATTGAAAATGCCTATGTTACTGTGCATGCTTTATTTATACTCGTACGCAAGTCCTCGTTAAAGGATATTAGCGTGCTAAGTTAAATGGGTGATGCTTTGTTATTATTTCATTGTTGGCGATTTCGTTTCTTTGTTAGAAATTTCGATTTGTATAACTTCAGAAAGTACTAATAGTTTTGCATCAAATATAATAATTGCGCAAATCCGTGATCAAATAAATCTTGATAAAACGCTTATTATTGAAAAATATGCTTATTACGAAAAGAAAAACTGTAGCACTAGATTTATTGGCACAAATTGTGTTTGAAGAGGTCGTTCAACTTAGAACTTCCATAGTAAGCAAAAAGTTTTGAAGTTATTAGTTCATTATTTATTACACATGACATTAACAAGTTTTAAAGTGTTATATACAATTCTAGTTGTTTTCTCTACAAAAGTAAAACAAAACAAGTAAATATATGCAAGTCGTAAAATACAATCGCTAACCCTACCGCAACTGGCAGGTTGTCGTGCCTGATTGGTTAAGTAACAGGTCCCGACTGTGGGTGGCGGATGTACCACAGCGCCAGTAACGGGTTAAACAAACAGTTGAAATACGTTTGCATATACCCAGTGTTAGTTCACAACAGTCATTAAGCGCTTAGGAAAAAGTAAATGGAAAATTATTTGGAGCACGATAGGTTGTATACCATAAAGTTTTCCTTATGTCACCATGTTTTGGGTATTTATCGTTAAATTGGCCATGACTCACGAGTAGATATGACTTAATTTATTCATTAAATGAAGACTAAAAGAAGAGCTCGTGGCTAAGTAACAGCCACACGGGTCGATCGATCATAAGGTTAAGCAATGCTTGGCGTAGTCGGTCCGATGATGGGTGGCGATCTTGTCATGACGAGTTCCTCCGTGTTTCGGGAGGCACGCTAAATTGGTGGATACCAGCTGTAACTGCCAAAGATGTACTTATCATCTTTGGCAGTCGTTGCGGGTAGTCAGAAGGCGAACGACTGACCAGTCTTAACAAGGGGTATCGGGTTGCCTAGGTATATGGATTGAGGAGGTCATATAGGCAGTCGCTCCACGTAAAGTATTGGTACTCAGCTGCATCCGGTTAAGACTGGAAGCTGATAAAGACTAAAAGAGATAGATATATCTCTGCCATTTCGATCATCTAATCTTTTAACTTTCTCTTTAAAGGTTGAAAGCTAATGTACACGACTACCAATGCTAACTGATTCTAATTAAGAACTACAAAGATGTATGCTATCTATGAAATGGCCTTGATAGAAAGGTCACGGCGTGACTCGCACTTGACCGTTCTATCCGCCTTAAGTCATAATCACCTGATTGTAATTGACATCAAGTGGACAGATACAGAAAGTTAAGTTAGTATAATGTAATGAAGAAATCATTATTTGATGCCGCTATGTGTACGACATATAGATCATACAGAGTTTTTGCACCTTCGTCCTCATAAATAATGTCTGGATAATATTTAGGGAAAGTAAAGGCCTTCGATTGAATATAGTCCATCCGATTCAAGACTAATGCAAAATTTAAAACCCTCGATTAATCTGTAACTAACAACAATGTCTCTAACATGTCGGTTATTTTCATTCCGATGTGACTTTGAATTAAATTTCGCCATCTTTATGAACATATGGAATTTGGTTTTTGGTACTTTTGTGTTCTTTCTAACAAGACCTTCTGTTAATATGTTCTTATTCGTGCCTCAATTGTGACTCATAATCAGAGGAACTTTAGTTTCTTTCTTCTCAGACCGGTACTCGCCAAGGAAAATACGAACATTTACAACGCTGACTCACTATTGTTGTAGCATTTCGCAAAATTAAAGATTAAGCACTCAAAGATACCATGATACTATTTCACAACTTATCAAGCAATCGTATGCTAATTATGATAATGACAATTAATAAGCGTTTTGAGGGGATGTTTGACAAAAATAAGTATGTATGTATATTTAGTAACTAATAACACGGATTGACAAATCCGATAGGTCCTATGAAAATATCAACATCCGTTGCGTTTCGATAAAAAATTATGTACACAAGCAAAGTTTGCATGCGTAATTGTGCAAACCAACTATCAAAATTAAATATTTATTCAAACATTCTTTCAGTTCTTTCTAGCTTAAAGGTTTTAACTAGATATCTCGTTAGCAATCGTAAATTAATAGCAGCTTCATCTAAACAGGGTATTTGCAGCAATAAATTAATGGCTTACAGATAACTTGCCCATAAATATGGAACTCCTGTTAACGGATGATGTAGGGCCGTGTGTGAGGGTAATCAGCAGGGGTTCTGGCACCTGCTTGCGGGGGGAATTGATAGCCTAGCTGGGAAGGTCATCGACCTTCAACCGTGGAGTTTTCTATCTTGGATGCGCGATTTCCTTATCTGGCAAGGCTTTGAAAAGTGAACGTAATTAATTACTCTGTTTCAGTCTTGTCTGTTTACACAGCGTTTTGGTTTTGTTTCAGAGATGAAGATTTCAATCGCGTATTTCTTTTTTAGAACTTATGCCGTAGTATAGGATTTCAAATAATTTTGTTTGAGGTATTACGATTAGATATCGGTTTTAACTTATCACCCAAGTTTACAAAATTGATTTGATTTGCCTTCTCAATATAGAAACAAAGTAAACCAACATTCGTGTTTGATAATATCATAAACCACGGACGCCCCCGACTCGTGAGGCACGGCGAGGCAGCGACAATCTAAGTTTATTCCAAACGGATTTCGCAACAAGTCGTCAAGTACCCAAAACTTGTACCTACCAGCACTAGGGCCGTTCAACATTTATCGCCTATTAAGACATCTGTTTATTTAGGTCCCGTAGGTGCCTAATAGAATTGCTAATAGTTGAAAGGTGAGTTATTAAACTGTGTAGGTGCAAGACAGGTGTTTATTACGCAAACTAAACCTTTTGTACCTACACCTAGGTACGTGTTCATAACCGCGAGGTACTGGCATTTTATTGCAAACCACATGATTTGAAAGAATGTAGGTTTTCTACAGTGAAAGCGTGCGTAATCTGTCTCCTAATCTATCTTGCAGTATTTTAATTGGACCCCACCAATGAGCGATTCGTTTATGCAGAGTAATTAATTGAAGAAATGTACTATGTATGAATATAATATTATGTTTATCGTAACTGCATACGTAACAAGAGAGTTAATCATGTTTAATTTTTAATTATGTAAAACATATTATAAGATAAATCATGTCTATTTGACGAGTAGGAATGTTTTAAAGCCGCTCTCGGAGCTGGCAGAAACCTGACAGGCGAAGGCCTAGTTTCCATTGCTTATTATGCATATTAGATAATACCATATTACTCGTGATCGTGAGTAAGTGGGCGACATTTGCTTACCACCTGTTAAAGTAATAGATGTTATCGGCTCTCTTACAAATAAATATTTAATGGACCATTGACCATTACGAAGGATGACGCAACTTCTCAATCAATGAGACAATTAAGGACATGCTATGTTGTTGGTATAAGTACTTAGTGCTTTTAGCGAAGGGCTAGCGAGTATTATGCAATGCTGTATACTTTGAACGTAGCGTTATATTGTCTGGTTTCAAAACAAGACGTAATAACTAAATTCTCTCTTATTAAATGTTGTAAAGCTTTATTTTCCATAATTACTAATGCGGTTTATAAGATTGAATTACCGTCGACGAACTGGAAAAAATCGTCTAAGTCATTTGATTTCTTTGATGGACCCTTGACGCTTATTGCAATAATTATTCTCATTAAAAAATACCTGCATCTTATTCAATCCAATACATTTTCATAAAGCATTTCAAATCACCTTAGTCCCGTAAGAACTACTTCGTGCACCTGAACAAAAACTAGCATATAGCTTTCCTCGATAAATGGGCAATCCAGCTTAATAAGTTTTCAAATCGGATCAAGTAGTTCTTGCACCAAACAAAAAAAAAACTCTTCAACTTTACAATATCAGATTATTCAATATATTCGCTATAACTTCGACACAATGTTAGCAGCAGGCTTCAGTAATACGTCATGTTGGCATCGTTAGTTGCAGCGATTCAAGGCCGCGCACTCAATACTTATCGGCAGATTAATAGTGCTTTGTGCATCATACGTTATGTACCATAGGAGGCAAATGGATTCTCTTATTTATATCTCAAGTCACTATGAACAAGCCCGTTTAGCTCCACTAATGACCAACGTAATTTGACGAGGCCAAACTGGATTTTCAAGATAACAATCACGATTCGAATAGGATTTTAACGAGAATTCAATAGTTATTTAAATATTTTGGTCTCTTCGACCAATCAAATGAGCGGTTTCCTTAATTGCATCGGCTTAAACTGCTGTTCGGTACCGATTCCTCAATTGATTATTAAGTTATTTAAATTATTACCTTCAGTTCGACTGTCGCTTTCCAAAATGACACAATTGTCAGCGTCAATTAGCCGAAACATGAACGCAATTTTCCATCGGTTGCTGCGTTGATAGCCAATCGGGAGGCCGGCTAATCTACTTTGCGGTAGCATGGTGCACGGTCCGCTTACGGCTATGGGAAAATGGCCGGAAAATGATCGGAATCGTACCGGCTCCGTGCGGTCGACCGCTTACGGAAATCGCCAACGGCCATACTGCACCAGACGGTTGATGAACTGATTACGAATGTTAATATTGTGTTAACTGTAATAAGCATAATGTTTATAGTAATTAATTATCATTTGTATTGACCAGTGGTTTATGGATTTGCACCTACATACAACCAATCATCGCGTATTTATTACTGTTTTAGAAAACCTATAGCCTAGCCTAGCTGTAGAATTTTCCTTAAGTCTAAGAAATATTCCGCATTATGTTATAGTTCCAATAATTTCCGAGTAAGATGTAATTTAATAATTTCGTACGTTATTTCTCTGTATAGTACTGAGTTTCCAGTTACCAACGGTTGTCTAGTAAACAGAAAGTATAAAGAAAACAAGACAAATGTTACGCTAGCAAGTTTGATAAGTATTACTTACTGTCGCTATCCACTCCTTTCATTTGTCTTATTTTTTTAAACTGCAACACAGATTTTTTTATATTGAATCCAAAACCATAATTTATTTGGCCATGATCAAGCACAAAGCCGTGATTCTAATATCATATTGTTTACTTTTATTTAAGGCTAAACTTTGAAAACAAAATTGACGTCCATAAATTGTTTCATAAGATTTTGCGATCAAGAGATCTTATCCATCAAGGCTAGTGGATCTTAACCTTTCGAACAACAATAAGGTGGATGGAATAAGAAGTCTTTTGTTTGAAGACGCCAGGGGTCTTTTGCTATATTATATTGAATCTCTATTTATTTGTTGTGATACTAAGGTCTTAATAGATTAAGCTGGGAATGAAGTGGTTTTGAGTACACTGTTCTAAATAATCATTAGAGACAAAATGTTTAGTAGAAATATAGATAAATAGTTAAGCAAAGATTCCAATTAAGAGATACATAGTTAGATTTAAACTATGTATGTATCAAGCATTTTGAAAGTTGCATTACTTGCCCTTCAAATGTCGTATCAATACAACGTACATGTTCTAAGAAATAAAAAGCTAACAAGCTCAGGCTTGGCTAAGATAAACAATGTGCACCAACAATTTCTGCGTGACTTCCTACGGAGATTGCCTGCGTAAGGTCAATACGGTATTAGGAATGATCTCGCTAAGGAATAAGGTCGATTATGTGTTATTTTGACATTATACTATGTATCTGGGTACAAAAAGTATGAGGATAAAAAGCTAATGATCAGCATTTGCAACGAAATAGATAATGTAGTAATTTTTGTAATATATAGTTCTATAACGTGCCAAGATCCACAATTTTGAATCATTTAATGTAATGTAATTTTGTATCATGTTCATGTGATGAATATGTAATCAAAGCATTATAAATTAATAAATGCTATCCTGAACCCAAACACAGTTCTTGAAGTGCTTGCAGATAAAAGGATGATGATAATGTCAGAATGTTTTAATTATTGTGGGAAGGATATATGACTGAGTTAAAATAAGTTTATATATAGTTTTTTTTCTTATTCTATGATATAACCACTACACCTGTACAACCGGTCAAATCTAAGATTACATCGCTGCACAACATAACTCGGCTAACGTATTCCCAACATTTTCTCCTTACTGAAATTACATACTTGTAGCCGTATCATTAGTCAGCGTCTCTCATGGGTGTAGTTTACTCGCTCAGTTGCATCACTGTTTGGCTTCGCCGAAGCCTGCGCTATGCAACGGGAAATGCCGCCTTTGTTGACAGCCAGACGCTTCTGCTGCGGTGAAAAATTGCACCTCTTTTAATGCGGGTAGTCTATTATAGTGCTGGTGTTTATTCTGGGTTTTATTTTCGCGGATTCTGTGTTTACTGGTCGGCGATTGTTTTTGTTTGGTGTCTAGCTGCTTGATTTTCTTAACATGTATCAAATTCTATTTAAAAGAATGAATTTGCGTGGGGCCTGATCTTTATCTTCTATACAAGAATTTTCTACAAAGCAATTGTTGCAATTTTTAGGAATTGATTACGGTGATCAAAAACAAATATCAGCGTTACACTAATTAACCTCTTTATTCTGGATATTAATTTAAACAGAGGTATCATAAGTCAACCGTAGTTTTCCTGTTTTGATGATACTAATGGAAGGAATGTAGGCAATGTTATGATAGCCACCTTATATGCAAAACACCACAAACCATGTTATCAAGGACTTGAGTTGAAGAGCCTGGTTTTCCATCAAACAGTAACTAATAAATATTATTTCATATTTAGTTTAACCGTCGGTATTTAAATAAAAAAAGATAAACTGAGGCACATAAATCACCCAAGTACACTTAATCATTAGGAGTCGTATACTGCGTCTCATATAATTAAAATATCTCATGCATCAAACCATTTCGAATGAGGAACACGGAAGGTAATTCATACGATGTTATAATTAATGCGTGTGCGATGTTTCAGTGCTTATGTTCTGTTGTTCTTTTTGCAGGTACGTATCCATTGGCATGGCGGCACTCACTTGTCCCTCCGACCACAGGTATAGTACAAACGATATACTTTTTAAATAAAATCACTTCATGAGCTTCACTAAACCCTGTATTTGAAAGCAAAAGCATTCATAAATGAAAACTTATTCGCTAGACAGAATATCAAGAGTTTTATTAAGAAGTTTATTAAAATTGTTTCTTTTTCCGACGTCTCGTCTGCAGCATTCGTGCTCACGAACTAAGTAGTTTTTTTCCTCTCAAGTAAGTACTCTGAACGCGGAGCAAATCGTAATGAAGTTCGAAAAAGAAATATTTATTTACACGAACGGCGTTTCCATAATTATTGCCAGACTAATGACTTAAAACATTGGCGTTAATGAAGTTAGTTCATGGAGTTCCCCAAGGCACGATATTCGGCCCAAATAACAAAAAGCAATCGTTGAACATTTTGAGTTAAATTAAGTTAATAGGTCCATACATTAGTTTGCCTATTGGCTGCTTTGTTTACAAACCGGTCCGTGGACCCGAAACGTGTATAGTTACGTCACGCTCCGCATTTACATACGGCATACATGCCTATGATAATGATTTCGTTGCGCCTTTGGGACTTGCTTGCCTTTGAGGCTTGGTCGGTTCAAGACCTGTCTTCATTAAGTCTTCGTTGAGGAACAATATTTACAACGTTCAACTGTTATATATTTTTAAAGAGGATATTTTTTATAACTGCGTGGTTAATCGCAACTGCCTACTCAGCCGTGGTCCAATTGGATTTACAATTGAAGGTACAAACCTTACCATTTCTATTTTATACAACATCATAAAATGAAATGAATCTATTTTAATTGATAGCCTCAGTGAAGCCTTCATTAAATCTGATTACGATCAAATATATTAGTGTAGTGACTGATAAAGTACCCTTGATTAGTTTTCTTTTGACCATGATTGGGTTGTGGCTCATTGAAAATCAATTTTATAAGATTTCTCGTCTATACCCATTAATTGTCGATTTATTATGCTTCTGTGAAAATATTTGTTGCTTCAATAATTGTACATCAGTAAAGGGCTTTCACCTTTTTGTGTACAAAAAGTAATTTCTCGGCTTTGTAAGTTATTTTCTAATCCGTGAAGGATTATCTACGCTAAAAATCAAATACGGTCCCAAATCATTGAGGCATTCTGTATAATTCGTTAGAGTAGTCTGTTATAGTACGTATATTTACGTCGACTCTTTTCGTACCTTATTCAATGCATCCATATTATTAAAAAAAAAAGTTTTCTACAGTTTCATACCATGACTTGACTTGACGTCAAGTTATTCTAGTATACCTACTTAAAGGGCAGTAGTTGCGACATATGGCTGGCTTTACCTTTCGTTTCAATCTAGACAGGATGAAAAAACCGCAACATTTCCTCTACACGCACGCAGTTAAATATCCTGTAATTACCATATTTTATTGTGCAAAATTTAACATTCCAAAAACTGATGCAATGCAAACAGAAAGTTGATTTAGGTATCCATGTTTGTTTAGTGATGGGAAAGTGGGAATGTTTATAGTTGTATATGTAGGAAAAAAATATTCAAGTCTATAAAGGGGTTGAGGTTTGATTTGGTTGCACGACGGTTTCTTTATCATGTAGATGGATTTGAAACGGAACAATTTGGTCAGTAGCAACTGTTTCTTACAAAGTATACAGTACAGGCGTTAATTATGTACGAGTTTAGCTTGTCATGTAAAAACCGTGTAATTTCTGCATCCCTAATTTTCCTGTCCACGGTATAATGTTATGTGTACAATGCGTATACTATTACATGATCGCAATGATGTACTTCACTGTAACCGTGTTGTTTTAATGGTTGCATATAATTTCGCTGGGCTCTGTTCATCCGGCGTGGCGGACTTTTATCTCATAGCGTCCGGACGGACAGCTGTACATGTGTATGTGTGCGATACAATTCGTTTTTCTATGTCGCTTTTCACGAGAATTTATTGTCCGGAAGCTCGTTTGTTGTAACTCAGTGTGGAGATGAAAGAAAATTGTTTACGCCGCTTTATAGTGGAGTCAGCTTCATAAAGTGCAAGATTGGCTTAACTACTTGAATGGCACGTCCGCTGTAGCAACGTCAAAGACTTTTTTCAACAAATTGCAGAAAAAGTCGGATTTACTCCTTAACTTGCGCTGCTCTTTTATACCAACTTATTATCTTACGCTGCGCAAAACTCTTGCCTATGCTACTTAAAAGTCAAATTATGAACTTATCTACAGCTATTAAGCTATCATAATGCGGTACTCATAATAAAAATTTGTTATGCAAAACACGTTTTAATTAACGAGCTTTTAATAAAGCTTACCTGACCACTAAACTCGGATATTTACGTGAAAATACCAGCGCATACGCGATGAAAAATGCAGACGGTCCAATTGTTTGTTTTGCAATTACGCCAAAACTATGACTTCTCTAGTAACAGCCAACTAGTCTACATGCTTATTTAAATATTTCCTATAAATGTATTTTGTGCAACGGCTAGGCGCGTGGTCAATAGACTTAAGCTATTGCAGTAAAAGCAGAAGGCTGGGGTTGAGACTACTATATGTACCACCACAAAGGCTAAAGAATAATTTAAAAGACAATTTTCGTTTACACTACTCTATATCAAGTGGGTATTTTGAACAACACTGTATGCATAGATAGTGCAAAATGTAATCTTGCAGTAGAGTGCAGCTGTGCACCCGGGCGTACGATTCCGGTCCGGTGCGCGGGAAATCAACTTATCCGTGTGACACATGCTTATGTGTTATCAGACTAGTTTGTGCTTAAATAACCGTCTAAACGCTGGTAAATTTTCGGTTCAGGGATGCATATTGTAAGCAATAAAGTAGGGTTATACAATTGTGTGGCTACTGTTATGAAATCTGTAGTAAATGAAATTAAAAATTGGAGTTAGTTACTATACTATGTGGTGAATTAAAACAGGATTAAAATCGCTTACTTTCAATAAATAAATCTATCTTTTGAATATTTCTTAACTAATCATTTTTAGTGACTAGCGAAGTATATTATAGAGGTGGGTATAATTTGCATATTCATTGGATTTAACCTATAGAATGCATCATGAAACGTCTGACACATTTAAATAGCACAGGTGACGCGTTTAAATAGCTGTAATATTCAAATTTAAAGGTTATATAAGGTATACATAGCATTTTAAGCAATTCAGTTTTGTTAGTGCATATTTCAGGGTGAAAATGTAATGGAATCGCAACTGTATTTCAGCCGTCGGGTGTCATTAGCGTGATTTAACCCGTATGACGCATGTTACACTATTGATACATTTTATGCGTACTTGCTGTTTTAGGCATAAGTATACCAAAACCCAATTTGTTTTTTTTTTAAGTTGTATTATTATGACTTACCACTATTATTTCAAACAAGACTACATGAAATGGGTTCAACACGAAGCGTTCAACGTGCATTAAATTTGCACGGCTAAGACAGATGTATTTCTGGAGAGCAGTAATCATCATCAATCATGCACTGTGATGCTTCATGAAGTTGTAATCAGGGTTCATTTAACGCAAAAATTAATTAAAGCGCCCACAGATATATAAAGGCGCTGCACAAATTCGCAATGACATGGGTCGTTCACTAAGGGAAATTTACCAACCAACTAGCTATAACCGAGCTCAACCCATTCATCTTTTTAACATCCCTAGACATCCTTTAGTAATTACTCAAAAAAAACCTCCACTAACTCGCAACGCTTTCAAATAGTCTGCGTTCATATATCTAGGTGTAGATGCGAAAGCTTAAAGATATGGCGTCTGAACTACGGCGTCTGAAGGTTTTTAATGTAGAATTTTCTCAAGGCGAGACGAGACGAATGTCTTAATCATGGTCCTGAAATGCATTCAAACTATTCAGAAGGCCATTTGTAAGCGACTAACGCATAAGACGCTGTAGTTTACACCCATGTGTGGTTTCGACGCACTTGTTAGCGATCGTATGATAATGATGCACTGAGTTTAAGTATTTATGTCTTCATTATATTGTTTGGCAGACAGGGATTTATGAAGGTCTGTTTACTTTTCAAGGGAATTCAAAGGTTCTAAAATCAAACCTTTTGTATTCTGCAGTAAAAAATAAATATAATAAAGGCCAGTGCCTACCAAAAGTTTTATAGCAACAATCCTCGCTTCCTAATCAACCGTTCGCTGACCGTCAGGCGCGTCATTACTCTTGCGCAGCATCTGCCAATCCTACGCGTAATTTGCACTAACGAGACGAAACATAACTGAATATGGCATTGTTATGCTTATTGATATTATCTCTCTTTGTGTGAGAATATTGCAGTGTTATTAATACATGACTAGCTATTATGCGGTATTGTGTAGGTAGGTTACCACTTAGTATAATCTCGTATAAAAGAATATTGTTCTATTTGAATATGAGTGATGGTGTTATGCATTACCATACGGAGGTTTTAATCAAGTAGAAATAATTGTTTTACTTGCTTATATTTAGACTTTGTGTTCATGGAGTCTCATAACATCCACTGTAGAGTAATTTGTCTCTCACTACTTACCTTTGAGCGAAATAAATAACAAATTGCATAGTGTAACCAAGTCCCTCGTCCCGTTATTCCATTGTTTTACTTTTGTAATCAAAACAGGGCTTTTGTGACGAAGGCTGTCTCATAAAGTTCATATTTTTCGCTCACAGCGTACAAAGAACGGCGGGTTTTTAAGATTTTCGCTACCCCTTAGTCTAGACTGGGTGGAGGGGTACAATGGAGGTTTACATTAAGCTGCGCTCGGTATTTTCCCGCGTCTTATTATTTCGCGAAATAAAATGTTTTGTTCCGCTGTGTCGTCACTGGTTTTTTGGCTGTTTCGTTCGATTTAGTAAAAGCTGACTGATTTCTGCGTCATTCATAATAGAGATATATATTTTTTTTCAAATGGATAATTTGTATGCTGGATAGGCGATCCTTGGAAAAAACTCCGTTCTGAATTGTATCTTATTGATCCTATGACTAAATACATGTTCTCAACAGGAAGTTATAATTAAAGAGACAATTTTTTGCTCAACTTTAGATTAGGAATCGATAGGTATCAACTGATTTATCAAGATTGTTTAAGCTTGTACATACAAAAATGGCAATAAAACGATATAATTACGGACGTTGGTAGCTTAAATAGCACTCCCACTGCAGAAATGAGACTTTAATCGATTTTATGTATTTGGTTAAACAACTTTGCGTCTATAACTTGAGCAACTTAAAAGTTGTATCCGTCTCGCTATATTTGACTTTGTAGCGGAGGAATATTTGTGACAAGATCTTAGTGTTGATTTGAATAAATGTGAATCAGGCATCTTATGAAAATGTGGGGATAGGGGGACATTTTGCGAAAGGGTAATTCTGCGAAAGGGACATTCTGCGAAAGGGACCTTTTGCTACCTGCAGTCATTTTGAGAACTGCACATTTTGCGACTAAACTGAATTTACTAGTAAGTAATGTACCCCGCAATCAACAAATCTATAAATGATCATCAACGTACATAAATACATACATACATGGTACATCCTCAACAGTCTACCTGTCGATATGAAAGTCCCGTGTTTACGTCGTGTATTTCAACATGTGTTCGCAGCCATAGCTCTCAGGATATATTGCGCCTTTCTAAATCATTGACTCGGGCAGGCGAGGCGCTAACGTGCCCAGTAATTATTGCGCTTTGCACCGGAGCTTCGTGCATCGTAATGTTAGGATCGGCTGCGAAAGCTCTTGCTACAGAAGATTATGTTTAAATAGTATTTGTATATTATATTCACCTTTGTAAAATTTATATTATATTACGCGTTTATGTGTAAGTTAGAGTGGAACTTTGATTATCTAAGCGACCGGTATACGAACTGTTTAATTTCATATTCGACGTATCTACGTGCTTACGTGCAACCTACTCGGAGAATTTTATTGACTTGAACGTTGTTGTTTTCGGGAGTGGAAAACATGAATGGATTTCGAAAATATAAATCTAAGCTATACTATATTTCATTCATTCATCAAACGATACAGTTCGATTTTTTCGGAAAGAAAACTAGTTATCCGAACACCCATATCCCGCAATGATTAACTACGAGTATCATTTATGACGAATTCTCGTATACTTAAGAAACCGATTATGAGAAACATTCCTTCTGACTCGAACTAACATCTACCTATATCAAATACATATATGTTATTATAGAAACTGCCTATCGGTACAACATAAATACCTGTAACGTCCTACAGTGTCAACGGGGACGCGACTCCTTCCGTTTCCTGCGCTCCGTGTACACTTCATTTCCATATTCAGGAGACATTTCTAACTGAATCGGTGTTTGTGTATCCAATTTCTGTAATGTTGAGTATTATTGAAGTGAGGCAGGAAGTCGAAGTATTAATGTATTGACAGTTTGAACCCCTTTTAATTCAGTTTAGATATAACCCTTTTTGTTATATTTTTTTACGAAGCGTCTAGTAAATAACGGTAAGTAAGGTATGCAAGAAGAAACATAAATAATACAGGTCAAAATAAGAACCTACTGTTATTAAGTCGATCAGAGCATTAAAACCATCTAAAATGACTGATAATAAGGTTAATCCTACCCATCATAGTGACTACCATCATTAATCCATAACATTCACAAAACTCAGAACGATCCTAAAAATAATCCCATCAGCTGTCAGAACCAATACACACACAGCTACATAAGCCGAAAACTTTTCGACATTTCCACCCCGACGCGTCCCATCCGCTTGTCAAACATCAGAACTGAAAGCCGAGTCACCCCCATCACGCCAACTTAATATAGATCTGGCTAGTTGAACGGGAGATAACAATGCTTTGTAACTTGTAACATGGTGGTCCTTTCATCTCGACGCCTTTGTCGGATGATATTTCCAACAATGGCACAAACCGAGCGAGCTACGTAGTGACTGCGTTCTATAGAAATTTTCACCAGTTTTGCGTTTTCATGCCGTGTGTTATGTCAATGGACTGGTTCGATTAGAGCTAGGATTTAGGTGGCTTTATGGTAAGCTTGCTTGATTTATGGTAATATGGATGGATTATCCTACTCTGAGGCATAATTAACAATAGCATACGTAATGCTTAGGACTCTTATGTAATGCTCTACTGTTCTTTCAAGTAAAATGCGCTTAGAATTCAAGTTATCCTGGTCTTTAATCGTTAAACCATTAAAGTGTCTTCCTATTTTGTGGTCTATTCAAAGCATCTACTATTTATAGACCTGTCTTTCTTGGGGTTATTTTTGTGGTAGTTAATCACTTGGGGGATGGAAACATATCGCTTGTTTCCGTACCATAAACCGCGGGTGAATTATCTTGCCTTTAATTTGATGCACCTTCGTGTGCACGTCGATGGTGTTCACGGTGGATTTGTTATGATATTTAAGGAGCCGCCTTTTTTCGTGTGAAATCATCAAATAATCTCTTCCCGTTGAGGTTGCAGCTGGAGGGAGTGTCCAAGCTCCACTGACCAAAACCAACTATGTTCCGTCTGGAGGTCTCTTTGCCAGGGCAGTACTTCTTGCAAAAAACCCCAAAGGCCCGGAAAATATCTAGTCGCCTTAAATAATGATTTGCATATTTATCAGCCGGCTTACGTTTTCGTGGAAAAGTTATTAAGATACCTAATCACTACTCACGTGCATTTATTGCATGTGGCACATTATGCAAAATTATTTAGTTTGTTTATAATAAGCCAAATCAAGGCTATCGAACGATTTTGATAAAAATATTCTTATCACGGTTTGATAGGTAGTTATAAAATCGTCAACGGTGCATTTCTCTTATCAGAGTTTCTTTGGAAAGCGTATCGATTAATAATAAGGTTTATTTATCACATAATGGCGTGATATCATTGTGGCACGGTTTTCGATTTAGCGCCGATAAATTCGGTACTTTATTGTATAACGTATCCGACTACTGGTTGCGTGTTAGTTGCAGTTGCCATTGTCCAGTAGATTATTTTTCTAAAGGGCTGAAAATTTAGGTAACAACACGCATTACATATGTATGTCTCCCAATGTTGGAGCCGCATCTTTACTTGGCCGTCAGGTAGAATAGCTTACAGTTGGTTATAGAATTGTTTTGTTTTTGAGACAAGCACTGACGTTGGCCCTTTCACAGATTCATTTATGTATATTAACATATTGCTACGAGTAAAGTATAGCTGGAGTGAAACTTACGGCATATATTGTCGGCCATATATTACAACTAAATGTTACAACCGGTTGCCATACTTACAAATAATTTGAATTTATACTGTTCCCAAATGACTGCAACTGGTAGCAATCGCTGTGATACATAGATAACCTAGTTCGTATATCAAATTACAATTCGGACAATAACTCGCTTTTAAAAACAGATAAACCTTATCTATGAGTTTGTTTTGTATTAACTATTGTTCAGTTTAATTGGTTTTAAGTGCATGTTGAGACGCACTTTATTTGATTTTGATACTAATATTTATAAACATTTAATATTTTGGCTTTGGTGTTGTGCATACAATGTTTAAGCAATAGTGTGTTTCGTTTATGTTTTAGTGATATTATTTTTTAATAACTTCTACGGTGTTTTGTTATTAAACTAAATTAACACTCGAAGGACAAATTGGCAATCTAAAAATAATGACAATCTGGTACTCTGTGTGGATATGTGCGTAAACTGAACGGCTGTTTACATTCACGCAGATTACGGACCATGAGTAAATATATCTGTCGTGGCGACTACGTACGTGTACGCGTACGTGTCAAATAATGAAAAATAATTTACCGATTTATTCAAATTTGCAAACCGTGTGCCTCTTAATTAAAAGTCGCAATATTATTTTATTGCAAATTAATTGTCTATTATTATAACACAAACCTTAGCCAGAGGAACGTGTGGCCGGACCTTTTAACTTATATTAAAGCGAACATACGTTTGTCAAATGTCGTCTATGATGGAACGCAGGACATGTTTATGTGACTTAGAAAGTGACAACAGCTGCCTCAATTGTCAATAACCATTTTCAATCATCTAAAAACTTAGTTTCTTAAATAATGCCACTTAAATTGATTGATAGATTGTAACTATGGATACACTTACGCAACCTACTCAATGCTCTGCACTAAATACATTGTCCTGTCCACGAGAACGCCTCAATTGTTATTAACGACAGTGCACACGACAAATATGACTAACCAACCGCGCATAATATCTCTATAGCACTATTTATCATCATAACGTTGCGGTCGACCTCTTTTACTTGGCCTGCAGTGTAACAGAAAGTTTACTTTTACATTAACGTAGGTCCGGGTCATCATACGCTGGCTGAGTTTGCTTCTGTTCAATATAGAACATTTCCTTTGACCAATTTAAGTCGATCTGCTATTTTAAGAAAACTAGTGTAAGTGCACTAAAGGTCTGTCAGCCCAAGATACACTGGTTTTTTATGCTCTCTATTTAATTTACGAGTTGCAGTGATGACACCCGCAAACGGCGATTCGATTCAATTACGGAGACGTGTTTTGATGAATTAACTTCACTCCATTTTCAACTGTAAAGTAGGCTTTTTGCCATTTTTACAGGATAGGTATGTCGCGATCCTCGCTGATGGAATTGGCATTGATCAACATCGAGTGTTTTCGGTCTGCCTCTTTCAATTTTACACTCCCATCGGTTTTTTATACCCTTTGAACAAAAATATTAATCAAATACGTACTGCACATGCCTTCGTTTTATTATGAAATATTTACCCAATAAAACTCGCCGGTTAAAATGCAAGGCATAGCATAAATTCGCTATACCGATAGCTGAGTAGCGAAATGCCGGCGGTGGGGCTTCAGCGTCGCATTTTCTGCGAAACTGCGGAAAAGCCGACGTTTGGAGGCAGTATTTCAACCACGAGAGGCCTTCCCTCAGCATTGCACTCACACATAAACCATAATGCAGTTCCAAAAGCTCTGTGTGAGTTTTAGGCGGAGCTTGGTTCACGGGCACGATTTAATTGGTTCATGCAATTAGACTGTTGTTTAGCCTCGCTGAAACAACAACCTTTTATAGTAACAGTGAGTGGGTACTACGGTCTGTCTGTCTGGAAAGTTTTATATATTACAACTTTTCATTGATTTAATGATGCCCTTTTCTTTCTATTTTATAAATGATAGTGTATTCATTCATCAGTTAGAATCTGGCTATCTTTAAACTTCTTCGCAATAAATGCGACACAAGACGTTAGTACTACTTAATGTATACTTCTTACCATTCACTAACAGTCTGAGACTCATAAAGTTGTCCCCTAATTTATTCTTACTTAACGTATCGTATATCGGGACCTAACTGCAACTAAGGACGACACGGCAGGCAATGTCCTTCCACTCCCTGTATATATCTATGTATTTGTAGCTTGTGTGTACGCTCGCTGCAACGTCTCTTTTGTATGTGTGTGTACTGCGTCGCCGGCCATGGGAAATTCATGTCAGGAAATTGATAGCTCCCTTCGTTATTTATTATGGTTGGCGAAAACCATTTAGGCTGTTAGCCTATGATGAATTACTTAGTATATTTTGAATAGTGAATCAGTATTTAAATGATTTGCGAGTTCTTCATAATTTACGCTTGATTAAGTGACTGCATGATAAGCTTTTTGAAGATAATGCTATTTGTTTGCATGTAATGTCACATTCGAATAAAGAAACCTGAAAATTTTCCCGAACTTCATGTCCTTGTTTACAATTAATGGCAACTATTTCTATGACTTAGGTACATGAATAGCCAAAACACATCTATAAATCATGGACAAACATGACAATGAAATAGAACTTTCCTTAAGAAGTCTAAGTTCCTTCAACATCACCATAGACGTTACTCCAACAATTTCCATAATATATTGTGACATCACCGTATTCTGCTAATGAGCGCGTCTCCAACCCTTTGTTTATACGAGCATGCACAATGGCGTCAGACCAGTACACCCGGCAGACAAAGTTTCGTTGTTAATATCCTGTGTGTTATGTGTCCGTGTTGTTAGCGCTGCGTTGCCCGCTGTACTCGAAGGCTTTCGATAGTTCTAAAGTATTGACAGTTAGTTTAAAGCTGGAACAGAGTGGCTTCCTTTTAGTATTATTTATTATGCATGTTCGTCTATGTAAAGTTTTAAATATTTAAGGCTTGAGTTTGCAAGGACTTTTGTACAAAGGTTTGGTATCTGCACTACTGGCTATTTAAAGTTTTCATGTTAAGAATACAATGCTTTGTGAACGCTTTCTTTCGCTAAATGTATCGATTCTTTGGGTTTTTCTATAACACCCTTAGTTTCAACGACAGATCGCATATCGGTAAACGTATGTCCTAGGCTGTGTGTAAATTGATTCCATTAGCTTTTTAATTATTAAACCATTTACATGTTTCCTCATTTAAATCATAATAACCCTTTTCAAAAATATTAATGCTGAACAAAGAATTCAAATGAGATATCAAAATATTTCCCCCTAGCCGTCTGCATCTTGTCAAAGATTCAAGTACTGTTAAAACAGTCTTTACAAAATTCCATTTCATCCAGACACCCATGGGTTTTCCGTTGACTAACGAAGGGATGGTCAAAAGAGCCTAAAGCTTAATGAAGCCTTTTCTATCAAAAAGACGACCCTTACCGTCCTATTAAGTTACCAAGAATACTCATTTAGACTAACACAGGTGTTCAAATTAATTTTGTTCCAATACACCACACTTCCTTGACTGAAGCACTAAAAATTACAATTAAGTCTTTATGCAAATTGCATATACGTGATACCTCAGGCTTCAAGCTATGCTACCTTCCTACAAGAGAACACGTTGCATTTATGTACATTCAGTTTTACTACTTGAAACTCGAACCGAAATAAAAATATAGTGAAAATCGTTCGAGCTTTGCTGTAGTGAATTTTTTATCAGTATTAAAAATGTATTGCTGTTTTTGCGGAAATGCATTTTTTATTTTGCCATTTTCGTTGTTCAAATGCTGTGGCTTTATTTTTAGTGAAAGTACGGAGAGTCCTAATTGTTATCTATAATGAATTGAGTTTCGGTCAAATTACAGCCCGAAATACCACCAATAAATAATAAAAAAGCCATGGTCTTTGGCAGCAATACTTGGCTTTCTTATTAATAAAAAATAACAAAATTAAAACACGAATTGATTCACGTTACAGTTATAAAATAATGTAACTTTATTTAATAAATTATTTCTCACCAATTACGCGTTCGAGTAACATGAGTAACAAATAAAGCTTAGGCCTCGAAGGCTGAAAGCGGCCGCCCGCCCACCAGTCGTTCAACACACCGCGTAGGGCGCGCTCGTAAGGCAGCCACGCACGAGAACAACATACCCGGCTTTTAAACCTTTTGTTTCCAAACATTCGGCTTGGAAACACTCCATTTATGTTTTAGTGTTCAGTTCTGATTATTTTTTTAATTCACGTCGACAAATAAAAAGAGTTGAAAATCTAAGGTACACCTTTTATAATTGTGAAATAGTTGTTTTTCGGTTGATTTGCTTTAGAGTTGCATACGTTTTTTAGTTCAGGTAATATTTTATGCATTTTATATATTAGTTCGAGAAAATATTGAATTTTTATTCTCCCTTTCATAAATTGTTTTTGAGTGTGATGGATGGGAATTTTGCTCGTTTTTATTGAAGTACTACAAAATGTACTAATGACATTGTGGCGTGAGTTCACTGAACGTTTTTTGTCTATAGTTGGAAATCTAAACTCATTATTTTTAATGGAGTATTAAGTTTTTCTATTGATAGAAGACAGAATAAATGGGTTTAAAAACCAATTTTCAGAAGATTTAGCTTTATGCAGTTATTTCAATAAACAAAACACGTCTCGGTTCAGAATGTTTTCGCTTTTACTTACTGAATGTTTTTACTTACTGAAATATCGAAATGCCACAAATACTTGGCGACGCTATCCAATAGATACGGATTGACCGTTTTTATATTTAGTTGACGATCGCATGTCAATATGATATTTGATAAAGTATTATATCTGAGAACCTTTGCAGCTTACTCTTCGCTTTTTATTTATGAATGCTTTAGTTTTGCTTTACTTAATCCTAGTCAGTGTGTAACTTATTTTCGTAGCAAGTAGTCGTCTTGATAATACTAGAGTTTCTACTTGTCATATCCTTGTGTTTTAATCAGATGAATCATTGTGTGATTAGTGCAATTATAATCAATCAAAATCTTGTGTGATAAGTGTTATCTTAAAACAGTAGTGTTTATATTTTTCTGTTTTCAAATATGTTTTATTTGTCACCCTTAGAAGGCATAGGAGATATTATTGATCTACGAGTATATGATTAGCGCCCATTATAGTTAATGATGTATATTCTCTGGATTGCAATAATTCTAATCAAATCCAATGCATTAAATAAATTTTACTCAGCCTGATTTTATGCGGCACCAACATCAATTAACCCCATAATTTACCAATAATATACAAAAGAGGATAATAGGAGTACATACATAGTCACGTCGACACATTGTAATAAATAATTGTTATCGGAACGTTTCCGAACGCGTTCGTACAGTCGTTTGTCCTTCTGTCAGTCCGACAGCGTCCTTCCATCATAGACGTACAATTGTCCAACAATTTCAATAACATCAAATAAAACATTTCTTTAGATATGTGACGACGTGGTGCTATTCAATATTTCTTGTAATACGTGTACGGTTATTGTGTAAACCGCCAAAATGTTGTCGGTACGATCTTTCGAAGAGAGACTCTTCAATTTCAAATCTCTTAGAGAAAAGTTTGAACAGACCAGGTAATTTTATTTTATTATAAGTTGTTTTACTAATTTACGACTGTTTTATGGAAATAATTTATCTGTGACATTGTTTCTGAAGAGAAACTCGAAGAAAGTTTAATTGTGTAAAGACATTGTGAACAGTCGTATTTAATAAGAATGCTGTCTTATGAATTGAAATAGCATTTTCATAATTTGATGACCGCACTTTTTTATAAAATAAAACTTTGTTTTTGCTTAATACAGTTTGGTAAATTAATATATGAACAGGAACTTTAGTGAAGTAAATTGAAATCACCAAATATCAAATCACAGATCTGACCGGTATATTTCAGCAAATCAATAAGATTGTTTGTTACATGACTATCAATTTTCGTCCAAGCTTTTCTCCAAATAATAATAGCTTTTATTATTTGTTTATTAACGTTTATTTTTGTTTTACTTGCAGGGTCGGCGGCGGTGTGCAGCGCAGCGCCACACATGCCGAAATGCCGCACAAAGGTGGAGGCACCATTGCCGAAAGGTAAGCTATTTATGTCGTGTGTAAAGTGATTTTTATAAGTCCTAAGAGTTTGAGTGTTATAAAAGTTGATTTTGTGACTACGCCTTCATGTTATCAACTGATTTAGATAGACAGTTGGGTTTTTTTTTTGTTTTGCATTAATTTTCATTTGTGAAAGATTCTACTATAGTTGTATATTTTAAGAGGTGCATAAAGACTTGAATATTAGTGCAATAGTGAGAATCATAGTACATTACACAAAAAAATAAACACGCCATTTCAAATCATGCTAAGTTGTCGTATCACGCTAAGTTAGATCGTTTTATCTACTCATCAAAAGTCTGAACTACGAAGTTCGCTTATTTTCTGTATCATTTACTTCCTTGACTGCCAAAGTTAAGATAACTGTAACTATTACAGTTTCCCTAGCGGTATATATCCATCAATAGGAACAAAACCTTTCCATAAAAAAAATAATCTCGAGTAAATCAAGAATACATATTGAATATTATCTTGTTCAATGTCCAACAGAAACCGGAAGATATTGAATACATAAGAAATAGCTAAAACATCCTTTGTTTTTTAATGAAAGCAAACACTATTGTCTTGATCTAGTTTTTAATCTTATAAAGTACTTGAACCTGAGTAATAATACGTAATAATATGTAGGTGAGACACGTGCCTGAAACAAAACTTTCTTTATTTTTATTTTTAACGTTCGGCTTACTTCATAGTTATCGATTTAGGGTAGGTCGTTTCGAATCGTGCGGACGTCAATTCATGCGGCCATAGTTAATTTATGTGGCTGTAACGATATTTCGAGTGTGCTCCTTAGTTTCTCATTACTTTTATTTTAGATGCCTAATCATCAAATTAACATAATATATACCTATACGTAACATAACACATAAGAAGTGGTGAAGGGTGGCGCTTTTGGAGACTGTCTTTTGTAAAATTGACCTTCATTAAAATTAACGTGCTGATTTTCAGCCTCCTTTGAATAAATAACTTTGTATCTTTTCTTATCGTATAACTCAAAATGGATTCACAGTTAAATAATATTCTAAAACAATATAATGTAGATGCTGAAATCAGATTCAGGAAAACATGTGATACAGTTTAATGGTTTGTATTCAGTAGTTTCTGCAAACTTGTACAATATACATCCTGTTGGTTTACCTTGAATGAGATAAATGAACACATATAATAAGGTTTTATTGACACAAATCTCAATGTTTTTACTCTATTCGTATAAGATAAATTTATCAGGAATGAAAAGCTTTTTATTACGAGTATGTAGATTTATAATTAAATACCAACATGAATGAGAAACAACATTAAAAGCTAAAGGTTCAAATATCTTCTCCAATACTCTCTATGGAAATTGATAAATCTGTTAATAAAAACAAAAGTAATTAATATTTTATTATTACACAATGACAGATATACCTGTTTTATGTGACTTATTGCAAAGTTATCCCATAGATTATAGTGTTTAGAAAAGTTAAACCACAACAAAGACTAAAAGTGTTTCATTTACATACATACGAAAAGATAGATTGATAAAAACGAAAAACATTCACATGCTTACAATGCAAACACGACGCAATGATTAAGTGTTATGTCATGCTGCAAAACCTTATAAAAAATAGCTTGATCTTTTTAGACAAATATACAACAGATAAATAAAATACCTATATGTAAATGAACGCTAATCGATTAGCATTATCAAAATCTCATTATGAACTAACAAAGATAGCTACGTTAACTAATAACAATTAAAACAATTGAATTTTTCACATTACAGAAATAAAATGCGACTCTTTATATTTAAATTCATTAGTGGTTTTACCGAGCTCTAGATGTTAGTGATCATAATTATTATAATAAATATAAATAGTTCGAAGTATTTCCTCTATGGGTACAAAACAATGTTGGAATTTTGCGGTAAATAATATAAATATTATCTTCAACTGGTATATTAAAAATTTGTCTTTTGCTAATAGCCGATTCTGAAAAAAAATATCTATCGCCAGCACATCAAGCTACTCGGAACTGTCACAATTTCCCAATCAAATTTGAACCATATATGCTTCAGCGATAAAGTTGAAAATATAATATTAAGGAAATTTGACAGATTTTAGTAGCTGAATATGATGACGTCTTACGTACACATTTTCTGATGATGTTGTATTGTTATTATATTAAATACAAAGAAATATAAACGATTGCAGGAATTGTTCAAAATTTATCCAACCGACTGCTTAATATTTAGTAACTAGTTTACCAACATAGAAATATGGCCGCAAGACAAACTTAAAGACAATCATATCCTCGTTATTTTAACAATTTGTGTACACTGACTTCCTCTGACTGAGTAATGTGTGTGCCTCTTACGGGCTAATTAAAGTTAATGACTTTTAGATAAAGGGACTCCGATAGGTCACCGTCCTTTGTTGGCCCTGCAGACAATAAATATTTAATTGTGAAGGAACGCGAGCTATCTATGGCTTTGTTTATTTACTAACAATGTATGTTGCATATGTGAGAAGAGATGAAAATAAATAGGAATCTAATTAGTGTGATCTGTCTTTAAGTTAGTACAGAATTTGTGAACTTTGATGAACAGAAAGATGTTTGGCTATAGACAGCATCTTATCGTATTTTTTCCCTATTTTTTAATCGAAATAAAATGAAAATTCTTCTGCCAATTCAAAATTTAATCCACAGTCAATCCATTATTTCGCATGTTTGCGTTGGGAGCTTACGTCAAAATAAATTCTTGAGGAAACTAACATGACCTAAAAAATTAAAGTTATCTAACTCGTGACTAATAAAATTCACAAGAAGCCTGTGTGTAGCGCTTTGACCGACAACTTTTTACAAGCAACATAAGTTCTTTTAGTTTTGACTGTGTCTTTATCAACAAATTAGGATAGCTAGTTTTATTAAGCCACTGTCTTTTTTAAATTCGCTTTGAGAAGGGATTCCCCCATTATTACTCAGGATAATGATTCAACGACTGAGAATGTTTTTCTTTTATATCGAATAGTCACTTTTGTCGTTATAAACTAATCATTCTACTACGCCATTGCATTTTACATACCTCGTACGTATTATGTGAGCAACGTAATAATAAAATGCCCTTTGAATGCCCTAACAAAGAGTAAATACCAATCGTTGTATGCAGCTTCATGTAGGTCGTTTGAAATTAAATTCTTACTCCCTATTGTGTGAAATTTCATATAAACACCTTCTGTTTATTTGTACCTACTTAAATATGTGGGATTATCCTCCATGTCACGTGTTTATTGTTTTGGTTAACCTAATTGTTATTTATAATCGTATTGTTATTCTTTTCGTATTTTATAATATTGGTAACATCATAGATCGAGTAATAATTTGAAACGTAGCGTTGTTACATGAGATGTAATAATTCTATAAGACTCAAAATAATATGTAATTGCTATAAGAAATATCAATTAACTTCGTAAGGAAAGTGATTTTGGATATAGACATTTGAAAAAAATATTTTACAAAACAAAAATACTTCTTTTTTTAAGTCGAAACAAACATAGCAATAATCTAGACACCGACTTTTAGAGTCATGGAAAATATCTTTTTAATTTCCAGAAGTTAAACTTCACACCCATCGATATAGGAAAGACTAGATGGAGTGTTTAGTACAAAACGGAACGTTCATATTGACAGCATGTTTGATGCGCGTGTGAGTGCCGAAAGTGTATGATTATCGCGTCTGCATTTGTGTGCGTGTCATTCTAATATACCAGCGCAAAGTGATTACCCCCAAAATGTGGGAAAATTAAAATTTCTGCAGTTTTATTCACATTGACATAGGTGATAAAATTATCTTATAAATATAAATATAAATATAAATATAAATATAAATATAAATATAAATATAAATATAAATATAAATATAAATATAAATATAAATATAAATATAAATATAAATATAAATATAAATATAAATATAAATATAAATATAAATATAAATATAAATATAAATATAAATATAAATATAAATATAAATATAAATATAAATATAAATATAAATATAAATATAAATATAAATATAAATATAAATATAAATATAAATATAAATATAAATATAAATATAAATATAAATATAAATATAAATATAAATATAAATATAAATATAAATATAAATATAAATATAAATATAAATATAAATATAAATATAAATATAAATATAAATATAAATATAAATATAAATATAAATATAAATATAAATATAAATATAAATATAAATATAAATATAAATATAAATATAAATATAAATATAAATATAAATATAAATATAAATATAAATATAAATATAAATATAAATATAAATATAAATATAAATATAAATATAAATATAAATATAAATATAAATATAAATATAAATATAAATATAAATATAAATATAAATATAAATATAAATATAAATATAAATATAAATATAAATATAAATATAAATATAAATATAAATATAAATATAAATATAAATATAAATATAAATATAAATATAAATATAAATATAAATATAAATATAAATATAAATATAAATATAAATATAAATATAAATATAAATATAAATATAAATATAAATATAAATATAAATATAAATATAAATATAAATATAAATATAAATATAAATATAAATATAAATATAAATATAAATATAAATATAAATATAAATATAAATATAAATATAAATATAAATATAAATATAAATATAAATATAAATATAAATATAAATATAAATATAAATATAAATATAAATATAAATATAAATATAAATATAAATATAAATATAAATATAAATATAAATATAAATATAAATATAAATATAAATATAAATATAAATATAAATATAAATATAAATATAAATATAAATATAAATATAAATATAAATATAAATATAAATATAAATATAAATATAAATATAAATATAAATATAAATATAAATATAAATATAAATATAAATATAAATATAAATATAAATATAAATATAAATATAAATATAAATATAAATATAAATATAAATATAAATATAATGACTGGATGTCACAGGATCAGTCGGAAATCTATTGAAGAAATAAACTTATGTATTATCAATAAGTATCTTACTAAATTACAATAAAATAATAATGTTGATTTCGTAATACCATTTTACAATATTAATCGCAGCATCAAAAAAGAAGGTAAAAATATTTCATACCTTGGCAATACTCAAACAATATGGAGTCGTTTTGTTGTTATTTTGCCGTCGTAATATTTTCAAAGAAATGCATAAATATCTATACATATTTATCATAAAATTTCAAACTTACCTATGAAAAGAGATGTTCGTATCCTTATGTTTTTTTGCAGTGTAGTTATTACAAAGTTTCACTACACAAACCGTCATTTTTGAATTTTTTTGTGAAAAATTTACAATGTAAACACGCGGCAAACGTCTGTCGCGTAATGGCGGCCTGTGGGTGGGGTTAAGCCAAATTGATGTCTCTGATCATAATGCATTTTGACAGCGCGTACTAGGCATCTAGACACTTCTTATATCGATGTTCACACCTAATTTATGACTAATTATTGAAATATTTTTATTTTCAGGCTGGCGGCTCTTCACGCGGCGGGTGCAAATGACTGGAGGGCGCGCGTCTGTCGGCTGAGCCCTGAGCGAGAGGACTCCAAGGCCATCGAGAGAGCCAAGAATAGGATCAATGTTAGTATACAATTTCTTTATTATTTATGAGTTTAGACAATAATGCTGGCTTGGATGTATAACAAATTCTTTGACAAAATATCTCGGCTGTCCTATGAAAGATTATGAAAAATTCTCATATCGCGTTGACAAAACTATCAAAAACTCATTTTTTACGTGTTATGGAAAAACCCCAACTACCTACTATCTTCAACTTTTTAGTAAAGTTAACCTGGAAAATGTATGAATAACGCAAAACGCTACAAACAAGCGACTATCATACATCCCATCAGAGTACCCTTCAAAAGATTCCACATAACGCTACATGAAGGTACTCGCAATCTTCATCAAGCTCCCATCTATTTAAAACCTGTGCCTAGGGGCAAGACTTACCATAACGAGAGCCCTACACCCGTGCTAACCTTGCATCACTTTGACGTCCCCCTGTAATAAGCAGAACCCTTCAAGACAAGGGCTTCTCATCTATTGTGATACTGTGGAACACGTCTGTTACCAAGCAGGATGATAAACTATCGTTTTTACGGAAATAGATCGTATTTCGAAGTTTTAAGGTTGAGAGTCGACTGGTTGAGCATTGTTGTTATGTGAAATTGGCGTTTAGGTTAATTTGTGTTGGGATTTATGCGAATGTTACGCATGTTTGGTAGTAGTGTCTTGTTAATTGGGAAGTTTAATCTTAAATTTCTGCATATACATATTCGTTACAGTGAAAAAGCTCTAAGACTGTAAAAATTAACCCATAAAATTTCGTGATTATAAAGAAAATTATTTGTGTTCTACAATTTTCTTCTTGTTCAACAATTCAGGTATCAAATCTATAATGTCGTTGTGGGCTTAAAGCTGAGGCACAGTCACCATCAGATTTATTAAATTGGTTTTCTTAGAAGTCGGGGAAAGCTGATATGTGATTTTAGTGTTAAGCGCCATTGCCATTTTGTGTTTTTCGTACCTGTATATAATGTGTCACTTTCATGTCATTACTAAGCTTATATTTCTATTAAATTAATTGCGTTGTTGATGTCCCGCGCAAATATAAAGATAAAAAGTCATTTATTCACAGTAGGCTGAAAATCAGCACTTATCGAAGGTCAATTATTATTCTACAAAAGACAGCCCCAAAAATGTCCGCCCTTCACCACTTCCTATGTGATATCGCTGGAAAGAAGAAATAGTGGAAAAAACTCCCTAGCAAAGGGAACGGTTCAAAAAAAGAGCCCCAGATAAGCCACTTTTATAGAAACAAATTCTTAATAAAAAATGTAAGTGAAATGTTCGTACATGAAACACGTTACTTCCGCAGTGTATCATTTAATTTATTCCATTAATTACACTAGGTTTAGGGTGTGCCATTTATAATATTGCGAGCAAAATTTTTACTACATTGGCCATGAAAATGTTTGTAATTGACATTATAACAAAATGTTTATGTTTATAATGAATATCATATTTTTTACTGTAGGTAGATACGCCTTATCTTGATATTTTAATCCCGATCAAGGATAAACTTTTATTTGACTACTGGTATAAATTTTATTTATTGATATTCGAAGTGCTCTTTACAAAGTCATAAAGATTGTATTGTTCACAATGTCACTAGGTCTAATTTTATCTCGGAACAAAAAGCTTCCGTTTACAAAATAACTAGCGGCATGTGTCATTGACCTCTTGTCAATGTCACGCATACTTTAAAACGTGTCCACGCCTTTCATGAACTTTACTAATCGAGCTCAAATCGCGTGTCACCTCCGAAATTGCTTTACGCAAACTAAAATATTCACGCCATTCTCGACCTAATTTCTGAATAGTTAAGATCTTTATTTGTGGGTTATACTTTCCGGTCCCAACAAAAGGTATGTTGACAGGTCACGGTAAAGTTTCCTAGTTAGTAAAACGTTAACCTAAATATCCCCCTTGTGTTCCTTGCCATCCGTCACGTCCCATTGACGTTTTAATTGGAAACTGACTGATTTATGATGTTAAGAAGATCAATTTGTAAAGATAAAATGGCTTTTAATAGACTTTTCAAAGTGCCCCTTCGGTTGAGTCTTCACATTTTGAAAATAATTTCTGTTTATAGAGGAAATTGTCCAGTTAGATTTTAATTCAGTCCGCTGAGCGTTCGAGGGGTGCTTAAGTGTTCGTGGTAGTGACAGGTTGATTTGTGTGATGGACTTTTAGCTAGGAATTAAAGCAGCATTTTTGATATTACAAACATTTGGCTGTGTAAAAGTATTATAGTTTTCAATAAAGCTTGAAGAAATTCTCGACTGTCATTGTTTGGGTTCCGGTTTTAGTCTTGGTGAATGGTGGCGTACTGTAAAACAGGATCATTTTTCGTCGTAATTCGGAAATGTGTACCTTATACTTCCATGAAATAGTTCTGTAAGCTCATCGGAATTGGTAGCACAGTTTTTTTTTTATTATTTTGGTTCAAATAAATATTTATTGTAACTTTTACAAGCTTATAGTCAAACCCGATATTTGCTTTTGCTAAATTGCTCATTTCTTCATTCCAATTTGAAATCAGTCTCCCATCAAAGACATTAAAGTCCACAATTCGTCCTAAATCAATATCACGACGGTGAACGTTCCAATATTGTCCTATTTCTGTACAAATAGCATTTCCTACACGACGGCGCTTTTCCATTTCCCGATAAAGCATAAATAATGCCGACGACACACGACAAATTTAATGTCATGGAGAATATTAATGTGGTTCCTGTGGAGGTGGATTCTGTTTTAGACTTCCTTTAGTGAAGAGGTGATTGGTATGAGTTGGTTAATGGACTGTATTGTTACTCATGTAATTTCGATGATGTTATTTACTCAACAAAACAGTTCTATGCCCTGCCCTTACCACGGAATTTACATATCAAATTTCTCCCAAGATTATTCAATTTACGACGTTCGAGATTTATTTTCCTGACCCGATTTAGCGTACCAATTTATTTGGAAAAGATTTCGCGTCGATGATCAGCAAATGGGAAGCGATTTTTCTCAGGGAATCTGCGGTGTCATCATCACAGCCCTTTTTCCGCGTAGTTGATCTTTACTAAAAGTAGTCATAAAACTAACTCGCTTTTATGGAGCCTTTAGAACTCATATCCTTACGAACGAAATTCGGATAGGAAATTGCAACGTGATTGTTAACTTGACATTAAAACCTAAATGTTATAGAAATAATTGTTTCTTAATTATACGTTTGGAAGTTAGCACTTGTCTGTCAGAGCATAATTACTAATACTAAGGTCAAAAAGAAAATTGGAGCTAATAGTCGACCTTTTGCTGACATAAGCCTTGTTCTTATAACTGTGCAAGGCCTATTCATATTCTCGCGACTTTTCCAAGTATCACAATATGTTAAAAAAATATTCTAGATCAATCTATAGACTACATTGAATACATATGTATATTCTTTTTTATTTCTACCACCTATATGTAATTGCCCTTATCTTAACAAACAAAATGCTCTTTAACTCAATAAGTATAGACCAGTCCGGCTAACCTTATAATATTATTGTCAGATCCAGCAGGGGTTATTACCGTGTCATCTTCGTCAGTAGTTCGCCGGTTAAGGTCAGCAACTAAAGTTCATGCTATTTTTGGGCTAAACGACATTACTATTTATGGCAACAAGCTACAAATATCGCCCTGACCTTTCATGGCTTTTGTTTCAACCAAGCTATTTCTTGATTATGCTCCGTCATTGTGCGTAAGTTTACAGCATATTAATGTATTTTCATAACCTTTCGGGTGTATTTTCTTTGAATTATTTGGGCAAAATCTTCAGGATAGCTCTCCAGAAGGTTCGAAACTAAAAATAAACTGTAATTACTCCTGTAATTTTCCACCGCAATTGATGATCTTACTCCCACAATATTTCTACGAATCCCGTAGCTCTGAAGAGATTTTCTCCAGTATTTACTGAAGCGACAAATTAGATTTGCCCCGTCCCGTAACGTGTTTTTATTAGATCATGTGTCAGCGCCATCTATGTTTGACGGCGGAAATTAATTGCGCGCTCGTGGCGCCGCCAGCGTGTGTTGGTAATCATGTTATTAAGCGCGGGAAAACATTACTCGCTTAATTTGCAAATATTACTGAATGTAAGGCTAATATTATAATTTTCTGCTATATTTGTATGTTCGCTGAGGATAAGAATACAAATGATAAGATTAAAAAACTATCACGGTGAAAAATCCTTATAGGCTGAATTATGTATTTCCTCACCAATTCATCGTATTCAAAACGTCATTTAATCGAATATAAACACTTATTCCGACATTCTAGGTCGTATTTGCCTGCATAATTGAAAGGGTATAGCGTCCTCATACCATAGATGGCACATTGTAACACTCCGCATAACCCTGCCATATAGGGAAGCATTAAAAGGAGGTCGCACTCTATACGTCTCAGGTGTATATTTATATCTACGACTATTTATACGTACATTAGTAAATATAAAAATAAAGGTATACAATGCGACGTAGGTGTTCTAATTTCAACTTTATTACGTTTTAAAGGTCTTTGTTTGGACACAAAAAATGTACTTAAGTAGTTCTTTGTTTTTAAAGGAGCGAGTCTCAATGCCCTCAATGTCTTTTGTAAGATTTAGGAAATATATGTACTCGTATCTTCATTTACAGTTAAAATTAATTGAACAATTGACAGGCACATGTAATACCAAGCGTTCTTGAGTACGGCAGGACTCTGTGTGAACTGTTGTTTATTATACATGATGTTATATATTATGTATACACAACACAGGGGTCTTACAAAAATATAAAGGTATGTGCGGTACCTCTTCTCCCGAAAGTCACGAAAGTCTAAAAACATTTATTGATGTTGTATTTTTGCCCGACTGCAAAGAAAAATATATTTTTCTTCGCTGTGATTTAGTAGGAGATTTGGTAGTTCAGAAGCTTACACGTGTTTTTTAAAGAAAGTGTTTTGTTAGGATTTTTCTAAGGGTAAATGCATTAGGGATTTGTACAATTTACGTTCCACACTGAATCTGGTTCAGTTTTTAGTTAAATTTTCCTATTGTTCGCTTTATTCGTCATTGAAAATTGAATGTCTATTTTCTGTTTAGTTGTTGACTAATTGGTGATTGTCAACTTAATGTTTACTTTATAAGATACTAGCGACCCGCCCCGGCTTCGCACGGGTGCAATGCTGATAATAAATACACTACAGAAGAATTATGAACGTTGTATGTATATAAAAACACGGAAAAAATGTAATTATTTACGACATCCCATTAGAAAACTCAAAAATAACAGTACTTCTACACTATTTAATGGATGTTATTATACATATAAACCTTCCTCTTGAATCACTCTATCTATTAAAAAAACTAAACTAACTAACCGCATCAAAATCCGTTGCGTAGTTTCAAAGATTTAAGCATACAAAGGGACATAGGGACAGATAAAGCGACTTTGTTTTATACTATGTAGTGATGTATACTAGACAAAATTCAATTGTTAAGGTGAATAGGGTGGGAAATTCTAACATAAAATTTTTGAAATGACTTCGGAGTTTAACAAAGCCATCAAATCAACTTTTTGGTATTTTATTACTGCATGAATATTTGAATTTGCCGCTCTAGTCATAGCTTCAACTTTAAAGTGTACATCGTCATCAGTGGTGTTTTGACAAGCCAAACACACAGTATTTATAATACTAACCTATATGTATCGTAAACATTAACGTTTGAGCTTTCTATACGTATATATAAAAGCTTCTACAATTGCAATGATCAATGCTTGGCCGCAAGCTGTAATTCTACCCGACTCAGTTACCAGCCCTGCGCATGCGCGGTCGTGACGTAACGTGGGTCGGCGCGTGCGCCACTCGGACCCGGCCAATGATTGTAAATCGCTGCATTTAGTCAATTATTAGTATAAATATTCATTGGGTACTTGTTCTTCGGTATTTGTAGTATGCAATTTATGTTGTACGGTTGGAAATGTTTTGCGTTTAGGTACATATTCCTTTTGCTCGATTATTGCAATGTAGATAAATGGCCGCATTATAAACTGCAACTAATTTGTTTTAGTTTCTAGCCTAGTACATACAAGCAACACCTGTAACATGATCTCGCTATGTAGAATTTCTCTTTTGAGTATTCCTGTATCATTTATTTAAAAAGTACTTTTTAAATAGCTGTAAACATGACGAAAGGTTGTAAGAAACATTCTTGGTCTTCCCACGGAAATATTAAGATTTAATCTGAGTAAAAACATTTTTGCTTGGCAAACAACTCATTAAAATCCATCATCTAGATACATCAACGCTACGAAACTGTCATATAAGACTTTATAAACTGCAACACATTTTAATTAACGGCGTCACTAAGAAGTACCTAATATGTACTGTCTGACTCACAATCACCTTCTATATTACCTACATAAATAATATGTTACCTTTCCTGTTTGAAAATATAAAGACGTTCTAAACTGACATGAACTCCCGCTCGAATATCGTAAGCATACGCATTATATATTGTATTCCATATTTCTAGATTTTTCTGTCTTATAAAATATGTCCATTGAATCTGTCACTAAAAATAACGGGACTGATCTTACTTGGCCTACAATACCGCTCAATGATGAATGCTCCATACCTAGTTTCGCAATAGTTATGTCTAATTAAAGTAACATCCAAAGAACATCTGTCAGTGCTCGCTTCATAGTTTAGTATTACACTCATTAGTCAAACAGTGCCAACGAAACGGTTATGAAAGTGCTTCATATAAATTTTGGCGTTAGAAGCTAAATCTAATTATACATTTTGGCCACTGCAAAGTTATGATGAACCCAATGACGGCCGCGCGGCCAAAGTTTGCTTTTTAGAGCATAAAATCGTAAACGCGAAGGGATCATTAAATTGTAATGTAAGCAGTTTGAGATTTAAAACAATTTGCTAAATAAGACAATACGCCCAATGTAGAACCATGATGCATACCACACGATGTACTCACAAAGAATAGCAATAAATGGGATAATATATGAAGAAACATTTGAATAATCAGCATATTATGATAATGAAGTTGTCGCTAAAGTTACGAAGACGCATTAAAATTATAAAACACCTCTTGTGTGGATACAAAACGGTAAAGCTTTGTTTGAATAATATGCACTTTGCTTTCCAAGCCAAAACTGTTATTTCTCACGAAATTCGATGCCCACTCGCCGTTTTCCTTTGTATACAATCACATATGTAACAAGATATCATTCGAAAGTGTGGTATTAGTGAAGTGTCTATTCAAGTAGTATAAAAGCAACTTTTATTTCGAAGAGAAATCTAGAACTATTTTTTTTTATAAGTGCAGTAATCCGTTAAAGACTTTGGTCACTTTTTTATTTATACCCATTACTGAAGGTTGACTCATATTTGGCATATCAACATTAAAAACCTTGCAAACAATTTCCGGGAAACTTGCCGGATCGTTGGGCAAACAAAAGAGAATCTTAATTTCCATGTATCAGAAAGCGGTACTTATGTTGCACATGCATCGACAATGACCCGGCTGGTTGGCGAGACGTACTGGCACCGTCAGTTGTTTTGGGCAAGTCGGCCAATGCGCGCGCGCTGCGGTCGCGGTCTTTCACGGGTTTTTGCCTTCAAAAATCGCGTTCATTAAGACGCGCCAAAATATTGTTAAGAGTGACTTTCAGATCGTGTGCTAATTAAACATTCGTTGGATAAAAATAGTGTGCAGTTTTGTGTTATTAAAATTTATCTTAATTAATATAATTTTCTCAGTTATCAAATTCAATTTCTGTATCTCAACTCCTATAAATTTCAATAAGATTGAGATACAAGGAATGATTGCTTCTGCCGTGTACGTGTTGTTATTAATTGAAACAAATAGCAATTTGCACAATTTAAAACCGTGGTGGTGTTGTTATTGATTGCATAAACATCGCGTTTTCCATTATCGTCCCATATCAGACTTATCTTTGCTATCTTTCTTGCCGACCTTGTAATCTGTTATAGGTTAACGTAGCGCTGTTCGAATTGTTCGTTGTAGCAATTCAAATCCTTCATTACATAGTTTGCTGTCTGTTTCTTCCTCTTTTCTTGAGTACCAAGGATCAAGACCACTTTTATGTTTCTGCTTTTTATGTGAAGTGCTTTAATCAAGAGATAGTTCTTTAAATTTGAATATTCACGAATAGACACCGACACTTTCGCCCCTTATATCGCGTTTCTATTTCTGTTAAACTTTAATTATTCTTTGTGTACGCCATAGGCATGTAAACATATGAATTCCCAGCGTCGTTCGTAATTTGTATTCTATGCAAGTTGAAGATTTCAATTTGGTCGCATATTTTTGTGTCGTATGTTGATAGTGTAATTGTGATGGATTCGTCCTATATTGCCTACGCCATTGCCTCTATTGAAGTTTATTAAACCATCGTTGACAGAATTGACGTATCATCAGTAGTCTACCGCGTCACCTATATGGTTTATTTCATCTTCCTGTTTGTTACACATTATTCACAATATTGTATTTGTCTGTTTCCATCCTCAAAGTTAGATTAATTTTAATAATATTTTCATTGAATTAAGCGTGCGCAGTTTTTGCTCGTTTCCACATTAGGTTGGGACAAGTTGGCTTATTTGGCGCAAACCCGGCGCGTCGGCAGCGTTATTGCGTACATTGAGGTGGTTAGATAGAATCTAGTTGCTCACAGCACAATTTTGAACAACTTTGTTTTTTCTGTCCTCTGTATTGATTTGTAGGAGGAAAATCGGTTAGTTCTAAAGGATTTTCTGTAATTATCAACCATTCTATATTGAGCATGGTATAACTGTTTTCATAGTGCTGTGATTAAACAGCTGGTTTGATTTGCATTGTTGACTTCTACATGTGCGGTGAAGATGTCGTCAGTAGATTTCTAATTGTTTTCTTTTGTTTCGATCTCCTTATGTTAACGTCAAGTTAACGTTTCTGTATTTGGGTGTGGTGTTGTCTTGGGTCAAGGATCTCCTCGAGCCGATATTACCGGCAGCGACTTACCTATACTATAGTATTTTTTCATTATATTGATGCGTCATTGTTGGTGCTACTGGTCGTATACAATGTTTACACACATTCTAGGACCAGCGCATGAGTCACACGTGCTCTGTCCGCTGCCAGATGATAATGACGACTGATCTCGGTGATCAGTTCGATTCCGACCGCCGCAGCACGCGCATTGTTTACTAGACTTTATTAATGTTTATATATTTTTCGTAAGCCTAATATTATTATTATGCAACAGTGACTCTATAGTGAATTAGCAGTGTTATTGAACGATATGCATTGTCCGATGACAATATAAACAATGCGATACTCTTATGTGTAAAACGTCATTGCTCAATTGACTCCTCATTACAAATGGAGCGCGAAGGCTTCAAGGATTTTTAGTGGCGCTATCAGTAACGCATATCGATCTAATTCATCAGTGAAGTGATTAAAAAATAGTCCGCAATGTTACTGGAAACGTTCATTGGACTTGGAGTCCTTGTGTATTTACTCTGGAAATATTTTTTACCATCAAAACAAGAAGCATTTCAATATGAAAACCTGGAAAATAAACAAGCGACAACTGAAAAGGAGTGCGACAAGGTTATAAACAAAGTCATATCCAAAGAGCCTACAATTGAAAATATTGAAAACAAACAGAAAGTTTTTGAATCTCTCAAAAGTGAGCATCTCTATGATAAACAAAACAGTAAATCTTTCACAACCGAGGAATTTATACCACCTAGTGTTTTGCTCAAACAACAAAACGAAAAGCTTTTCAGTGAAAAACTAGTCAGACGGGAAAGCCCGCCAAAAGAAAGACTTGCGGAATTTCTCGAAAAAACTATTTTGAGCGATGACAAAATAAATTCCATAATACAAAACTTGTCTTTGGATAAAACTGAATTACTGATTCATGAGGAACCGGCAAAAGTGTTTTACCCATCTTCTAAGGATATTACATCGCTTGCTAAAGATGAAGGGCTGACTCTAAGCGAAAAGGCTATAGAGCAACAGCATACAATCGACGCTATAGCTGATAAAATAAAACGATTTAACGGAAATAATATCGTAAACCATACTGAACGACTTGCCGACGACGTTGAAAATAAAACAGAAGAAAATAAACCTGTTTTGAAGCGTCTTCAAAAGCAGGCAGGATTTCCACAGGGCCTTAACTTCGGTTCGGTTATTGGAGAACTGAAAAATAAAACGAAGAACGCTAGCAATGGCGGTCTTAAACCCGTTTTTAAGAAGTTCGATGTGGATTCCGTGGACAATGTTCAGCAGGTTAATTTTTTCATTCATTACTCAACAAATATTCTGGTTTTGATATACCAGGGCCAACGGATATGTACTACTTGATTGCCAAAATTAATCAATTCTATTACTGTTTACATCCGTTAACTTCTTTCAATGACGGTTAAACATACGTTCGCTGTTTTTATCAAATTATGTATTTGGGTTTTCATTCACCTATTTACTCCTTTTCATAATGGGCTTTGTTTGGCCGCCAGAGCTTCATTGATGTAATTTCCTTTATTAGTAGTAACACAATGAACACGACATGGTTTCGTGCAAGCATTAACATCCCTGTTATAAAAGTATGATTGATGTTAACTACGAAATCACCTGCAGTTGAAACTTTAATTGCTATGGTTTCGAGAGACATATTATACTCAATGTTATGCAAGATGGCGTGACAATAAATTATCAGTCCGTGAATGTGGATCAAATGCAATATACATATCTATTTACGTAACAAAGACGTTTACATTCAATGCACAATCGAAGGAAGATGAGATAATAACAGAGTTTCACACTTTTTTCTCTTCATTAATCTAATGTCTTCATCAATCTGAAATGTGAACATTATACCTTTAGTAATTTCATCTGATAAAGAAAACAATGTTATGTTCAAACCACTGTGATCAATGGTTCACTCTTTTGAGTGAAAAAAACATTGAATCGTAGAACAATAAAACTGATTCTGAAAAGAAAATTCACTCTTGTTAATTTTTATTAAAATATATTTTTGTTTGTTACAGGAATCTCTAAATTCGGTAGACGATAAGAAGAAAGGCATCGATGACAACGAAATAGGAACATCAAACATACTAGCAGATAGAAGAAATAAATTAGAAACAGCTGCACAAGTAAGTGAAACCAACCCTTAAATTAAATTAAACAATCATTAAAAACATCACACAAAATTACTGTCCGTCTTATAAGATTAAAGTATAAGTAATAAACTATAATGGCTTACATAATTAAATTAATGTGTGAAATGTCGTGAGAAAACCCACACAATCACATAAAATCTCCAACATGCTTGATGCCCTCAGAAAGGTCACTTGTTTCAACTAGAACATGAAACACCGACATGGACACCATGACTACATGAACATTGTTATAAATAATATCAGAGAATGCAAGCAATTCGTTTGGGATTTTATCGCTCCATTATCCTGTCGACCGATAAAACACGAGGTTTCACTCAATTTATTGTATCATTCAATATTTATATTTTTCATTTGAGTGCGGCTTGTTCTTAGAGCTTCATATTTATTACTCTCTTCCTCTTGACATTCTCTTTCTAGGTCATGATGTTCGGTGTTTTGCACATGCACGATTGCATTACGAGTTGCACGATCGTTAACAGTAACCGCTTATTTTTTGCCAGTGTCGTCAATTGCCATCTCAACGTCCATCATGACACCACAACATTTATTTGTTAATCACGAAAAACGTATAAATCAACTTTCGACGCGGCTGTATAAATGCCAAAGTTCAGACCTTGGTAGTTGTTTAAACAATTCTGTTGCGTAAATAACTTGCGTCCAACGATTCCGCAGATATATGGAATGCAGTTCACAACAATTGCTCGACCTCAGGCCTTTCCAACGAACGTTTATGTAAAACAAAACAATTTATAATTGTGTTAATAAATGTATCCTTTAACGCGTAAGGATATTTAAAGTTCAAGGGCTTAATGGTGTTGGACAAGGCTAGTTTGGAATGAACCCAATGTTGCAGTACACAAATATACGAATCTTGAATATACGGAATTTGTATGAGTAAGTGACCACAGTGATTCATTGCCGATAGCGTTTGCAATGGTCACTCGGCCAATAAATTCTAGTTAAGTGACATATTGTGGTTATTTCTTTTGAGTAATAATTGAACGCTGCAGTATTGATACAGAGCGGAGGCCAGACAACTAATCGTAAAACTTTGATGAGGAGAAGGAGTCTGATCTGAGTATTTTAATGTCCTTTTATCATTATAGGGTCATCACCTTTAACTACGAAGTATTAATAATGGTGTGAAACTAGTCTAATGTGCTTCATTTCACCTAGTCCTCGGCCTAGTAATTATAGAAGTGTAACAATTAGTCATTTTGTTTCAGGGTTGGCGAAAACGAGTCCCACAAACCGATGCCTCGCTATTCACGGTAGCGGGCCGGCTTGAAAGAGATAAGGTGGTATCTGCTACCCCGCCCCTCACCCCACCGCCGGCCGTCGCACCCGTCATAGCGTCGCCTGGGATACCTCCGCCTAATACCTTCAAGTGAGCATCAAACTCTGTACTAACCTTGAACCTTGTCTCGCCAAACTTAATGGCGATTCGCAGCCTACTCCAAAGGATAGTAATAGAAATATCATATGGCACCTCCGCTGCCGCCGCCAATCCGCTGATACCTAAAGATTTTTTCAAGGCTGCGACTCGCGCTTTGAACCCTTTAAGTTTGGCACGAGCGACATTCAGTCTTCTTGTTGATCCCTTCAACTTGCTAAATATGCCTGTGTGTACTTCTATAGTGAAGTTTTTATTTTATTTACAACAAACTAGATCATATTCGACCTTACCGTATTTGCACATTTATTACTATTGAGTACAATGTTCATGATACTCCTTGTTTGCGGTATGAAATGTATCCTAGGAAGATGGTTTCTGGTTTTAAACAGATGTGATCAAAATGGCCCGTAATAATATTTTACTAAGAATTAGTGTCTTTCACATTTATAATATTAAGTTATTTGTTTGTAGTGATCAACTAAATGCACAATTACTCAAGTTAAGGTAAACAGGCTTTTGGAATGTGAGCAACTGAGCTTGCTGTTGCTAGCTTTTGATGTGACTCCACTACTAACAACGATATTATTATCCTTATAGTTATCTAATTAGTTCGTGTTTGCTATAGCAAATTGCACGTTAATGTGTTCAAAAATGAGTGTAATAGAATCTGTAGTTATGTAAATAAGAATAAAATTGATGATGCGATTAATGTTTTATGTATTTAGTTCTCTGTCTCAAATCATTCAACATTTACCACATATGCTTAACTTTTCGAACGCCACGTCAAAAAAAAGACGTGCCCTCAGCGCCAAGCTAACAAGCCATCCATAAATACCAACATTAATTAGAACTATTTAAATTGAACTTTAAAAGTCTATCGTGTGGTCGTGAACGTGGCTTGCTGGGCACTTTTTGGCTTGTCATCTATACGTGACTGTGGCGGTCAAAAGGTTAAAAATATTTTTCATTAACAAAAGGCTTAACCATTTCTCGTATTTTTTCTAATCCAACAACGTTACAGTCATGCAATCGAACCACAAACATACATGCAAAACATTAAACCCTACATTATATAGGTACTATATGTTTTACCTTACTGTATCTCATTACGTGTAACTCGATCAGATCTCGCAAACAAGTCTCGCCGACCAACGGATTCGCTTCGGGCCCACATCGGTCAGCCTCGTGCGCCGTCGTCAGCGCCGCTGCGGTGGACAACAAGCCTAAGGAAAATAGGATCGATAGAGAGTCCTTTAAGCGGAGCCATTCTGTCAGCGAGAGTATTAGCAGGGTTGATGAGAGTAAGTACACATTTTTTTGTCAATTCCCATTTCAAATATCAATTTTATTTTTAAGACTACCTTACTGGTCTAGTAGTTGCAAGTCCCGACTGCTGTACACGGGGTCTACACGGGGTCTCGGGTTCGAAATCGCTTTGTGGGTTTTTAGAATTTTTCATAAAGCAGCCCGGAGTCTGGAAGTTGGTGATTGATTCACACGTGCATCGGAAAGCACGTAAATGTTGGTCCTGCGCCTGATCTCTCTCCGGTCGTGTCGGATTGCCGTCCCATCGGACTATGAGAGTGAGAGAATAGAGAGTGCACCTGTATCTGCGCGAATGCTTGTACACTATAATATGTCCTGCGCAGTTGGCTGATCTTATGATCTGATCGAGGATTGTTTGAAGAGGTTGGTTGAGCTGAAAGTATTCTGTTTATTAATCAAAAGCTACATTGTTTAATGTGGTGTAGGTAGGTATGTTATTTTACATACATCGAGGAAATTATTTTTATAAATTTCTATCGTAACGGACTCGTTAATTGGAAATATTTAAATCTGGGACGTATGTACAATAGCTATGGCGTTATACCGACCAAATAAGGAAGGTAAATTATTTCATGCAACGGCACCACGGTGCATACCAATAGTCAATAAATTAATAAAAACTCTAAAGCTTTCTTACCGTGCATCCACAATGCAGTTACTTTTTGTAGATCAAAGCTTGCAAGTGAAGCTGCTACATCCGACAAATATACGATTATAAGACAGATACACCAAATGTTACCATGTTGCATTTTGCTGTTCCACAAAGGATAACTGCAGCGCACATGGATAAAAATACGAGTATAGGTTATTCTGATATATCAAGTATATTACTGCCTAATTTCACAATAATCCATTCTTTAGTTTTAACGTGACAGACTGACAAACATCAGTCCATCTACATTTGCAAACTTTCGCCTATAATGTTATCAGGATTTCATATAAAACATAAATACTTTGCTTGTTAATTAATTTATTTAAATGTATCTAGCTATTACGGCAGTTATAAAAACGAGGTCAATATTTTATGTAAGATTACATCTTTGAGCTAGAATTTTTGATTTAGATAATTATCACGAATAATTATTGATCAATGAGTATATAGTTTTTTATACAAAACAACGGATACCGAATAAAATTAGTCTAGAAATATGTGTTCGTTTCATAATTTAAGATGATTATATATTCATGTATTAGAAACACGGTATACGTTTAGTAATTAAATATCTCGGTATTTATACAGTTAAAATGTTATCTAATTTCTATTACATAAAAGTCATATAAATATACAGGGGTTCAAAACATTATAATTATCATATTTGTAAATATATTTATCTACAGGCGAAACATGTATTAACATCTTTTCATATTGATTAATATTATGGGTAATCATTATCTACGGTTATCAGACTACTCATAGAAGCTGTAGGTTATCTGTATTAGTTAGTGCACAAATATTTATTACGTTACGGTTATCAGTTTACGGGGAAAAATATAAGTGTTTGTTTATTCAAATGTGCATAGTGCAATGCTTACTATTAATATAAATCCGAAAGTAGCCCTGTATCAAGCGATTGGATTGAATGATGATGAAAATTGGTACATAGATAGACTAGAGCCTGAGAATGGACATAGGCTACATCTTATCAGTGTGCAGAACAGACAGTTTTGTGTAGTTAATTTTCTCGTACTGCAAGAATTTTGTGTGTAAAGCTTAACATAACAAAATAAGAGCAAATTAAAATAGAAATGAGGAATAGAACATATTAATTCAGTCTTTTTACTTGGAATTTTATATTGGTTTGCTTACTAGGGTTAGAATTTTGATATTAGTCTTACACTTACCTATAGAATTACCGAGCCAGCTCTGCAGTTGGCCTTAAGAGGAACTTATTTATTTGTTTTGACAGTCATTTTTATGGTACCAGATGTGTTCAACTCAATCCCCCAAATTGAATAATGACTATTTGCTATTCAAAACTTTTTAGTAATTACTTACCACTTTCTTCCACAGAAGATGAGTCGTCAGGCGCGGAACGCACAGGTCAGCCGGTGCGCGTACCTCGAGCGGACGACGAGACGTTCCAGGCGTTCTTCACGCCAGCACTACAGCAGGAACGACTGGCTGACACCGAGGGAGTCGATGTAGATCTCGACGCCATCGACAGCGGGTCTAGGCAGCTGTGAGTAGATTTATTGTTGTTTGTATTTACAGAATCAGTTGTAGGAATCAGGAACTGAAATGCAAGTTGTCCTTATCGATAAACAAAATTAACATAACGAACTTTTTTGTTTAAACATGTAATGAAATTATTTTTACACCATTCTAAGCTAATGTATACCTTTACACTATATCACCACATAGTATAAAACAAAGTCGTTTTCTCTGTCCCTATGTCCCTTTGTATGCTTAAATCTTTGAAACTACGCAACGGATTTTGATGCGGTTTTTCTTAATAGATAGAGTGATTCAAGAGGAAGGTTTATATGTATAATTTTAGTATCAGCATTGCACCCGTGCGAAGCCGGGGCGGGTCGCTAGTACTATATAAGGTTCATAATCGTAATTTTGCCCCGCCGTAAATGGTGTGCAATATACTTCCTTTGCAAAACCATCTTATCTGAAATCATCATATCAGCCTTTTTTACCACCCCAGTGCTAGACACAGACCTCCTCTGACACAGAAGAATTGAGCATTAATTACCACGCTTGCTCATTTGGTTGTTCTTTTGAAATACTCTTTTAAGTCGGTATTTGATAAACACCATCCCCTTTTTACCACCATTTGTTGTTTCTGCTGATTCTTAAAAGTACCTACTGACTGACTGAATATTATTGTAAATCCAGGTTAGCGAGCGAGTGGTCGCGCCGTGCCCGCGTGGGCCGTCGTCACGCGGCGTCGCGCAACCCGCTGCGAGCGCTCGCCGCGCGGACAGACCTGCGCGACGAGTACGTGCCGCCACCACCCACTGTCAAACATAACCATGTGCTCGATAAAAGTGAGTTACTATATATAAGCCCTCAACTTCAATATACTGCTTTGACTCTAAAAGTTGGTAACCCAACGAACGGTCCTGTCTCCTTGAAAAACCTTCGTCGTTATAAGCTGACGATGACGATTGCTTTGAAAGCTCGGAGACGTAAAAATTACGTTAAAAGGCTTTTGTTGCACGAACAATGTATCTTCCTACAAACTGTTAAAAGTGTTTTGCTTTTAACCTATACTAATAATATAAAGTCGAGGAGTTTGTTTGTTTGCGTGAAAGCGCTAATCCCAGGAACTTTTGGACCAATTCGAAAAATTCTTCCGCTGTTAGACATTTTTTCCGGATCCGTGGGTGAAATTGCTAGCGAATGCTAGTTCATGATTATAATCATCCACAAAAACTAGTTTTACTTCCTAACCGTTCCTTACACACTGTGTACCTATTTCAGTATCAAGTAACGGTGGTCTAGCAGCTGAAGCGCTAGCAGCGTTGGCCAGTAAGGAGGACTTCGCCAGCGTGGCGCTGCGCAGCGCGGCCATCGCGCCTGTCGCGCACGGCACCAAGCCGCTCATGTTGTTGCACGTCAAGGGACGGAGGAGAGTGCAGGTGTGTAAAGCTCATACAAAAATACTGGGTACTCTATGGGACGACGACTCTTTTCTACCAGGTCGTCGTTTCTGACATTGTTGCGGTTTTTTCGCAAGAGTTTCCACGGCTCTAGCACACAAAGACCTCTAGAGGGAAAGAAAGTGGTTTTTAGTCAGTAAAATTCTGATACTCCTTCCAGCTACACCAACAGAGGGAGGGGACAATTAATAAAATAAAAATCCCCTCTCACTTATGGGGTAAACATAGGTTGAAAATTAAATATATATTTTTTTATTTTATTATAAATTTTTATGAAGTTTCAAAAATGTTCCAAGTATCAAGTATAGTATTTTTTGTTTTATTTTTCATTGTAGACGAGACTGGTAGAGCCGGTACACACGAGCGTGAACCGCGGCGACTGCTTCATACTCATCACGTCGGACCAACTGTTCCTCTACATCGGACTGTATGCCAACGTTATTGAGAAGTGAGTTACATGAACATAATAAGCCACAATAAAAAACTAGTCTTAAAATACTCATTACTAATTTCGTTAAATATGTTCTTATTCTGCTGGCTCTCCATTACTGGAGATTTGCTGAAAGCCTAGCGGTTTTATTCTTATCGTCTAACAAACGAATGAGATCTTTGACGCTGACAATACCATGGCCATGACATGTTGCGACACCTACTAATTCTGGCTTTATTTATTTTCCAGAAACCGCAGTACTGACATCGCCTTACACATCCAGAACACAAAAGACTTGGGATGCAAAAACTCCCCCGGCATCATTAAAATCGACGAACAAATCAAGAACTTTAGCAACAAACACTGGAACCAGTTCTGGTCACTCCTCGGCGTTACTGAAGGCGTTGAGAACTATAAACCTGTGGAGACAGGTCACGCTGATGAAGACGAAATCTTCGAAACCTGTATTCTTCAAACCAACATGTGCTACGAAGTCATGGATGATGAACTCGTTCCCATCAAAGATTACTGGGGACAGGTCCCAAAGATTGCCATGCTGAACCAAACCAAAGTGATCGTGTTCGACTTCGGATCGGAAATGTACATCTGGTACGGCAAAAATGTTCCCTTGGAAAGTCGACGCCGTGCGGCACAACTGGCCCAAGAAATGTTCGATGAAGGGTACAACTACGAGGAGTGCCACATCAACCCTCTCAACGCCGCAATGTATCAAGGCGCAAGGGAACCTACCGACCCACCACCGAAAGCCTCAAAAAGCCGACCGGAATGGGCTATCCTATCCAAAATCACCCAACACATGGAAACTATTCTCTTCAAAGAGAAGTTCCTCGACTGGCCCGACTACTCCAGAGTCATAAAAGTCAAGTCACCCGAGAATAAAACCAACAGCATCGAAATTACCCCTTGCGATGCCGAGGAGATGTGGTCGAACGAGTATCAAGACCCAGATCTCATATTAGAAGGATCTCACGTCGGACGCGGCACTTCCTATTACGACAAAGAAAACATGAGGCACTACGATATCAAAACCAAATCTGTTTGCAAATGGGTGATACAGGAGTACGATTACCAAAAAGTTGATAATGAAACAGAAATTGGAGAGTTCTTCTCTGCCGACAGCTATATTATAAGATGGGAGTACATGATCACGATGACTGGTCGAGAACTGAACGGTAAACCATCTAAACATAACGTCACAGGCAGAGACAGATGCGCTTACTTCTGTTGGCAAGGCCGGGATGCCAGTTCCAATGAGAAGGGAGCTGCGGCCTTACTTACTGTAGAATTAGACAGGGAAAAGGGACCTCAAGTGCGAGTGGCCCAGGGGAATGAACCCCCCGCCTTCCTCAATCTCTTCCAAGGCAACCTCGTCATCCACCAAGGGAAACGAGACACAGACAAGAGCCGATACCGATTATTCGTCACTCGAGGCAATCTTTCTAACGAGGCTTACTTACTTCAAGTGCCGTGTTCAGTCCGACAGCTACGAAGCCGAGGCTCCTTGCTATTAGTCGACACTGAAAAGGGTTGCTTGTACATCTGGCATGGTGCGAGAAGCATGAAGCATACCAAGAGCATTGCTATTGAGTTGGCGAATAAGTTAATCTCAAGGAAGCCCAGTTATCTTTTTGGGAACGTATCTGATGTCAAGATTGTGGAAGTAAGGGAGGGGGAGGAGCCTAAGGAAGTTTTAGAGGCGTTGGGCGTGGCCAACAAACAGCAATGGATGGGATTGGTCGGCAAGGAGTGTGGCGGGGAGGGCACGGCGCGGCTGTTCCACTTCACGGACCTGGGGGGGCAGTTCGAGGCCAACGAGGTGTTGTCGCCGCTTCGCCATGAACATTTGGCGACACCCTTTCCTTTTGATCAAAAGGAGTTGTATTCGGCATCGCAGCCAGGTAAAGATCTATATTTTTTCTACCTAATATTACATAGGCAGATATAATATTTTTTATATCTGGATACCCATAAGTTCTTTCGCTTATGAATAAGTATGCCTGACATTATCTATAACATACAGTACAGAATATGTATTTTTTTATGAATCCCAATAAAATTTTAAAATTCTAAAAATTTAAAAATTATTTTTATTAAATCGTCATATTGAAGGTACAAATTAGTTTCCGAGAAAACTATACGTACTAAAATGTGTCTTATTTATTCCCAGCCCTATTCCTGCTGGATGACGGCGTGTGCGTGTGGCTGTGGCAGGGCTGGTGGCCGCCGCAGGAGGACGGGGAACTTGAGCCGGCCGAGAGGAACGCCGGTCTGTATATCAATATTTATACTGTCTAATGTTGTTAATAAAAATAGTGATCAGGTTTTACACGTTTGTTATTTATTATTGGTTGGTGAAGTATGAAAAAAATATAATTAAGTCGATGAAATAAAATTGTGTTCATTAATGTTATAACATGAAAACTCGAAATTTTGTTCACGTCCACACAATTTCGGTTTTAGTGAAATGCATATAAGAAAATGAAAATGTAGTATATAAGGTATAACAAAAATAGTGCACCATATTTTTACGGGTCATTTAGTACATGCTAAGGATCATGTTTACCAGAAAAAGTCATGAAAACAAAAACATATTTTATTAAATTTATCATCACATTCGCCAAATTGTAATTGTGTTCTTGCGTCGTCCCTATAAACGCAGTCTATCATTGACCCCTAGTTCATTCTTCTTCTACTAGATGATCTGTAAAAATATGATGCATTATTTTTGTTAGACCTTATATGGTTAGAAGGTTACCCTAAAATTGTCTTGCCTGTGAAAGCTAAATAGACGTGTTATATCGTTAAGGCGTGGGCGCGTTTGCGTCCCGCTGGCAGGCGCTGCGCGTGGCGGCGCTGCGCACGAGCGCGGCGTACTGGCGCGCGTCGCGCGGGGAGGGCCCGCCCGACGTGCGCCTCGTGGCCGCCGGCCTCGAGCCCGCGCGCTTCACGCACCTCTTCGACACCTGGCTCGACCACGACCAGGCCGCCGGCGCCAACATCTACGTAAGTCTTGAAACACTCTAGCTATGGCTTATCGGGATTGCCTTGCGTCTCTCTTCTAGCTGCAGCACTTTTTAAGAGGAGGTTCTTTGGTATATTGGTCTTCGACATTTTAAGGTAGATTTGGATAGTTTACTTTTGTATTGATGATATTTTTATCGAATGTTGTGGAACAAAAGCAATAGGTAAAAATATTGGATATTTAAATTAAATATGTATGTATCCTGTTTTTGGCAAAGATTAATAAATGAAATGTTTTTTTTTATGTATATTTTGTTAAAAATTGAAGTAGGCATCTAAAAACGTGAATGATCCATTTACCTCTAAAACCTACTATTATTTATTATTACATAATCTACTACTTAATAAAATCTTAACACACAGGTGAAAAATCAGAGCTTTACTTCTGTATATTCTAAATCTGAGCACAATGTACATAAGCCGCTTACCACGCTCGCACGCATGTTGCAGCACGGGCACAAGGCGGGCGAGGTGGTGGCGGGCGCGCGCGAGCTGTCGCGGCTGACGTCGTGCGCCGCCGCGCTGCCGCTGGCCGCGCTGCAGCGCCGCCCGCTGCCCGACCACGTCGACCCGCACCACCTCGAGCGCCACCTCGACCCCGCCGACTTCCTGGTACGTGCCGCTCGCTGCACTACTGCCCTCACTCGCTCTATCCTACTGGACAAGTGTCCTTATATCACCCAGCTGATGATACCGACGTCAATCCACTGACTTCCTTTTTGATTATGCCACGAGATAAGAAAGGAAATATATTACGTAATGTTGTCCAGCACAGAAATGTCGACAACGATACAGAGCATAAGGCAAAGTATTATCGACGTTATAATTGAAATAACATAATAATTATGTTATTTCATCATTTTATAACTTCAAAAAGAAAAGTTATGACTTTTCATGTAAAAGGGAAATAGATTTTCTGCACTCCTGAAAAATCGGATTTTGGTTTATTTGACCTTTCTACCCAAAGATATCGATATCAAATTATTTAGCAAATCTGTGATGTAAATAATGTTATTGTGACTTATTAATTTGATATGAATTACATGCACTATAAATTATTTGCACGGACGTGGTGATTTCGGTGAAGGTTGCCAACATTAAAAATTTGTATTTTTGCAAAACTCAACCGGTGTACTTACAGGTTCAACAACAAGGTTTTACCATATTTAATGATGTTATTGTATTATTTATTTTATTATGTTGGTACAGGAGGCTTTCGGCATGACCAAAGAAGAGTTCTCAGTGCTCCCGGCGTGGAAGCAGACCAACATGAAGAAGGACGTGGGCCTGTTCTGACGCGCGCAGCCCGCGGCCCGACACATACTACACACATTTTGTACAACCGCAGCTCTTTCGTACTTTTTTACTCAACCATGTCGTCAATGGATTTGATACAATTATTGTTAAGAGCACGCTTATATTCTATAGTAAAATAAATTTGTACTAACGGTATGTATGTACCTAACGATGTATTCGCGCTCGTGATATTTTCATGTAACCGCCGTAGACGATAGGCAAGTAGTCAACTGATGGATTTGGACGCAGGAATTGTTAGAGGGACTCGAGGAGGTCGTCACACCCGCGCCCACATCTAAATGTTTGTATATACTCGGTTTATTTGAACTATTTATTTCGTAACTACCATTTGTCTCGCTATTGTCGATTACGATTTTTCATTATGAGTTTTATGTTGTAAAATATTTTGTAGTTTTAATTACCTTTTTGAATGTACCATGTTGGCGCGGATGCGACGAAATTAAATAACTGGTGATATTTTTCGATTCGACTGAGAGACACGACCGCGCAGTGCGTCGGCCGAAGAGAATAGTTTTGCTAATGCTAATTAAATGTTTTTAGAACCGCCCACTGGTCGGTCGTGTCGATCGCGGAACGTTTTAGCAAATGTCTGGTCAAAGTATGGTTATTTGTTATAAACCGCTAGATTTACACAAGTACTTTACTACTATTGTATTCGCTTTAGGGGTAGGCTTATATTCTGTGGCAGTTGGAATTGTGTGCTGATAGTGACTTGTGATATTGTTCGTTTACGTTAACTCGTGCTAATGTTAACAGCGCTTTGCGTTATTCAAATTGTAAGTAAGTAATTCCAATGCCACAGAGCAACTATTATGTATATGTTAACACATCACATATCTACTCATTGCATCTTTTTATACTGTGCGTTAGGTGGACCATGATAAAGTTTTAATATATAATCTTACGGTATTACGTACGTGCGGTTTAGCTTCGCGGCTCTGTACTCGCTCACGTACTTGACTATAAGGATATTTGTAAAGGACTTTGTGTTGCGAACAGAAACATTTGACTTCATAAATTGTCGGTAGTGTTGTGTGCCGCGGTACCCGCGTGCCGCCGGCTGCACGATCACTGCACCCAGTCTATTTGTACTTTATTTTTGAAGCTGTTGGTATGTTGTGTACAATTTTAGAAGTTTATTTTTTTATATTCTAGCTTATTGCTTATAGTGTGGAACGTACCACGACTATCTGGTTCGCGAAGGAGAAATTGCCAGTATTGTAAGAATTTTACTGCCAATGAGTAGAATAACTCTAACAAAACAGTCATACTTTAGTTAACTAAATACCAATTATAAACTTACTTTATGTCCTAAATGCATTTACGGCCGACATTATCGTGGCCTACGGTGACATGAACATCTCAAATCCAATTTTTAATATTTTGCTTTGGTTGTGTTACTTATACCTAAATAATTATTGTATTTGAGGATTATTTTGTACTATAATAAATGATGTAATAAATTCTTAAAATTGATTATCGTGGTTTTATTTTTTACAAAAGTTAAAACCCAGTGGTAATTTAGATCACAACGGAAACTGTTAATCCAAGATCTGGCTGCATGATATGATCGTATTCTGACACTAATTAATAATAAACAGTACTGAATGTGTCGTAGCGAACGACGATATTTTGCAATCAGTGATTTGTACTTTATGAAGAATAAATACCTTTATTTGATAATGGTCTTCAATTACTTTGTATACGACGCCTTTTTGGTTAAAACTCGATATGTAAACAGTGAACGAAGAAGCATGAGCTCCTCGCGTTTATTAAATGGTAACTAAAATTAAGTAACTATCTTAGATGATCCCCAACCGTGAGAAGTGGAATATCAAGGAACTTAGGTAACAGCTGATTCTAAACGTTAAGGGCCAGTTTTTTGTTTTTTTTTTTTCGTGGTTTATGGAAAGCCGCTGTCTACCAGATAAAATATCTGGAACTTATCCGTAACCGGTGAAGACTTTTAGTTTTTGGAAACTGTAGTAAAGTAAAACAAGCACAGTCAATAACTAATTTAATAACAACAATAAATATTTACAAAATTGCACAAAGTGTTTCTAAACTTAAATAAATAAATTAAAACTAATTATTTCTATGACTTCTGAAGGTTCTTCAAGAAAGCATTTGTCAATGCTTCCGAAGTCTTTCTGAGTTAAATTCTGAATAAGCTTTTGAAGAATTTCTTTGCCCTTAATTCCTCAACCTTGTCTTCATCATCATCTGCTTCGTCATCACCATTCTCGTCATCATTGCTTTCGTTATTTTCGTCACTGGCTTGTTCATCATCTTCTTCCTGGCTTCTCTTGGATTCCTCTAGATCGTCAGCATCATCAGCCTCGTCAACTTCCTCGTCATCTTCGCCTTCTTCCTGTCTTTTCCTTGGCTCAATGTCACTCTCTGCTTCATCATCAGATTCAACCTGACGTTTCCTACGTTTAAGTTGTTCTTCATCTTCGTCCTCATCGTCATCTTCATCGTCAGCCTGACGCTTCTTGCGTTTAACTTCGTCATCATCTTCGGCATCATCGTCATCATTCTCGTCTTCGGCATTGTCATCATCATCATCTTGGCGCTTGTTAGATTCTTCTTCTACTTCTTCCTCATCTTCATCTTCTGCTTGACGTTTCTTACGTTTGAGTTCCTCTTCATCTTCTTCCCAATCATCATCGTCTTCTTCTTGACGTTTCTTAACTTCTTCGTCTTCCTCCTCATCCTCATCTACTTGACGTTTCATACGCTTGGCCTCGTCATCAGATTCGTCCTCGTCGTCGTCGTCTTCTTCTTGGCGCTTCTTAGACTCTTCGTCATCATCATCTTCTTCATCGTCGTCTTCTACTTGGCGCTTCTTTCGTTTTACCTCATCGTCGGATTGCTCCTCTACATCATCATCTTCCTCTTGGCGCTTAGATACTTCGTCTTCTGATTCATCCTCATCCTCGTTCTCGTCTTGTCGCTTTTTAGCTTCATCTTCTGTCTGTTCGTCATCATCTTCTTCCTCCTGACGTTTTACAGCTTCTTCGTCGTCTTCTACCTCTTCATCATCTTCCTCTTGGCGTTTCTTAGCTTCCTCATCTTCCTCATCATCATCATCATTCTCTTCTTGGCGTTTCTTTTTCCTAGCTTCTTCATCGTCTGATTCTTCTTCAACTTCCTCTTGACGTTTTTTGGCTTCTTCAGCATCATCAGCGTCCTCGTCATCCTCAGCTTCTTGCCTCATTAGCTTTTTAGCTTTTTCGAGTAAATCATCTTCCTGCTCATCGACAATTTCTTCCTGAGCTTTGCGGTTGTCTTCTAAATATTCTCCGTCGAATTCATCCTCCTCTTCCTGTTTTAACTTTTTGGCTTCATCTTCTTCTTCATCTTGGATATCCTCTTGTTTGATTCCTCTGAATCCTTTGATGTAGCGCTTGATGGCGTCCTCTTGCCATTCCTCACCGGAGCCCTCGTTGTCTTGCAGAGATTCGGGTTCCTCTTCCTGTTCATCTGACTCAGATTCTGGTTCAGGTTCGGGTTCAGGCTCGGGTTCGGGTTCAGGCTCAGGTTCGGGTTCCGGTTCAGGTTCAGGTTCGGGCTCAGGTTCTGGGTGAACGCAGTGGGATGGAGCGGCGGTCCAATCGCATACCTGAAATTAAAATTAATGACTCCGTTTAATTTTTCATGGAAAAATCTTTGTTTGTTTATTTTTTTGTTTGTCATTTTTCAATGATCTGTTAATTTTCTTAGCTTCGTATCGTTTTTCTTCATTATTGTATCTCGATTGCGTCTAGAAGTTTCGTAACATCAAAGATCATTCATCATTCGCTCGCGTGATGCGCGGCGTGTTTTGTTTATCAATATTATATCGACACATGGCTGTCAGATAATGTCAAACTACCGTTGATAAAGATAATAATAGTATAGTGGAAATACATATGTGTATGTCTCTAGAATTCTGGGACGTAAATGGGATGATAATCATTTGTAGAAATTCGATTTTTTCTTTACAAACGATACGCGTAAGTTGCGTGAATTGGAGACAAATAAGCTTACTCAACTATTCATTTTAATTATTAATCATAAGGAAATAAAATAAAGCTTATTCTCACCTGTTCCTGTTCGTTGAACCACGTATCAGGTGGACATTGCATAAGGTAGGAACGTCCCGAATAGCACTGGTAGTACAAGAAGCAACTTTCAACGCTGGCGATCCTTAGGAAATCTTCCTGGTTTCGGCAGAGAGTCTCCGGGTCTTGTCTCAAGGGGATTGAGACCCCGGAGCAGCTGGCTAGCGCAGCCGCTACACATAGTAGCCAGAGGGCAGCTAAAACATTAATGGGATATTAATATGCAGTACTTGATGCTTCCTTTATGGTTATGTGATTATTGCTAAGCCTCTTTTGGGATGACGAAAGGTACAAAATACTTTCAACTTATACCTAATTAAATGATTCTAGATGAGTTAGTAGTTATAGTCTGTTTGAATGAATTATTAGTCAGATCAGGTGTTTCTCCCAAGTTTTAAATTTCTTCAAATCCAAGTTAATAATCGTCGTTTTAAGTCTTCAATAAATCTATACTAATATTATAAAGCTGAAGAGTTTGTTTGTTCAGGTAACAGGAACTACTGGTTCGATTTGAAAAAATCTTTCAGTGTTAGATAGCCCATTTATCGAGGAAGGCTATAGGCTATATACCATCACGCTAAGACAAACGGGAGCGGAGCAGTAACCAAAGATGCGGGTGAAACCGCTGGGGACAGCTAGTGTAGTATATAATAGCCACCTAAAATTTTGATGTAATTACTCAATCAATTAATAATTATCTATTCCATGGGTAAACAATTTCAGTATCTCCTAAAGCTTCACTTAAATAAAACGCTCTCAAAATGTAGAACCTACACTACCAATTTCCAAATTACATTTACCACAATACAAATGACATTGCCCAATAATTGATCAGACCTATATTTAATGCAATAACGACACTTTTCCATCAAAACGCCCACTGGTTCAAAGAAGCCATTCCTATTCCGATCCTCTGTCGTTCAAATTATTCGTATGCATAATTGTATCGACGAACAAACACACATACATGTCCCCAAGTAGGTATGATAGCCAATACATTGATTACGTTATCATTCAGGACTCGTCAATTCCATGCATAGTCCACAATCTGCATACTAAAATTGTTACCAACTTTAGTTGAAACAATATGGGTACGGAACTAAGTAGATTTTGGTTCAATTTCAAATGTAAAGTTGGTTCTACCGTCTGTTTATAGAAGGATATACCTACTAAGAGTATGTAACAGAATTTGACATACTAATCAATAAGATTTTAATCAGTTAAATGTTTACTTAAATGGGGATATTATAGCTCTTAATAAATTAACGTCTTTCAGAATACCTAACATTAAGACAGCTTAAATATGACAATTTAGCGATTACCACAACTTCTTTAACACTGCGAAGGGTGACTAATTTTACATAACATAATCATTTCAATGAGTTATAGTACTTTCTTCAACTTCCTATATTGTAACAATTTCAAGAGCAATTTTTATAAAATTTACCTACACATGATAACAGAACATTTGCATTCTCTTACATAACAATATATCCGAGTTTCACTTATATAATAACCAAAATGGACTTACAATTCATTTTGACCGCACAATCGTCACTGTTGCGATCCGCCACAAAAATAAGATATGGTAGGTAAAGCCTTCAATTTTATCGAGAGCATCGTATCGGAGGCTGATAACGTCTGCCGATACCGACAGATATACAAGCGAGATATTGTCCATCAACCGTTATCCCAACTAAAGGCGGGATGCTGTTAACGCGACTGACGACTAAATAATCGCAGTTGTATTGAAACTGTTTTCTGTAAACCTCCCAGAAAATTTACTTCTTAGGACCAGTTTCACAGGTTACGGATAGCCACTATCTGGGTAACCAGATAAATTCAAAAAGGGACCAGAATTTTTAATATATAAAATACTATCTGGAATAAGCAATATTTCAGACTATCTGGAACTTATCAGCAACCTGTGAAACTGGCCCTTAGTGTCGTATAATTTTCACATTATTTGATACTTAATATTTTGATTAATAGGCCTTTTATAAGTCTGCTTTTTCTTATAGAATTTTGTTGCAGTCCAGTAAATTCACAATACACCTATATAGTTAGAAATACATTACAATTAATCACAGATGGATTACAACATGCCAAGCTTATTATAAATGGATGTAAGCTACATAATTAATTGAATACAGCACCTTTTCTTCAACATATTGTTTAGCCAACATTTCCATACACAAGAGAGAAAATAAAAGACGCCATATTACTTTTTTCATTTTCTTGTTTCGCCTTTGAAGCGCATTTTGCATACAAAAATTGGTATCTTTAATAATTTAAAATCATCTACAGAGCATTTGTTTTTGATAAATTTAAACCGACTTCCGAAAAAGGAGGAGGTCGGTATGTTTTTTCTTAATAATCGATATTTAATCATCAGATAGCTAGATAGTTAGATAGGATCCTGATCCTACTAATAGGTAGGTACAATAATTCTGAAGATTCTGTGTTCATCACAACTCAATCAATTCAAGGAATCAATTAAACTTTGAAAATAATTTTTGTTTTCCCATTTATCGAGGTAGGCTGTCTCTTATCTGGTTGGGTATACCAGCTATATTAGCTAGCATAGACAAAATTGCAACAGTGAGACGTAGTCTTAACAAATTGGTGAGCGTTTATCTCAATCTAACCGCGTATGATGTCCACATGACCTTCTGTCGATGTCACGCGAATGCAAACAACCATTTGAAGAAAAATTGCTCTTTAAGAAAAAAATATTTACCAGATCGGTCAGTTTCTACGTCACAATAGTTTTATATAAGGAGAAAAAGTAATTTCATTATTAATTCAAAATTCTGTGTGCTACAAATTAACTACAGTTAAGAAATATTATAAACGCGAAGGTAAGTATGGTTAGTAGTAGATACGAGATTATGATTCCCATCATGAAACCAGCAATGGCAGTCAAATCCCATTTCTGAGTACCTACCTAAAGTTCTCACTAATACGAATAAAATAAGCCCAACTACGTAGTAGTTCGTATTGGTAAATAGCGCCGAGCAGTTGGCTCTAAACCTTCACTGTTGTGTCTAAACCTTGTAATGTTATCGTTTACAATTATCGAGGGTTGCCTTCGATTTCTAAGGGTTAAATCAGTCTTGGACATTGAACATGTCTAAGATCTAATTTGCTTAAGAGCTACCGTGCTACGGACAGATAAACAGCGGTCAAACTTATAACACCTCTCATTTCGTATCGGGGTTAAAAAAAAAATAATCCGTTAAAAATATACACAAGTATATTTATATAAACTTCCGAATTGATAATCTCCTATTTTAGGGGAGTCGGTCAAAAAGATTAATTTTTGTTTGATCCACAAGCGGCTTTGCGGCTTAGCGCGTTGAATCGGCTTAGATCTAAACATTCGTATCGAAATTTAAAAATTGATTGCAACTATTGCAATAGATACACCAAGTGCAAAAGTTTTAAATCAGCGGTCCCTAATCCCATCATGCGAGGGAAATTGCAAGAAGAAAGATCAAGCATTATCTTTCTCTCGCATTATTGCTTCCGTCCTGATAAGGTTCAGACAACGTCACTGATATTATTGTTTCTATTGGTAGAAATGTAATATTAAGTATTTTTCCAATGCAGTATGCAAAACATACTCTCTCTGTTTCCAGCTATGTACCCCACGTGTTGGTGTAGTCAGCATTCCTAATTTTCCTCCTCCACTTCGTTGTATCTCGCTCTCGCTCTCGCACAATTGGCACTCTTCATGACCTTCACTACTACACCCTTCGTCTCTTCTTTCCGGCCTCTAGTTCTTCGACCGGGGATGGAAAGTTGCAGCGTCATTCCCACGTAGTCAGATGGTTTCCTCTTTACAAATTCGATAGACGTACCTACTAACGAGCCTTATTTAAATTAGTCTGATAAATCAATTATTGAATTTTCCAAAAAAAAACACACCTTAATTGCTTATTCATCACGTCAACAATAATTATGACCTAAATACATGAGTACCATTCAAAGGTAACATAAACGAAAGAGTAAATTATAGAGAATTCAGACTCCGCTTAGTTATGCTAAAGTCCCATAACAATATCCCCAGAACATTCTCGAACCTTAGTGTAATTTAAAACAAATAACACAAGACATCTCCAGTCTGTTACGTAATAATATTGTACTTCTGGGAAAGCATTAATTTATGAGATATGTCATGTGTGACGCTCTAGAGAGCGTCTGGACGCGATTCGTGTTGTGTTCACGTCAAATAAAACGTCAATAGGAAAGTGATAAATCTTGTGAGCTCGATAACTCTGACATATAAATTCCCTAGATCATCATCTCCTAAACCTTTTCCCAACTATGTAGGGGTCGACTTCCAGTCTAACCGAATTCAGCTGAATACCAGTGTTTACAAGGAGCGACTGCCTATCTGACCGGGTTAGACTGGCGTCAGACTTACTGGCTTCTGACTACCCGTAACGACTGAACATCCTTGTTCAATGACAGCCGGGACCTACAGTTTAACGTGCTATCCGAAACACAGTCATTGGTGTCCAAGATATACTTAGAAAGTACATACACTATAACTTAGAAAAGTTGCATTGGTACTTGCCCGACCTGGAATCGAACCCACGCCCTCATACTTGAGAGCTTGGCTCTTTACCCATATTTCCCTAGATACTTAGATTTTTTTTTGGAAAATATGCTTTTAATTCATAAATTCAAATTTTATGGACTTATATGTATCTGTTATCACCATTTTCGAGCAATCAAGTTGTTTTACATAACATGGTTTTTCAGCCACTGTCTGAAGTGTTTAACTGATGCAAGAGCAGTTAAACACTTAGCAATTGATAGTAGCGTTGTATAGTTTAATAGATGCCAAAATAGTTTATCTATAATTTATTCAACGCTACCGGGTTGTTTACTAATGTATAAAATGTATACCTAAACACAATTGAAAATGTTGTTTAAAAACTTCTAGTTCCAAAAAAATAAAAATATAATAAAAAAAAATGTTCGAGCCGTGGGATTTTAAATTACTTAACAGTAAACATTGTTATTCAATGGAGCAATGCTGCTAGTCTAATGGGTGATAGCGATAAGGACCAAATTTTTGGCCCTTATTAGTTTTAGCACGCTAAGTTTTAATGTACCTATTTAATTAATCGTAGTTCATTAGATATTAAGTTTGTATATGTAATGTATATCTAACTATTTAATTTTTATAAAATAAATTAATAAAAATTATATACCTATTATTTAGTTACAAAATAAATAACTTCATATCACCACGAAAAATAAATACCTACATTTGAAATCTTCAAACTTGGTGATCAACGATCATAAAAATATCATATGCATTTAGTTTACGACGAGACCTTCGCCTTGCCATAGCACAAAATAGGCTGGTTTAACCTTGACAAAAGTGTCAAGTATTACAAAAATAGTTCAAAATAAACTTTACTAACACCTGTAACTGTTGTTACGGTTCTCAGAAATCCTACGAGGTGCTTGCGAGTTTTTATTCTCAGCGTCAGGATGCTTCCGAGAATACGCCCTTGGTGGAAACAACACGCTGACCTCTAGGTTTTAGTTAACATTCATACTTCTATTTTTGGTTGACACTAAAAATTATCTCGTGGAATGTTCGAAAATTAAATCTTTAAATATCGGACACATTTTGACAATTTAAATGGAACGTTATTAACATTTTCTTGTCTTATTGGTGATACTCATTTGTTTTGAAGTTTATCTTTTAAAATAGGCGATAATTGTTGTGATGTAATAATATTTCATGTTGTTTAATAATATTATTTTTGATAACAAGAGAAAAACCCGTAGAAAAATAAAAAAAAAACTTCTAAGGAAAGTGATTCGCGACTTGCTCAACAGTGTATTGATGGAAATTAAAATCATTCTCGTTTGATTGCGCAGTTATGCAACAGTTCAACCCCTTACTGCGTTTCTATGTTTTCTGAGAAAAAACCCGAGGGTGGATATTTTATTTTTAAAAAGTAACTACCTCCGGCTTTGCTTGGCTTTTTCTGTTTGTAAAAACTTTTGTTTCATTAAAAATAAAGTATAATACAGTGGCTCTCACTAGCCGCCAAGTTTAAAGTGTAGTCCATAGATAGGTGGTGTTATTTCGAAAAGCAATGTAATTACATTTATATAAAAGAATATCCAAAGAAGCTTTCCTTTTAAAGCTTTTATTAAAATTTGGGAGTAATTTATTGAACTTCAGCTCTAATAAATAACTTTTACAAAAATCATAAAGTTTGAGAAATAAAAACGAACTGGACCATTTCAGCGTTAGTAGGTATTCGTTCGGCAGCCGTATAAAATCAAATAGAAATTCTATGAAACTTTGCCGTTCGTCACTGTAGACCAGTGGTTCCCAATAAGTGGTATGCGTACCCCTGGGGTTCGCGATGTTCGCGGGTAGCGCATCAAACTATGTAGTGACTAAAATATAAAATACATAAAAAAAGCTTGCTAACAAACTAAAAAGACAGATACAAAAAAAGACAGATTTTTCTATGAAACACTTGCTTATCTAGCTGTAGCTAGTAGGTCCCTCAAACTATAAAGTCTGCAATCACGAACGCGCATTGAGCAAGCCTGGTAATTAACGCTCAATTCTTCTCTGTGTGAGGAGGGCTGTGCCCAGCAGTGGGATAAGAAAATGTTTCATTTAAAAATACGCAATTTTGATGTCTCTTTTGAAGTTGTACATAAAATGGATCATTTGGGAACCACTGCTATAGATTACCTATATTTCAATTCCTCTATTGAAGGTAATTTTTTGTAACACATTGTCTTGGAGAATCTGTACCCGTATTTTTAAATTTAAAAAATGTCTGCCTTTTTTTTCTTAAAGTATAGAGAAGTTATGTGATATTAGATGACATGACATCAGGATACCCGAACATGTGAAATTTTCCCAATCAACTTTGAACCATATATTTATGGTACAGCCGTAAGGTTAATAATCTATTGAGGAAATTTGACAGATTGTATTATTTACTTTAGCATTGACGACATAGACAACATACACAGACACATGGGGTTAACTTCCAGTCTAAATTTTAAAACGGGTAAATAAATATGTACGCCGTACATTGTACGGTAAACAGCTCCTAAGAAGAAAAAGCCTTGTCTCTCCTACGTGTTAGCTAATGACACTAAGAGAGTTTTTTTATACCAGTATGCGTGTGGGCGTAGATGTAGATGTTTAATTATGTCGGAGTGTATGACGTCACTTTACTGACCTATCGAATACGTTTCTAAGTGGCATATACTTTAATGCAAGTGCATTTGAAGACTCATTGCTTGTTTAAATATAAATAGGTATCTTATTTACCCGACTGCGCGATGCAAATGAGGGTAATGCATTTATTGATCAACTAGCAATTTTTAACTTTATTGATCAGCAGTTTGTGCCGAGAGCACCCCTATGAGGTACCTACAAACTTCAGAAGGACATAATAATGTATTCGAATCATAGCAAAACATATTTTAACAATTTAACTTTACTTACAAATTATAAAGAAAGAAATAGGTACCCATATATCATACAAACATTTATATAGAAACTAAAAGACGTACATTACAAAATATCAGTAAACAGACGGTTGTTTAAAATGGTTTTTTATAACTAAACACTATGGCAAGTGTTAAAAATATAAATTAACAACCAATTGAATAGACTTTCAAAGAAGATTGATCTCTATAGTAGGTATTTTAATCAAAGTATGTTAAGAAGACATTGAAACAAATATAATACTTAGGGCCAGTTTCACAGGTTGCTGATAAGTTCCAGATAGTTTACCCGGCAGATAATTTCATACAAATTCTATTCCATTTTTGAATTTATCTGGTAGATAGTGGCTATCCGTAATCTGTGAAACTGGCCGTTAAGGTTTTAAATGGGGATATCAACAGCTACACGGAACATTCTCATTGCGTTTATCTCTACAAAACCAAGACTGATAACATTGTTACAAGACTGACGTATTTGACGAAGTTGGTAAGTCCATTTCCGTCACAATTTACTTTACAGCTGAAAGGCACACTTCAGGAATTATTACAAATGCTATAAATTTTACTTGAAAACTCTCCGTTTGCGTTAATTATGCGTCCCTTTAAGTCCTTAAGGCACTTCGTTCTGCTTAATTTTTCTTTTCAAATAAATATTTTTGCATTTTTTTTTTTTTAATGTCACTAGAAATGTAAGAGTTACCGTATTCATAAAGAAGGTTGTGTGAGGAATGTGGTTACATAGGCCTCCCATTTGTAACATAAGTCAATATAATATCTGTCTTGGCTTAAAAAACCATACAAAATATCGAAAGCTTACAAGGAAGTACAGACGCAAGCAGGTCATCAACCTACCCGAATCTGACAAATACCAATCGAATACCAATCGAAACCTTCCGGTATTATGATAAGGTTGAAAATCTATTGAAGAAATTTGACAGATTAAGGTAGGTTAATGTGCTGCCATCTTACATGTTACAAAAGTCTGAAAAATTCTAGTCTAGATTTTTTTATTTTTCTCTTGGGCATCAGAGACACGTCTTGAAACATCTTAAGAAAATCCCTTCTTGTTAAAAATACACGTTTGAAGTCTACGTTCGGCCCTTTCTTATTGTTAAAGGGCTTTTGTAGTACAGGAGAACAATAAAAGTTTAAAATATTAAGTAAAAACGCTATAGTGTATGATTATATTAATGAAAGTACGCACGCAAACAAACATGCTTCAAAGTTGAATATGAAAATTTGACACTTTCGGGCAGCTTGATGCGTTGACATAAAAAAATCTATTTTTTTATAATTTTTTCATAAAAAAAAATGTGGAAAAATTACAATGTTCTACCTTATACTTAAAATACCTATAAAATATATAATTATAAATAAAATACTATAACTTAAAATATTTATAATAATTGTCGTCTATCATTCGAATCGAATATCATCGTATAATTTGTATAAATTCTACAGATATAATAGAAGGCTTCTAAAGTTCGTTGAATCAAATTAACCTGCCTTCAAAGAGTATCTGTTGGTTTATTTGGTGGAATATTATTACTTGCTCAGTTACGTCAGGGATTCTGCTCATTGTTTATGACATCAGTGGAATACGTTTTACTATTTTTTATATTTAAAAGTTAAAATTTCTCTAAACAATATTCTTGGGGACTCATGACACTTTTTGTCTATTTTAGTTACTTTACTTAGTTAAGAAATAAGGACGTTAACAAAAATTTGCGAATGCGAATATGACAATATCATATGTAGATACCCTTCCGTACCTATGTACGGAATATACTATAAGGTAGAATAGTCTATACTATAAGGTGAAGGAACGCACTTTATATACATACATATAATAGTTTTACATTTAGTTTTATTAACTTTGCACAAAAACTTATTTAAAACTATATATAAAAAAGATTTTACAAAATAATAGAAACTGACTTCACAAAATTCCTTTCGAGAGTTGCCCTCGATTTCTCAAGGTTTCCATCATCAGATCCTGATCTGGTGACGATGGGACCAAACGGCAAGTAGGTATACTTATACCCTTTCATATGAAGAAAGAATATTTCAAATCGTTTCAGGCGTCTTCGAGAAATAAAGTTAAAAAGACCAAAAAAAAAAACTCTCAGCCGAATTGAGAAAGAACCTCTTCCTTTTTTGGAAGTCAGTTGAAAATACAATTTTCCACTGAGCTCACCGTTGTGAATGCTCACCATATATAAATTCCGATAAGTCAACACACCTACGAATGTCGAGTATTTAATAAACGTTTCTGCGCAACTCAGCCTCAGTCCGATATAGTGGGACCAAGTTTTTCTTTGTCATCAACACCCTTTGAGCAAACCGATAAACTTGTGGAGCAGCCAAGGCTGTTTGATCAATACGGTGACGTAATGGGCGCAAGATATTGTGACGAAAGCTTAATTGTATGCACTTCATCACGGCTTTGCAAAAGTTCCGCCATTTCTTTAATAAATTCTCGGAAATTTTGTATAGGTTGTTTCGGGGATTTTTGGCTTTCAAAAAAGGTATGGATTGTCAGTCAAGTAGATGGTTTGTAATTTCAGCTTTTAACGCTGTAAATTAACCGGAGGGTTAAGGCTCTGTTTTCACTTAAAGCTCATGTCAAATTAACTAAACAGTTTGGCGGTCAGTTCCGTGAATTCTAAAGTGGTTATGCGTAACTTTAAACAGTTTAACAGTGATCAATAGCCGACTGCTTAAAAGTTCAATGACTGTAGCGTCAAAAATTTAAATCCTAGGTGTTATTTACTTTTGTTTCCCAACATTAATTACACTTTTACACAAAAAAAGTTTTGATCGCTCGCTAATTGAAACTTGGTCTCTTTTGTAAAAAAGCGTTAACGGGGGCGAATAAAACGACTGAAATTAAATTCACCGTCCATCATAATGGACCGTTTTGATTTCCTTTGCGCAAAAAACGAGTTTAAAAAAAGAAGCGCTCCGTGTTCAAATAACAACCGCATTTAATTAAAGTGCATTTTTAAATTTAGAAAATATTCAATTATATCTTTGTTTGGCCAGCTTCTTTTTTGTTTTATTGTTCGAATCTTTTTGGTGGTCTTTTATTCTTTCAGCTGAGCTTTGGTACATATACGGTCAGGTAGGCCAAGTATGAACGGATTTTTTCGTAGAAAACATAAAAATTAAGGTTCACAATTCTTACAAGTGGGTACGAATTGCGAGCCTCCATGTTTATGTTACTCCAACATAGGCCCCTGTCGAGTTCTCCTCGGGCCACTGGGGGTCCCCCATTCAAGTCTTGGGTACTTCTGATTTACGTGTTCGTCCTTACTTGTAATTTTTATGGGTACCTTATATATGGTACATACACCCAGACATAAACTTATATAACCAGGTAAAAATGTATTGATTGCTAAAGGTAAGTAAAATTTTATTTTTGGAAAGACAAAAGCGATTTACATAAACAATCAAAGCTATTAAAGCTCGTTTAAAACTTTTAGGTAATTCTAACTTTTTAAAATAATGGGGTAGTGAAATTCAATCGGCATAGCCAAGTGCATATGAGATGGCATTCGCGTTATGTTCAATTCACTTAGAGGCGGTACCAATGTGCAGCCGCTAAGCATCGCTTTGCGCTAGTAAATGCTCGAGGTAATAGGCGGTCACGGAGTATAGAGCAAATGGAGAATACAATTTTTTTTTTCTAAACACTTATTTGGTTACGCATAACAACACTAGACACACGTCTAAACGTATAAAATGAATTTTACAAATTACAAAAAGGTCTAGCTGCAAATATCGCTTTTGGAGCGTAATATACGCTTCCTTCAAAGTATGATTAAAATAAATGGTTCAAAAAAAATCTTTATAATTCGAAAATAATTGGAGTTTCTTAATTCATCTGTATTTCTTTCATTGTTGTAAGAACCAAACAAAACATTTGCATTCCAGATTTTAGTTTTCAATATTTTTAGGAAATTTTCACTACTGTAAATAGATGTGCGAATTAATAAATTATATACGGCTCTTTAACCTATTTAATCATAATTGTCAAACTACGGATCAGAGACAAATAAACCTCGTTCACTCAGACTCTCGCTTAAGCCAATTAGAAGTAGATTTATATGAATGATATTTGCTGAGGTCGCGCTCTCTGCTACCAGAACTACAAATCTGTGTTTATCATCTAATTAGATTGCTAAGGCGCCCACAAGCTTCCCTACCGTTGCTTAGCTATTTATGCGTTGTTTAAATTATAATAGAGCTTTAATTTAGTAGTCAATGCTGGCATCAGTTACTTTATCCACAGATATATAGAATACACTGAATAACTCTTTGATGAGAAGAGCAATTGCCTAGTATAGTGACCACAGCGAGAATTTCACCAATTTTATTTTCTCAATGGCTATAAAAACGATGAAATAAAACATGTACACATAAGGCTACATATCAAGCTATGCTTAACCAGTTTGTCTTGGACTCGCTTTATATGGTCTTTCTACTAATTGAACGGTCAGCCTATACTAGTTTTGTATAGCTTGATGTGTACCCGTGTGTACCTACAGTATTTACTGAATGCAGAATCAAATAAGTTTTAAATTTATTTATTTAATTTTCTTTGGATTTTTTATATCCTTACTTCTTAAGTATCAAAATAAAATATGAAGTATTTTATTCCCTATCGCTACATTTCACTTCCAAGCTGATGGATTGATAACGCATTAATTCTACGAAAATGTTATCATTTTATCTGGCCTTGGGGCTTTCTAGACTTTGCTGACCATCTCTAGTACCCGTCATTTCTCTACTGATAAACTGCAGTGGACTAGTTTTTGATTGGTAAGGGTTATGGCTTAATTTTTTTGTCAGTAACTGCGGATTTCAATCGCCTTTCTACCTGTTGATTTGCTAACTACAGATAGGCATTTGAGACTACTTGTACAGGGCTTTTGGGAAATCATCAAATGACGTGTTCCGCTGTGGGTGCAGCTGGAGGAATAGTCACGCTATCACTGACTAAAACCCACTTTTGTTCCTTCTGGAGTACTATGTGTGCCGGGGTGCGGCGAGGTGCGGTCTATCGCGAACAATACCACAGTTCTGACAGAAATTGTGTGGGACTTATGTCAAATTCTATCTCTAGTACATGAGCAAAACAAATGGTAGGTCATTTAACTCCACAGTTTTTCAATTGTTTTCACATATACATATACTGTAGATGACTTTTGTTTGAAAACCAAATACTGTGTAATTCCCTATCGATCGTGTTAAAGAACCTGTCAGATGAGCTGTTAATTTATGTAAAGCTCTGATTCCCAACAACAACAGGTAAGATGAAAAAGAAATTAAAATTGTTGGGAAAAGGCAAGCGTTATTATAAGGTTCTGAGGATTGTATTATTTAAGACTAGCATTTTCCGCGGTTTCTCCCGCGTCCCCGATGAACTCCTTCGCGTGCCCGGATAAAACAACCTACATATGTTCACCGAGGAAAATGAAGCCAACAGTGAAAGATAGTTTCGTATTCTATTCAATCCAAACAATCGAATCATCACTATCACTACATAGTATAAAACAAAGTCGCTTTCTCTGTCCCTATGTCCCTTTGTATGCTTAAATCTTTGAAACTACGCAACGGATTTTGATGCGTTTTTTTTTAATAGATAGAGTGATTCAAGAGGAAGGTTTATATGTATAATTTTAGTATCAGCATTGCACCCGTGCGAAGCCGGGGCGGGTCGCTAGTTTCTCTATAAAATATTAGTATAGAAAGGAAACACCCCAAACTAAAGTGGTAAATACTCAAATTCTGCATTCAGAAAATAAGTAGGTAAATTTTGGATATGCGCCTTCTGTGTTGTTGCATAACATCGAAAGATTTGCAATAAATCCAGCTACCTGATAACTACTGTACGAGATTCATGTGAGAGCTATCTTAACACCGGTTTTACATAATCTTAATTATCAGTTGACGTGCGCTGTGTCACGATATGTAGATATCTAGCAGTACAGACTTACTGTAATCGATTTTCAACTTTATCGCTGAAGCATATGGTTCAAAGTTGATTGGGAAAATTTGACAGTTTCCGATAGCTTGATGTTCTGGCGTCTGTATATGCAACAGTGACTGGCGACCGGTGATTATAAGAGACACTTGTAGTGTTACTAAGTAAATCATTTTGCGTTCATCGTTATCTTCATCAGCATTTTTACTGTCCCACTGCTGGGCACAGGCTTCCTCTCACACGGAGGAAAATGTAAAAAACTATCTTTCTTTTAATTTAATTTATTATTTTATTTAAAACAAATGCTTATCCGTCAGTAATGATACGTAGTAGATTTAATTTTGAAGATGTGAAAATAAAATAATAATTTTATACATACATACATAAACTAGCAGCTTTGCGTGATTTCACCCGAATCCTGAAGGGATTATTTCCTGCCCACGGATATAAGTCTATATATTATTCTGATGTGTTAAAAAATAAGTATATTAAGTAGCTTTCGTGAAAGAGTAACAAACATTCACTTACAAAAGTTTACTTTTATAATATTAGTGTGATATAGTTCACTCGTTTTCCCGTGAAATAGGCCAGCAGACAGGATTCCCATTTCATCATCATCATCTCCCAAGCCTTTTCCCAACTAAATATGTTGGGGTCGGCTTCCAATCTAACCGGATTCAGCTGAGTACCAGTGTTTTACAAGGAGCGACTGCCTATCTGAATCTCAACCCAGTTACCCGGGCAACCCAATACCCCTTGGTATGTGAATATACATCATAGTAATTAATAAGTGCTAAAGATGTAACTTATTAATAAATACAGATTAGCCCAATTATTTTAGCACTATCTGTATGTTCATAATTTGATTGAATTACTAGGTATCCTTTTCTTCTACTCATTCCACGTGTGTTGGGTGAGTGCAGTAAGCGAATATAAAAAGATAAAAAAAATAATCCACGTGTCGTCACCCAGTGAGGTTTAATTAAACCATTTGTATCTATCGAGTGCAAATGGGGGAGTGCAGTTCAGAGCAAATGGGGATGTTGTCCTATAAGATAAAAATTATAACAGTATTTATAGATTATAGGAAAAATATATGAAATTTTCATCACCGTCACCATTATCTGCCTAGCCTTTTCCAAACTATTATGGATGGCTTCTAGTCTAACCAGAAGCAATTGAGTACAAGTGTTTTACATCGAGCGTCCGTTACCTGGGCTACGCAATAAGACTGGTCAAAGTCAAAGTTCTTTAATCTGTGTTCATAGGTTACAAAAGGTGTTCATACTTATTATTTGGTTCTGGTTCTCAGACTCTTTAGCTGCTGACTACCCGTAACGACTGCGAAAGATATACAAATAGCAGCCGGGACCCACCAATATAACGTGTCTTCGGAAAGACGCAGTAACTCGTCATGATAAGATGGTCGCCCATTCACGGACGACAGCGAAAAGAGTTGCTTAATCACGACCGATCGATCCGTATGGCTGTTATTTAGCCACGAGTACCTTTGTTAAAAAATATTTCCATTCAATAGTTTATCAGATCAGATAAAAATAACAGTAAACGAGATGATAAACAAGATATAATGCTGCATCGGTATTCGCGATATATCGAACACTGGACATTTACGATTTTTAAATATTTTACATTCCTAAAAAACATCTATTCTGGTATTAGTAGTTTATCAGTTGCGTTGGCACCCGTAACACAAGCTAATCATAGCTTACCATGGGGCTAACCGACCGTGTGTGAAAAGGTATCCCGATATACATATGTATATTAAATTATATTATAGTTTAATAAAACCTGTTTCTTTTATTAGACAATTCACACGACACCGTAGCGTGGAGAACCACACGATCGGGGATGTTCGCGAGGAAGGTTTGAGCGGATATATTTTAGAACTTAGAACAACAAAAATGTCTGGACATGTCGAAGTGTTGGTTTCAACCAATTTGCAAAACAAACATATATAAAATAAATAAATATACTTAATACACTATTGCAAATAAAATATATTATGAAACAAGATTTAATTTCAAACAGAAATGTTCATTAAGAAAATGTTATAGAAATATTTCGACCGCGGATATCGAACCTGACAGGCATCTTGGCATTTTCAATTAACACAAACTTTTAGGTACACTTTATAATAATGAAATGGCTGGTAAGAAAGTTGCGAAGTATTGGCCATATTGGAATATATACCCAGATTCATATCCTGAGTGCTTCAAGCTTTTTTTCGATGGTCTAGTAGTCGCATAGCGTGACTGCTAAGTACGGGGTCTTGGTCGATTCCCGGGCCCCGGGCCCGAAATCGCTTTCTGAAGAGATTTCCATGAATCAGCCCGGAGTCGAATAAGTTGATGATTGATACACACGTGCATCGGAGAGCAAGAAAATGTCGGTCCTGCGCCTGATCTCTTTCCGGTCGTGACGGGTTGCAGTCCCATCGGACTATGTGAGTGACGGATAAGCAGTGCACCTGTGTCTGCGCAAATGCTTGTGCACTATAATATGTCGTAGCTGGCTGATCTCCTTAGAGGGAACGAGCACTGTGGCTGGCAATCAGTTTGGACGCCATTATGCCTGGACTGCGTGTTGTTTGTAAGAGATACCGTGACCCTGGCACACAGGGACCTCCAGAAGGAACATAGTGGGTTTTAGTCAGTAAGAGTCTGACACTCCCTCCAGCTGCACCCTCAGCGGGAGGGATCATTTGATGATTTCCCAAGACGAAAAAAAAATCCAGCCAGTGTTTTCTTACTTCCTCCATTGACTTAAAAAATACTATATAACTAAGCCAAATTATGTTTTCATATAGTTGCGTAACCTAGTATACTTGTGAGGCAGATTGTTGAAACGGTGTGCCTAGTGTGCGAGGCAGACACACATATGCAATTTATTATGTCCAAAATCGGGGTGATCCGCTTCAAAACTGTCAAGTACCGACGCGAGTTTTCAAAGTTACTCAATAGATACTTAAAAGTACTTGCCAAGTTTATTTTGGACTAACAAAAATTGGAATACAAATACTAATAACATTTGTGAAATGGAAATTATTTTTTCACATAATTTACAGAGTTACATTTTTACATAAGATTCTTGTAAAAAAAAATATTTAAAAATAGGTGTCCACCGATATCGGGAACGGGGTTCTAGCTACCAGTGGTTAAGGCTCCAGAGACAGAAACCTCCTCAAAATACGTGCCATTTCGAAGAGTACCGTCTTCTGAATCAGTCTCTGACCCAGGTGCCTACACAGAACCTCTTGAGATGTTGGTCGACGCTCTTGACAATTAGACCATAAGGCGAAACGACAATCGGCACGATAGCAGCCGTGTGGACATTCCACATGGCGACTTCAGGAAATTAATTATTATAAAGACATATGGGTAAATCACGAGAAGGGTCGATTTTTACTTTATATTGAACCAAATGAAGATTTATAATTCGTTTTATTTTAATTCTTCGTAACCAATTATCGTGTAGATAAGTTATTCTATCAAATGAGTCTTAAGTAACTGTTAACGAAGCGAACACCTTTACCAAATTTTTCTTTATTTATTTACCCACCAGAAGGTGAAAAAGAAATCGCGATCCGTCATTTAAGTATTCGTGGTCGCGTCACACACATCTGTTGTTTGATGTATGCCCGAGCCGCTTCAATTACACCTAGGTGCGTGTAATTCTTAAGGTAATTTCTTTTAAGGAACTTGTTCACGTGCCGAAAATGTAGGTAGTTATGAGAGGTTAGATAGAAAAAGATTAATAGATATAACAAGAATATTCTTTTTCTCTTCTACAAATGTTTGATAGAACCTACCCTATTTTCTACTGGCCTTTAACTTTAGAAATCCTATTTTAATTTGAAATAATATAGATTAGGTTTGGAACTCATCATCTGCCTTTTTCCTAGCTCTGTTGGGGTCGACTTCCAGTCTTAATCAGATGCAGCTGAGTACCAGTGGTTTACGTGGAGCGACTGCCTAGCTGACCTCCTCAACCCAGTTATCTGGGCAATGCGATACTCCTTGGTAATATAGTTGTCAGACTATCTGACTAGCCGTAACGACTATCAAAGATGTACAGCCGGGACCCACGAATTTTACGTGCCTTCCGTAACGCGGAGGAACTCGACATGACAAGATGGTCACCCATCCACGGATCGGCCAGGTTAAGCGTTGCTTAAACTTATGATCGATAGACCCGTGCGCCTGTTACTTAGCTACAAGCCTAGTTGTGTAACTATTCCATAGTAAAATTTTCATATAATATTCAACGGTTGCATTCAAGCCGCTTCTAGCGCTGAATGCAAATGGGGTGGAAAGATATCTCTCCCGCGTCTATGTCTAACGCTTTTCTACATCGAGAGCTGCACAATGTCTTTCCGTTTGTTTGTATACATTTATGATATACAATAATAAATATCATTCATCTATTTCGCTATCATATCTAATTTTAACTTGACATGCTTATTTATTAAAGCGCTTTTTCTCTCAAATTATTATTGTTGAGCTGTCGAATTTAAGAAGAGTTATTTTAATTTAAAATATAAAAATGTATAAGTAATTAATTCGCTCCCTTTGTAGGAGGAATGTTTACTAAACTTCTTATTTCAAAACACACAGCAATATCAGTATAAGCAACTTAAAAAAAACAAGAATAAAACATTTAATTCATTGACGCTAACAATTATTCACCAGGGACTGCAATATTACTATAATTTGCATACAAATCGCACGAGGTCTCACGGGGTCTTTTGATAATCGGAAAATTAGTAGCATAGTTGTATAGTAGCTAATTGTCAATATTTATATTTATCCGAATAAACACTGTATGATTTTCTTTTGTTTCTCAAAGTGTTTGTTAAGCTAATATTTTATGTTTATCGAAATGTAATGCAGCATTGTAAATACGTAGTTTTAATGAATGAACATTTTAATTTCAAGAACTTATTAGAAACCACACAAATAAGGAGGTTCATTTGTTTTATTTTATAGAGTACCTACTTGCTAAGGAAGAACGAGTTAGGTTATTTTCAGGCTTTATTTGGGGACATCCCAAACACAACTGACCACTTTCAACAAATTTAACAAATTTATGAAATATGATTTTATATTTTTTATTTATTTTTGTTTAAAGTATGAAAATAATAATCAAGAAAAGGACTTCAGTATCCATTATTTATTTAACTTTAGCTTCTAGCTCCGTCATTATTTAAATGACAGCTTACCTAAACAATATGCTGAACGATGTATCATTTAACTGCACAAATGATACCAATTTGCATCAGCCTAACAATTTACATATTTTTCACAAAGACATTATTTATCTCGAACAAATGGAAAATTAAGTTAATCGCTGACATTTTAGAGATATATGAAACGGACATTTACCTTCTATGATTCCAACAAAATAAACTTACCCTTAAACTGCCTATGATATGATAAGCCTCATTAGCGGCATACATTATTAAAAATACCAACGTATTGAAAATACCACCTTTTTCACATGAGCAAACAAAGTATTAATTCCATCTTTAAAATACATTTTTAAAATATGTACAGGACTCGTGTATTTTTGCGTGACATGATTAAATTTTTCACAAACTAATAATAACGAAGACATAGCACGTTGAAATTTCGTGTAAGGCAATTTTAGGCATTAATAATAATAAAAAACTTTAAAATGACCACACAAGCCTCCACTCCGGAACTTTAGTGCGTTATATCTTAGTATTTTTTCAACTCAAATTTTAATTAATATCACTCTAATATATAAATGCGAAAGTTTGTGAGTGTGTGTGTCTATGTTTGTTACTGCTTCACGGCCTAACGGCTGATAGGACTTAGATGAAACTTGGCAAACATATAGCTTGTTCAATATAAAATATAGGTAGTTATATATTCAACATTTTGGTCACGTTGGACTATTGTAGGAAAAAAATAATATAGTACTCTACTATAGTAACTACATTTAGTTGTTATTAACCATGGTTAATTTATTTATACATAGATTACCGCTTCAAATTCATTTGATTTTTGCTTCAAATACCAAGCTAAGCCTTAGTGCGCCACAAAATGTAAAATGTGGCGCGCGTGACGGATTGTCATTCCACCGGACTACGAAACTACGGCATATAGAGTGCACTTGTATTTGCGCATATTTACCACGTCGCATACATAGTCAACCCCAGTGTGTCGTTCCTGTAAAATAAATGAACCTTATTTTAACAACCTGTTGCCGAAAATGTATTATTATGTATCAAGACTTATTAAATGAGCTCCCCGACTCATTAATCCTAGCAGGTGTCTGTACTTACGGCAGATCTAAAGATCAGTGTTTTACATGGAGCGACTGCCTATCTGACTTCCTCAAACTATAGTAACCCGATACCCCTTGGTAAGACTGGTTGTCAGATTTTCTGTTTTCAGACTACCATTTTTTAATGGCATCTCGCAGTTCAGCCTAGAGAGGCTGTTCACTGCTTAACCGGTCAATCCCTGTGGATGCCTAGACTTTAAGGCCTCCAACCAGGGGCAACCCTTAAACCTTATAATCGCTTGACCTGTGTGGCTGTTACTTAGCCACGAGCACCACAGAAGACCTAGATGTATCATCAAAATTAGGCATTTCATATAAAACGTAAAACATTTTGTACTGACAGTAATTTGATGACATCACATTGTATAAAATCGGAAAAAAAATTACTAACTTTTTGTGTCATAGAATTTACATCTAGTTATAAAGTGAGTAATTAATTTGCCTTCTTTATTTAACTTACAAGACTGTGTAACGAGCTATTTAAATATTTAGTGAAAAAATCCCAAATTTCTTTGAAAAGGATTTTGCGTTTCCGTGAAAATTATGAATACTTAGTTCATTTTTTTACTTCATTTCTAAATCATTTTGTACAATTTTTATGTTGATCGTCGTTAAGACGTCCCATTTTATAGTACCTATACTAATATTTACCGAAGTACAAAGTCATGAGTTGTAGCCTGTGCCCAGCAGTGGGACGATAAAAAGGCTGATAATGATGATGACAGTCATTTGGTCAAGTTTTTTTCTGAATTTGACATGATACTTACTAAGGCAATAAAAAAACTATACGTGACTGAGATCGATACATTTCTTGTAAAAACGTTTCACTACAAAATTCTAATTTCCTACTGAGTCATAATAAAATTTACCCTATTAAAGAGATCTTAAGTTAGCTTTAAATGTGTCTACAATAAAATTAATACACGAACTGCTGAATAGATTTTCGCTCATAAAGAAGCCTCGCCTCACACCACACATTGGGGGTTTTTCTCAAACCTTTTAGAGTAACACGTATTCTGTATTAAGCTAGTTAAAGCTGTCTTAATAATTTAATTTATATTAGCGCTTTAGTTCAACCATAGTTTTTTTGTTGGAAAGCGGAAAGCATACCTTTCGCGGAAAGAAAAGTTGAAAGTCGAGAATTTAAGTTTTTACTCCTTTCGTTTTTGTTGTAATAATGTTTACTTTAAATATGCATTTAAATAGTTTAATATAAATAGTTTATGTATTTTATAAGCTTGTATATTTTTCTTGTATGTAGGTATATAGATTTATTCAATAAGACCTTGCCAATAAAAAAATAAGAAAAAGTTAAAATAGTTATTTATTTTTTTTTAACTCTTCTATCTATTTGTTTTAAGCAATATATATTTTTATAATCCTGTAGATAAGTCTTTATATACTTTTGTTTGTATAATAAAATATACATACTGGGTATTCCATTCTGAAGGCCTCCCAAGTAATTACACCCATAGACTATCAATAATTGGTCTCATACGGCACGGCCATTAGGACTAATAAACCTACATTTTTTATTTTATTATATATTGATTTACGGCAACTTGAAACTAAAGAAATCAGTCAATCACAGATATGTGTAGTTCTGCCGGGGTCTGCAGACTATCCGCCAGAGTTACCGAGGCTCTGACAAAGACAGAAGCCTCCAGAAGGAACAATATCGGTTTTGGTCAGTAAGAGTCAGACACTCCCTGCAGCTGTACCCACAGCGGGAAGGGTCATTTGATTACGCATGGTAAAAACAAATATAAGCATGTAGTTACTTCCTATAATAGTATCAACGGAACGAATATTGTATTGTAAGGCGACTCGCTTACAACCAAACGTACTTATACTTTGGAGATATTTGTTTGGACTTATATCCGTGTTCTACAAGTGATTTTGAGTTTCATTTTGGATAATTTGGGTGTTAAGGTATATTATCTGATGCGTCTATTTGATTCATGAAGTGTCATTATTGCCTTATATAGTGTGGTCAAACCATGGAGAACAAAATATCGAGGATTTATAACTTGTTAATTCAATGAGATAGTTAGTAGGTACTGCAGTGAGTATCTAATGTATTATCTAATATCCTATATTAAAGTAGAATTTTATGATGAGTTCATTTCTGTATCTTTATTGCCATTTCATTCATTTTCCGCAGCCGCCATCTAACATTTCCCATTCGCTAAATTTGCATTTTTCATTTATGTTCACTGTTTCTGTTTCCAGACTCCTATTGGAAATAAGTAGAACGTCATGAAGACACTTCAAAGGATTCCTTCTGTTGCAACTTTTCTCAACTTTCCCTGAAGCAATATTTGAAACATAAGTTAAAAATGATTTCGAAATAGAACACAGCATTTTAATGAAATATTTCAGTCGCGAGTTCTCAATTTCGAATTCAATTGTTTCTTGTTCCTTTTTTTTCTTAGGTTTTTTTTTTCGAAATGGTTTCCGCTTTGTTCCCTTTATTTAATATACGCTCAGACGACGTCTACTGTCGCGCACAATAAAAATAGCACGTGGACATAGCAACGACGGACGAGTGGCTAACGAACAACGTTCGTAGAAATACCTAGCCAAGAGCATAATTGTTACACGTTTTTCGCAACTCTCATGTATTCACACAGAATTAAATAATGTCTCTTTCCACAATCAGTACGCTTAGATCCGCTTAGATCTTTCGAACTACGCAACGGGTTTCACCAATAGAAAGATCGCTACTGAATTAAAGTTACTTATAGCTATTGGGTTTCAAGAGGAAAATCTGGGTAATACAGAGCACACATGTGGCAAGTTGTGGAGGGTCGCTGTTCAGGGTTTCTGAGATAGCTATCGGATCATTTATCTTTGTATGAAGTCAAATTAATTGCAAGAAATTTAATGGCAAGACTTAACAGTAATACACACCAATAACTTTATCGAAAAAAGTTATTCAATACCTACGTGAAGAGAGCTCATCTAAATTATTAAATCAATTAGAATTAATTAATTAGAAATAATTTAGAAAAATAATTATTATTTATATTAAATTTTATGGATAATATTGTTTTCTATTTTACTAAAATGTTAAATATCAAACAGTAGGGGCCTTTTTCACGACCTACAAATAAGTACCAGATAAGTCTATCTGGTAGATAATTTCATACAAATTCTGTTCCATTTTTGAATTTATCTGGTAGATAGTGGCTATTCGGACATTGTGAAACAGGCCATAACTACCACAACCGGAACAACAAACAAACAAACGAACAAGAAAAGTGAGTATAAAAACGTGGGAAAAATACAGACCATCAGATAGACTAATCAGAAATAAAGATTCACTTATTATTATATTCACTTAATTTTTCCACTCATCAAAGAATATACAACATAGAGTGCATAGAACAGCGCATACGTAAGTGCATAGAGGGACATGGGAGAACAAAGCCCAAGACTTATTGTCTCGCAACAATGCCGCAAGTCCATTACCTGGCAGTTATTTGTGTCGCATTTGTCGCGAATCAGTGTAGGCGAAGCAGTTTGTTCGACTTCCATGCTTCACGCTGATTGGAGAGGCCGATTGTTGATGCTTTTTTTAATGAGCTATAGAAGGGATTTTGCTGGTGAGTAATGAGACTGTTTTGCATTAAAACAAAACAGTTATTATGTGTGTGGAAAAACACACAGCATTTGTTGAAGAAGCATTCAATAAATTTAGCCTTAAAAATGCAATTCCATACCTTAATCGTACTTCTTATGTTACCTGTGTCCTTTCACTCGCAGAGCAAGTGACAGATAACCTTGCCTGTCACGCAGCTGTCAATGTCAATTCATAGTCTTCAATCAACCACCAGCAAGCACCTTGCTCAAATGCTGTGTGTTTTTCCACACACATAATAACTGTTTTGTTTTAATGCAAAACAGTCTCATTATATGTATTTCCAAAACACACAGCATTTGTTGAAGACCTGTTTGTTATCTGCTGGTGAAAGAAACCTGTAATTGGTGCAGGTACTATGAACGCTATGTGAAATAAAAGAAATCTCAAAGATTAATCAATATTATTCATAGTTATCAATTGCAAAATATCTTTAGAATGTATTAATTAAAAACAAACATTGTATTAATTCAACCATCAAAAAGGTTATTAAAACCTTATAAGAATAAACAAAAAACAAAAATTAAGGCTCCTCTACCTTTAAAATTTAACAAAAAATAATTAAATATTATTCAATACTTAGTAATAATTATTATCATTATGAGATCAATCACAATCAAAAATGAGATCAAAAGTTAGTATTGTAGTACTCTCCAGTGAAGTCATTAATTAAAATATAATATTTAAATTCTAAGGAATCACAAAATTATTTGACAGATAATCATTTGAATCAATGCTTGAATTCTTCTTGACAGTACGGCAGTAGAACTTTCTGAAGGTGTTAGAGCTTCTCCAGTTAGCTCTCTCCAATATCTCATCTATTGGTCTGTTTTCCAAGTAGCTTCTTGAGGCTACAGCTGATCTCACACTGCCTGGAGAGGCCTCTATTCCTGCCTCTTTAAAGACATTCTTTATCCAACCTGCTATTATGGTACGTGAAGCCGGTTTTATTTTGCCTGTGATGGATATGAAAAGGCTTGTTAAGTTATTAACTTTAGTACGCCTGACCTCTGTTACTTTAACAAGTTCCATAATATGTCTGACTGGACATATTTTTTCATCAGGGTGTTGTTTTAATATCCATCCTGATTGTCTCCTGTCTGCATTATCAGTTTTAGATCCAAATCGTGGCCACAATGTTACCTCATACTTATCAGTATCTATGATAAGATTGTTCTCAGCCAGGTCCAGGAGTGTCAAGTCATGTAATCTTCTGCCCGATGCTAAAAGCAAGATAATAGCAGATCTTCTAGATATGTCAAATAATGTGTCTAACTTAGGATTATTCCTTAGCCAATTGAAAAGTAACTCTGTATCCCATATAGGTGTCTTTTGTTCCGGCGGCTTAAGTAGAGCAGCAGCTTTGAGAATCTGTTGCACAAAGAAATTTTTAGCTATTGGCTTGGCCATTGCTGTGAATGTAGCTACTGCAGATCTGTGCAGAAGTATAGTCCTGTAGGCGAGTTTCTCATCAATACATAGCTGAGCTAGGAATCGTGCAACATCATTGCTATGAGGGCAGGCCGCATCAATGTAGTTCTTTGAACACCATGCGATCCAACGTTTTATTGGAGCCCTATATGTTGATATAGTGGAGTTTCTCCAACTCTTAGTTAGAAGATCCCTTTCTTCGGGAGACCAGTGTGCGACTTGATTGGCCCACCCCCAATTTTCCAAGCTAGAAGTTCCAACTTGTCCACCTGAGGGGGGGCTCTGCCCGTTGTCAAGTCTAACAAGTTGTGGGGTAGCTCCCGAATTGGCACTGGTTCCGACAGGGCGCGTGCCTTCAGGTCCGCTATCCAGAAGCACTGTTCCCAATGCGGTGCTATCACTATGTAGGTTCCGGTCGCCGCATTGAGGTGGCGCAGTACGCGTGGAATAAGATTCGGTGGTGGGAACACCCAGGCCAACTCGTAATTCCAGGGTCGACTGAAGGCGTCGCAAAAACTGGCTGACCCATCTCTGGAGTCCCACGTCACGTATGAGCCTACGACGGCGCTGCGCTCTGATGCGAACAAGTCGACTTCTGGTATGCCCCATATTCTGAATACGGCCTCCGCGGCCGCGGGCAACAAGTGCCATTCCGGCACTGGTCGATTCCTGGACAGGCGATCGGCTATGCCGTTGTACCTCCCCGGGAGGTACGCCGCCGAGAGCGTGATGTTCAGGCGCTCGGTGAGTGTTAAGAGTTTGGTTGTCAGCTCGAGAAGGGCTAGCGATCGAGTTCCGCCCTCGTTTCGGATGTACGCGACTAGGGTTCTGTTGTCGGACTGTACTAATACATGCGCATTTCGTAGTGCACCTTGGTAACGATGTATGGCACCGTACACAGCGAAAAGTTCCTTCATGTTGCAGTGCCAAGACCTCTGGGCCATTGTCCATGTCCCCGTCAGATATTCTTCGTTTAGATGAGCGCCCCATCCTACATCCGCAGCGTCTGTTGTCAAAAAGTGGGTTACCTCCTCCTTGTGCAGGGACACTGAACTCTGGTCTATGGCCTTCAGCCACCAATTTAGTTCGCGCTGCACACATGGAGGAAGGTCTCTCCTCCGAGATCCTCTGTATCGGCTGAAAACTCTTAGGAACCTTTGTGTTTGTCGACAGTGCAACCGTCCTCTCAGTGTTGTTAAATTGGCAAAATTCAACTGGCCAAGTAGGCATTGACTCTCCCGAAGAGTGCAACGGCCTCTCTGTAGAAGTTTTGCTACAAAAGCTTTTATCTTTGCTACTTTCTTTGGTGGTAACGCCATGGTTCTGTTTTTGGTATTCCACAATAGACCTAGATACTCCAACTCTTGACATGGAGTTAGTGCTGATTTTTCGTAATTGACCTGCCAGCCCAGGCTCTCTAAAAACACTAAGGTCTCTGAAATTTGACTCTGTAGTCTGCTTTTGTCTTGACTTGCTAGAAGGTAATCGTCTAAGTACACTAATAGTCTTATGCCTCGGTTGCGTAGTATCTCTGCAATCCAGTTTGATAGAGTTGCAAAAGTCCGGGGGGCTGAAGATAGGCCAAATGGTAGAGCAGTCAACTGAAGTACTTGGTTGTTGTAACACACCCTTAAAAAACGACGGTGGGGTTCTGATATTGGCAAATGAAAGTAAGCTTGGTGGAGGTCTATTTTTGCCATCCAATCGTTCTCCTGTAAGAAGTCTGCTACATCTGTTTGTGATACTAATTGGAAATGCTTTGTTGCTATAAATCTGTTCAGCCCTCTGAGGTCGAAAATGGGACGCCAGCTCCCATCCTGCTTCTTTACAAGAAACATTTTGGAAAGGAAACCAGGATTTAAAATTGGGGGCACTTCCAAGATGCCTTTCTCTGTCAATTCCTTTATAATTGCTGTCATCTCTGGGGAGGTTTTGGTGTTGAACTTTTTTAACATATTTTCTGTCAGATATTTCAGCGGTGGTTTTAGTTTGAAAGGCAAACGGCCATTGGACACTATATTTAGAATAAATGGGTTTGCCCCATGTTCCTTCCATACTTGAACATGGTCCTTTAAGCACCCACCCCGGAATGTTTGTTGACCTTGTGAATAGTCATTTCTGTTTGGTGTTTTGATCTGAATTTCTTTTTTTGAAATTGTTTTTACGAAAGTTAGCCCGCTTGTTTGAAGTTTGCACACTCTCTGGTTTTAAATGTTTATCATCAAACCTAGTGCTCTTATAGGAACTGTTATGTGCCTTCCTATCATTCTTATTTGGAAAAGTCCTGGTAGTTTTTCCTTCTTTGATGTATTCTGGTTTATTTAGCCATACTTGGGTGCCACCTAAAGATTTAATGACAGGTTGTAAAGCTTCCCGGCTAAACAAATGTTCACCACTGGGAGGGATAGCCCTTAAAGTAGCTTTTAAATTAGGATTATTAACCTCTTTAATTATTCTCTCCCTTCTTATTTCAATAGCTTCACTCCTCCTTCCACAGGTAATTTGCATGAGATTTTCTGAACACTTGTGTAACGGTGAACCAGGTCCCAGTAAACTAGTTATTTTCTCAAACAGTGAGTTTGTATTTACATCACCTGGGTTTCTAGCAGCCCAGTTCAATAAGTCTTGCAAACTCTGTCTTAATAATTCTTGTTGTTCTAATTGTGCATTAGTTAAGACAGCTAATACTTCCTCCGCACTGGCCAAATAATCTTTAGTTTTATTCAGATGACAAAATTCTTCATTTACTCTTAATGACACAAAACCTGGTGTAGCCAAGTAGCCTTGCAATACTTTCTTATAACGGATTCCCTTCCAGGCTTGTGAATTAAAATGTTGCAACTTGTTAAGCTTCTCTAATCTATCCTTCTTGGCCGCTGGTACCACTTTTCGTTCATCAAATTCTGTACTTAATTCCCCTAATGTGAACTTGTCCAAATTATTACTTGGGTTAACTAAAAATTCCGACTGATGCGTCTCCCGGCTCGTGCCAGGAAGAGCTAACATCTCCGTATCAGGATTATGATTGTTAGACGGTAATTGTGATAAATAACCAGATATGTAACTTACTTGGTTAATGAGGCCGTCTATGCGCGGATCGGAAATGAGCTTGTGTTTGTACTTACGGCGTTTATTTGGCGGGGGAGAGGAGAAGCCCTCTTCATCTTCCGCAGATGAAGAGGTGCTACTGTCCCCACACAAGTGGCGCGGAAGTCGAGAAGACTGTTCTCCATCCGAAGCAACAGCTACCGAACTACCACACTCGCCACTTCCATCTTGCTTTTCGGCAACCTCGGGTTTATTTACACTGTCCATTACTCAGTTATGAATCACAAACACTTATTTCCGCAAATAAACTATATTAACAAATTAATTTTCACTAAGAAAAAATTTTGCACGTGTTGGCGGCAAAATTTATGAACGCTATGAATTGACATTGACAGCTGCGTGACAGGCAAGGTTATCTGTCACTTGCTCTGCGAGTGAAAGGACACAGGTAACATAAGAAGTACGATTAAGGTATGGAATTGCATTTTTAAGGCTAAATTTATTGAATGCTTCTTCAACAAATGCTGTGTGTTTTGGAAACACATATAATAATATACTTTCATTAAAGTTGTCTCAAAGTCTTCAGCATGTTGGTTTCGACCCCACGTTCGCCTTCTAAAAATCCGTGACTCCGTAGTCCCTTGGTCTAGAAAGAGAGATACAAAATAATAATATAGCGGGGCACCTTTTTCACACACGGTCGGTTAGCCCCATGGTAAGCTATTAATTAGCTTGTGTTATGGGTGCTAACACAACTGATATACTAACATACAAACTACACATAACTTACACATGTATATTTATAAATACATATAACACCCAGACAACAGCCAACAATCATGCTCATCACACAAATGTCGACCATGCTGGGAATCGAACCAAGGATCCTTAGCGGGGCAGTTCGGCGTGGTAACCATTGCGCCATTGGGGTCGTCAATGTGTGTCACATCTTCGTTTTTTATCCGGTCTTTGTTTTGTTTTGTTCTTTATTATTTTTGGCGACGAAACAGTGTCAACGTTGACTTTTATTGACTGGTTATTTCCCATTCTTAAATGATGTGCAATCGAGTTCAAGTGTACAGTTATATAAGTATTTTAGTTAGTAGTTATATTTAAGTAGTCAAAGATCAAACGAAAAGGTTTGTAAAACCGTTTTTTTTTATAATACTGAAGAAATAAAAAGGCCAGGTAACAAATTTTCGAGTGTTTTGGATTTAGATGTAAATAAATTCTGCTAAAAGCTTTCAAAATTAATCTTTTAAGACGTCGTTAGAGAGGTTTAACAGTTAACATTCCGTTGTTTGTGACTGTGCCTTTGTAATGGGTTTAAGAGTTTTCAAAAGCAGTTTCCGTGCATTAAAAATGTTGGTTTGTTTATTTTTTGATGTGTATTTCATAATTTGACACTTTTTACAAGGGCCTTTAAAGAGAGATGATATCGATGAGTGATACATTCTTAATATTTCAGTACTAGCTGTCCCCAGCGGTTTCACCCGCATCTTTGGTTACTGCTCCGCTCCCGTGTATCTTAGCGTGATGGTATATAGCCTTCCTCGATAAATGGGCTATCTAACACTGAAAGAATTTTTCAAATCGAACCAGTAGTTCCTGAGATTAGCGCGTTCAAACAAACTCTTCTCATATTAGTATAGATATAATATTTTAAAACTTTCAATATATTGACAATAATGCTTGATGTGCTGGTGGCTGTAAAATATCTGAAATGAATATTACTTAGTTGTTTTGTTTAATCTTTTGAAAAGTTTCAAAATTTTGTTCGAGAAGAAATGCAGTTTAAACTAAGAGAAATTCTTAGAGAAATTCTTCAATAAGCCCTGCTATTATACTATCCTGTATGTCCCTGCCCTTAGACAATAAGAACCCGTAGGCGTATAAAACCTCTTTTGAAATACATATTTTGAAAAGAATACCACTTCAGTGCAAACGCAGTCATCGACTTAACATACTGACATTTTTACCCCGAGCATCGTAAAGTTGCGTGGGCTGCAGTTATTTTTGTCTACTTGTAGAACAACTAGGTTAGCTAGAAATAGAATAGAAACATTGATTTGGCATAAAACGTATGCAGTAATCTATAGTGTTGTTTCTTTATATGTTTCAGTAAAGGAGAATGGGCGTTTTGGTCTACCTCTCCTCTAGCATTAAAACCTATTTTAACTAGAGTGTTATTTTTATTAAAGATATTGTCATTTGTTATTAAAATTAAATAAGAAAATATATTTTGATTATTTGATGAAATTTAAATAAGGTATAACGTGCCATTAACATAAGCAGAGAGAAGTTTTGATAATGTAAGTAGGTATAATATGCATGTTACTTCACGCAAGGAAGTCTGAGTGTCTGTTTATACTACCTGGAGGTACTAGTTACTCTTGGATAACAGACGTAATGTCAGACAAAGTTGTTAGAAAGATATACAAGTTTACTGCAGACACATATGCTTTCGGAAAACAAAGTTCTAAAGATATAATTGTGTGCCAATTAGCTGGCCCGGCTGCGATCGCTGTTTTGTATAGTTTACCCTTCCTCAGGAATCATTCTATCTATTGGAGAAAACTGCAAACAGTTAGGGCCTGTTTTCCCCCTATATATAAGTAGTTTCAGTTAGTAAGTTCCAGTTAGTTTATTGGGTAGGTAGATAATTTCACACATATTCTGATCCATTTTTTTTTACCCAGTCCGGTTAAGCAGTAAACAGCCTCCTAGGCAGAACTGCGAGTAGCCAGTAAAAAAAAATGTTCCATTTTTTAATTCATTCCGTAGATAGTGGCTATTCTGACATTGTGAAACTGGCCCTTTTAGACACGACGGACGATTTTTTAAACGAAAAAGTAAATACATTTAAAACTAGCTTCCTCCAGCGATTTCCACTGCATTTCTGGATATATATCTATATATCCTGGATATATATATTCTCCCGGATAAATAGAAGCCAATCTAAAGCCAAGCTTTCCTCGATAAATGAGCTATCGACCACTGAAATATTTCTTCTAATCGGTTTAGTAGTTCCTGAGATTAGCTTCGGCTGTCATTGAACATCCTTGGCAGTCTAGAAGCCAGTAAGTCTGACGCCAGTCTAACCAAGGGGTATTGGGTTGAGAAGGTCAGATAGGCAGTCGCTCCTTGTAAAACATTGGTACTCAGCTGAATCCGGTTAGACTGGAAGCCAACCCCAACATAGGTGAGAAAAGGCTCAGGAGATAATGAGTTCCTGAGTTTAGCGCGTTCAAGTAAAATATTAGTGCAGACAGGTAATTTATGGTAAAAAATATGTATGACTTTCTCTGTTTGCACTTTCATATGAAGAAAACATGGAAATACATATACTAAACACATTTTTACACGTGTATTTGACTCGGAAAATCTTGTTGCTTTTGTTTTCTTTCGCCCTGGGGTCAGTTTTTCTTTTTGTTGACTGTTTGCGATCCACGATTCCTTTGTGAACCGTTTACTTACCTTCCTGGAGTTCCTACCTGAAAATGTCGCCCAAAATATACAAGAATGATTTTGAAATAAAGGTATTTATATAACTTACTATATTATAAAAAAAACTTAACGTTTCCAAATGCAATAAATCATTAAAGAACACCAGAAACTTGCATTAAAAAATAAAAGATTCATATTTTCACAACCACTACGCCAATCACTAGGCCTATATGTACAGACGCCAACAGCAGGCTTAGCATGGCAACCGTAGAAACCGTTTACCGGAGATTGGATATAATGACAGAAAAGTGACAGATTGACGTAAGATTTCTTTTGTCATTTTTTGACGTAATTTTTCTTTTCGATTTGACATAAGGCTACAAGTGGTTATATGCGAGTTGACAGGTCGCGCCATGCTAAGCTTGCGGGTCAACCTAACCGAATCTGTCAAATTTTGCCAATTTAATATTAACCTTCTGTTATTGTGGTAAGGTTGAAAATCAAGTTAATTAAAGAAAGTTGAAAGATTGAGGTTGTTTGATTTGCTGGCTTCTGTACCCCGCTACACGTGCTAACATCGATATCACAACTCGATACTAAATCGAGACGACAAGCGACAATCGAGTCGGTCAAGTGTGTCAAATATCCGGCCATGTGTTTATGGCATGGTTTGATGTATGGCAGCTGTGTCCAGATTACGTCTGTCTTGTACCAGTCGGATCTAGACACTGGTTGTTGGGATTAATGAAGCGTTGTGCCGTAAGTGTTTATGTTGCTTCATAAACTTGACTCGAATCTGACGGTAGATAAATGTAATAGTTCTACAGTGTAGTTGCCTTGAAATATGTTAATCTGATAAATCAAATAATTTAATTCTAGGAATGGTTCGAACCTATGTATATATATATATATACCTAGCTTTAATTACTTTATTTACATTTTATTACGGATGAATTTAATTTCATAAATTTATTGTAAAAGTAAATAAACAAACATTAAAATAATAATTTGGTCACACCAAGTATTATTAGCATACTCAAACAACTCATTTTGTTAATTTGGTAGCACCGGCATGTATATTATTATGTGTAATATTGCCACTATTACAAAACATATTTTTTATTTATTTATCAGTTTATATACACAGTTTATGAGACAGAACAGTCATGTACACAGAAACTGCTTCTTTCTTAAGAAATCTTTTCCAGCAGGCCCGCTATGGGAGAGTTAGAATAAAAAGTAATTGCTTCCTGACTAACAATGTAGAGAGCTATCAGACTAAAATACATCGATATCACAACTCGATACTAAATCGAGACGACAAGCGACAATCGAGTCGGTCAAGTGCGTCAAATATCCGGCCATGTATTTATGGCATGGTTTGATGTATGGCAGCTGTGTCCAGATTACGTCTGTCTTGTACCAGTCGGATCTAGACACTGGTTGTTGGGATTAATGAAGCGTTGTGCCGTAAGTCGTAAGTGTGTATGTTGCTTCATATACTTGACTTGAATCTGACGGTAGATAGAAAGTTTAATAGTTCTCGTAGTTGCTTTGAAATATGTTAATCTGATAAATCAAATAATTTAATTCTAGGAATGGTTCGAACCTATGTATATATATATATACCTAGCTTTGATTACTTTATTTACATTTTATTACGGATAAATTTAATTTCATAAATTTATTGTAAAAGTAAATAAACAAACATTAAAAATAATAATTTGGTCACACCAAGTATTATTAGCATACTCAAACAACTCATTTTGTTAATTTGGTAGCACCGGCATGTATATTATTATGTGTAATATTGCCACTATTACAAAACATATTTTTTATTTATTTATCAGTTTATATACACAGTTTATGAGACAGAACAGTCATGTACACAGAAACTGCTTCTTTCTTAAGAAATCTTTTCCAGCAGGCCCGCTATGGGAGAGTTAGAATAACATGTAGACAGACTATTTTATAACCTGAATGGAAGTTAAATAAATTTAAAGCTCTTTAAAGCATAATTTGAATGATAATTATATTGTATGAAGGTTAAATTTAACATGAATTAAATTGTGTTTTTTCACAATATCCGTTCTTAAATGTTCAACACGTGTTGGCACGAGCGGTTTCTACTCAAAACATAGCTTTACCAAAGGCAAAATGAGCGTAAGTGACCAGCACATCAAGCTACTATAACATGTCAAATGTCCTCAATAGATTTTCAACTTTATCGCCGAAGCGCGAAGCGCGGTTCAAAGTTGATGGGGAAAATTTGACATTTTCATGCTTGATGTGCTGGCGTATGTAGGTACATACTTACGTCCATTTGGTACCGAAAGCTCTGGACTCAGACACGTTAAATGAAATTCCAGCCTGATTGGAAAATAAAAATAAAGTATCGTTGAAATACGGTATCGGGTTAAAGGTGATGAATGTATTTTAATATGAGGATATATCTCATTCGCATCGCACGGTCTGTTTTCTTGGACACGATCTCGAAAAATGTTAGATTGTACTCGTAAGTTGGATTTTCTAAGACCACGAGGCTTTTGGAGTTTCGGCTTTAGAAGTAGGTATTAGTAGGTACCTTTAGGGTAAAAGCATTTTCATTTTTAACCGACTTCCCAATAAGAAGGAGGGTCTCAATCCGTATGATAGTATGCTTTATTTTTTTTATTTTTCGCGCATTTTCCGTCATGCTCGTCGATTTAAACAATGTAATTTGGTTTGAGTTTTATACTTAAAAAACGTCTACCATTTTCGTCAAATCCAGATTCTGGTGAGAAATCGAGGAAAACTTTTAACAGTTATAGGCCCAAATAATATACTCGATTAAAATCAATCAAATTATGTTTTAAATGTGCGTCTCAATTACAAATTGATTAGTGATTTTTACTCTCAGTGCAGTCTTCCTCATACCTCGCTGACTGCAAAATGATTTTCCTATGACATAAGATACGATAAAGAATAGTAAACTCCCAATTACAGTTCCATAATCAGGTGTGAAAACGAAAATTCATCTTCTTGCCGTCCTGTAGGTAATCCGACCGGGAACAATATAAACATATGTCACACAAAATACAATAAAAACCGTATTGAGAGTAGATACGGTTTAAAATCGTGTAGCAGAATTATTTGGTAAGCAATCGACGGTGGTTTCGAAGGGCAACGTGAAAAGTTGTAGTATCGTATACTACAGAAACTTTGTAAGGTGATATTTCTGTGCCGGCTTTTATTAAAATTTGAAGCGTTTAACCAGCGATCCTTGAAGCGCCAGATTTATTAGAAGACAATCGGCCGAAAATTTAATGGGTTCACGTGACGTCACTTGACTTTAGAAAGTATTGATTATATTTGAATAGGAACGATCGTGGCAACCACGACCCGGAAGACGTAGCGTGGGTAGGCCTGGCAGGCCGGGCAGGCAGGCACTAGATGGACGGACGATCTCGCCAATGTCAGCGGGAAGCAGTGGATGCAGATTGTTGAAGACCACTCGAAGTAAAACTTGGAGAAGGCCTTTGTCCAGCAGTGGACGTCTGACGACTGAAACGACGGCTACTAAGAACAGTTCAAAACATCGGCATTCCATACCTAGTGTTTTTTTTCGCCAAAAAAAGGAATAAAACCGGTTTTAAGGTAAATGGCATAAGACCCGCCCACCCTTCTTTAATGGAAAATAATCCTTATATAGGTAGGTGCTGTGTTTAAATCTACACCATTAACGAAAAAGTATACTACATAGGTAACCGTCCTCTGGGTGAAATCAAGTAAACAGAGGTATGATGTTAGGTCATATTTTGTATACAGAATCTACTGGTGTACTTACCTTACATAATAAACAAGTCTAACATACAAAATTTCATCCATGACACACAGAAACAATACAACCATACAACACTATAGAAACCAATTTAGGGCCACTAGATCCGCGGAATGCTCACACAAACTACACGCAACGGGATAAAGCTAAATACACATATATTGGGATACAGTGTTGGTATCGATACCTGTTTATTGCTTCAGTTGGTCACTGGACCGTACCGGTATCGCGAATCGCGTCCCACACGACCGGGATGATAAAATATGCGCATAAAATGAAAAACATACACACGGTCAGGTACGCTACAATATTGGGGGATGAATAAAATTTACGTGCTTTTTTGTAATTGAGTGTAATAAATGCATGGAGATTACACGTCAATTGTAACTCAGTGTCGTTTTTTTGCAGAAGTAGATTAAGAACGCGTATAGTAAAAGTTGGCAACGTCGCAAATAGCTGTCAAATAATTGCACGTTTTAATTAATTTGGAAATTTTACTTTAGTAACATAATATATACATATAAATTATGCTCTGTGGTGCGCAATAAAGCTCTTACACTAGGAAACATCATTTCTATGCATGGCTCTCCGGGAGGAACGCCGCAAGGAACAAAAATTGATTTTAGTCAGTAAGTCAAACTCCCTCCAGCTGCACCGACAGGGGGATGTTCATTTGATGATTTTCCACTTAAAAAAGGGTCTTGACAGACGGACGGACGGACGGACAACAAAGTGATCCTATAAGGGTTCCGTTTTTTCCTTTTGAGGTACGGAACCCTAAAAAGGTAGGAAAATGAATGCTCCTGCTACAAAATTAATAATACTGAACTTTAAACTTTTCAATCAATGCTGCATACGAGTTGATTCAGTTTCCTGTTTGCTAACCGTCTCCCATTTCAATCTAGACAAACATTACTGCTAGTAATTGCTTCCTGACTAACAATGTAGAGAGCTATCAGACTAAAATAGCATCATATTACACATTCATACCGGCGGCTTCACCCGAGTCCCGTGGGAACAACTCTGTACACCTAAATAAAAAGTAGCTCATAGCCTTACTTCAAGCCTTAATGCAAGTGATCTGACGGTCTGTCATGATTACCCTTTTTTCATAAGGAAATCATAAAATGACCCCTCCCACTGAGGCTGCAACATACAGTCCTGCGTTGTTATTATCATTTATCAGCAGGCTTAGCATGGCGATTCTATATCTATTCTGTCAAGAGAAGATAAAGCTCCTTCTGTCAATGTCAACATGTCTTCTGCCCAAGCATGGCGCGACCTGTCAACTCGCATATAATCACTAAGTAATCACTGGTAAGAAAAATTTCTCCAAAAAAATGTCAAAAGAAATCTTACGTCAATCCGTCACTTTTCTGTCATTATGTCCATACTACGGTAAACAAAACTTGTTTCTACGGTTGCCATGCTAAGCCTGCTGCATCGACACTCTTGCATTGCGTCATCCCACCTTTCTAGAACTGCGTGTTATACTGGTTCCGCCTCTAAGTATAGTTGTATCAGCAACTATATATTTGAGCCGTTAAGTGTTGAAACTCTCGGGCCGTGGAGTCCATATGATATGGTGACTAGTGGCCACTATTTTGCCCACCAAATAAGCATTACAATACAACGTGGCAATATTGCCAGCCTATGAATACCTCCACTACCGATGATTACATTTTTTTTGATAGCCTTTATTAGTTTAAAGGTTTTCCTATTTACACACTTTAGTTTTGTAACTCGTAAATATGTAATTAATTTAGTTTGAAATATGTTTCGCATTTCCATAATAAAAGTTTCAATAGTCTATAAATAAAGTAGGTAAGTAGAATCGCGTTTGTTACGTAAAGAAATAGAATTTGTCATTGTTTAAGTAATCCTATAAGTAGCGCCGACTATTAGAAAGGATTTATTAACTTGAAGATAATTCGATTTTCGTTACTCCCTACTACGTCAAGAGGTAAAGGCATTGCTTGATAAGAATATAGTCCTTATAACTAGCTTCTGCCAGCGGTTTCACTCGCGTCCCATGGGAACTACTTCGTACAACTGGATAAAACGCCTTCCCCGATAGATCAACTATCTAACTTAACTAAATATTTTTTTATATATAGTTTCTGAGATACGCCCGTTGAAACAAACTCGTCAGCCTTATAACATAGGTTTAGATTAGACAATACAATAAGAACTCATGTTTTTTGCCAATTACTACGATGTTATCGTAAATCAGTTAGTTTTTGTTGAATCGATAATCTTTCATTATATAGCAATCATTATCTTGCTAAAAAAATGTATTTTGCGTCATATTTTAGTCAAATCACGAACATTGTTTCAAATTAAGGCTGGGGTACGGACTGTCAGTACGGACACCCGGGGCGGGAGTACACACGGCCACATCAAGCTATACGAATCCAATTCATCTTGGACTTAATTTAATTTCTGAATTCATATGGTCTTTCTACTAATTGAACGGTTAGCTTATACTAGTTTTGTATAGCTTGATGTGGAGCCGTGTGTACATGTTATGTTAGAACGTCGGTCCAAAGCGACGCGGATTGCGCACGCGACCAGCTACGGAGCCCAGCCGGGAACCCGTATGAAGCCACCCTGCCCCGTACGGGGCTGTCAGATATCTTTGAAACCAGTTTAAAATATCACAAAAGTCATTCGAAACTTCAACAAAACAAAAGTACCAAAAGCTAGAAAATAATATTTGCCTTGAGCACATACCTAATTAGTGTTGTTAAGCGTTTAAATATCTACACAATTAACGAGCATGTATGTTTGTTCGTAAACTAAAACCCTCATGAACACTACGAATCATAATTAACAAGTTGTCTTAACAAATGTGAATGACTTCATCAAGATACGGTTACTTCGTATTGTTTGAAGTTAATATTTTGTTTACCTAGCTTAAACCACGTCAGACTTTCACAGAAATTCTAAGTTCGTGAAAATAACTATCGTAAATGAATTATCTTTACGGAAAACTAGCTTGTAACTACTTGCCCCACGCAGATAAAAAGTTAAAATCATCTAAATCCACGCAATAGATTTTTTTTTCATGAAAAAATAACAAACATCGATCAACTTTCAAACTTTCACGTTTATAAAATAAGTAGCTAATGCGCACTACAAATTACAAAACAATATCGACAATCAATTTAATTACTACCTGTCCCTTAATCTGATAACAAAAACGATAAAGTGACTGTTCATTAGGTACAGCACATCAAGCTATAATAACCAGTTTGTCTTGGACTCGCTTTATATGGCCTTTCTACAAATTGAACGGTCAGCTTATACTAGTTTTAAACAGCTTGATGTGTAGCCGTGTGTACAACAAAATCGATATAAAAATCGGAGCGTCCGCGCCTTTTATACTCTATCCACGCAATTATTTAAGCCCACAGTCCAGCAAACATAGCTGCATCTAGGCCGATTGTCGGCTACGGCGGCTGTTCTCTTTTATGGAAATCAGCCAGCTGCGCAGGACATATTATAGTGCACAAGCATTCGCGCAGAAACAGGTGCACTTTCTATTCCCTCACTCTCATAGTCCGATGGGGCGGCAATCCGACACGACCGGAGAGAGATCAGGCGCAGGATCGACATTTGTGTGCTCTCCGATGCACGGGTGAATAAATCACTTCCAGACTCCAGGCTGCTTTATGAAAGTTTCTCAAAACTCACAAAGCGATTTCAGCCCGACCCGGGAATCGAACCCGAGACCCCGTGCACAGCAGTCGCTTCTTGCGACTACTAGACCAACGAGACAGTCATAGTTAAGCACAAAACAGAGCCTCACAAAATCAATAACCCAATTGATAACTCAATAGGATCTCAACAAAGGTTGGCTTTTACCATTTTCCTCTCAATTGACAAAAATGTGCGTCCCATATATTCCCGCGTCCTCATGGACACCAATATATAACAGGGGACGCGACACGGAACGCCACTCTTGTCTCGAATAGTTCCGATCTTACGGTCATCCTACACGACTTCACTTTTGTCGGGATAACTATTAAATTGGTGTTTATTTGTTCCACTTATGAAGTTAAATGGGACATTTAGAATGTTTAAAATTTGGATAATATTTTTGCGTTCACCAAAAATCTAATGGTACATCTATGTATGCATTTCTAAAATATTGATCTTAAACCCGTTTATTTTTTTTACTATAATTAAACTAATCGGGCAACAAAATATGTTACATCAAACAAATTCCAAATTAACACCAAGATATAACACTTTTTTATTGTACTGCGCTGCTAGTATTCTATTGTAACAATAAGTATTTTATTCTTCCCCGAAAAATACTGTTCGTGCACCAAATATTCCTGAATGTTACACAAAATATTTAGTATGCATCCTAGTACCTTATACCCATTTAAATTAGTGATTAGTGAACAACTGATTAGTGTGAAAAAAAACCTTTTAGTAAGCATTACATTTTATAATTTGTTCATTTTTTATTAATAAAGCTACATTGGGCATTAATTGGTGTTTGATTCAAATAAATTTAGCAGTGCATTATCTAAAGTAAAACAAAAAAAATAAATGCTTGTTTTTAAAATTAGGTGTATTACTATTTTTACAAATTTGCAGCAGTTGTTAAATAGATGCTAGTTATGACATATTTTAATGAACATATTTTGGTGCACATTCAGTATATTTGGTGGAACACAGGCAAAATTAGGTAAATGAAATGGGAATAAATTGAAGTACTTTTAAATACCATCCTTAAAATTTGATGAATTTTTTTAATCCCATAACTAACAGACAGTTATAGACATAAGTTTGTACAGATGGCAGCAGGTCAACCTATCCGAATGGAATATTTACCTTCCGGTATTGCGATACGGTTGAAAATCTAAAGACTTTGGCTACACAAACTGTCAAGCTACCCGAAACTGTAAAATTTTTGCAATCTAATTTAAACCATACGTTCCAGCGATAAAGTTGAAAATCTGTTAAGGAAATTCCACAGATTGTAGTAGCTTGATGTGCTGGCGTCTCAACATAATTTCACTGGAGTTTTCTTAGAAAAGACAGAATAAATTTTGGTACTTCTACTCCAAACTTTTTATAAACAATTTTTTTTACACGATTTCTCCTTATACATAAGCATCACAAATCATACTCTTAGCCTATCTATGTCAGGTTATTCAATACAGCCATAACATTATTCTTAAAGTTTTCTTGACGTAGGAAGTTTGAAGAACTTTGAACATTGTTACTTGGTAAAAGGTTAACCGGTATCTACTCGGGTTAAAGTACAATGTAATATTTTATTCATAGAGATATATTTTTCAAAGTTCCTGGAAGTCTGTCGAATTGGGGCGTGTCTATATATTTTTTTTAAGAGAATAAGTTCCAGTTTTACCGGTTACGGATAAGTTCCTGATAGTTTATCTGGCAGATAATTTCATACAAATTCTGTTTTTATCTGGTAGATAGTGGCTATCTGTAACCGATGAAACTGGCCTAAGTCGCTGGTAAATTATCACCTGTTTATTGTAAATGCTATCATTTGTCCCGTGCGTTTAATAGGTTTTCAATTAGACTAATTCCTATTTACGAAAAAAATAGACCATCATTCATTTAAGTGTAAAGTATTTTTTATATTTTTCTGAAAACATAACATTTTGATACTCAATTTCCATTATACAGACAATGCAGTTTTTTTTTTAAATTGCACACGTTATAATATTGTACAGACGATACCATGTCAAGCAAACTGATTCCCAATCATCTTTGACCCATTATGCTTTAGGGATAAAATTAAAAATATATGAAGGAAGGAGTTTGCAGTAGCTTGATATGTTAGCATCTGTAATTTTAATTGCAGAAAATCGATTTATTTTCTTAGGAATTTCTAACCCCATTTTAAAAATAACGTTACAAATACAAAAGGATTTTTAATCTAAGTTCCAGTTTAATCTATAAAGGGAGAAAGACGGAATAAAAAGACTGAACAACGTTTAATTGTATTCTAAGAAATCCGAGCAAAAATGCATTACTAATTCATGTTTAAGTAGATGAATGCACTGGGCAGTTAAACTGTTCTGTTTTTAACCGACTGCGCCACGCAATAAAAGGTAATGTGTTTACTAGCCTATGTATTAGTATATTATGTATGTGGTTTATTCCTTTTTGTTACTACTTAGACCAAGCGGGTGGGTCGATTTAGTCAAATCAGACGTTGCTTGATTTGACGTCCGTCATAGAAACATAAAAGAGAATATTGGACGCCAAATAGTAAAAAAAAAATGGTTGAATAGTATTTAAAAACATTATTAGGTTTTTCAATCAAGGTGAAGCAGTAAGCACCCATTACGTTTAAAGGTTGGATAGGCTTTAAAGGATAAATGATTTTCATAAGTTTCTGCTGACTTATTTCTAAGAAAACTGTAATAATATTTAAATATTTTCTGATAGAATGAGATGAGATATAAAGGTACAAAATTACAAGAAATTATATTTAGGGTAGAAAAATATATCCCGAACAAAGAAGTTGAACCTCGATATATGTAGATTCGACTGATTGGACAATACAAATAAAATACATAGATCAAATGCTATTAAAATATTTTTTTCTTCTATTCGGCTTAAATATTGTCATACCTTGAAATACACTATCGCTTTTCCATGACCTACCTACCATGTTCATGAACTGAAATGTGATATCCTGCCAGTTAGTTCTTTTAAATAAGCCTTTTTTTTCTTTTTTGCATAGACAGGAATGCTTCAATGCTAGAATGCTCTGAAACAACGTGTTTATTTAAAATGCAGCTTTGAAATTTTCCACGAAATTCCAGCACTGCTCAAAAAAGACTCGCTCGAAAATGTTGCGTTTTATTTTCGCAATTAATGAAAGGGCGAAATTATTTTTCCAACTTTCCATTTTTTTTATGAATTACTAATTGTATAATAATCAAGATGACTAGGTTAAAAATAGAATAGTTTATCATATTCGGTTTGTAAAGCATCTTAAAATAATGACAGTTTAATTTATCGTTTTAAATCGAAATGTGTTTTTTTTTGGTGATATTATCGAAATAAGGCTTGAAGTGAAAAATCTGCGACGTAAAAAATCCGTGTCACTGTTCTCATACAATTTCAATTAAAGTAGTGAATTTGACTAGTTGTCACCTACTGTATTAATACATTTTTTATTCCACCGCGTGGAATATTTTAACATTTCAAAATTTAATAATAATTCGTACGCATTTTTAAACATAGAAATTATACCATTAGGTATTCGTTCGCGGTTAATACGCCTAGTGCGTTTTCTTCCTCTGAAGTTTCTCACGTTCAGTTTGTGATTTATTAATGATTAATGATGTGCACATAACAAAGAACCACTTAATTGTAAATGAATGGTGTTATCTTTGCTCGGCGAAGATAACTCTTGCTTTCAACTCTGATACTAGTTTTGAAATTATTTGTTCTATGTAAATTATTTTCATTTGCCTTGCAACACTACAGCATGTCTTAGTAGATCTTATATGTACCGATAAATAATAAATAGAGATACTTTTAGTAATGTATATACAATAATTACTATTGATGTTCCGCAAGGCACGTTAAACTGGTGGGTCCCGGTAGTCATTATACATCTTTGTTGTTGTTGTTGTTGCAGGAGATGACAGAAAGTCTGATGAACAGTCTTACCAAGGAGTATTGTATTGTCCAGGTAGTTGTAGGTTGGGGATATCAGATAGGCAGTCGCTAGCGACTGAAGCTGAACCCAAAATAGATAGGAAAAAGGCTAGGCGGTTGATGACGTAGATAGACAGTTATCACTACAATTATTATTGAAACACTGCAATGGTGTTGCTTTTAGCCATGTCTGTTGGCTCATGCGTTGTATCAATTAAAGTATTCGTTTTTTCAGCTGACGGCAATATAATAGTCAGCAGATTCTTATAAAATATGAATACCATATCAAAATTAACCCTGAAAATAGATGTTCTTGAACACCGAAAATGTCGTCAACAGCTGAACTAACACGTAAAACCGTTCAGTTTTCTAGATAGCAAGAAAAATATATATATAGAGAATGTTTCGTATGAAACGTTTTGAAACAAACGACGACGATTTGTCTTTGATATTAGTTATGAAGGCATAAAACCCTCAGTATTATGGGTTCGATTTTCGAAACTTACGTGCGAAGAATTTCATGTTATTATACATGTACAGTGCCGGACATTACTATTAGTCAGTTGTCACTGTTTGCATTACAATAGAGCCGTATAATAGGAAAAATCTTCTAAGGTGAGCATTAGCTGCATTATATACACGTATTGACTTATCAATGACAATAGATTAGGACCAAACCTCCCTGGATTGCGGACACCCGGAAGATCTGTACGAATTCGTATTTAGCTGTGTACTCTCGCGAATGTATTAAACCACAAAATTGCGGAGATGTGAATTTATCTCATCCGTTAATGTCCGCGACTGTACTTGCATTATCGGTACATTTTAGGTATATAAATCTGATTCTTCAAACCTAACAGACAGACATGTGTTGCTGGGGAGTTTGTTGCGCCACTTCTTCCCAGCGAGAAGACATAGGAAGTGCTGATTTATCGGCCTAATTTGAATAAACTAATTTGAGTTTGAGTATATCACTTCCTTTAACCCTATCTATACTATACACATCGTGGAATTAAAAACTCTACTTAATTATAAACATGTGTGTATTGTTCATTGTGGCCCGTCAAACAAGTTTAGCTGTAAATTATTACAACATTGAAACCAGCACATCCTGAGGATAAATTATTTAATGAAGCCAAAATTTTCGCTACGTCTAAATACTTAGTTTTTTTTTAAGGTTCATATTATATAAAGTCAAAAATTCGTAGATTGAAGAAACCAGACTGTAGATGGCAATAAAACTATGCTAGCAATTATTTAAATAACATTTATTGTGTAGGTACTTAATTATTTTAGGATGCTTTACAAAATGAATATGATAAAGTAATTTTATTTTGATCTATTCAACTACCCAATTATTTTTCATCTAATATCTACCCTAAACATTTAATATTAATAATAGATTTCATCATCAGCCTTTTTATCGTCTCACTGCTGGGCACAGGCCTCTTCTCACTCGGAGAAGGATTGATCGTTAATCACCAGGCTTGCTCAATGCGGGTTGGTGATTTCAAACTTTATAGTCCAGGTTTCCTCGTTTTTTTTCCCTTTCTTATCTTGTTCTTCCTTTCACCTTTAATCAGTCATTGGTGTCCAAGATATATTTAGAAAGTTAGATTAGTACTTGCCTGACCTGGAATCGAACCTGCGACCTCGTACTCGAAAGACTGGTGCTTTAACCACAAACCACCGCGACGACAAGATAATAATAGTTTTGAACATTTATAAAAGCTAAATTTAGTTAGGTCCTGGTGTACACTTCTGCAGCTTACTCACCAAACATACACGTAGCTACTCGTATATGTAACGAGTACGTTTATTAAGTCCCACATAATCTCGAGGGTCATTATCCGGGAATTAATTAAAGGCTTTCATTTCATGGACATCATTTTGAGAATATCTGCAAAGGAGATCTTCAGCCAGATTAATCTATGGTGGGCACTTCCTAATTTAAATTAATTTAATATGGACAGTTCTTTTTTTAGAAACTGATTTCTTTTTGGGTGACTTTAAAGAAAGGAGTGGATTTATAACTATTTTTAAATTTATTTGATGTAGATTATTTGCAGATTACACAATGTTTTTTAAAATATGCTCTAGAAATAGATATCTGTACAGTTGTCTATTTTAAGAGCGACGAGATACTAAAAAGTGTTCAATGCATGGATTTTTTTTCAATACGTCTTAGTAGACAATTAATAAAAATCTGTCTATATAGACGTCAGCACATCAAGCTACTACAATCTATTAAATGAACCTAATAGATTTTCAACTTTATCGCTGATACATATGGTTCAAAATTGATTGGAAACATCTGACTGTTTCGGGTAGCTTGATGTGCTGGTGTCTGTACCACCTTAATCCATGTTAGCAATAAATCAAAATTGTGTTTTTATATAGAAGATATATTTTTTTGTTTAATTAAATAAATATTACTCTATTTCACTCAACTGAACCACGATATCGCAGCAATTACGAAACACGAAATATTTCGACACACCGTAATAATTTACACAATACTTTAATTTGTATTACACATAAAATTAAATGCTTCAGACATTTTTAGGGTTTCCGAAATCGGCTGTCAACAGTCTGAACTGAAACAGATAAATACTGAATTTCGACATGTTTCATTTCGTAACATTTTTTGTGTAAGCGAGTAAAAAAATCCTTTGCCTTTTGTACGAAAATTCGGAAATTGAATAAAGGGTTTTCATATCGATAACGTCAGATAAAGTCGGAATGTTTAAATAATCGGTCTGATCGGTGTTCTTACATATTTATTGAAGACACCTAAGCTATTATTTAAATCGTGATATAAGGATTTCCGATCTTATAGCTGTAACAGAATTTTTAGATTTGGTTTAGGCGTCGTCGCGTGCGTTTTAGTCGTGGTAACTTAGTGGTTAAAGCCAGCCTCTCAAGTACGAGTGTATGGTTATGATTCCAGATCAGGCAAGTACCAATGTAGCTTTTCTATAAATAAATGTACTTTCTAAGTATACCTATATCTTGGACCAATGACTGATTAAAGGTGAAGGAAAACATTTCTAGGAAACCTGGAAGTCTGATATCACCAACCCTTGAGCAAGCGGTGGTGACGCTCGTATCCAGTAGTGGGATGAAAAAAGGCTGATAATAAAAATAATGATGAAATCATTCAGACCCATTTTCACATATTTTATATTGTTAATTAAAATAGGACAGGTTAGTTCAGCCTAAAAAAAACAGTCCAGGCTTATGCTATAGCAAAACATATTAAGAAAGACTATATATGTTCCTAAAAGTTTACGATATAACTCTACAGTGTATGACTAATAATAAAACAACAATGTACAGACGCCAGCACATCAAGCTACTACAATCTGTCAAATTTTGTCAATAGATTTTATACTTTATCGCTATAACATATGGTTCAAAGTTGAATGGGAAAATTTGTCTGTTTCGTGTACCTATATAAAAGCCGCAATGTTTTAAACGCAGCTGGCTCGCTCACATTATAAGTTCATTATCAGCTTACGCGGGTAAGTTATGTTGTGACCCTTTTTTCAACACCTGTGACTGACATCGTACCCTTTTCTATTTAGAATAGTTATACTGGAAACAGAATGTTTTTCGGCCAACCGTAATTAGTGCTGTTGACTTGATAACTATACGAGAGCCGGTCAAATGTTTTGATCGCCCACGCTCTTATGAGAATAGATAAGGTACCCTTTATAAATGGGTAGTTGACTAGGTCAAAAATATTAGTAATCTTTATGTTATTAATTTGGTAAATTGTTTTTAGATAATGCCACTTTCATTTGTCTTTTTGATGGAAAAAATATTTTCCATTTTTTTGATAATGTAAGCAAAATAAGTATTAGAACTACGTGTGAGGAAAATTAGTGACGTCATAGTTTGCATTTTCACACAAATTGAATAGAAAGTAACCGTAGTTTTAAGTTTATTAAAAAGTTTATTGAATTGAACTAGTGGGTGGTCAACCACCGTATTAGATTTTTACGGCAACGCACAATGCGTCCAAATTCGTCAGTTGGTCTGATATCAGATAATGCCTAATAAATTGATAGACTTAATTAGGTATATGTGCTTACTGAAAACTTTACCGTATGAAAAGACGGTTGAATTAAGACAGCGATAGATTCCAATAACTTAAAGACAGACCAAGATAGTGACGTGAAGAATTTATAGAAAACAAAAACGATAGTTGTGCAGATCATCATATCCAAACAACACAATATTGTTTCATCATAATATCGCTACTCGTAACATTAATATAATCATGATCTTTCACAGCATAAAAACGATAATTTATCGTCAAATAGTCGAGTAAAAGTCGTCATAATACTTATAATGAGATCGTAAAGATTCTTCATAATTAAGGCCCAGGAGGTGAACTTTTATTTGTTAATAAGCTATGTATTGGTATACCTTTGGTTTCATTATTATTTATTAGCTAATGTGTTAACGTAATTATTAATAAGGAAATCAGGATGGAACTTCAAGAAAGCGTGATTATTGAAGGATGGATACTCCTTTTGGGCTGGCCACATAAGATACCAGAAAATAGTCGGACATATGTAGGGGCTAATTTTGTATGATTGTCAATCTATACTAATATTATAAAGCTGAAGAGTTTGTTTGTTTGTTTGAACGCGCTAATCTCCGAAACTACTTGTTCGATTTGAAAAAGTCTTTCAGTGTTAGATAGCCCATTTATCTAGGAAGGCTATAGGCTATGTACCATCACGCTAAAACACACGGGAGCGGAGCAGTAACCAAAGATGCGGGTGAAAGCGCTGGGGACAGCTAGTACAAAATAAAAGTCTGTGACGATAGTACAGACGCCAGCACGTCAGGCTACCGGCTACTACAATCTGTCAAATTCCCTTAATAGATTTTCAACTTTATCGCTAAAACATTATGGTTCAAAGTGTAATGGGAAAATTTGACAGTTTCGGGTAGCCTAATGTGCTGGCAATTAACTACTACAGGCACTATTAACAAACTGCGACTCTTTCATTTCCTATTGTGGTTATAGTTGTTAGTGCTTTCTGAATCTAGATTCTTCTATCTTGTCTAAGCAAAATTCTGTGTAGTGTTGTTTCTCTCTCTTGTCTCGTCTCTCAGACAAACAATTCTTTTGTTTCTTCTTTCTTTATATCTTCCTGGCATTTAGGGTACGTCGGACGCTTGCGAAAGTATCTTAGTAGATGTCATTGATACACACTTTCGCTGGGCCATCACTTAAGTTATTATATTTCAATCGTCTCAATGAACTTTTGGAAAAACAAATAGGGCAAGAAGATTCTGGAAACGGATACCTTAACTTATTCATTCATATATAACTATTTTTTTTAAATAAAATCAGTAAAAGTCAGTATTAAAAAAATATATATATATGTAAAAGGTTATATAGGAAAACGATAGTAAATGTTAACTTTGATAAATAACGGCTGAAAACACAATCACATCAAAATTTAATTAACAGTCCAACGTCTCTATACTTAATAAGTGTATAATTAGCAGTCTCTCAAACTCTACATCAAATCACCTTTCAATGATAGACAAACTCCCCAATCTAGGGCTGCAATTCACACAATTCGCATAAGAACTTGAGACTAGCAACACCGACCAATCTAACAGTCCTATTTCGCCCTCAAAGTCAGACGTCAACGACTGCCTGTCACTGGAGAGTGCGAAGCAATCATTATGCGGTGACGCAGTCAAATAAGAGGGAAGAGGACCGATGGCCAGCGGACCTCTAATCAGTGCCTGCAATCGCATAAAGTTAATTACGTGGTGAACTCCAACAATTAGGTTAAAGATTAACGTTAAAATTGACCGTCAAATCGACGACCAATTGTATTTTGTGCTCGGTGAAATTGTGGAATAACGATTAATGACGTAATGCATACTTTTTTGCTACTATATTTATAGTCGCCGAAAAGTCTGTTGATGTATAGACGCCATCACATCAAGCTACTACAATCTGTTAAATGCATTTAGTAGATTTTCAACCTTATTACAATACCCGAAGGTTTGATTTCGAATATTCGATTGGTAAAATTTGACAGATTCGGGTAGGTTGACCTGCTAGCATGTGTACATGAAACTTATAATATAGAAATAATATATACAACAATAAGAGACATAAATTTACTATGAATATACGTTTTTACATCCGCGCTAAGTAGAATATCACTTAAACTACAAGCATTCTCCCTTATGTGAATCATCTCGTACACCTTTCCCCTACAATTTGATGGATATGGTCAGACGCAGATGATGTATCTTCTCAGTCGGTCGCCACTCTCAGTGAGTTACTTTACTTGATTAGTTAACCCACGTATAAGAGTACATATTATGTTTACGAATATTTAACTAAAAAAACACTACTAAACATAGTTTTGTTAAATCATTTTAATAAAAGCTAACTTGTATGATTTATCTGAAGCGGAGCGAAAAATTAATGGATTCATAAATGAACAAAACAATAATACATTACTATACCTCGAGTAGTTACTACATGATGATGGCATCCAAGCCGATTGTCGGCTACGGCGGCCGTTCTCTTTTATGTAGAATAGCCAGCTGCGCAGGACAAACACTGCACTCTCTATTCTCTCACTCTCATGGTCCGATGGGACGGCAATCCGACACGACCGGAGACAGATGAGGCGCAGGACTGAGATTTACGTAATCTCCGATGCACGGATAAATTAATCACCAACTTCCAGACTTCAGGCTGTTTTTATGAAAGTTTCTCAAAACCCACAAAGTGATTTCGGCCCGACTCGAACTCGCCTTGCGACTACCAGACCAACGAGGCAGTCAAAATGTACTATTACATTACTACTTACATATCGAGTATGCCGAAATTCATAAAGAGCTTATTAGAACAAAAACCTCTGCAAATCAGATAATACTAAGAGTAATAATATCTATATTAATGTTATACACTAACCAAGACAGTTTACCAACACGATTGTGGTCCAATTACATCAACCGAGCACCTCTATCTAGACTTTAGACGACAAAGCCTTAAGTTTTAGGTAACAAGTTATGTAGCAAATCTCTTTGATGTGTTCGGAGATCACGCGATCACCGCAAATCGTCGACACGTTCCGCTAAATCCTGAAAATTGCTACAACGTGGTTTGTGGACCTTTAGACCTTTGAAGGTTACTTTGTATTGTACAATGGTGGTATTTACTATTTAGTTCTGATGTTCGAATATATTTGATGACCAGATGGCGTAGAAGTAGGTGAATTTGCTTGCAACGCCGAAGGTCGCGGGTTCGAAGTCATAAGTAATTTGTATGGATGAACATTGGTGTTTGACTTAGACTGGGTGTTCCTATACATAATTATGTAAGTATATATTTACAAAAGAAAAGTATATAAGTAATTTTGTCAGTTATCTAGTACACATATTACAAGCTCTGCTTAGTTGGGGTCTAGATGACGTTATGTGAATGTGTGAGGGATATTATTTTGTATTACATTTATTGACTTTTTAAGTTATTTATTTATTTATCTTTATTCCACAAAGTTATGTATCTTAATATAAGCTAAGCCCCACAAAACTGTTGCAATGGTTTGAATGTTGGGCCGGTTTGAAAGTGCTGTACTTAATATGCCAGTATTTTGTGTCGTGCCTGTTTTTTACTATTGCGTTACAAGTGGAAGAAAAACTATGAACATAATTTCAAATAGCAACAACAATGTCAAGTTTTTATTCGTACGAAAAAAAAGACAATAACGCATCTATTTCAGTAACAGAGACATCCATTATTATAATAAGGTTATGTTCTACAATAATAACAATGTTACGAATAACAAACTAGCAATTGTATTACGTCATAAAGTTAAGGAAATCTATTTTTAGTTCAGTTTAGTTTAGTGGAGAATTCTTTACAAAACGGAAAACTATTTTCTTTCAGCAAAATTCAGGGGATACGATAATCGATGTATTTCGACATAATAAATATTGTATGCTGTGAAAATAACTTCTAGCTTAATTTCCTGTTGCTATTCAATGGTAAAGTGAATTAACACGGTTCATTTATAACTTTAATTTCCTAGAAAATGATCATTAATTGTCAAGTTAGATATATTGCGAAATCGTTGATTAATCTTATGAGGGATTTTAAAAGGAAATTAATTAAAAAGAAGTATAACTTTTTATATAAATGATCACCAACTTATTGAAGTGACTAGAATAAAATAAATACTTTGGCAGCCGGATAATCGAAATAAACAACAAACTCCCTTGTCAATATTCGACAAATATTTTCTTTCAATTAGTACTAATCCATGTTACAATGGTTTCCTTACTTCATTATTTTTCCTCCGCAAACCTATGGTCGACTGACTTAGTTAAGTGTTTTCATGCCAAAATATAATCTTGGTAGTAGACAGTGAGTATAAACTCTTTTTGTATCAAATATATGTATATTATCTATCTAATTCTAGTTTGAAAATATTGAATATAGTATAAAATGTAGAATGTAGGTAGTTAAGATTTATCAGAGTGTTGCATACCAGCACGCATCTTTATAACGCAAAATTAGGTGAGTCTCGTGTTAACTTAATAGAAAAGAATTTATCAATACTGAAATACTATAGCGCTAAGATGTTTACTGATGTAAGTAACATGTATAAATCTATATAATAAGTTGACCCATCTATTGAAAGCACCGCAAAATATTGGAAACTAGGTACATTTAAAATGTTAATAAATGCTAATAAAATGTTACTCCAGCTTCAGAAATTCCAGAGCTCAGATTGGCTGTTAATTGAATTAATAATTTTATGTAAGAGAAAGTAACATATTTTAGTGAATTTCACCGACTTGGAGCAAACCGATAATTGTGTTAAACCTACGCCACGAAACTCAACCGCACGGTACCAACTTTCACCTAATTGAATATTGAGACGCCTTTGAAAATTCATTACATATCTGTATCAGTGTATAAACAATATTTCCTCTACATGCAATAAGCATGGACCACGTATAGAAACAAATTGTTGCTTAGCAACCAATACACAAAGTTACTTGCATCGAATTTTTGTCAGGTTAGAAATAAAATAAAAAGTTAGAAATAAAATACGTCCAGCAGGCTTAGCATGGCGATTCTATGTCTATTCTATCAACAAAAGACATGGCTTTTCTGTCAACTCGCATATAATCAATAATATGTAGGTATGTGTCGATCGAAGAACAGAAAAAATCTTATTTACGTGTCAAAAGAAATCTTACGTCAATCTGTCACTTGTCATTATGTCCATTCTCTTGTAGACAAAACTCGTTTCTAAGCTTGCCATGCTGAGCCTGCAGAAGCGGCAAAAAAGTAGTTGCCTATCTTGCCTTATCAATACAATAGTAGCAGTTTCATTCTTAAAATAGGTAGCTATTTTGTCAAAGCATCTAACCTAATCAAGCCACAAAATTAAAATAGCCAAGTGTTTTTTCGTTTGAAACGCTTTGATTATTGACACCGTAACACGACCAAATTTATTGAGAACATGTCAGGTATGGAGACAGATATTGACCCCGACACGATTATATGTTACCCTTTTCGACGAGATGCTAACCATCCCACGGAAAATAGCTAGTATTTTAAATTTTGTGTAACTTCATATTGTTGACATTATACGATTGTAGCCGCAGCTTCGTAGTAACCTTCATGGCAGTGGTGTAGCTACGCCGTAGCACGTCTCGTGGCGTAGTCCGCACGTGCCAGTCGTCGCACAATTAGCATAGTTTTTCTTAGGTAACTAAGGCAAGGTAAGGTCGTAATAACTAAAACAAATTCTATGTAACTGAACTATAAATGACACAAAAGTTAATCTACACAAAGTTATGACTTTTAAATCTCGTGGGAAGTCCCGTGACCTTTAACCAATAGTTAAGGCTATTAGTTTATGGTATTCGACACGCCTACATTTTTATTGATAAAATAATAAATTGGAATTAAAAGACAATCGTATGTACTCTCGTTGTGCCAACCTATATTAAATGTATAAAAATATTTACAATACATAAACTTCATTTGTACTCGTAGCGTAATACAGCGTAGTAGTAAGTGAATCTATCAGCTAGCCGGAGGTCGCAGGTTCGATTCCTGCATAAGTCAAAATATTTATGTACATAAACATGGGTGTTTGACTTAGTCTGGGTAATCTTATGTATAATTTGTATTCATTTACAAGAGAAAAGTATATTATACGTAAATGACTTCTAAGTCGTAGCTTATATATTCTTCTGGTTATAAGCTACATTATTGCCAAATTTGATCGAAATCCGTTCATTATTTTTAGCACAACGACTGAGAAACACCCACACTATATACCATATATGAAAACATTCACGTTGATAATTTTAGTATGATATGGTAAACTACTAATGCATACTCAAACAACTGGATTCATAGACTACATACACGTATCCTATCAAAAACAGCTCCCTTGAGACCAATGACCTTTAAGAGCAACCGTGATACCCGCCATGATAGCGCCGGTTCAGTACTGCCCTGTTGTGACCAATAAACCAAATCTATACTAATATTACAAAGCTGAAGAGTTTGTTTGTTTGATAGTGGGTGAGATTTTAGATATACATAGGTACCTATAGTTAGATAGCCCACTGATCGAGGCAAGCTATATGCTACTTTCTATCCGGTTGAGCGGAAAGTTCTAACGTAGTATCTAAGTCCTTATTTCGTTCAATTTTATTTAAATAAAAAACTTCGTGGCCGATATTTTAAAGCCACTTTGTATATAAAGAAATATATTTACTAAGAGTCTGAGTTATCCATTAAGCACATCAAGCTCATCAAGCTACCCGAAACTGTAAAATTTTACCAATCCACTTTGAACCATATGCTTCAGAGATAAAGTTGAAAATCTGTTTAAGGAAATTTCATAGCTTGCGCTGTACCACGCAGAAAAAAAAACGAAAATCGTTACTAGTATACACCGTGACTTTTTAGTCGTCTTACAAAGGTGGTCCACCTAAAGTATCCGACATAAAATACCTATTATTATTTTTATATCATTAATAATAATTTTAAAAATTAATAAATTAGAATGAAACACCCTATTAAAAATGTTAACGTATCAAACGGTAGAGTATACCTACCCAGTGCACGAGTCGAGCAGATAATTCTTTCTCAATTTATCAGAAGACAAGGGAGTTTATAACTAAGTCTTGCGTCATAATAATGAATATTGTTTTTTTTTATTATGAACGTTTACTAGTCATTGGATATATGAAGTGGGCTACTTTTGTAAGACGACTAAAAAATCTCGGTGCATAGTCAAACATTTTCCGTAAAGAAGTCATTTAAAATGTTAAAACTCAAATGCTAGAGCACCACTGAGCAGTTTCATATATATGTATTATGCATATTATGTGTATGTACAGACTAAGTGTGGAGCCCACCTCAGTTTTAATGATTCACGAGATAATGATGAAACGACACTAAAGCTCCCTACTGTGAACCTACATGTATGTACGTATAGTACGAGTGTACAGTTTCCTTTGAAAAGCCGTGAGATGAGATCTTGAATTTAACTGCTTATTCGTATTCACGTTGTAGCTTTTAAATGACCAGACCAAGTTTTTAATAAAGTGATTTAAGTTTAATTTTAAAAGGTCATCTCTACTAACATAACTAAAAGCTTTCTTGAACGCGTCAATATTAGGAAATACTGCATCGATACAAAGATCGATAAGAAGAAGTAAAGCTAAAGGCCTTTTATCCGGATGCACAGAGTTGTTCACGCATACATCATCATTCAACTTTTACATAATCTTTCACGAATTATGGTAACAATTTGTCAATTACTTTTACCACAGCTATATATATTTTGATTTAACCATTTTCGTTAAAGAATTCCAATATCTACTGTATGGAGTTGCCTCTGACATAGACAGTCACGCAAATAAATCTAGTTGCTTTATTGAACATTCCTCTAAACTATTTGTGGTCTGCAATTTTTAAAAATAGTTTTAAATAAAATCCTAGTCTTAATTGCTGGTAACCTTTATATATATACCTATTTTTTTGGCGTGGCACGACATAATTGCCTCGTGTGCAAGAATAATCTAGACGTATATTATGATATCATTATTCCAGATATCAGAAACATTCATGTTAGTTTAAAGATTAGAGCACCAGCTTCTCCAATATGTGTGGGTTCGATTCCAAAACAACACATAACTAATGTATTTTTTCCGATTTTTATGTAATTTCTAAGTATATGTTACGCTGACTGAGTTTAGGTGTGGAAACTCACTTTAAAACTCAAAAAGCGCCAATTCGATAAAGCAAACGTGGTGATAAACGCTCATTCATTCTCTATATGAGAAGAGGCCTGTACCCTGCAGTGGAAAAATAAGGAGGCTGATGATGATGATGATTATATCAGACTTTATTATATTATTGCTTTACACCCTACATTATTTTACGGCCTTTGAACCCAAATCCAATCAAACGAGTTATCAAAATTGATATTCATAAAACAATAGTGTTAATAAACATATTCAGATAACTGTATCAAGTAAACCAACTGACAATCACATTATTTCCCAGTTCAGAGTAGATTCAGTTTAAAGTTATGCCCGTACCTGTTCGCGGACCAACTAATTTACTTGTTCAAGTTGCCCAAACTTGCCCAGAGACCCGGAACTGAGCAAGTTGGGGTCCCTTTATTATTGTTTGTAGTGTAAGCGATATTAATTTCGATAGATATGTGACTCGATTGATAATGTACGATTATTGGTATTTGTTTAGGAAGCTATATTTATCTGAATGACAACTTAATATTAGGAAGGCAATTTTGTATTTGTATTTGAAATGATTTGAATCATCACTATCATCCTTTTTATCGTCCCACTGGTGGGTACAGGCCTCCTCTCACACAAAGAAGGATTGAGCGTTAATAACCACGCTTGCTTAATGCGGGCAATTTGAATTGTCACGTATGTAGAAATCTAAACCGATTTTATGGTCATTTTAATAATAAAGTTTTTAAAATAATTTTAAACTTGGCGGGGGCACTGCCGTGCACCCCGATTACGCATTCAATTTTAAAATGTAGGTGTGATCTACAATTAAGGTAAATTACCGACATGTGGTACGTATGATTTTGATAACGCTTGGTGATTAAGGAAAGGGTGTCCACACTGAAGTTTAAGTACCTAATATTAACCTTTGACCTTTGTTAGAAATGTGGGTTAAAATCTCTATTAACTTAGTTTAGACTTTCGAAAATGTTAATGACAGATTATAGTTTTATTTTTTTGAATGTAATAAAACAAAATATAATCGACAATCATCGATTATATTTTGTTTTTCTAAATAAACTGCCTTACCTATATAATAATATAAGTAATTATAATTATCATGAACATGGCAGTGCCCCAGCCAAACGCGAGTAAAGCGAGCACGGTAATTTACTTAAGTAATCCCATGTTCGGCTCCTGCGTCTTTTCTTTTGTTCCTTCTTTGACACAACCATTTTAGAGAGAAGAAGTAAAAGTGTGTTCTCGCATTTGATAACTGCTGCTCTTCTTGCGATTTGTCATTTGACGTCATACATAATTTCATCGTTCGCTAAAACTGACGATTCCATCAAAACTGCCGACTGTCGACTCCCACGCAATTGCCCTGCAATGATTGTTGGTATAGACGGATAGGTGGAGAAAAGACATCCATCATTTTGTCTAAAATACAGTCTGGTATTACATAAAATTAAGCTACACATGTCGAGGCATAGTGTAGGAATAGAAAAACTAGTAATTTTTATATTTACGGCCATTTTCACCGGTTACGGACAAGTTCCACATAGTTTATCTAGCAGATAATTACATACAAATTCTGTTCCATTTTTTAATTTATCTGATAGATAGTTTCTATCCATAACCGGTGAAACGGGCCCTTAATGTTTTTGATAAGAATCAATGTTACTTAAAAGCAAAGTTTTCGATGAATTTTAGACTGCGCTCATAAGCGTTGTTATTAAATCTTTTGTGGAAACCTCGCAAGGACCAAAAGACACACGGTATTTATTATTATTATTATATAATTCTGACGACACGCGTAAGTTATGGTCTTTATTAAATAAAGTTAATAAAGTAACACGGTAAGTTAATGTTGTTAAGGGCACTTTACTTGCGTGCGGGTTAATATCATGATTGTGAGACTCCTTAGGACATAGTGTTTGCGTTTAACAGAAATAAGTTAGTGTTTAGTGTTCATTTGTGTGATTTCTTTACTGATTTTTTTTCATCATCGTCAACCTTTTTATCTTCCCACTGTTGGGCATAGGCCACCTCTCAAAGTTATTTATTTTAATTTTCAAAAAAGAAGTTAAACAAAGCTGTATAACATTATAATGTATAATAAGAATAATGTTTTAGCTAGCTGGTTATTTTCACCATTAGCTTCCATTCTTCACTTACCAGAGCCATTTTCACATAAATAACTATATAGATAAACTGTCAGCCTCACCCTTTTCGTCATTTTTTTAAGACCATCACCGACCTTATTAATGTGCGATTACCAGTCGCAAGCTTCTTTTTAGATAGAGAATAACGAGTTTTGCCTCGTTCCCCGTTGCTCGTACCATTTTTGACCTTCTGGATCAATTAGGCAATAAGCTGTACAATTTGTGCTGAAAAAAAGTTTTGCTCCAAAACGAACAGAGAACAAGTTATAACTCAAACAATTCAACTTTTGAAACATTAAAAAGTGTTTCATTATAAAGTGGGTGGTATTAAGTAATGAATGTTTGGGGGAATATAACAAGGTCTCAATGGGGAATGACCTTCAGTTTAATGTTTTAATTAACTCCACAATTCAAGCTTTATCGATAGTAAAGTCATTCCTATAAAAGCGAAGGTGTGGTAATACGATACGATTATAATTATTTATTTCATAGTGTGAATAAGTGTCTCTTTTTAGGTTAATATGACGGTTATTTACATTGAATTAATTATGAACTTCATTATAGCATTATATTTACTGCCTCGTTGATCTAGTAGCCGCATAATGCGACTGTTGTGCACGGGGTCTCGGGTTCGATTCCCGAGTCGGGAAAAAATCGCTTTGGAGTTCGGAAATTGTTGATTCGTGCATTTGAGAGCACGTAAATGTCGGTTCTGCGCCTTGTCTCTCTCCGGTCGTGTCGCATTGCCATCCCATCAGACTATGAGGGAATAGAGATAGAGAGTACACCTGTGTGTACGCAAATGTTAGTGCACTATAATATATCGTGCGCAGTTGGCTCATCTCCTTAACGAGAACGGCCTCCGTAGCTGACAATCGGTCAGGACAAATTGTAGTTTTCTTCTATTACTACATAGGCTTTAAGAGATAGAATCGTACAAACTCACTGGGCGTCCACTTTTTACTTATTTACTTCAGGTACCTGCCGGGACTAACGCCGCATCCAATAGCCCAATCTAGTACAAATTGGCACATTGTATATTTTTCAGTGAACCTCGCATGAATCGTGTTTACCTTTTAAGCGAAGCCACGGGTGAAACCTTGTTATGAATAACGATATTACCCGCGGCTCTACCCGCTTGAAAAGTTTGAACTTTCAGATTTTAATAGTATGCATCGGTTTCGTTGTTAATATTCTAGAGTAGAAAAAGGGTTTGTTGTTTCATGCTGATGTTGGAAGTATATTAAAGCAACAGGGTAAATGATTTTCATACCTATTTCGTTGTGCTAAGGTATGTTTTTGCTAAAGTTATATCATACAATTTCCTCGTGCGGTAATCGGGATTTCACAAAAACAAACAACAATTTCGATACCCGATATATTTATTTTATATCATCCATAACGTCGACAGTGGTAATTAACAACGAACTATTTAAATAATGGGTATCCAAACATTCAATTTTCGAATATTTTACCGCCTAAAAATATTTTTATTATATCCATTACTATATAAATTACATGTATGTATGTAGAGTGAGTGTGTGAGGACAGACTCCACTAACTCTTTCTATGATTTCATCTATGAAATTGACATGAATAGGATACAGTGTGACCCAGCCTAAATAATCATAGAACAATATTAATAGATCGTTAGGTTCGCCTTTCCCCTTATAAATTGAAAATCACATTAAAACGAGATGATATTGAAACATGTAATTAGAGATTTCAAATAATGACTAACATTAAAATACATTTTAGTCTTGTACCTCTTAAATTACTCGGATCATACAACACCGTGAAGTTGATTGATTTGTTTTCAGATAATAATTGTAACTTCCAAATATCTTGGTAAAATTCAAACTATTTTATCATAATACCGGACTCAGACAATCGCGTAACACGGAATGCTCAGCCAACATCTGGAAGCCAACAATTACACCTACATAAATGTCTGTTGTATTTCAAAACGCGGCACACATAAGAAAGGAAATTCAGTTACAATAACGAATATTAATCTACATTTTTAGATATAAAGAGTATCTCTATGGACAGACAATTCTTATGCCATCGATATTATAATTTAAATTATTTACAACAATCGTTAATTCCGAACAACAATACCGTTCTTATTATAAAAAATAATAGAAAAGAAGTAATTTTTTTTTTAATTTTTGCATGCGAAGGTAATAGAATGATATCACAGTAACGTTACAAGTTCTGTAACTGAACAATAAATAGACTATACAAGTATATATGCAATATATTATATTATTTGAATGCAGTAACAGATTCCAAATAAAATGGCTCTCCAGTTATTTTAATTTAACTAATATATTGTGTTTATACGACGTTCCTTAGTAGTTCCTCCGATGATAGCATGCCGTCCTGTAAACAGAATATTAACTTTAAACTTGTATTAAGCAGTAATTAGTAAGTTAAACACTGTAATAAGATGTTTGTATGCCAATAAAAATTATTACTTAAGTTATGTCATACTTCTGAATACTCTAAATTCATAATCAATTCCTCTGTAAATTCGCATTCTTGTTTTTTTTTACAAAGCACAATTCTTCATACAACAATATTAGTACTCATTTTAATGGTTCAGTGGGTCAGTGGCGCATATTTAGCGTTACTGACGATATGTCAGTGACGCTAAATATGCGCTAGCAAGCAGCCAATGTAAACAAAATACATTTAATTAGTCTAAAATGTTTACACCAGAATGTTTCAAAAGCAGCTTATGTAAGTTGTTGTGTCGAAATCAAAAGATTTCAGACTACTTTATTATTACATCTAATTAAATGTTCAGAGAAAAGTACCTATATTTCAAGTGACCATTGAAAACTTTTTTATTTTTATTTTGTTATTGGCCAACAGGAGGCTGTTACAGAGTATTCATGCTTTGTTTAGTTCAGTCTTAAGATTACTATGTAAGCTCAAACCTTCATGGTTCTAAATTCAAATTCCATAAACAAAAAACAAGAAACGATTTTTTTTTTCAAAAAATGCAAAGAAAACAAAGCAAAAAGTAATTCCTAAAGCATTCATGCTTTTGGAAATACGATTGCTGATGAGAATTGACTAATAAAAGAAGGAATTTAGGCAAACACGGGTAGAAACGTGTGAGAGTGATGCACACATTTCTTTTTGTCAATTTTTTTTCAGTTCGTGATGTTACAAGTCTACATATTAAATATTGACCAGTTATTACTAAATATTAACTTTCAGTTTCTATATAAGGGTTTTATGAACGTAATAAACGAATTATTTACTTATAACTAATACTAGTTTCATTCAGTGATCACTCGATAAATGACACACATTTTGACTTCTAAATCTTTTAGACAGTTTGTATCTGCATTTTCCTTTGACACCATTCTACTGCACAAAACCGCACCCTAACTACCTTCCTTGCATTTACATACATCCTGGTCTAGGAATTTAGGCGGATAGCCTCGTTAGCACCTACCTAGTTAAATTAAAGTGGTATCAAGCTGAAGTAAGCGGCTTTACACAGGCTTTACTAAGTGGGTTGGTTAAGCACAATAATTTCATCTTACAAACTTAGATGTGGGAACAACTTGGATAGTTTTGGTAATTAAAAACTTGAGTGGTAGGGTCTTGTTCCTGGTTTGATACCGATTACTGGTAATGGGATCTAAGACTGTTTATTTTCTTAATGCTATGTCTGATCTTAGAGTAATCAGTCTTCATTTATTTTAAAATTATGTTGCTGTTCGTCAGTATATTCCACATATAGCCTTTGTATTTTCATACTCCATATTTTAATCTGAATTGTAACAAGAACCCTTACATCGTCATTCGTATTAGATACATTCATACATGAACTCCAGAAATATGTATGGTTCGTAATTTATTAGGCACATACAGTAAAACATATAACATCCACACGAATTAATCTTCATTACATCTCGTAATATCTTGAGTATTTTAAATTTATTATACGTTGACGCCGTCTTGAAAATGTGGTAGGATGAGTGTTTCATTAATTAATTAGCTCCAAAAGATTTAATGTAATTATGGTTCTTTATTGTTAACTTTGCTATTCCGGGGATATATATAAACATTAATAATTATAGTAGCTAATTTTGGAAACGGTGGAAGTTTTATGATTCTGCAGAAGATAATACAATCCAAAAGGGTGTGAAATGAGCGAAAGGCCGTGTATTCAACTTTGAATTTGTAAGACGTAATTAATTACTGTTTTCTAAGGTATTCTTCTCGAATTTATTATGAATATGATATAATTAGTATTAATAGTGAGACAAGGAATGAATAAAGTTCAATAAACTGATTAAAATTTCTGGAATTAAACCATTGTTCGAACCCTGAATTATCACATACATAGGTACCCATAACAAATATGAATATGTAAACTTGGGAAGACATTCATTGATACATCGTTGATCAGTAATTATTTTGTATGTCTCTACTAGACCACGGGACTACAGAGTCCCGGATTTTTAGAAGGCGAACGTGGGGCCGAAGCCAACACGCTGAAGCCCTTTTGAGTTAACTTTAATATATGTGATGGTGACACAAATTGAATAGTTACGTTACCTGATTGAGGTCAATGAACTTGCGGACCACAGATCGCGCGAAGTCTGGATTATTCAGCATCTCGTTCACAAACCAGTCCAAAGGAATGCTGCCGAAGAAAATATTTGATTTAGAAGATGTAAGAACTGCTGGGAAGATAAAGTATAGTAAAAAAATTCAATACTTTTATTGAACTGTCAAAAACGGTTACTTTCTAAGCAATATACATATGTATCAAAACACAAACTAAGATATTACAATTTATTATTAATAATTAATATTAAAAAATTAAAAAATCTATACTGCTCAAGCTTTTATTTATTAATCCGATTAAAAACCTCTACTGATAGAATCAGGGGAAAGGTAATTGTTTTGGGAAAGTACCTACAAGAAACAACTATAAATTTGTCTGTGCGATTATTCATCTTGTTATAACTTATGAAACATTGAACTCTGAAAGTTCCATACGAATGGTTTTGTGTGTTCGTGTAAATTAATTTGGGTGAACATAACTTATTTGTGTTTCGCTCATTTTATATCGAAAACCACATAGATAATTCGATTATAATTTTCATTGAAATTAAAATTGTATCATCCCATATTGACGTCAAAAATTGGACATGGGGTTGTTCTCTCTACAGACAAAATAACCGAAGAGAGGTCAGGCACAAACCGACAATCGCCAACTTCCAGTCGCCGGCTAGCTCTGTGTGAAAGTTTCTTAAAACCTACACAGCAATTTTGGCCCGACCCGGGAATCCAATATTAAACCCGTACTCAGCAGCCATGCCATGTGACTACTAGACCAACGAGTTAACAATTATCCCAATATGAACACTGTGCGAAAATTTCATAAAACACACAATGAGTATAAATAAAAAACTCATTTCCCTCTCTGTCTCTCTCTCTACACAAGCGGAAAATGACGCAGCTATCTTGAGATATTTTTGATCGTAACCCTAAATAATGTTCTAAGACGATTTATTATCGTTGAGCCGTATGGAAATATTTAGTATAATATAACCCATATACTGTAATACAACCCATAAGTTGCGTAACACAAAAAATAAATGAAAATGTGAAAACCTGAGCATTATACACAATTGCGCGGAAAGAGGCCATGGCTTACTTCCTTACTTAATTCTTATCATTACTGATGTTATAAATGCGATAGTAAGTCTATCTGCTTGTCTGTCTGTCACGCATTCATGGTAAAACTCTTGTTATTTAAAATATTGTTTTTGAAAAATAATGTAAATGTCTAAAATAATTGTAAAATTATAAATTATTGTAAAATTTTAAAATATTGTAAAATTTTAAAAATATTGTATTTCAATTAAAAAAATGTAGAATTATAAAGACTTAACGGCTTTAAATAAAGCTTGGTAGATATACATATAATCTAGAGTCTGAGAAAGGGCTATCTTTTTTCCGGGTGCGGGTATTTCCTTCGGGCGATAGGTGGAAACACGAGAAACAGCTGGTATATTTATATTTCTTTCAAGTTCCAGTTGAATGCTGATTATAGAGAGGTAAAACAGTCTCTAATTGATTTTTTTTCTCTAGTTCCGTGATGTCCTCGTTAAAAACTTTCCTCGAGGCTTTAGTTTATCGGAATCACAAAAAGGGTATTTGAATGCGTGCAAATCTACTAAATGCCAAGCCTTATCTGTGAAATGGGAAGCTTAAGGCTCTGATTTGTTGGACCCCCGGAATGAAATAAAATAAGACCCAGTGTTGAGGTAAGTTCAAAAGTTTTTGTCGTTCCAACGCTCCCTTTATTTTTGTTCAAGATCTTCTTCAAAAATTGGTCCCAAGAGTCAATATAAACCTAGCAAATGAAATATTTTCATATAAAAATCTGTAAGTGTTTTATTCATAATTTTTGTGTTTGGTCTACGGTGTCCTATTATAGGACAATCACCTTCCGCCTTTCATTCTTACTGAATTTATAAATGTGAAAGTAACTTTGTATGTTGTCACGTTTTCAACCTAAAACTACTGAACCGATTGATACAAAATTTGATAGACACATAGTCTAGAGTCTGACAAAGACATAGACTACTTTATATACAGTTGCAGGTTAGAGGTCCGTATAAGCGGGAGGTTCTAAACAAGCCTGTTTCAAAATAAAACAAATATATAAAAACTCCGTTCTCATAGAATGATTGACCAGAGAAGACAAAAACTCGTTTAAATTGCTCTTTTCATTCACAGATACTACACATTCTTCGGTGATCTGACAGAGGCAACACATTCCACACCCACGCCGAAAGTAACCACAAATCTAACACAAAGGAAATGTTGGCGATGCATCCCAGTGGCTTTACTGACCGCATTGGCGTGTATATCGATAAATCTTCAGTTTTACCTATAAATACCTGCAAGTCTAATAATAATCTTTTGCCTTCATATTGTCTCCCGTATTTCAAAAATTAAAAAGCTGGTTTTGGAATTTAAATACATGTCACTCCGTTCCGTCCAAATCAACCCGTTTCTAGCTACCTTTGTAGTGTTTTGGAGGTCGTCTTTTGTAATTTTTGACGATCGAAAACAGCTGTTTAGCGGCCAAGTTTGAATAAATCATTTTGAGCTTGGTACAATATGGTTTAAAGTTGACAGGGAAAATTTGACGGTTTTGGGTAACTTTATGTGCTGGTTTCTGTACAACAACGAAACTGACTCTCTTTGTAAGCTATACAGTGGAACTCTACAGATAAGCTTCCTAAATTACTATTACAAATAATCGATGGGAAAAACCCCGACTGTCCCGCCCACTGCATTCGATTTACGATTCTCAGAACTTCAAAAGTCCAACAAAGAAGAAGGTAGAATAATTAATTCAGTTGAAAGTAACAAGTGGGCAGATTAGAAACAAATTGTTCTCCAAAAAGTTTTAGTATTAAGTACCAAATTCAGTATTTCCACTGATTACGTCGGTTCTACACTTAGTTTTCAGTTATCTAAGTAAATGCCTTATCTCAACACAATTCCGTCTGTAAATATTGCGAGGTAAATTAAATCATTGAGCTAGTCGCCTATTGTACCAATATTGTTTTATGTATACCGAGTTATAATTTATTTAGAAGCTCGTTTTATCCTAAGATTAACAACGTATGGAATCTGATCACAATACGTGTCATCACGGTTCTGAATTTAAGAAACAAATAAATGACTATCAAAACAAAATAAAAAAAATCGCCTTGACTTATGAATGAGGTCAATTTGCAACGTTCTCGTTGAAATGAAAGTCAAATGATTGACTACTGACGAAGAGAAAAAGTCGTGTAAACATGAATTGAAAGTAAGCTAGAGATCCCTATAAACTTTCATAAACCAGCCCGGAGTCTGGAAGTTGGTGATTGACTCAACCGTGCATCGGAGAGCACGTAAATGTCGTTCCTGCGCCTGATCTTTCTCAGGTCGTGTCGGATTGCCGTCCCATCGGATTAAGAGAGTGAGGGAATAGGGAATGCACCTGCATCGCGCGAATGCTTGTGTACTATAATATGTCCTGACTGATCTTAAAAAGAAGAGAACGGTCACCATAGCTGACAATCGGCCAGGACACAATCATCATCATCATATTGAAGACAAACTTGCCAGAAAAATCTTATTAAAATACCACGAATGTTGTGACAAAGTATTCCATTTATGAAAACCAACCTTCAACTTACTAATATAAGCGAAAGGTGTCTTCTAGATCCAAAAATAAGATTTATTTACATTTAAAACGTAATTATACATTGCGTTGGCGTTGTAGTCGTTGACATAAAGGAAGATAAGTGAATTCGAATTACAAAACAATTTTCAATAAAAAGTTTACATTTACATAAGTATATTCACAAACTTGAAAATCATGTTTTTATTTTCTTTGTATTTTTTTTTTAGTTGGTAAACATATGTAAATGTAAACTTTTTATTTACAAATGAAAAAAATTATAAGTTTACATGTAAGTAAACCTAGATGTCAAATATAAATAACTCGTAAATTAGAACAGTTATTACTGTAATATAACTATTAATTTCAAACGAACATTAACAATTATTGTGATACTAAATTAATTTCGAACTACTAATGCTGATTTGGTATTTTCATAATTGGTTTTCAGAAGATTAATCTGTGTTGCAATTGGTAATAAATTCCGGATTGGTTAGGTTTCATAGTCAATTTGCGTACAACGCTAAATGTTGCCATATGAAATATGATCTCTTAATTAAATGTTAATTCGTTTTGTAGTGTTTCATTTTAACATGTTTCAATTAAATTAAGAATTTTGAATTTGATTTACTTATATCTACGTTAATTAACTTTGTTTTTAATTCCAATAAAATGACCAATTATATCTTGAGAATTAAATAAATTAAAATTAGTGTCAACTAAAATTACTTTGTTGCCATACTTTCTCACACGTAGATCTGAACGCGAATCACAGTTTTCCACATTTTCAATTTTAGAATATTATCAAACCAAACACCGCGTAAAAGCTTTGAACAATTCCTTGTATTCACGTAGAAACGGTGTTGTAATAGCACTTACTAGTGTACCACCTGAGTTGGTAGCGAAATCGTAATAGCAACTCGAACCTGGATTCCGATTTCTCCGTTCACTTATATTGCCTACATATTTTCTTTCTTCACGGCTCGGTGTTAATACGAAACCTCTTTTTGTTTAATATAAATAGAACTCGATATGGTTCCAGTTTTGTTTTCGAGCGTTCGGTTGGCGTTGGTTCTATAATTTGAATTTTGAAATTCGAAAACTTTGGTTTGTTCCAATTTTGAAATTTCTGTGACCAGAGACACAGAGAGCGGGGATTAAGTGAATTTTATTATCTGTTTTGAAAGATTCAATTTGATTTCATCTCATTAATAAAAATAAATTCCATATAAAGTCCAAGATAAATAGTTCATCAATAGTCCGAAAAGAATTTAATAGTACTATATCAATTTCAGTGACATAACTTTGTCACATTATGGTAGGCAACATAGCTAACCTGTTGTTATTTACTTATATTTATTTGTCACTAGTTCGGTTCCTCGTAATGAGATCTTGTTAGTGGTGCCAATTCTTTCCTTTAGTACAATAAACATTCGGATTAAAGAGACAGTATGACACAGGGTTCCTAATTTGTACGCAAAGGTCCAAAATAGATAGAAAATTGACGTTATTAAAATATATTTGGTATTACTAGCAAAGAGAGCGGTCATTTGAACATATTTGGCAGTCATGTGACAATAGAACCTAGAAAGTCTAACAACCCGTCTTATCAAGGGGTATCGGGTTGTTCAGGTAACTCGGTTGAGGTGGTCAGACATGCAATTGCGCCATGTTACTGCATTGCTTCTAAACTGCATCGTGTTAAACTGGAAGCCGACTCCAAATTAGTTAAAAAACGTCTAGGCACATGATTTATTAATACCTGTTATAATACTACGCTGTCTGCATATTATATCATCGTTGTTTGGGTCTTAAAACATTTCTGATTTTTAGGCAATAATTAGCTAGTAAATTGTTTGCGCCTAAAAATAACCTGATTCCACACAATTTACCTTTCCAAAGTCTTCTCATCGTTAGCGTCCTGTCCTTCCCTCTCGGGTGCAGCCTCCAACATCTCCCAGAAGTTGTCCAGACCGTACACTGCTGGAAACATAACAATATGAATATTTCGAACTAATATTAAATACCAGTATCACACAAAACATCAACAAGCAATCAAAACAATCGATTTCAGTAACTATTTCATTCGATTGTCCACAATACTTTGAGCTCATTTCTTTCAGTAGTTCAACTTAATCGCAAATCCCGTATGACGTCAGAACGGATATTCACAGCACAAAACGACGTTTCTTCAACAAAGATGTATCCACTAATTACTCATTTAATAAAGAGGGAGCGAGTACCTGTTGCTCCAACTCACAATACCACATTCACATGACGTAATAAGCAACATTAATACGAGTCCTCAGGTTCACTTACAATAAAAGCTCACAAATATGAAGCCGCAGTACAAATGACCTCAGATGAGACCCTCAGTTTTCTATTCTGAAATAAGACACGAGACAAAAGCATACTCGTGTCCCTATCAGCACTACACACGCACATAAATACAGCATTGTCGGATAATCATGAATAAAGAGAACAATTTTTAGTCCCACGGAATACTTTCGGCCCTCGAATAGGGATGGCCCAACTCAGAATAGGAAATCTAAAAAAGTATCGCACTTGTTATCCGTAACGATGCCATATTCTTGCGCTCACAAATCCACACGATACAACCCTGATTGTCCAAATAAAGCGAACAGAAGCTTCAATGTGTGTTGTTTATTTCAATGTTTTCACGTGTCAAAGTTTGCATGTTTTAATAAGCGAGTATGGCATGTTTTTGTTGGCCCAGTACGCGTCTGGCCAGTCCCCTGAGGCTTTCATTCGGTCGATACGAATATTTGTTGTATAAATAACAGTTTTTCGGCTTTAAGCCGGTTTTCGACGGACGACACCCAAAAGTCACCGATAGTTTGTGATTTCTTTAATATTGGATCAGAGATTATCTCGATAATACCTCGATCGCTCTTTGGCACAGGGGCCCTTTTGCCGTAACCCCTGGCGATAAGTACGTTTGAGTTGGGTCTGAAAACTCCCCTGGTCACTCTAATTTCTTCCTCTGTTGAAATGTCAAGTCACGGTGGTAAATTATTTTAGATCACCGTTAAAAGCGATAAGAAGCGTTATCTGTTTTTATTTATTGCAAGCGTCTATTTTTGGACAAAATCCTTTTATTTGTTTGTTATCCACATTATTATTTATTATCTTTTAGTTTGTAAGCTTGTTAAGCTCTTTTAGCGTTGCAATGCGAGTGTCGTTATATTTTACCTTCATCGTTAACGTCATCATTACCACTCCTTTTGCCAAAGTCGTAGGCGACCATGAGGTTGCTCTTGGGGTTAAACTTCCTGCGAGCGTGGGGCTCATAGCTGTCTTGGTCTGTTGATGTATGATAAACAGTGAGACATGGTTCATATGAGTGTATGTATAGTAGGTTAGTTAGTTAGTTAGTAAAGCAAATAAAAACAAAAGTCTAACACCAGTCGAAGTGGTGCAGAGTTTGTATTCCTTTTGTTTCCACGGACAAGCTCGACATACAACAATTTGCACGGTACCATTGAAACTTTTCAACTTTGATGTTTTAGTACCATGTGTTAGAATGTTCATCAAAAGTTGAAAACTTGCACCTTTATTCAGAGAGAGTAAACCGAAAAATATAACTAACACGAGCTATTATTGCGCAGATCCCGCTCTGTTATGACTGAAAATACACTTTATTTGCATTCGATGCGATGCGGAATACTATTCGTGACTTCACTCTGAGTAAAGGAGTTACGGAGACGGTTCTTCGTAGTGAACCTACGTAATATCGAGCGGTAACGAGGTTTGTATCCTCTCACAAACATCTGCAAAGCGAGAGCTTCGAAAAGGGCTTGTCCAAAGTAACGCATGGTTGGACTGTGCTTAAGTCTGTTACACGGTCCGGCATTCGTCGGCTTCCACGTAATTTTTGCCATTCACAGAGACGCAAGGCCGGCAATCCAATCAGACTCTTTGTGGTACCTTCACCGTTCAATTCCGGGGCTCTTTTACCGAAATCCCTCGCGATCCCAACAGTGGGACTCTTAAAGGTGGGTGTGCCGCGGTGCGAGCGGCTTGTCGGCGCTTGGTGCTCAACGTCCCCTTCAGGAATAATGTAACCATTCTTAGCTTCATTACAGTCACTTCAAACGGTCCACCGAGAGACGGCGAACCCAGTGTAAACTTATTTACCCTTCGGTAACAAATATTAACAATATTGTGTTGTGCTTTCGAAAGCAGAATTTCATCTATAAAGATTATGGTAATAGCAAATATTTCGAACTTTACATATTGAACAATGAACGGTGAAAAGTTGTGCAAGTCGGTACTATTGTTGGGTTTTATAAATTTCAATAAAGGCTAATATTAAGTTTATATGTTCCTGATATATTATTGTGTACGAATTACTCGCTCCATTAGCGATCAGTAGCTCAACTTATAAGTTGGCAGGCTAGGAAGATGGATGCCTCACTATTGTGAACTTGCTCACATACATCACCCGGTCCGAATGTTCCTAATTACTTCATAAAATGCCGCATAATCTTTTTAGTATCAACAGTTTCTGATTGATATCCTAACTCGGTGAAAGTTTGAGGCAAAACGATATTATAAAATATTCCGTATCGTGGGATTATTTCATAATGCTAGTGAAGTTGAGAGGAGTAATAACTAACGTGGTACATTACTACCCCACAATTAGTGTTAATTATACACATTCCCAAATTTCCATTACTTACTCAAACATAATGACAGTGCGGCGTCAGTGGGGAACTTCAATAGGTAGGTACTATTTAATAATACAAGTATTAGGTACGTTTTACAGGATGAAAACAATATTATATAAGATTTTTTTATCTTCTGTTCACCAAACCTAAACACACACTTTAAATCTGAAAATAAGTTTAATTATACAAAGATAACATAACACATAGCATGCATTATTAAGGTGGGCTTGAATAAATAACTTGTGCGTATCTAGCGAGTCTAATAATCCATTTAACAGTTACATACTGGATATACAAAAAAAGGTATATGCACACACAGGAAATGTGACAGGTTTGCACGGAAAAAATATTTTGTTACAGTAGTGTGAAAGCTTAAATACTGACTTAAAAGAATAAAAGGAGATTTTTTTTATGTGTATCAAACTATCTACTATTGTGCAGTATACCGATCTATTTAATAGAAAAAAAAAATATTCTAAATTCAAGCACTTTACTGAGTAGATTAACTGAGTGCAATAAAGAAACCCGAATAAAAAAAAAAAACAAAGAAACAATCAAGTTCCAAATTCAAAACTCACGCTCAGCCCTAGTGTGTGGTCTGTCCCGCTTGCCGAAACCCCTAGCAGTCATCATCTCTACGTTCTTGAAGCCACGGGTGGGACGCTGTTGTTTGGTGCGGGCGATCCGACCCTCGGGCGCCGCGGCGACCACGCAGAGGCAAGCTGCTGCTGCTACCGCTACTGCCAGGTGCATTGAGAAATTCATTGCTGGGGACAAAGAAATTAAAAGGTTAGTATTTAAAAAATAATGATAAAGGTTTTTGCTGTTTAAAAGAATTCTTAAATACCATAGACTGTGTGCTCAGTATCGAACAAGAGAGATATTAAAAAAAAACTACCACATAAAACGGCAGTCTTAGCTGTAAATCCTCCAAATTTTATTTACCTATGTAGGTTTTCGAGATAACAATATTTAAGGCGAATACCTAAGTGAAAGATTTTTACTTACCGTTATTAAAATGTGTTTTAGATATTTTTTTTTTTTATATAGGAGATTTAAGGCCAGTTTCACCGGTTACGGATAAGTTGCAGATAGTTTATCTGGTAGATAATTTCATACAAAGTCTGTTCCATTTTTTAATTTATCTGGTAGATAGAAGCTATCCGTAACTGCTGAAACTGGCCATAAATCTCCTACATAAAAAAAATCAAATTTTATCTAAAACACATTTTAATAACGGTAAGTAAAAATCTTTTGTTAGCAGTTAAGTAATAAGTATTCATCTTGTGGAGATGTTAGGTGTCACGCGACCATCAAACCGTTGACGACTCTGCGCGTAAAACATGACGGATGGTAATGGATTCCTCTCGTACGACCCTCTACTACGCGTAACTACCCACTAGCTTGCACTTCACTACCTTGGTAGACGGCAGTCAGTAAAATGATGGGGGAATGAGAACGTACAGACACCAGTATATCAGGCTACTACAATCTGTCAAATTTCCTTAATACATTTTCAACTTTATCGCAAAAGCATTATGGTTCAAAGTTGTAAAATTTTACAGTTTCGTATGCAGATTATTGGTTTGGTCTATTATAAGAGTCTGAAAAAGGCAATGCAATTTTTGTATTAACTACTGTGTCATTTTAAAGGTTTTTTTTTATATATATACCCTCTTTTTGTTTGTAGCTGTGCAGTAGAACTTCCTCCCAATGTCAGACTGATACTTTTACGGACTAAAAACCCGTCTTTGTTGCTTCTGCACCCGTTTGAACAGTCCCGCTGCCCTCCAAAAGGGTCCCTTAATCGTAATGTGGCGGAGAGAGAATCATCTAATTGTAATATGAAGCTTTTTATGCTGCAATAAAACTCAATGGTTTCCGAAAATAAGAACCATAGAGACGAATATTATAAACTAGTGCATTCCACCTATTTTCAACAACTTCACACAGTTTTAATACTGGCTGGTAATTAGAGATGTGAAATTTTAGTAGTTTCCAAAGTGCAGCGTAAAACTGTGGTAGCTTTACGGGTAATGTTATCGAACTAAGTTGGCAACACTGGGCCCCGGTTGGCCCCACGGTTTATTCCCTCTACATCTCTTGTCGGAAAAAGCAACGAGTGGTAACCATGTTGTAACTAACTTCTGTAAAGTAACTTTAACTGCTTTTCGCGAAATGGCAGTACCTAAAGCATAAAATAATAATTGTGTATCTTCAATAAGCAAACCAAGATATTTTATGACTATATATTGATAAAGGAGGATAAAATTTGCTTTTTCCAAATTCAAAAAGAAAAAAAAATCTCACAATGTCAATTAGCTAAACACCAAATATAAATGGTTGAATTTTAACAATAGCCAAACTGCATGAATGCAACAAAATGCTGATTAGACTGTTCACCGTCAACAGACGAAACGTAATCGCTAATGAGATGCCTGTATTGTTCTCAATTTTGAAAATAGAATTTAGATGGAATATTTACTTTTGATAATTTGGTAGATCATCAACTAAATTGACGTTAATTAAAGCCGATGAAGGCAAACATTGTTAAGCAAGGGTTTGAAATCGAAAATCGAACAGTGTCATCAAAAATTTAACCTTCTTTACACTAAAGGAGGCGTAGTTTCTGTGTTATGCGAATTAGAAGCCATATCTATTACTGTTTGCAAATAGAAGTCTAAACTTCAAATTGTTCGGATCTCGGCAAATCCAGCAATCTAAAGTGATGAGACAGACACTATGAATATTTTACACGAAGCAAGTCGTTTGCAATCTGCAATCTGAAGCTGAGTAATCTAATATCAAACACACAGTATTATAGCGCTGGTAATTAATGGGATTGAAACAAAGATAGTAATATAGGGTATGAACTAAACTTCCTCTCCAAATTCGGGAGTTACCGATTACTCGTTCCAAAAGGGCACTACATAGATGGCCAATTGACAATCCTTTTTACTCCAAAAAATATTAAAAAAAAAGAATATTGGAGGTGATTTGTCAATGGTCAGGTCATGGAACAGTAGTCTTTGGTCGTGTGAGAAAATATGAAAAAACGCGGCAATTGAAAAAAAATGCTTACGAAAATAAGATGAGTGTTCCACTAATAATTTTCTATGTTATTTTTAGTTAGTGTTACAATTATAATTTGTGATAAATTAATACCTCGCCGTTTACACACTTCTGAATTATTTTATACCTATAACTGGTTGGATCCTTGTATTCTGCGTCAATTACTCGTATAATGTCATAATCAGTCATAATATAATAATTCTTTCCCCTTCTTATGACCAATCCATTTTCAAATTACATTGGTGCCGTTCCAAACTGATTCCAATATAAAAAAAAGAAAAAAATTTTAAGTCCGTACACTCTGCTTTGTATGTAATTAGGTAGGTCACCAATCTCCCTACGATCCAGCCTGATTGCATCGTTTTAGGAGCATGTATGTAACACAAACAAACAATGTACTGTTGCCGTGTCGCCGGCACGAACCGGACCGGAGAAGCCCTAATCCCGAGCTAATCTAACGGTATATACGGAAGTAAATCGCATTATATGCGCCGGACCGTTTAACCCGTTCAGAGAGTGTTTTTGTATTTATAGTTCACCCTGAGTGAGGACAGGCGATAGATACTTACCTACTTGATGTAGGATGAAACAAAAAGGCTGAACAAGTTTGAGTTCCACTCTCCCACCAAGAGTTCCGTATATAGAATCATTATATTGCAAATAAATAAATAAATGTTTGATTTTAATTTTAGCGTATTTAAGATAGAAGTTTGACTTTTGTAGGTTAAATTAAGAAGTGTCGTTGTTATAAATTTAGTATTATCTCAATAAATATCGTAAATCGTAAAAAAAACATGTTATGTAAATAGTCTAGGAGTCGGACTTATTAGGTAAATATTTTTGGTTCATTATAATTATTATAAAAATGAAATAAGTAGATGGACGGAGAACAAAGTGACAGGGGTTCCATTTTTCCTTTTGAGATGTGGAACCGTAAAAACAAAAAATAAATGATACCTAATTGTAATATCATTTGATTGGAGTTTGATTTGGGAGAAAAGTGAACTTCTATTCAATTCAAGATCTAGGTCTTAGTTTATTCTATCATAGAACTTAAACCAAAAAATAAACATTTAAACTAAAGCACCTCCTCGATTATTACAAAATCAATACATCGTATAGTAGCCAATAATTGATCATCGATTCAGATTTTATCGCTCCCTGACTGCTGACCGCCGCTAATTGCACATAAATGAACGCCTACGTGATCTGACAACTTACTACCTTAAGCTTGATATACAGAGGTTGTATATAGACTTTTACTGTTAAAGAGATTGAACTCGAACCTTCTTCTGTGATCCCCTTATCGAGCCAAGTAATTAGGTTTTTCTATTAGCTCTCAGTACCAAGTCTAGAATTGTCCAGACTAATAGTTCCTACTACGAGTACTACTTGTGCGAGGAAATGTGTGCAATTTCTCGAGTAATAAAGGCCCAGGTTAGATGGATTAGTTGCCGTTGCGTTTTTACTTGTAATTTTAAAGTTTTCACATTGATGAAAACTTTTGCAATTCAATAAAATTGCACGTGTTTGTTGGTTGTTGTTGGAAAATCATTAATTTGTAAAAAGCTTCTATTTTTCCTTGTTTCCATTAAATGGTGTAGGTACCTGAATATTCAAGAAAATTACACGAGCTATATATATCTTTTAGGAACCAATTTCCCAAATATAATGATAGAAGCGATTACGCGCATGGCATCACACAAAGGCGTTCATAGTTTGAAAGATAGAAAAAACTATTTTCTATTTTCTTTGTTTAAAATTTGAAATTTCAGTAAAATTCGAAGTGTTTATGTTTCATAAATTGTTTTAGACAAGATCTAATTTGACCTAGAAAAAATGTTAGCTTGGGCTTTCTTATTAGTACGTATATAACGACTTGATACCTAAGCGTTACCTTTACAAAAATTGAGAAATGCAATCTTTGCCATATGCAAACAACACAACGAACATCATTTTTCTTTCAACGATGCAGTTGTATCTCGCAGAATAAGGAAATGAACTTTTTTAGAATGACATTCTAAAAAATAACCCTCCCCATTTGCAATCATTCTAAAATGGAGCATTTATGTGCTCACAAAGTGATAATAAAGCGAAAAGTATGATTTTGCAGTTGAGAAAATGTCAAAGGTACTAAATTGATACATATTACATTCCATTGAAATATAATCAGAGTCGAAGGTATATTTTCATTCATTGCAATTCACATAGCAGTAGTTTTGTAAAATGTACTATTTTATCATTACCTGGGGACGAGTTGAGACAATGTAAACGAGAAGTTAGTTTAATGAAGAGAAATAAACTTTTGTTACAAGACGAAGAGAAAATACAGAAGTCTAAAGGTACATGGAATCCGTTTTCAAATACCAAGTTGCTGCCGTCTAGAACTTGGTGCGTAATTATGAGTCGACTTAAAATAATAATTATAATGACAGACCTATTGTCGGCTATGGTGGCTATTCTCTATAAGATGGTTAGCCAGCTAGGTCACATTATAGTGCACAAGCATTTGTGCAAATACAGGTTCACTGCACTCTATTCCCTTACTCTCCCAGACCTATGGGACGGCAATTCGACACGAGTGGAAGAGATCAGGTGTAAGACTGACATTTACATGCCTTCCGATGCATTGTTGCATTAATCACCAACTTCCAGACAGCGGGTTGCATTGTCAAAGTTTCTTAAAAACCCACAAAGCAATTTTGAGCCCGTCCCAGAAATGGAATCCGCCCAGCAGTGGCGCATAGCAAATGCGAATACTAGACCAATCAGGCAGCATTAAAGTAGTCTAGATATAAAGTACCTATTATTTTCCCATAGGGTTGGCACTAGACTACATCATAAATACAATTAAATCCCATCAATGGAAACACAGCTCCGCTTGTAAAAATCGCTTGCAGTATTAATAGTAAATATCAATGATTTTTCTGATCGAGTCTTCTGTTTCCATTCTATAACAAGTCCACAGCTATTGACTTTAGATTAAGTCGAGTCTTAACACGTCGTATGAATATTAATGGATCTCTAACTACTACAGCCAATCAGGATCGCGCCTTCAATATAAATGGCGCTAACTTTAGGACAATTTACAATTTCCTCTTAAAGTTCTTTGAATATTAAAATTTCTGTTATTATAGTTTATACTTGGCCGCGGCATTTCGTTGTCGAAATTAAGATTTTTTTTTATTTTTAATGTCTCATTTTTTAGATAGCGCTATTGAATAGTTAGTTCCTTAATGTTCTACATTAATATTCTCGACCCAGAAATAGTTCTGAAAAGTCTTTTGTTGGTTTTTATTGGAAGAATAGTTCATTCAAAAGCTTCACAAGGTTTCATCCAACGAGGATCTGCTACTTCGAACACCCGAATAAACCACCATGTCAGCAAGGTAACCTACAGCTTATCTCTACGCTAAATTTTATAGTAATTGCTTACACACACACTTAATTTCTATATATTATTCAATGATAATTAACGTAACATTTCGTGTGTTCTAAGCTCTAGGCTAATATTAAAAAGGGAAATTACACGTCTACCTTCGGAGCCCAAAGACGTCATCTATCAAATACCACAATCCTACATTTTATTAGGAATTCGTTCATAGGATTTAAGATTTCCGAGCGAGTGTGGGCCGTAATCCACTACCCCAGCCCGATTTGGTGGACATCACAATTTGTCTCGAAATTTCTTGGACACGTCAAAGTAAAATGTTTTTCTTAACGTTTTCCTTGTCTGGTTTTACCGAAGAATGTGCAAATTTGACACGTCTCTTTTATAAGCCTTAAAAATGAAATTTCCCATTTTGCTTAAGAGATAATACACTAGGTTATCATTTCATCATCAGAAAAAACTTTACCTCTGTGTTATTGTTTAAAAGCGAAACTACCTAATGGTGACAAAACAGAATCATTCAATCGTAAATCAATAAACAAGCAGCTCAAATGAAGATACTAAGCACGTGAAATGGGTTAATAGACGTGTGGGCACTTAAAATCACATGATATTACCGAATCAGGGTAGATAAACATCCCTAGAGGTTTAAGACCAAACAGCAGAATACGCTTGTTAGACAACTAGTCAAACTTTTATTGAACTGACAAAAACGTTTATTTCTATGCAATTTTGTGTGAAAATGCTTAATATGACGTCACAGATTTATCACTTATTTTGCTTTTAATATAATCAATAAAAAATCATTTTTTTTAACAAAGCTACAAAAGAAAGAGGCATTATTTTCTTAACAATTGTTTTACCTGTAATATGATAAATAATTTTACTTTTGACCCAGTCAACATCCCAATTTATTCTAACAAATTGTTATCCTAGCTCCTACTGGGAAAAGCGGAATTTTATTCGTCATGGTGAGTAAATTACGATGTTCCACTAAACGTTACAATTTGTCAGACTGCTAGCGAAATTAGCATTTCTTTTTGTGGCCAAGTCTTTAATTTGTTTTTATGTTCGATTCGCTTATATTTTGTTTTTCTTATTTCGCAATCGAAAGACGTATCGTGTAGGGTAACAAACTGCTTTATCAAAATTAATAAGTGTTCTTAATTAAATAATGTTCATTCTTAAACTACTTAAAGCGAATTCTTTCTCAAGTTTGACGTATAATCTTGTAGTGATATAACATTTTCCATAATAAAAACATATAATATACTCCTTGTGACCCGCTGGCCCCAAACAATGTTCTTAATTTAATAAAAAATAAATATTATTTTTTAATTGTTGTCACAATGTTATAATATTCATATCATCCTTTTTTATAAATAGGTTTAACCTTTCAAAAAACCTACACTCTCATTAATTAAAACTAATTATTAATTTATCCTAATATCATTAATTTTTACTCCCACATATTCTATAATCATGAAGATTAGATATTTTAATATTCGTATACTATATAAAGACAGAAAAGGTTCTTGAACCAAAGAGGAACAACAAGAAAGAGGTTTTTCATTTAAAAAAAACGAGTTTCGTTACTAAAACAAAACCTTTTTGTGATAAAGGATAAACTCAACGAAACGTTGCTACGTTTTTAAATAGCTATTTAAGTTACTATTTTTTTGAGTACGACATTGAAATATATAAGATAGCTTTTAATAGAATGAAGTAGTTGGTAGGTAGGTAGGTACTTGAATTCTTTCGAATTACATTTTTACAGTGTATTTAAAAAAATGCCTTCTTTTAACAGCCCGGAGAATATGAAAAAGGAACTTCTGCCATCATGAAATAGGTTCAAAATGAACTTTTAATATCCTAGTTAAATCTTAATACAAACAAACATAGTATTATGTATAGTTGACTCGTTTAATAATCGTAAACAGTCATCTATAAATAGTTTCAGTTTTATTTTTATTTATTTCTTGTGTTGTGTATTCGCCGTTGTAGTGGAAGCCATATCACAGAGTGACGTTGGCTTTAAACAAAGTGACAATAGACTGTTACGCCATTGCAAGACACTCAATGTCTTTTTTGTTCTGTGGCGTTCACACCATGGCCCATGCTGGCCAACTGTATTATTCCACAAACTTGATTGATTAGTTACTTGTTTGGGGGACAAGCTGCACATTAAATAAATTGACACTTCAGAAAACATTTCAGAATTACCCTTACCACCCTAATCCATGATATTGACGTTACGTAGCCAAACTTTTTAATTAAATAACAACACCCATACGATACGGTTCCAATTACTCTAAAACCGTATAACCCAAATATTTTGTCACTACACGAAAATTGATTACGTAAATATAATTATAATTACCCAAACTGGGCCACATGGGATATTCCGCACTGTTTTTGACAAGCATGGGCATGATAGCGTCCCTAAAATTGACAACTAACAGACAACTTCACCCCGTTTGAAACATGCCGTACTAAACTCGTTAATTAGAAAAGTAGATGTACTAATAATGTTGTTATTAGTTCGAAAAACTACGTTTATTCTGTGATAATTATGATGATGAAAATTTTAGAAATAAAAAAAAAATTGGCAGTTTCGGGTAGCTTGAGGTGGCGTCTGTACGTTAGTCTGCCTGACAAATGGGAAAACACCAAAGTTTTATGAAATAATAATTTACCCACAATGAGTGGATATGAAACAGTTCCTAATGGTTCTCAATGCAATTTTTTTTCATTAAAATTAGCAGTACCTTTTATAACTTACCTACAATCTTAAAGCGGCTTTATTGTTATGAAAAGGTTGGGCTCATAAAGCTACATCGCTTTGTAAAGCGCTTGAAGCGACAAACCTTGTTAAAACTTCGGACATTTGTCTCTTTTTTGAATATAACTGATTCTATATTCAAAATGTAGGTGCCATTAATCTCCAAAGACTTTAGTTAAAAGGTTTACGTCTTACGTAACTTCAACTTTTCAACGGTCTGTTACGAAATTTTAAATCAGTTAATCTGCGACAAGAAGTCGAAACGTCATTACAAGTTTGTATTTAAGGCACTTTATATACTTATCTACAAGGCAATTAATCAATTTTATATCTTAAACCTAATGTATTACAGATAATTTTTCTAAGACAATAAATACTCCATAAATGGACTATCTCAATTGTAAATTACGTGACAAATGGCATACAATCCAATCTGAGCGCCCACATGTGTCTTAAACCACATCAGAGGACTTAAATAAAACGGTCAAAAGTGATAAAAGTCCAAGGGTCAAATATAACATTCATATCTTATTGGATCTCGCTCCGTCGAGTGTGCAAAATTTAAACGATTTTACGATCATACAGAATTCAATCAGTAAGGGATAGGATATTTCGACCCTGATTATCGTGAGGTATAACTGAATAATAATTTTCGTAGTGGCTTATTGCTTTCTATACTAGGTGTAAGGGATAGCCCTTAGCAGACTGATAGGGTGCATTCAGCTCCTTATTTTAAATCATATTTCACTGGAATTTTTCTCAGGAAATTTTTATTTTTTACCGATTATTCAGAATTTTTTTCTTTCTTTCAATGTTAAATTACATTTTCTGTACGCAGAACTAAATTTTTTTTTAATCCCGCTTAATCAAAAAACCCGCAATGGATTTTGAAATAATATGAAAATCAGCTGTTGAATTTTTGTGAGGTTTTAAAACAAATTAGTTTTATTGGATTTCCATAACGTTGCTGAAATAATTTCATGAACCAGTCTTCTTACTGCGGTATACTGAACTCACCCTATCATTCTGTGGAGGGCTGTCCCTTACACCCTGCATAGGTATTAAATCAAAAGTCAGGTATGAAAAACTGTCCGATACCCTTTTCCCAACTCATTCATCGTCGATTTCATTAATATATCTTTGTCCGCAGTAATCTTAGTATTCATTCCCTTTATAAGCGAATCATATTGAAAGCTTTTCAGTTATAAGATAAAATGAAAGGTGTTACCACTCATTCAGCTCTGAGAAAACAAAAGATCTGTGTTACTGAAAGTATCTCTAGTGATATCGATATTATAAGCAAGTCAATCGATTTAATGGGTGTTGATATCGATAATTTATAATAGATTTTCAACTTTATCACTGAAGCATATGATGCAACATTGATAGGGAAAATTTGATCACTCGCTGATTGATTGATTTGCTCGCGTCTGTAGGTACATAACTATTAAATTTATTCATTGTTTACTTTACTGAAAATCTAATCTTATTTAATCTAAAAAGTGAGTAATCTTACACAATATATTTCATCTTCTTGTGTTTTTTTTATATCTAAAGATCATTTTAATTTACGAATCGACACTCGTAAGACCAATTCCTTCCTTTTTAACAATACAGCAAAGTTAATACATTACGAAAGACACTTCTTGGAATTATCATTCCTCTGTTTACGACCCCAACAAAGGTAACCACGCTAGACTGCCGGGCTGAGGGCTCGATTCTCGGTACAGTCGACATTTGTGTGATGAGCATGCTTGTTGGCTGTGGTCTGGGTTTTATAATATATAGTTATAAATATATATGTGTACAGTATATGCAGTTTATTAGTTTGTTGGCTCCCGTAACACAAGCTAGTCTATAGCTTACCTTGAGTCTAACCGACCGTGCATGAAAAAGTATCCCTATGTATATCCTAATAAATTCAGCCAGCTTATGTATTTATTATTGTATTTATTATTTTTTAATCACATGGAGTGAAGTTTTCACGCCATTAAACTCACGAGTATGATTCTATCCTCCCATCCCCTAAGGTAACGTCTGCAAAGTAATTAATGATAATTATTAGAATGAACCGCAAATTTATAGTCACGCCCACACAAACACGGGTGCGACTTATTAAGCCCTTAGGAATTGATTCCTGATAAAATATGTTATTAATTTTACCTATATTTATCATAAAAATTAATAATTCCTAGAAACTATTTATAACAAATATGAAAGTTATATGAAAGTCACCTTTCTATTGTTCTATTATTATTACATTAGTAGTCTACATATTTTAGATGTGGAAATGGGACCCTTCAAATTTGCTGCGGGTTGTTCGCAAGAGTTACCGTGGCCCTGGCACACAGGGACCTTCACGAGGAACATAGTGGGATTTTAGAATATAAGAGTCTAACACTCACTAGCACTATCACTTGCAGGCTTAGCATGGCAATTCCATATCTATGATGTCAAGAAAAGACAAAGCCCTTTCTGTCAATGACATTGTCTTCTGCCCGAGCATGGCGCGACCTGTCAACTCGCATGTAATCTTGTAAACTTATGTCGATCGAAGAAAAGAAAAATTTCTTCAAAAAATGTCAAACGGAATCTTACATCAATCTGTGACTTTTCTGTCATTATGTCCATTTTCCGGTAAACAAAACTTGTTTCTACGGTTGCCATGCTAAGCTTGCAGCTGCACCCTCAACGGCAGCGGTCAATTGATGATTTCCCATAGAAAAAAGGCCCTCACATTTACAGAATTCTATGAGGACATATTTACTGAAAAAATCCTTCATAGAACTCTCGATAGTAATTTCAGAATTCAACTAATATGTGTCCATAAATATCTGATTAATTAAAGCTCCATAGATGTACCATAAATACTCATTCTGTTGTAGATAAAACTCCTTTGTCCCCATTCGAGATAAAACAAAGCTCACGGTTTAACGACACCCTAGCCGGTTACAATCGACACAATCTCGATTTTCTGAGAGTAAACTAACACCATTTGAATTTGTTCTATTTAGAAGTTGAAAAATGTCACTAGACTTCGTCAATATCGAACCCGAAAAATATGACTGAGTATTTGAATACGGTTATGGTATACATCAGAGAAATGACTGTTTGAAACACATACATATGTACATTATTCTGTATAACAGCACTTAATTAAGTATAAATAATATTACATTTTAATGTCAAAAATTATATGCACTTGTATTGATATACCATAACATGAACGATATAACAATTCTTTTAAAGAAATTCCATAGTTTCCTACTGTGGTATATATTTAGAATAAGTAAAGATTTTGTATTGAAAGCATCAGTAGTACCCACATTGCCTCTAATCTACTGCGTGTCTGTTCAATAAGCCAGCTTTGTGTCCATTTTGATAAGCTAGGAAATTAGCTCTATTACCAATTAGGACCGTAAGCCCTCATATCGATGTTACAAATAGAATGTTACGAATGTACTTTGGGCCTGTTTCACCACCGCGTATAAGTTCCAGATTTATTTTGGTAGATAATTTCATACAAATTCTGTTCCATTTTTTTAATTTATCTGGTAGATAGTCTCTATTTGAACATTGTGAAACTGGAAAGGAGATTCTATAACAGCTTTTCTGTCCAAATTACGCAAAACAAAATAGCATGCTTAAATAAAGTGAAAAAGGGTACTTAATTTTTTCTTCACAAATGGCCACACAATGCTTTCACAGTTAACTATCAAGCTAAACAAACACAAAGTTTACTTTTCGATTTAAACGCGGCGATGCGACGTCTTACTTAACACCGATTAAGTTGGTCACGGAACTTGAAGCGAGTAAGAGCGTGTTTAGAAGATAAAAGCGAATGAGCATGCACCCGGCCACTGGGCGGTTACTGGTGAAATTATAAGTACCTACACTCCTTTGTACAAACTTACTCCAGTTTAAGATTTTCCTTTGAGTAATTAAGGCAATCAATTAAACCTTTGCGGCTCCGAATCTCTCAGTAATTCAATCATAAACTGTTTGAGTAAAACATTTACTTACACCAATATTACGTTGCCGACCAGCCAAGGAGTTGACCTAACTGATTTCGCCAAAGTTTATACAAATTGCCAACTATTGTCACGTAAATTCACGTGTAAATACGAGGGAAATAAAAACGCTTACCCTTTTATGCCCAGCGGGTTGAGTTATCCTTTCCCATGACAATAAAAGAGAATATGCCAATCTATCTCAAAAAAATCCTTGGATATGTTGAGCTAAACAGAAATGTGAACGGTTTTGCATTCAATTTGCGTTAGATGTGACAGCCTAATCTTAGGTGACTGTCCTCCAGCTGTGTGTGTGTGAGTGTAATAAATAATCCCTAAAATGTCTAATCTGTTTGTACACTAAACTAATTTGTGATCCCGTCCTAAATAAGTTAATAGATTATACTACATATTGTGTTGGCTGTAATAAGGGGCAGAGGATGTAAGCCGCTGAAAGCCGTAATTCAACGCATACTTATTTACTCCTGAGCTTTAAGATTACTACGGCCTTACGGCCCTCGGTAGCGTCAATGAAACTTTAGGCCGCATTCAAAAGGATTAACCATGATATTTCGTATTTCCTCGGTCGTTAATAACGGTTTGGACATAAATGTTATGTAAGCTAAGTTGGTATGGACTTCATTTACTTATTAAACTATGTTTCTGTAGAAAGAACAACTTGCGTATGTTGTAAAAGGTACTTGATTTACCAGACCACAAGTAAGTAACATTATGAGGGCATTACAAATATAAATATTAATAAACCTGCTAACTGCTTCGTTAGTCTAGGCGCATAGCGCGACTGCTTTGCAAGGGGTCTCGGGTTCGATTCCCGGCTTGAGCTGATATCGCTTTGTTGGTATTAAGAGACTCATAAAAGCAGCCTGAAGTCTGGAAGTTGGTGATTGATACACCCGTGCTTCCGAGAGCACGTAAATGTCATTCTGATTTCTTTTTGGTCGTGTCGGATTGCCGTTCCATCGAACTGTAAGAGTGAGGGAATAGAGAGTGCATCTTTGTCTGCGCAACTGCTTGTGCACCATAAAATATCCTACGTAGCTGGCTGAACTCAGAGAGATCTACCACCGTGGACGGCAGTCTGAATGTCATCAGTGATAAACCGTAAGTCGCGACATTTAAAGCTAGCAAATTTAAACTCACCACAAACTCGAACTGAACGACGTAAAACGCCTAATCAATGACTATTTAATGATTAATCTTATGGTCTCGGCCACAAAACGCTAATGATCTTTCGATACAACCGCAGCTCAAAGGTGTCAAACGTACTTCAACAGTCTTCATTAAGTGATAATGAACGGTGATGCCAAGCATTAATTACTAATGCTTAGACGCCATGTCATCCCCCAGTTAATTGAAATCTCTCGCCTCAACAATATGCTGTGTTGAGCTGAGGCAACGAATTTTGACGGACCTACTGTTGCTTGGAAAACGTCTATTGTGCATTTATTTTAAGAATATGTATTTTCTAACGTGGGCTGAAGAAACAGTCTAAGATGATTTAATTTCTAAGCTTAATAATTTTTAATGATGTCATCCAGGCCGATTGTCGACTACGGCGGCCGTTCTCTTTTATGGAGATCAGCATGCTGCGCAGGACATATTATAGTGCATAAGCATTCGCGCAGATACAGGTGCACTCTCTTTTCCCTCACTCTCAAAGTCCGATGGGACGGCAATCCGACACGACCAGAGAGAGATCAGGCGCAGGGCCGACACTTACGTTCTCTCCAATGCACGGATGAATCAATCACCAACTTCCAGACTCCAGGCTGCATTATGAAGGTTTTTCAAAACCTTTCGGACTGACCCGGGAATCGAACCCGAGACCCCGTGCGCAGCAGTCACGCCTTGCGACTACCAGACCAACGAGGCATGAATTTTAAACTTTTTGCATTTTTTAACAATATACCAAAAAAATATGATTTATTTATTTAAAATAACATGAGAATTGACCCGTCAATATGTAAGAGAGAGTATCATGTAATTTTTCACCGTCACCCTCCATGACCCAAGTTGAAAGCAACACAATAACTCAAGTCCATTACTTGGCACGTGTTGCTTCACAAACGGTTTTCTAAATTATTCATAACTCCTGCCAGGTAAGGAAATTGTACACTTGAAAGAGTATCAAACGAAGATACATCACGTAGATTCCTTCCACACATTTCGAGGTTTTACTAATGGGCGGAGTAAAATCTATACGACAGGGAGATTGGTAGGCAAGAAAAATATTTATTTTTTCTGGTGCAAAATCTGTTTGTATACAGTCCTCTCGCCTATATGTATGATATTGTTGTAGGTACTTCAATATTTCTTCAAATTAATTTTCGTCATTAGAATAAAATAGTTAGTGATAAAATTTAATGAATATCCAGGATAATCGCACTGTGGCCGATTCTACTAAAGGCTTATGACATTTGCACCGCAACGCAATGTGAAATCACGATGCAAATGACATTTGTACTCGTTACTAGTGCCCATCCATACAAATATCTCGTACTAGAATAACATACGATATTTAATTTTAACCAATTACGTAGGTCTGGCCCAACCAAAATTATTTTATTACTGTCAAACAGGACCCATTACGACAATAAAGGGACAAGATTAAAAAATATAAATTTAGATTTTTTAGAACGCGTTCGAAATAGATTCGGCGTTTATATTAAAAAAAATCATAAAAAGGTTTTAATAAACCTTCTTTATTTTAAGTGCAGACTAAATAATTGACCTTTTCGGTAATTTGATGCCTATCGAATTTTTCCATTGCCTGTGCTAATATAAATATTGGTTGTGTATTTGTGTAAATAACAAACTCCGTTTAACTAGCGTGGGCATTAAAGAATAAATAAGATACGCTTAAACTAATATATAAACATTCCGATTTCTAAGGAAATTCCTTTAAATATTGACGATGTATTTAATTATTTTCCTATACAAGGTATTTCTATAGATGAAACTATTAATCCTTCGTAGATATTGACCGCATGAATGTCCGTATACCTACATTATTTCTATTAAATCCAACCACATAGAACTTATTCTATAATTCTCAATACAAAAATAAATTGTCTTCTCATTAGCTGCTTATTTATTGCAAATGCTATCTAATTAATCGAGCTGTATAAATATTTCCTGTTTTAATTATCTTTTTTCTTTGTTTCTAAAGAGCAAAGTAAAGTTGTCCTCTCATAGATGTATTAGAATTTCAATAGGTATTATGTATGGTTATTTGATATATAACTCTGCTTTCTGTATGCGTGGGGTTTTCACAATATATATTTATTTACGTATAATATCTGTACTACGCGTGGTATATAATAAAAGAATGAGTTTTGGCTTCGTCATCAAATATTCATAGGGTTTTACGGTTAACCGCGGACAACATTACAAACTTTGAACTTTGCGTTTCTTATTTCGTGCATATTTTAACGGTTGTGCTAAAATCTTTAATGTTACATTACCCTTAAAGGGTATTTAATGATTTTGTACTATTTCAATGAAAGTAAAACTTCGATTTTCAGAAGTATGACATGGAATGCCGTATGTACTCGTCCAAAGGTAGGTAGGTCTAGAATGAAAAAAAAGACCAACGTCTGTCTACTAAAAACCCTCTAAACATAGACACATAATTCAACATTAACTGTTCAATTTGTGTCTAAGTAGTCAAAAACAAAAATAAATGTCATGTAGCCTAGTGGTTAAAGCACCAGCCTCTCAATTACGAGTGTGCGAGTTCAATTCCTGGTCAGACAAGTACCGTCGCAACTTTTCTGAGTTATATGTACTCTTTAAATATATGTCTTGGACACAAATTACTGATAAAAGGTGAAGGAAAAAATCTTCAGTGAACCTGATCAAGAAAGTCTGAAATCACTAACGCGCTTTGAGCAAGCGTGGTGATTAACGCTCAATCCTTCTGTGTATGAGAGGAGGCCTGTGCACAACATAAAAAGGCTGATGATGAAAGGCGAAAAGTACAAAATTACCAAACAATTTTGCAAAAAATATTCCTCGAGCTTTTAAATGAAAACTCCATTGTTAAGATCTTCCACACTTCGCGTATATAAGTATAAGAAAACCTCACACAACTCCACACCACCTGTGTATAGAGCACTTAATCGAACCTACGAAATTCAGGAACCTTTTTGTGTTACGCTTTTACAACGAACGAGAGTATACGTGACTATTCTACGTCGAATTCGTTTCGAACAAGATTAACACAGTTATTTGAGGAATAGGTACTGTGGTCCATTAAAGCTGCGTCCGTATGGAGGTTGCAGTCATCAGCTGACAAACTAATTCGTTTAGGATTTATGGATGAAAGCTTTGATACTGTTGCAGCGATTAATTTACGATGGAATGATGTTGAGGTCTTTGCAACCGCCATTTTGTAAGCGTGATGTTTTTTTTTAATTGGGGTGAGGGAAATTTTGTTCTGGCTCATGGTTGGATGGAAAGTCTCTTTAGAAATATGCTGAAAGTGATTGAAATAATTATGTCACTATACTTCTTTTGTAATTACGATATTAACAAGACAAAATCAATCTCGTTGTAAAATTTGTCAATTTTAACAGTCTTACGAAGTAGTATTGGGTTGCCCAGGTTACTGGGTTGAGGAGGTGAGATAGGCAGTCGCTTCACATAAAACACTAGTACTCAACTGCATCCGATTAAGACTGGAAGCTGACCCCAACATAGCTTGGGAAAAGGCTAGGCTATGATGATATTCCACTTGGTTTAATATTAATAAAATATAATATTTCATCAAAATAAAGTGATATTCAGAAAATAGGAGTTAAATAAAATCTACGTCAGGTTATACGCTGCTTCAATTGAATTACGTACCGAGTCAACCAAAGAAGCGTAGGTACCACAGAAATATTATTACTATCGTATAGAAATATTAAGAACAAGATATCTTTTTATATATGCGATGTCTCCATTGTAGTATATTTGATTTAAACTGTCGTAGTTGTTAACATTTGAATTACACATATGTAATATGTGTATATTTAACTATTAACTGACAGATACCGCGCTTGAAACAGTGCTGAAATATCGGGAACTCAATAAAAAGGATACCATTACCTTTTATTTTTCATAATTATTATGTTTTGTTATTGTAGCAATCTAGTAGCAATAAGTAATCAAAATATATTGTGTGCTTGTGCACTATAATATGACCTGTGCAGCTGGCTGATCTCCATAAAAGAGAACGGCTGCCATAGCCGACAATCGGCCTAGATGCCATCATTTATTTAGTATATACCATTAATAAAGGCAAAAAACATTACATACATAAATACAAAAAAAAAAAAAAAAATTTAAAGAGCTTTATAATAATGGTCGTGCATAAATAATGCTTTACAAAAAACAATTGTTGCGACTTCAAAAGGCTCCACCATTTAGTACCAACTCTAGTGCGGATGCGAGTTTAGAAGTGCTCTCTTGATTTTGACACTTTGCTGTTGGGTGACATTTAGAAAACAATATGGCGGCCTTTTTTATAATGGCGCCAAAAAGCTGTTGGAAATAAAATTATAATGTCTTCTAAAATGTTATAGAAAGTTACAATGATAATCTGCTTACTATTTTTATTTGTTGAGACAAAAACAATATATTTATATGATTGGGTTACCGGGCTACTCAATAAAAACCTTATTCTCTAGAGACGAAATCGAATAAACTGTTACAATAAGAATGCCAATTGATTCTTCCAAAGGACATTATCGATGGTTAACTTTGTTGTTTTATTATTGGAGAAAATTAAAATTCAGAATATGGATTGCTTAATTAGTAACGAAAGCACAAGGAGACTAGAACATATAACTAACTGTTTTCTTTCTTTGCACTGATAGACACTAAGCAACACAGAGTAAAAAGAGCATTATTATAAACAGTAGTAAAAAATATAACTGGTTTTATTTCTTTTAAAGATTACTTCAAAAATGTTTCAAAGAGAGCGCATTCTGTTTTTTTTTAAACAGCTCAGTATATATAGATATAAAACAGAGATAGTCCAACCAGTTGCACCAAGTCTCAATTCCCATTTTCTTTCTAATTTGCTTGTCTTTTGAACTTTCCTCCTCCTTTGCACTTCTTGTTCAGTTCTAAACTTTGACCTGAACATGAGGTTACTATGCAATTTATAAGAGTCATTCAATATGTTTTTTTTTTACATTTTGCGATTTATTCAAAAAGTTCTTATTCTATTTCTGATGCTATGGTCACTGTACTGGCCATATTCGGTGAAAAAAATTACAAGTAGCCTTATGTAAAAATTAAAAAGAATGTTGTGATTTATTCCTTTATTCGTTAATGGCCATGCTTAAGATTTTTTGACGTAGAGTGGCCAGTACTTTTCAATTGACGATGACGCAACAAAAAGTATGTGGTGTATGAAGGCTGAACTCTACAATATTAATATTGTTAGAATATTTCTTAAGATATAAAGTGCGACCCGATGATATAATGAAAGGTGCTTAAAATCAGTCAGAATAATTCATTTTATCGAAAAAATACTTTTATTTTTAAAACTCTTCAAGCGGGGCTTTGAAAATCAATTCAAACAAGCTATTTAAAATATAAAAATTCTCTACTATCTTGGCTTTTACTAAATCAAAAGCGGAATCTTCGGATTACCCTGGAATGTTTACCTCGATTGAGGTTTATTCTATTATGGTAGGTAAAATTGTCCCCGTGTTTTTCTCGTGAATTTTTCATGACAGGCCGACCGACGCCGACGGTAGGGATTCCTGTCAGTTTACCTTTTTCATTGCTGGATTATTTATACTTATTTAAAAAAATAATGGCCGACTGACCATTTTTGTGTTCTTTTATTGTATTTAGTATAATTATTTTCGAAAGTTTTATGCATTTATGAGTTGGTAAAATGTTCTATTTTTATAGAATTAGAGGAAACATTACGTTTTGTGATCCAAGCGGGCCGGATAGGTAGAAGAAATTAGAATCAGTTAAACCATTGATATTTACAGCATCCATACAATTTTATGAAGTGACAAAAATATCGTTATGATATTCCTAGAACTCAAAAAACTAATTTTATATTTGGATCAATTTTTACAAAAGGACGCAACATTTAGGGCTTTATTTTATAAATTGCTTAGTTATTTATCATAGCGTGATGTGTATTATATACGAGAATGGTAAAGCAAGTGCATAATTTTTACTACTCTAATGTTCACGCGCACGACGTCGCGGATAGCAGCCGGTTTAAAATAATTTAACAAGCTTAGGGCCAGTTTCTTTTAGCCACTATCTGCCAAATAAATTCAAAAATGGAGCAGAATTTGTATGAAATTATCAACCAGATAAACTATCTGGAACTTTTCCGTAACCGGTGAAACTAGCCCTTACAATAGTTTCTAAGGGGTTCTTTTGAATAACTGATTTCTAAAGTCGGTGAAATTATATGGTAGGCCATATTGCTCGCAGAGCAGATGGCCGATGGGGTCGAAAAGTGCTAGACGTGGAGACTACGGACCAGCAAGCGCAGCGCAGGACGTCCACTAACAAGATGGATAGACGATCTTATAAAGGTCGCCGGAAGACGCTGGATGCAGGTCGCTTCCAACCGGTATATGTGGAGATCTAAAGGGGAGGCCTATGTTCAGCAGTGGACGTCGTATGGCTAAGATGATGAAGGTCAATGATAGAAAAACAGACAGACAATTACATCTAAGGAAAAACACCGTTCGTAAAAAATATTTATATACATTGACGCAACTATTTAAATAGACGATTAAATGATCAATCCTTTTGACGTAATCCGAATTCAGTTATTGGTCTAGGAGCGGATGCCTTTGAACTATTGCACGTTACTCGGTCAGTTTAACACTATTTGCTAACGGAAGTTTAAACCGTGTTCACTATTAAAAGATATAACACTTTTGTGGTAGGTATCTAACTGAAATGTTAAAGAAATAGATTGGATAATTATTATGTTTTATTATCTTTATCATATACTACTATAGCTAGCTATAGCTCGTGTTTGTTGGAATATATATTAATAAGTGGAGAAAACTGGTCAATTTTTCATGATATTTCAATAGCAGAATTAATTTTTAAAAAAAGAACGCGAGCGGGAACGGGTTATATCCATGTTATACACTACATACATATGTATATCACACGCGGATGTAGTCACATTCAAAATCCAATAATGTATAAATTGCATTATAAAACCGAAAATAGAAAAATACTTGTAAATTATTTAGTAACTAATAATTTGTCACATACATATTTTTTTCACTATTGTGAAAGTATTTTAATTTGTTTCCCAGATTTGGTCAAGCGCTGCCGATTATAAACCTGATAATGTGTGATTGAAACAAATATGCCACCTCCGTTTTCAATGATGAAGTAGATTAATTTTATATTTTACTTTTTTGATTATTTATTTGAAAATATTTAGTATGTATTTCGGATAACATTTAATTTGAGAACTATGAGAAAATGAAGATTTTTATTATTATTATCTCTCCCATGCACTGTTGTACTGTTGTGGGGACTTTTCTAGGTAAATTTTATATTTTGTTTTTTATTTACTGAAATAAATATTTATTTTATTTAATTTAGAAATAATAAAAAAGATGAACATATTAAAAGTAACTGTGATTACACACACTATAACTTTCTAAAGAATGACAATTTTGTTGCGAATCTTACATCTTTACAATAGCATGAACTTATATGAACGTGAAATGAAGTAAGCATGTCATTCTAACAATTCTTAGCATCATACTTTGTATGTGTTTGTTTTAATTGAACTTCTTCTCCAAATCCATATAAAATATAGATATACAATTAAAAACTTTACGTTATGAAAACTAGTTTCTGCTAGCGGTTTCACCCTCGCCTTCTGGCCACTCTTTCACGCATCCGAATAAAAATTAGCCTATATAGCCTTCCTCAATAAATGGGCTATCTAACACTGAAAGAATTTTATAAATCGGACCAGTAGTTCCAACGGTTAGAGGGTTCAAGGAAACAAAAATCCTCTTCAGTTTTATAAAATTAGAATAGATAATAAGCATTATTTAATACGACAAGGAAATTGAATTATATACTTGCTTATACTTCGTGTAATTTGCTTACTATTTTAATAGCGCTTTCTTGTGTGTTAGCTTCCTTCCTATATTTTAATTAAAGATGGATAGTAGTTTTATGTTTCTATAATAGTGCAAATATTAAGTTTGCTATTCTTTTAAATTTCCGGTCAGTGTAAACAGTTTTGTGAAAGATTTTTTTTTATAATTATTTTATGACTTACTTAATTTATCAAGTTAAGTTTGTTTTCATCTATTTTTTTATATTTTCTGTGTACCTTCTAATTATTTATTCAGTTGTCTGATAATTTTATTGTTATTTAGAATATAATATATAAAAACGCGATTAAATTTACTTATTTATTTTTATACAAATTATTTATTCACAATTTCGTACAAAGTATTAGATGGGTATGTTTTATGACATAGCTTCAAATTAATTTTAAAAATATGTCTTTATTAGGTACCTAATGTATGAGTGAACCTATTATTGGCGCAGGTACCTTTAAAAATTTTAATTTCGTACAAGTATTTTATTTCGTTATTACACTAATTGTTTTATATACTTCGGATAACTTTTATGAGAGTTGCGTGTAAATGTTTTTATTTTATAATAATCGTGAATTATTGAACTATATAGATCGCATCACATAGGTCAGTAGGCTTCCCTGCACCCCATTAACTATACACGATTACTTATAAATAACTTGCGACTAGCATTATTTTATTGCTAAACCAACTTGGAAATATCCTGAATCAATTAAAAAAAACTTTTCTGTCTAGAAAAGATACTCTCTTTAATTTTGATCTTTGCTACTATAATTTAATTTTCTTTTATGTGTAATAAAAAAAATCCCAAAAATAAAACTCCAAAATAAACTTAATAAGAAATTAATACCCCGATTTCGAACCCTAGACCTTTCCAACAAAACTTTCAGGGGGGCACAAACAAACTTACCTGCAAGTTTGTCTTGTCCGTAACTGTACGAGTAGTGCACTAGAACACAGTTATTGAAGGCGCGTGTTGCGCGCTGAGAACCTTGTACACAAATGGCCACAGTCCTCGCACACCCCGGTTATATACCCGACACCAACTAGGGGTAAAGCCGAAAGCGTAGCGGTTGGTGCTACGCTGCTACGCCGCGCCCAGCGTAGGCGTGCGTAGGCATTAGCACCTACGACACCATAATTATGTTCAACAAACTACAACAATTGCCATTACTAATCGAATGCATTGCCTAACAATATTAATTTTAATTCAACAATAAGATTACTTAAAACTAGATAATTTCTACTAATTCCTGTACCTCGTTTTCTTTAATTTTCCAGTACTAAACGCTAAATTCGTTATACAATATCATTGTAAAACTCGTTGAAAAGGATCTTTGAAGAAGTTTTGGGCCTTATAAATCCGCTTACGGTCGCAATTCTAAGATTCATACCAAACTTTGTTTGATAAACGACAAAAACAAAAATAGATTTGGAAGTATTGTTTATCATATCACGTTACTTATACCATTTAATTCAGAGAAATCGTTTAAATTAGGTGTATTCGAATAAAATTTAATATGTAGATGACGTCTCGGGGCGCTTTGAGTGAACCAAGGAGGAGGTATACGCCTATTGAAAGTACATTCGGCACCAACATTTAAAACGTGTTATTAAATTTCTTGTTTTGTTTTCAATTTACAAATTCTAAAGGTGTTATATTTGTTTAATTATGAGAACAATTATTTTTGGTAAATGCTTACACGTGTCTTATGTCTATAATAATTTGGAATTAGAAAAACCCGTGTTATGAGTTTTCTTACGTTATTCGATTTGAGTTTGCAACATCGATTTACGTATCGAAATTTCGGAATCATGAATCTTATTTTCAATACATATATACGACACTAAAATATTTTGATCATTTGATGAAATTTTAATGACGAACTCATTTATATTTCACATTCATATTTCAAAAATGAATGTTACATTTCGCATTTTATAATGCGTCATAAAAATGTTTTCTGTTTTTATTATTCATTGAATATGAATACAAAATAAAATATATGCTCCAGAGAAAATTGAATGTTTTAATTAAACACACGATACTAAAAATACTATAATCTTATTAATAAAATAATTTATATCTTTATTTAGAGATGCTGAAAGATATGACACTTCAATTTTATAAATACCCTAAATTAAACTCATTAATGAAACGATTTCAATAAAATTTTGATATTTTACTAGAGATGACGAATCATTAAGGAAGTTAATGATAGGAAAAATGCAGTCTTTAATGCAGGATGCAGAATCGCTCTCCTGTTTTTATGCATATGCACATTTAGAAAAGGCTCCACCCTCCCGTCCTCATGCTTTTGCACACCTGCAAGAAAAGAGAACCTAGACTCCGGTTGTATATATGCATGATTACCTTTCCTGCATGTGACAAGATACTGCAAGGGTGGGATTGCATGCCGCATCCTATCCTGAATCTTTACCTCGCCAAACAAACTAGATTTTGTCAAAGTATCGCCTAATTCCATAATTTCTCGCTATCTCTTCATCGTTAGTGAAGAACTACAACTACCGTAGATAGGTCTTTACAAACTAATCTATACATATAATAAAACAGTAAAAATACCGTGTTTGTACGCGCTAATCTTCGGAACCACTGGACTGATTTGAATGATTCTTTTTTTGTTGTATAGGTGTTAGGTCTGGGTAACATATAGGCTATAAATTATCTTGGAAACTAGAAGACCTGGTGCAGAACCGCAACAGACCAGCTAAACTATAAGAGATACAGAAATGCTGCCATAGCAAAAACTGTTCCACGTGATGAGCATTTTCTGCTGCGAGAATAAAATATTAGAATCCAAACATTTAAAATCTTCGATTTGACGACCCCGACAGGATCCGCATACGAAGTTGCGGGCAGAAGCTAGTATATAATATAAGTAATAGCTATTATTATTATTAGATAAATTGACTTTTCAATCAGCACTACAATTTTTAGGGTCAACCTTATTGGAACTCTTTTAATATTTCAATTGATTTAAAAAAATAAATACTTACATTATTTCATGCCAGTTACAAAAAAGCAATTTATCTCATCTTATACTTAAAACGTAAGTATCTTGAAAAGTGTTTTTTTTTACAGCCGGACATTTCAGCTTCCATTAACCGTTTATATAGACCGGTTATTTGGGTAACAACTTTACTTGCATTAACAGGATTGATAATAGAAAGTCGAGTTTAATTAATGCAATTTGAAAAGTGAAGTGCGAATTATAATAATGTTAGAGGAAATACAGAATTATTCTTATCTATACTGATATTATAAATGCTCAATCCTTCACCGTGGGAGAGGGGGGCCTGTGCCCAGCAGTGGGACGATAAAAAGGCTGTGATGATGATGATACTATAAAGAGGAAAGATTTTACTTTTTGTTTGTTTGTAACCGTATGTGGAAAGTGTCCCTATATGCATAGGTAACAATATTCTAAATCTGAGGGTTGTTTTGTTCGATTGAATGCGCTAATCTCTGGAAGTACAGAACCTATTTATGAGATACAGACTGGTCATAGACGGACAACAAATAGTTATATTAATAATAAAAAAAAATAAAAAAGAAACATACCGTCGAATTGATAACCTCCCCTTTTATGAAGTCGGTTAAGAATAATCTTGTTATCCACTTCCCTACACAAAAAACAAAAAGCTGTCAGTGACAAGTTTATGAACATTATTCATCAATAGAGTTCAAAATATAACGACGTAACCCGTATTTTTCTTCTGTTCCCGAACGAAAAAAACACCAGTTGTAGGCAACTGTGAACATCCATCGAAAGCATTTTAAAACGGTGTACATCAAGCTACTACATAGTGTCAAACTTCCTTAAAAGCCTTAAACCTACTTCAATGTTGACTCTTTCCAGAATAATAGGTATTCTGGAAAAAGTCACCATTGAAGGTTTGACGTATTTCTAGTAATCTAAAGTTTTAATACAATACTTTATAAGCATTTTTTTTTTGTTAGTCTAGTTAGTTAGTTTAGTTTTATCATACAAAAATTACAACTTATTTACAAAAATTATAATAACCATACAAGTGGCAATGCTGCCAGCCTATTTGGGTACACTCCCGGTGAGCAGCGATGAGGAGGAATTTTTTGACGCCATTTATTAAGTACCTATTTTTTTAATATTTTAAAATTTGTATTGTAATATTTTGTAGTATAAATGTAATATTCACTTTTATTATTAATTCTAGAAAAAAAAAACTTAAAATGCATCTGCGAAGGCCGAAAATTCGAACTATAAGTAGGTATTTCGGTCACACATAAGTCTTCAGTAACGATGGCAATGTCAACACGGGCTGGTATCGTTTGTTCGACAGCCCGGTAACCGGTTGACTGCTGTCAGCTTTAGTCTTACTGCATACATACCTACGACTTGGATGGATAAAATCAGGTCTAAAAGGATTTTAAGACCTAATTTATATGGAAAATATGTATGTATAGAAAAATTATAAGAGTCTATAGGTTTATAACCAATGGGACTTTCTTACGGTGAATGCGACGACTGGCTGCGGTAAAAAAAAGAATTATAAAATGTTTATAATTTACTTAACTTACTATAAGGTATGATCTTACGATTCGTGCTAATAGCTTCGAGTAACATTTGAATCAAAAGATCTTTTAAAGACATCAAATATTACTTATAATTAATTATGAAATGTTAATCAAGATTTTTTTTTATATATCAGGACATTGATATATTAAAAAAATCATAAAGTGTTTAAGGAAAAAATCTGGAATAACGAATATCTAAATAAAATGCTCGTTGAATTTGAACGTGTGGCTACGGCTACGCATGCGCTACGGCGTAGCTCTTGCTACACCTTTAATTTGTCTCGTAGCAAAATGATTTTAACCTTACTTTTCTTTTATTAGGTAAGATTAATTCAGGACTTAAACGTGAAATATACCTCCACATAAATAATAGTTTCGAATAATCACCCAATTAATATATTTTCGTAAAGACAATTTTTTTGGTTAAGCTCATTATAAACTATCAAAATCTTAAGCTTGAAATGTTAATCTTTTCGTCATGTAGGTATCTTTTGGTACCTACAAACAGACGGATCTTGGTCAACGAAGCTTGTTCATTACATAAGTGCAAGTAAGTGATCAGTGACGCATAGTTATTGTCCATTCTCACCACGGAATTAATAACTATTGGAATAAGCACATATTGCATTTTCCGGATTGAATTTTGGCTGTCGCTCAATTTTCATGGCTATAGAATCAGATTAATTTTTAGTTTCTAAGTTAATACCTCTGTTTTGTAGATCCACCGGAAAAGCCGAAAAAGGTTAAAATACCCTTATTAGGCAATTAACATTATTTTCAAATCGAAATACCTACCTATGTATGACTCATCTCTATCTATGACGACTTTTGTACATCCAGGATTCTGTTACAAATAATACGAGTATCCTATCCCTTTTATCATTTGTAATTAACAGTTTACTGGGATTGGTGATATTATTTTGATATGTTAATTACACCGTGTATATCCTCTTTATATATGTACATTTAAAGTGCTGCTTTTTATTAATATAAAAAGACGGTCTGTCTTTGATAAGTTGAATCAACTTGAACTCGCACACCTCAGAAATAAAATCAACAGTATCGATTACAATAACAAGTGAAACCTCCATTAACTCAATACTCCATGTCCACAACCCATCTACTGGATGAAGAGCCTCGCTTAATCACTACTGAAATGTCGCAATAATTACACAGAGCTAATATGTCTGACTCAATCAGACCTCGATAAGTGAAGCGGTACATTTCTAGGTTGTAATAAAATTTACATACGTAGGCTATATCATTATTGGATCCACGTGTAGACATTTTAATTATAATAGTTAAATAATACTTTCTAAGTTTATCTTGGACACCAATGACTGATTAAAGGTGAAGGAAAACATCTCAGGGAAACCTGGACTATAATGTCTGAAATCACCAATCCGCATTGAGCAAGCGTGTTGATTGACGCTCAATCCTTCTCCTTGGGAGAGGAGGCCTGTGCCCAGCAGTGGGACGATAAATAGGCTGTGATAATGATGATGATGATTATGATGAGTTAAATAATAAAATAATTCAATTAATGTCAATACTTCAATTTGACTAGACGCAGCTAGCCAAAAAATTACATTAGCTTCCGCCATAGAATAAGCGGTTAAAATACTATATTATGCCTATATATTATTCTGACATATACAAGCTATATCACTGCCAAGTTTCGTCAAAATCGTAAATTGTACCAAATTTCATTAATTACCTCCTAAAACATTGTAAAGTACCTCATTATTTATCATAATTTTAATTTGAAACAGTTCTCATAGTTGTGTAGTTTATTTTTTTTAAAGCTGTGTACTTCTTTAAGTGATATATTCACCACGATAATTGTTGTACTAGTTCTTTATGTAATATGTTATAGTGAATAAGTCGTTGGAGTACCTTTATAATAAGATAAAATAAATAAAATAAAAATCTATTCTGTACTTTTAGCGCAAAGAGTTACGTTTATAATATTAGTAGGGTGGAATCATAATACCCCTTTAGAGATTGGTCTTTCGGGCTATTTGCCATCCCTATTCTTACTAATATAAAAAAATCTTGAAATGTGAAAGTAACTCTGTCTGTTTGTCAGGCTAACAGGCGAAAACTACTGAGCCGATTTAAATGAAATTTGGTAGGCACATAGTCTAGAGCCTGAAAAAGAACTTAAGCAAGCTACATTTCATCCTGGTGGGGAAGTATTTCCCTCGAGCGGCGAGTCGATCCGCGGGGAATAGGTGGTATTGCATTGCTAATCTGTACGGAAGACAAAATAATTATAACCTTCTTTACAGCTAAAAGAGTCGTTAAGAATAGCATATTATTTAATATTATCTAAATACTAACTGTCCCAAAATATAAAAATCGTAAAAAAGATAATCTTCTATAACACCCACCATGACCGCTGAAATTCAAAACGTATTTAAAAAAAAAATACATTCGTAATTTTATAGGAAAAGGTCGTGACAAAAATCGTTAATGGGTAGTCAGCCTAACATATTCAGATCCATGTTCCAATGTAGGCAGAGAGCAATCTTTGATTTCTCTCGGGCGGCTCGGAGACGCCTGTGCCATATCACTCACACCACTTCTTGCCATGCGCCATTATGTCTTATTCCCAACCTGGGAATTGTCACTTTACTTGCGACCGCTTATGTGAGTACAATATTTAATTTGTTGCAGGAAATAATATTCTGATTTATTGCTTGTTTGTTCAGTCTTTAATATAGTTCCACGTGTTTTATTGAATTAGAGTAAGTTGCAGTTTATTAGGTACATAGCCTAGGAAATGAAGTTGTGATTTTATTGAATACTTTATTTATTATTCTTGTTATATTGAATTACATTAAGATTTTTCTTTGCTTTTTACTTTGAAGAAATAATTGCATACATTCCAATTGCTAGAAAAAACTTTTTCCAACTATTTTCAGATTGGCTTCCAGTCTAACTTTTGATAAGACTGGTTGTTGAACATTTTTACTTACTACCCGTATCGACAAGCGAAAAATATTCAAATGGCAGTTAGGACCCACAAATTTAAAAAACCTTTCGAAACACGGAGGAACTTGTCATGATAAGACGGTCAATAATGCACGAACCAGCCGACAAGAGTTATTTAACTTTAAGATCGTTTGAACCGTGGGGCTGCATCTTAGCCACGAGGTCCTCAAATAAAATACGTACATTAATTAAGCGAAATCAATTATGCATGCATGTAATATGCACTGTAATATGCACTGTAATATGCACTGTAATATGCACTGTGTTTTATCCCTAAGCTGTAAGTAAGCATATCGATTAGGTCCCATGCCTTCACTAAGTAGGCAGATATGAACAGGGCCGACATAGACTTCTTGCTGTGGCACAGACGCCAGAATGTCAACCTACCCGAATCTGACAGATTAAGGTAGGTTGATGTGCTGGAGTCCATACAATGCATAGGGAGATGACAATAATGTATGTATCAATACGAAAACTGATATCCCTTGCAGTATTTACCTTTAACTTGACGATTCCACCGCGTTGCGAAAAAAAATATCAAAATCACATGTTTCATTAGTTCTTGCAAGGGCAAAGTTTCGAACAATTTTAGGGTTCCGACAGTGCTTCGCACGTTTATAGCGATTGGCTAATTCACCGGTAGGAGGGTGAACTTTTACATAACAGAAGCCTATGAAAAATATGTGAGAAAAGTATTATAATTTGTGATTGCCGTGTTGCCGGTAACCACACTAAAATGTTTTAATTGGGTTAATACGTGGACAGACGACCCTAAAAAGGTAGCCGAAAAACGCTGGATGCAACGCTTGGGAAAATGCCAGGCAGACATAGTTATGTAGTTTTAGTGTATGTGTTTTTGTTGTTGAAATGAAAATCATCCTTCATCATAGTACAGACCCCTTTAGGTACATTTCTCTGGAGCCCTCATTAGTTTGTATGCCCTTTATCTGCGAGAATCTCGCCGGAATGATTGGTATGTGTCGGATAATTGATTACAGTCCCGTGCCTAATTGTCTCCCTGCCTACTTTGACGGATAACACGTGGTACACATATCTTCGATTTTATGCCTGCGTAGATGTAAACTCGTCGTTGGAATTTTTTTTTTTTGCACTTGTTTTTTTTTCTAAGATGTTTTGTTTTTGTTAAAAGAAAATATCTATCTATATAATAGAACTACCGATGACGTCATCATGACATGATTAAATCTACGGCTGATTCAAGGACTTGTAGTGCATTATTACATATTAACATATATTAACCTGTTCGATATAATAAAATTTACATGGTTTCGAATTGCATCTTTAGACTTCATGAACATAACTGATATGAACATACATATATACATAAATAACATGACTACTTTACTTGCTTTGCGTGAAGGGGTAGCAGATATTAGGTAGCTACACGGTTGTATTTGTTGGTCAATAATATGTCTATTGTGTATGATAGAGTGGGAAGTGCCCACATATTGACCTTTTCGAGAGCTAAGATAAGAAAATACTCTTCCCCTTCAGATTTCCTACAAAACATAAGCTACTCAGTCGCAACTGAAAGTAGCGCCTGTCTGTAAGATGTCGACATTAAAATGAACTTTACTTAATATTGGGTTTCATATATTTATTTATGCTGTAGGTAGGTACATACTTTTCTCCGGCAACTCCAATAATTATGCTTTGTAATCACCGTTCTAGGTTCATTATTATAATTACCCATATCGAACAAATCAAACAATTCTGACTATAAAAAATCCCCAATCAACAATCTAAGTAAGCTATAACTTTTTACCCTCAACTAATCAGAATGGTAGACTGTCTAAATTCTAGTCTACCGGGACTGCAGATCATCTCCCGAGCCTTTTCCCTACTATGTTTGGGTCGGCTTCCAGTCTAACCGGTTTCGGCTGAATACCAGTGTTTTACAAGGCGCGACTGCCTATCTGACCTCCTCAACCCAGTTACCCGGGCAACCCAATACCTCTTGGTTAGACTGGCGTCAGACTTACTGGCTTCTGACTACCCGTAACGACTGCCAAGGCTGTTCAATGACAGCCGGGACCTACAGTTTAACGTGCCATCCGAAACACAGTCATTGGTGTCCAAGATATTCTCAGAAAGTACATACAAACTTAGAAAAGTTGCATTGGTACTTGCCCGACCTGGAATCGAACCTACGCCCTCACACTTGAGAAGTTGGCTCTTTAACCACTAGGCCACCACGACTAACGGGACTGCAGAATTGTTCTCAAAAGATACCGTGGCCCTAGCACACAAAAGGCCCCAGAAGGAACAAAAGTCGGTTTTGTAAGAAAATGTCTGACATTCTCTCTCCAGCTCCCACTTTGGGAGGGGTCATTTGATGACTCCCCGCTCTTTATTCTCGTCTGTAGTAGACCTTTGATGCTTATTTCAAGTAAAAACATGAGGTATAAAGTATGAAGATTAGACATTAGAGACAGCAGGCCTTTTGAAGATGTCCTGTCTTATTTAAATGGCACTATTTTCATTTAATTAATTTCTCAATGGAGCCTATCAACTGTCGAATTGCCAGACAAAAATCTCTTCTTACACTGGAAAAAATATCCTTTAGGTATTTAATATTTTTTATCTAGCTAGTACTTGACATAATGTGTGTCTGGATTAAAAATGATCTTTCGACTTTATGCTATGATATACCGATACTTTCTACTTGATAAAAAAAAAAACCTTTCAATTCAAATACGAGCAGTTTTCTTGTAGAATCTTTGTGAGCAAACAATAATCAAGTATTATGAAGTTGGGAAAGCCAAGCGTCATATACTCGTATCAATAGATAGAAATGTTATTGAAATCCTAAAGCTTCGTGGTAGGGATGCGACTATAGAGGAAAGAAAAGGACAAAAATATAAAACATGTATTTTACTGTTTCTTATCGCATCGGTCTAGCAACCAGCACAACGTCATTTTAATAAACTAGAGCGACTGCTGTGTACCATGTGTTCCATGATCAACAAAAACCTATTTCAATTTGACTGCCTCGTTGGTCTAGTAGTCGCAAGGCGCGACTGCTGTGCACGGGGTCTCGGGTTCGATTCCCGGGTCGGGCCGAAATCGTTTTATGGGTTTTGAGAAACTTTCCTAACGCAGCCTGGAGTCTGGAAGTTGGTGATTGATTAAACCCATGCATCGGAAAGCACCTAAATGGCGGTCCTGCGCCTGATCTCTCTCCGGTCGTGTCGGATTGCCGTCCCATCGGACTACGAGAGTGGGAGAATAGCGAGTGCAACTGTATCTGCGCGAATGCTTGTGCACTATAATATTTCCTGCGCAGCTGATCTCCATAAAAGAGATCGGCCGCCGTAGCCGACAATCGGCCTGGATGCCATCATTTTAATAATATGCCAAGATTTCTTTTTCTCGCATTTTTATATACTGAATAATGCCAAATTTCAATATTTATTTATTGTTAAAAATATGTAACGTAAAATTTGTAATGCCTTCTTTTGCTGTGATCTAACAGGGTCCATAATTGTACCAAGCCTCTTCAGCACCTCTTGTAACATTATGGAATGCAAATCAATATATAAATATTAAATTCTCTATTCTATATTCGAATGTGGCAATATTTATTTTCATCGTCTACGTCTTCTACAGCTTGACGAAGGTTCTTTCAGTTTTATTATTATTTTCGACATACTGGCTGTTTTTTTTAATTATAATCGTCAAAATTAGATTCGAGATCTGACGACTTAAAGTCAAATGATAAATTAATTACTGTGCCGTTGTGCCAATGTGCCGTTGCCGTGCACGTATAGTGTGACATGACCTTTACCCTCTGAAAACCAAACGTCTCAAAATTGTGGGCGTTCAAGTACCTAAATGGAGTCTGTAAACAGTGAAATTACGTTCAACAGTTTACAAGGGGCCAGGAATAACCATCTATGTACATGAAAAAGCCTTGTCATTATTTTCAGTCAGTAATTAAAATTAAAATATTGAAAAAGTTTTTACTTAGTTCTACTAGGTACGATAACTCGTGTGATTTATATTTGTGTCACCATTTACTGTAACTGTCCTTAATACGTGCAGTGGACCATTCAAATTGAAAAACTCACTTTTGTCGCATCACTAACTCAACTACAGAAAATTTTGAAACGAAACAACTACTACAAATTAAACATTGCACACTAAACTCTATTTCCACATACCATAAGATACAATTTAGCTTCTCACAATTCATAAGAACTAAATGACATGCACTTTGCATTGAAAGTTTGTTATGGAATATATCCTGAATGGGAGTTTGCGTTGTGAGGCAAATAAAGTGATCCATGCTCTACATTCAGCCAATATGGAGAAATGAAAAGCTATAATGCGAAACAATGTGGACGCTGAAAGCTATGCCAGATTATATTTCTTCTAGATCTAGTATGAGATATATACCTACCTCTCATCAGTTACCAGGATATCCTTGATTTTTTGGACACCCTGTACACAATGTATCAGATATGATACATGATATCTAGAAGAAAATACATAACTTATTTTGGACATATACCTACCTATGCAAAAATAATGTGTTTGTATGTAAGTGAAGCCTTAATAAATTGGCCAATCAAATTGAATTATCGTTAATCACACTGAGTTACCAGTTCATATAAATTAAATTTTCATTACCTATTAGGTATAATATCTATCTACAACATATGTCCTCTAAAAAAGTTCCCATAATATGTAGATATGGGAACTTTTTTACTAACTCTAGTTCATAAACCTACTCATAAAATCCTTAACTACAAAACAGTTAAAAGGAAAAAAATATGAAAATTGAGACATAATTTGATTAACACACAATCGTTTTCGTCAGTGTTTGCCCACGAACTCAAATCGATTATTATCGAATAAGGGTATTTGTCTACCTACCTAACCTTTAAATGCCTCAAGCATTTGTTATTCTATCAAATAACAGAAAAATCTAAGAATACGAAATTTATGAATGACTATTGCCCGTTTGTTTAACCTCCGTTCCAAAAAACTTTCAGCTAACTGATAAAAAATTGGATCTTAGCCTATCTATTAACAAACTACTTCACCAAATTTAATTCCAATCGATTCAGCCGAAGTAGTTTAAGAATAAAATAAATAAAAGATAAGATAAAAAGTCATAGTAGTCGCCAAGTTTGACTACTGACTACGAAGTCTCAGGGTTGACTCCGAGGTCGGGCTGAAATCGCTTTGTGGGTGTGAAGTAAACTAACTCCAGACTTCGGTGCTGCCCGAAGTCTGGAGTTAGTTCCTCACGGCCCGAGAGTTTCAACCCCAAACGGCTCAAAAGTATAGGTGCCTATAAATCGGCAATTACCTAAAACTGTGTAACTATCTAAAATATAGAACAATACTATTCTTTACAAACGCTAGGCGTCATCTCAACACAAGATTAATATTGGTAAATTATGAACTAATGTGTCATATTGTCACGTTTCCTTTGAATTAGCTGGCCAAAGCAAACATTCCAATATTTGTGGAGGTAAAGGCTTGCTAATAGAAACATTTTATTTCGTCGCAGGTATTGAATCACGTAGGACGTGCACGTAGGCCGAGAATTCGTGTCTCGTCTAGTGATGGGCTATTATCGAAAATTATTTATATCGAGAGACACGTAGGGACCAATAATAATTTTCTTATTATGGGCATTACCTAATAATTCGGCACAGCTTTAATACCATGGTGTTGTCATCGTAATGTTGTCTTAATTAGTTTCCTGAAAGATCGCAACCTCAACTTGATCATAATATCTATACCTAATCTGCCAGATCAGCCTATCTAATATTGTGTGAAGTATATTCGACTTCGAGCAAAAATTACTTGAAAAAAAATATTTATTTGTTAGATCTTATCAACTGCCTATCCCCAACGATAGTGGAGTCGGCTTCCATAGTAACAAGATGTAGTTATGTACCAGTGTTTTGCATAGACCATCCGCTCTGACCTCTTCGAACCATGTAATCGGTCAACCCAAAAGCCCTTGGTGAGACTAGTTGTCAAAATCTGGCTTCTGACTACCTTTTCTACTGACCAATGATGTTGAAATTACAGCCAAAACCTACAATTTAACGTGCCTTCCGAAACGTGGAGGCACTCTTAATGAAGAAGATGGAAATCATCCACAAGCCTATCGTGCCAACCATTGCGTTACCTTATACCCGTTATGAGCGTTAAACCGATCAACCCGTGCGACAATTTTATTACAATCTTATGAAGATATTTAAATCAATGTTCGCTAATGCCTAGTGATAGATACTAATAAGAGAAGTGTCATAATTTTTAACCCCACTTGTAACGTCATGACGCGTCAATACATAAAGTACCTCAAAGTACAATAAGAAATAGATCAGAAAATGACTCCAATAATGGGCATAAACATACTTGATCACCTTGATGAGTGATTCTTAAAAAAAACTGTGATAATCGTGTAATGTGTTATTTTTTGTGTAATCAATACCAAAATAACATCACCAGCTCAACAGCCAAGTTGTTTCTATTTCTAATCGGATATGAAGACTATTGACTGCAAATCTGGATTTCTGTATAAAACTAATAATTACTTTTCAAATCAAAAAACTAAGAACTAAAACTTCAAAAAATTCAGTATTGTCTATGAATTTTATACGGCGCACATCCGTACAAGTGCAACAACTCTACGAACAAATCAAGTGATAATCTTTGGTTGTAGTTTATGGTTCAAATACTGAAATCTTATTGGCTATCAAACAGCTAGTTAAAAATGGCGCGCGTTTTGTCACATCCTGTTTTGTGTTGGGAGAGTGCATGGCCTCGACGTTGATCCCGTTCTAAGATATTTTTCTTCATCGCCGCTGCTGTATATAAGATATTGACGGTGTTAAATTTCGTGATGGTGTTCCTTAAAAGGCCATGGATTTGATGAAAACGGTAAGGATGTCATATTTGCAGTACATTTACATAAACATTTGTTTGGCTTTTGTTTCTTGTTTTGGTGATATTGAAACTGGCCATTACATTAGAAAAAATATCTCTTTCCAGACATTGTATGCACGTGGGAGGTAAGTGCCAATAGTTTTTGATAAATAGATAGTGTCCAGTTTCGGGTTTACGCAATAAGAATCACCAATAAGTTGATTTGTCAATACTCTGATGGCACCCGGCAACTGAGCGTTGTTACGCCATCTTATAGTCCTCCAAATGTTCCGCATATTTTGCAGCTTTGCGTAGTGCAAGAGAAAATTATGCGCTGAAAATCATGCTTTAGTCGAAAGGAATTCCAATGGAAGTCAATTCGACAGTAATTGGTTCAGCTATAGGTATGTCATTTTCACTTTTGCATTTCATTTCGTGACTTGAAGAACCACATGTGCTATGGATTTGTTATTGTTTAGTCGGTACGGAAGCAATTGCATATTATCATTTTTGCATGGTAGTAAATCGTCTAGTAATCAATTTACTTGTTATTTGGTATGATGAGCTTCTGTACATATAATATCTCTGAAAAGTCCCGAATCATATAACCTATAAATTTGACAAGCCGTAGTGAAGTCCAACGTTCAAACGGGTTGTCATTTCTGTACATTCCGCCAGCGAAACTCAAGGTTACCTTTTCTTAAAAAAATGTCGAGTAGCCAATCAAGTTGATGCAATGAGTTTCTTCAGAATGCAATTATTGAGTTTACAGTGTCATCCAGGTAAACTTTCATATGCAATGATTATTGACTTTGTCCTACCCACTGACAGCAATTGTACTTGTGTTAATTAGTGTAAAACTAATTAGACGCCAATTCCTGTATTTGTCTGAGTACTAAAATCGAACCCTGTTTGATGTTAAGTTAATTAATATATTGTTCTTACATACAAATGGTTATATAACCTATTAAAACTATTTATCATAAATGTGTACAGTTTTATTGTCACTTTTAATATCAAATTATCGCAGGTACAGCTTATAATTGCGACCAAGTGTGTAAGACCGTAGTGAATATAATTAACCATGTAGGTAAATGTAAAAAGTTCTCACGCATATTAATTGAACATCACGGTAAAACCCATCACTAATTTCAACAAAGATGCTATGGGTTATTATATTATAACTTAGACTATACTGTTATAGCATTACTTCAGTTCAGTTAGTATTGTAGTGTTATTTTCATTTTTTTAAAGATCAATGCTTTGTGATATTGTACATTCAAATTTGGCAGAGGAAGGAATTTCATCTTGTTATTTCTTATATTCCTATGAATAATGAAATTTATGATATTCACTTGTATCAACAACTTACTTTGTTTGATATAGTAAACATGACATACACTTAATCTCATTTTAATGTTAATTATCATGGCTGTTTTGGGCATTTTCTTCAGACCGCGTACGCTCCTAAAGTCCTCTTGTAAATTCTTTTATCTTTATTTCCAATATAACATGAGTGAAGATAATTTATTTACATCAAAGAAGTCAAATAGTTTGTATGTATATGTAGACAATCAATAATAAAATAATATGTAAAGGGAAATTTCTTGAAATTTCAGAATTTTCATTCACTAGTTTAAAAAAATACAAGTTATCACATAGTGCATACATTTTATTACACTAACTTCATTTGATTAACTTCTTAGTAACACTTAAACTGATATTGCAAAACATAATGTCCCACTGTCCCCGAGATCTTATCCTTAGGCTGAGAATATGCAGAAAAGTGTTGCAATGTAACTGAGTACAAATAAAAAAGTCTGGCACAGTCCGAACTTGTGACAGTAGGCCAATTGTAATATTAATATGCACAATACAGTCTGTACTTTAAATGGGATATTGTAACTTTAAAATTTTCAAACCTTGACTTGTAAAAGTGTACCTAAAAATGCTTCATGGTCACAAATTAATATTTAATGCAGAATTAAAAAAAGAAAAGGTTACTAATACATATTTTATTTTAAAAAGTCTGTGTATTATGCAGGTGTCCCTTTGGTTTCATGTGCATGTTTTATTGACCATAATGAAAACTCATAAGCAGAATGTACAATGTTAGTGTTAATTGGAAAAGTTCAATGTAATCATGAGTTGACAATCTTGTAGCTAATCAAGTAGTCCTTTAGTGCACCTATTCAATCATAGCTTGATCATTTTCACACTTTCCATACTTATGTTTTTTTTTAATGTTAGGCAGTTGCCTCCAATGTAAAAACATATTAGTATTGATGATTCAATCCATGAACATTTAAGAGAAGCAGACTATTATTTTTGTGAAATACAAAGGCAATTTTAGCTATTTTGACTGATGAAATTTGACAATAATACTGTATCTACCTAAAATGCTGTACGAAAATGCTTAAATCTGGTGTATATAGGTTTCTTTTGATGTATATTTTCGCAGTTTCTTAAACCTATTCACTTGTTAGTTGAGTACATAAATTACAGGTTTACAATAGTGTTTCTGAATATGAATTGGGAGATAAGATTCATAAAATTGTTACTATGTGAACACATATTATAAAATGTAGCAATAGGTAACAATGCTACATTGAATTGTAGTCCATAGTGCCTTCTTTACATTAAGTCCATAGTACATACTTATACTACACATAACTTAGTTTATGATAACAACCCAACTGTAAGGTGGGGTCTCTATCCATACTTAACAAAATCCTTGGGTAGCACATTGCCAGTGCGTTAAAAGTTTGGAACATTTATTTGTTGCTAATCTTTTAGTAAGTATGCATGTACTATGGGAGCTCCTTCATACAGATTTCTACCCTTCTTTAAATTATATTTATGGTTAAACTAAAACATTTTGATTCTGTATTAGACAAAAAAGGTGATAAAACATAATTGAATAGCAGAAGAAGAATAATTTTTAATTTAATAATGTTGCGGATTACTAATGCATTGTAAAGTAATTTCAGACCTTCGGGATCTAGATGGGTTTGGTCACAATCCACAAAACAACATGTAAAGCGACTATTGTATAGAATAAAAATGGTGACAAGGAGAGGAAATACAAGTTCATCAGCAAGGCCTACTTAGTATGGAAAGTGACCTACCTTTACTTTTTAATTTGTAGTTCTATATCAATCTAAGTTACTTAAGTACTTTAGTATTACATTTACTTAATAATATTATCTGTTACAAAAACCGTGGAATTGGATGAGACGTCACAGGCATAGCGCAAGTTCTGTATTAAGATCTGTGGCATGTTTCAGGACTATGAGTTCCTAGACTTATCTGATGTGAAAGAAGCGGAATTGAACAGACTGCAGTGCGCCCTGTACGAGCGGATACCTGACATCTCGGCGACTGCTCTCGCCGGTGGCTGGAACGAACCTATTATAGGTAAGTCGAAAATCACATTACATATTGAAGATAGAGGAAGAGGATTAGGGGAGGATTATTAAATAAACATCATTTAAAGTAATAGGTTTTTAGATTAGTAAGACTCGTAACATTTTTTTTTTAATATCTCTAAAAGTTAATTTGTTTGTTATACGAATATAACGTATTGTGGTGGCAGCAGATCCGTCATCTTGTTCATCGAGCACGGCGGGCGCTCCGACCGTGTCGAGCAGCGTGGACAGCCTGTCGGGCGGCGAGTGCGAGATGGCGCCTCACTCGCCGGCGCGCGCCGCCCCGCCGCACCACGCGCCGCCCTACGCGCCGCCGCCCGCCTACCCGCCGCACGCGCAGTGGCCTGTGGCGCCGCCCAACGTCTACGTCAGCCAGGTCACCGCCAACGTGAACGTGCACGGCTACATGGGGCAATACTACCAGCCGCAGCAGTACGCGCCGCCCGCGCCCGAGCGCGCCGCGCGTGCGCAGCGCCGCGACCGCCGCGCCAAGCGCGCCCCCTCCCCGCCGCCGCAGCCGCCGCCCTACTACCTGCAGTACCCCCAGTACTACCCCGCCGCGCAGGCGCAGGGCGCGCCGCTCTACCACCTGCCCGTGTACCAGCCGCTCGTGTACGGGCCCTACGCCTACCCGCCATACTACCCCGACTACCCCATCCCCGTCGAGGGCGATGCTGACAAGGGACCTGAGGAATACCCGCAGGAAGTCGTCATGGAGCAGGAAGCTGTAGACGCGTACTACGCAAGTGCACACTACGCTGCGCCGCCATACGGGCCGCCAGTGGAGGGCGGAGTGGAGTACATGCCGCCCATGTACATGCCACCTCCCCCGCACCCGCCGCCCCTGCCCATGCAGCAACAACCCCCACCGCAGACCACCCCGCATCAGTTCAATGTGCACGCTAAGAACTTCGTACAGGGACAGAGCCAAAACAAAACTTATACACCACAGCAAGACAAGAGTCAGGAACAAAAACCCATGCCTGCACTGCCAACAGCATCAGCGTCCGCTGGTTCTGTCGAGTCGCTGCCTATAAAGGACCTTAAAATCGGAAAGGGACCGGGCAGCCCTAAACAGACCGACCGCGCAGCTGATCCCGCCCAAGCCAAGCTATCCCCGGTTGAGAAAGTTGCGACTACGCCAAAAACGGAAGTTACAAAGACGTGGAATGCTACTGATGCTAAACCCGAACAACCTATCGCAGCGCAATCTCCGGCAAATAAATCGTTCCCACCGTCTGCGCCCCCGACAAATCAAATGCCTGCAAATAAGATTCAACCTGCAGCTCCGAAACCCACAAAGGGCCCAGCGGCACCTTTCTCCGGTGGTAAACAGCCGGCAAAACCCATCGTACCACAAACTGTGGTGCCTGTACAGCAATCTGCGTCAACGCCTAAGGCGCCTTTCGGGAGCAGACAAAAACGTGACGGACCTACCAACCGCTCGCCGTCTAATGATAACAATGACAATTCTGATAGAAACGCATCCTCCAGCGATCACGCTAAGCGCGAGCCTCCATTGCCGCCTAGCAAAGCGCCGATGCCGATTTCTATAACCCTGCACTCGGCCGGCCCGCCGCTGATCGTGACGAACAAAGCGCCGTTCGGTCATTCGCGGAAAGGTGCATCCGCACCCGAACCGCCCCCGGCGCCGCAGCCCCCACCGCCCGCGCCCACTGCGTCAGACTTCCCCCCGCCCCCTACCCCACGCAATCGCGGCGAGCCTGCGCCCGCGCCAGTGCTGCCACCGCAGCCGCAGCCCGCGCCCGGCAAGTCTTGGGCCAGCCTTTTCTCAAACAAACCCAGCGGTGCGCCTGCGCCCGTGCCTTTACCCACTCCCGCGCCCGCCGCCCCCGCGCCTGAAGAACCACCCAGTCCGACAACGGTTGCGCCTCCCGTCGCTCCCAATGTACAGAAACCAGTCGCGAAGGTGCCACCCTTCGACGCGTCCCCATTGCAGGCGACCACAGCCGATAAGAGTTCACCTACACCCCGCACTACTACGGCCACTGCCGTGTCGTATTCAGAGAAGACGTCGGTAAACGCGACGGCAGGTGGAGCGCGCGTCGCTGCGACCGAAATTCGCGAAGTGCGAGAGGTGCGTGAGGTTCCTGCTAGCAAAGAGTCCAGCCCCGCCGTGCCGCTGCAGCCTTCGCCCTTCAGTGATGACCCGAACTCGTACAGGATGGGAGGTCAGTTCATTTTCTATACATTATAATAAATATATGATTTAGGCTAAGCTCTTACACTCAACACGTATGAACTCGCGTCAACACTATCGAGAGGAATAGAATTCAGATGCCGAGTGCCAACGCACGTTGCAATATAGGTACCCGCCACTTATTATTAGTTGGCGTTTAGAATTTTCCTCGTGGAGTGCAAACAAAATAATTATCTAGTCTAAGCTTGACACAATTTTGCCAGTGTCGATTGAATAAGATGTTAGAATAATTTTATTTCATTACACAGATTTTTTTAAAATTACTATTCATGTTGATGATTGTTATGTAGAATTCCTGTCGAAGTATCAGCTCGACAACCGGCCGGTGTCGCTGCTGCCGCGCGGGCTGACCAACCGCTCGAACTATTGCTACGTGAATGCGATACTACAGGCGCTGATCGCCTGCCCTCCTTTCTACAACATGTTGAAGGCTCTCCCATATCAAACTCGTCGCGGAAAGTCCAGCACGCCTGTCATAGACTCCTTGTAAGTATTAGAAAAAATACTTGAGATTGAAAAATGTGAACATTTTTAACAGTGTGTTTTGATGGTTAATCAATCAACAAATAATAATTTGTGTCGCGTTAGGGTGGAGCTGTGCTACGAGTTCAGCCCGCTGGCGGCGGCGGCGCGCGGGCGCGGCGGGGCGGGCGTGCCGGCGGGCCCGCCGCTGGAGGGCGGCGCGGGGCTGCGCGTGCTGCGCGCGCTGCGCCCCTTCCCCGGCTCGCAGGAGGGCCGCCAGGAGGACGCCGAGGAGTTCCTCGGCTGTCTGCTCAACTCGCTCAACGACGAGATGCTCGAGGTCACTATTACTCACCTTTCCAGTTTGATCGCTGACGTTTTGTTACAACAAGTTCAGAAAATGATTAAGCTGACCACTAGCTTATCAATCTATCTCTTTCCCAAATTACTGTTCACAACTTTAAACATATCACAAAGGCGAAAATTACTTGAACATTTTGATTTCATGACAATACATTTTTACATTATTTATTGTATAATTTTACAGCTAATAAAGCTAGTAGAACCTGAAGAGGCTCGCGCCGCCACCACCCCCGCCCCGGCCCCAGAAACCACAACCGAGGCGGAAACCGATGACGAATGGAAAGTGATGGGTCCGCGCAACCGCGGCGCCGTCGAGCGTCGATGGGCCGCGCGACGCACGCCCGTCGCCGACATCTTCCGCGGCCGCACCCGGCTGCGGCTGCACCGCGCCGCGCATCATGACGTCACTGATGCCGTGCAACCTTTCTTCACCCTACAGCTTGATATCGAGGTTAGTAGTATCAACTATTTTAATTAAAAATATAGCATAAAAATAAATGTTCCTTTTCTTCAGCATTATAGCATGTTGTGGGTTCAGCAAGTGTCAGTAATAAGTTTGATTATTACACTAATAGCCAAAAACGATTCCAAACTATTACACTTCACTTGTGTATACATACATCGTATTTTGTTAATATGTTTATTTCAACAGCAATAGTCACCCAAAACATTCAAATTTTAGTTATAAATGTTTGACAATTAACAATGATGGTACCTTATTTTTCGTCTCTGAAAATGATTTAAAATCATTACTATGTTGACAACATTGGCTGAGTAAAACACTGCCCAAAATAAGACAGCTATATTCGTACTAAATTCATTATTAACTCTATTTAATTAATATTTCAGCGTGCGAACAGCGTCAAAGATGCCTTAGAGCTGTTAGCTGGTAAAGATACACTGGAAGGTGTGAGCGACGCGTGGCAGCAGCTGTCGCTGGAACAACTGCCGGTAGTTCTGTTGTTGCATCTCAAGTGCTTCCAACTCGACGCTGACGGACACACCGCCAAGATCGTCAAGAATATTGATTTCCCTATTGACTTGAAGATTGATCCAAGTACGTATTACGCTTTTGGGTGCTGTTTTTCTACTGCTATACTTTTTTCATAGTGTTTACACAAATAATTAAAAAAAAAACTAAATTACTTGAATTTACAATGATGTACTTATTTTTCGTCTCTGAACACGACATTAAAAATGTCAATTACATGTGGTAAACTATAACTGAGTATAAAACCAAAAAATATATGTATTTTTTAACTTTTTTTATGTGACTCATTTAACAATTGGAAAATATTTTTTCAGAAATAATGTCATCCAAGCTGAAGTACACGTCGAAACAGCGCGTGTACAAGTTGTTTGCTGTTGTATATCATGAGGGTGTTGAAGCTGTGAAGGGACACTACCTCACTGACACATTCCACGGACAAGTGGGGTGGATTAGGTGAGACACTCGTGATTATAAACATCATCTTTGTAATAGGTCATCCTTAGCTGAACTTGGCCTCCCACATTCCAACAAAAGGACCTGTTGGAAGCACGGCACAAGCTGCTTAACCAACCAACTTGAGGGTATTCCTCATAACAGACTTGTTTTTTTGTTCTTACTGTGATGTCATTATTTTTCGTCTCCAATCATGATAAAATCATGGAAAATGTGGACAACTATTACTGAGTAAATAGCCACTAGTCTATGTTGAGCTCATGTAGATGTATGAATGATAGTAACTGTTGCGGTTGTATGTGCAGGTACGACGACTCGAGTGTGACACAAGTGAGCGAGGCGGCGGTGCTGAAGGCGAAGGCGCCGCGCATGCCGTACCTGCTGATGTACCGGCGCCACGACACGCTGCCGCCGCACCGCCCCAAGCCCGAGTGAGGCCCGCACAGCCGCGCGGTAGGTCGCGATGCGCAGGTACACCTAGTATCGAACTAGATCTGACTGTAAATTATTTTGTCGTTTAAAAGTACAAAATTGAAGTTTCCATCGACTCGAGCCCGGTGGCCCTGTAATATAGTTGAGACTTCCCGCGATTGAACGATTGTACATTTTAAATAATTTATATTAACGTGCGTGATTGATGTAGATTGATGTAAATAATTAATATTTAGTACGTCCAGGGAGAGGAGGCCGGTGATCCGGTCGCAAACGTGTCTTGTGAAGCACGTTTGCGAACGCGCTGATGGTACTGTCGCGGTGTGAAGTGAGGCCTCCTCTTTTCTTAGTGTCTACTTGTAATTTTTCTCCTCGACAATATGGAATTGTGGTGTTAATAAATTATAAAAAATGTAAAAAAACATTGTAGGATAATGATTGAATTCATGATACATATTATTTATATTCAGTAATAATGGATGTAATCAACTGTCGGATAGTACAGAGCCATTATAAGATGTGATATAGTCCGAGCTATACCAGAGTGTACCTAATAAAAATACATAATATGTATTTATAGGTACAGATCGTGGTATTTTAGGACTGGCGAAGTACGCAAAGGAAATATATAAAATATGTAACTTGAATTATATTAGGTAGATGTAGTGTTAAGGGATACAGTAAGGGGTCGTGGAGTATTAACGCAGGCAATGTTAATGGTATCGGTGCTTAGACGGACTGACTATGGCAGTGAGTGAATATGTGCCCTATGATTCTTGTGATAACGGAGTGCTTGAGGACGATTACAGCAGATTGTTTAGTTGTACACACTATTGTATAGATATTGTTATAACAATATAAGTGTTAAATATAAATAGATTATATTATTATCTCGCCGTTGGTATTTTGTGGGGAATGTCTGTTTTTAATATTATTCGAATTCATTGAGGTCTATTTTTATTCTGTTTGAAAATTTTCGAAATAAGGATGGCATTCCTGATCAGACAACATGCAAGGCTTAACACTGTTAACCTCGTCTCTCAAGAGTGCCACCCTGGTTTACGATCAAACTAGCTGATTTTTGTATATGTTACAATTAACATATTAGTTATCAATATCAACATTCAAAATGTGACTCAAATTTGACTCGAAAGCGTGTGTGATAGCACAAGTGCTATGATTATGTTAGTGTCCACTAGTAATTAATATCTGAATTGATTTTTGTATGTTAATAAAGTGAATTGCTTTAGAGTTGACTAGCTAGTTTGATATTACAATTTTATTAATAGCTATGCTATCCATTTATTATCGTAAATTGATAATGAACCATTTTGATCTCACTCATATTGTTGTTGTTTGGGAATTATAACGAGTTCGGATGTAAATTTCCTTAAAGTGATGAAGGCAATACATCATGCCTTATTAGGTATTTGAATGCTAATGTTACGAAATTGACCAAAAAGTATGGATATTATTTGAAATTGCTGCTATTCTAGCTTTTCTACTTAGTGTTACGAAAATCATAATAAAAAGCCAACACTATTTAGGCGTTAAAAATGATATCTTGAATGCACTTCAGTTGTGTCCAATTTATAATGAAGGAGTATTTAATCTTATAATTAGTCAATTTAACTATTACTATAATGAAAACGAAATAGGTTTAGTTAGATAGTTTCTAAAACAGAGTTATATACTAACTTGCTAAGCTTTTTATATGTATAACTTGGTTGTTGTTAATTCGTTTATTTTGGATTTTGGGTAGGTATTAGTGTAGTTAGCGTTTTACTGAAGATAATGTTAGTTCACGTGAATACAGCTAACGAGGATACTTCCAGCGGAAAGTTAAAAACGGGACGGTCGTGAGAATGTTCTCGAAGCACCTTGTAATGCTTATGATGACCATTTCTTATCAACACAAATCCAGTATACCAACTTTTGTAAATGTTTTATCTGCTAATGTTCCTATATTTTTAATATGTCGTTCCTACATTTTTTGTTACACTAACAGTACAATTGAACAACTGTTTCTGAATAATATCTTTAAAAAATATTATTTTGAAAATAGCAAACTAGTTTCAGAAATTTCTATCAAAAACAGCTGGGATAAGCTTTGTATAGAAATCAATAATTCCAATTCAAATGGATGTTCAATAGGTTTCCTGAATTTGTTACAAAGTGATGTTTGATCGATGATTGTTGCAAAGCCGAAATTATTTACAAAACGACTATTTAATTATAGATAAATGCGCATATGATTCCATTCGCACGACTGTCCTTTTGTAATTTAGTACACGGCACGAATTATATTATGATATTGATGCAGCTGCTTGCAATGTACATAACGACTAAAGTTCCAGAATAACACGAATTTATTCATCTATTTCTACTAGAAGTAAATCAGTAGCTCATGTTAGGCCCGCGGTACGCTGACCTCACAAAACCACAGCATTTTTACTTGCACAAGTTATTGTTATCGTCTATTAGTTTTAAAATTCTGTTCCTCTCGTTTTAGCGATATATTTATTTATCGAGTGTGAAGTATTGCTGAAGTTAGTGCTTGTCTGTGTTTGTATGCAACCATTTAGTTTTGTTCAGTTAAAGTGGTATATTAATAATGTTACACAACAGTACATTGACGCTTGAAAGTTTACGTTGGAGGAATCATTGTAGAGTTTTTGTTAGATTATATTAATTTAGCCATTAGCTAGTGGCGCCTGTAACATAAGGCTTAAATAAGCCTTAATGTAAACGGCACGTACTAGCGATGTCCTCCAGTGTATGTGACGGAATCTTTATGCGTAAGACTGAGCGCAGGGTCCCCGAATGTCTGTTATTTATGTTTCTTAGGATGTGAACACGAGCACACATAGCTAGTAAGATTTTATAGTAACAAACGCTGCCTTTTAGTTAAGTGTCTGTGTTGCATATTTATTGAATTAAAGTAACTAACTTAATATAATTGGAGTATTAACCTTGTGTATATTCGCATCTCGGGTAAGCACGTAATTCAAATTGATTTCATAAACGATGAAGACATGTTCGTACGCTAAATATATCAATGTTCTAGCACGATCATGACGTAGCGTATGTAACTGTAGCTAAGTGCCCCAGTAACGGGCGAGTAGTTGGCTGTGACTTAGTCTTTGGTTAGTGTGCCAAACACAAGTAGCCACATTCATTCTGTTTATGTAAACTTATGCCAATCACTGAAAAATAAAAACGCCATTACTACACAACTAATCAGTAAAGATACATGTAAAATTGTTGCATCATATATATATATATTTATTGATTTGAAAAGTTATATCAATTAGTGATTATTGCTGTTAATAGTTTATAAATTAACTGATCAAAATAGTTGAGTGAAATCGAAATACTTTTTAACTAGTTTTATTTACAGCAGGGAGCACCTTATTTAGAATTGATTTTTGTTCTCGAATGCAACAAGCCAAAATGTAAACAATTGGAACAGGCGTCTGGTAATGATATATATTCAAACTGTGTAATATAAATTAGTGGACTGGACAGATAAAACGACATAACGATGTTAGAACGCTTCCAACTTTGAATTAATCATAAATATTTTCTCATAACATGTAAGACTATTTGTGTATAGTTTCCTCAGTCTTAAAATGCTTCTATAAATACAAATACAAGAGCTTATTCCTCAGTGTTTAATAATAGTTTAGTGTCTATTATATTAAAGTATAAATGTTGTATATCAAGATCCGCTCTCTGTTTATGTCGCACAAATGATTGTTCGAAGTTATCAGTCGACCACAACGGTCTACGAGTATTTCGCGTTTTCAGTTGTTACATTTTCTATTTGAAATTATAATTGATACGAACTGGCTTTCTATGTAGTTTAACTGTTTCGTTTCTACTCTGTTTATTTAAGAAAAGTTGATACTTTTATGCGCCAACTCAACATTGAAAACGCGAATGCTGACTTCCATAATACCTGTTTACAAGGCCTAGATTTTGCTAAGATGTGTAATCCAGTCACTTTAACTTAAATCTCGTCTAAACAATCAAATTGATATTGTATAATAGTATAGATTTACGGCAGGCTGTTTTAATCATTTAAAGATAAGGGATGCATGCATATTCATATTTTGATATTTCACAATCTCATAGACAAAATGAATTCATATAGGTACTTTTTTCGAAGGCCAAACGAGCCTGCCCCATAGTTTTTAAAGCAATGCGTGATTTATCGTTATTCTAAATTGTATTAAAACCAAATATTTTTCTGCATGCCTGTGCATGTATGTATCGTGAACAAGTGTTATACTACTCATCTAGTCCCCATAAGATGTTATCTTTTGGTGCAATTTCAGTTTATATTTATCGAATAATGTAATATTGTTTGTTACCGTTGCTATAAATTATTTACTGCTGTAAATTTTTATTTTGAACACAAAGCAATATAAAAACGAATATCATAGAGACGGAATACTTTACAATGAACACTTTGGCGGTCTATCTACTTAGATTAAAAACTTTTAAAAAGATGTATGTAGTAATAATGCTTATCATTATTATTTTTATATGAGAAGTTCATTATTTAAGTTATGGTTAATTTTAGAGATAAGATCCAAGGCTGTATTAATAGAAGGAGTGTTTTTTCCCCAATCAAGCGAAGCTGATTAACGTGTTTATTTAACCAACAACAGAATTATATATTGTGTAAAAAATACTCCTGCTGGTCACAATAGATAATGTTCACTTTAAAAAAGACAAAAAAAATGCCAACGTTTAAACCTCGTGCATTATTTATTATGATCAGCTTTCTAAGTTGTTATGTGGATATGTGTGTATGACTAATTATAAAATAATCCTTTATTTTGGTAACAAATTGGTGTTATGAAAAATTTTGTGAATAAAATAAGATGTCATTCTGATTTCAATGTTTCATTTTATCATTCAAATTACAGATGAGAAATAAAAACACGTTTATTATAAATTATTTTTCGTCTCGAACGATATTCTGAAAGCAAAATGGGAGATTTACGTTACTCTGAAATAATGAGGTTACTTTTTATCACAGAAAAAGTGGATTTTAGTCGCCTATACGTCAACACACATTAGCACCGTGTCAGGTCCAAAATTCGTTCGTTAGTACAGACGCCAGCACGCCAAGTTCAAATTTCCTTAATAGATTTTCAACTTTATCGCTTAGGCATAAAGTTCAAAGTTGATTGGGAAAATTTGACAGATTCGGATAGCCTAATGTGCTGGCGTACTTACATAAACTGCACCTTGACTTCTGGACAATACGTTGCTGTCCCTTCCCTGATAGAGCCCTTATGTTAATAACCAATAAGACTACTCACCCGGACTCTACACTTGAAGATGCCGTAGAAGAGCATAACGGCGGCGATGGGCATGACGGCCACCCCCACCAGCATCCAGCCCACCGTTGACTCGCTCGTGTGCCACGTGCTCGCGCCGCCCGCAAATATACTCTGACGGACAAAATACGCATTCATGACTTAGCGCTCTAGACAATTTTTAATATTCAGACCCTAAGTTATATAGATTCAACATAATTATCTTCAAAATCCTGAAAAGGTCAGACATCATAACTGCATGGGATGCACCTATTAGGCATTCTTCTTCCATTGATATTATTTAAAGACTATGTTTATAGGATCAAGCCTAATAAGATTTGTAAAACTTTTCTTTTATACTAAAATGGAATTAGTTGAGAAGAATAATAAAATTGCTACTACAAAATAAGGCCCAACTTTGTTACGTTCTTTATACATACCATCATAATAGCAGGTGAAAGCGCCCAACAAATCCTCATGAACACACTGGGGTACTCTCCAACCGCGAAGTACACATCTTCACAGAAGGTTGTCTGGCCATAGATGTAGGTGACGACTGTGGCCACCAATGCCGCTATTGGGACCCGCGGCTTGCTGGCCGGCCAGTTCAGGAGGAAGTTCATTACGTAAAAACCACCCTGGAAGAAAGAGCGTAAGTATTAAGTAACTAAGTTTGCGTTTCTTAATAATTAGTATTATTTCTTTACACCAATTACCCGTTTCAAAGAGGCAGCGATTAAAAAATGATAAAAGTTTTATTCAAACTGTTAAATACCTGTGTGCAAAGCAAGATAACTCCAATCAGGCAGAAGAGCATACATATGACGACGAGGAAGGCCCAAGTAATCTTCCTGATCGTTCGTCCGGTGAACGTCGACATTATTGTTTGAACTAGCAGCGCCTGCGACCAAAACAATAGGCTTCAACCGACTCGTTGGGATATATGAAATATTGATCTGGTATCAAATTTGTCCATTGTAAATTGGCCTCACTCAGGACATAGGTAATATGACGAGAGAGAGATAAGTACTATGAGTATAATAAGTATACAAAATCACAATTATATTGACATTTAACCTTTTGAACGCTAAGTCAAGAAAAGAAAGACGTGCCCTCAGCGCCAAGCTAAGAACTCACAATATAACTTTAAAAGTCTGTCATGTAGTCGTGACTGTGGCGGTCAAAAGGTTAAATTAAACTTACCGTTGTAGTTAGTGATAATAGAAAGAGAGTGAAGAATATAAGCGAAGACCAGAATTGATTGCCCGGTATCCGCGCTACGTAGTCCGACCACAGGATTATAGCCCCTGCTGAGCCTGCAAATAAGTCATGAACTATTGTCAAAATTATATGGATAGATATGTAGAGGTAGAATTAAGGCACGGCTACACACTAAGGCCCCTCGAGAAATAAAAAAAAAAGGAGGGAATGTGCCGAACATGAGAGTAACTGCATCGCGATCGCGTTTGCATCGCGACTGAATCTGGTCCCGTGGGCAAGGGCACACAGCTAGCCACAGCTGCGTGTCTATATCGATGCCTACGCGCGACAGTATCGCTAGAAAAAGTCGCCGTGGGCGAGGGCCCTATAGGCACAAGCATTTGTTTTTCTCTGAGCTGAATAAGTGATAACAAAGAAGTCGTTTTTTTTATTATAAGTAATAATTTTTATCACTCTCTTACCGGCCCAAATATTAGTAACATTTTCATAGTCCTTATACAAAGCTCCATGCGTGGCCCCTAGCACCAGCGCCGCAGTCATGCAAGTGGTCTTGGAGACGGCGAATGCCATCATCGCCGTGCTGCCGAGCTTGTGTTGTGTCTTCGGACAGTAGGAACCGAGCATGACAAGAGAGCCCTGGCACACTGTCATCTCGATCAACGAGTATTCCATGGCTTCTCGCCACATCTGAAGATATGAAAGGGTAGCTCTAAAATTTATGTCACTAGATTATATCAGTCTAAGTCAGTGCTAATCTCAACAAAGAATAATCAAGAAGACACGTTGGTACCCACTTAAGGATATGCTCACTATATCCTCCGCTCTCCGCCCTCTTAATAAAAAAAAAACCGAATTGAAAACCATGATCCTATTTGGGTAGTCAATTAAAAAGATCAAAATAATGCAAGATAAATTTTCGCAACTTTTACGCTGTGCTCTAGTCCACCCGTGACCACTGTCGGTGTGATTCGGCCGAAACGTCAGGAGAAAAGAGGTAGCGTGTACCTTTACAATTTTCATCGCGAGTCAAGAGTCAAATGCAGAATCACCGAGACTCACGATAGACTAGAGTGCATCGCACCACTCAAGGTAGTTATGTCTCATATCTGTCAACGAAATGGTGGGAAATATTAAATCTTTGCACCTGTAAACTCTCGAAGAGAACACTCCAGTCGCACTCGCTGAACATGCGGCCCGCGCCCTTCAGCTGTAGCGCGCCCACCGCCACACACACCAGCACGAAGTACGTCAACACGTCTTTGAATAGCACCAACTGGAAAACAAAGGTAGGAGACCTGTGGGGTCAGCTAGGATGTATGTTTACAATCGAAGATGCAAGTAGTCAACGAGTATGGAAATAACATTTCGAAGCACGTTATGACCACGTGATATATCGATTTGAAATTTAATTTTCACAATAGGTGGGTAGTTAATAATAGATTTTCAAACGCAAAATTTTGAAAACCAGTAAAAATAAAAATGGAATGTGCTTACCTTCGAGTAGCTGTATATCCGTTTGATGACGATGAAGTAGATGAGGATCCAGCATATAACGTAGTAGGTCGTCAGCTCCCACACCACGTTGCCCAGACCGCCCTCTAGCCCATCTCGCTTAAGATCCAAGACAAAATTGCTGGAAATACGATCAGAGCCGTATCAACATCGGGTTACTTTAGTAACTGCCTATTTAGTCATGATCCTAAACCATGGTCTACATGATAATGCCAAAAACAAAAGAAGACTAACAAAAAGAATGACTGCGCCGGCGTCTCACTGCCGGCCGGTAATGGTCGGTGCCGCGCCGCGCAGGGCGGTTTTGCTGCCGCAGCGCAGTGCAACCACGGCAGGAACGTATGGATAGAGTGCACCATTAGCGCTAAACACCATGCACCCGCCGCACCAGCGGCCAGCGCGGTGAATGCGCACGTCGATAGCATAGCGAACCCTATGCCTGGTAAAATCGAAGGAGAAATAATGTTATACCCAAAACTGGTAAACAAGGAAATAATGGGAAATCATTTTAGCTTGGCAAATTTCAAAAAACTCAAACTTGGTTGTAAAATGGTACTTTTTGAACGTCAAAAATTACAAAAGACAGCTCCCAAAACGCCCACCCTTCACCACTTCTTATGTGTTTTAGCTGGGAAGAAGAAGTGGCGCAACAAACTCGGATCCCCAGCAAATCCCTGTGACACTATGGTCCACGCGTGTACGTTGCAGTCAATAGCGACGGCTCAGAAGGTTGCAGATTTTATATTTGAAATAATGTCCCAACAACACGTGCGGACTGTGAGGGAGTGCCACTAACAAATTTTCAAACTAAAGCCAAATTTAGCTCACAAAAAATCCAAAATTGCGTCGATGTTTTCTGCGTATTTGTCTTTTGAGGAACTGCATTAGCCATTAACAAGAACCCATTTACTGATCTCAGGGGAAGTGGTGGTCTTGCGTACCCCTTTAACTTGGTGTACTACAGTAACAGACAGAAATAATCTTTCACATATCTACCTCTAGCCATCGGTGATAAATCCCAGCAGTTAAGCACACTTTTCTTCGTGACCACTCCCAAAGCAAGCTCCAGGTAGAACAGCGGGTATCCAATGATTATACTGAAGACATTGTACAGGAACAGGAAGGGTAGAAGTTTCTTGAAATCGTACAGGTAAGGATGCCACCATAATTGGAATATGCCGATGCAGGATGACACCACTAGTTGACGGTAGCTTATGTTGTTCGTCCATCGGTCGAATAACTAGAGGGATCAGTAGGTAGTCGATAAAATGCACGTTTCATTATGGCTTCCCTTTACGGTTACAGAGGGTAGGAGCTAATTTGTCACAAGCTGACCCGACAGACTTATATTAACTTTCGTAAGAACTTTCTCCTTGCAATAACAAAAACAAAAAGTGAAATCGTTCCAGCCGTTAACGCGTGACCAAGGAAAATAGGGATTCGTTTTATTTTGGTCCTATTATAATTCTGGGCTTTATTTATCTTAAATTCTAATGGAAAATACCATAGTGCGAAAAAAAATGCCTTGGCCACCAAATTATTTATTCTGGAAATATCTGCATCTATCTATCTACCAATGGTACTTACAGCCATTACTTTATCGCAAGATTGGATGTAAAGGTCAGAAGGCTGTCAGCTCAAAAAAGACTTCTCAACCTGTGGAAGACACCTCAACTAGATGTTTATTGGAATGAATGATAGAGTAGGATAAATATTACAGTAAATGAGTAGAAAAAAAATATTGATGTTACCAGTGGACTTTCGGTTGATTCAGAATCGATTGACTCCGTCAAAGTTTTAGTACGAGTGCTCTGAAATAAACGGATTTATTACCAGTATTAGGTAAATATTCAATTATGTATTTCTATTTACACACATTTAATTATTTAACCATTATACTCACCAAACTCTCACTCATCTTCAGAAATTAACCACATGTAAATATTTTTCGAAAACGTTTCTGATAAACATGTGTCAAAATATGGCATAGATCATTAACAAGGTCTAGAGACTTTTTGGTAGCAAAAAGTATTTACTCATCCTGGAAAGAGAACATTTAAGCCTTCTTAGACTTATTGGCATCTAATAATAAATAATATATTCTACACACATTGACACAACGCCACCTAGTCCCAAAATAAGCAGAGCTTGTACTATGGGTACTGGACAACTGATAAGCTTACTTATACAGTTTTATTTTGTAAATAGGTACATACATATTATAAATGATGATGATGATGATGGCATCCAGGCCGATTGTCGGCTACGGCGGCCGTTCTCTTTTTTATGGAGATCAGTCAGCTGCGCAGGACATATCATAGTGCACAAGCATTCGCGCAGACACAGGTGCTCTCTCTATTCCCTCACTCTCATAATCCGATGGGACGGCAATCCGACACGACCGGAGAGAGATCAGGCGCAGGACCGACATTTACGTGCATCGGAGAGCACGTAAATGCACGAGTGAATCAATCACCAACTTCCAGACTCCAGGCTGCTTTTCATGAAAGTTTCTCAAAACCCATAAAGCGATTTCGGCCCGACCCGGGATTCGAACCCGAGACCCCGTGCACAGCAGTCGCGCCTAGCGACCACTAGACCAACGAGGCAGTCATATATAAATAGAATCACCTAGGCTAAGTCACCCATGTTCATGTACACATGTTTGACTTATGCGGGAATCGATCGAACCCGCGACCTCCAGCATGGCAGGCAGATTCACTACTTATTACGCCATCTGGTCGTCATCGTCCATAAAATCGATTTAATAAATAAAAGAACAACATTGTTAATATAACAAATTCTATAATTCATTTAAGTCTATAATATCTAGGTATACATAGTGGATTCGTGGTAGCTAAATAAATTAACTAATCGCACCAAATTACGCTATTATTTGGTTTACAATCGTGATAAAACCATGACGTAGGTAATATAGTCACATTTTTTGTGAAAATTTAACAATGAAAAGCAATCATTCTTTTTGGCGCTCACTAACAAGCCAGCATGGCAGACCGAGTAGATTAACATTTAATTTGTTTGTTTTGGCAGACTTTGTAACAGTTTATAACAAAATTCAAATGAAACTATGTTTGATATTATAACAAATTAACCTTTAGGACCTATGTATAAAGATGATATCCAAGTCGCCGTTCCGCATGAAGAGAATCTCGTGAAAGCAAAGAAAGAGAAACAAATGAAATTTCTCGATTTAGCGCACGAGATGCATGTGTCACACACGGCTACAATCAAGCTATACAAAACCAGTTCGTCTTGGACTCGCTTTTATATGGTCTTTTTACTAATTGAACGGTCAGCTTATAATAGTTACTTGCTTGCCACTTAGCTTAACTACCAATAACTTGGGTCCTTTATTCCCAATATTGGTGGTCAACTATACTTTCTTTTCTCATATATTGATGTTTAAATATGAAAAGTAGATATTCTTGATATTGTTATGCAATGCGATTGGTGAGCACCAGTGTCAACATAGTTTTAAACCTTAACCACCTTATTATAAAACGCGGTCTTAAAAAAGTACCAGCATAGGTACCAGGTTTAAACCACCATCTCGAACAAAGTTAATGGCCTAAACCTAGCACTAAACCCGGTACTTTTTAAAACCACTTTTTTGTTTTATAATAAGGGGGACAGGGTTTTTCCCAAAGACTAGTCAAAAACTCCTTAACAGAAAATTGTAAGATATGTGATTTAGGATTGTTTACCTTTAATATTTTCAACTAGTCAATGAGAAACGTTATCTCCATACATCGATTTTTCAACTTATCATGTATCCAATAATTTAACAATTTTCTGAGCAATTATTTTTATTGCTATGAATAGAAACAACAGATGTACTTTTAAACTAAAATAATACAATTGGATTTAAATATCGATTACACAAAAACTATAAATAATATTCGCGGAAGTGATATCAGCACAAAATGATAACTTATTGAATCAGGCGTTACTTTGCGGAAATCCATTACAATAAATGTTAGGAAAGAATATCTAGTTTTAATTCCTCGAGACAATCAAGCCGGCTCGGCTTGCTGCCTTTACTTCCTGTGCTTGTGTACGTGGGCGGGAGGGTGGTATTGCATGTGCATCCTGCACCCAATGCTGGATTTTCGTCTCGCGGAATTAAAACTAGATATTCTTTCCTAACATTTATAGCATAAAATGACATGAAGGAGTATTAGTATAGAAGACATCATCATCTCCCGAGCCTTTTACCAACTATCGTCGGTCGGCTTCCAGTCTAACTAGATTCAGCTGAGTGCCAGTGTTTTACAAGGAGCGACTGACTATCTGACCTCCTCAACCCAGTTACCCAGGCAACCCAATACCCCTTGGTTAGACTGGCGTCAGACTTACTGGCTTCTGACTACACGTAACGACTGCCAAGGACGTTGACGACGACAATGACAGTAGGGACCTACAGTTTAACGGTATAGAATACAATTGGTAGATAAAAATCTATAGCTTCGGGATTTAAAAAAAATGGTGAATAGTTTTTAGAAAGTTGGCAACAAAAATAAATCTTGAGTTTTACAGAAGTGTTCAACATTTGAATACAAACCTACTTAGAATAATACAGTGCATGGCAATAACTAAATTTTACATCTGAAAAAATGTAATTAAACTCAATACTTTAATAACGTTACACTATGGTTTAAAATCGAAAAAATACCTTTTTTCAGGATACCAAAGTCAACATAGTAATTTGTACCTTTTTTTGAGATTTTTTGACTTATGTCTTCGTAAAAACACAATTTGACTTCACAATAAGATTTCAACGACCAGTTTTATAGTGTATGTTAAAACTAAAATAGAAATGTGGACTTATTAGGATAAACTTAGAATTCCAAACATAACAAACAATGTAGGTATTGATAATACCAAACCGCACAAATAGCTGTGAACCTACACAAGAAGTGTATGTCAATGAAATCTCAACCTTATTTTGATAAACATAAGTATTAAATTTGAAATGGACCAACAAGTTGACATTGCAGCATCAACTTTTATAAGCAAAATGTGCTTTATAGATAGTAAAATAAGTATGAATATTGATTGAAATTAAAATTTAATTTCAGCAATAAAACGGGTGATAAAATACACAAGGTATTTGCAGATTTATTGTATCTGCGTGGTTTAAGAATGGGATTATAAATGGCGGCATATTGGGCCGGTACCGCCAGCATACTACGAATAACATAAAAGCGATGAATTTTACTGATAATCGAATAACGTTATATATAAAACATTGTTCCCGTTGAAATTGTAGTTTCGTAACTGCTACAATTAAAATAATATATATTTGTGATAGTTTTGGAACTAATACATTAAAACAATTGTTTAATTGATTAGTCCTAAACCTATCATGACAAACATAAATTATTAAAACCAGCCACTAGGATATTTTTTTTAAATCGGTACAGTTATAGTACCGCCATTTCTTATCCCAGATTTACTTGTAAAGCACTCAGTAATCGATTAACAAAATATCTGTGCCAAAATCAAGTAACAATTGGTTTCAATTCTATCTATCTATATTATTAAATCTGTATTGAAACTGCAGCTATATATATCTGTCTCTTTCACTCGCATACGTTTAGACAAGGATAATACTATAAGATGGCGCCTTTTATAGCGATTTACGGCCGACATTAATAATCTATCTATCCGTTGTTTTGCTTACTAGAGATAGGAATTTGACATAAATTATATGGGCTTAATGTCAAAATTCAGTCTCTTAAGAGCGCGTGCACCGAACGTTGGCAACGTCGCAAATTGCTGTCAAATATTTATACGTTTTAATTAATCTCGCGCGTGTTCGTTTTAACACGCGCCCTTAAGCAAAACAACGGATAGATAGGTTATTAATTTCGGCCGATAGCGATCATACAAGTTGTTACATATAATTATATCAGTACATTATGAAATATGCAATATTATATGCTGGGTACTATTTATACAGTCAATGATTATTACGTACAACTAAGATCGTAAATTGATATTCAAAATTATATAACTATAACGTTTGTATGCGAATGTTAAGGCTTTATTCGTGACAAATAAGGCAATCTTCGATTATAATTTAATTATAAGAAGTGTATGATAACGTATTGCATATTATTTAGTCATATATTAATGTTAATTTATAAGCACATGGTTTTAAATGACAAATATATTTCTAGGGGCATATTGTGACATGCAATAGCTATATCTAATTCAGTGCTAGAAAAGGACACCGCCATTAGAGTATAGCTGTCTCTTTCTTCCTGAAATATGGATAGCCATAACATGTTATATAGATACATATCATTATTAACCTATTCAAAATCAGTACTGTTTTCAATTCTAGTCTTTTTATTCGTCCACCATTCAATAATTCTGTCAATTTTATACCATCATTCGTCAAAAAATAATTGCTATATAATTCCACCGGGTATTTCTTACAATAACCGAGTAAAACACATGACCATACACTTCGGTATCTCACTATAGTGTAGTTTTGCAAACAAACTTACAAACTAACGCATTAGCTACTCGGAATCCGAACATAACTAACAACTTGTGCCTTCATTAGTAAAAAGGACGTATTTCACCGTCTCTCGGATGTAGATACGCTCTTTTTGCAATGAAAGGCAACTTGCAATATTTTTGAAATGCACTTACAATGTTGTAGTAAGAAATGAGATGTTTTGAGTACAGGAGATTTTCTGATAATTTTGAGGAGTATAATAATCTGCCTAGCCTTTTCCCAAGCTCTGTTTGGACCGAGTTTCAGACTTAAGCGGGTTCAGCTAATTACCTGTGTTTTACATGGAACGACTGCCTATCTGACCTTTTCGACTGACTGATTGTCAGAGTTTTTGGCTTCTGACTACCCATAGCAACTGCCAAAGTTGTACAAAACATTAACGTGCCTTCCGAAACACGAAAGGACTCGTCATGACAAGATGGTCACAGACCGACCGCATCAAGCTTTGCTTAAACTTATGATCGATCAACCCGTGTGAATGTTACTTAGCCACGAGCTCCTCCAAAATAACAAATACTACAGCCTTCATTGAGCAAATTAGGTGATATTGTCTTTACAAGTGAATTATTTCTTGCAGTAAATCCTGTGATTGTTCTTAAAGCATAAAGCACCAGTAGTTGACCCGTTAACACCTGGGGAAGGGCTAGTTGGCAGATACTGAATTATTAATACTTTAAAACCCATTGCCAAAGTTTAAAAATGGTCAATCTGGCGTCTTTGTTATAATTCCACATAGTACATTATTTAAATTTATTGTTTAAAACATTACAGATATCCAAAATTATACTGAACACCTCAAACTACTACTAACATAGTAAGTGCATTTCCCTATACAGGTGCTGTGCTATAGGTTAGTTCCCTCTCAAATGCTGAACAGGTCACCGGCGGACGGTAGAGGCGCGAGGCCGCCCGTCACGTCCGGCAGGCGGGACACGTCGGGTAGATTCTCTATGTGCGACTTAACCTCGGCTTTTACTGCGTAAATCTTTTGGAGTTTTATGTTGTATTCCTGTGATGAGAATTTGAATATTAGAAGTTTGAAACTGTCGCTAGTCAGCAGAAGTATGTAATACTAGCTTCCGCCAGCGGTTTCACCCGCTTTCTGAGGGAAGTACTTTCCATACCCGGATAAAAAGTAGCCTATATGTTATTCTGATGTATAAGCTATATTGTGGTAAAGTTTCATTCAAATCCATTCAGTAGTTTTTACGTGAAAGAGTAACAAACATCCATACATCCATACATCCATACTTACAAACTTTCACCTTTATAATAGTATTAGGATTACATACTAGCTGTTGCCCGCGACGTCGTCCGCGTGGGCATTAGGTGATTAAACTTTCATCCCCCCTCTGTACGTGATAGCGTGATATTAAGTATATATGTAGTAAGCCTTTATGTTGACCAGACCTCTTAGCTATATTCATGCCAAATTTGAAGCAAATCCATGCAGTACTTTTTAAGATTATCCCGAACATACATACAGACAAACAGACAAAAATTATAAAAACTGTATTTTTGGATTCCATGTCAATTGTAGATCACGCCTCAATTATTCTTTAAAAAAAATATTCAATGTATATATGTATAAATTAAGTTTCTTTTTTCTTTTGCCATCACTGGAAGAATCTCGCTATTAAAGTGTAATAAGCAGGAAGACAATAGGTTACCGTCTAATCAGACGGTAATAATCATCATCCTCCTGTCTTTATCCCAACTTTGCGCAGCATGTTTTCTTCTTCCTCTCGTAGTAACATTCACACAGTACTTATTAGTCAGACGTTTGTTATAATTTTTAAACCGACTGTTGGCTACAAACAGGCGTTTCCCAAAACCACTAATTTCTACGTCCAAGTGCGAGAGAGAACATGAAGTGTGCCGTCTCATTTGCACATTATAGCACCGTCTTTGCGTTTACTAGTCGTGTACTATCTTTTGTACTATCACGCCCCCGATGCCCCATGAGGTCCATGAGATGGGAGTGTCGCGTACGAATTTGTCAACAAACGTCTAGTACCTACAGTTTATGAACCCAAGTTTAAAAAGGTAAAAAATAATAAATACAGCTAATTTACCTCTAGCCTAGCCTCAGCCTGGCGCGCGAGGTCGCGCTGCGCCTGCGCGAAGTCCCGCAGCATGGCGGCCACGCGCCGCCGCTTGTCGAGCTCCTCCGACAGCCGCAGGTTGTACTCCGCGAGCAGTTCCACAGCCGAGTTCACTACTGCACTCAACCGCTGTGCTGACTCCTTATCTACAACGATAAAATATTATCTCACTCACTTGTTTCAATATAAGGAATAATGTAATTACACTTGACCTTCATATTCGAGTGGACGTTATTTGAATTTGGACAACCGATGAGTTACTTACATTATACAGACGCTAGCACATCAACCTACCAGAAACTGTCAAAGTTTCCCAATCAAATTTGAACCATATGCTTCAGCGATAAAGTTGAAAATCTATTAAGGAAATTTGACAGATTGTAGTATCTTGATGTGCTGGCGTCTATACATGAAAGCTGTTTGACTATCAGCTAAGTTCTATCTGATCGTCTAACTATGTAATCGTTTGTCCGAATTCCTTGGGCAAGCAAAAACGAGCTAACGATTAAGTGTAATTGCGCCATAAGATTTGAGAAAGTCTACTAAACTAAAGGATAACAGAAATTTAATAAACATAAATCAGATTGAACAAATTTTAAATTACAAGAAAGATAACAGGCAGATTAGCCACTTCTAGATATAAAAGTCATCACATCTAGAATAATTATTGGCAGAATTAATGTGGATTTTTATTATAATAGGTTACAGAAACCTAGAATGCTACGATTTTTGTGCTATACTTAAAAGACGTTCACATAAATTCTAATTGTCAATTTCTAGCAATAAAGTTTTAGTAATAGTCAGCATTGACAGTGTCAATTTATTGTGAACTTAGACTCCACTCCCATAAATCACAAAATTGTTTAACAGATTTTGATACATTTTCTCAATAATCTGAAGTGAGTATACAAAAAGTTTTTTTAACAAAACTTTCAATAATGTATCAACATTTACAAGTTGTCTAACCAATTTGGGCATATAAGTTGAATAAGTGAAATACACAGGGCATATCAGCAATATTCTTTATTAAATCAAGACATTTTACAATGTTTTACTACTAAGATCACATATAATAAATCACAATTAGGGAAGTATTATTATTTAATCTAAGCCTAATAATATTAATTAATTGTAAGAACACAATCATTAGATTCAATTGTCACAGTCAATGCTTACAAATTACGAGAAAACTTAAACCGAGGTACAATTCATTCATGCGAAAAAAAAACATTCAGAAATAATTCTTAACTCACTAACATAGAACATTAAGTTGAGAGAGCTCGCCTTATATAAAGAGCGTTGTTGACTTAAACGTCAACGAGATAAATGAAACAATAGCACAGAGAATTAATGTTTATTTTTGTGTAAGCTTTCCATATAATTGAAAAACCTTTTGCGGGCAATGATTCTGTTTACAAGAGTAATAACAAGGTTGATGCGATGATAGGGAGTCATTTTACCTTCCAACTTAGACAATAATTGCACTTCCGACACTTCTGGTGGCAGCGAGGCGATCCGCTCGCGTACTGCCTCGTCGCTCGACGCACTCGACTCGAGTTCTAGCAGTGCCTGCAATTAAACATTTATGTGTTAAAACATTTAGCTTGACTAATGAGGAAAGTAGTATATTGTAATAAAATTATATCATCAACCAATTATTATTACTTTTAATTGTTATGTAAGATTTCAAAGATATAGAACTATTATAATTCAATTTATTTATTTCACAACAAAATAGAGTATAAGTTGGTCTTATGCTAAGTTAGTGTTAGTTAGTATCGTCTATTTTACTGATGCACAGTGTGTGAAAAGTCAGGTATGTAATGTATAGGTCAGGTTAAGGAGAATATTCGGTATATGAATTACTTGTTTTTGAGTAATGACCAATTTCAATACCTTTGGATATGATTAATCTATGTAATACTTTTTGACATACTATTTATGTTCTAATTATGACAACAAGAACTAGGTCTTAAAGGCTGTGATTAAAGACATTTACAAAAATTCAAAACCACTGTTATAGTGTGGAGGGATGTCCTTTACACCCAGTATATTATTCTAGACTAAGAGCCAGTAGCTGTCAAACCTTCTATCTTTATTTATTTATTTAACCTTGCTTTGAAAAGTCAGATAAAGAAGAAAAAGGCAGAAATAAATACCTTAATAAGTTCCTCAGGTTCTGGTGGATCACCAGGAGGTGTTTTCGGACTGAGCGTGGTGTGCGTCTCGATATGCCCGTCCACCTCCTTGGTCTCGCTGCGGCGGCGCTCCTGCTTCGCGCGAGCCTCGACCTTCGCCTTCTTCTCCGGTTCCTTGCTTCCCTCTACGTCTGCTGACTTGCGCTTGCTCACCTTCTTTGGTATTGCATCGTTGGGATCCACTGAAATGTGTAACAAGTTATGAATTTTAAGGGTTATGTAGCACTCAGGAGATCATTATAAATGGCCAAGTGGATAGGAATAAAAGCTCCTTTGATTAGGACTGATATTGTCTAAGACATTACAAGAACAATGCTTCAGACTTCCATACAATCAAGAAAAGGCATAATTAAACATTTGTTCTCAATGCTGGAAAACTATAAATAAACAAAAGTGAAAGATTTCCCGTTATATATGAAAAATCTGGTGAATTGAAAAGCAATTTGCCACACTGATAAAATAATGACTCTTTGCTAAATTCAAATTAAAAGTGTTGATTTCAAACTATTTGCTAAATAAATATCATTTATCAAATCAATAAAATTTGATAATTATAATAGAATAGAATATTTATATATTTTATACATATACTCATGCTATTATTGAACTGGAATAAAATAGGTATCATTTTCCGTTCTGTTTCTGGTTGTGTTTGTATTGTATATGTGTCTTATATCAGCAACAAGTGAAGTGATATACATCACTTGTATGGTGATAGATGGTTATTAAGTTAAAGTGCTATGTAAAAGAATACAGTGATTAATATTATTGGCAACTTTACTTTTATTTGCTAGTGAAATTTTTAAATATGTATTTACCGACATTTAAAAAAAAAACAAGAATAATCTTACCAGCCTCCTTAAACTCCTGTATTTTCTGTGCATCATAAACTCCCCTCTCCTCCCATATTGTCAGTATTCTATGCAACGAGTGTTTAGTCTTTGCGTTTATACCAGTCTTAGCCATGTGCTTGAAGGACTCTACGAGAACCTCGCCGAATGCCTTGCCATATTCTGGACCCTTCTTTTTACTGTTTTGAACTACGTCATTAGCTAGGTACATGAATGTAAGCTGCTTACTGTCCTTAGCTGTAAAGAATATAATATATAAAACTCAATATATTAACAGTATTATGTTGAAATAAACTACTTTTCTGTTTTGATGTTTTGAATTGATAAAATGCTACTTGTATATGTTGTAGGGAACAATATCACTAGATACTTTTAAGAAGAAGATGTAATAAACAAGAGTATTCGATATCTTCCGGGATTTCGTGAAATACCTGATATCTTCATTTCCCTGCGACATATACAAAACTGAAGAATTATATTACAGAAATGCAATGTCAAGTCAATAGTTTAGATGTCTCTGAAGAAGGTACTTATGTGTTTAACAAACTGGATCTTACGGAAATCATAAATTAAGAAGTGTGAGAGGCAAAAGAAACCTATTTTTCAAATAAAATCTAAACTAATAATATATTGAAACTAAAGCTTCCTTAAAACAAAGATATTATGGTGATGGTTGCAAGGTTAATTGATCTATGCGACATTTTGCAAAACCTGCAGGAGGACAAATTAAGAAGAAATTACTTATTCGGAATTTGTATATAACTCAAGCTATAATCTCAATCAGAAAAACAATCTCTTAGACCATTAGCCTTCAACCTTTGATGTGTTTTAAACAGGCAATAGTAGCTTATTGACATAAGCCTCATTAAAAAAAATGGTTTTTGTTTTTAAAACCAGTATTATTATGGCAGCTTGTCAATAGCATCAGCACCATTGTGTCAAAATATGCCTGTATATTATATGACTATATTATACGAAATTATATGACTGTCTAGTTTAATCTATTCAGTATTTTAGGGAAAAGAGTAAAAAATATCAATAAGGGTCAAAGTTGAAGACTGCCTCATGAAGCAAAATGAAAGGTACCATATTTTTATGAAATTATTGAACTTAACACACAGTCTGACTGAAGGAAGTATCTATGGAAAGAATTAAGTCTGGTGGTTTGTTGTAATTTTAACTATGACCATAACAAATGTTGCAGCCTAATAGAAACAGTAGTATATCAATAAGAATTTAATTAGGTACAAAAATAAATACATACACAGAAGTGCAGGAAAGTTAATTATTTAGTTTTTGATTTTACTTTTGCTAAATAGTCTTTTAAAATAACAGTAGCTATAATTCCTAATTTTTTGAAGCAATTTTTCGATTATTTATATGCCACGGATGCACAATTTTTGTTTATTTGTCATTTGCTGCCAGAAATATTTGTCTAGAATGCAAAAACACAAATACACTATGCAAAATGATTCTCAGCCAAATTAATGGATTATAGAACGCATTACCACATTTTATTTTATCCAAGAGTAAGATAATACTGTTTATTAAGGAAGCTTCAAGAACTTTTGCTCTGGCTACCTAAGTACCTACTAGATTATTCTGTCGTAAGAATTTAAAACAAACAAACAATAAGTTTTCAATAATAAAATACTTTATTCCCGTTAAAGACTATAGAAACCTCATTTGTTATTGATAAACTATTCTTTCTGAAGACAAAAGCTCATGAAAAATATACGTTTTAGGTTACCTTTGAGTATTTCTTTGAACCAGGTTTTCACAACAACAGCGTGGTGTTTTCTGTGATGAATTAGCCACAAAGATAGTGTTTGAATACTTTGTTGGCTTGAATTCAGTTCTTGGAGCTTACGAACTAACGCGTTTTCCGTAAAACCAGCCATGTTTTACGAAAATAATCGATTAACGCCACCATAGACCACAACACCGCACTGCATCTGACGTTTACTAACGCTTTAAAACGGCCGCACGACAGGCCATATTGATTTGTAGAAAAAAGTTCGCTTGTCTGTGATTTCGTTTCAATTCACGCATAGGAATTCGTTGCACTTTATAATGTGATTAAATTACTATTTTTTCTTCATTTCAAAGTAGTAATTTTTGTAGTAAAATACAATCCATTACCACAGTAAATATTTTATATTTATGTAGATGTATATTTTATTCATTAAATCGTTGGTTGTTTGACGGGAAGATAGAGATGTCATCAGCAAATAGCACACAAAGATAGCCACATCCACAGGGGACATACTTACTTAAACATTATATTTAATTTATACAGTACTGAGTACATACATACAGACAATTATATAACACCCAAACCACGGCCAAACATACTTAGCACATAAACGTTGACCGTACTGGTAATCGAATCCCAAACTCTGTCTTCTGCAGTCCTGCAATTCAAGTAAAGTAGTCAAGTACTTACATCTCCCTGGGGCCAAATCCGTTTAATTCAATTAGTAAGATCGAAATAGACCAACCATTTTTATGTCGAGTAAGAGTGCAACATGTAGATCAGCAGCCGATGCAATCGACCACTACGTCATACGTGACGTCATTATCTCTATTGATGATACACACTGTCGATAGGAAAAGTCAGCAAAATTTTGCATAGTTTACTATGAAAGCTCTATAAACAACATAACATTTAGATAGTAGATTTTCCGTGCAGGGCACTTTGTTCGTACACACGATTAGCGCGTAGAAAAACCGAGCGTATATTACTCGCGGCAAAATTCGCTAGTGTGAAAGCGCTAGTAGGTAGTGATTCTATTAACACTAGTGTGACAAGCGTCGTCGTGTTAGTTGTATGACGTGACTGCTGAGCACGGGGTTTCGAATTCGATTTCCACGTCGGGCCAAAGTTGCTATCTGGGTTTTAAGAAAATTTCACAAAAGCAGCACGGAGTCTGGAATTTGGTACCTGATACATGTGGATTATGCATCGGGTAGCACTTGAGTATCCGTATTGGGTCTGATCTCTTCCCGGGCGTGTAGGATTGCTGATCTATCGGTCTACGAGAGTGAAGGAATCGAGAGTGATCCTGCGCTTAATGCTCACTAAGGTGAATCTTCTAAGGAAAGAATAGCCGAATATGGCCAACAATCAGCCTGGACAGCCATTATTTTACTAAGTAGGCAGCTAGGTTGTAACAATGCCGCTAACCTGATTCTCTTTAAAAGGGATATCAGTCACCCAAATGATGATACGGATGGAAAATGTCATGGCAACCATAATGAGATAACTTTACTTTCACATTTATCAGAAATAGGCACGTATACACATAAGTATCTACCTACCAGGTATGCTAAATAGATCATTGTGTCAATCTTCTTAATCAAATATGTATTGCATTCAACAGGTCATCCATTATGCATGCATTTTAGATGCTACTCTACACATTTGGTATAAATTTAAATATGGTGGACGTTTTTGTATTGCTAGTTTGCTATGTAAATAGAATATAGTCAATCAATTCGACTGTGTCTTTTGGATCTTACCTACTTAATTTTATAGGTAGGTACATATAGGTTGAATAACTACGACTACGTAGTTCGTATCTATTTCTTCTTGGAAAGTGTACCGTAAAGAGTAAACTAAAAAAAAAACATCGCAACTTACGCTCCAATTTCCGCAAGCTTGATTGAAAGCGTCTACATACCGCGAATGCCTCAACGTTTGTAATCACTTGTTTATCGGTTTACAGCGGGCGGTCGCGGCCGTGCCATCGACCGGTCCGATCTACGATGAACATGCGCTCTTCTTTCTCTATACACCTGCGCACGCGCAGCCTCCACTCAGTTTAGTATCCAAAGGCTGTGCCGAACACGCTCCGACTTCGGCCGCCGACGAAATTCCGCGCGAAAAACATCGAATTCGTAAAACTATAGATAAGGATACTGAAATCATATTTAAATTCAAAAATAATAGAGTGTACGTTGCTTTTAAATAGAAGTTTTAAATAGTTAAAATATATTTATTAAAAATGAATTTCTTTTTTGGTAAAAACTTGCCTTGTGTGTTGTTGTTATCACTGGTGATTCTGGCGAATGCACAAAGAAGAGATGTTGGTGAGTACAACATAAATATGAAATTATTGAACAGAATACCAGCAACAGAAAGCTTTCTCTTCTCTAATACCTAGTATAATATCAATTAAAATAACTGGAAGGCTTTAAAAAATGAAATTGCATAACTTTTCTAAATAAAGCAGAAGTAGATCTTTCGTAAAATTTGAGCGTTTTTTTCCGTGAAATATTTTAGCATAAATTGTCAGATGCTCGTGCAATAATCCAGTCAAAACGAGAACATAATACCTATAGCTAGGTATCTACCAAATATTCTTGCATCCAAAAAACGGACAATGACCGTCGATCGTTTTGCTATTATTTAATTAATTCACACAATATTATTATTGCAGAATAATTTGTCTATGGTTTCACAAAAAAGGATTTCATCGTTCTATCGAAAATTAAAACAGCAGAATTCGTATTTTAAAATATACCTACCTACCTCAAACTCATTAAAATTTATTCAAATTAGGCTACCTACTTGAAGGCAACTTGCATCTCTAGAACAAATAAGTATTTCAGGCTGCACGAAGTTATTTAAAATTATTTACTAACTTTAATATTGCGTATTTTACTCCGTAACATGCCATTAAGCTGATGCGGATTCTTTGATCCCCTCACTTAATATGATTTTTAATGAAGACGACATTGGAATTCGTGTCACAACCTTGCTACACCAATTTGGTGCTATACGTTTTAGTTTCTATATAATATAAACGTGAAACTTACTTATTTAGACATAGTTAGATAACTGGATTATATCACATATTAGGCTTACATATTTATTACTACGTAATTAAGTTATGATTTTCCAGTGGCTTCACAAAAAAAAATATCTTTAGGTAGTTGAATATTCATTTCGTAATATTCGGGCCCTTTGGCAGAATATAAATAGCTCCCTTTTTAGGCCACAAAAAAGCTTAATACTTAACTGATTTTCAAAACGAATCCCTTTTAATTGGTTGGGATATCATCAAATAACCACACTTGCTGTGGTTGCAACTTCAAGTGTAAAACTTTTATTGACTAAAACCCACTATTACTCCTTCAGGAGCACATCGTATGCCAGGGCCGCAGTAACAATCTCTCAGTCTTGCGTACAATTCCGCAGCCCATCATATCTAATTCCTCAGCCAAAGATTTGGGGAAAATACGCGGGAAACGTGGAAAGCCTACGGCAAAATAATCATGTTTGACTTGATAATATAAAATTATAACATGACTGGATGATGCTAGAAACGGTAGATATGTATTAAATTAAGTAATAGATAAACAAAATATCGTTAAAATTTAAATAAGTATAATGAACGGGCATTTGTAGGTATACTGTATACCTACTTACAAATGCCCGTTCATATTGGCATATTATAGAAATATAATTTATATTTTGAACGTATCACTTTGCTAATTTTATTTAGGAACATTTTTAACCGACTTCATTAGGCTCGTAAAATTCTTCCCAAAATGCAAATTAGGTACCTATCTCTTAAGGCAAAGATAGATCTAGACTGACTAAGTATAAAGCTTAGATTTAAAAATATCGAAACTAGATAGGTACCTACTAACAAAACCAGTTATTTTCAAATTAGTAACATTGAGGTTTTATATCTACCTGATTGATTGAAATATATTACTATCATATATCATATATAAATATACTACTTATCTATTGTTCTATATTACTATCGGATACCTAATTGTTAATATAACATTAAAATCATAAAGTAAAGAAAAGCTGCTTAAAGTATTGCACTCGTTGAACCTATTTGTAGAGTATTTAAATTAATTGATATTAAGAAAAAAACATAAATTTATCGATAAATGTATGATGATAAAAGATCGTAAATATTAATTTAAAACCAAATAAGTTGTAATTGAGAGCCAATTTTTATTGAATTCTCAAAAATAATGCCCTACTTACGACGGACAGCCATATATTTAACGAAAAATTAAAAAAAAACAGAGAGCAAAAAGGTTTTTTATTAAACATTTTAAATTTCGATTCCTACTAGAGCAATTATTATTATATCGAAACAAGTTACTTGAACTCGTTATGTAATCACCATGATTATACATAAGAATGTATAAATAAAGCATTTCGGATTGACAGTGGTCCGCTTCGACCACTTTTACTTTTCATGACACAACGGTGGGTGAGATTTCACTTTCGGAAGCATGCTATTGAACGTTCGGATACGAAGCTATAATATGATTACGATGTAGTTCCGATATTTGCATTTAAAATTTGCTAATATTTAATGCTAATAAAAAGTCCTGTAGACGCTTCGGCGATGTGTCAAAAGGTCATATTTCTTTCTCTCTCTGCAAGTGACAGCCGTGGCGCTATGTTGCTTACTGTTGCAATAAAATTTGAAAACCAAAAGAGAAAACGCACAATTGTCTTTTTGGAAAGTTTTTATTTTATATAAAACTAGCGACCCGCCCCGGCTTCGCACGGGTGCAATGCTGATACTAAAATTATACATATAAGCCTTCCTCTTGAATCACTCTATCTATTAAAAAAAACCGCATCAAAATCCGTTGCGTAGTTTCAGAGATTTAAGCATACAAAGGGACATAAGGACAGAGAAAGCGACTTTGTTTTATACTATGTAGTGATAAAAATTGCCTTCAATCGTTATGCCCATAGACAGCTTGACTGTTTGTTTTTTTTCTGATATGATACATTAAGATGATACATTTAGATGTTTATTATGCCAACATTATACTACTTTTTATAGCATTGTAAGCCAGTTTCATCGGTTACAGATAGCCACTATCTACCAGATAAATTCAAAAACAACAGATTTTGTATGAAATTATCTACCAGATAGACTATCTGGAACTTATCCGTAACCGGTGAAACTGGCCCTAAGTGTACTACTTTTTATAGGATTCACGTGCTACTGAATAATAAGAGTCAGTTTCTTTGAAAAAATAATGATAAAGATCAAACCTGTTCCTTTTCTGAAAATTAATGCCAAACAGCACGATTATGCCAATTGTCACTTGTATTATTATATTCATATGCAAATTATTAATTCAGTGAGTACATACAGACGCCAGCACATCAAGCTCCCGAAACTGTAAAACTTTCACATTCAATTTTGAGCCATATGATTCAGCGATAAAGTTGTAAATCTATTAAGGAAAATTCATAGATTTTCGTAGCTAGTCTGTATCTACGTTTAGTAACTTTTATAAAAAGGCAAACCTAGGCACGAGATATTTTTTTCCCCAATTTTAATATTTGTTGATGCTTGCTCAAAACCTTGCCATTTTGTAATCAGATATTAGCTACGTAAATATTAGTCCTTAAATTGACGTTCCATCTCTTAGACAAACCAATTTTAATGATTCTATCGCAATATTTTTGCAAATCTACATACGTGTAGGGGACAAATTCTGCAGTGGACGGCAAATACGAACTAGTTTACCGTATGCTTAATTATTGCTTAATTTATTATTATATTACGCATTATTAATTTGTATAATATTTATAAGGAGTTCCTAGATGGAATTTGTGACATTTCATAAAATCATCAACATATAAGTACATCCACGATATTTAGGGCCAGTTACACATGTTACGGATAGCCACTATCTACCAGATAAATTAAAAAATGGAACAGATTTTGTATGAAATTATCTACCCGATAAACTATCTGGAACTTATCAGCAACCGGTGAAACTGGCCGTTAGTCTAATATGTAGTTTGTTATTCAAGAAAAATAATGAAGAGCCCATCGATATAAGAAGTGTCTAGATGCCTAGTACGCGCTGTCAAAATGCATTATGATCAGAGACATCAATTTGGCTTAACCGCACCCACAGGCCGCCATTACGCGACAGACGTTTGCCGCGTGTTTACATTGTAAATTTTTCACAAAAAAATTCAAAAATGACGGTTTGTGTAGTGAAACTTGGTAATAACTACACTGCAAAAAAACATAAGGATACGAACATCTCTTTTCATAGGTAAGTTTGAAATTTTATGATAAATATGTATAGATATCTTTGCATTTCTTTGAAAATATTACGACGGCAAAATAACAACAAAACGACTCCATATTGTTTGAGTATTGCCAAGGTATGAAATATTTTTACCTTCTTTTTTGATGCTGCGATTAATATTGTAAAATGGTATTACGAAATCAACATTATTATTTTATTGTAATTTAGTAAGATACTTATTGATAATACATAAGTTTATTTCTTCAATAGATTTCCGACTGATCCTGTGACATCCAGTCATTATATTTATATTTATATTTATATTTATATTTATATTTATATTTATATTTATATTTATATTTATATTTATATTTATATTTATATTTATATTTATATTTATATTTATATTTATATTTATATTTATATTTATATTTATATTTATATTTATATTTATATTTATATTTATATTTATATTTATATTTATATTTATATTTATATTTATATTTATATTTATATTTATATTTATATTTATATTTATATTTATATTTATATTTATATTTATATTTATATTTATATTTATATTTATATTTATATTTATATTTATATTTATATTTATATTTATATTTATATTTATATTTATATTTATATTTATATTTATATTTATATTTATATTTATATTTATATTTATATTTATATTTATATTTATATTTATATTTATATTTATATTTATATTTATATTTATATTTATATTTATATTTATATTTATATTTATATTTATATTTATATTTATATTTATATTTATATTTATATTTATATTTATATTTCTATTTCTATTTCTATTTCTATTTCTATTTCTATTTCTATTTCTATTTCTATTTCTATTTCTATTTCTATTTCTATTTCTATTTCTATTTCTATTTCTATTTCTATTTCTATTTCTATTTCTATTTCTATTTCTATTTCTATTTCTATTTCTATTTCTATTTCTATTTCTATTTCTATTTCTATTTCTATTTCTATTTCTATTTCTATTTCTATTTCTATTTCTATTTCTATTTCTATTTCTATTTCTATTTCTATTTCTATTTCTATTTCTATTTCTATTTCTATTTCTATTTCTATTTCTATTTCTATTTCTATTTCTATTTCTATTTCTATTTCTATTTCTATTTCTATTTCTATTTCTATTTCTATTTCTATTTCTATTTCTATTTCTATTTCTATTTCTATTTCTATTTCTATTTCTATTTCTATTTCTATTTCTATTTCTATTTCTATTTCTATTTCTATTTCTATTTCTATTTCTATTTCTATTTCTATTTCTATTTATCTTTATCTTTATCTTTATATTTATATTTATAAGATAATTTTATCACCTATGTCAATGTGAATAAAACTGCACAAATTTTAATTTTCCCACATTTTGGGGGTAATCACTTTGCGCTGGTATATTAGAATGACACGCACACAAATGCAGACGCGATAATCATACACTTTCGGCACTCACACGCGCATCAAACATGCTGTCAATATGAACGTTCCGTTTTGTACTAAACACTCCATCTAGTCTTTCCTATATCGATGGAAGAGCCGTTATTAGTTAGGAAGGACTTCAGTAGATTTAATGCACACATTTTTAAAAATAAGAATTCAACCATCGATATAGGAAAGACTAGATGGAGTGTTTAGTACAAAACGGAACGTTCATATTGACAGCATGTTTGATGCGCGTGTGAGTGCCGAAAGTGTATGATTATCGCGTCTGCATTTGTGTGCGTGTCATTCTAATATACCAGCGCAAAGTGATTACCCCCAAAATGTGGGAAAATTAAAATTTGTGCAGTTTTATTCACATTGACATAGGTGATAAAATTATCTTATAAATATAAATATAAAGATAAAGATAAAGATAAATAGAAATAGAAATAGAAATAGAAATAGAAATAGAAATAGAAATAGAAATAGAAATAGAAATAGAAATAGAAATAGAAATAGAAATAGAAATAGAAATAGAAATAGAAATAGAAATAGAAATAGAAATAGAAATAGAAATAGAAATAGAAATAGAAATAGAAATAGAAATAGAAATAGAAATAGAAATAGAAATAGAAATAGAAATAGAAATAGAAATAGAAATAGAAATAGAAATAGAAATAGAAATAGAAATAGAAATAGAAATAGAAATAGAAATAGAAATAGAAATAGAAATAGAAATAGAAATAGAAATAGAAATAGAAATAGAAATAGAAATAGAAATAGAAATAGAAATAGAAATAGAAATAGAAATAGAAATAGAAATAGAAATATAAATATAAATATAAATATAAATATAAATATAAATATAAATATAAATATAAATATAAATATAAATATAAATATAAATATAAATATAAATATAAATATAAATATAAATATAAATATAAATATAAATATAAATATAAATATAAATATAAATATAAATATAAATATAAATATAAATATAAATATAAATATAAATATAAATATAAATATAAATATAAATATAAATATAAATATAAATATAAATATAAATATAAATATAAATATAAATATAAATATAAATATAAATATAAATATAAATATAAATATAAATATAAATATAAATATAAATATAAATATAAATATAAATATAAATATAAATATAAATATAAATATAAATATAAATATAAATATAAATATAAATATAAATATAAATATAAATATAAATATAAATATAAATATAAATATAAATATAAATATAAATATAAATATAAATATAAATATAAATATAAATATAAATATAAATATAAATATAAATATAAATATAAATATAAATATAAATATAAATATAAATATAAATATAAATATAAATATAAATATAAATATAAATATAAATATAAATATAAATATAAATATAAATATAAATATAAATATAAATATAAATATAAATATAAATATAAATATAAATATAAATATAAATATAAATATAAATATAAATATAAATATAAATATAAATATAAATATAAATATAAATATAAATATAAATATAAATATAAATATAAATATAAATATAAATATAAATATAAATATAAATATAAATATAAATATAAATATAAATATAAATATAAATATAAATATAAATATAAATATAAATATAAATATAAATATAAATATAATGACTGGATGTCACAGGATCAGTCGGAAATCTATTGAAGAAATAAACTTATGTATTATCAATAAGTATCTTACTAAATTACAATAAAATAATAATGTTGATTTCGTAATACCATTTTACAATATTAATCGCAGCATCAAAAAAGAAGGTAAAAATATTTCATACCTTGGCAATACTCAAACAATATGGAGTCGTTTTGTTGTTATTTTGCCGTCGTAATATTTTCAAAGAAATGCAAAGATATCTATACATATTTATCATAAAATTTCAAACTTACCTATGAAAAGAGATGTTCGTATCCTTATGTTTTTTTGCAGTGTAGTTATTACCAAGTTTCACTACACAAACCGTCATTTTTGAATTTTTTTGTGAAAAATTTACAATGTAAACACGCGGCAAACGTCTGTCGCGTAATGGCGGCCTGTGGGTGCGGTTAAGCCAAATTGATGTCTCTGATCATAATGCATTTTGACAGCGCGTACTAGGCATCTAGACACTTCTTATATCGATGAATTCAACTTTAATCTATGGAATAATGCAAAAATTGCTATCATCATACAAGTGGTGGCAAAAAGGAAACAAATTAACAAAAAGTAACAAAAGATCAGATATTAGAGGACGAACATATAAAAATGTTTGTTTCGTTGTGAATCATAATTTTCTAATCGAATGACAAATTAATATATCTTAAAGTCGATAGATGTGTGCGTGCGCAACCAATATTTTAAATATTTGTCTCTTATGTATATCATTGATTTTATGAAGTTAGCATCGGATATAGAATTAAAAAAAAGGCGAATCTATCAAAAAATTTCATTAACATGCAAGTCACGACATCTACCGGCCGCGTACCAAAATGTGTTATTTAGTATCTATTCTAAATTCAAATCTAGATGAGTATGTGATTCAGAGCATAATAAATTAGTTGTTCATTCCGTGTCTGAAATGTTTAAAAAAACTCATAAAACTGGTCTTAATTTATAAAACGTGTGATTTTTTGTAGATATCCGATCATTCAATAAATATTACTCAATTTAATGGTCATAAAACAATTAAGATACATATATAAAAACATATAGTTTTGATATGGATTTCATCGATAATAATTACATATGTCTGGACTTAGACCCTTGAGTTTGTTTTGGAGTTTCTATCGTTTCAAGTCAGATAGGAAAAACCGGCATTATCATGTTTAAAAAATCTTGACATTCTAGTTATAAAGCATACATCACCTACCTATCTATTAAAAAATGATCAAGATTAATGATATAACGTTGATGATGAAGTTATATAGTAATGATAATGAGACATGCACATAAATCTGTATATTTTTTACAACCCAATCCATAGCTTGTAATTCGTAAAACCGCGATTTCCCCTTTACCCCTTCCCCCTTCACCTTTCCCACATATAGATAAAAAGAAGATGTTATTCAGGTGAGAAGTTATCCCGCCAAGTTTCATCGAAATCCATTCAGTAGTTTTTACGTGTATCTAAGAGTAACCAGCTTCCACTTTTCATTTAATATTCATGCAGGTTATCGAACTTCTGAAGCATTTTGAAAAGCCATTCAAAAAGTTAGTGCGTATGACGTCCAAAAGTTCGCCGGAAGACGCTGGATGCAGGTCGCTTCTAACCGGTATATGTGGAGATCTAAAGAGGAGGCCTATGTTCAGCAGTGGACGTCCTATGGCTGAGATGATGATGATGGTGATGTTCAATAAGTTGGTTTTATAAAGAAGAACAGGCAAGAAACAAATTAAACTTACCTGTGTCGCGTAGTCGGGAAAATAAAACATCTTTATTATAATTTGTTCACCAAATCCGGTAAATATGTTTTTATATCGTAGCTAAAAGCTTGTAAGATTAATTCCTTTGTGTCAAATTAACGTCTACCTAAAGTAATTGCGGCGTAAATTATCTTTGACAGTAAACTAGATGCATTGAACTGGACTATCCAGTTATCATCGTTGATGACCCGTCGTCCTTCGATGCAGCTGCAACTGACCTACCACATTCCTCGCCTACTGAATTATTTATTAGCATTCATTATAATGCAACTTTTTACTAGAAAATTTTCGATGGTGAATATCCAGACTGTGTTTTGTCAACCTTGGATATATATTTTTTTATAGATACTTAAGTTTCTTCTGATCTTGGACACCAATGACTTAGTAGAAAAAATTGAGGATTTTTTATTTTTTTTTAAGTTAATGGGTGCTATGATTTGCGACAATAAAAAGGCTGATAATCATACTTACCTACTTAGAGATACTTAGTGGCTAATAAAAAGATTCAAAATAACTAAAAAGCAAAGTAAAATTAATGATAGAAGGTATTATTATGGCAAACATAATCAGATGCACATATTAATTGCAATTAGTGACTTTTTATTTAGCAAGGACACAATATTAAAGGATAAAAAAAATAATGCTCTCACCAAAAAAAACTTTAAGTCTTAAATAGTCACCCAGCTTCAATATGACCGACACAACTGGTTTTGATAAGTCACATTGTGCCGAATCAATTAAAATAGGACTATATTGACATCTCGACCTCTAAAGCATGCCAGGACCTTGTCATATGAAAGTATTCGTTACGCAGTCGAGACGCTTACAATTTTTGGTAATTTATTTTGAACTGGTTTGATGGTGACTCCATATGTGTTCTGGGAGCCTATACGGGAGTTGGAGCTGGGATTGTTCAAAGTCCAAAGGTGAAGGAAGGATCCACATGTTAGTTTTAGCCTGTAGAAATTATTTGCACTACTAGTTTTGGTGATGAAATTAAAAAATAAAATTAGTAATGCGTCTATGACGGATGATGATTCGAACAGCGACACTTTTCATGTAGGTACCAAACACACGTTAGGTTCAATGTGAAAAATTTTCACCAGCAAGCTCTTTATCGTAAATGGAAACCTCTAATAGAAAATAAGGATTATATTTGAGACTTATGTTTCTAAAATCATTGTATACGAAAGCACGATTGAAAAATAGGAGGTTTCACAAAAATTCGCGCTTAATAGTAAAACTAATTTTTGTAGTACTGATTATGAACATGACAGTTGGCGAAATTGGTCCTTAAGCATAGGCAACAAATCAACAGAAAAGGTTCTCTTTTAAATTTTCAACGATATTGAATTTACAGTACAATTTGTTGAAAGTAAATTTATGATCGTTCAGAAATAAAATCGAATTTATTGTCAACGAAAGCTTACCAGTTACCAGTTCATTGAGATGTTCTTTAATTTTGGTGAGTAACATTGTTGGGTATTTCGCAAAATACACGAAGAGGAAACAAATCAAAGATTATGTGGATATAAATTGGTGAGAGAAATGTTTATGTTCTGGGTATTTATGTCGAAATATTCCCAACTTCGAAGTAGCGATGAGACATCTCATTCTAGGCGGGTTTACACTGTACTAGTGTTAAGCTACTTATGAAAATCTTTTAATATCGAAGCTTTTCCAGCCAGCAAGGGATTGTATGATTTTTGGGAATAATGTCCAACGCTTGATTGGCTGCCTTCAGTCGAAGAAACAAGTGCTTGACGAAACTTTTCTTTTTCGTGGGAATTCATCAAATGACCTCACACGCTGAGGGTGCAGCTGGAGGGAGTGTCAGACTTTTACTGTCTAAAAGCCACTATGTTCCTTCTGGAAGTCCCTGTGTGCCAAACACCCCAGAACCGGCAGGTGCTTGGCGAAATTTAAGGTATAAGCTCTTAGTAGACTAAATGCACTTATTTTAATAGTCATAAATTAAGAACGTTCAGTTAAAAAAAAACCCTCCTGTACTTGCATACCTGTACCTATAAATAAACTCAAGCTGTATCTACGAGTATTTATCTGCGTTGGATGTTGGTATATATCTGTGTACAAATGCATTGTGTTATCTCACTTCGCTTGTAGGGTTAACACAGATTCCGCCCGCAATAAACTTGTTCCACACTTTTTTCCCCTTTTTACCAGTTTCCATGAGCGAGGCTGTGTGGACAAAGTATAATAGAAGAGCAAAAATTTATATGTGGCTAATAAAAATGTGCTTCACACTATATTTTTCCATGATCGTAATTTATGTACAAGTGAAAATAAAAATACAAAAGTAGTTCTGTGTTAGTAAATATAGAAATGGGAAGTGTTTTAAAACATTTTTTTATTATTTCATGTAGACTACAAAAGAAGATGGGGTTTTTGCAACAGCAAAACTTGAGTGTTTTTATCGATTGCAAATATCCTTTAGCAATAATAAAAACAAAACAAAAGAATACATGAGGAAACAAAATACAGAAATTCGTTCGTATTATTTCGCTACTTTTTGTTTCTGCATCAGGAAATTTGTCAGTGTCTTTTTCTAACCCCATTTCGACAGGGGTTTTAGAAGCATTGTGCAAAACGGAATAAAAATAATAAGTTTCTTCGTTAATAGTTCTTTGGACTTCTTTTTAAACGTACCTGGTTAATTTGTGGACTTATAAGTGGAACATCTGCCTAGCCTTTGGTCAAGGTATGTTGAGGTCAGCTTCCAGTCTCAACCGGATGCAGCTGAACACCAGTGTTTACGTGGAGCGACTATCTGTCCGACCTCCTCAACCCCGTTACCTGGGCAACCCGATACCCCTTGGTAAGACGGGTTGTCAGACTTTCTGGCTTCTGACTACTCGTAACGACTGTAAAAGATTAACAAATGAAAGCCGGGCCCACCGCATGCCTTCCGAAACACGGAGGAACTCGTCATGACAAGATGGTCACCCATCCACGGACCGACCGCGTCGCTTAACCTTGTGATCGATCGACCAGCGCGGCTTTTACTTAGCCACGAGCTCCTCCTTAGGACTTATAAGTGGAAACTTACAGAAAATAAAGAAACAAAATTGTTTCAAAACGACTAAAAAGTGTGCAAACTAATAAATAAGTGGCAATTATAAAATACTTTAAACTTTTAAACACTCAGTACGCAAACGTGTAATTATTTCAGTTCAAAGATTCTGATCTTTTAAATGTATAATATTATTGCAAACGAATAGTTTATACTTGTGTGTATCACGTATTCAGAGCATATAAATGCGTAGGTGTTAATTATGACGCTAGAATTTTTCAACTTGTGAAAGTGAGCTTCGTAATTTAAGTCCGTATTACCGGCATTTTTTGTTGGTGCAACGCTATAGAAATTTATTGTCCTAATAATGTTATTGAATTATATTATATTTTTATTTATTTGCGATCAAAGGATTAATTTACTATTACTAAAGAAGAAGACAAAAATAATTACACTTACTGGAACTACTGTAACGATAAGCATGAATCAACTTTATTTCGACGTTCGTTCCCGTCATTTCCGAATTGTTCTGTCGTCAAATTATTTATTTATTTATTTATTCACTATTTTTGCACTCAATGTATGTACCTACAATGGCGGACTTAACGCCTTAATTATTTAGGTGCCTAGAAACCTAAAATCGGTTACAATGCCATTAGGTAGGCAGGCACATTCCTAACTAGTGCCGTATCAGGTTTTCATATAAAAAAAAATATATTCTCTCCACATTATATTTTATTCTTGATAACTTGTAAAACAAGTTGGCGAAAATTTTCTAGTGTATGCTAAATCAGTTATGTTAGCACAAACGTGTCTAACGAATCATAGGAACGTAGGTGTTATAATATCTAATTAATTCGACAAATATCAAGTTTACCATTAGGTGTAGGTAATATTAATTATTAGGTAATTTTCATATTTTTTTTGGCTTGTTTTGTAAGCATACGTTTGATAATAAGGTGGGTAAACTTAAAACTTGTATGTGTGTATTTGTGACAGTTCTACTAAAAACTATTAGTCGTGGTGGCCTAGTGGTTAAAGAGCCAACCTCTCAAGTGTGAGGGTGTGGGTTCGATTCCAGGTCGGGCAAGTACCAATGCAACTTTTCTAAGTTTGTATGTACTTTCTAAGTATTTCTTGGACACCAATAACTGTGTTTCGGATGGCACGTTAAACTGTAGGTCCCGGCTGTCATTGAACATCCTTGGCAGTCGTTACCTACGGGTAGTCAGAAGCCCGTAAGTCTGACGCCAGTCTAAACAAGGCGTATTGGGTTGCCCGGGTAACTGGGTTGAGGAGGTCAGATAGGCAGTCTCTCCTTGTAAAACACTCGTACTCAGCTGAATCCGGTTAAACTTTGAGCCGACCCCAACATAGTTGGGAAAAGGCTCGGGAGATAATGATGATGATGTGTGTATGTTATCACAGTTATTCAAATAATAACTATTGTCATAGAAAAACCACATCGTAACTATACTTTTCCAGTTATCCGTTGTACATAAAAAGCTAAAGTGCCCACGGGAAATAAGAATAACAGGCAGCCATGTTGTACGGAAGTTATTAATATTTATTTTGACATTTCATAAAAGCACTGCAGCTGAAGTTCCGCCATTTTCTGTCGGAATAAAAGGTAGCGTTCGCGTCGGGTCGCTGTGTGTTATCATAGCAAGCTTATTGCATTGTATGAATTCGTACGGTGTACGAACAAAAATATTGGCTTTCATATGGGTTGTGAATGAAATGACAATTTTAACAATTGATAAGGGTCTGAATATTGTCTGTTATTATTTTAAAGTTGCCGAAAATATTTTTTTCTTATTTCATTGTTGATTTCTTTTTTGAGTAGTATGTATTCGAAGAGTAATTTCAGTTTTACTAAATTATTATTCATTTTAAACGCGAAATAAATCAAAAGCTCGTATCCATGGCCCATATTTTTCCCATGTTTCATATTTTATACCTACTCGTACTGAAGGACTTCGGCTCACTTCATTTTTCGCAATCGCGGAACGCCATTGAAGGGAGAGAACAATCGAGAACATTGTTTGCATTTTATTTTCCCGTCGATTTAAAACGTTTACAATAGTCATAATTCACGGATCATGACTGTGTATTTTTTTTCAACTTGGCTGATTTTTTTAGCTGTTCAAATATAAAAAAAAACTTTCTGTGGTCTCGGATTTCTTATGTATTTAAATTTGATTTTAGAATATGCGACGACGTGTAGTGATTGAAAGTCTTAAATGGCACAATTCTTCAAATCTTCGTTCAATTTTGAGCGGGTTGGAATGCACATTGTTTCATTCACATTAATTATAACAATTTTGAAATAAGTTCTTCGTACATAATTCACTACATCTTCTCACGTATTTATAATAAAGGGGCGGAGTTCTCAATAAATGTTCACCAGATAAAATCAGCCGATTAACCTACAAAGTTTGCGTGAACAGTCAAATTAAATTGATTAATACTCGTCCTAAGCATTCTAGATGCTATCTAGACACAGATGCTACAATGTTACTGTTGTATCGCATGATTGACGACTGTTATTACGTTTGGCAGCGTTTTGTAATCCATGGAAGGTTACCATGTGAAGGTCGGTGGTGGCCCGAGAAACAATTACGGACAATAGAGATGGATGGTACAGCTACTTATTTGGTAAGGAAGATGGCGTCTCGAACAAGTAGTATCTATCGCAGCCTCGTTTAATAGTTTCTCTGTTTGTAAGCCTTCTGCGATTAACAGATTAAACCTTTTTGGAGGAATTTTAACATGGTGAAATGACTTAGAAAAAATGGAGGGCCGGTGTAGTTCATACACATGAAGCAATATATAGCATACCCCCGCAAATGAAAAACAAAAGAGAGTCAAAGAGATAAAATTAAGTAATAGGTACCTTATGTACAATGTTCTAGCAAATAAATATTTGATTTAATTTGATTTTGATTTGATACTGCCAATATGAGTTCAGCTAGATGTTTGAGTTATCGGAAAGAAAGCTTATGGGTTTGGTATCATCAATGATTACTTTGCTCAATACAAAGTAAGTATTTCCTATCAATAGAATTTTCCTACTAATTTATTATCACCTAAAGGACATATCGAATATATTTTTATTCATTAGCGCTTCATCCAAATTATGATTAATAAATTGGGTAATGTTTTTATTATATTTACAACTTATTTACAAACACTATTATATACAATATTAATGGAAAGACAAATAAAAAATATACATATAATACAAGTATTTACATAAATTTACATATTTTCATTTTTATTCATTAATTTAACTTTTATTACCAAAGTTTTTTACTTCAGCTTTCTTTTATCAAATTATCAACTTAGTATTAGAAACGCAAACAGGGAATGTTTAAGTTTCATTTTTAGCGAAAGCCCTGTTATTTACGGCTCTATAAAATTTACAATTAACACCTTATTTCAACGCAATAGATAATAATTAGTCACTTTTCTAATTAGCACTTGTAGTCTAGCTAGGGGTAATAATAATTTAGTGTTTTATACTACCCTCATTCGGATAAATATAGTTATTACAGAAACAGCGCATTTGTTGCAATTTGCAGTGCATAGACAGCGGATGTTGCACTACGTGCACTGGTACACGCATAACAATTTTCAAATATCTGTGATTTCTTCTCTTATCGAATTTAATATTAGTCTGCAATATTGAATCTATGATTTGTATGTCTATTATGTCGGTGTTTATGAAAACTTTAGATTCATCATCTCCCGAGCTTTTTCCCAACTTTGTTGGGGTCGGCTTCCAGTCTAACCGGATTCAGCTGAGTACCAGTGTTTTACAAGGAGCGACTGCCTATCAGGCAAAACGGATTTAAATAAGGAATACAAATAGTCTAAACCCTGAGAAAGGATGTAGGTAGGCTACTTTTTATCGGAGCGCGAGTAGTAGTTCTTTCGGGACACCAGGTGGAACCGCAGGGGAATAGTGAGGTATCTCAAATTGAGAGACTGTCATTATCACTAGATGAGCCAGGTCCCTTCAATAAACTTAATTACGAAGTCACAAGTCACACGCGAACCAACGTTTAGATTGCGATAAGTGTCTTACACAACTTTAATAATTCGTTTTGTCATTTTTCTTACCAAAGACGTTTTTGCATCAAACATTTTCTTTAAGTTGAAGTGACGTCCTCCATGTGGTGTATTGGATAAACTTTTTATCGCAAAGTATAGGTAATAATATTTTGAGAAACTTTTCAATTGTATGAACTTTCAAATGAGTTACAGACTTAAGAAATAACGTTGAGATATATTATTTGTCATTTGTTTCGCGAATTATAACATCACGTAGGTATATGTTACTAACTTAGGTAAAATATAAAAATAAAAACATTCTATATTTGAATTTCCCGCCATCAGTCGTCGTATTCATCTTAACATTAAAGAAGATTTACTTTTTCACAGGGTTTCACGATTGCAGAAAGTTAAGTTGAAAAAATTGAGTTAGTGATACTAAAAAAGTAAGGAAGTCAAGCGACATGTCACTGTTTTGGCTTTCCCCAGGTCAAATTACAACACAGCGTCAAATTACGACAAAATCAGTTCAACGGTTTTAGCCGCTTTCACCGAAAAAATATGATGTTGCATCTTTGTAATACTATTAAGTAGATACATTAATTCATTTTGTAAAGCATAAAATAATCCCAGTTTAATTTATCGTTTTGAACCGAAAATTGTTTTCATTTTTTTATCTAATAAGTATACGGCTTGACGAGAAAAATCTGTGACGTCATAGGATCCGTTTTCATACAAATTGCATAGAGAGTAACCGTTTTTGACAGTTCTATAAAAGTATTGAATTTGACTATAGTTATTCACATCCCTATACATACTTAATATATCGGGACACCTTTTTCACACACGGTCGTTAGCCCCATGATAAGCTGTTGATTAGCTTGTGTTTTGGGTGCCAACATAACTGATAAACTACATATACTTTACACATACATATAATGAGGATTTGTCTATCATAAATTTTATGCCTTTTATACAAAGTTTACTCAAAGTTGATATCAAAACAATAAAATCTTATCATAAATGCCGATAAGTACCTTATTATGAAAGTTTAACAATAAACTTTCAATCAATAAAGGTAAATTTCAATGTATACACACTGGCTGTTGATTTTTGTGCAACAACTAAAATGTTTGTTAACGAAAGGGCAGTAACTAGGTATTCAGATTAATTATTTTTTCTACATTATCTTTTGCAATGTTCGTTTAATTTGGTAATGTATTTAATTGTAATTCACAAATATTTCTTACACAATGCTTTTAAACAATCGCAAATTAAAAGGTTATTTATCTTATTAATTACTTACTTCAAAATTATTTATATTGTAGGTACTGGAAAAATTAGGTAAGTTCCTTACCTAACTTTAGTTTTTTTTACTTTAAAAATAAATATAGATAATATTATGGCCTGTAGTTATCATATTACTCGCAGAGCGGATGGCCGACGTGGTCGAAAAGTGTTAGAGTGTAGACCACAGACCACCAACAAGATAGACAGACGGCCTTGTAAAGGTCGCCGGAAGTGATGGATGCAGGTTACTTCCAGCCGGTATATGTGGTGATCTAAATGCTATGCCTATGTTCAGCAGTTGACGACCTATGGCTGAGATGATGATGATGATAGCTATTATAATTTATTTAAATTCTCATTATAAACGTTTGTAGTAACAGTGGGATTACCTTGTATGCAAATACAATGTCATTAAGTCAAGCCAATTCTGTTCGATATGTCAGCATTTTATCTCAATAAACAACTGCAATTTTTAATCGCCAAATAACTATTTACGTTATTATTTATAAATGTTACGTAAGGTATATAAATACAGACAGTCGTGGTGGCCTAGTGGTTAAAGAGCCAACCTCTCAAGTGTGAGGGCGTGGGTTCGATTCCAGGTCGGGCAAGTACCAATGCAACTTTTCTAAGTTTGTATGTACTTTCTAAGTATATCTTGGACACCAATGACTGTGTTTCGGATGGCACGTTAAGCTGTAGGTCCCCGCTGTCATTGAACATCCTTGGCAGTCGTTACGGGTAGTCAGAAGCCAGTAAGTCTGACGCCAGTCTAACCAAGGGGTATTGGGTTGCCCAGGTAACTGGGTTGAGGTGGTCAGATAGGCAGTCGCTCCTTGTAAAACACTGGTACTCAGCCGAATCCGGTTAGACTGGAAGCCGACCCCAACATAGTTGGGAAAAGGCTCGGGAGATGACGTAAGGTATATAAATCTTGATTATAAGTAAGTATCACTCGTATCTTGGAAACAGTGCGTTACAATAAACTAATTACGTAAAGCAATTTTACGTTCCAAGTGCATCAACGTGAACTACTTATTTCTAAAATTTCGACAGAACGCAGCATTTCTTACTTCGCATATATAAAATTATTTTGTTCGTAAGCATTCGTATTCATAAGCATAAGTTTAAAGTTAAACATAAATCTATAAGGCAAGAGAGTCTAGTTTATTTGGCTTCACTTGAGTGATGGCATCTAGAGCTACATATGTGCAGAGAATCAAGCTATTACAAATTCTACTTTGTAATGACGATTGTTAAAATATGCGTGTTTTAAATTTGTAACCTTTTTCGGGAAGTCGGTTAAAAAACGAGAAGATTAAAATAACGTACAAATTCAAAGTGTGAATATATTTTCAGTAATTGCATTTTATGATTGATAAAGTCAAACACGTGTACATATTATCAGCGCCATGCGAAACCTATGCGGTTAAGTATTAGCAAATTTTCTGCGTTTTAAGCAAACTTCGTTGATTATCGATATGGATATATAAATATCACATTTACCAGAGAAATAAATTAAGTGATATCCCTTTTACAGACTCGAGATATTCATTAGTAATGCGTTTTTAGCTATAAATAGTTAATAACCAGCTGATAGCTAACACAGTTATGGTTGAATATGAATCGTGAATTACTATGGCAGCATATCCTTAAAGACCATAGGGGTTAATGACCTAAAGTTCACTGGTATTCTCTCATTATTTGCCTAGCCTATTCCCGAGCTATGTTGTTGTCAGCTTCCAGTCTTAACTGGATGTTACTGAGTAGCAGTGTTTTACGTGGAGCGACTACCTGTCTGGCCTCCACAACCCAGTTACCTGGGCAACCCGATACCCCTTGGTAAAACCGGTTGGTAGACTTTCTGGCTTCTGACTACCCGCAACGACCAGGACCAGAATTTAACGTGCCTTCCGAAACACGGAGGAACTTGTCATGACAAGATGGTTATCTATCCTCGGACCGACAGCGCTAAGCGTTGCTTATAGCGTCGTAAATAGCAATTAGGGACATTACCACGTTCTAAATTTTAAAAAAGGTGTGTCTACATTTTTACATATTAATATCCTTTTAATCAAATATAGTACATATCACCAGGTTTGGCCATATTACTGATTCGCGAGTTAACTTTTAAGCCGGACCGTATCTAAACCGTATAAGCACTAATCAAGTTTTTGCATCCTCCATATCAACGTATTAGCTGCAAAAATATCGATTTTAATATTGAAATCGATTTATAGAACTAGTTTAATTGTATCTAATGATAATCGATTTTTGGGATGAGCATAAATTAGATTACATTTGTAGGTTATTTAGGAACAACTTGGCAATATTGTACAGATTTTTATTTCATTTTTTTTTTAATACCTAGGGTCTTAATGAATTCATTCTTGGTTATATCTTTTTAAACATTCTAATCGGTGTTTCAGCAAGTGATTAGCTATAAAGAGTGATTAAATGATATTTCATATCAATTATTGTTTAGTTATTCAGATTCAGGCAGTTTACGACTGCTATCTTAAATATCAATGGTATGATAATATTTTATTGAATCGTAAAATGTGATGAAGATCTAACTTACCTACTCGGCTAATGCAAACGCCTACACATCAACCAAATCTGTCAAATTTAGCCAATCAACTTTAAACCATATGCTTCAGCGATAAAGTTGAAAATGTTTGAAGAGATTTGACAAATTGTAGTACCTTGATGTGCTGGCGTCTGTACATACATACTGAAATATTTAAATGACTACTGTTTTGTAATAGCTACGTGAATATTCATACTTATTTAGATGCTAGATATAATTACGAGTTATTTTATGAGTAGGTATGCGTCTTCGCTTTTGTAATACCTACTGATATTACAGCGAACTAGACTACTACTAGCTAACTAAACGATTATCTAGATCGAAGGGTGAACTATGCAATATCTTTTTTTTCAATATTTTAATCCGTGTTATTAACGAATAAAACGCAATACAAAATTACGAATTTCACGCCCTGTTCGCCTTAACGAGCTATCTAAATCTAACACTGAAAATATCAAAATGGACCAGTAGGTCCTGAAATTAGCGCCTTCCTACAAACAAACTCCTTAACTTCATAGTATTAGTATAAATTATTTAATTGACTATTAGAAACCTACCAAAGTAAATTATTATCTAGGAATACATTTAGACCACTTTCACATCTAGGCTGACTGCGCTGGCAAGCCGTTCTAATTTATCTTTGGTCCACTAGCTATTAGATTGAGACCCAATGTAGAACGATTCCTAGCTTTTGTAAACCAGTTGTATGATATTATTGATATCATACACAGGTAACTATATGAAAGACAAGTTGTTCCACGCGTTTCCACCCTCCGTCCGAGGGAACTGCTTCCCGCACCCGGATAAAAAAGAACCTATGTCGTTTCTCAGACTCTAGACTATATGCGTAACAAATTTTATTTAAATCGGTTCAGTAGTTTTGGTGTGAAAGCGTGACATACAGACAGAGTTATTTTCGCATTTATAATATTGAGTAAGGATAAGGATAGGGAGACCTTTCCAATAAGGAAATGTCGTACATAATACATATGTCTAGATTCTTCCCATTATTAAGCTCAATACTAGTATCAAAACAATATACAAAAATTATTTTCTTTATATTAATAATGCTTTATTGATACAAATCCTTACAATATTTTTAATATCTAGCTAAAGTTCATAATGGTTAAGGCGTACAAAAGGTGAAACCCTAATTCCTAAGCTAGGAAAACCCGTGACTTAGAAGTCAGTTATTGAAACTGCATTAACTATTGCGAACAACCCGCAACTCCGGCAGGATGTGCAAACGCCCTTAGCGTATATTTACCGAGTTTATAACTTATTCAAGGAAACACGTGGAAAATATTGATAGAACATTTTCAGTTAAATATAAGTACTAATTAGTAACAGTTATAAATAGAGTAATAAGAATTATTAATGATGAACATAAATTAGCTTGTCGCTATCGTAGCGAGAGTTATTTAATTATGAACGCGAGTTAATTATATTAAAGTGAGTTTTCACGCGTGGCGTGACCGTGTCGTGTATGTTATGGGTGACAAAAGCATAATCCGAAAGGTTAGACCTAATTTGTCATACTTGCTTACTTACGGATAAAGATGCGCCGTAGTTTATTTAATCAATAATTTTTGGTTTAAATATCGTCCAAGTAACATAAGATAAAAAATCTGTAAAAGTAATGTACAGGGTGTTACAATAAATGTACAAAAATCACTTAAGTACAGACGCCAGCACATCAAGCTACTACAATCTGCGAAATTTCCTTAATAGATTTTCAACTTTATCACTGAAACACATGGCTCAATGTTGATTGTGAAAATTTGTCAATTTCAGGTAGTTTGATGTGCTGGCGTCTGTATATAAAAAAAATAAGATGTGAAAGAAAATACACGTATTACTACATGAAAAAACATCTAAAACCCATACTAATATAATATAGTTTCTTTTTTAGAGATCTCTTAAAACGATGCCAAATAAATTGAATTCATTTCAATAAATTTAAACAAAATACCAAAGACACAGATTCTCGAAACTTTAATCACTAACGGAAGAAAACTAGAACATTAGTAACACGCAACGCTCCAGTCTACATTCTAGATTCTAATACTTAAACAGGTAAGCTCACTTATAGTCTAGTTTCAAAGCGTTTGGTAACAGGCCCGATTCGGAGCAATAGGCTAGGCATTTTGTATTTCCTCGCTACGTACCCGCGATCAACGGAAGATAGCAGTTTCCTACCTATTCTCGATGAGCGGTCTGTGATGTGGACCTTGCAAAATGGTTGCACTAACATTCTAGTTCACTCCACTGAAATTTCAACCCTGAAACGTGCGCTGTAAAGTTCATTATTGCTTTTCATTGAAAAGTGTCGGTAGAATTATTATGCAGTTGCGTGGAAACTACGGCTAAACGGTTTACGTTACTATTTCGTGCATCAATTTTCAATTTGGTATCGATTCCGCATTTTTCGTACCTCTGTGCAATTTTTTTATCGTCGTTATGATCGCGTCAGCACACATTAATGGGTGCTTGTCATCTATTGGCTACAATTACGACATAGACAGGACTAATAGGCCGCAAAAAACCTTAACCTAGGCTTTTTTCTGCATTCTCGGTGAAATCTAAGCACTCTGAATATTTAAATACCCTTTTGGTAGATACGAAAAATAAAATATTATTTTTTTGCATTATAACCATCTTCCGTCAACCAACCCGCATTGGGCAAGCATGGTGATTAACGCTCAATCCTTCTCCGTGGGAGAGGAGGCCTGTGCCCACCAGTGGGACGATTAAAAGGCTGTGATGATGAACCATCTTAGATATTACGCCCACTAGAGATCAATATAACTAATCAATCATTGTGTCTAAATTCGTATTAATGATTTCCAAACACCATTACAATTTGCACAACGATTGATAAATACGTGCTGTAACATGATTAAATATTATTTTATTGTGAGATGACTCTCATTATACACCTATATGGAAGCCATCTTAGCAAATCTAAAACATGCTTAATAAAATACAGTAATAAATTAAACGAAGATCTAGAAAGTTCCAGTCATTCCAAATATGAAAATATTTTCTTAAAAAAAAAACTGAAAAAAAAAAATAGAAAGTTAGGTTATTTTGAGAAGATCAAATAAGCAATCGCTTCATGTAAAACACTGGTAGTCAGCAGTCTCCCTTTAGACTGGAAGCCGACCCTAACTAAGTAGGGAAAAGTCTAGGCGGATGATCAACATAGAGTTCACGAAGTTCTATTGCTCTACATATTTTAAGTAAAACAAAGTTAATCGTCCAATAAAATTGAATAACCTTTAAATAAATTGAACACACAGTAATAAGCTCCTGATTAGAACTGATTCATCGCTACTGTAATGATACGGCACTTGATAGAGCAAAAGCCATTTCCCGCCTTCAGACTTCGTAAACCAATCAGACTTTAAAAGGCCATCTTCAGATCCCACATAAATCGGTATAATCATCACGAATATAAAATAAACTACATTTAATTACGACTGGCAAATTATATATACTGAATCTCCTACTGAATAAATATTTGTAAACGGTAATGGTGCTATAGGAAATATATTGCATTCATAATATTAGTTACTTAATAGATCGTGTAAAGATGAAGGCCTAAGTACGAGTAATAGAGTGTGGAAGGTAATGTATACGATTATTAAGCCAGTCACAGTCTTAGCTATACTATATATTAATATACCGTACTCCATCTCCCGAGCCTTTTCCCAACTATGTTGGGGTCGGCTTCCAGTCAAACCGGACTCAGCTGAGTACCAGTGTTTTGCAAGAAGCGACTGCCATCTGATCAACCCACCTACCCGGGCAACCCCTATGCCCCTTGGTTAGACTGGCGTCAGACTTACTGGCTTCTGACTACCCGTAACGACTGCCAAGGATGTTCAATGACAGCCGGGACCTACAGTTTAACGTGCCATCCGAACGAAACCCACCCGTAACGACTGCCAAGGATGTTCAATGACAGCCGGGACCTACAGTTTAACGTGCCATCCGAACGAAACCCAGTCATTGGTGTCCAAGATATCCTTAGAAACATACAACAACATAAAAAAGAAAAGTTGCATTGGTACTTGCCCGACCTGGAATCGAACCCACGCCCTCATACTTGAGAGTTTGGCTCTTTAACCACTAGGCCAGCACGACTAAAATACCGTATTAATATACGACTATTAATATACCGTACTATAATATATATTATATCAAGCTACCACACACTGAGAAATATATATTTTGCCTTCATATTGATGGTCGTCCCATTACGGTATCGCTTGGTGACGTCACAGATATATGTATATATTATGTATATGCCTGACCAGACTGGAAGCCGACCCCAACATAGTTGGAAAAAGGCTCGGGACATGATGATGATGCCTAGCTATAAAAATATTAATATATATTGTAACTAAGTCTGTGACGGGCTAAGTAGATAGACGACCAATTTGCCGAAGTAGGAAGAGGTTCAAATGCTGTTGTGCAAGACTTTAAACTGGAGCAAACACACTTTACAGTGTTACCATAAATCCTTTCGCATTCTCCAGATCGGTATTCAGAAATTCGGAATTTTCTCATGAGCCATACCTACTTAACCAGACCCTTATTGTTACATAGCTTTGTGTATTGAGGAAATAAATAAACAATATTACAGATTCAAGACACTGATATTTTTTTATTAAAATTCGAATTCGTTATTTAAAATGTTTTGGATAAACTACGATAATGGCCATTAAGATTTGATATGCCATGTTTATCTTGATTAAGAAATATTACTTTAAAAGGTTCTTAAGAAATAATGAACGCCTTTACAAATAATTGTATAAGGAAATGATAACAGTGCATTTATTGATTTTGAAAGTGTAGTTTATAAAGATTTATTTTTGAACTGGGTTTTTTGGTGCGTAAAAGAAAATTTTCTGAAAAATATTTTGTTCTGAAGTATAATTACTAACTTAAAAAAAAGGAAAGATAAATCACTTATTTTGCGCAAGCGCACACACGTAACACAATTGAAAATAAAATAAAATATAAAAAAGGAACCAGGCGACAAAAGAAGAGTATAACTTAAATTACATTTAGTCGAAAGTTACCCCTATTGTCCACAGAGCGTCACACGATGCGCGCGTCTTATTTATTACCTGTGAACGGCGCTTTGCTGAATTAGATGCACTGTAATAATGAGATTCATTGGTGACAGCAGCAGCACTACTTAGAACTAATGCGTTAACCATGCTAATGGACTAATTAACGCAGTTTATATCCTTGCTGCATCAAGCCCGTTACTACGGCATGCACAATGCATTTATGTAAACGAACCTCTCCAATGCTGTACCTTTTTTAAGGGCGCTTTAACCTTGCTTTAACACTAGCGGATTTTTGGTTATGTAAACAATTGACAGCTGTCAATTTAGAAGATGACAGCTGGAAACGCGCGAAAGGTTTTTTATCGCATGGTAATCATCCATTCTCCTCAAATTGTAATGGTGACGCAGACCCAGCGACAGCGTTAGACTTGTTTTAAAATTATTTTGAATTTATAAATAACAACCTCTTCTTTTAATTTTGGGTGATTGAAGTTTTCATCCCTAACTACCATGGTACAGCGTATTAAGCTACCCGAAGCTGTCAAATTTTTCAACAATTCTTTTTCGATTCTAGTCGACACGACGCAACTCCACAGAGTGCGTTGTAAATATTAATTTTGACCAGCAACGTCGGTTTTCTATTTATTTTATTACGCATTGTACATAGGTGTGTTCAAAACAAATGGACTCGTCAACTCAGGCTTTCGCAACATCCGCACAGTTTTAGTCATCGAGGAAAGTGTTACACGTTATAAAACATTGAGAGAATTGAAAAAGCTAATGACACATAATTTTCCCAGATTCGTAACTCGCGAGCGCTTCTTCTTTTATACGATCAAAATTGGGATGATGACTAGGTCAAAAATAAAATACTAAAAATAAAATCAAAAATAAATGTTATTAATGTAAATTATCGTTTTGAACGGAAAACTGTTTCGATTTTTTTATTGATAATATAATCTAATCTAAATAAGTATACGGCTTGATGTTAAAAATCTGTGACGTCAAAACTTCGTATTTTCATACAAATTGCATACAATAGAATCGTTTTTTACAGTTCAATAAAAGAAATGAATATGGCTAGTTGTCATCTTCATCTACCGTATTATTTTGAACGAAGTTTAAGTGTTGCCATAGTTCCTCCACCTACCTGTCTTGATGTTAAAACAGATATAGAGGTAGGCAATAAACGTTGCTTTCAATGTCACAGGCTTATCTTGTACAACTTTAGGTCCAACATTCGAAAGTTCGGTCTAGATTCTAGACAGCAGTATCGATCCAGCCCGAGGCAGAAACGTAATGACTTTTCCAGCAAATCGGAAAGTCTGAAGTCAGTCCAATCAAATTGGACTGCATTTTAACGAGAATAGATTACTTGGCATTGTGCACTTTGCGTGCTTGTCGCTGGTACTGATACGGAACTAAGGAGTTACGAACCCGCACTTTAGTGTCGTAGACGGATCTCTAATATTAGCGGACATTTTATTCAGTTTTTCTAAGAACTTTTTCTGTTAATAAATTTACAATAAGTCGTGGTGGCCTAGTGGTTAAAGCACCGAGAGGTTCGAGTATGAGAGTTCGATTCCAGGTCAGGCAAGTACCAATGTAACTTTTCTAAGTTATACGTACTTTCTAAGTTTATCTTGGACACCAATGACTGATTAAAGGTGAAGGAAATCATCTCGAGGAAACCTGGAGTATAAAGTCTGAAATCACCAACCCGCATTGAGCAAGCGTGGTGATTAACGATATCCTTCTCCGTGGGAGAAGAGGCCTGTGCCCAGCAGTGGGATTATAAAAAAAGGCTGTGATGATGATGATGAAATTTACAATAAAAAACATTTTACCTATACATGGATGTCATCAACGAAAAACACTCTTAACATAAAGTCAGTTAATGATAATCATAACTAAAAATAAAAGATGTGCTATCATCAGTTTCTTATTAACCTATCGTGAATTTTAATTAAGCCGTGTTTGAGTTCAATGGCATTTCCAGATTTTTTTTTAAATGTCAATCCATGCATAATTATGTTGGTGCTTGGTGCTTTAGCATTGACATTTTTAACCAAATAATTAATTATTATTTTTAATGTTTGCCTATCGAGCCTAAAATCTATTACACATTAAATACATACGTTTATCCCTATGTGATGAACCTTAACACAGGAATAATGATTTGAATGTGTACGTTAAGTACCTAGTACGATGCATGATCAGCTGCCAAGCCCAGTAAAATTAAATATGTTGCTTGTGGGATACGGTTGGGACGTCTAGAAAGGAGAAGCGACTGTCTTTCTGACCTCTGTAACACGGTTATTGGATAAAATGTTAGGAACCCCTGGTAAGCCTTGTTTTGCCAAACCTGGAGAGGGAACATATTGCGGAATGAAGAGATTTCTTGGGACATGGATGATTTAAAAATTATGAAATTAATATTTTCGTGGCTCATTTTAAAAATATTGCAAAGCATAGCATTTGGATTCTGGATTATTTAAAGTTGCTCTACATCAACGTGTTAGATTTTAATATCGCAACTTGTAATTTTGTAATCAGGAGCGAGTTGGCCAATCATAACACATTTGCACACCATAACGATGCATTTCCCGCGTTGCACCGACTCACTAAGCTAACCTGACAATTTCCGCGGGATAATAACTATTAGCTTCGAATATAGAGTATTATTTATTTGTAATATCTACCTAGATTGCAATGTTCTCGATCACAACTCATAAAAACACTGCAAATTCTAAATTTAACTTAATTAAAATCTGTTGGTTGTCCCAGTTAAAATTCATCATCAACATCTTCCCCTGCCTTTATCTATATTATTATTTCGGGTCAGCGAGGCATTATCTTACAAATAACATTATTTCCAGCCATATCGTCTTTTCCACAACCCGTTCACCGCTTCTTTGCTCAATTAATTATAGACATGAATAAGTTCCTGCCTAGTATTGTTTGGTTCCAAACAAAACCCTTCTATTACACAGCGCAGACCTTCACTTACAATGTAAAATATGACGTAAGTAGATCTATGACGCCACACAGTTGACGGAACACGTGTTAAATCATAGTTCTGGAGTTCTCAAATGTATCGCAGCCCGCAGCGATTGCTATACTCAGTCTTATTTCAACCAAAATATAACTTTCATAAGGTTCCAAAATCCACTTTGTTGTAATACTTCAAAATTAAATTAGCATTGTCAACGAACCATGTGTAGATAATTAAGCAAAGCATGACGATGTTTGCATAACAGTGGCGGCCATATTTTATTTAAGCATTTTCATATAAAACATTAGCATAATTTCCTACTACATCCATGCTCTACTTTCCCCATACAATGGAGAACTCAAAAACCGTATCGACGGAACCTCTAGTTGCATAAGGGATGTTACACATATAGGTAAGTATGCATGTATGTTCGTACAACGGCCGTGGATGCCCGCTAAGGCTCTGTCATCTGATACGAAATTCATGTTCATTGTTTCTCTGGTTTATAGTCTGTTTATCTGATATTTCGAAACGTTCCATATTATGTATGCATGGTCTAAGCTCGGTAACCTATATATCGTAGAAACACAAGTCCGTGTTGTACCAGCAAACTCGTCGACAGCGATACCTGGCCAGTTGATTTAGTGTTTATTGTAGCTAACAAAGCCGAACCCGATAGTTTATACCCCACAGTTAATTGCACACAAAATAATCGTTAAATTTTAACGGCAACATTGAAAACAATTAATGCAATGATAATGACCTACAACAGGTTTACAAACGAGATAATGGCGGCATTTTTAGGTTAAATATTAAAAGATCTGAAATGTATCAAAGACAGCCAAGGACAGTAAAAGTTGCCACCGGCCTGTGTTTTTGACCTAGATTTTTAAAGTTCCATCAGAGGGTAGTAAAAGGATTGCAGAATCAATCGGTTTAAGTAATACCTGTGATTGTGTCGAACTTCGAGGTGTAAGGTTCGGTGAGCTCTTTCTTTAATGGGATTTTATTTTATTTAACCGTAGAGGAGAACGGTGTGATTCCTGAAAATGAACTGGTGATTATGACTCTGAGATACTGAGCATAGTTCACATATACAATAGGTACATTTTAAAGTAAAGCGAAAATAGAAATCTAACTTACCTATATCATGAATGTTTTTCGTGCTAACTAACTTATGTCTTTACAATGAATGCGACCGAATCTGCAACCGTTCTCCGACAGTCGTATCTCCTTTGGACTGGTCACCGACAGGACGTTTCGTTCTTGAGAGATTTGTCGATAGAACTTTTCACCGATGTACTTCAATGCGACCACTGTAGTAGGAAATCGGTAAAGTACTCAATAAGCTTTTTAATGCAAAATGTAATGACCTCACATTACATTTAGTAAAACATAACATATAGTGATAAATTCGGATATTATTAGCGCCAATAATTTGATCATGGTAAATAACTTACCTTTTTAAGTTTCGCGCTCTATTACAATCTTCAACCTTAAAAGCATAAACGGCACAAAAGCTTTAAATATTATTAAAGTGCAAACATCCCTGTAAGAATTCAACATCGATATTTCGTATATCCTCACAATAATCAAAGATTACGCAGGCGCTCTATCCAAAACTGAGAGTTTTACCTTCTAGTAGACATTACTATAACAACGTTGGTTGCAATTACTCATACCTAATGTGTGAGGTAATTATAGTAGGTACCTAATAAGTTATGTGAAGCCACGCTCGTTTTATGCAGCATCAAATATACAGACGACTTTCTCCGACGAGCCGGAATTCATTCACGTGTTATTTAGGCGTGTTTGCTAATATTTACAGTTTGAACAAAGTCCGGTATTTTAATTATCATCGATAACATGATCATGATCTCAGTATTAGATTGGCATGAAGATAAAATAAATCTGAATACTTTTGTCCACCGCACTCACATTTTTTTCTGAAAATGTATCAAGAGAGAGTTGAATGCATTTCCTTCACTCTATGACAACAATAAAATAATTTCGCCAACATTGAAAGATGAGAAGTAATAATGCTATGTATATTAACTAATCTGCTGAATGATTTCAAGGATCTGAAGGACTCTTCATGCATCAGAAACATATTAAGAAACCAGATAGTTGCGAGTCGGACTCGCAATTTTTCATCACCTTGTGAGACCATACATTTTAGTAGAGACGGATAAGGGTGACGGACCAAAATCTTATAAGGGTTCCGTTTTTGTCTTTTGAGGCTCGGAACCCTAAAAACATTAGATACACACATTTATCTTTGCAGCAATAATCAATATGGTATCATAGTAAAAAATACAGTACAAATATTTAATTATAATACGAAATAACGGCGCGGCGGCGCCGTCTGAGCGACGTCTGCGCATGCTTTCACCTGTCTCACCCGTCATTCAATCCGTCAATATGTCCGGCTTGATCTAATCTTAGCTCCGAAATGTGTGAACAACATTGTTCCAATATTCAATTAGGTAAGAACCTTACTTAATTATATGCCAACAGCAACACTTTGACATACGTTGATAAAAAAAGATTGATAAGTTCACCTTCGCAGACAAATGGAATTAAAAAGAGAGTCAAGTGTTAAAGTTTATTAAAAATTTACAATCTTCCATTGAGATGATACAATTCAAAAATATTCTTTTACTGCCACCAAAACGATACAATGACTATAAATAATAATGAAACAAAATTATCCGTTATTATTATTTTCCATGAAGGCTTTTACTTGTTCTTGGTACATACGATGTTTTTCCTCTAATGTTTTCAAAGCGCTAGATTGACGAACTCCACCCACGTTAACCATGAAACTAATTTGGACTGGAGGCATATCAGACTCGGATTCCGTATTAATGCCCATGTTTTTTGAACTAGATTTTATCCTCGCCTTGGATTTCCCATCAGTTCTCATTTTTACGTTAACGTCAGGTTTATTTTCAATCTTTGGTTTAGCTTCAGTTTTCTGGTCTTTTTTTTTTGCCGATTGTTTTAGTCTTTCCTTTTCGGCAATTCGCTCTCTAATTCCCTGAGGGTCAGCGGATTTGGATTTCAAATATGGATTCTTTTTAGTTTTGGAACTCTTGTCATTCGAACGATCCATCGATTTATTCATTAAATAAGAAGGACTAACTTCTTCTTTGTTCGATGGTTGCTTCGCTGTTTCTCCGCGCTTCGCCGATAGTTCTCTGCGCTTTGCTGATGGTTCTCTCTCAGTTTTCTTTTCTGTTTCTATTTGATAAGTTTTTTTGTATATTTTGAGACGGTTTTCCATTCTCACTTTTTCAGAATATCTTTGTAGACTCCTGGCTCTTTCTAGCCTCGGTTTGATTCGTTCTAAGTCCGGTCCCAATCCACCCAGCTTCACATTTTGTATAGGCTCAGCAGTTGCTCGTCTAACATGTCGCCGGGAATTGGTTACCTCTGAAACGCTTCTGAAATTATCAGGACTTGGATCACGAATTTCGTCGGCTTTGCTAGCTAAATCTTCAGTAAACTGTAATTCTTCTTCACGTTCTTCGTATGAATTGTCCAAATAGTGTTGAATATCATGACTCATGAGTTTTTCATAATAAATTTCATTATAAGGTTCGGTATTGTAAAACTCCTGTACGGGATTGTTAGTTTCATCTCCAATACTTTCTCGTTCAGTGTCGCCAAATTCTGGTGATAATGACCGTATTTCATTTCTATCTCTTTTCTTATCAACATGACTTGGCGCGAACTGCTTACGAAACATCTCCAGGTATGTGAGTCGTTTTGGCTTTGTCTCTCTTTCCTTATTGATAAGATAAGTGTTAGTTTGAACCAGTTCTCTTTTAACTTTTTCATTTGCTCTGAGGTACTTGTTACCTGAATTATTTTGCTTTCGTTTCTGATCTTTTGGTACCTTTATGAGTACATCCTTTTCATAAAATGGTACAAGTATTGTGTCAACATTTTCATCGGATGTTCTACCTTTTGCTGATGGCTTACGTTTGAAATTAGTTTCCAAGCTATCCAGTGATAGGTTACTATCGGTACTTGAGTTTTTATCCATTGCTCTGAATGAAAATTTAAGTCTTTTTCTTTTACTCATAAATAGATACGACGACTTGTCCATAGTGTCAAAATGACAATGGTTTGATTTATTTTTTTATGTTATGTGGCCGGATTGGATGAGGATGAAAACTTTTTTTAAATGCAAATAGGTTGACATAATATGATTTTGAAAACTAAATACTTACTTTTAAGGAAGTTGTCAGTGCAATGTCTGAAGCTTAGCTGAAACAGCAGTAAAAAGTGGGATAGTCAAAAGTTAGGACACGTAGTGTGTTGGCGCCGGGCCAGATTGGAATAATGCGCAAATTGCTTTACGCCCCTCGTCGGCTTGTTGGGGCGGTGCACGAGCACGCGTCCAGTGCTGCTCGTCCGACACATTGCTTGCAACTGTCAACACTATTTCTACTCGCATTTACATTTTAAATCCTAACACAGTAGAAATACTTCGCTCTTAAAAAAATGGGTTGTACTTAATAATTATTATGTCACAATGACTCAAAAAATCTATTGGGTATTGGGTTGCCCGGGTAACTGGGTTGAGGAGGTCAGATAGGCAGTCGCTCCTTGTAAAACACTGGTACTCAGCTGAATCCGGTTAGACTGGAAGCCGACCCCAACATAGTTGGGAAAAGGCTCGGGAGATGATGATGACTCAAAAAATCAATCAAATCAAATAGCTTTCTGTATCCTACACCTACAGGTAGATTACATAAAAAAAAAAGATATAGTATGTACTTTTCTGCAGAACACTCTAATTTCGGCAAGCCAAACAAAAACCGAACACCGATCTTGCCATCTTAAAATCCTCGATTTGAAATTTTGCCAAAGATCCTAGACGTACAGGCAGGATCGTTCGTCTTCCTATTTCACGGTTTTTACACGCCTTTTAGAGATGGAATATCTGTATTAATGTCGTCAGGGTTTGATGTGAATATTAATTAAAGTATTAGTTTAAAATCAGGTATTGGCCTGCTTATTATTTTCAATGGTATTGTTCTACGCCGTGCAGTATAACGTGTAATAATTACAGTGTATACAATGGCAGCAGATTCCTGGCTGGCTTCGTGCCAATGTCCGACTGAGATAACGGATTGGGGGCAAGCTACCCGCGACCCGGCCGGATTTCCTCTCTTATTACCCACATAATACCTATTTTATGCATTTAGGTCCTTTCAAAATTGCATTTTGGTATAAGTGCTACTACATTCGTCTATTAGGGATGGTATATTTACATTTTAATTAAATTCTACCTCAGTACTATTATACATATCTAAAGTTATTACATTAACTGATACTTCTGCACCAATTGATGACTGACGTGATAGAATCACTCAAGTCCACCTAACACCTGTTCCCATGACATTCCACACGATTGATCTATCAGTAAAGATAAATAAATATCCTTGATTTAAAAACACATTGTCCATTGTCATACAATGTATTTAAACGAATATATTTTGTACTGTTGACCATGTGGTACGTGATTGATGTAGAACAAATGTAGGTGTCAAAAGGGAATTTTGTTCCATTAGAACGCATGATAACATACAGATGTTGTATTGATGTGTTGATGTGATGATGACTAACCACAGGGTTAGTTAGTTTGTTTTACTCCAAAAACAGTACACATACGTAAATGATAAATTATATTTATTTTGCAAATAGGTTGAAGTCAACACTTTTACACGTCAACACATTTTTTTATAAAAAACGAGATGAGGCCGGCATTTCCTAACTGACTACCTTGAGAAGAAACGCCGAAACAAACTCAAGGGTCACAGTCTCTTTTAGAGTCCAGACAGAAAAGGACATACTAAAGCATGAATGAGCATAAAAAGACGGGTCTTCAAATAGGCTCTAAGTTTCTTAAAAAAGGATAGTTTTCCGTCTGCCATTCTGTATGCAAGTATGAAATTCTGTATCTTATTCATAATGTAGATAGTTTTTATTATTGATGACATCTAAAACAATGTTAGAATCAACTACGTTAATAATGTTATCAGGTGCAGATTGCATGTTAATGAACTCTAGTTCGTACACTATTCCAACTCAATACCAACCTGCATTATCATTGAAATTGATACTAGATGAGATACATACATTAACAACTACATAACATTTGTTAACGTTTAACTATTAACTGCTTTGTGAGTTTAACTGATCAGGTGCTAAGGTCATCGGTAGCATATCATTGTCATTTCTTATAATACAGCACGTGTTACAGTGACAAATCAAATTGAACTTTAATACCTTGTGTTAAGGTCTATAGAAATGATACCTTGTATGTCAGTACAGTAATGACAGCTTATGACTCCGTGATAGCATCGATGGCATTTAGAATAGAATTAGAACCGGAAAGCTAATCTGAGGTCCGAAGTATGGCGTAATTTTAAAGGTGAACAAGTAGTTTAGATGTTCCCTCATAAAAGGAACTCTCAAGGACTTTCCATTTGGCCGTGTAGTTTTTTTTTTCATGATGACATTTCGTGTTCATTACTTTTTTTGGTCCATTTAATTAATTTCAATGTTGGCGTCATCTTCTTATTGGTCATGTTCTATAGGTTTGAAAATTTGTTTGAATGTTTGAATCAAATACATACATTCATCGAATCGGCATGCTTAGCCACTCGTATGCCCAATATTTTATTTATTAGGTGTCCATGTAGTGCTTAACATATGGCTGTTATTTGGACATACCTAAAACATCACACAGAGTTTTAGAATAGTTACTTTCATTTTTTTAATAGTTTGTGAAAGTCTTTCTGACCTATTTTAGAAACTAGCCTATAAAATATCCCCGAACCTTTTATAAAAACCCGTTTTATCAATGGGGGGAATTATATTTCATTTGAGTCCCGTGGAAACTGCTCCGCGCACCCTCAAAAAACCTCTATTAGTGTAACCTTAATAAAATAGTATATTTAACACTGAAAGAATTTTTCAAATCAGTCCAATAGTTCTTGCGATTAGCGAGTTCAAGCAAACAAACAAACTTTCAGTTTCATAATTTTTATTCGTAAATAGAGTCTAAATTCAACAGCCTATTACCTAATGTTGCTTAAAACAAAAACCTTGACATTTGTTCTAGTTCGATGAAATATTAACGTAAAACGTTGTTCGTTTTTGTCTAAAAAAGTAACAAAAAATTTGCTTGACCTACGCTGTCTTAGCACTGGATATTGTTTTATTTTTAGCTGTTGATAAATTACTCGAGAAATGCATATTCTTGTCATCATCTGACTAGCCTTTTTAAACTATATTGAAGTAGAAGCCTTTCTGACCTCCTTAAACCAGTTATAGGGGTAACCCAATACCCCTTGGTAAGACAGGTTGGCAGACTTTTTGGCTTCTGACTGCCAAAGATGTTGAAGCAGCCGGGATACGCCAATTTAATGCCATCCGAAACATGAAAGAACTCATAAGGAGTTTGTGTCATCAGATTTATCACCAACGCTTATAAAATTAAGTCGAATTAAGTATACCTCCTCTTACAGGCGGGTTGTTCGCAAAACTGACCTCCAGCAGGAACAAAAGTGGGTTTTATTCAGTAAAAGCCTGACACTCCCTCCAGCTGCACCCACAGCGAGAGAGTCAATTTGATATATCTACCATTCAAAAAAGGGTATTAGTTTTGAAAAACAGATTATTAGGCTTTCACCCATAGCGGGTGGGGTCATTTAATGATTTCCAAATACAAAAAGTACCTCCTCCTTTTTCGAAATTCGGTTACAAACTATAACCCGTAATTAAACTGTCAAATGACAGCGAATGTTTATTTCATTATTAAGATTCGGATTTCTTTTTTTAATGATTTCATTTCTTATCTCTACGAGGCTCTTGCGTTTGACCTTGACTTCCATCACTATCAACAACCGTTTGCATTGCGTTTGTATTACACAACAACGATAAGAAAAAGCCTCCGAATTTCAGCTGATAACCTCTAAAAAGATTATCAACAGTTGCAGTATAAGCTTTAGAACCTACTTAGGGTACAAAAAGCTACAAAAGAATCCATATAAATCCTTTTAACTAACTAAACAGACTTTACTAGCAAGGTGACATAAATTAGGATGGTTTGTACAGATTTGGGCCAAGGTGCGATGGAATTGGTGTCAATTTGAATGACAATTGCGAAGTGTCGTTGCGTTCACCAAGATTTTGAGTGCACGCACATTTAATCTGCGAATACAAAGAAGATTTCTTCCATGGTCACATTGTTGCATTGTGCAGGGAGTTAATCATCTGCCTTTCAACGTTTTGTGTTGGTTGATCAAGTCATACGTCATGCATTGTAAGCGAATAAAGTCCCAGTTTAACTAACAAGATATAGATAACAGCCGATTAAGGAAAGCCACTGTTTATCTCAAATTAAAACCTCCAATACTGGAAGCTATCCGAAACTGTAAATTATCCCAATCAACTTTGAATCATATGCTTTAGAGATAAAGTAGAAAATCTATAAAAATAAATTTGTCAGATTATAGTATCTAGATGTGCTGGCATCTGTACATAGGTACCTTGAATATTTTGGAAATTTGACAGAATGTAGAAGCTTGATGTGCTGGCGTCTGTACCTTAAGAATTTAGATTCCTAAAACGATTGATTTCCAAAGCAAGGTTTGGACAAGAAGTAGGTTTCTTGCTTCGTGTAAAAATAAAGTCGTCATTTAACTAACCGATTACGAAAACGACCGTCATTGAAATTGGGCCTCAAATGAGTCTGAAGCTGTTTTGTTTTATAACGTCTGTAATAGCTCAGTCAGGAGATCAGTATGGTAATGACATGACATACTAACGGCCATATTGAATGATTTCAAGTCAAATATTTAAATGGGTATCTTTGTTATTTTAAACTTTGCAAGTTTGGCGTAGTAATCAGCTGCAAAACTGGAAATTTTAAAGATTTATCCCATATAAGTATAAATAGGCGCGTTCGATGATCAACAAAAACCTATTTCAATTTGACTGCCTCGTTGGTCTAGTAGTCGCAAGGCGCGACTGCTGTGCACGGTCGATTCCCGGGTTGGGCTGAAATCGCTTTGTGGATTTTGAGAAACTTTCATAAAGCAGCCTGGAGTCTGGGAGTTGGCGATTAATTCACCCGTGCATCGGAGAACACGTAAATGCCTGATCTATCTCCGGTCGTGTCGGATTGCCGTCCCATCGGACTATAGGAGTGAGGGAATAGAGAGTGCACCTGTCTATCTGCGCGAATGCTTGTGCACTATTATATGTCCTGCGCATAAAAGAGAACGGCCGCCGTAGCCAACAAACGGCCTGGATGCCATCATCATTTCAATGCAATTCTACATATATTTGGTTGAATATTTGTAAACACAACAACATACTACAGTGGGCGGGAATTCACAAATTGCAAAAATAGACGATACCGGTGTATGGGAAATAAAATAGGAAACATTGAACGCTGTATTTTGAACTGTTTCTGGAAATAGTTGTTCTAGAACCGTCCATGTGAACTGAAAATAACAATTCTCGGAGTTGTTATAAATAATAGCAGTGTTCGTAGATTAATTATTTTAGAACACACCATTTTAATGTTAGAGCTGTATTTATGATGGCATCCAGGCCGATTGTCAGCTACGGCGGCCGTTCTCTCTTATGGAGATCAGCCAGCTGCGCAGGACATATTATAGTGCACAAGCATTCGCGCAGACATAGGTGCACTCTCTATCCCCTCACTCTCATAGTCCGATGGGACGGCAATCCGACACGACCGGTGAGAGATCAGGCGCAGGACCGACATTTACGTGCTCTCCGATGCACGGGTGAATCAATCACCAACTTCCAGGCTGCTTTATGAAAGTTTCTCAAAACCCACAAAGCGATTTCGGCCCGACCCGGGATTCGAACCCGAGGCCTCGTGCACAGCAGTCGCGCCTTGCGACCACTAGACGAACGAGGCAGACTGACTGTATTTAAGTATATAAAATGATCGATTGGTCACCGTAATTCGGCGCGCCCTACATAAGGTCATCGACCTCACGCTATGGAGCAATTAGTTTCAACAACCATGTTAAAAAACTAAACGTTATGAACTTGCTATACACCATGAACTTGTAAAATAGTTTAAGGTTAATCTACAGTTCCATACTAATAACATGTAACATGAAATGTGAAAAAGAAATGATTTTTATGCTGGTACCGTCGCCGGCGCATAAATCAGCAAGGATTTTGACTCTCTGAATGATGATAAAATATATTCGCGCATCGGGCTTTTACTAACACAAAATAGAGGTCCCTTTATGTTCATACCATTAATCTAGGGTTCTTGCCAGGTATTATTTGTAGGTAATCATGTCTGCAGTCTGTCTGTTCGAAGATGCATGATCTGTTTTCTCCTAACAATTCTTGCCAAGTTATGTGCCGGGGACTGAAGAAAGCAACACCTTTGAGTACGCGTGGGTAGTGGTATGGTCTTTACGGCAAGACATTAAACATCTGCATCCGTCCTTTCATCACATAAAAGAGAGACAACAAATCTCACAATTACATAATTTCTAAAGAAACCAAATAATCAAACTGTGTAGTTTTGTAAAAACATCATTGATAGAAAAAAGCCTTTTGCAGCCACGAGTATATCTAAATTTTTTATATAAAATGTTCATATTACCTGTCTAGCCATTTCCCAAGTGGCATTAAATTGCAACTGAATACCAGTGTTTCACATAGGGCGACTGCCGATCCGACCTCCTCAATCCAGTTACGTGGGCATCGTGATACGCCTTGGTAAGACTGCTGGTCAGACTTATTGCCTTCTGAATGCCAAAGATGTTTAAATGACAGCCGCGATCCACTAAATTTATGTGCCAAGCTTTGCTTAACCTACCTACCTAATCGATCGACCCGTGCGGCAGTTACTTAACTAACTCCACAATGTAAATTATTAAATCCCGATTCAATTTTTATAAACAAAATGACAAAATTTTCGAAGAAGCGTGCCAAACTTACACAACAATCGATTACGTACCTATCTATCTGTGCAAAATGCGTTTCTGATAAGTTCCGGCGTTTGAACCAGATAACACGTTTAGTTCCGAGACAATTAAACGATTAGTTACACTGTATGCACTTGACCTACATTCGTGCAGTTATTAATCTAAACTTTAAATGTAGCAAGACTAATCGTAGATCAGCAATAGGTTTGAAAATACGGAACAGAAGATTGATCGATTACTTATCGTTTATTTGCTTATTGGTGAACTTTAAAAGATGTAAGTGGTTATTAGGTTTAGGCACTTTGACTCTTTTGAAATTCTAAGGAGATATTTTCTTTTAAATATAAGATTTACAGCGCTTTCACACTAGCGAATTTTTCGCTCGGTTGACAGTGGCAAACGAAGTAACAACCAAGTGTTTACGAGTGACAAAATTCGCTCGTGTGGAAGCGCTCTTACCTTAAAGAAGAGTATTTGTACATATGCTTGTAAAAAATATTTAGTTTTAATAAATAGATTTTTTTTATTAAACAAAAAACATTCGAATCCACACTCTTACATAGCAAGAAAATTAATGGTGTAAGAATATCTACCTTGTTTACTCTGAAATTAATTTATGGTGTTATTTCTTCATTTAAAATGCTTAAAAACTATGAGAAATAATTTTAGTGTAAAAATAAAATACAAGCTTGTTTTTATAAATAGGTACCGTTGGCAAAATAAGCATTTATGTTTTTTGTGGTTTGTAAAATTAATTGGATACATTTCTTTTGCATAACATTATAGTGTCATTATACGGACCATTGGCCTATCTCGGATCATGTCAACAACCTATCTCCAACTAACGGTTTTCTAGAACAAGTTCTCAAACCCGGGACTGTTTACAAAATAGGTAGTCTAACTAATTTACGATCTTTAAAAAAATACAACGGGAATTTATCAGAGTCAATGCACGAAAAATTAAATAAAAATACGGCTTTAAATAAAAATAAGCCGTCATGGCTTAGGTCCAGAGTTTATTCGACAAATAAATACCTATAAACATAATAAAAAATCACCACTGACTTGCAGGTCAATGAACCATCTTGCTTACCAAAACAATAGTTAATAGTGCCTTACTTTATTAATAGATCATTAGCAATCCCCATAAAAATCATTCGTCATAAATATGACGTCCAACCTACGCAATAGATATCACTTCTCCAGTCTCCTTTGATTTATATAAAACGCACCCTTACACTGACCCAATAAGGTTCATTTTACTACAGCATTTAAGTTTCTGAATACATAGCAAGTTGTACTACGTTAATAAGTGGTGGCCAACTGAAAAAGCACCTTAATTACTTGGTGTGATTGTCGAAGAGTATTAAGGTGACAAAATGGGCGCGACTGCAATCATTTACGACCTTTTGACACGAACAGACAGTCAGTTGGTCTTTTATACCTTTGTTTTATAGATAACATAGACTGTGTATGTGTAGAGGTAGGCGATATAAGTTAGTTACATCAGTGGAGAAAATTTCCTTTAAGTAGATTTTGTTTTTATTTATTTCATACTTCAGCGTAATTAATTTGATGGCTTTTTGAATTATCTATTGCATGTATAAACCAAGACTCATTTCATATCATTATAACATCTTTTAAGAATATTATTTATTATTAAATTAAAAAATCAGAAGTCCTAAGAAAAATGGGAAAGTTTACCAACAAAGAATAGCCAACCATCGGAAACAAGAAACAACTAATTAAAACCTAAATTTTCGAAAACAGACCAACAAAACGGAGTTTTCATTAAGGGAAGGTTCGTATCTGACTTAAAATACGCCGAGCGTATCATCAGTCGCACTAACGTAACATCGGTTGAGTATGAACGGTCAAGTGTTTTTCTATATATGTATGTATACCTATATTTGTCTGTTCTGGCGTTACGCGACCGGTAATACGCAAAGCAAGTTCCGTCAGATATGAACCTTCCCTTAACTATTCTTAATGTGAGTCATAAAGAATTCAACAAGAGCATGGATGCTTACTTAACATAAAATTAAATACATAAAATATTAATGGTGATCATCAACGAAAAAAAAACATTTCAATTTAAATAAATATCATAATTTTCACTGTAATTCGCAACGTAATTACGAACATTTAGTATGAAACTTGTTCCTTATTTAAAACAAGATACACCACCTACAGTATTTAATAAGAATATCGATATAAAAATACTATATTCGATTCAAATCAATAATCGCTCGATAACTCAATGCCGTATCGTTGTTAACATACTTTCAATAAAGAAAATGCAATTTCCTTATGTCTTCTTCAATACGATATTCTGTCCGTGTATTTTCATTAAACTCGATTATTCGATCGTCATTCATGAATAAAATTATCGTGTATTCCTTTTGGGACTTTTTTCATGTCCTTATGCGATACTTTATAAAATACACTTTTGTATTAAAAAAATATTGTCCGTTTATTGAAGTCCAATGTGATGTCATCTGCAAAATATACATTTTATATTACCTAAATTACGTTGTTTTGGTATTATTGGTGAATGTCGATGTCAGCTGCGTTATCTTCTCCCATAAATTGGGGAAAAAATTAAAAAAATGGTAATGGAAATATTTATACGATATTTAAATAGTCGTAACAATTGTATCGATATAAAGGTACCTACAATAAGTAGTTTATTTCTTGTAGCAATCAAAGTAAACAATAGTATAAAGAGATATAGTTTACCCGGATTTAACAATGAGATTGTGATTTAAATAAAAATAGGAATTAGGTAAAAATGTCGTCTTTTATGAAAAAAATAAATACTGCATTACTTTACAAAATAGTTGGGTAAGAAAGTCCAACACTGGGTATTATTTCGTCAATGATGATGATGACAAAATAAACAAACCATAGTTACAATCAGATCAGAATTTTATGTCGATCAGTAATCGTACCAGTAAATCATTCACAAATCGAATAACGCACCTCGTTTTATCAAACTTTATTTATCTACCATAATAACATCGAGTGAATGTCAAGGATTGTTGCAATAATTGACATTGAACGGCTCTGGTCGCTCCATAGGGATGTGAAGGTACGGGATCTATTATCCCGATTCGTAGATCCCGCGGGATGAGGATTGAAAGCTGATGAATTAACTCTCAGTTGGTTAGCCAACTGTAGGGGTTCGTCGTTAGTCTGAGGTTGATTTGATCTCAACAGCTATTGGTTCTTTCATTCCTAAACTTACGTATCAGAGACAGTTCTAATACATTTTAACCTCTTGACCGCTACTGTCACTTATAGATGACAAGCCAAAAAGGGCCCAGTACATCGCAGTTACGACTACGTAACAAAATTTTAAAGTTAAAAATTAATAGTCAGTTTCAATTGATATAATTCCGAACTCACTACTATATCGGTATTTTTGGATGAATTCTTTGTTTGGCGCTGAGGGCACGTCTTTAGATACATCTAAATAACAGGTGTCATTGTTTAATATCAATGAATATTATCATTTACAAATTAAGATATTTTCACTAACACTAACCAAAAAAGAAAGACGAGCCCTCAGCGTCAAAGATTAAATAATGAAAGTACTTTGCAATTCTTACTTATCATCTAACCTTAGCAGGTTTTAAAGTGGAAGTACTCCATTATTTGTCAATGTTTTGATAGTTCTAGATCTTCAGCTAATCCTACAGCCGTCACTAATGTTTTGGTCTTTATTATGTTTTTAAAAGAAAATAAATCCTGGTCATAACTTCATACTTAGTTTATAAGTAACTATTATTCAATAGAAACGTCTCCTATCTATAGATATGGTATTAAAAATCAACCATATATGTAGAATTACATTTTTGACCTTTCGTTAGGTCTTAGCAACAAAGTTTCTTAGAATACTAAAGAGACCAGATTTGAAGATCATTTAGGTAATAGGTAAATGGGTTTATTTTATTTTACTAAATAATTGTAGGTAAATGTTTTGTATAACCTCACCTTAGGGTCACCTCACGCTTTCTCGTTTGGCATGCCTAGACGTTGCTTTTTTTTAAGTAACATTCACTTATTAGGTGTCGTTTTATACATAAAAAACTATCTATTTATGTATAATAATTTGCAAGGTAATTTCACCACTAATAAAATAGAAGATAACTCTTTTTTGACTGACTATACTCGAGAAGGTCAAAGTTACCACATCATGTGGAAGTAAGTACCAATTTTAAGGCAATTCAAGGCGAATTAATAGGATCTTTATCAGATGATCTGCAACATTTTTCAATCACACACAAAGGAATCATCTGCCGACCTTCACATATGGAACTAAATCGAAACAATACGCCATTAGAGCAAGCCCTTTGAGCCTTGAGCTATTTTCGGCAAAAAAAAACAATTGAAGGTGCATCAGATTTAAGTAGCTTCAGCAATTAAGTTTTCCTTACTGCGCCCCGCAATTAATAGGATAGCATTATTTCCGTACATTCAACGATTGTAGATAGTTAGCGAAACAATTAAGGGGTGATATAGCCATTGTCTTGTAATGAATGGTGCAAACAGACATCGTTAGCTTCGTTTGCTCTTGGTAGCCATTTTGTGTTCATTTTGACGACCCGATGGCGTAGTAGGTATTTGGTCAAACTGCCTCATGCCGCGCCGGAAATCGCGGGTTCTATTCCCGCATAAGTCAAACATTTGTGTGCATGAACATGTTGTGTTTGATTTACTCAGGGTTGTCCTATGTATGTATTTATTTACATAAAGAAAATTGTATAATTATGTTCATCAGTTGTCTAGTACCTTAGTACAAGGCTACAAGCTCAGCTGCTTACTTTAGGACTAGATGACGTTGTGTGAATGTGTGAGGAATATTATATTATTATTTTTGCGCTGTACCTGATGCTATCGATTTATATTGAAGTGTTTGGTGAAAGCAAAAAGAAATTTCTATTTACAGTGTTTTAGATTCGTATCTGAAGAACAATAGCTTTGATATCAGTGTTCAATGGACATTGGGATCAATTATTAAATTGAATTTGTATTAGAAAGTGAGATAAGGCTTTATTCAGGTGTTTGTTGCCTTGTCAATGCGCAGCAACCATTAATTACTTTATACATTGATCCAAACTTCACTTAGTATTTCATAATGTATATTACAGTACCTATATAATTGTATTACATGTATTACATATCTAATCAATTTCTTTTATTAATAAAATCAAGTTGTAATGCCCATTCATTCCATTTTATTTTAAAACTTATTCAAAATGAAATCATATCATAATTATAAGTAACAATAATTATAAGTATATATCTATATTATATTGCTAGCCCCATTTTTCGGTCCCCGGGAAGGGAGAACCAGATAAAAATGACGTCGTTACCTAAAATCCTGATCCCCAATACTGTTGTCAGTCAAATTATTGACGAGAGACGATAAATGTATCGCGCAGTCATTTTTATCTGAATTCTCCTTTCTCCACAGACTTGCACGAACTGGAGAGACAGAACAAGATCACCAAGCAGATCCTGGAGGCGTTTATTCAGAAGAAGTTGGGGCTGAAGAGTAACGTGCCAAGGGCACCTTCTATCCTCGACATACTGCCGGCAAGAATGGCAAATGTACCGGCAACGAGACCTCCAGAATTAGAGGAGGAAATGGAAGAAGACCAAGAGAACCAAGAGAATTTGGAGGAGGAGAACCAGGATCTGCCGGAGGAGCAGGAGATTAAGGAAGACGACAGTCTGCAGAGTGTGGAGAGCGAGCAGATCGATTCTATTTATGATACTGAAGGTATTACGACTGTTAATATTATTATTGTTTGATGACTAATGTTATATTTTTTACCTATCTGCTAGCTACTACATACTATTAGACTATGACTCATAAATTGGGACTAAAAGGTCAACTTTCTACCCTCTGTAGTGTTAAGGTATATTGGCATGTGTTTCAAACCATTGCCTAACTTCATTTTAAAATATTCCATTGCAATATAGGTTTTTGTTCTAATTAATAATTTAGGCAATATTTTTATATGGCCATGTAAACTGTGAACCAACCAAGAAAGGCAAACATTTTTCAATGGCGTACACAATACGCAATGCGTGCTCAAAGATGTCAAAGACACCGCGACCCAAATATTGTCCATAAGCAGTACGCTAGGACAAATATTATGTCAAACGTTTGATCAAATGTTTGCCATGCGGGCGTTGGCTTTTGAAATCCTACGCACTGCCTGATTAATTGTGAAAAGTCAACATTGGACAAAGGACTGCGAAAATGACAATTCCAAATATTTGATTTTTGTATGTTCATTTTAATTTTGTATGACGTGTATGCTTAATTGGTGTATTTCTCCTTCGCCGTTCACTCATTCAAGGAAATATGAAATACCTATACAGTTTAAGCACGTATAGGTATGTGATGAAATCTTTGAAATCTGCGGTTAGGCCTTTCACTGATAAGGACGGTTACTAAACCGAAGATGGGTTAATGTTCAGCAGGCTTAGCATGGCGATTCTATATCTATTCTGGCAAGAAAAGACAAAGCTCTTTCTGTCAATGTCAACATGTCTTCTGCCCGAGCATGGCGCTATCTGTCAACTCGCATATAATCACTTGTAAACTTATGTCGATCGAAGAAAAGAAAAATTTGTTAAAAAAAATTCAAAGGAAATCTTACGTCAATCTGTCAATTTTCTGTCATTATGTCTATTCTCCAGTAAACAAAACTTGTTTCTACGGTTGCCATACTATGCCTGCTGATAATCAAAACATTTGAAAACATTTCGTAGATAATAGCCGAATTCAGAGTACAACAACATTTTTTGAGTTTAGGATTAAACAGATTTTACTGACGTTTCTCTTCCTTTAATAAGGTATAAATATCCATGCCCCAAATAAATATCCATCGTGTAAAAGTACGCCTCATTACGAAGACACAATAATTTTAAACGAAAAACGGGATCGGTATCAGCCGTCCTTTAACTCAAACTATTGAAGATAAATAGATGCAATTAGTTTGTATTTCGTATAGACGCCAATCATTTCTGCAGTTCAAGATGCACGCAGCACCTAGCTGATCGTGTTTTGACTGCAATTAGCCTTTGCACCGAACCACTTAGTTCTTAATGAGAATCTAATTTTATGACTGTAGACTAATAAAAATTGGTAAAATAATGAGATAAAATCAAAGCAAAAAAAAATCCTCGCCTTATACAGGATTTTTTGGAACAAAAAAATATATTGCTACAAAAAGTTCTACTGATTAACTAATAATGTAATATACTTGAAGAATTCACAAATAAAGGTACACATTTATTGTCAAGCGGGTTTTATGACGAAAAATGTAAAAATAGACCACACCACACCTACGTCTTTGACGCAATCTTTCTTTTTTCGTTGGGAAGATTATCAGAAAATTATGGGTCACGGCGATAGGTCGCTGCCTGACATTTGTACGAAATTAGATGTAAAATAAAACAAAACGAACTCGTGTGAACACGTTTTGCTCGTTTTAATTCAACCAAACCAGCGTGCAGCGTCGATAATTTGAGACGGGATGTGAACAAAGATATAATATTAGTTTAAAGACAATTATAGTTGCTAGTTCTGTTTATTTTATTTAATATCAACCATAAAAACGCAAAGAATTGCATGTAAATGATGCCAAAGGTAATGAATTTTTGTTAAATCAACAATACAATTGACATAAAATCCACAAAAGAGCGAGCAAACTTCTTGCTGAAGAGTCTGGCCTAAAAAGAGTGGTAAAACCAACCTCCTTAATAAAAAGTAATCCTCCCGAATAGCTATAAAACCTCCTTACCTATATTCTGTTCATGGCCAGGTGTTTCACCCCACATGTTCTCCTTGAAAAGTTCAATGCTGGCCACGCCACGGAGCGGTCCGCCCTAGCTAAATGTCTACAACAACAAGAAAACAACATAAAGTGCCAAGAAATAAAGATAATCGTACTACATGGGTTACAAAGGTTCATTAACCAGGAATCTTGATACTATAAAGTCTAGCCAGATAAACTTTTTACAAAATATGTAAGCTTATTAATAAAGGTGTTGTTTTTGTGGAGAAAATTTTAAATTCTTGGGTATAATAGTTATTAATTATGATGATTAATATGGAGGATTTAAACTAGTGGATTTTGATTTTGGATTATATTACATTATGCTTATAAATTTGACTTGAAATACTGAAAATATTTACGACATACAAACGGATTAGGAACTACAAAGACATTAACTAAAACTACTGATATAGGTAACTTATATGATATTTAAACACCAATAACATTTTTTCTAAAAAAAATACGAAATAAATAAGAAAATACAGACGAACAAGACGGTCTAGAAACTTAAATCTGTAAATGACTTAACGATATTTTAGCTCCCCGTGTGCAAAATAATGCTCATATTTACTCTGTTTGTAACTGTATTTAATATAGAATGTACTTTCTTACACAAAATCCTTTTTCCAAAGCAGTAAAGAATTCCAATACAAAAACAAATTATATCATCTGATGTATGAACATTAAAAAAAAGAAATTATCAAGTCTAGAATAACACATTAAAATTAGGAACATATACAAATTTTTTCGGTTAAAAACGACCATTAGTATGAAAACGAGTGTGGTCACGTGTTATATTTACCCGGTCACCTTGGAAGGTCGTTGATACCAATGTTAATTTGACATTTAATATATAACAAACAACTAGAAACGAACACCAAATTCCTACACTAATTATCAGAACTCTATCTAAGATACCTTATAAGGCGAGAAATAGATAAAATATAAAGGAAACAAAAGTCACACTTTATGATCACTGATTTTTTTGGTTTTCTTATTTCTATAGTTTGCAATAAAACTTGTTTTACCTATACAAAAATCAAAACATATTTTTATGGCCATTAGCATTTTAATGATTTAGTTAATTAGCTGGTTTCACTAATTATCTGAGAAATTTTCAAATACCTTTAAAGATGGGATCAATAATTAAATCATTTCGATTAGCTTTAAGTATGAAGACAGTAAAGTATCTAACTTATATTTGAGAAATCTCAAAACATCGCGGCATCTTTTTCCTGAAATCTGTAAAGCCATAAAATTCCAAATTATTGCTTGTTAAAACATAGTATTTTTATTTCAATTCGACGTACCCAACGAGACTTAACGTTCACCAAACTAACGGACACAAAACATCATTAAATTCGTTCGCACCAGTAAACGAATTGCACAGCATGTTAATTTCTATCTTTCGCTACCTGGAACTTTATTTTCATCATGGCTGGGCAGAGCGTCCGCGATAACACAATCATGAGATAATCTCAACTCGATTTGTGTGGAACAGTTTGCGCGGCAAACTGACGGTCCACTTGATAAATATCGACTTTTAAACACATTTACAGCTATTTAAATTGCAACATTTTAGCTGCAAGTAATTTACGTATATTTACGCTGCTGTTAATCTGATATTTCGATCTCATATTCAGATTTCGCAGTAAATGTTTATCGATTTTGGCGACGCAGGTAAGCCGAAATTTCGTTATACAAATTGAGAAGTGTGAATGTACCAACAGTCATATTAATTAAAAAAGAGAATAAGAGGTGATTGTCTGCTTAAAGATATTAAAGAAATGCCAATTGAAGAAAGACGCCGATGGCTTTTTCTTGTAGAGAAAGTTCAATTCTACTTCGCCTACAATGATTAATTTCATAAATTCTAAGATACTAACAGTGTCAGTGTTGGTTTAAAAAAGGGTAATAATCAAAGGAATTTTAGCATTTGAAGCATGTTGAATTGAGAAACTACTCCTTTTTGGGAAGGTGGTTAAAAATAGCATTCTTTATACTGCTACTCTGCTGCTACTTAGTTTTATACTAAAGTTACAACATAGAGGCAAGGTACCTAATTATTATCATGCCTTGATCGGATTATTAATTTCGTAATTGAATTGTTTCAAAATAAAATTTTGCCATAATCAATTTGATGTTAACGCACGTTTTAAATGGTTCTTGAATGGATGATAATATCACCTGTATGCAATTTAATATTTTGACAAATGGATACTTAACCTTCACATGAAGCATTAGTTAGCGAAATCAGTTTGACACTAATTATTTTTTAAGATATAATGGTTTGCGGCTAATGTGTACACGTAAGGCTGCTCTTCCACCAGAGATGTGATATGCTACGGTGCATCTTAACAGCACACGGCAAAGGATTGGAAACGGTCATATACATAGATTCGTAGCTTAGCCTTATTTTTGCAGCATAACTACTTAACACATTTCTGCTGGTGAGGCACCTGTTTCTACCTGCTTACTACTTGTATACGTACTTAATAAAATGAGCACTACAAATTACTTTTGAAACATATTCCCCCTCATCATAAAACATGGTCTTAAAAAAGTACCGCCATTAGTGCTTGTTTTTTAAACCATTTTGAACAAAGCTAATGGTCTAAATCTAGTACCAAAGCCGATACTTTTTAAGACCACGTTTATAATAACAATTCTATAATAAGGGGTGCTAGGTTTTACTTTACTTTTGCCAATAAGGAAGACGGCGAAGCACAATGAAAAATATCTCCTTCCATGATGTGGGATTTAGGGCAATACGAAGTATATCCTACCGGTCACGAATTGACTATCGCTTGCCATATACAGAGCAAAATATAGTTAAGTAGTTTTTATTTATAAGTTATTACGCGCATCAATCTAGTTTTTTTAATACCTGACAGTTGACAGGTTTTTAGGTGCTCTGTAAATAAACGAAGAACCAGCGGCCCCGGGGAAAATGAGCTTCCTGATCAAACATACACTATGTGAATCGGATAACCAATTGTAAAATAATTGTGCATCTGCCTGATATCTCAAACGGCCTGTAACCACAGACGAGTTTGAACTCACGGCACTGACTTTCAATGCCCTTGTGCGCCAGTAATTAATTACCGCCATTACCTTCGCGTTTGTTGCGCAAAAATGTTAGCATTGTTAGTCAACAGCTTCCGAAGATTATTGTATTCTGTTATTCGCTTGATAAGTTACGCTTAAGGAGAAATTTGGTGGTGTTGTGCCGTCTCTCTATCTCTCTCTCCCTCTCCCTCCCTCTCCCTCCCTCTCCCTTCCTCTCCCTCCCTCTCTGTTTGTCTCTCTCCCTCTATCTCTCTCCCTCTCTCTCTCTCTGACATACTCTAACACAATTCAAGTCTAAATAATAGTATTAGATAAAAACAAAATATACTCTTTGGTATTAAAAAAGTCTTGTAGGAATATAGAATATGCTCTCCGGGTCAAATTAAACAACCATGCAAGTGCGAACATGCATAATTATGCACTGAATTATAAAGTTACGTGATCGCGTATGCACGCACAAGCGTTTTTATTTCCGAAGCTATAATAAACTGTTCAGTCACGTTTTTTAGCTATAAAAAGTGTTCCGAAGCTTTCTAGGTCAAATGACGTAATTAAATACAGAATTTAAAAAATAAACGATCTATCTTAATCAAGGAAGCCTTTACCAAACTTAACTATTTCTATATAAAACTTTTTAAATACTGTACAGATGCTAGCAAACCAAGCCATCGCGAAACTGTCAATTTTTTCCAATCAACTTTGTATCATATGCTTCAGCTATAAAGTTGAAAATCTATTAAGGAAATTTTACAGATTGTAGAAATTGACATGTCTTTTATCGTTTTGCGCACAAAACTTTAACCACCTCATTATAAAAAGGCTTTATTGCTTAGTTGAAATCACCATCGTGACATAATAAAGTAGCGGGGATTTAATTCCAAATATCGTCAAATTCATGGGTCCCGATTGTTATTTACATATTTGACAGTCGTTTCGGGTAGTCAAGACAGTCTGAAAACCAGTCCTACCTAGGGGTAACTTAAGGAGATCACATAGGAATTCGCTCCAAGTAAAACACTGGTACTCAGCTGCATCCGGTTAGACTGAAAACCAACATACAACAACAACATGGGAAAAAGGCTATCACAATAACTATTGTAAGTATTTTAAACTTTGACAATCCAGCAGTACCATCACCTACATTTTCCCCGAGATACCGTATCAACGTGCCAAGTTTTCTATACTAAGCAGCATTGAAAGACGGTGGCAAAAAAGTGCAAAAAGGAGCGTCGTTAGAACTCACTGACCCATTTTTACTGGCCCGCAGTGTTCGCAAGCCTGTGGCCTGTTTACTAGCTGAGCGAGGAATGAGCCCCCATTTACAAACTAGCTTAGCTCCCAAAATTATCTTTCAGCTCGTTTAGTAAACGCTTTATTCAATAGCTCAGTTTTTGGAACACAAAACGTCTTAACTTTTGCGGTCTCAGAGTTTTGCAGTTATGAAGATGGTCAAAGGTAAAAAGTCAAAGGAAAACTTTTAAAGTTTACTTGATTTTATTTGTAGAAAATCTGCAACGGTTTAAGCTAAAGTTCTGGTGGTTTTTGTATAAAAGTGACTTGTATTTTAATGATGCTGTTCACTGCGTTATTTCTTAGAGTAAAATTATCCTTATCACGCTATAAATCTACATGTATGTGCACAATACTAAATGAAACGAAATAGAGCAGTATTGCAACATCATGTTCCTCGTTGCAACAAACTTAGTCAGCACTTAGAAAGCTAACTGCCGCCTAGGAACTGGTAGGAACTATTCTTATATAACAGGGACAATGTTCCTACAATCGCTTATTCAGCTTGTAAAGTGTTCTTTGTCATAAATCAGTAACAAACGTAAAATAGAAAATGATTTTAAATATATATACTTGCTGGGTCGGCATGGCGATTCTATGTCTATTGTATAAAGAAAAGACAAAGCTCTTTCTGTCAATGTCAACATGACTTCTGTCCGAGCATGGCGCGACCTGTGTCAACTCGCATATAATCACTTGTAAACTTAATTCGATCGAAGAAAAGAAAAATTACATTTCTACGTGACAAAAGAAGTCTTACGTCAATCTGTCATTATGTCCATTCTCCGGTAGACAAAACTTTTTTTAAGCTTGCTGCAGGCTTAGCATGACAACCTTAGAAACAAGTTTTATCTACCGGAGCATGAACATAATGACAGAAAAGTGTCAGATTGACGTAAAATTTCTTTTGACATTTTTTTAAGAAATTTTTCTTTTCTCCGATTGACATAAGTCTACAAGTAATTATATGCAAGTTGACAGGTCGCGCCATGCTCGGGCAGAAGACATGTTGACATTGACAGAAATAGCTTTGTCTTTTCTTGACAGAATAGATATAAAATCGCCATGCTAAGCCTGCTGGTGGAATTAAAAGAATGATTAAAAATAGAACCTACTTATTCCAGCCAGAGTATTCATTTCAAAAACTTCTGTCAAAGACAATAATGACGTCACCGAATGCCTATCCTTGAAAACATTTTATAAAGTTTAAATTGGAGTACGAGGTATGAAGGTTAGCGCCAAACGTGAGACTCCGATTATGTGAACGAGTGCTCAGCGCCACATGAAAGTCAAAGTTCAAACTGAATGAACTATAATTAGATGCCGTGAGTCGGTGGTCTAGTGGTTAAGGTATATCGTGCATTAGTACGTGGATTTGAAACCTGGTATGTAGGTTTCAGTGTAGCTCTTTAAGTAATTTAAATATAGGTAATTTCTCTTTATTTTTATACGCTATACATAAACTTTATCATCTGATTAGCCTTTTCCCAAGCTATGTTGGGTTCGACTTCCAGTTTAATCGGATTTAGCTGAATACCAGTGTTTGTACTGACGCCATCACATCAAGCTACTACAATCAGTCAATTTGAACTTTATCGCCGAAGTAGGTATATGGTTCAAAGTTGATTGGGAAAATTTGTCAGTTTAGGGTAGCTTGATGTGCTGGCGTCCGTACACCAATACGTATAAAATCCCCAATCTTTATACAGTAAAAGTCTAACTAATTAGTATGTACTAACATAGTATAGTCAATAAATTTAAGAATTATGTAGACGATCGTCAACCCCCAGCCTAGATGACCTTACACATAACAACAATATGAAACTATTACAAGTATATACATCTGTTACGGTATTTCTCACTGGGGGCATTCCGAACCTAAGTTGGTATTTCCAAAACTGAGATGTTCATCCGGATCTGTAATTCAAAGAACCAATTCAATTCGGGAACTGATAAACCGAGACGATATTTACCAAAAGGTGATCTCAGCGATACTTTGGCATAATTAAAACTGTTTCGTTTGCGTTTTACTAAGATTGATGAGTGATATATCCGATTTGATAATGTTCTCATTTGTTAACCTTGGTTGCTGCTTGACCTTATGACAAATGACCTTGAATACGCTCGCGTGATGCCATAGTCTTGACACTCTTCAAATGCATGCTTCATAATTGCATAACTAATTCATAAATTACATTGTGTTAATTTGGCAAAGCCAAAAATCTATTAATTTCAATGTTTCTGCTGTTTCAAAACTTTTACTTTTTATTCGGTAGGTATATGTTGCTTTTGAATGACCGTTTGAAAAAGCTCTTAGTGTTAAAAAAACCCTCTTATCGAGGAAGGCTGTAGACTACTTTTTATGGGGGCGCACAGAGTAGTTCTCACGGATGTAAGTGAAACCACTGGCGGAAGACAGTTTTAAATATATTTTATGTCAAAAATATTCAGGTACTCTCCATTCGCCTAGCGCTTTCATTAAAATAACCAAACTGTAACAAAATAAACGTGAATTAATAATTACGAAACTGGAAACCGTTCAGCTTCCTAGGAAGTACGGATATGCTATATCAATTGCCCTTTATAAATGTTTATAATTTAATTTCGTTTCAATACCTGGAAGGGAAAATATGTGTTTTATTTAACAGAAAAATTGTGTTTGTGTTTTTTGGAAATCTTAAAGTTTATTTAATTTTGTGAAATGAAAATAATGTCTTCATTTCATATATATATCGGTATTTTATGAGTGGAAGAGTATCAAAAGAGCTGGAGTGCCAGACTTCTACTAACTAAAACCCACTTTTGTTTCTTCTGGAGCCCTTTGTTTTGGACCGCGAAAGCTCTTGCGAACAATCCGGCGGTGTTTTAGAATTATGTCTACGTCAACAAGACACCTTTTTAAAGTGTAATAATTGTAGGATCTCTTTTGCTTCTTAGTCGATATGATTCAATACGATAACATTTTCTTCTACTTTGTTTCAGGTAGGAGTAAAAAGTACTCAACCCCACCGTTTGAAGCCGACTTGGAACCAAGTGGTTACAATCGTAAGCTATTCTATGACTAAAGATTTTTATTGAATCTTATTTCTCTCCAAATCTATGACGTGTGCTTATTGGTCCACTCATTCGCATTTTTCTTTTCAAGCATTTGTAAAAGGCTTTTAGTACGGAGGTCGTAGTGTTTTTAATTAAATTTTGTTTATTGTGATTTACAATATATCACGACTTAACGCATTGAATAAAGTGCCTATCGAATTGTTGATATGCAGTGTTTCTAAATAAATAAGTAAACTTCTAAAAAAACAAAGAACAATTTGCCCCAGAATTAAACAATATCCAAAATAACATAAGACATCATCATCTCCCGAGCCTTTTTCCAACTATGTTGGGGTCGGCTTCCAGTCGAACCAGATTTCGCTGAGTACCAGTGTTTTACAAGGAGCGACTGCCTATCTGATCTCCTCAACCCAGTTACCCGGGCAACCCAATACCCCTAGGTTAGACTCGTCAGACTGGCTTCTGACAACCCGTAACGACTGTCAAGGACGTTCAATGACAGCCGGGACCTACAGTTTAACGTGCCATCCGAAACACAGTCATTGGTGTCCAAGATATACTAAGAAAGTACACACAAACTCAGAAAAGTTGCATTGGTACTTGCCTGACCTGGAATCGAACCCACGCACTCATACTTGAGAGGTTGGTTCTTTAACCACTACGCCACCACGACTTTCATAATATTTCAAAATAACATAAGACCGAAGATAGAATAAAAAAATATAATTTCCCAATGGTACAATCCCTGCGTCTCTTAGCAACGCTCACTGCACAAGCCTTTCGCTCAACAAAGCCACTTTCCCATATTAAGGTCTAAGTACACCGAATATGAGTACTGCGACGAATGAAGTTTGTGTTTGAAACCTTATTTTGAATTTTCTCTCTTTATTCAGTGCTACTGAATTGTATGGAACGTGTATGTGATGAGTGTGTTTTGTTTTTGATATATGTATTTATTAAGGTAATTCAAGAATCGTTAAATAGCTACTTCTTTAAGCTATGCCTTACCGGGTCCATATTGTTTCTTCTACATATATTTTAAAATGTACCATCTGTATTACATATGGAAAGCTAATAAAGTAGGTATTGAGTTAATAGTATAACGTGATATTTATATTAGGCTAATATGTGGGCAGTTAATTAGGGTTTTTGTCTTAAAAATAATCGAGTCAATATGACCATTGTTAAACAAATATAATTGTTTAAAAAAAATCTTCGGTAGTACTTAGTCCGAAATAGGTATAACATTTTGCCTAAAACAACAATGTGAGAAGATCTAGGTACCCACATTCGTACATTTCGTACAAACTGGTTATCACATCTGTATAATCCTTCAAAGATAAGCAAGCAAGCCATTATTTTCATGAATTAAAACCATCTCCACACTCGTTGTGCTGTATTCTCCGACCTTTACAAATCTGCATTTCCTCTTGGCTTATTGAAATTGACTTTTTATCCGTTTGTTCTCGCATGGGCAACAATGACTCGACGTTGTTCAGGCTCCTTCATTGTACTGTCAATGTTCTTATTTATTGATACATGTAAGGATCTGCGATCCGCCCTGTTTCCGACCGACCAAGGATATGTTTTTGCTGACTGCCTGAACCTGTGAGAATCTCGTATACTTAAATTAAATCTACGTCTCGATATTCCACAGATATGTCTGAGACATCAAGAATGATCTAAAATTAAATGCTTGTAATGTTAAAACGCATTCTGACTTGTTAGAGGACGTATGCTAATAAATAAATCAGTGAATCAAAAATGGTAAAACAGCTTTTTGACTCATTTAAGGATATATGTATGTTTTGTTTGAAAATAATAACAAAAACAGTTTTATAGAAATAGATTTTATTAATATTCTATGTATTGTAGGTACATATTTAATGTTTAAAAAAAGGTAAAAAAAATTCTTTATTCGCCATCTACCAGATGACTAATCCATAGCGAATTTTATTGGTATTCATCATTGAGCAAAAATGCCATCGAACGTCGAATTCAAATATTCAAATTTGGAATGCATACTTATAATTTATACGTGTTCGTGTGCCAATGGACCATCCGGACCAGCCAGTCCGCATAGTGACATTTGAACTAGCCAGTATCGTCGGCCTTCGATATGCCGCCTTCATGCATTCTGCACACAATATCAGGTTGCCTATTCAACCACCCGGGACCGAATACTCTTTGTGCTACGAATGACGCATGAAAAATTAAAAAGCTTGTGAACCGGCAAAGGCTCTTTTGAAAAATTATGAATTATGAACGAATTTTGTTGGCACTTGTCCAAATGCTCGCGTGTTATCCTTAGAGAGGATGGCTTTTAGCGTGTTCCTCTATATAGTAAATAAATATTTATAGTGAGCTTCTTTCTGTAAAATATACATATGATTAAGGGTTGTGTTGAGGTTGATCAATGCTCGTTTATACGAATGCTATGTCCAATTCTTTCACAACTCAGCTTACCCAACAAAGCCTATCAAATAAAAATTCTCACAAAGATTCCACGGAGGTCCAAAATGCGCAGCTTACAACACAATTCTCTTTGTAATTACATGCTGTTTGTAAAAGTCAAGGACGCGAAGATCGCCGGCCGCTCGGACCGATGTTCTTCGACTCAAATCCACGTACCTGCATGAGAATCGACCGCTCACTATAAGTTTTTAGCTATAAAACTTTTATTTTTCCATTTACATACAAGTTACTGAAGTTCCACGTAGACGGACTTGTTAGTTTAGTACTCCCAAGCGAGTAATGAACACGAAATACTGTGTGGTTTCCAGGATTTTCAATTCTTACTCCGTAGCTCACAATTTGCTTAAAGTTTCTCTCCTGTTCATGGTATATGTGCTTATAAGAAACATATCAGACCTCTACCTTTCATAGAAAATAGGTAAAAAAAAAGAAAATATATTTATACAAACATAGTACAGACGCCAGCAGGTCATTCTACCCGAATCTGTCCAATTTTACCAATCGAATATTTACCTTCCGGTACACTGTGAAAGGGTTGAAAATCCGTTAAAGAAATTTGTCAGATTGAGGTAGGTTGATATGCGGGCGGCTGTTCGAATAATTGAATAAAAAATTATAAAACTAGAGGCGGTAGGTGGTATGCGTCACAACCATAAGATATTACAATGTTCGGTTACCTATATATATCCACTATTCTACTCTTGGTATGTGAGAAAGCCCGGTTAAGCAGTACACGGCCTCCTAGCCTGAACTGCAAGAGGTCATATCAAAAAAAAAAAAAAAAACTTGGTATGTGCGCAATCTGCCGTGGGAAATAGCGGCTGTTATGCACCCCATGAAACCATAGTAACGTCCCCATACGACTCATTTGTTTCACATGGCAACCAGCTGTTTTCATATCCATATCGCTTATAACAGATATTATTGCAAACGAGATTGTTTTCACAAATCTTGCGTCTCATGGGCTTATAGCAGAAACAATCAGGGAGAGATTAGCGGGTGAGGAAGCGATCTTAATCTTTCATTAGAACAGCGATTTGCCGTAAGAGATGTACTAAGAATCGGGATGCTAAAAATAGGTTTAACAATGAATATTTTACATGTTTATGTCATGTAAATAAGCAGGCGACCATACATGTTAGACATAGATAATATCATTATTATGTAAAGTGTATAGACGCCAGCACATCAAGCTATTACAATCTGTCAAATTTCCTTAATAGATGTTCCACTTTCTCGCCGAAGCATATGGTTCAAAGTTGATTGGGGTCAATTTCGGGTAACTTGTTGATGTGGTGGCGTCTGTACTTAATTTTTGTTGGGGGCTTCAAAAAAGACTATGACTACGAGTTTTTCTCAAGGAAATACCGGCAGTTGGTTCATTTACATTTTCCGGTGATCTTGTTTAAAAAATATTAAATCTGTAAAAATAAGCATCAGTTATGTAAAATGATACCTGCCCCAATAAAATCAAAATTATTGCCTGAAATCTGACTAAAACGATCTGCCAAAATGCATTCACCGCAACTTTCTTTAATTTGTGAGGTGACGATGCGGTCGTGTGATAAACGATTGAAGATTTTTGACACGCGGAAGTGTCATTAGATTATGATAAGGAAACGCGTGACAGGTACCGCTTGTAACACTCGTCGTGACACCGTGACTCCGTGATAACTCTACGTGATGTCAATCGTGATTTTTTATGGCAACACTCACTTTTTAACACAGTTTTTAATATTCTAGTCATCCGCGTAGGCTATTCCCAAGTTATGTGGAGGTCGGCTTCCAGTATAAGCGGACGCAGATGAGTACCAGTATTTTACATGGAGCGGCTGCTTATCTGATCCAATCGACCCATTTACCTGATATTCTAGTATTATTTTTTTTCTTTGAATTTTAAAAATATAATGATCATATTTTCAAATCTGGTATATCCAGAATTTTCTGGTAAAACTTCTCAACTGCGTAAGTTTCATAACAGCAAAAGCATTTGAGGAATTCGGACTGTTGCAACGTGTTTTTTACCTTAAAACTTATATAGGTGTTAGACTTGTTATTACTTAATCTACGTCAGTAAAAACTTGGACGTTAAATTCGTATCAAGTCGATGTCGTATACTTATAAATGTATCTATAGCATCACAGATAAATACAGTAAAATATATATATTCACTTCATCTCGCTTAATTTTAACTTCTCCGGCGTCTAGTTCGAACTACTCCGGGCACACACGATTAAAATTAGTATGATAGGTACATACAGCCTTCCTCAATAAATTGTCTATCTAACACTGAAAGGATTTTTCAAATCGGTCTTGTAATTCTTGAGATTGACGCGTTCAAGCAAACAAAGTCTTCAGCCTTAAAATTTTCACATAGATTTTTCGTCACTGCTTAATCAATACAAAAAAAAAAAACTTTTTAAAGATTATAGAGTTTAGGTTAATGCCGTTAAAAAGACAGAGATCACAGCAATGGCCATTTTTTTACAAAAGTCAGTCAGAAAGTAATCTCGGCAACTTCATTGTCAAGATAGTATGCCGTTCAAGTTAATCAAAGAAGTAGTTGATTCAGTTTTCAAAAAGCCGACGAATAATTCACACAGCCTGTTCAGTAATTCTACAAGACTTGACTCGAGTGGATCGACCGGCTGTAAAAAGTCCGCATTCGCTTTCTGAACAATGAGTAATTTGCCAATACATACACAAGGCAATATGTAAACTTCACAGGTAGACGTACTGTGTCTAGGTCTTTGATCTAGACCTTGCCCTTTGTAGGTTAATGACATTAAAATGCAGGTTTCTTTAGACAGCTTTTTAAGTCTTATATTATCTTAGTCATGGGCTTTTTTTGAGTTTTGTGGTAGAAAGGACAATAATAATAACGGCTGGTCTGAGAGGAGATCAACCAGCTGCGCAGGAAATGATTAGTGCGCAAGAGGGCACGCAGATACATTTCCTTACTCTCATGCATGGTCCGATGGGAATCCGAAAGGAATCGAGACAAATTAGGCGCTAGACCTAAGTTTAACGTACTCTCCGAGAAACGTGGATGTATTAATTAAGCGCCGGGTTTCTTTGTAAAATTTCCTCAAAACCCACATTGCCATTTCAGCCCGACCCGGGAATCGAAAACGAGACTCAAGATACGCTTGCGACCAGTAGACCCACAACTAGGATGTGAAATCCACATTATTTAGGTACAGGCGCCAGTACATCAAACTACTACAATGTGTCTAAAGATTTGCAAAGTTATCACTTAAGAATATGGTTCAAAGTTGATTGGGATTTTTTTTAGTTTCGGGTAACTTGATGTAGGTACTGGCTGGACTCCAGATAGATTATTTGATTCTGAATAGACAGGCTGTAGAGAACTTCAAGACCTTAGCTTGTTTATTGAAAATATTTAAACAAAAGGATATTGAGTCAGAGAACAAAAATAAATACACGTCTGTAATAACAGAATTCAACTCTAAACAGCTCAATTACAATGCGATCTAGTATTTCGGTAGTATATTAAATATTATATTATTATAAAATAATCTCAAATTTATTCTTATTTTATGATGCTGAAAAGTTTGTATGTCTGTACGCTAGAAACGCATCAATCTCGGATAGGATCTCTGGATCGATTTGGAAAATTACCTACTTTTAGTGTTAAATAGTTAATTTATCGAAGAAAGTTATAATATGCTACTTTAATCCGAATAAGCAGAGCAGTTCCCACCAGTATGCGGGTAAAACTGCCGACGGAAACTAGCTACAAAATACATAAATGCGGACAGCTTTTTACAAGTAACCTTAGCAAGTTCGAATAAATAAGATAGAATGAAGAAATACAACTGAAAAGAATTCTAGTAGATGTGACAAGCACACCGTTCCTAATTAGCACGTACAAAAAGTATTCTTCTACAGGTCACACCTATTTCCAAATGAATACAACCTTAGGCGACCCACACTACGAGAGGGTTACATAACCATTCAAAAACGTAAACCTTCGAAAGGTCAATTGAGTTGTAGCTTCACTGGCGGATAGTTTGCGCCATCTTCGTTAGATCGCGCTTGACCACAAAAATGTGGCTTTCAATCCGAAGGTTGCATAAAGGCTTCGCTTTTATCATTGTGTAGCTGCTTTAGTAGAACCGGCACGACCGCGCAGAGCGCATGCGTCGACGCGCACGCGCATATTCCGTCTTTAGAACAAATCGGAGCTTTAACGTTACTTTCAGTCTCCGCTTGCCAATGAGGTGTCAGTGTGTGCGAAAACGTGAATATTTTCTTGGTATAAGGATTTAAAAAAATTGGGAATTACCTACCTTCGTCTCGTTAACATATTTTTTTATAAATATTTTCACTCTAAATATTATGGCCTACCCAGAAACTCGTTAATCGAGTATTTACCTGACATTAATTATTTTAAGTCTGACCTTGACATTCAATGGTGACATATGTTTATGATGTTTTATTATATTTTTTTGCAATATAATCATCAAATATTTCTAATTGAAATACAAGTTTAATGGTTGTTCTATGGCAGATTAAAATTGAAGATAAATATTGTGTTACGCTATAAATAAAAGTAGATAATAAATCAGTGTCCGTTTAGTTTCTCCTCGGTTGCGGATGAGCTGGGGGAAATACTGATATCCTATGAAATCAAGCCGGACGCCAGCGTCCCGGTCCGCGTGATAAATTACTGATGCATTTCGCAATTTCATTCCGGACACCTTGGAACGGAAATTTAATCAATACTGCACTCGCTTCGGCGACTATGTTCATTTAACTAAGCGAAAATATTAATGAAAGCCGAGCCTGTCTGGCACAGGAACGAACCACCTCGAAAGTAGCGTTTGGAGGTCCTAGAATTATTTTATAAACAATCTTGGTCGTGTTATGTTTTCAATGTTAATTGTTGCACAGACTAAATTCATATTCAATGTCAGTTTCAAACGGATATGTGGATTCATTTCTATTGTTTAGGAAGCATAAAATAGTCGGTACATTCTTTAGAAAAATAAAACTAACTGAACGTAAATAGGTATAGTTTTTATTAAACGTTACAGTTTTTCTGCAACATGCAGGATCAATGATCAGAAGCTCATGGCTTAGAAACAGCTGCACGGGTCGATCGATCATGAGGCTAAGCAACGCTTGGCGCGGTCGGTCCGTGGATGGGTGACCATCTTGTCATGACGAGTTCCTCCGTGTTTTGGAAGGCACGCTAAATTGGTGGATCCCTGCTGTCATTTGTACATCGTTGGCAGTCGTTACAGGTAGTCACAAGCCAAAAAGTCTGACAACCAGTCTTATGTAGTCCTATGTATGAAATAATCCCAGCTATAGCAACAGCCGTGCACTTAATAACACCTGACATTTACGCGAATATCCATTAATGCAGGTAAAACGCGACGCAGTTCGTAAAAGTTGTTTAAATTGATTATTTTCCAAGATTTATTTTGGATTCCAATTAAGCAGGTACAAGCCAGGACTTTTTTTGCTTAAATAAAAATGGAAGCAAAAAATAGTCTCTATGTGTCCACCTAATGTTTGTGTGACATAATGATATTGTAATTTGATTCCTCGAAGCGTTAATATAGTCTGAATAATGAGACATAATATGTTACGATACTTTATACTGCCAACAAGTTTTTTTTTTTACCACGAACACAAAAAGTTTTATAATCCTCTATGGAACTCGAATGTCAAAAAGTCAGTTAAGAAAGAATAAGTTCTGTTTGTCTCAATCAACCTTTAGAAAGGTGACATTTTACATCCGTATTGTTCATTTTTTTACGTTCGCTTGCACGTGATATTTTAGTGCACTTTTAACTTTCAAAGGTCAAAATATTTACAGCCTAGAAACCTGCATACTATCACCACAGACAATATGCTGGCAAAAAGTTTAAAAGTCACTTTTTTTAATTTATGGTACTACACAGAATGAGGAAATATTCTCAATATAAACACTAGTTATGCAAAAAGGAAACAAAATTAATTAAACAGCTTGCCCATACATAAAGTTACGTGACATTTTGTATGATATAAAACTAATATTACTGGTATTTAATATGGAAATATAGTTTTATTCGTGTCCATCACATTTTATTAGTTTATTAAAACACCAAATACCCATCAAATTACAGCAAAAGCTTTAATTTCAAACTGAAGGAATATAAAAATAAACTAACCGATTATAATCTGAAAAGTAAAAGGCAACGCATCAAGCCGCTTCATTTCTTTGAGATAATGATCCCAGACCTAGTTTTACACGAAATATTTCCCAAATTCCATTTTGAATAGGCACATAATATGGGTGATTATAATAATATTATTACGTATATGAGACGCAATATTTTACTTGCACAATGCAATGAAAATATCGCAAGCTGGTACACGCGAGTTCGTTAGATTACCCTGATTTAATGTTGCATCCAACGGATTCGAGTCATTTATCATCTCAACAGGGCAATCTAAGCCTTTGGAATGTTTTTGAGCGCAATTTACTTACCCGAATATATCAAACTCATATTTCCAGACTGATTTTAGAATCTTTTCATAGATTTTTTTATGGATATATCAAAAATGATTAAATAAAAACAGTGAGTGTGAGGAATATAAAATGCTAGCTTCCGTCGGCTGTTACACCTGCGTCCTGTGGGTACTTATCCTTGCTAACGGATCCTCAATGAAAGGGCTATCGAAAACAGAAATATATTTTCAAAACAATCCAGTAATTTCTGAGATTACCGCGTTCAAGGAAATATTATTAAAACTGCATTTCCCTTTGAATGTTCAAATGCCTAAGCGACGATGCCGCCGTTGCAAGACGTAGCTAATATTCAATATAAGAAATATCTAATTCAATAAATTAGGAATTCAGAAAGTGGTCACGTTACGTGACAAATCGAATGCAGATGTAAAAGATGAAATCTTAAAACTGGACATCCTTCCGCATATTGCTTAGCATTCAAAACGTACGATATTTAGCTAAAACTTCGCAAAAAAGATATAAAATTAAATAGATTACAGCACAAAGAGCAAAAACAAATACATAATGTAGGTAATACATACGCGTTGTTGATATAGATCTGAAGGGGACTGAGCCTGATTCTCCTCAGGCGCTGGGTCTCGGATCGGCGCTGGGTCTCGGATCGGCTGGATCACAGCCAGCATCAACCTGACCTGAGACCTAGCGCCTGAGGAGAATCAGGCTCAGTCCCCTTCAAGATCATCTTCCGATGGAAAGATATAAATATGTAAATCCCCTTCCATATAGGAAATGATCTAATCTAATGCAACATCATGGGTGTACCCTTGAAACCGTACAAAATAAAACATTATGCCATCACCCAAGTATGGAGGAAGGCCCAAATACCATCTAAGGCCGGAAACTGTTTCATAAATAATTAATACTCTATCATTAATTAGATAAGGGAATTACCGACAAAATACCTTCGCCATATTTTTATAGCGGTTCAGTAATCCGTACAGGAATGTTCACTGGGTTATTGCAGGAAGGCATTCCGGTGGATAGAACTAGTTATTTAATGTTCTAAGAATATAATTAAAGGTCACCTCATTAGCGCAAGTGGTTCTGACAAAGATAGTAGTCTTCACGCAATAGTGTGCAAGCGTTACTTGACTGAAGTGCGTACTGAAGTGATCAGCGAAAATGTGGCAAAAGCAAGTTTTGTGCGGCGTCGTCCTGGTGATGTCGTGGATCGGACATACGGCGACTGTCAGCTATCAGAGCCCCCTCGGAAACAGCCTGGGGAATGGCTTGAACAAAGCAGGTAATGTTATGTTTAAAAACAAAAAAGAATCACATTAATGTATCTACTCTATTTTTTTTTCTGATTATAAGTAATCATCTGATCAAGTAAACTTAGTAAGTTAAAAATATTACCATAGACAGCTGTGGTTAAAATTCTTACAATAACAAACTATAGACAGAGATTTTTGTCTAACCAAGGGGTATTGGGTTGCCCAGGTAACTGGATTGAGGAGGTCAGATAGGCACTCGCTCCTTGTAAAACACTGGTACTCATTTGAATCCGGTTAGACTGGAAGCCGACCCCAAACATAGTTGGGAAAAGGCTCGGGAAATGATGATGAGACTGAGATTTTTGTCGATAACCCGGAATTTATAAATGAAATGACATGTTTTCGAAATATTCGATTACTTTCGATGTCCGTGAAGAATTGTAAATTCGATTTTGGTCTTAACCGAAATACCAACACGCGCATAAGAACAATGTAACTCATTTGTCATGAAGAAATCGCTTCATTGTTTTATCGAATCGATTATTTTATTCGAGATGCGTTCTTATAAAATATCATTGCGGCTCTTGAGACGTGATGCAACTGCAGTAAACGATATATTTGCGTGATGACTGTTCAATTTTTAAAGAGAAGCTCGTGGCTAAGAAAAATCTGCACGGGTCGATCGATCATAAGATTAAGCAACGCTTGTCATGCCGAGTTCCTCCGTGTTTCGGAAGGAACGCTAAGTTGGTGGGTCCCGGATTTCATTTGTACTTCTTTAGCAGTCATTACGGGTATTCAGAAGCCAGAAAGTCTGACAACCAGTCTTACCAAAAGGTTGAGGAGGAGGTCAGATAGGCTACACGTAAAACTCTGGTACTCAACTACATCTGATTAAAACTGGAAGCCGACCCCAACATAGCTTGGGAAAAGGCAAGGCAGATAGAGATGACTGTTCAATTTATAAGAAAAGTCTAACCGCAACGAAAAGAGTTCTTCTTAACTCCATATAAAACTGAGTATAAAACCACGCTTTGACATTGACACATATTTTCTATTAGGTAGATGTTGTTTCCTTGTACCTCTAAGTAATGCCAAGTCAATTAAAATGAAATTCCAATATAGCAACACAGCCTGACCACATGACTGACAGCTTGCGTCACATGAAGCAACTTACACGTACCTACGCATCATTTTAAATTTTCATCTGAGTCAAACAACAGAGATGCAGTGTTGGCGCTATCGTAACCACACCGGACGGGTTCGATTCCCGATACTGTCGACATTTGTGTGATGATTCATGATTCATGTTGGCTGTGTGTTTATAATATATAGTAAGTGTAAAATATACATACGTAGTTGTGTTGGCCAGTAATACAAACTAGTCAATAGCTTATCTTGGAGCTAAAAGGTGTCCAGATATAATTATAATAAAAAAATGAGAAATACCTGACCTGAGAATGCTAAAGCCATACAACTTTTATCGATCTTAATGTTTATATTTATAATATTGTAAAAGGAATCGGTTACATCGTTGACCTTTGTGGTGCAAACGCAGTTTCTTCACACAAACTTGCTGGATCTATTAAATGTCATGAAGAAACATAATGAGGCATACGCGATGGTTACTATGCAATGTATGGTACAGTCAGATATAAAAGATACCACGAAAAATGGTAGCTATTAAAAAAAAAATCCAAACGCATAATATTTTATTTATTCAAATTTTTTGCAACATTAAATGTATACAAACACGGACTTAGTACCTAAGTAGCAAGTAAAAAAATTGGAGCCAAAGTAACTATGGGAAGTATTATAAGATGTATACTATTATTAATTTAATAATACATTGACTGTTATAAGAAAAGTTTCGGAACTGATTCTTTATCATTAATAGGTTTTGTGTTAATAGGTTTCATTATATTCTCTTCCTTACTTACACAGCTTTTAACACGTACTTTTTCAATCATCTCTCGTTATCTCTAATCTTAACACAAAAATGCTAAATAAAAATTATAATCATGAATTTATGTTACTTCACGTGACAAAATCAGATTTTCGCCATGTTATTTGTTGCTTGACTGTACTAAAATAAAAGCTAAGACTTTTATGCAGTTATCCCATTTACTAATAATGTTGTACCTATACTCAAGTGATAATTTGCTAAAATTATTGAAACGACTCTGTCGAAAAGGTTGGTCGTATTTAATAGTAAGTAAGTCGGGGTATTCCCACATAAACTGCAAATGAATTTTATGAATCACTCGTCTAAAGTTTAGCTACAAATGTTTCTAAATTAGTAAGATATTTGATTATCAATTCAATTTGTTGCTTCTTCTTTACAATTTTTCTCTTTAAATATAAGTAAAGTATAAATCCTTTACCTGGAACCTTAATGCTCATAATCGGTCTTCAATACGATAGCTGACAATTAGTCAAATCGAATTATTTTATTGAATTGTCAAAAACGGTTAATCTCCGTGGAATTTGTATCAGAAGAACAACTATGACGTCACAGATTTTGTCACATCAAGCTGTATACTTAATTTGCTTATAAAATCAATAAAAAAAGGTTTGTTTTCTATCAAAACAATAAATGATATTACATTATTATATTATGTTTTAACAACTGAATATCATAAAGGACAATGGTATTTTTCGCCTAACCAGGTAGGTTTCTAATTAACCACAGAGCTCTTAGACGAGTCATGAAGATTAAGATCAATTTAATCTTAAAACCACAATGACATTGGCTATTCTTCGCAGTACACAGATCCTGAAAGCGTAACACTGAACTCAGTTTAAAAATAGTTTTTGCTCGAGTTTCACCAATTCGCCAATTCTTTTGTGCAAAAAAGTCTAATAGGTTGAGATCCCACGACTGCCAGGCCTCCTATACTTTATAAAGGCTGAATCTCTGAGCGTACATTTATGCCATAATGAGGATCAACTTTTGCTCAGGGTGAAGTTTGACGGATAGTGGCTTTGGAAGATCGAAATTACTCCTACTCCAAATAAAGAATAGCCTTCCTCGAGAAATGAGCCATCTAACACTTAAAGATTTATTTAAATCGGTCCAGTAGTTCCTGAGGTTAGGAAAACTCTTCAGCACTTCACAATATTAGTGTATACGTAGGTATATGAGGCCTGGCAATCGCTGGCTCTCGCTCTATAACTTACAGAGGAGACAAAAACTGGAGCAAAAACGTGATGCGGACCGCATCGACGTACGATTCGATTTATTTCCATTATCGATGATCGATAAACAATAAGCATCTTATTTGCTAGCAACATCGGAACACTATCGTGCCTTTCGAAGCAATTCAAGTGTAGCGTGTTCCACATGAACCAACAATGTGATTATACCTGCGCTCATCGTAACCATACTTCCATGGAAACTTCAATCATTACGTTACACAACACACGAAAGGCCTTCAACAAACAAATTCGTAACACAACAACAGAAGTACATTCCCGCGCGCTTTCTACCTTATTAGTTTACTTGTATCGTCACACGTAACTCTCAACATCCCAACATTACTACATTATCACTACATAGTATAAAACAAAGTCGCTTTCTCTGTCCCTATGTCCCTTTGTATGCTTAAATCTTTGAAACTACGCAACGAATTTTGATGCGGTTTTTTTAATAGATAGAGTGATTCAAGAGGAAGGTTTATATGTATAATAACATCCATTAAATAGTGGAGAAGTACTGTTAGTATCGGCATTGCACCCGTGCGAAGCCGGGGCGGGTCGCTAGTTATCATTATAACAAGTTTCCATAAACGATACCATTAACTCGCCATTATATGGTCCCGCGTAATTTCGGACGACCTAAACGCATTATTTTATTACACAGAACTTACTTGAGAAGGCCAAATGGTGAAATCGAAACCTCGTTGCTAAATCGATTCCTTAAACTGTGCTATTTTATTTTATATCATTAGTCAAATAAATTGAGCCTTAATCGTTAAGGGTTATTGCTAATCTGTGTCATCATCGTTATTTGGGACGAGTCAGGAAATGGTTACCGTAAAATATTTAAACTTGACCTTTTTGATGATGATTTTTTTAATACTTTTCCATCAATCATACTGATAAAATACGCGCCTGAATACGCCTATATTCTGAAATGTTTTTTTTTTCTATTTTACAGAATGTTCAAGTTGTAACGATGATGAGCTAGGAGTGACGCGGTGGACGATGCCTCTACTCAAGTCTGGTGAAAAGAAGTACTATCTAGGAATATTCTTTAAGGTAAGCTACATACCAACATAGCTAAACCCTGTAACACTTCACTATGATACTACAAACTTTGCTGTTGTTGTGTCTGAACGGACTTTTGAAGTTTGGAATAGAAGCGTAGGTATACACCAGAGTAACATAAGGCTAAGATTTGTCCCTCTCAATGCGTGTGACATCGCAAGCGAAAGCTAGTACATGGTTTTAGAGAGCAGTTCTCTTTGCAAATGAGATCCTTCACATAATAACGGAAATTCATTAAAATTAAAAATAAAATTTCTTTCTTTAAACAATATCGTTCTTTATTGATTAATTAACAAAACACGATCTAAGTCAGTGCGTAAGGAATTGTTCTAAGCTATATGGCCTAGAACAAAACCTTCGTGCCTTGTATCAGGTATGCATTATCAGTACATTCGCGCGGACTAACCGACGTAACCGCATTGTTTAGATATCGCTAGTTTTGATTTAATTGTCAAGGAGTTAATAAATAATGGAGTTTTATGATATGGTACAGGATGATGAAAAATCCATTTCATACTATACAGAGGGTTTAGTATTTGTTTACGTATAGGTACTAATTATTTCTTAATTTACGTGAGAGACATGACTCTAGTTAACGGATGTGGATATGGCTGATACTAGATGGATAATGAAAGAAGATAAACAACTCGGAGACTCGCGTGAATTGAAGTCAGTAAATAAACCTAAAAGTTAACATACTTGACAAATAAAATAAAATGTTCCGACGAATTGAGAACCTTCTTAATTTTTTTTAAATCGGTTATGATATGACACTCAATATCGATGTCAATTTATCGATACATCCTGATGTGTAGGCCGATGCGTGTACTTGAGAAAGAAATCTTAAAATGAATCATCTCAAAAGTTCGCGCACTTCCAAAAAGGTTTTATTCATCGGTTTTTTTTTATTTTGCAATCGGTGAATGACTCGTCTCTCTCGCATCTGGCCAGACATTTCTTCAGCCGCGGAAATTCATTGTTAACAATACAACAAAACTTTGTGTAAGCATTATGTCACAAATTTGTTTTGGAGAAACGAAGGTAACAGACTATTATAATGCCGCTAATGTCCTTGTTATCAACGGCATACATAATATTGTCTACGTTTAATATTGATGTGTTCTAGTTTCTAAGACATTCATGAATAGAAAGATGAGATTTGAAATAGGTATTCAAACAGACGTATTTTCAAATATTAAAAAGTAGATGATAAACGCGAGTCGATTTTGTGATAATTTTCAGTAGGTATTTGTTTCAAGTTTCAAATACATTCAAATCTCCATAGTCGGGTCAGCCATCTTGCTATCCAAACGCAAGTCTAATGATTAAGGCCCTTTAATTACCCAAAGTAGTTATTGCTAATTAGGAAACATGTCTAACCAAAATTCTATGAATCGATTTGTCATAACACGCAGTAGCCCGAGGTCTGCGCGTACGCATCTGAGCGGTGACGGTGACGCAACACCGCGTGGCGCGTTGATAGATCGCAGTGAGCTTTCTCTTTCGTCACGAGACGCACCTACTTATAACTCCGAGTGTTATTACTTATTAATAGTGTCCTACATTTTGTATCAATTCCTAAAGGAAGTAGTTAATGCATTGGCTGGATACTAATTAAATACTCTAATTTCCCCGTTCCCGGAGATTAAATTTATCCGTGTATTAAGTTTTATTTGAATAATTACAGTGCTCATTCACAGACAGAGAGCGTGAGAAGTAAAAACAATTAAGTTCCCTGAAAATTCTTTTTACAGTTTTAAACAACGTTGCTTGATTCCATTATAAACATTTTTTTAAATTTATATTTTGCTTTAAAAAACAACCTTTAAAAGAGAAAACACGTCCAAATACAAACGCATACAGCGACAAAAAAGTCTAGATTGCTGTCAATTTATGTCCAACAAATACATATTTTTATTGATCGTCTGATAAGCATTTAAATTGAAATGTGTTTTGCTACTCTTAAACCTTATCATGGTGTCATTCTTTCACCTCAAAAGAGGGTCTATGACTACAATACAAAAAAAATATATAAATATAAATTGTATCATATGTAACTAACCTTTATTCGTTAATGAATGTGGTATTGTATACAGATTATTACTTTATACATAACAATTATTCACATAAATATTTACAATATATTTACAAATAAAATATAAATTAATATATACAAGTTAAAAAAAAAAAACCTTATTAATAAATGGCGTCAAAAAATTCTTCCTCATCGCTGCCCGCCGGTAGTGTACCCAAAAGGCTGGCAGCATTGCCACGTTGTATGGCAATGCTTAATCGTTGGCCGAAATAAAAGCCAGCCCTTGGGTCGCGGGAAGTGTCAGCGAGTCTCTTGGAAATGTCCTTAAAAAGGAGGTGTGCACTCGGACCCCACGGCCCCAGAGTTTCAACCCCAAACGGCTCAAAGGTATAGTTGCCTATTAGGGTACTATATTTGCGCCGTTTGAGGTTTTCGGCTTCCGAAGCGGCAGAGCCAGCACAACACGCCGTCCCAGCAAGGTGGGAAGGCGCCAGAGTGTCGACGCAGGTTGCGTCCCACACTAAAGACCTACCCATCTTCCAAGGAAATAATGACATACCGTCTGGTCTCTTACCATCGTCGCGTACCAAGCCATTTGGTTCTAATACAGCTGGTACGCCTACGGCGACAAGAGCACGACGGATGATGTCATTGATGTTCGAATGACGAGCTATGCGGCCCGCACTTCGGCTGCACGACAGGCCGTGGTGCCCGAGGCCGCTGACAGCTTCACCACAGGGGCAGCGATGAGGGGAGCAACATGGGGCACCCAGACGCAGGCACACGGCGAGTCTGAAAGTGGTGTCATCAAACATGGTGCCGATGTTTGACGACGGAAGTGCGTGAAGCCAAAGACCCGACTCCCATTCCCCCACAGCCAGCAGGCGCGCTCGCTCAGCAGGAGTATTGGATGTTTCAACTAATTCTTTCCGAATTACTCTGCAGAGCGGCTCATCCCACTGTCTCTGGAAGGATGGGTTAGCGGGGATATCGGTATTCGGGCAGGCGATTTTCCAGGCCTCTATAGCATCAGTCAAACACGGAACCTCAAAATTGGCCAGTGTGATTGGTAAAATTTTCCTGGTCAATATTTCAGTACCGTGGACGGAGGATATAAAGGCCGGTAAACTTATACTTGAAATTTTGCGAATCATATGTAACTATTTTTTTCTAATTCATGGTGGCCTAGTGGTTAAAGACTATCGGGTAACTGGGTTGAGGTGTTCAGATAGGCAGTCGCTCTTTGTAAAACTCTGGTACTCAGCTAGTTAGACTGGTTAGACTGGGAGCCGACCCCAACATTGTTGAGAAAAGGGTCGGGAGATGATAATGTAACTATTTTTCTTTCTTTACTTTATACATAATGTATTCTTGATTGTATTAGTTAAATAAGTGTAGGTACGTTTTTGTATTTCTAACTACATAATCGCGCAGTTTCCACTGGGTCAACGGTCTCCGTCGTCAGTGACATAACTGACCTGTTCTATCTGAATAACTAGTTAACTAACACGTCAGTCCCACAGTATTACAACCATTTCTATAAAAATGTATGTTGCACAGGTGGTTTTGGAGAGAGATTCGATGTAACATGTATTTAGCCAGAAAAGAACTGGTATCTATTTTAACACGTGTTTTATAATAAAACTCGAGTTGGCACTGACGCCAGCACATCAAGCGTATACAAATTTCCTTAATAGATTTTCAACTTTATCGCTGGAGCATATGGTTCAAAGTAAATTGGGAAAATTTCACATTTTCGTAGCTTGATGTGCTCGCGTTTGTACATAAAAGTTAACGTCTACTTATATTAATAACAAAAAAATCTAAGTGAATGTCATAACAACTATTATCAAATATTGGCCTACCTCTGCAATTCATATTCATTATCAGAATATTTTCATATAAATATCGACAAAAGCGAACTTTATTTTCCCACCAAATTATATATTGCGTTTAGATAGACTAGAAATAACTAAATGCGTGTCTATTCTTCATTAATATCAAACTCCATAGACAATAGCATTTCTAGCTTTGCTATCTAACTGGCAGGCCAGACGTAGACATAGAATGTAACGCCTGTTAATTTCCCGCCGAGTACTACTACCGACAAGGGAAAGTTACGTACTCTTGTCACAAGTTAGGACCATTTAACATGTAATAGTTACTTGGAAATGACAAAACTATGTTTACTATCAAGAATTTATCTTAGATTCTACATAATTTTACTATCACGGTTAATTTTCCTAATTCAAAATGTAAGTAGGTTTAATTTTTTTGTCCGTGATGACGTCAAATGATATTTCTGGAAATTTCTTCAATGAGCACGAACGATATTACGAATCCAAATTAATTATTACAATTTGAATTGAACAGTGTTATTAAATTAACTGACACAAAAAATATTGAATGAAATACATGACTTAACAACATCGTCATCTGCAATTCTTTCTGAATTAAAAAAAAAACGTTACAATGCCTTTTCTCCTCTTGCAACTTTCACATAATAGAAAACCAGACGGATTTTTTCTACTTCCCCCGATCAATACGAAAATGGGAATAAAAATAGGGCCCCAACAGACTATCGGGCTGTATTTCATTCCAAGAGACTCAGGTTGTTTAAAAAAAGGGGAAAAAGAAATATCAGGCGCGCATTACTCATAAATGTGGGATTATTACTGCAAAAGACGAGCATTTTATTGTGCGACCATAGATATTATGACTTATTTTTTTATCGTTGGAAACAGGTGTAGATATTCACTTTCATTTTTATTCGTAATGTTTGATCTGCAACGTTGATTGATTGTTACGATAAAACAGTTGTGTGTATGAATAATGTTTATTTTATTTTGCATGTATGCTTCAATAATTTAATGATTTATTATATTCTCTTGTAGTTTTTTCCTGCTATCTCTATAATATTACCTTCTTTAGCTCTTAGTAAAATAACAAAAATAGTGACATAGGTATACCGATTACACATAGACAAATTGCGCCGTGTCGGCTCAAGGACCATTAAGTTTGGCCCAGTCGTAAACTGACTGCCAGACCAACAATAGCACTTACATTCATGTAATGCCGTCCTATAAATAGCCCAGTGTTGCACAGTTAAAATGTAAATGCAGCTATTGCCACATAAATTAATTAATAACTCACCTTCTTTTTTATGAAATTGTTAATACTATAAAGTTGTTATAATCTGAAATATTATTGGGCAGCTGTAAAATGCAACAGTTATTTTCAAAAGTTCGGATTTATTTCATTTATCAGCCTAGTATAAATGTCAATTTATATTTTTTGTTTAGATATCATAATTCAAAAATCTACACCGAACCATTTAAAAAAGTTTCAGAATAAACGTTATAGATATCCCCAAAGGGTAGAGCCGAACCAAAAATCGAGTTCTAAGCTCATGAATTTTCAAGCAACTTGTCAGTTTCCAGGATATTAGCTGCCCGCCAATGGAGCGCACATAACGCGGTCCACTGCAAAATGTAGTGGAAACGCTGACTGACCGCAGTCCCAGGGCTCTCTAGATCTGTGCACACTAAAGTGCTACACCACAGATTATTACAGATTTATTACTTTATACCTAGTTAGGCCTAGTTAGCCTAGTTAGGCTGAATTAACTTGTCGCCTTTGCATGTCCATAATGACATACGTCATTTAGTATTCCCTTCATCCCTTCCTTTTTTAAAAATGGTTCCGAAATTACACGAATTGATACTGAGGTTTACTTTGCAATTTATAATATAAACGCCTCGAGTCAGAATCGGTTTCTTAAAACAACTATATACTTCATCATCTCCCGAGCCTTTTTCCCAACTATGTTGGGGTTAAAACAACTATATACTTGTGAGCAATATATTAACAACATTATTATAATGGTTTTCAATCACTATAAAATTTATTATAGCCATAGACAATGACTCAAAGCAATAACGACCACTCCAAAATGTGATGTATGGGATTTTCTTATTATGGAAAACCTTTAAGGAAATGACGTATCTTAAAGAGGTGAGAATTTAATTTAAACGGAAATTGCTGGCATTACAACAAATACAGTTAAATGCTAACATTCTTCTATTATGAAACAGAGCCTATTATTTACGATTGCGAATACAACCACAAAGCAAATTGGAATCAATTTGGTAAACCTGAATTCTTTGTTTTCCTCATGCGATTTGATTCGTTTAACCAAAAAAGTTGCGTACACCATTACAAAATGTAAGTAATTTAGTCACACCAAGAAATTCTTTACGATGTGAACGAACATACGTAATAAAACATTAAACGCTATGCAATAACAATTATAAAATACATACCAGATAATTATCTGATTACGATAGCAAGGACCGAACTTTTGTACAACAAAGAGTCGAGTGACATCCTTACCTTAAAAAGTGAAACATGAGACATGATACCGGTTTTTTGAAATCTAAATAATACGTCATTTGTTGCATAAGACGCGCAGAATTAAAAGTGAGGAATCTGTATGGATTACATAGTTGGAGTCACGCCGCATTTCTTATTAGCTGGTTGCAGACGACGTCTCGGCGGCCATTACGTTGTAATTTGCACCAAGCTCTTAAGGGTTGGGACATTTTATTTAATATTAAACAGGTATAATCAGTGCTAGTACAAAAAAAGCTGATAATTAGGACACAATTTGATGTCTGGAAATCTCCTTAGAAGTTCATATCGTAAGTGTTGTCGATTTCAACACCAAAATTTTGATCCTAAAATACATATATTTCTTCTACGTGATTTAAAGCAAAAGCCGCAAGCCCATAAAACGCAGTATAAGTACCTTATTACATCTACAATTGTATTGTACTTTGTAATGTAAATGTCCACACAACATGGTTGGTAGAATTTTACGTAAACTACAATTTTACTGGCAAAGCTTTTGAGTTTCCGGAGAACGGCCATTAAATTTTCCTCATTCTAAATGTACCTCCTTCGTGATAATAAAATAAATATGCATGTACGAAATAAGCTAGTTAGATAACGAGTTGTAAATTAATGATAATTACCTCTAACGACAACGTTTCGCCTTTAAGAATACTGAATAGCTTCCTTTCAACTTAGGATATTTAAATAACGTAGGATATATTAACAATGTGTTATGCTTATTGCTTATGACCCTTGGGGAAATTTACGCAATTATAACAGGTTAGACCACCTACGATCATCCCGTCCCACTGTGGGTGCAGCTGGAGGGAGTGTCAGACTTTTACTGAGTAAAACCAACTTTCGTTCTTTTGTCCTGTGCGCGAGAGCCGCAGTATCTCTTGTGAACTCTCCCTCAGCTCCTACAGCCACCTTAGGTCCACCTTGTTAGGATCTTCTTATTATGTGACACTTTAAGGAATGACCTACTTACACCATAAAAACACTTATGTGGTAATATTATAAATAGTAGTCTATACCCAAAAAGGAACACAGCCTAACAAAATTTAAACACACATTAAAATTAGATGATTATGTAACGTAAAAGATTTCCCTGAAATAAGTTTATAAGTTTAAATACCACTTCAAAAAAGTATTTAATATATAGCTTTTAAATTAAATTAAAGTCCTCAGGCACGATGGAGTGATGATTTGCGCAAGACGGCTGGCAGGAGCTGGATGCGAGAAGCCGAAAATCGATCTCAGTGGCGTGCACTTGGAGAGGCCTATGTCCAGCAGTGGACTGCGATAGGCTGATGATGAGCTTTTAAATTCTTAGCAAAAAATCGGATTAATTAATTCCACTATATTAAATATATAGCAAAAAATATATATATGATCTGGTAACTCCAGTAGCCAACTACCATTAAAGTTTGATACGCGCACTCCATGAATAAAAGTTACCTAATTCCAGTTGTACCTAGTTCACTGTATCATCGTCAATATTTCAAGGGGACAATCATGTATGGGTTAACTAAATGATATTTGGTAACATCGTCATTACATATTACAAAGTTTCCGACCTGCTTTGCTTTTAGATTCATTATTTATCCATCAGTGTGTAGCGGCTATTTCACTATCAATTTTAAATTACCTTTGCTGGCATATATTTTGCCTTTCAGTATACATTTGGGTGATGCAAATGGGAAAATCCGATGCAAGTATACATTTTCCTCGTCAATAAAATATTCTTCTGAAAACTCATAAGTTAAGTTAAAGTTGGAAAGTAATTAAGAGAACAATAAAGCTTGGCTTTCGCTTCGCTACTCAAGCTAATACCAACCATATATAAATAAGGGACAGAGAAATATGATTCAAAATAAGAAGCTCAATGCACCCTATCAGTCTGCTGGGGCTGTCCCTTACATCCAGTATAATTTGCTATGTAAAATCATAAAACAGTTAAAACAGTACATAGTTCGATCTATGTATATGAGTGTGCTAAAAGAAGTGACTTGACATTTTTCACTGAGCAATACCTAGCTCTCTGCAGCTCATGCGCCCGCAACCCAATTACAGATACCTCCTATGTCGATATCGGCCAGTTTCTAACGTAGTAACTGTCATAGGTACTCTACATAAATACGTACATGTAGCGGCATTTGTTATTTTGTTATTAAAGTGTAGTTATGTGTAATACGAGTTGACTTCTAATGGTAAAGAGATAGACTATTAGCTATTTAATCATTAGTAAAATGCTCAAAACTGTAGATGAAAAACGCGAAATAGGGTCAATAAAATAAAAAAAATCATCAAGACAACCGTTTTTTTTTGGATTCTGAAACTTAAAAGCATAAAAATATAGGAACCGACTGAATTGACAATCTCCCTTTTTCGGAAGTCGGATACAAATCAGAAGTATCACTTTGTTATCCACCTGTCACAGCCCTTTATTATTTTTATCGTCCGACAGTATGTAGTAGAGCTTTAAAACGTTTTCAAAAGATATTGTTAAAATATTTTGTTTCATTAAATCAGGTTTCGCATTCTTAATCTCACGTTGACGTATCGCATTTATAATTCGTGTTACGTTAATCTTCAAAATTCTCACATTTAGTAAAACGCCAAGATTATGTAGCCGAATTTTGGTTTCCTAACAATTGTGTGTCTGTTGAAGTTATCTTCCGCGATTATTATGTATAGTTTTGTAAGGTTTAACCTGGGACTTTTCTTCATTATTAGTAGTAATTGTGTTAATTTATGTGATACATAATATCACGTAATTAACGTTGTGACACGATGTACCTAATTGCAGTTATGGGTACTTGGTCATTTATCATGTTGCACACAGTAGGTACGTCCAGTCAACCCCAAACGTCGATGAACGCATTCTTGATAACAATCATAAATGGACTCTACGTCGTTCAGCATGTCACCCACCTCACCTATACTTTTACACACTGATTTGACTGCCTCTTTGGTCTAGGGGAAACCGTTACTGCCATGCACGGGGGTGTCAGGTTCAATTCCCGGGTCGGGCCAAAATTGATGTGTGTGTGTTTTAAACAACGTTCACAATAAGCAGCCTGAAGTCGCACCCTAGAACCCGCAAGTGGTTATAAATTTCGATCCTGCGCCTGATGTCTCTCCGATCGTATCGAATTGCTGTCCCATCGGACTTTGAAAATAAGGGAAAAGCCAAAGTACACCATTACATCGACAAAATCTAATAATTCAACTTTCTATATCTACCAACTAAAGCACGTTTACTAAAAAACACATCCTACTACAATGACACAATGTACTCTCAAACGTAAACATATTTATTTTGTAATATTACACAACAGTACTATTACTGACCAAAACAAAGACACATATAACAACACAAACACACCTAATAGTTACATGTTTACAAGACACTTGACGCTAATCGTGTATTACGTCACAAGTGCAAACTGTGTTAAGTGCAGAATCCTCACCTACAGCTGGGCTGCACCACGGCGTCCTCACATAATCCCACACCAGAGAAAGTGGGTCTTGTTTCATAAGGCCAAACACACACACACACAGACAAATACATTTGTACTATCAATTATACTCACACCTGTGTTCATTGTTTTGTGCCACGTGAGCAATAGGGACGCGAACAACTAGTCAAATTCAATACTTTTATAGAACTGTCAAAAACCGTTACTCTCTATGCAATTTGTATGAAAACACCACATATGACGTCACAAATTTTTCACATCAATCCATATACTTATTTCGATTATAATATCAATAAAAAAATAAAAACAGTTTTCGATTCAAAACGATAAATTAAACTGACATTATTTTAAGATGCTTTACAAAATGAATATGATAAAGTATTTTATTTATGACCTAGTCCACATCCTAATTAATCTTGCTATGCATTTATTTAACAGTTTATGTACACAGTAAATAAGACAAGAGGTAAAATAGAACAATCAAGTACAAAGGCACAGCTTATTTCTTAAGAAATCTCTTCCAGCAGGCTTAGCATGGCGATTGTATGTCTATTCTGTCAAGAAAATACAAAGCTCTTTCTGTCAATGTCAACATGTCTTCTGTCCGAGCATGGCGCGACCTGTCAACTTGCATACTTGTAAACTTATGTCGATCTAAGAAAAGAAAAATTTCTTCAAAAAATTTCAAAAGAAATCTTACGTCAATCTGTCACTTTTCTGTCATTATGTCCATTTTCCGGTAAATAAAACTTGTTTCTACGGTTGCCATGCTAAGCTTGCAGCAGGCCCGCTATAAAAACAGATGTAGACAAACTGTGTAAACTGACAGAAAGATTACTAATATTTATTCGTATTGACGCTAATCGTGTATTACGTCACAAGTGCAAGTCACATTCTATGTTGAGCCTGTTGATATTTGTGAATGATTGTATAGTAGAAATGATAATATTATTTATTAAAATTTAAGTATTAATGACGCAGAAGTGATAGCAAACACAGTTGTATAATATAATTTATTATGCAATGAGGATATCCGCAAATATTACACTAGCTAGAAAGCTGGCAATCTTTTTTTGTACTGAACTAGCGACCCGCCCCGGCTTTGCACGGGTGCAATGCTGATACTAAAATTATACATATAAACCTTCCTCTTGAATCACTCTATCTATTAAAAAAAACAGCATCAAAATCCGTTGAGTAGTTTCAAAGATTTAAGCATACAAAGGGACATAGGGACAGAGAAAGCGACTTTGTTTTATACTATGTAGTGATGAGACTGTCTAGTCGAGCGTTTTCTTCGCATCCTAAGTAATCCCGTATTTATTTATACTAATAACTAGCTAAAGAGTTTTCAGCTTCACCGCGCTAAGCAGAAACTACAGGACCGTTTTAAAAAAATCGTTTCAGTTTCAAATAGCCTATTTATCAAAAAAGTTTTATATGCTCCTTTTTGTCCCGATGCGCGGATAGTCCTAACGAGACGCGTAGAAAACACTTCTAGAAGCTGGTATGAATTATTACCTGAACATAATCAAGCGTAACTAAATAGCAGTCGCTCAGCGTAGGTACATACAATTATCGGTAATAAAATGCAAAAAAAAACTATATCTTGTAACGCAAACACATTGAGAACTATTAACACCTCATCTGGTTACAAACATCGACTAATTATAATCCTAATATGACTCTCGTATCAAAAAAATATAATTATACTTTAAATTGATACCACAAGAAACTTTTGCTATCGACCGTACAACTTTCGCCAATCACTTTTTTCTGAACATAATTTATTGAGTCAGTCGAAAAGTATGCGTTAAATCTTATAACGTGCTACGTAATACTAGTCACCCATAAAAAAAAAAACGTTGCCTCGGGCATAGACAAATTAAAAGGAGCTAATAAAAATATACAGTGATAATTAAAATAAATAGCCAAATAGCCCATTGCTTCTTAAATATCGAACGTAATAAACAACTGAAGATCTAGGCTACATTTTGAATTCGGAATGAGAGAAGACTCACGAATGCAGGTAAATGGCACCTGTCCAGTCCAAAAACGTGGTTCCTTGGTGCTACGTACATACGTGACTTCGGATACTGCCAATTTATAACGCATTGATAAAACTGGTTGTATTTTGCGATATAAAAGCAAAGAACTTTGAATTATTTTCAAAGATAAAGTTTGTTTGTTGAAAGTATAAACTTTATGAAGAATTGCCAGTCATTATGCATGTCTTCTTCGACATGTATATTTTTGGTATTTCTTACGTATACCTAATACTAGTTTATCAGAGGTCAATGCTCCAATGTAGTTTATTAATTTGATGAATTGTATAATATAACAGAAATTACCGAAGTAATTGTCTACAGAAGTAGAAAAGCGTAATTATTCATCACAACTAATACGATTTACAGAATTCACCAAAAACAAATTGTAATAGACGTAAAAGGCAAGAAACACACTGGGCTATACATACATTCATTTAAGCTTACCACACTTTTTCACGTATTCATACATGTTTTAATAGCTGTTTCGTGCATTTTTACCTGGCCCTTCCCGGCCATCCGAATAAAAAGTTCTATCTAAGTATCTATCTTAGTTCCAAGATGCAAAGTTTTAACGTGAAAGCTTAACAAACAAACTGTCGTATTTATATTCTAGTTCGGATTCGGACGTGTTCGCTAAAACCGCAGAAACCTGCGTGTCGCTGTCGGTGAACCGCGGTTGTACCTTCTGTGCTGCTAACCTAGTTAGTATGCGGCTTCCGTACTGCGCATGTGATTAGATTCAATGAATTTGGTGGCATAACATTGGATCGCAGTTTGCAAGTTCAACGGCTCCATTTAAATTCCTGATTTTTTATAAATATTATTTTTGGGTTTTTAAGAGTAATAAAAAATAAGAAGTCGTGGTGGCCTAATGGTTAAACAAGCCTTTCGAGTAAGAGGGTGCAGGTTCGATTCCAGGTTAGGCAAGTACCAATGTAACTTTTCTAAGTTATACGTACTTTCGTTTATCTTGGACACCAATGACTGATTAAAGGTGAAGGAAAACATCTTGAGAAAACCTGGACTATAAAGTCTGAAATCACCAATCCGCATTGACCAAGCGTGGTGATAAACGCTCAATCCTTCCCAGTGAGAGAGGAGACCTGTGCCCAGCAGTGGGACGATAAAAAGGCTGTGAAGATGATGATGAAAAAATATGTCAAAATGAAGATGTTTTGTGGCGAATTGACGATTTATTCTAATTCGACTACCTACAAAGCGAGAATTCGTTTTATAAATTCTGACTACGTGTGGCTAGAATGAGTTACGCTATTTTAAAGTAATATTTTGTTCTTTTAAACGTTGGTAGCATAACGAAATGACACGAAACTATCAAAAAACTTGTTGAACGTGACGTCTGACTCAAACACCAAATTGGTTCCCTAATCTTCTGTTTGGTTGGATACGAACAATGTAGTTAAGATTGCATATTGAAATATCAGGTTTTCAATGAGATCTTGTCTCGTTTCAGGCGAACTGGTTCAAAGCACAGCAGTACTGCCGCTTCCATGGCATGCACCTGGCTTCCATCTCCTCGCAGCAGGAGAACGATAAGCTGGAGCAGTACGTTAAGGACTCAGGTAATTATCCTAATGAGGCTCACAATGTTAGTAGTCTTTAGTTCTGTATATTCGCATAAAATACGCTGTAAGCAAATACATGAAAAATCACTATAGCATTTGGTCTCTCAACTTTCTGACAAAAATGTATCCATATTTGTTTTTTTTTTTTTTGAGAAGCTCCACTGTTCCCTTTGGGTTAGGGTACGTGTTGCTATGATCGATATGGATGTGTCTTCGAATAGACATAGCATAAATTACCTGTGAATAAGGTCTACCTAATTTTTACCCGGTATTGAAACTGCCTGAATATTTGGGAAACAAATGAAATCTGGATAGGCCATAGTCTTTTATTTTCCAGCTGAATATTTTCAGCTGTCAGTTACCTTCATCGAGTAGCGCGAATTCATTTTACTACATACACATCGGACGTTCGGAAAGTCAATAGATTGTTGGATGTCCAAATTTTGCGTAGTTTATTTCATTTTTGCTATACAAACATACACTTTTATACATAAACTGTCAACAGGCTGGTAAACTGGAAGGTTTTACGAGAGCAGCAGATAGTAGAGGGGAAAAATAAAATAACCTCTTTTAAAAGCGATATCAAACAACTTCCAGACTGCGGACTCCTTCGTGAAAGTTTCGTGAAACCCCACAAAGCAATTTCAATAATCAAACCCGAGACCCCGTACACAGTGGTCGCGCTTTGCGACCATCAAATGCAGTCAAATATAAAAATTAATAATGTCGCAAGTCGCCGTATATTCCGTATACAGACAGACAACACTGTTGTGTTTTCTGTTTTTTGTTAACGTTTTATGCATTGCATTTTCAGGGTACGGCCGCGAGCACTTCTGGACATCAGGCACAGACTTAGCTGAAGAAGGCAGTTTCTTCTGGATGGCGAACGGCCGACCATTGACCTTCGTCAACTGGAACGCTGGAGAGCCCAACAACTTCCGATACGAAAACGGAGAAGAAGAGAACTGCTTAGAACTTTGGAACAGAGATGATAAAGGTCTTAAGTGGAACGATTCTCCGTGCTCCTTCGAAACCTTTTTCATTTGCGAAGTGAGGTCCGATTGATGGACCCGTCCGCTAGATGTCATTAGTTGTTGTGTGATTGCATAGTAGCGTGCTAGATGTCGCCATTTGTTTCATGTCTGCCCAGCTGCGTCTGCGCAGGTACTTTTCGAAACTATTTAGATAGTTTCTTGAAAACCAGACCCTGACCAACTGTGTAACTGACGGGGATTTTTCTGCTCCTTTTAACTGAGAATCTACTGATCTCCTTGTTATCTAACTTGCCTCTTGTATAAAAACAAAATGGAACGTAAATATTATTTTATTAACAAACCAAATGTAGTAGCCATGTGTGAGTGAGCTTGTGTTGAAACTTTCAGTTATGCTCTACACGATTGTTAATTTTATTAAAAAAAAAAAACAATAAAATTTGGAATATCAGAACGTCGGTCAGTATCAGTATACATAGATAGGTAACGATAAGTTATAATTGATTATTTATTTTTAAAATTACGATTTCAATTGGATCGTATTCGGTAAGGGTAACAACTAAACGAAATGCAATAGATTTGGATATTTTGACTTTCTTTTTTTAAATGGTAAAACGATCACTGCCTTATGATCTTATGATGAACCTCCGAGCATGCGCTCAAAGGACACCCCGTGTCCATAGTCAAACATAGTGGGTAAATAAACTATAGTTACCTTAGTTATAAATGTATAAAATAGACTTAAGTACGGACAATAAACAATTTAAAGTAAGACTTGCAGCTTTTTTTTTTAATTTCCTGTGCCCTTCTCTCTAAGGTGATGAGCCAACTGCGCTGGATATAATGCACCAGCATTTACGCACACACTGGTGCATTCTCTATTCCCTCACTCTCATAGTCTGATGGGACGGCTGGGATGCTCATCTGTATCAATCACCAACTTCCAAAATCCGGACTGCTTTATGAAAGTCTATCAAAACCCACAAAGCTATTTCGGCTCGACCCGGGAATCGAACCCAACACCCCGTGCACAGCAGTCACACAGTACACAGTAGTCCCTACGCGACTACTAGACTACCGATGCAGACTAGTGATGAAAGGCTAGACTTAAGTATGCCTAGAAATTTCCATTAGGCTTTGTAAATGTGTACCATGATATTATGTGGAACGTCAGCCATCCCTGTTCATAGCATCTCCCAAAAAAGGACATACTTTTGAATAACTCTAAAACATCTTAACTAGACTTGCAAACGATTACATTTATGGTCGATAAAAAACCATTACGCTAACAGCCACAATAAGTTCTAGTTTCCGAGCAACTGCAACTGCATGACCAATAACTATAAAATTTTACGCGACATTACTTAAAGCGTTAAGAGTGGAACCTTTAACTTCGAACCATTGCGCATTATGGCCGGGACCTGGTGCGCAGAAACTGTTCTCAAGCAGCAATGGTTTAAATAGTGCTATAATTGAATGAGCGTATGGCTTTATCGGGATGGTACGACCGCTTTGGTTGTTCAGTTTTCCAGCACTATTTGTGATTACCGTGATAAACATTAGTCATATCATACTAGATTTTTGCAATAACTAGCAGAGGTGGCTTATCAAATTATTTATTTCAACAATTATGTGTAGGTAAGTGACATAAGGTTAAGAAATTGAGCCATGTAATAGGCTAATTAATTCAGTTGTAACTAAATTCTAGTTGTAAAATGGCAATACTCAAGATTTGCCTTTCATACTTACCTACAATTTAATCTCAGGTACTTTATCTAGGACCCAAGACTCGCTCAGAAGAACCCTTTACTGTACTAACGAGGTAAAGAAATATTTAAAAACATTCACAAAAAGTTAAATTAAAGCATGTTTACGTATCGCCGTCCAAAATGGAGACAGTTGACTATCAACTTCCTTGCCAAATTTATGTTATTCGCATTACTCATTTCATGCTCCATATGCGTAATTACTAGTTAAATACCGAAACGATTTAATATCTTTCGTTGAGGCAGTAAGTAACTCAAATATTCATAGATATACAAAAATAGCTAGTAGTTGACCAATTTAAACGGTTTCAGAAGAGTATGTACATGTCTCACACTCAAAATAAAAACAAGATAAAATATTGTATTTTGGAAAACCTTCAACCCTACTTATAAACAATTGACTGCTAAATCGACCATTGGCCATCAATGACTATCAGTGAAACTTTAATTTTTTTTTTTCGATATTACGTAGGTACAACATGTATTTACGTACCTATTACTTTACAAATAGAAAATAGAATCGTAGTGGTATTAAATTATTCCATCTCATAACGGACCACCAAAATTAAAACACAAAAGTCGCCAAACAATCAGCTAAAATCGTCTGTAAAACGGTACTGCCTCACCCTATACAGCTTTTTTTAATTTTTCACGCGACTACGGCAACTTGCGGCCTTTACCTGCCAGCTATTTCCTGAAAATTTCATGCGTCCGCCTCGGCGCGGGAGGCGTATGTAAATGAAATGCCGACAGGGGTGACTAGAGGTGTTCGAAGGAGAGGGGGTCAAGGAGTGGGGGTAAGCACGTGCTCCCGAACTTATTAATAACCAAGTCACGTGTCTAGAAGCCTTCGCGTCGCAGTTCATGGCGTTCGGAAATCACAGATATTATTTGTTGGTACGACAGTTTACGGCATTGAAAAATGCATTTTCTTTTTAATTGAAAAGGTTTGTCTGTGAAATAGCTTTTTAGTTTTTTTTTTCTTCAGTCAGATATTGAGATGGCATTAATACTATCATAGCCTTATTAAAACTCCTTAAACAAACAACTTGAAGCTCGAACTAGTATTTTTTTTATTTATCTTTATTCCACAAGGTTATGTATCTTATAAGCTACCTCCACGAAACCGTTGTAATGGTTTGAACCGAAACATATTTTAAAATAGTTTTCTGATAAATAAATAAGTAAAATATATATAGACATACATATGTACACAACTAAATCAATTTCGTTAGTAGGCGCTTATGTTAGATATTATGTTTATCATAGAATTAAAAGGTATATAAACATGGATCAAAAGACTCTGGTTTATGCTTTTTTTAATAAACATTTAAAACAATAATAGGTACATCCATAACAGACCCATAAGCGTCAAAATAGACTTAATAATCGCAAAAATATATTCCCACTTCAATGACTTTCATTAAATACAAGCATTTACAGCATAAGTGCTTACTAATGGAATATCTCCCCTGGTGATCTGAACGGAAGCCGCCCGCCCAGCGCATCCGCCCGCCCTCGCCGCCCAACACTTGCAGTTTTTAGCTAAATAACACGCTGTTATGTAACGTAGAATCTTGATAGAAATTTATTTGTTGTTTATTTATAGAAGTTTAGATTTAGGTGATCAAATAACAAGTTTATGAATATTTTCAAACTAAGCAGTACTTAGGCAAGTTTGGCAAAGTAGTATTAAAACAGGCACAGTTTATTACTAATCGAATTATTTTATCATCATTTTCGAAAACACAAAAAAGCAAACTACTTATGCTTTCTGCTTCTCTGTAAGCATTTTATTTTCTTTAGAATGTACTGTACCACTGCTAGGCAAATCCTAGCAATTGTATGTACAGACACCAGGACATCAAGCTACTACAATCTGTCAATTTTCCTATAAACAGATTTTCAACTTAATCGCTGAAGAATATGGCTAAAATTTGATTGGGACAATTTGACAATCGGGTAGCTTGTTGTGCTGGCGTCTGTACCTTTAAAAAAGTTTTAGAGATCGATTTTAGTTTAAAAAAATATTTTGATATCGCACTAAACCACACAACACGATAGTCCTTTATTTTTTATACTACATGATAGAACCATCCACACTTTACAACAAACCTAGCATCTGTGGACTAATCCCGTGAATTCATGTTACCTTCCCTGGACTATCATGGCAGCCCATCGAGGCTCCTACTCATTTCCGCAGCCCGAAGCAATCAAGCCCCTAAACCCCTATCAACAAGCCATACTAAATTCAACTGTATTTGCATCACAATAAAGCTTATTTTCTATTGCGTTTTATGTAACTTAAGTTGCTCTTTCTTATAGTAGGCGAAAATAGATCTTAAATGAATGAGATAGAATTGGTTTTCGACTGTGAGTGCAAGTTTATTGCAGCGTAATGCTAGATATAGTTAGAGCAAGACATATAGTTAGATTGGAGATATTTGTGTGTTTAGCCGTTTGTTATCGTTTGTAAGTGCTGTATTTTGGTATTTTCATGCTTTCCCAAAGTCTGGTGCATTATTCCTTTGAAAAAAAATAAACTTTTTGAGAAATTCTAACTTACCTACACTTATAGGGAATTCGTCTTTTCTAATTGGATTCCGCAACAATATTTCTTAATTCACCTATTAAAACCAAAGAAAAAAATAATTAAAATTCAAAGGTGTACAGACGCCAGCACATCAAGCTACTACAATCTGACAAATTTCCTTAATGGAGTTTCAACTTTATCGCTGAAGCATATGGTTCAAAGTTGATTGTTGAGTTCCGAATTTGTCAGTTTCGGGTAGCTAGGTGTGCTGGCATTTTTACACTGGCTATCACACTTTAACGTTCACCAGGGAAATCTGAAAAAACCGCTGTGTGATTGGCATGTGTACGCGCCCCTAATAAATACATATTACATAAAGCGATTGACCTAATAACACATGCGTACGAGAAGAGAAAACTTTATGTTAAAATACTTGGCAACTGAGGCAAATTCATTTTGATTAAAGAAGATAAGAAATGCATTCGATTTTTGAAAAAAAAAGCTGTTATGATAGAAAGAAAATCGATTTAATTTACCGTCATGAACATAATCCATCTAATGTAACTATACAGGTATACGATACCTCTTTTCTCCGACGTTTGGGCCAAATAGCACCGACCGTGGTCACGGGTGGACCGATGACAGCTAGCAGCGTCTCCGTGAAGGTTTCTTAACTACCCTCACTCGATCATTTTCAAAATACTACCAGAATAGTCAAGTTCTTCAAATTTTCATCACTCCTTTAGTAATCATAATAATCTGATAATCTTTCGTAATCAGTTCCAGTCTAAGAGCGCTTCTCATACTCAGAAGAAACAAACATTAATTACCCAAGTCATATCAAATTGCAGATTCATTCCTTTATAATTTAAAAAACGAATATAAATACATAGGTAACAAAAGAAGCACGCAAGAGTCGCGTTCAGAAATTGGATTAGCCAACGTCATGTTGTAACAATCATAGTGGGAGTTTATAAACAAAACAACTGTTAACAGTTCATATTATTATTCTTATTGACAGGGATATGTCATTAATCTGTCATCATTCGTGTGTAGGATTTCGAATGGTGTATGATCATCTCAATGATGATACAGGCTTTACAGATCATAATTATAATATGAACTTCAAAAACAATATTTCGTAACGTTGACAAACTTAATGATTGGTCTATTAACAGAATAACTTTGAGGCTTGGAAAGAAGTATGACATTTTGTTTCCACACAAAGTCGAGCAATACTAACTCTGTATTCGTACACTTGCCTAATAAAAACAAATCGTAAAAGTCAATAATACTATGTCCAACAATGGTCATGGTTTCATTTTTGATAATCCCAACATGCCAACAGCTAGTATAGAATTTTGATGTCACAAAATCACGACCAAGGTTCGGAATCGATCGCTCATGCTGACGCTATCGTAATTCGTTTACAATTCACCTCTGACATACGCTGGCGGGAATGACCTCACTCCACTATTATCCATCAACGCTACGAACACAGTTTGAGAACGTAGATGTCACTTTATGGTACAAAAAATGCATTTTGGATGGACTGTATAACGTTACAAAGAGATATTATTACATAATTTTGTTAATAATAATTTGACCATGATATTTAACAGATATGTAACAAATATTCGCTTAAAAATAAGGTCGGTGTCCTAAAAATAGCCATAGAAACTCCTAAAAAGATCCATCAAAAACCAAGCCTAACGTAAAACGTATTACAACATTCAAACACAATTAAGGCAAGCGGAAGCAGAAAATAAAATTGCCAATATAAATAGATGTTACAAATTAATTGGACGTTTTCCGCCAGTGTGGACGTTCGGCGCTCGTTAAAAATCTCATCAGCCACGGGACGAGTCATTTCACTCTCGCACCGATGGCCCCTCCGACCACAACTGATCAAACATCAGTATTATTACAAAAAGTAAAACAGACATCTGATACTTAAAAAAAAATGTATTTTAGTTGTAAAGGAAATTTTGAAAATGCTTTGTAAAAATTTTTGTAAAAATAATTTTACTTTCTTTTAATTCCTCTATATTTAAACAAAACAAAATATTGCTAGTTGCCATTAAATAGAAAAAAAGTCCCAACAAGCGGGAAGGTACCTAATATCATTCATTAGGTACCCGCTAAGGTGAATGGAATAATTACGTTCCTCATTCAAAGTTCCCGCCACCAGAGCACGCAAATTAACCCGCGCTTTCCACGTATGAAATCATTTATAATCTATGCACTACACAAAAGGGCCACTGACAAGCACAAAAGTGGCTAACGAGAGAGAGAAACGAGCCTGCTCTATGAAAGGCTATAATTAGGAACTCATTTACTGGCTTTTTTAGTTTTCCTTCATTTAAATCTGGATCTCGAAAATGTCTGGTGCAATTTACTACAGCTGCCAGCATCAAAAGGAACAGAAAGACTTTGACATTTTGAAATCTATTATTAAGCCGAAGCTTTAGTCAGCAAGGATTTATTAAATATCCTAGACCGGAAAACGACCTAAAAATGAAAGAACTAAGTCGGTTCGACCAGAATTTTCACCTTTTAAAACTTTTATTTGTCACTGTTCTGTTCAGAGTCGTAACTACCAAGATCGTCATTAATTTTACGCAAATGAATACTTAAAGTGACCAATCTTTGCAAATGAATTTATTAAGCACATTAATAAAACGCAAGTATTCAGCTTCGCCGCAAGATACTCATAAATAAACGAAATAAAACAATGCAAGGGAAAATAAAGTTCAATCAGATATAAACGCTTGCAGAGAGGAAGTTACGCCTTCCTTCTTAAGATTTACTGCGATTTATGTTGACTAATGTACCTTTAAGTATGGGGAATTATATAAAACACTTTTGTTGTGATGTTAAAACGTGTAATTTATTTTAAGAATAAATTAATGACACAGTATTTTAAACCAACAATTGTTGATAGCATACGCGATGGTGAGATTTAAAGTTCAAGAACATAATATCGAAACACTGAAAACAAAAAAAAAATAATAAGCACTTGTGATACAAAATTTTCGCGGTATATTATTCTAATAAAAGTCTTAATATTAGGTACAGACACCAGCACATCAAGCTAATACAATCTGTAAACCAGCTTTATCGTTGGTTCAAATTTCTTTGGGAAAATTTTACATTTTCCGGAAGCTTGATGTGCTGGCGTCTGTATAGTACTTAAAAAAATCTCAAATTGAGAACCTACTCCTTTTTGGGAAGTGAGTTAAAAAAAGACTACACTTGAAAAATAAGCTTGCACATATCTAAATGAAAATTCAAAGATTTTCTTCACAATCGCAATACTAGATAATCAATACGTGACACAGAATAATTTCCCGAGAGTTAACAAGCAAAATTAATTAAACAGCATTAACTAATTGCCATTTTACGTCATCACAATGATGCCATATCAGCCGCAGGTATTAATCTAATGAGTTCTTTGCTGGCAAAGGCTGTGAAAGGAAAATTGCATGGCGGTTGTAAAATCATAAACCTTTGCTTTTTGCCACAGCGAGGAAAAGGAGCGGGGGTGTCGTTAGCGCACAAAACGTTACCTGTGGACTTATTCTGAAACTTTCCAAGTAATTGTGTTCATATTTTCTTTTCTTATATCTGTAGGAAATTCTGATTTGTATTTGGGTTTGATATTGTGACTGAGGCTTGAACTGGAACGTGTAGCTTCTAGAATAAAGGTCGATTTATTTGCCTGACGTGTAGTGTCGTGATTATCTTCCGTTTATCAAAACGGAATAGGTTTCATACATTTAATAATTCTGTCACATCACACTAGTATTTATAACGTTATCACACTAAACGTATGATATCGATTCTGTTTGATGCATCACGTCAGACATCAACATTCCTAGGATACCTGAGTAATTATGTTTCATTTCTCCCCAAACTATAAAAACAAGATTGTTATTCTTCCTGCAAAGTAAATTGTAACACTGTCACAACTCTTACATCGAATCTACCATACCCTTTACCCAAACTAGTGTTTTCTTTAAAGCGAGTACTATCTGACTTCATCGAAGCAGCCTTTTCTTTCTATAGTAACCTCAGTAGCATCAGTCGTTAGTAGGAACAAAATAATCAAGGAATACGGCAACCATTGCACCAGTTCCATTTGTTCAAGGTGCTACATTTGGCACTCGCAGCTTTCTCCCCCTCCAGCTGCAACTGCAACTGAAAGCTGATGGACGAGTGTGAAGTGATGGAGTACTGCTCGACCTGAAACGCAATGGAAGTAGTTACAGAGGGGATGTAAGGTAAGTGTGATTCCTAATAGGTCATTACAAAGCTATACTATAAACGTCACAGCTTTTGCAGGGGTATAAATGATATACTAAAAACTTCCTTATCAGCACCCTTTCCTATATGCAAAAATCGCGAACAAACATACAGACTGGCTATCGATAAGCAAGTGGGTACAGACAAGGAAGCAATAGCGACATTGAAGAAGTAAGGTTTCTTAGAAGAGTTAGAAGATAGATACGTAGCAGATAATATTTTCTTATAATAACTTATAAATAAAATCTAACTAGATACTGAGTATTTTATGTGTACTCCGACAGGAACTAATTCTATTTAAAAAGAGAAGAATAGGTATCACTGTCGATAAATATCTTTACTCATCTTAAAACTTATTTTCTTCTTTCATTCTTTCTTTATTTTTAAACATCGGAACAGGAAGAGAAAACTGCCCCGATTATAACAATTTATCTTGCAATTTATTTCTTGCTTTCCCACATTTTTGATTTATCGCCGTCCGACGGATTGCTGGGGAACTTGTCACGCCCATACCCCGGGCTCCATTGGGCCCAAGAGACTTGGATAAATGTTGTTTTTTCGCAAACACAAGTAGCTTCTCAAATATTTAAGTATTCCCGCGTGCCGGCTTGTGTTTCATGTGTAGTGCCCTCGGATGTAATGTATCTGAGTCTCCGCATACGAGTGGCACTTTGGTAGTACGTGGTATGTGCTGGAGGTGGATTCAGAGGAGTATTAGAGCATGTCGCGAAGGTCTCGGCGGCCCGTTGTGTTCAGCCGCGTCTAGTTTATGTGCGAGGCGCCTCTTGTAATGTATACTGCAATAATTATTGGCAGGGATAAAATCTTTAAATTATTTTTGGACTTAATAGATTTTAAGATGGCAATACACTGAAAATTGCGAAGATTTTATCGAATAATAAAATTGAGTTAAACCTGAGTATAATACGAGACAAAACTTCAGTCGACATATCAGGATTACCGAAACAGAATTACAAAGATTACGGCATGGTGTATCGTGTTTCTACGACACAGGTAAAGCCGGCTACGTGCCAGAATAAGCAATGTTTTCAAAACAAACGATTGCTTTCTTAATTTTGTGTACTCTATGAAAAGGCCAGGGGTCAGACAGTTTCGCCAGCGGCCATAAATGTCCTATAAAGTTATTTTTGCAATGTTTTTATCTAATTGCTAAGAATGGTTATTTTATACGAATAGAAGGTATGTTTCTAGAAATTTCGGCATTCTATTTTCTTCCAAGCATTTGCAGATGGTCTGACATAGTTCTAAAACTTGCTTGATGGATACGTAAGTGTACTTGTGGGGAGCATGATTTGCATTTAGATTGCGCCTTTTCGGATATATTTTCATGCCGTTTGCAGTAGTGGTTGCGGGAAACCGGTAACTTCTTACTTCGATATTGTGTAGCAACGTTTTTACGTCTGTCCAGAGACATTTTACACGGTTCTAAAACTATTTTGACTGAACCAAATTATTTATCGGGTGAATCATTGGTAAAAAGAACATAATTCTACATTTGAATTTTTTTTTTTGTTATCATTTGTTTTTACACAATTCAACTCTAGAAAATCATATCATCATAAGAATCATCCGTAATTTACGTTCTTCTGCGATAGCATACTAGCCATTTAGACATTGAAGTCACGATTTATTCACCTGCTCGCCAAATCTAGATACACATACAGTAGGTAATAAACATTCATACATTAAAAGGGCGTTGCGGTGTAAATCCTACTGTTTGTTCTTTTGCACGAGCGCGGCGCAATATTCTGAGTGGAATAGTTAGTGCCTCGCATTGTGAGGCGAGGCGAGGCGAGGCATTGTCAGCGCCTCGCTTGCCTCGCCTTCTTGCTTTGTTCACGAACTGCAACGTTATTAGGTCACCACGTATTTGATGCATCGATGATGAGTTTTTCGATTTCGATGGAAATGAAAACAGGAGTGCGGAGAATACGTCATGCCTTCCGTTATAAAAGATTCAAAATGTCGTACTAGCTGTCATGCATGTTGAATAAGAATTACATAAGTTGTTTTTTACAGAGTTGTTGTTTGTTTATATTTTGACGATGGTTCGTATATACGTACAGGGTTTCAAACGCAGCATAATGGAGCAGCCAAAATCAATGATGTTAACTCATCTAGAATTCTTTTGCATTCAATTCCCTACTAAAGATGTATGCATAGGTACCTAATTCAGAAAATTGGAAAGGTAATTTTGCTTTCACATAGCATAAAGATTTCGTGGCTATTTAAAACCTCCTTAGCAGTCGGGTAAAAAAGCCAATTGTACTGACTAACTAATTCTTCACAATATAAAACTAGAGCTGATGCAACCGCAGTGCAGCGTTCTACAGATGCACTGAACTATAGACATGGCCCCTGGGAAATCCACAATTGATAGTCCATACCTATGGTAATGTTAAGGTATCGTACACCTGTAGGTACGATTGTATGCACTATATTTGTTAGTTTATTTGTCCTTAACTTTATAGCTAATATTATAGGTGCAAAAGAAGTTTTAGTTGGTACATTTTCATGGCTAAACCAATTGGTATAAGGATAGATAACCTAGATATAAACATTTGAAGTATTATCGAGTGAAGTACCTAATAGCCTTCAGGACACAAGTGAGGCAGTAAATATAACGCCAATGATTGTTCATATGTGAAAACTATATCGATGTTTGTATTCAACCCAATGTAGGTAACTAAATTTCCCATGAACTGCTACAAGCTACCCTAATTATGGCAACAATGCTGATCTATTGATAACCAATTGAAATTCAGAATTATTCGTTTCAGCCTAAAGACGTTCACAGCTGAACAAAGGCCTCCCCCAAAAAAGATAAAAATTATAAAAGTCTAGAAACTTCTAACATTGTCAGGACCTAATGTTTTTCCGCATACATATACATTGTTGTTTAAATAAGAGCAATTCGTGAGATCTAAGGATTCCATTCATCCAGTAATCTGATTGCCATTCAACCATGGCCGGCCATCATAATCTCATTGACATGTAATACCCCACTGGACACCTGACGGCTCGAGTATCAACTAACACACACAACTGTATACAAACACATAGGTACTAATATTATAAATAAATATACATCGCTACATAGCAATAAAGCAAGGAATTCGTCAATTCAATATCACTTCACGGGAATCCTGGAAAAGGTCCCGATTTTCCGAATAAAGACACGCAATCAAAGTTATTGAAAGAACCCTCGCAGCCTGATCCGGATGGAGGCGGCACTATTCTGCAATCCTTTCGCGAAGCCCGCCAACCAATGATTATCGACCACCCCAATCTTGAACTGTGACCTTTTGCAACAAACCTCCAATTAAATTTCCATTCGCTCTCAGAATAATGTTATTTGCTGTTATTTCGAAGTAGTAGTTAGCTCAGGTCGGCTTGACATGTGGGTGGCTTATTTTTAGACTCCCATTCAGCAACACTAATTATTATGCTCATAAATGTGAATTATACCAAGATCAAAACGATAGGAGTGTTAAATAAAACACATTTAATTCCATGAGGTTCTTTATTTTTGTTACCTAACGGTTTCTGAAATAAGAGTTGGGCTCATAATAAACTTGTTCAACGTTCGACGAAAATACTACGACACGTGGAGCAAAGCTTAAAATAATTGTGACCCGACGTCGTCGGCGAGTCTTAGCGATACCCGCTATCAGGACTGTCTATAACAGCGACTTAGCCGGGCTCGTAAAATACCAAATCTCACTCAAATAAAGGTCGCCCCAAATCGCACCCCCTGCAGGTATTATAAAATGGCGTCATCGGTATAGAATTATAGTCTTGCGATCGGCAGGTACGAGAAAGGTTAGGTCGGCGACGGCGCGGGGGTCGGTACACGGCCTCCCCCTGACCTTTACAGTCGCCGAGTCCCACGGGAGCGTAATCGCGGCGCATTAGCACGCAGCGACATAACATGAGGCCGCAGCCAGCCGGCGCACCTGTGTAGGTGGGCCCCGGCCGCGCCGGCCACTGCAGCCCGGAGCCGGCCCGGCGCGGCGCGACGGCGCGTCTCGCGCTCAACATGGCAGACACGCATCTCTAGGCACGCCCCACGCACCGTATCCGAAAATATCCCACACAATATTGTCTTCAGTTGGAATTGTGGGATCTCGGATATAAAATATTTATTATGTTATTATTTTGAGCTGATTTTTGATGAAACATCTCTAAGACCTGGAAACACGGCTTTCATAAAAAAACCGTCCAAATCGGTTCTTCCGCTTAAGAGCTACAGTGCCACAGGCATACACACATAGCGGCAAACTTATAACACCCCTATATTCGAGTCGAGGGTTAAAAATACCTAACATCATACAACCAGGGTGAGGTCGTGTATATTCGAAGAGGTTGAGGTTATTGCCACCCCTAACTCAGTTTCCAGAGCTATACTTCATCTAACTGAAATACCTACATGATTCAAATAAGACGAGTGCAATTTACGAGATTGAAATGCAGATATCGTCGTGTAACCGCGTATCCGCCGCGGCGCCATCGTCCCGGCCCTAATGGTTACGTTCGGGACGGGCGCGGCGCATGCGCGCTGGCCGCTATTAAAAAATGAATTCCTGGTTCCCGCACTGCTCGCCGTACGTCGGTGTCAGCGGCTGCGTGGTCGGGGCGCGCGCGACAGGACCCGCCCGACGCAGAGCCCTCGCGCCGGCTGGCGAGCCGGGTGTGGTCGTGCAGTGCAGTGCGTGCAGTGCCAGCGGATGCGGTGAGCCGCGCCATGCGCCCCGCGGGCTGGTAGCGGCCGCGGCATGGCGCGCCGCGCCGCCCGCGCCCGCGCCTGCTCCTCACACACACCATGAGCGACCTGCAGGCCACATTCGAGTTCTCCGTGGAACTTTACAAGTTCTACAATGTCGACCTCTTTCAGAGAGGGTGAGCGCACTTTCCTATTACACCCGTAGTGCTGCTAGAACCTTCGTGATAACAGCGATAACAACTGACTGATAAGGCGTGAATTGCACGCAAATTGGAACGATCATTATTATGACCATAGCATAGACAAATGTGTATTGACCAAGTGACCACGAGAGGATCTTAATTAGAAGTATTTTTATATGAAAAATTACATTTGTGAAATGTACATATATACGAGTACATTCGTAGCAACTGATCATCGTCATCAGCTCATAGCCAAGAGCCTTCAATTCACGAAGACTAGTGATAACGTTCTCCCTGACATTAGCTCGAGAGATGCCCTCTGATTGAGACGTACGCAGACAGATTATTGGTACATTTTCTTTCACCGCATTACCCCAACTTTAGAGCGGGATAGTGCTATAATAAGATATATCGACGAAACTCTGAATTATGAAGATCGTCTACGTCAGTCTACTTAGCTAAGAATTCGTATTACGCTGGTCGTGGCATTTCAAGAAGAGCTTAAGAATGCGTATGAATTATAGGTACTAATCGTTTACCTGTTTTACTCACTTCAAATATTACAACCATGCGGTAGGTTAATGAGATGTAGGATGAATCTAAGCAAATTTTTATGGTTAATTGGATTTATTTCAAACCTGAAAAAGTAAGTCCTAAGCCTTGTTATAAGCCTGTGCTTGACATCATTTCTTTTTTATAAAGATTACCTTAAATACTTAGATGAGCTGATTCTTACGAGAACCTTCCAAACATATGGCATTTAAATAATTTCTTTTAAGTATTTTCTTCAGATAGCTTACTCGAACCGTCCTTGTTAGTTATCTGAATTCATAAATTAAACCCGATAATCAGAAAGCCTGGAGCTGATACAATCATGCCTACTAACATTTACTGTGATAGATCTGAATAAAAAAATTAAACACGTGTCATTTAACGCCTTATTGAAAACCGAAAAATTATGTTTGATTAATTAAGTCATTAAAATTAAAACGATAGGTTCTGTTTACCATACCATAGTCGCATTAAAATCAATCATATTTTTTTATTAATGGCGACCAACGTAGTCGTTCGCAATCAATTACGTTCTGAAATTCGAAAGGGTTTTTTAAAAATATATTCGCACTCGTGGCCTGGGGCCTGGGGCTGTCGCGCAATTATAATGATTGACGAATGCAGAGTGCACGGCCATCGTCGAAAACCCTTCAATTAATTTCGCTAGACTGCAGAACAGACTGGTGCCTTTTAATTAGTAATATCTGCGTTTAGCGTGCTTTACCTGAGAATTTAATGGGACCTTGTTTACTTATCGAAGTTTATAGATTCGCAAAGATCGATAGCAGCTTGCCTTAGCTACCAAGCTACCCGAAACTGTCATATTTCATTACACCATTCAAATTCGAACTATGTATATGCTTCCACAATAAAGTTGAAATCTATCAAAGAAATTTGACAGGTTATAACAGCTTGATATACTGACGTCTGTACGTATTTGGCCATAAAAATATGTAGGTACCTTCTTAACAATTACAAATTGGAATACTAAGGTACAGACACAAGCACATCAAGCTACAATATGTCAAATTTCCTTTATAGATTTTCAACTTTATCGCTTAACCATAAGGTTCATAATTGATTGAGAAAATTTGACAGTTTTGAATAGCGTGGTATGCTGGTGTGTGTACTTCAGCCAACGCCGTAGGTACATTGTATCCATTTTTTTTTTCGTAGGCTTCTTTACTCCTTATTGCTTTTCATTGTTCATTCATCAAGTAATTTAGGTCAATACATGAAATTGGTGGTTTTTTACGCAACGTCATGATGTTTGAAGACATTTCTTCGGGTTTTGTAAAGCTTAATTAGTCTTTATAAGTATTCTTTAATACTAGGTAGTTGCTTCTTCTTGATCATAGAAGTACCTAGTATAAGTACTACTACCCGAAACTGTAAAATTTTCCCGATCTATTTTGGACCTTCTTTGGACTTCAGCGAAAAAGTTGAAAATCTGTTAAGGATATTTGACAGATTGTTGTAGCTTTATGTGCTGGCGTCTGTACAAATATTATTTAGAAAGAAATGGGTGAATATTTGGTCCATGTTTTATGACCTCAAAATTGTAATTTTCATGAAGTTTCTTTTAAAGATTACGACAGCTGCATGATCCGTTGCGTGTTAACAACGGCAGCGATTTCCAAAATTGTATCATTGCGTGTTGGCTGGGAGATATTGCCAAGTTGTAAATATTTTCACAAGTCTTCAATTCAACCCCAAACCTCACTATTACTTAAATAGTCTACCTATTATCAAAAAAGGTACAAAAGACTTTTTAACTGAAGAAAGGGCAACTTTTATCAAGTAGTGGCAACATGAAATCTCGTTATAGTTGGAAGAAGACTAGGCAGATGAAAAAAATAATGTTATTTGATAATTCAAGAAGTGTAGAAGTAAATAAGCTATTATAGTCTATAGAATCTTTGAGAATCTTATTGCTATCAAACCTCATTTCTTCGAGGTTCCATAAGTCATGCTAGTGTTGGACAAGTATCATTACCAATAACAATTATATTTTAATCGGGTTATACATGTGAACTCAAAATCTCATAGAAACATAGAGTTTGACTAATTTTGTGTCAATGATGAGATTAGACGGACAGTTAATTAGACTTTTATAAGACTTCTGTTATTTATTTACCTATATATTGTTAGCAAAATTCTTTTTTTGTATTTCCTTAGCCTATACTGTCCCACTGCTGGGCAAAGGCCTCCCACAAAATCTCATCAATATTATTGACTTGAAATCCATGTTACAATCGCAGATATTTTGTATTTTCAGGAAGAAATGTGTGAAATCTTGAGTTTGTTCAACTTCTCTCACTCGCTTATAATTCATTTGGCAACTAGCAAGAAAATGTTTTGGTACATCATATTTGTGCATTCCTGCAAAACAAATCTGATTGAGGCTGAAATATAAATGCTGGCCACTATAAAAACAGAGTGCATTTGTGAATTAACACCATTTACACTTGATCTATTTAAGTAGGTACCTATTTGATTTATTTTTGCATTATTTTTTTTACTGTCTTTGATGTTAATCATAATTAAAGTGTTGCTACATTCTCTAGAACTTCTGAGGGCTCACCAGGAATGTGTAATAAGAGGGCGCCAGCTTGATTTGACATTTGTTCTTCCCTTTTAAGGGATCAGCGTTTTAGGGTATAATTTATATAATTTCATGATTACTGTACATACAATGACTTTCGTTTGACAAATCACAGAAAATCACTAGCAACTCAAGTATTTTTTTGTAATTTTATCACTTAAAGATAGTAGACTAGACTAGACGTAGACTTAAAAATATTAACATCTAAAACTTTTTAAAGGCTATTAAGTAAGTATAATAAAGGTGCCATTTTTTCCTGTTGAATAACAGAACCCTAAGAACTGAACGAAAAGAAAATTAAAATAAGAACAATCGTGCTTCTTACGAGAGAATCAGAACTCGCACTCCGCAACATTTTGTTACAAGGTCGTTGTCTAAAATTAAATGTTTTTAATCAGCTTTTACCGAACCTACAATGTTTACGCCCGTGGCTTTATGTTTTACTACAGAACCCGCATTGGTACATAAACACTAATAAAGCTCGCGAAGTTTGGTAATTCCTTGTGTAAGTAGGTACACCTGTTGTTTATTCGAACGATAGAAAAATAAACGATTCTAAAATATACTGGCCAGTCTCTATACATGAGATAAGATCATTGAACCTGTGTATTGGTTTGATGATAACAACACTGGCTAATCAGAGTGTATCTAGTTTTGCTAGGTAAAATGTCGTCTGCACTTTTTCATGAATTACTTCATAGTGACAGCCTTATTACAACAGAATTTTGCTAATAATGGAAACGATATCTAATGTTCTCATTGCATGTCTCCACATGAAAATAATTGTCCTGTCGATAATACCTACTATCAATGAAAGCATTTTAAATCGAATTTACGACGAAGCGTTAGACTATGTGGCACTTCTTTAGATGCAAATAATAATTAAAAACGCCAAGTGATGCCCAAGTTCCAAACGTCGAAGCATCTAATTTGTAGTTAATTAACAAAATAGGTACACACAAATTTTTGAGTACGGAAAATACTAGACTGATATCAGCATTAGCGATACAACACTCAAATTGCCGAGCATTCATGATTAATAGGCATGCACACATGCACATTTCTTCATTCAAATCAAAGAGATGAATAAATGTATGATTAGTTCGTATATATTAATGTTAAATGTTACACTATTGAGAGATAATACGCTAGTGATGTGTGAAATGTTAAGATTTATTGTAAAAATAAAGTAGCACAGAAACTGTTTGTTGCTTCCTCGAATGGGGACTAGAACGTAGTATCTCTTCATGGCAATTACAAAGAATACGATCGTAAAACACATAATTCTAACAATAATAGAAATACCGTTTTAAACAGTTTAATGAAATATGTATTTAATAACTCGCAAAACGATTTGCGAATGGCACATAAAACAATAGTATGTACATATTTTATGTTTTAAAATTGCAAATGACAAGACTCCTACGCATCGCGAACGGTTTGCGACCCAGTTCTATTTGTGGCGCGTTCATCCCAAGTATGTTTGCCACAGATAAATAATATCGCGACTATAAGCAATTTGACACACCATTTACATTTATACTGCTTTAAATAAATACGTTTCTGGGAAGAAGTAAAAATAACACCGGTTTCACCCGACTGCGGCACACAAAGGTAATGTGTCTATGTGGGTTAACCTTTGCGACATTATTAAGGCGGGGTGGGCGTGAAATTCGTAGTTTTTTATGGTGTTTTACTCGTTAATAACACGGATTAAAATATTGAAAAAAATATATTGCATAGTTCACCCTTCGATCTAGGGAAACGCGCATTCCGATACACGATTACGTGCACTTTACTGCATCCAATTAAATCGCAAAGACAAGTCTAAATTATAATCTAATAATCATTTCATTTGAGCTGTATTAGGATTAAAACAATAAAAAATATACCATAATAAAGGTCGTAAAAAATATGATATGAGCTAGTATCCAAAACGAGAAACATCAAAGTTCCTATCCCACTTATCCCAAAATCTAGTGTTTTCATTCCGCAACTCGCGCGCGTCGTGTCATTTAGTCCCGAGCGGAACGCCTTGGAGGTCGGACGTATGCCAATTTTTGCGAGAGCGCCGCGCCAGCCATCCCGCTAAGTTGTGTGACGTAAGTAACAAAATACCTACGTCTTGGCCGTGTCAAAAATATTTTATAAATACATTTTTTTTCAACCGACTTCAAAAAAGGAGCATGTTTTCAATTCGGCTGTATGATTTTTTTTTATGTTTGTTACTCGATTTCTCAAAGACGCCTGGACCGATTTCAAAAATTCTTTTTTTATTTGTAAGTGCATGCTTGTTATTTGGTCCCATTTGTCATCAGGTCAGGACCTGGTGGTGGAAACCCTGACAAATCGAGGGCATCTCTTGAAAATTGTAGGCAAGCATGTTGTAAAAACTTGATACTTATGTGTGTATCTGATGAGACTGCAATATTACGGAGGTTTAGGGCAAAACTGATGATGGAGACTACAGAGGATCGAGGGAACTCCTCAACGGTACATCTTAACTATCTCTAGTTTGGGCTTATTTAATTCGTGTTGGCAAGATCTTTACAGCGAGATGGGTGACGACCTCAACTGCAAGGTCCGTGATGCAGGTGCAGTACAGTTTAGGGAACTCCTTAATGGTTGATAGCAGCTACATAGTGTTTGGGCTTATTTTTTTAGTGTTGACAAGATCTTTACACTGTGATGGGTAATGACTGCCACTGTAAGGTCCGTGATGCAGGTGCAGTACAGTTTAGGGAACTCCTTAATGGTTGATAGCAACTACATAGTATTTGGACTTATTTTTTTCTGTTGACAAGATGTTTACGCCGTGATAGGTAATGTCTGCCACTGTAAGGTCCGTGATGCAGGTGCAGTACAGTTTAGGGAACTCCTTAATGGTTGATAGCAGCCACATAGTGTTTGGGCTTATTTTATTCGTGTTGATGAAGGCTTTATCGGTGTAACCAGTTGCATTCATACTATCATGGGTTATGAGTGATGGCACTGGAACCTCGAGGCTGATGATAAGTACGAAAAGGAAGTGTGAAAGTAGATTTCTTTAATTTTTTACTAGGAAACTAAAAAGCAGAAAATATCCTTTTTTTTTAAATTGGAAACCGACTTTACAAAACACTAAAAAGTAAAAAAAAAATCGGTGTCGAACTAAATGACAGCCTCGAGACATCGACTTCTAGAGCTATGACGAGAGGATTATTTTTTACTTATTAGTGATTTGTGAAGTCGGTTTCTATTTTGTTGTAAAAAGTTTTTTAGGTTTTCATTTCATATTATTCATATTAGTATTTTAGTATTCGTTTTTATTATATACAAGCTGTTGCCCGCGACGTCATCCGCGTGGGCATTAGGATTACACATTTACCCCCCTCCCCACCGTAGTGATAGTGTAATAATATATAGCCTATATGTTGACCCGAACTTTTAGTTATATTCATGCCGAATTTGAAGCAAATTCGTTCAGTACTTTTTGAGATTATCTAGGACATACATACAGACAAACAAACAAAAATTCAAAAAACTATATTTTTGGCTTCGATATCGATTTTAGATTTAGATTTGAGACCAATTATTCTTTTTAAAAAATATTCAATTTTGACTTTTCTACGATTTTATTATATGTATAGATTTTAAGTTAACAAAATGGGCAACTCTAAAAAAAACAAAATTGTCTATAATACGGGTAAAAATTATTTGATAACACACTGTACCTACATAATTATTATTTTTAATTCATTTTATTGCTTCACTTTACTAAGTAGGGTACATACATAGGTATCTAGTTACCTAGATAGTACTACCTACCATGCGAATTATGCCAATATTTATGTCTAAAACCGTTGAATTTGCTTCTCTAAGCCCTATGGTAATGTAAATAAAGAATTCACGCGCGCAAAAAACTATAATGGTTTATTTTCTTCAGAGAATTTTAGGTACCTACATACCAACCACAACAAGTCTTTGACCTAAAACTATTTACTTACCTACTTAGTGATATTTCTATTTCCTATGTATTACCTATGTGAGTAATAAAACAGCTGTGGGTAGGTATCTGTTGGTTTATATCTGACCTACGCACGACCACAAACCAGTTCATGTGGAGCGCTCGTTATACGGGAAATCTATACAATGCGTGGTCATTTTGTGTTGGAAATTTACAAACTAATGCGCCTAAATATTAGGTACCTAGCTACCTACCCACTGCACAGTTGAATGTTCAACTCCGTCGTTTTGTATTCAGTCATTTATTTAGGACTGGCTAAGACACATGATAGGTAACGAAAATAACGACAGTTAACCAATACCTAATAAATAATACAATTTACTCTATACCTACAATAAAATAATATTAATGTGGTGGTAAATATTTTTGTAAACAAAATGTTTTTATTTCGTGATCTAGACTACAGATGATACGCGCAAAACCGCTAAATAAAATTTAACATTTCGTACATAGATAACTACTTATAAATAAAAATAATAAATTAAGTTGTACTTCTGCCTTTGCACACATTGCGACACATTTTTCGGGGCTTTGAGTTCATGTGAGTTCACCCCCGGCGACGTAAGCGCGCGGCTCGCTTGACGGCAATCACGGGCAACTCTTGGTAGCGGCAAATACCTATTTCGCTGGGACTACCCCGCCTTAAGGCTAATCGCGTATGCTTATCAATGGCACGTAGTTCGATTTATCATGACGTCGAAGGAAGGCACGAATTTCATTGAATAGGTAAAAAAAAGATAATAACGATTTTAGACGCCATCTTATGAAAATTAACAATCGACCAACTATACCAAACGGAGCATCGTTTCTGATACCCTTTTACAATTAGTACTATAATTTAACATAATAACTGTTAACATTTAAAGTTGAATAGTAACTTATATTAATAAGGTACAGGTTTTTACCTCCTGGCTTAATAAGCAAGAAGTCTCAAAGTATAGTATCCCTACTGTGATTGTTCAACTTGCTTCTGTATATTTGAGGCAGTACGGATTATCACTACACATAACATAAGTCCATGTCACAAGTCCATGAAATGCCTCGAAACTTAACTAAAACTACACTACAACAAGCCTTAAAAAACTTAACAAGATTTGTTTAAAACACGTTCAATAAAACGCAAGGTGGAAAAACCAACAAACCGCTGGTACAGATTATACCTACGTAATCAAATTATAATTAAGTATTCCAGTTAATCCTTCATTCAACTGTCTAACAACCATAAACTACGAAACTAAAATTTAAACTTCCGAAATTCAAAATTAGAAATTAAACGCTTCCATTAACGCCCAGAAATTAGTAACTACTGAAAACTGTTAGAGCCGTGTCTACACCGAGTTATAAATGTCAGAAGTACACCGACTCAAACTCGCATTTTATGCAACAAACAAGTGCATAACCTAATAAACTCATTACGCTCTTCTATATTTAATTACTGAATAACGAGCTGTGAACGTCGCTGTACTTTGGTATTTTATTTAATAAAGTGGTAACAACACTTCAAAGGTTTATCAAACTGTCTTTAAACACTTATAAGTGACATCTACATATAAGTTGTTGTATAATGTTTTCAATTTAAATAATCGATATTAAAATGAACTGAAATAGAACTGGTGAACATAGCAAGTATTACGAGTATACAGGGTGTAAGGGACAGCCCTCCGCAGAATGATAGGGTGCATTCAGCTCCTTATTTTGAATCATATTCCATTGGAATTTTTGGAAGGATTTTTTTTTACCTTTTATTCAGTTAATTTCTCTTTCTTTTAATGCAAATACCGCTAAAATAAAAAAAACAGCAATAGATGTTAAAATAATCATAACGATCGACGCATGAAATCTGTTAAATTTTTGTGAACAATTTCATGAACCAGTCTTCTTAGTACGGTATACTGAACTCATCCCATCAGTCTGTGGAGGGCTGTCCCTTACACCCTGTATATAGAGATGATAGAAATAATTCGCTACAGGTTTATGATAGAACTTTCATTCACAAAAACATTCACTCATTCAGTTAAACACCTACTTGGCAGTTGACTTTGACCAAGGCAACATGCATCGATCAAACCTTCATCTACATTATTCATTGATATAGCGTTTGATATTTCATTAGCTTTCTTCGTATGAAGGCTAATGTTTGTTTCTATTATTGTTTTGAATGAAAAAAAATAGAAATAAGTTATCCTAGCGGCCTCCAGAGACTTGTACTTACTTGAAAAATGTAAAGCAATACAAAACTAAATAGAAAATTCGAGCATTTTGAGCTCATTAAGTAAGTTCAATAACCTTTAAGAGTTATAATTCGTAAATTAGCTGGAGTCCCACTAATGAGCTCCCGGTAAAACAATTTCGCGCCAATGTTAATCAACAGTTATTTCATAAGTCATAAAAACTTTCTAGTCGTAATGTTAATAAAAATTGAATATGTAAAACATTTTCATCACCTAATTTAGGGGTACGTAACTTTAAAGATAATGGAGAATCTACCAAATACTTTTTATTTTATGGAAACCCGTACGAAATGATAACAAATGAACACTGAAATGTATCTTAAAATAATTTGACGGAACCCAGACGACCATTCTACGGAACCCCTTCATTTCGCAGAAAACAGTATGGGCATCCCTGCCCTAACTCATACTTCAAACATTGGCAATTACAAGTCCTTCATTAATCATTAATTAGTCACAGTGAAACATTCTATTAAGGCATGTTATAAGTTCGGGAATACACAAATACATTCTATTCCCCTTTTTAAAGGTCAAAGCAGGGAGGGGCTGTCTAGCGGTGACTCCTCCAACTTGATTCGGGTAGCGACAGGTGTAAATGAATTGGGGTATAAAAAGTACCCGACATTGTGAATATACCATCTATATGTTCCGAGTACAACAAACTGCTTTGGTCATTATGTGATAAAAATTGACATTAATTCAAGCAATTATTTTCTCAATTCGAGACTCCAATCTAACACTACCGGAGAGAGATTAGGCGCAGGACCGACATTTGCATATTCTCAGATTCACGAATGCATCAATCACTAACTTCGGACACTCCGGACTGCTTTGCTAAAGTTTCTGAAAACCCACAAAGCTATTTCAACCCAGGAATCGAACCCGAGAACCCGTGCACAGTAACCGCACTATGCGATAAACAAACAAGGCAGTGCACTAGTAATAAATATAGTGGTTTTACGAACAACTCTTACTACTTACTCACACAAACTCTCATAGTTAAGCTACTTGTGTATTGCGGTATACAGCGAAGTTACTTATGTACAGAACTACTTAGGCAGATTGCAGGCTCGTGTCTAGTAACCACACCTCTCTTTGTTTTACTATTCACATTTTCTGACATGATACTCGACATGTATTTTACGGGGAAAATCTCAACGCATAGATAGGGTTCTTTTAGGATTATTTATTTGGTTGGGAACCATGTTGAGAACTAATCTATTAGGTAAATGTTGCATGGTAAAATCTATATTTAATACGTATACAACACAAGTGGTTTCTCCCCGTCCTCAGGAAACTTCATCCCATACCCGGATAAAGCATTGGCTCACTGGGGATAGTGTAGCTTCCCAACAGTAAAATATTAAGTAAAATCGTTCAAGTAGTTTCGGAGCCTATTCAATTGTAACAAACTAACAATCCAATCTTTCCCCTTCATAGTATTATTAGTATAGACTTTCTGAAAAAATATTTTAGTTTCTATAGTCGTTGTTGGCTGATCCAATTATAGCGCTCACATACCGAGTCTTACTCTAAAACATACTACTTGTCTATACTACCACATAGCATAAATAATCCTCGTCAAAACTTAAGAAAAAAATGCTCTTCAAAATAAGGTCAAACCCTTGTATATTAAAGGTAGTAAAGCATAAGTCGAGCTACTAAAAACCAACGTAAAGTTAACGGCTACCTTTCCGCAGATTGTCCGTAATGAACCGTGATGGCCTCAATGAACTTAACATAATAAGGTTGGATTAACCTCTCGAGGTACCTTTAGACCCATGGCGAAAAAAGTAAAGGTGAAAAATTATCACTTGGCATTATAAAATCATTTCCCGAGTACTATGCATAGGTCATGTCACTTAAAAAAAGTACTAACAAAATATCCCAAAAAACTTGAGACTGTTCTAAGAAACAGATGTTAACCTAACAAGGAGCTCCCTCATCTGTACAATAACCCACTCTTCCATGGACGAACTGAGTCAATTACTGTTGCAATGAAATGCCACAACGGACAGAATGTATCTGGTATCTGGATACCAGCATTAGAGAATACCAGCTGCAGCGTACTTACATTGACATGGTGTAATGTCCAACTTACAAAATAAATGATTTCCTTTCAGACTATACCAAGTACGCGTGGGCCTTCGAGTCTCGCCGAAGGTCCCGGTGCACATTGAAGCGTCAGTCTCGAGCGGCAATGGCGCCGCGCGCACCGGCCGGCCAGCCGCCAACGCGTCGCTCATCGGTGGGCTGGCTGCGTCCCGGGCCTTCCAGATCATGTACCGCAATGAGGAGGTCACTCTACGGGACATCGTGCATTTTAGAGCTCATCTCTTAGGTAAGAGAAGTAGGATTTATGTTATTTAGGTACCCGACAATAGAACCCCTTAGTTATGTTGTAGATCCATAAAAACAACATGGGTGTCCCTAGATGACGCCATTTGTGTGCAAAAATCAACGATTAATCAATCAAAACATCTTGAAAGCTGTCTATATTGTATCCAAGGTGATATACCAGAATTTACGAATCTCAATAAACATCGCAAACCAAGAAAAAGCGCAAGCGCCTTCTGTAAACAAGGCAGGAGTTTGGCAGCAGCGAGACACGAAAAGACATAAGATACTTGTAACTTGTTTCAGCAGTTTAGATCTAACACCAGGGGAAATTTTAGTGTTCCACATTTCGTTTTTATATTTATGGTTGTAGTTCTTGCCATTACAAACATTCGCAACTTGTTACTTTTGTTCTTTTAATAGCAAGTCGTTTAAGCTGATTATCTGCCAAGAATACATTCGATCTCTTTGTTCAGTGGACAGTCGCAGTCTCAAGGAGTCACTGGAGCGGGCAGAATGGAGTCTTGGAGTAGAGCTGTGGTGCAGCGAGGGTGCGCAATCCAGTACCCTCGCCCCCGTGTCATGTCGGGTACTCAAGCTGCACTTCCAGCCTTCACAAGGGCTCCACTACCACCTGCCTGTTCTATTCGACTACTTCCATCTGTCATCAGTGTCAATCACCATCCATGCGAGCCTTGTAGCTTTACATCAGCCTTACATCAAGTAAGTATTTATGAGCGTCACAAGTATTGTGAGCTTAGAATCGTATACTATAATATTATAAAGCTGAAATGTGTTTTTTTTTTGAACGAGCAAATCTCAGGAACTACTGATTAACGCTACTGCTTACGATTTGAAAAAATCGTTCAGTTATAGATAGGCCATTGATCAAGAAAAATATTGAGCCACTTTTTATCCGGGTACGGGAAGTTTTTTTTTTATTTTATTGATTAGGGACAAACTAGAACAATTATATTTTAAAATGTCAGTAGTATTTTACGTGATGCGGATGAAACATATTTAACATAGCTGAATACAAAAATACACAATATTGTTTTGTTACTGATAAACTGAAATGTTACAAACTTATTAAAGTTTATTATTGCAAAAAAATATTTACTCCGATATCGGATCACAATCACACATTTATGTCGCGAGATGTTGAAAGGTGTAATATTTTAAATCATCGACTGCCGTAGTTTATATGGCCCGCCTGGGACACTACTCAAAGCTATAAATCGCAGTTTCTTAGCAGATAACATCTCGCCCGTTTCGCACTGAAGGTATAAATAAAACCACAATTATATTATGAGCAACTGTAAAATCGTAAAAATAAAATAACTGTCGCTGATTTCTACATTATTCCATTTTTTTCGTGGAAAATCATCAAATGACCCCTTGGAGAGAGTACCATACTCTTACTGACTAAAACCCACTATGTTCGTTCTGGCGGTCCCTATGTGCCAGGGCTACGGCATCTCTTACGAACAACCCGCAGCCCAGGCAGACCTACATTATTCCTAAAGTAGCAACTATTGTATGATAAGTACCGCCTTAGCAATCAATACTAACATCATTGTTATCTTTTATGTCTGTTCGTCACACAAGGAAAAGTATCATGCATTATGTGCAAAGCTGGTGAGTAACAAGCAGATATGGGATCCCTAACATTACACAACAATTTTACTTATATTGAAAATCATTTATTTCAAAGAAAAACCAATTAATTGAGTACCTACTTTTTCTTGTAAAAAAATCTAACCAAGACTCCCCGAATCTCTTTAAATGAATTTAAATAAGTTGTTTATAATAATGTTTTTAGTACTCCTCGCTCAAGTAAACAATGGGGCAAATTGATGAAGAGTGCTGGATCCAACTTCAACACTTCTGGAAGCTTCGAGAATGTACTCTTCGGCTCCACCGGCAAATGCGCCGGAGGCAACTCTAGTAAGATCGCGCATGCTAGGTAAGATTTGAGAGTATCAGTATTGATTGATTTTTTAAATTAATAAAGATAATGTATATTTATTATTGATACCTCATTTAATCAATGCAGCTCTTTCCCTTTTGTATAGCAATAAAACATATGTAAATTTTCATATAATTTTTCTATTACTTTACTATTACTTTACTACCCGGTTTTCAGGCAAGTTCACGCAGAAGTATGTGGGATCCTGTTAGGGTCTCTGGAAGGGCTACAGAGTGCTCTAGCAATATGTGGCTCTCCAGGTATCCTGCTTACTCCTGAAGAGTCATCATCAAATTCCGTTGTTGGAGAAGTCGCGCAGAGAATAAAGGATCTTAGCGATTTTGGGAAGGTTAGTCGGAATTTTAAATTGCTACATTTTCATGAAACTTGAAACGCACGCTACGTTCGCGGCCAAGGTCTGGGTATTGATCAGAGCTAGTGTTACCTAAGCTCTTGTGAACGATGCACACTTTTAACCCTCAATCCATCGTTTCGTTAGCCGTCTCTTTTTGTCTGTAACATATAACAGAAATATGTCGTCAAGAATTATGTATCTATATTAAATAACTCCTTCAAAGCAGATTTGCAAAAAACTTTTCCGTCCTTTGTGTCATTTTCAAACTTCGTATTATAAATGAATAAATTTTTAAACTTTTTCTATTCATACAATACCAATACGAGTTAAAAGTCCTTATTGTCTGAAATTTTCAAAACATTGCTGCATCTACATGTACATAATTTTGAAATGTAAAGATCTGTAAACTCCACAGACATTCCAGAAGTCGGAATGCGGCGAGGAGGAGGAGTGGGCGATGAGCGCGGCGCACGACATCGCGCGGCTGTGCGCCGAGGTGACGCTGCGCTGGCGCGCCTTCCTGCACCACACGTCCGACCGGCCGCACGTGCACCACGCGCTGGCCGCCAGGCATCATGCGCTACGGTACTTACACTTTTGTGTTTCGAATTAGTGTATACCCATGTCTTTCTAGACCACGGCTCCTGCATGCAGCATAGCGACTATGATCATTATGAAAACTGTTCAGAAAGCGACAGGATCACATGAAAAATGCAATCGTCCTCTGGGACATGATTATTTTAACGTAAGATACAATCAATGTTTAGCAAGCCACAGTTTGCGAATCTCTACGTTGAAAGTAGCCTATTGCCCCAACCAGCTGATTAGGGTTTTTAGTTCAGGTTTCACGTATCCGGAGAAAAGAAATAAGGGGAAAGAAATTATAATTATTGGTTATGTTACCTTACTCACTAAAATTATTCATAAAGATCTCAACGCCAGTATTATAATCAATCATTACATTTCAGCATCAAGCGTTTCTCCGAATGCTTCTTTGTATTGGACAACCCTCGGCACTCGCTTGCCGGGTGCTACGACAGCAACTACCAGTCGTATCAGAGCGTCGGCGAGGTGGCGCGCAGGTCCCGGTATTTGGCCCTGTTGCCCCCGCTGCCCGTACATTGCATCGCGTTAGACGGAGACCCGCATATCATGCCTATTATATTTGAAGACAGGTGGGTGGTATTAAATACTCCAACAGTAAGCTAAAACATATATACTACAATAGTCCTTAAGATTAAAAGGATTCACAGGCATAGCAGAAATGGAAGATACTGAGTCCCAAAACTCATCTCATATAAATTTCCTATTTTAATTGTTTCAGATATCAAGACACAGCAGAATTTGCACGACGGCGATCATTTCTGAATTCAGGTGCGAGTAAATCTGGAAGCGGTAAGTAAACTTACAACGAATAACGACTTGTTGTTTACAAAAATTTAACAAATGTTAATATGTTTTTCAGATCCATTCCTTTGTTCGGAGCCTCTTGGAGATGACTGTGCTTGTAGTGTTAGTTCCCTTATGGACTCCAGAAGACCATCATCCGAAGCATCCAGAGTTACCCTCACACTGCCTAAAACCATCATGGATGTTCTTGAACCACAATTCAATGCACCTAAATCCAGTTCCAGTGTCGTGCAAGCAACTCTGACTTTAGCTCCCCAGAAATCAGCCCGCGGATCACCCAAACGAGCTTTAGTGAAACAAAATGTAGTTGAACTACCAAAGGCACACAACAAACAACTTGAGCTTACTGGAAGAAATAGATACATCGTGCAAAACAATCAAATTAGCGAAATTCAACTTCCACCAAACAACGCATTCGCCTCATGCCCGATACAACAAGGACAGCAAATGTCTCGATACTCCGCATCAACTCTGCTTGATATGAATTCGGCAAAAAGTGCTTCAAACGTTTCGCGTCTAGGAAAAGAGCAATCAGAACCAGGACTAGAAGTTTTTCGGCAAAAACATGAGATCACAAGCGGTGTGAGTACTCTACCAGCTAGGCACAGCAAATCTCTAGACCAGTTGAGAGTTTCGCAAATGACACCGCTTAATACTGCGCAAACATTATCAAAGAATGTGCGAAATGGTTCTAATGCTTCTGTCAACTACCCAAAACCATATCTACCACCACAACAAATAAAGCCAACTACGTTGCCTAGAAGCGTCACCACTAGTGCTTATCCAACTAATACAACGACTAGATGCAGTTCCAAAGGCGACGACTATAGAAGAAATATAAGTGAATTTAGAGAAAAATACAAAAATCCTTGTATTAAAAAAGTTGCGCATGGAGTGAACAATGAGGTGTTCCATAATGTAGGATACAATTACGATGGTGGAATGAAAGCTAATCCTAACCAAGTGTACGGCTATACTTTCGGTAATCAGGGTAATCTGCAAGTAAACAATGTTATTCGTAATCCGTTAGAATTTCAAAGAGGCTACAGTGTAAATTTACCCCGTCCTATGTTGCCTCCACGTAATTCTTACCCACCGGTTAGTGGTAAAACTCAAGCGACTGATCAAAATAACTTAGTTTCTAATAAACACGTACATAGATCTAATTCTACGCATGTGTTTCACCAAAAAGTGGAAAATCAACAAATTGACATTGAAGCTGCCCGTAATCAACTCAGGCATGAGCTCAATTATTATCTGCAAAAAGGTGACTGGAGTTACGATTTCAATACAGGAAGTTTAATCCAAAACTATCAAAAGAAATCAAGTAAAAGTAGTGATGACAGTGGATTTGTTATGACTTTAGATAGAAGTAGCGATGGAACATCAAAATCAACCTATTCAAAGACACCTCCTTCCACCCCCCATTCAACGATGCCTTCTGTGAGGCATAAGAAAAGTAGATCCAAAGAATCAAAACTAAATACAAGTGGAAAAGAAAATACTAAGATGAACTCTAGTAGAGATTCCTTGAGCAGTCATCACTCTATCAAATCACGAGATAGTAAATCAGATCGGCATACATCAAAGTCTGAACGTAGTACTCCAAAATCGGACCGCGCGACGCCACGATCTGGAAAGTCTACGCCCAAGTCCGGAGGATTCACTCCAAAATCAGGTCTGGCTACTCCTAAATCTGGTCGAGCTACTCCGAAATCCGGTGCGACAACGCCAAAAAGTGGAAGGTCGAGTGGTAAACCAGAGAAACGCACGAAACACAAACCTTCAGAGAAGATGACTCAACTGATGTCAGAAGCTGCATCATCGTCTAGCAACGAAAGTATACCTTTTGAGTTGAGGAGATTAGAGTCTTCTACAAGTGTTCCGTACAGTCTCGACCATGGGCCTGAATTGTTAAGACATTGCAGAAGTGCTGCATCAGTCTTAGACGAACCCAACTTGAATAACACGTTTGGGTCCGAATCTTTACCCAATTTAGCTCCACCACCGGCTTTCGAGTCACCGCCTCTTGATATAGCGGACAAAGATTTCAAAATATTACCTCCTAAAAACTTTTTGAATAAGGAAGAAAAACGTCGTAGAAGCACTTCGACATCCAGTCTGAGTGAACAAAGTGGCTGGGTATCTAGTGGACGCAGTTCAGGCCCGTCTTCTCCAGATAATGCAAGTTGTCAATTAAACCAGAATTTCGCCGCTGGAAAACCAGCTGCACCTAAGCCTACTACTACAAATAAAAACTATGCAGGTCCGACCGAACCTCGTAAAACCGAGGGTGAACCTATCAGTGACTTTAAACGAACAGTTCTAAACGGAGAGCAGTTACGTGAGCGACTCTTAAAGTTGGCTGTCAAGGTAGCCCAGAATACGTCGAATGAAAAAATAGAATGCTGTGATAAGGAAGTGTGTGAAGAATGCACCATATGTAGTGATTCCATATGCACAGACAGCCAATGCGAATATAATAAACTAATGCACAGTAATGGCATAGATGCTGGCTGCAACTCGGACACTTGTACAGCGAGTTGTTTTCAACAAATGGCTGAAGTTAATGCAGTGAAGGGCAATCAAAGACACAATTCTTTCAGTGCTGTACAAGGAAAGACTTATAGTTCATCTTCTAAAAGTCTGAATGAAGGAACGGTGAAAAAGTCACAAACAATTAGTGACAGTCTACACCCTTACATAAGGAAAGAAATGCCTCAGAAGGCTCAACCGGCTCCTGCCAAGTCTCAATCACTAGACAAAACTAAATTGAAAGATAGAATACAGTATACTGAAAAGTTAATAGCGGCTGAGATAAGAAGTCTAACAGTGGATCGGTCTTGTGTTAAACCTTCAAGCCACAAGAAAGGTAGTTCGTCAGCGGCGCAAAAATACTCAAACAAAGCCAAATCTGAAATTGATCTAGCCCACTTTGTTGGTGACAATGACTATGAACATTTACCTCCACCACAGCAGTTTAGGGACGCTCCACCCCCACCAGATGAATTTAAGGTAAATAAGTAACATCCATCGATTAAAATAAGAGATAAAAAATCTATAAATATCATATTAATGAACTTGTATATTAAAGGATCCTCCAACTAAATCACCAAAGCTGAGTCGACAGAGCAGCAAATCGTCTACTCCGTCGAAGACACCAAGAAAGCAACAACAACAGACGTCCTCACTTCAGTTAGATAACCCACTATACCATGTGTGTGAAGGTAGGTATCGCTATGACTCTTGGCATAATTAAACAAAGCTTTTGCCACTAACACCATTGCTTGGCTTATAACAGGTATAATGGAGAGGCGCAAGTTGAGGCCGCATCAGTCCGTCAACTCAAGCAGTGCGCCCTCCGGAGGTACACTGAATAAAAGTCAGAGCACAGGAGAGTTGGCCAGCAGAAACGATACTGGTAACGCTTTTTATCTGATTACATTATTCATCATTATTTGTTACATACAGTAATCTTTATACTGCCCAATTCATTTCAAAAAGAATTAGTTTTTATGAACTGACTGAAATATACAAGGCCTTCCTACTTAAACGAAGAATTTTCTGTATTTTCAGAACAACGAGAAAGCAATCTCATCAGTATATTCGGATTGGCGGAATCTGAAAGATTATTCGTGAAATGCAGAGAAGAGTTCAGGCAAAGTGTAAAATATCCAGGAGCAATCTACTCTGACTTCCCGCCTGTTGAAAATTCACTACCGTACTTCCATATCAGCGACGAATATAGGATGTTTAATCCAGAAGGTAAGATTACAAGTAATAAAACTTAATTGCAGTAAAAATTCACGATTATTTGCTATGCATAGAACAATAAGCTAGCTCAGGGTGATTTCAGGCTATTTTTCCTTACCTATAAGGACGATTTGGCATACACTCTGAACTCTACGTTTCAGTCTTGCACTTTTGGCAGTAGCCGCGCTATTTATATAACCGGTCTGAAATTGCTCTTAAACACAATCAGATCCATAAGCTTGTATATAATTTCAGGGCTCCACCTCATCATCTGCGTTCACGGCCTTGACGGCAATGCGGCAGATCTCCGTCTGGTAAAGACATACTTGGAACTGGGTCTGCCTGGAGCAAGGCTAGACTTCCTTATGTCCGAGAGGAATCAAGGCGACACCTTCTCTGACTTCGACACCATGACGGATAGGTGAGCTGTAAATTATTACTTTAGTGTTTTAAAAGAAGCAGAGTTTCAAACACTTTAATTTGTTTTTTTATGATGTATTTTTGTTATTGATTCAATAGATTCTCATTAAATTACATAGAAGAAAAGTGGTTTGACTGTCTAACGGCTGATTTAAATCTTTATTAGAACTTCAAAATCTGTTTTGGTTGTTAGCGTTATTTTTGCCATCACAATGAGGCGTTTTATAATAACACTGTCTAGGACTCTTCTGAAATAGATGAGCAATGAGTATATTATATCAGGGGGATTTGCTAATTTCAGGTTTTCTAAACCTCCTCATAACTTATCTGGAAAAAGATACAGTACAACATGTTTATTCGCGTATGTTTACAGGCTTGTGCAAGAAATCTTAACCCACATTCAGAATTCGAGCGACCCAGCCCGAATAAGCTTCGTGGGCCATTCTCTTGGCACTATCATCATCCGGTCAGCTCTCGCAAGGCCACAAATGAAGCCGTACTTAGGGAAACTTCATACGTTCCTCTCGTTAAGTGGACCCCATCTTGGCACACTGTATAACTCTAGCGGATTAGTTAATGCTGGTAAGTTTTTTGACTATTTATACCATTCCTAATTCAAAGAATATTCTATATAACAAGCCCTGTTTCTTTAGTTTTTCAATCCATGCCAGAATACCAGGTATTGAAAAATTGGTATAAATGCAAAAGTCAGATTGTATGTTTGTTTTTGATTAAACATATGATTATGTATAACGTTTGTCATAACAAGGTTGTACGTTTTGTGGAATACAAAAAGCGTTCCTCATTCGTCTTTATCATTTCCAGGCATGTGGTTCATGCAGAAATGGAAAAAATCAGGTTCATTACTGCAGCTGTCCCTACGTGACGCGTCAGACCCTCGGCGTTCGTTCCTCTACCGTCTGAGCGAGAGGAGCCAACTGCACCAGTTCAAGCATATCCTCCTCTGCGGCTCGGGACAGGACCGATATGTTCCCCTGCACTCAGCGAGATTGGAGCTTTGTAAAGCCGCTGCTAAGGATACCTCGCTGTTGGGACAAGCGTACAGGGAAATGGTAAGTTAAATTCTTAATTCTTAATTCTTAGATTTCATTCCTCTATCGCCTAGAAAGAGGAGCCAATTGCTCTAAAGCAAATATATCCTCCTCTGCGGTTCGAAACAGGACCGAGATGTAACCCTATATTCTTTGAGGCTATGTAAAACCCCGCCAAGTAAATAAAAAATGGTTAGTTTTTAATGTTTATTTATATAATGTTTATCTATAGGGGATAATGTCTGAAACGGAAAGTCTCCTTAAAATAAAACATTCCCAAACCTTGTCAGAGGTCTTATAACAAAAATAATGCTCAAGAAATGAGCGTTATAACGATTTCAATGGAGTAGATGATTTTTTTCTCATATATTCACCGACACTGGCATGCCCCTTATCAATATTGTTCCGTGTTATCCGTGAGATCCGTGACACTGACCTTATGTCCCTGTGTTTATAAAATATATTTGGGGCATAGACCACACAGGCAGACACTTATGATTTGTAAGCTAAATAATGTTGTTAGTAAGTCTTCGTACGTCTAGTTGAAGAGATCAATAACTTCTCGATTGCCGTATTCAATGTCTCTACGTAAAATGGCCCACTGCGGCCTTACACCTAAATGGGTGTCCAAAAGAACAGGGTTTTGTCTGCAAGAATCTGATCCTACAGCGCTACCTAGTGGGTACTATCCCACTGTATACAGGGTATAAGGAATCAGATTTTTGCAGAGGAGACGGATCATTTGATTAATTATTCGCTATCACTTAAAAACTATCTTCTATTAAATTTTCCCCAGGTCCACAACATGGTATCCCCTTTAGCGGCGCGTGCGTCGTCAGTGTCGGTAGTGCGGTACGACGTGCAGCACGCGTTGCCGCACACGGCGAGCGCGCTGGTGGGCCGCGCCGCACACATCGCAGCACTCGACTCTGATCTATTCATCGAGAAGTTTCTATTGGTTTCCGCACTCAAATACTTCCGATAGAGGATTTGTTTTTAGAGTTCTGAATCGTTTAATGCTATTTCAGATTTCCGTGTTTTTATGCGCGTATATGAACTGTTTTGTCAAGGCAAGTTAGCTAAAACTAATATTAAACAGCGTGAATTGGAAAGACACTCTTTTATGAAAGTAATAAGCGCTGGGGAATTAAACATGATACGCGTCTAAAAGCTCATCAAAAGTCGAGCTTATACGCAAATACACAAAACGCTAGTCTGAAACCGCTCTTTGAGTGTTCTAGTGAGTAACCTTTAGAGTGTCTCTTTTACTGTCAAAAATCCATGTCAGGCTGTTTAGCAATCATTCACTATTAATTAAAGAAAAACAAACGCTCCTATAGTATAAGCAATAATGATCAAACGTGGCCTTGGGCTAGTATGACGCAAGCCAACCCAAGGCCACGTTCGTTCCTATTCCCTATCCTGAGTTTTAATTGCTGGCACGTGTAAGTCAAGGTCAATATTTTAAACACAGTAAACTGACAGATCGAAATTCAAAATTGATGCTTACTCGTTTAACCTCGAAAAGGAACCAGTTATGTTTTGAATTCTCCGAACTAAAAAAGTTAATTTTAGAAGCATGAAGTAGGTACGTTATGTGCGTATACGAACATAAATAAAAGGTCACACGCATGCTCTAAATAAAATATTCTTTGAACAAATAACGACAAAAACTTTTTTAACAACAACAGTGTGCTTAATTGTTGTGTTCTGAACATTTGGCAAATTTTGAAAATAGTATCAAAGTGTCCTCCTTATTGGAAATCCTCTATGCCTCCAAAAAGTTTTTATCGAGTGAATGAATGAACCAAATCGAATGACTAAAATTTTCCTCCGTCAATTGACTTGTACAAATGCACACACCGCTTCTCAAAATCTTACGATTAAGACATTTTGTATAAAAATGAGACAATTTCATCGTTTTTAATTAAAAAACTCAATAAGAGTAAATGAAGATTGATTATTTCGATGCATTAGATAAATAAGTTGTACTATTATTTTATTGCACCTCTTTCTTGCTGTCTATTGCGCCTGTACCTAAACAGTGAACGTGTACAGTTTTATAGTATCATTATTATCTGTACTAGTTTCTTACATAATCCGTTTTCACTTCGCATTTTATTATATAGCATTTGTTTGGCATTTACCTAAATCTATCCAGATCTTTTTTATATCTGCCCGATAAAATAAAAATCCACTAAAGAGCAAGTGGTTCCCTTCCTAAAAAGAAACTGTTGAATAACGCTAATTTTATATTGAAACAGCCTGCTAATAGTGGCTATATAAAGTCTATTTCCTTGCAAATGGCGTATTTAATTAAGACTCTTGACTTCAAATCTTATATGTGACATTTCACGGACCGTTTGACACTTTTATGTATCCAATATATCTTCCACAGGGTTGCTTCATTATCTATGAAGGAGCTTATTAAAAACGGTCGTCTTCATCATCATCCTTCAGTCCTTCTTCTGCTTATCAAATCGCTCAATTACTTCATGATGCAACTCTGTAACTTTTGTACCTTTGTTTTCTAGAACCCTGAGCATCGGTAGGCACTTTACCGGAGCTAGCCAAGATGTGTTACTACAGTCGTAAACGGTAGTAAAAACGAAAAACGTGTGAGGAAATGCCATTCGTTTTAATGTGGGAGGTCATCAGATTACTCCTCCCGCTGTGGGTGCAGCTGAAGGGAGTGTCAGACTCTTACAGACTAAAACCCACTGTGTTCCTTCTGAAGGTCTTTGTGTGTTTGGGCCACGGCAACTTTTGTGAACAACTTACAACCCCGGCAGGAATGGTTAATGGTCATTTCAAATCGATCAAATCACGTGGTCATTTGAAATGTCAATCCTATACTTGTTTTAAATATCTACTAGCGTTTTCGATTGTATTAAGACATCTGGCTAACCCCGTAGGATTATCGAAATTATGGATAGACTTGGTGACAGCGTGATAATTCTATTAGAATCCTAAACTTAGAGTGATTTACGAACTATGTTGAGGGTAACTGCAATCAACAATTTTAATAACTTAAGTAGGTTTTAAGATGGATCTTTACACCAATTAATTAAGACTATAATTTTAGCGACTGTAGATAATTTAGGTAGATGTTATTTGTATTATTGTTGTCTATGAACGGTATCATTCTCCGGCACCGATTGTCTGCTGTGAACGAATCTGCATCTTGCGACTAATAAAAAAACACAAAATATTAATATCTTCTAACCACTATCGAGATCATAAAAAAAAATAAGTAGGCAGTTTAAAATCAACATAATACAGTCGCAGATTGGCCTGGCAACAACTGTTGCCGCTTTGTTATCTACCATCCTTGTTTAATCAAGGAATTATTAAAAACAAATGACTCACGTCGACTAGAGTATGTACATTCACAGCAGGCAAATTACAGGTTTAAATAACTCTTTGATTTTCCTCCACTTCTTGAAGGCCTGTTAAAATACGACAAATCTAAGCACTTTACTATAAATCTATTGTAAATATGGGTCTGATCGTGTGTTTGTTACATATTGAACCTTATTTACTTCTACTCGTAATTAAAACATACGTGAAATCAATTAGGTAATGCTGCACAAAAAGTCATAAGGATTTAATTGTAATTAAGATAATAATATCAGAGTTATATCGGTCGTCATTACCGTGTTTGCGTTTCGTCGTGCCGGCAACAGCCAGCCCGTAGCCTTAAACTTTAACATAAAAAATATATAAACTAAACGTTAGATGAAAGTTGTAAATTTTTAACGAATGTTAGACTGATATTTAAAAAAATATACGGACTCAGACATTTTATATAAATTAAGTTTGTAGAATTTACTTTATCATTAGTAGTGGAACATTATTTGATAAACAAAAAAAAACATTTCTAATCTCGCTCTGTCCACTTCTCTGAATTAATCTTTAGGTAACGTTTTATACAGGGCTTCGATAAATTGATTTATAAAATAATTAAATATATTGTACTACTGACATAGCAATACCTCAATATTGCTCTCGAGCACGCTTGGAGGAATGCAAAGTATCAGTTTCTATGGAATTGACGTCACTAGATGGAGTCCAGCTATAGCAATAGCAATTAAAATCAGAGCAATAATAATTATCACTTCCGAATCTTAAATGATAATAAGAACATTTATGAATTTAACTCAAAAGCACTTCTCATTCTTTCAGTTTTCAACAATAGAAGCAATTTATAAGTTTTCACAAATTACTCAGACTAAGGGCCAGTTTCACAGGTTGCTGATAAGTTCCAGATAGTTTATCTGGCAGATAATTTCATACAAATTCTGTTCTGTTTTTGAATTTATCTGGTAGATAGTGGCTACCTGTAACCTGTGAAACTGGCCCTTAGTAATTATAATAAAAGAACAAAAACTGACATTAAGAGGTATAATTTCAGCACGAACACATTTCGAAACGAAACTGCTTTTCTAAATTTCGCCAAGTTTGTTTCTACATTTCAAACTTAGAATGATATCGTTTTAAATACGCACCCGAAGAAAATAAATTATCAATGCACTCGACTTTTTTATAGCAACAACTCTGATCTCAGCATCTATCCAGATCTATCCCATGACTGTAGTCTATGACTGTAAAGAAATTTTTGGTACTTGACGACACAAAGTTAAAAAATAGTTCTTTGTAAACAATTTCCATTGAAACTGCGGCCTTTGTTATTTATGAGCCCTTCATTTAAACGCAAAGATTATAAAATACTTATCTAGGAGTGTATTTAAAGATGGGAGGAATTTTGTAAATATTATAGAAATGAATTTTATTTGTAAATCGTATGTTTAATGGCAATGTGTCGATGTTATACACTTATGATAATAAATAAATAATGCCTGAAATCTAACTTGTTTTTTTTTCTGCCCTTTACTTTAATAAGAAATATAGAAAAAAGTTATGATGAAACTAACAAAGTCATCACCATCATTAGACCATGTTATCTAAACCAAACCACGCTCGTTTACCTAAGGCTCAGGTATTAGAGGGTGGGGAGGGTTTTCTCATGATCTTTTCCTTCGCTGTATATACATACGAATGGGTATACTTATTGGCCAGAAGAAATACTGGTGTCGCTCCGTCATAGACAAAGAAAATACTTACACAGAATGTACCTAATGTAAGATTTCCGTAGCTTATGTACTTTTGTACAGAAATTAAGTCAATTTAACCAAAAATATGTTGAATAAATGCATGTATGTGTATATTGTAATAATGACGTCTTATAATATGTTATGCGTTTAGTTTACACGGCCTTGAACAGTAGATATTACAAAAAAAAGTATAGACTTTTATCCTTGATGGTTCTATACTATACCAATGAATTGTCTCTACGTGGCCTTATTTTTTTCGTGCGCTACTGTCCTATGTCACGCCAATTTTCTATAACTTTAAGTTAGCCGAGACACACCCTAATAACTGGCCAAATGGGAGTCGAACCCACATGCTAAGGGTTTCGTACCATAATCTATTAAAACGGCCAAAAAATCATGGGATCAATCAATTATTTAATTATTCTGTGAATAATTTAAGCTTCTACCTTTTTTTTACGCGAGGAATCTCGTTGAAATTTTTAATTGTAAATACGTGCCGTACAAATCTTGCTATTTTAATAAAAATGTATATTATTATAATTAAACGGAAAATAGCCCACAAAATATACCTAATAACTATATAACAATGAAGAAAATGGTTCGGCATTGTTCGTTTTATGTAGTTGTTTTACATAATGTAATTCAAGATTCAAAAGATCTCAATTTACACACACGCACACACATCCTCAGTTATCTGTGAGTTTCGGTGAGTGATACCACAGATTTTTAAGTGATACCAACAGAGGAAAATTATCACCTTTTTGACAATTTCTTTCCCTGGCTTTTGACTTTCAAAATAATTATATGAGTAAAAATATTTTATATTTAAGGGACCCAGGTGAGATCGAACGAAAATATTTTGTTGGCCAGTTTTAAAGAGAACCATTCTTCACCTAAAATAATGAAAGTTACATTTTATATAAATTATATTTATACCGATCTTCCCACGATAAGTTGGTAACACTGTTCATCTATGGCGCCAATGGAATGGCGCGGAACTTTGTAGGGCCCCTGGCCTTGACACTGGTCGTAGCGGGACGATCGAATTCATTTTCGGCGCCACAAATTCGCCGCGCTCATTCATAGCAACAGCGATTAAGAAAATAGTCAAGTAGCGTCTTTGATAACGTAACGTGTGTTGTGTTGTGCTAGTGTAGAAACATTTACAAAAATCACAAACTATTTTTTTAATACTTTTTGTAAGGAGTTAGTGATTTTGAGCGACTTTTATTCTAAGGTAGGTAACCTACCCATAAACCTAATTAATTCTTATTTTAAAAATCACACATACTATACATAATTATCATTATTCGTTCTCAGTTATTTTAATTTAATTGAAATTCAGTTTTCCACTTCGGCTTGAGTTATTATACCCGGTGTTTTGGCATTTTGCTTACAGTTATCTTTGAATGTAATCAAAACAAAGATTTCCCATTTTTAAGAAGTTCTGTGTCGGAATAAGTAGATGTGTTTCTATGATAGGTATCCAATTATTAATCATTACCATAACTATCTACAACTTACGACCAGTTTCACCGGGTGCTGATAAGTTCCAGATCAGATAGTTTATTTGGTAGATAATTTCATAAAAATTTTCCATAATTTATCTGATAGATAGTGGCTATCCGTAACCTGTGAAACTGGCCCTTAATCTTTTACTTTGTGGACACTTGAAACGTAGGTACAGATTCTACACATCAACCTACCTCAATCAGTCAAATTTCCTTAATGGATATCAATGTTATCACAATAGTGGAAGATTAATGTTCGGTTGGTAGTATTTCACAGAATTGGGTAGGTTGACCTGCTGGCGTTTGTACATACAACGCAGCAAACAAACGTAGTAGTGTTCCTACTATTAGAAATTGAATTTATGAATAAAATAAAATTTAAACATTTTGTTATACCTAGGTATCTTTGTTCTCTGGTTTTTCTACTCACAATATATTATGATAGCAGTTGACCGCGGTTCAACCAGCGTCCCAAAGAAAAATATGAATTTAAAAAATAGTCTATATCCATTTACAGGCTTTAGTCTATCTGTACAGCAATTTTTATTTAATTCAGTTCAAAAGTTTGCGTGAAAGCGCGGCAAACACATTTTATAATACATACATCACATTTATAATATTAGTAAGGATAACTTATTGTAACTTCCACAAAAATATTACGCACGTTGTTCATGTTTTGCTAACTTTGATCTCTTTAACTTTCAGATCCAAAATAAGAACCACACTACGAGTGCCGAACTAATGCAGATTGATCTACTCTACAAAGCTACGCCATAAGTTTACAAGAAGGCCTATCCTTTAACAACGTTACTTCTAACTACGACCAAAATCTCAGTTTAAAAGATGGCTTCAAAAAAGATAACAACTTACTTGTTCTTAGATCTACAATCCACCAATTATCCAGGTACCGTGCATGGTGAAGTACGAATCACAGAGTTGTCTATGGTAGCAGTAAGACGAGCTCATCTTGAGAGCTACGAGGACGAACCCCCAACACAGAACAAGATACGTATGTTTTTTAACCCTGAGAAAAAAGTGGACCCTAAGATATCAAGGCTCAATGGATTAACCCAAGCTTCTTTAAAATATGAAGCTGAATTCAGCAAAGATGTATTTAATCTCATGAACTCCTTCATCAATTGTCTGAAGAAACCGGTGTGTATGATTGCCCATAATTCGCTCCGTTTTCATTTCCCACTACTCAAATTTCATTTTAAAAGAATGAACGTGTCATTCCCAACTGATCTTATGTGTACTGATAGCATTTACTGCTTATTTGATATACTGGAGCCAGACTATTATAACGAGCCAAGAGAAATTACAGAAGAAAACTACGATGAGGAATCTGAAGACTCAGACTCCCCCGACGGTATAGATAAAAAGAATGCACTCGCAGATATTGAGCGACGTTCTAAAAAAAAGAAAATCGGACCATCAAGTTATAACGATCTACATCGGAGTATATTTTACACCTTGGGGCCAAAAAATTCATACAAGCTACATGACATCTACGAAAGAGTTATTACTTATGAAAGAGAAGAGGTTGGGGCAGAAGAAAACTGTAGAAAGTTAATTAAAATAGCAACGGCGAAGAGCGAAGATTTTGGCGCATGGGTTGACCGCAACCACTGCCGATTTTCCGAGGTGCCCGAAATGGTTATGTAATCAAACATATTCCTAATGGATCATTCGTATAGTTACAAGGACGTGCATTCTGTTAAGTTGCTTTGCTAGTCAAACGTTTGGAAAATAAGGTTTTAGTAGGTAATTATCCCTTATGCTTGCATCTACCACTTATTTGCATATGCAACAAGTACTTACCCTTAGATGACGCTTACTCCCAAAACCCTATAAGGAGTTATGGACAAATTACTTACATCACAAGTTTAGACAACTTCATTTCTCTCTCCTATTGCTAGCACACTATCAAAATATTGGCTCCATAAATTAGACATTAGGATTTAATTAGGTTTACAATTTGTATACTTTTAGGCTGTGAGGCTATATTTACTATAAAAAAAAACAGGACCATCCATCGAGTCCCATTTTCATTCTAGAAAACACTTAAATGCCATTTCATATAAAAACTTAACATCGTATTATTATGCCTTATTAAATACCGTAGTATATTAATGATCACCAATCCATAAAGCAAATATTATTACGCACTAGCAAAAATACCGAAATATTAACAGGGTATCAATTCCTTAATTATTTTTTTTTATTTTTAAATTAGTAGGTAATATTTAGGTTCATATAAGTATGGTCTACAGACCTAATCAAATCTACATAACTACGTAATTACATAAAAAGGTTAGTAAGACTACGAAGTAATACCTACTATTATTTACACACTAACAACAGTTAGTTTCCTAAGTACCTACGTGCCATAACTTTAAGTAATCATAGTCAGACCCCTCTTAGGTATTGGTTGGACACTGCGCGTATGAGTACATACCCAGGGTCCTGTATAACCTAGAGAAGCTTTACACTACTGAACGGTCGTCTTTTTTGTCCTTGCCGAGTGCCTCGAAGAAAAGTCAAGAAGGTCCTTTACACCATGGCGCAATACAGCCACGTTATCCCTTATTCAGATGAATGTAAAATATTTCTAGAAATCTCGCAGCGTACGTGTTCATTAGGTATCTACAGACGCCAGCACATCAGGCTAGCCGAAACTGTAAAATTTTCCCAATCAACTTTAAACCGTATGCTTCAGCGATAAAGTTGAAAATCTATGTAGCCTGATGTGCTGGCGTCTGTACATAGTTTTTCTCACCATTTTTTAAGGAATCTTAATTCTAATTATATCTTTATTCTATTGCATTTATTGTAAATGTAACGTTAATTGTTTTATTTGTTCCAAGGATGTTGCGAATTTTGTATTAAGATATTGTTTATGAATAAGTATGCCTACATTCGGTTTTCAAGTGTATTATTGATTGTACTTGTCTAAATAAATCTTACCTATGTTATTTTATTTTCTCAACGTAAGAATCACTCCCCCAGCCCAACAGGTAGTTACATTGTTCACATTGTAGGTTCCGGGGTAAGTATATGAAAGTACATACATTTATATATGTGTGTAACTATATAATTTACTAGGATATTTCAATTGATTGTATTTTAGATGATTAGGCAAGTCGCCATGCCTTTTCATTTTTATTCTACAACAGACAGTGGGCGACTGTGCCTATACCTAAGTACCTACCTAATTATATGCCTAAAATAGACTGAATAAATTGCACCAAAAAAAGAAAAAAAAGAGAAAGATTGACAAACGATACTTAATTACTTATTATTTAAAAAAAACCCGTCTCTATGAAATACCTTAACTAACGAATTGAAAAGGCAGAAACAAAAATGTTGATAAATAGCGGTTGCGACGCGTAAGTAGGTACTATTCTATGAAACAGTTCAGATTTTACTTCCACGCGAGTTTTGTTTTCAATTATTATTTTTAAGTTTAACTTGAAACTACTTAATATATAACTATATAGTGATTATTTGTGGCGAGTCATGTGTAGTTTTAAAAATATTTTGTATTAGGTAATAAGTTGTGCGAGAAGCTGTAAAATATTTGAGTAAATAAACAAATAAATACTGTTCATTATTCTCCTCAAAACTAATATTTCCTGTAGGTCAAACAGGTCTTATGTTCATTGTTCTGCAGATTCCACTTATGAAACTCGTTTCGTTCTTGGATTTTAATTAGTTTTAGAATAACGTTTCAGTAGGTATGGTTGGCACGTACGCACGACGCAACAGGCACAAAAAAAGTGAGAAGCTCCTTTTTTTAGTAAATACCTAAAAAATACGTTCGTTTTAATCTGTGGTGATTTTCAGTTATTTTTCTGTCAGTCGTACACAGGCAGGGCTTGGATTTGTGAACATTTGAATGAGAAAAACAAAAGAACTAAAGATTTTTATGAACTCGGTTTCAAATAACTTTTGCTGAATATGTTGTAATCTAATAAAAGTCGCATAGAAAGACGGACTAAGTAGATGCAAACATAAATCTGAGTGTTGTGATAAAAGTGATAACATTTAACATCAACTGTAGAAAAAATATTATATTATTTTCTTCGTGATGAGTGAGATTGCAACGTACGTATTTTTTGACCTACAGACAACCGGCCTTCCACGTACAGAGCATGGCGAAGTACGAATTATACAAGTATGCATGTTAGCTGTGAAAAGATTACAGCTTATTAATTTAAGCAGCCCAGCTGATGTACCAAAAATTCAGTACAAATTTAAAATGTACTTCGACCCTCAGAAGAAGTTACACCCAACAAGTGTTAAACTCACAGAACTAAATGAAGTTATTTTGAAAAATGAGCCAGAATTTAATATAGATGCGATTAACGCCATGAACAGTTTTCTCAGTTGCCTGGAGAAACCAGTATGTTTGATTGGCCATAATGCCTTCAGATTCCACTTCCCTATACTCCAATACCACTTTGATAAACGGAAAGCGTCATTACTAGGGGACATAATGTGTGCAGACAGCATTTATGCCTTTTATGATATACTGGAGCCAGAAAATTATAACCTGCCACAAGAAATTGATGCAGAAATTGATGGTGATGAATCTGAAAGCTCTGATGAAGAAGCAGTTCTAGATCAAAATGAACGCTTAATTAAAATTATCAAACGCTCAAAGTATAAAAGACTTGGTCCAAAAAAGTTTCACAAATTATGGCGGGTAAAGTTTTGTGACTTGTTACCTCCTCAGGGCTCCTACAAATTAAATGATATCTATAGCAGAGTTGCAGATGGTGGTTATCTTAAGTCACACCATGCTGAAAATCAATGCATCATGATTATGAAAATAGCGATAGCAAGAACTAATGAATTTATAGAGTGGGTGGACAGAAACCACAGCCCCTTCTCCGAGGTTCCCATCATTAAAATGTCATAATTTTGTTAACTTTTATGAGAATAATAAAGATCATAGTTTTTAATCAAATGTTCACAGTTCTTATATATTTTAGAATTGGTATTTGATACCAAATATTCTTACTTATATAACTTAATATTATACAACTTATGGTCAATTTCTGATCACCTTTACTGGTGCCTTATCTGTGAATTTTCCCTTAAAAGTAATGGCCATTAATTTTGTTATTAGTTATTATGTTTGTCAATAAAGAACCTACCTATGTTGTTATAAGTTACACACAAAATATGTGCTATTAAGATAATTAGATGTTATGTTAATTTTACAGCATGTATGTTATGTATGATACAATATTTTATTTTAATAAAGTATGCTGCTTCTAGTAGTTTGTTGGAAATAAGATTTACGATACCTACCTCCATCTCTGTCCGTTCATCCTATATAGAGTACACATTCATTTTCATGCTGTATGCTTTAGTATTGAATTATACGAAATGTTTAAGGATTCAATAAGACGTCCGATTAGAAAGATTTTGTAACCAAATATACGATACCCTGCAAATTAAACCAACTTGTCTTTTCGTGAAGTGTAGAAAAAGTATATTTTTTTATATTTATTTTATTCAAGCACGGCAACACAAGTCCTAAAAAACGATTACTTTATAATGTTACCAACGTTTTACTTTATTTCTATTCCGTAATATTTTTTATCCATAACGAATATTATTAATTACTGTAATAAATATTTTTAGAAAGAGTTTATATTTTATTATTTTATATCGGATCATGCCGTCGTGCAGTAAATTGAAAGCAATATTTTTTTTTTTTTGTAAATTTTCATTTTGTAGCGCGCATTACGGTTGGCACCGTTGCCATGCCGAGTACGGGTGGCTAACCTGCACGGCGCTCAACCAATCACATCCTTTCGCGCCCAACGATATACGCTCGCGGCGCAGTACGCGCGCATCTTATAGAATTATTGAGAGTTTTCGCGGCAGAACGACACAGTCATTATAACATTCCTAACATTTTCTAAAACTTTCTGTGTAACTAAGTAATAAGTAACTGGTGTATTAATAAACTTTTTACTAAATATTAAAAGCCGTCGTTTATTTTATTACAATTTACATTTTAAGGGACTTAACAAGGAAGAGATTGGTATAACCTGGGCTTTCAATTAAGTATTAGCTATTCCACACTGTTTGCAATAGCAACCAATAATCTTTAGACGTAGGCAGCAGCATGGTTATTTTTTTTCGTAAACGTAGCAACACTCACAACTATATGTCAAAACAACTAATGAATTATTGTGAAAGAAACAAAATATTGCTTGAATGTTGCACCACAGTTCGAAATTTGAAAATAATGTGACGATATAATATTGTACACCGGCGCTGCAGCAAAACACATGCTGTAGGTATTGCAGCCGTAAATAAAAACACTCGTGCCTTTGACTTCATCGTAGTTTAGTGAATTTGCTGGACATGTAAGCACAGCAATCTCATTATCAAGGCGTGCCTGCCGGCTTATCAACAGAGTAATAACTGGGTGGCAGTTGTAATCTCGTCTAATATCGGCATTGGGATATATTATCTTCATCATCATCGTATCAGCTGTCATCATCGAGGTAGCGTACCATTGCCTTCTAAATCAATCAAAAGTGATTTAATAGTTAATTTGCTTTGTAATAAATCAACTGTTTCAGAAGTATTTTTAGGGTATTAGGCATTCTAGAGTAAAAGAAGTAAGGCCAAAGACAAAAAGCATTTTGAAATAATTCAAGATCTGATCTTATATTATACTTAGTATATTAATATCTTTTGGTATTGCAATATTTATTTCATATTATAAAAATATTGTGCAATCAACTATATTGTGCAATTAAATAGTACTTGTATTTGTTGTTTAAGTAAGAAAATCCTTATCTAAATTTAAATTAAGAATGACTAAAGATTATGAGTAATGAGGTTGTATCAAAGGTTGATTGGTATGAGATATTATTTAAAAATCTTTATTAATACGAGTAATATGTTAGTAGCTGCTTAAGAGTATATGATTTTTAATTATTTTGATATATTTTTTTCAGATATGAAATAAGAACTTTGTCTGTGAGGAAAACTCAAGTTGGACTACATTTCAAAGCTCTCTACATTCATTATACAAAGTAACCAGAATCCAAAATTTTATTTCAAAGAAAAATGGATAAAGTAGCGACATACTTGTTCTTAGACATACAGTCCACCGGTTACCCAGGGACTGCGCACGGCGAAGTGCGAATTACGGAACTGTGTATGTTAGCCGTAAAAGGGCCAGACATTCAACATTATTGGGATGAACCCCGAATTCAATACAAATTCAAAATGTGCTTTAACCCTGAGAAGAAGGTAGAAGAAGAAATTTCTCAACAAAATGGATTAACCCAAGCTGTTTTAAAAAGTGAGGCTAAATTCAACAAAGATGTATACAATGGAATTAACTCTTTCATAAATTGCCTGGAGAAACCAGTGTGTATGATTGCCCATAATGCTTTTAAATTTCACTTCCCCTTATTAAAATATCATATTGATAAAATGAAAGTAGCCTTGCCAGATTATCTTTTATGTACTGATAGCATATTTTGCTTTTATGATATATTGAACAAAAAAATGTATACAGAGCCGAAAGAAAATTCAGAAGAAAGCTCTAATAAGTCTAAAGAAAGTGAATCCTTAAATACTACAAAAACAAAAAAATTAAAACCTAAATATAATAGGCGTATGAATGAAAGAACTTATAAAAATCTTGTACAGAGTGCATTTTACGAATCGGCACCTAAAGAGTTGTACAAATTATATCATGTCTACAAAAGCATTACCCCTGGCAATCTTAAACCACATGATGCAGAGAATAACTGTCGAATGATTCTGAAAATAGCAATTGAGAATAGTAATCGTTTTCTTGAGTGGGTCGAGAATAACCACTGTCCTTTCTCTGAGGTTCCAGCTATGACTATGTGATTTTTGCTGAAGATGTCTATGAACTGATATTACATTATTAATGTAAATACCATGTGTTGCAGCAATAAACTCTAATTTCTAAGCGGCTAATTTCAAGAACTAGTAAGTCATAGTCCTTCTATGTTGGCATCTTGAAAGTTCTATACCTAAACTACTTGTATATGACTTGAACTGTGATATATCTATTTATTTTTGTTGTAGAATTTACATTCAGTATCGCATAGTTTTACTTCTTGATGTGATGTATGTTTAATATAATCTTGATAAAAAAGTTGTAAATATTTATGATAAATAAATGTAACATGTATCTTAAGAGTACATACATTATTTTAACTATACTTGAAATTTATCATCTAAAATTAATTATTTATTGATCTGTCCTCCGACTTAATTACAACTAACGCAAACTGTTCTTAGATTATTTTTATTTGAATAATTCTGTGCTTAAAATGTTTAATTTTTGTTGTGTTGTGTAGCAGCTGGGGGGTTTATTGCTTTCCAGCAAAAACATAGTACCTACGTGTGGACGTTTTGGGGCCGTCTTTTGTCTTGACGTTCGAAGGTTGAATAAAAGATTTTAATCTGAGTTCGTAGTTTGCTTTCTAATATTAGTTCCTTGCTTGTTACACGGTGAAAGGAGGCGCGTACTCTCGAAATTGGATCGATTTGGGTTATCGATTTTAAAGAATAGTAATGAAATAAAGAGATCTGGGGAGTTTGCTGGGCCACTTCTTCCCAGCGAGAACACCGGAAATGGTGAAGGGTGGGCGTTTTGCAGCCTCTCTTGTTTTGACCTTCGAAAAGTGCTGATTTATCAGCCTAATTTGAATAAATCAATTTGTGTTTGATCGATAATAAAATATATTACCGGCAAAACCCGATTTCAGGATAAGCCTATGCTAAACTAGTTCTCGCGATAGGATTAACTGGTATAGCCTAGGCCTAGACTAAAGTACCTAATGCGTCGGCAGTTGCCCCTGAGCACAGTTGATTAGACGCCCTCTACTGGCATTAGAGGCATATCTCTCGAAATTTTGTTGATTTTTGGAGCTGGCAACACGCGTACCAGTTAAGAGTTAAGCTTAAGTCACTGTCAATACTTTATCATGATGACAGCTTGAGTTGGGCCGCCGCAGTTCTGGGTTGCTGTTGTGTTTTACGGATCTTTGTAGTTACTTGCTATTATTTAATACAATTTCAGAGTTTTATAGATATAAAAGTGAAAAGATCGTTTAGATATTAGCTATAAATACTACGTATTTTTGTAAACTCAGTGACTTTAATACATTTCAGTGACATTTTTGTAAATTGATAGTGGAAATAGGCAATGCAGTGTTCGCTATCGAGTTGATTTTGTTAGTAAATTGTGATTCAGTTGTTATAAGATGGGGAAATTATTGAGTTTGTTGTCTCGAGACGACTCAAATTGTTGTTCATCGCCACGTTACGATATCTTTTTGGATTTCGAGAATGCCGCGCCCACGGATACTGAGCGCGCAGTGTACGAGGAGGTTCAGAGGGTGCTTCTAGACTCTGAGAAGATACTTGAGGAGATACAATGTTACAAGGGAGCAGGGAAAGAGATTCGGGAGGCTATAGCGGACCCGTCGCGAATATCGCAGGAGCGAGCTTGGCGCGCCGTGAGACCGCTCGTTGACAAACTCCTGCGCTGCTACAACCACTCCATTCAGCTGCAACGGGTGAGTCCAACAAGCACTGATAAAGAATTTCCTGCCTCAGGGGTTTGAACATTGTATTTTCAGTCTGAACTTGTAGACATCACTTCAAAATATTTATTTTTGTGGGTATGAAAGAAATAACTTGAGATTCTCTAAGTTTAATTATATTTATATATACTGTTGCTGTTTACACACCATAATATAGACAAATATTTGTTAATACCCATTATTCTCAAATTTGTTAAAATTTTCTATTTAATTGCCTCTCTAATTTAGTATTTAAATGCTACTGTTTGGAATATATATGGTTACTTTTACCATTCACATATTCACAATCTTGATTGTTAACTAATACTTGAGTAAAAAGACTTATTTTAATTAGTCAACGCAGTCATTGTCAAGGCTGCAAAACTAGGTGTCGAAAATATATCTGATACTTATTTCTACTATTGTCACTAAATCCGTGACTTCTTCTATTTCTTAAAGTATGAATGTATGTGTCAAAACATATCTTTGTAGTTTATTACTTTAACTAATAAGGAAATATTTACACTAATTTGTAAAGAGATTTAATATAGGCATAGAGTAATATGACAATTAGAGTATCAATTCAGCAAATACATAAATTTTAGAATAAAACTTAGTATCAAGCATAAATTCCATAATTTAGTTCAATTTTATATCATTTCCATATCCACATGGCCTAGAAATTCTACCAAAACTGCCAAAGGCCTGCTGGTAACCATTAATGATAGTACCAATCAAACATAATTCCGCTATCTAAAGTAAACATAAAATATTTTAACTGCAGAGTGTGTTAGTACACATTGTCATTTAACATCCTGTGTAGTACTCAGATAAGTTTGATAAGATTATGTGATGTCATATTGATAAGTTCTCACACTGATAATGCTGTAAGCAAATACAATACAATGTTTATTGAGTGAATATGGAAATTTTCATGGTAATTGTCCAGGAGAATATTTTTTTTTTATATTACTTGCTGGGGAGTTTGTTCCACAATTTCTTCTTCCCAGCGATGACACATAAGAAGTGGTGAAGGGCAGGCGATTTTAGGGCTTTCTTTCCTAGACCTTCAAAATTTCTGATTTTCAGCCTACTTTGAATAAATGACTTTTTATCTTTATAACTTTTTGGCATTTTTATATATTTAAAAGGTTTAATTAAGTAGCTTTTAAGACGGTGGAAGACTGAACAATTTTAGTCTGAATTACCCCTAGGCATATTTAACAATCCATAAAGGTCAGACAATGTTTTTATATGCAATAAATGCTACCCTAAGTACGTAATTTCCAACTGCATATGGTTGGGTAACAGACGACCCGAAAATATTCACGATGAAGGCTAGGCTGATGATACAATAACGAATTAAAATGTAACCCTAATGAGTTTCATGTGGACGACAACACATGATATTTATGAAAGTATAAATAGCTACGAATAATAAGACAGAGGGTGTCCATTCCCCCGTAAACATTTCACGCTGAGCACGCGTGCTGAAAGGTTACCGCCCACCGCCATTCGCATAAATTGTGCATTAATAATGCACGCATAAGTATCTAAAAGTATATATATGCAGTGTTACTAAAATAGCCACAAAACCATAAATTACCAAAGCTAAAAACATTACCAAACCCAGCACATTATCAGGCTAAATTACCTAGGTTAGTTACAAATCTGGCTCAATTCGGTACTTTTAGTACATTCGATACATTCGATTCATAATAGAAAATAATATTACATAATTTTTGGTAATTATTACTCTATTATATAACAATTTAAAAATATTGTAAATGGACTTCACAATATGAGCGATTAAAACCCTTTCGGGTTCTTACAAAAGAGCTGTAACTATTTTGTAACACCTTGTATAATGTCCTATCTTTTGATAAGCTCAGCTAGGTACGCTTACTGCAAAAAATGTAAAGTATACAATCGGTGCAACTGTAGCTGCAGTGTTCAAACGATCTCGCACACGAATGTTTATGATTTCATCGATGCAGCAATCATCCATTTGTTACCCCTTCAGCAGAACAAAATTGCATTTCGAAGTAATCTTTGCCATTACCTTACAAACTAGTCTAGTGCGTGAATCCTACGGTACCAATTTAATAAACTATTATTGTGAGAGAGATATTAAACTTTCTCAAATATTTAATTAGAAGGAAATGGTGCATAAATGCTATCTCCAATCTCCACAGTAATTCCAATGGATAGTGCAGAGATGCCACACTGCAGACAAGACAATCAATATTGCAGTACATCTCATCGTTAAATCAAACAGCGTTTTGGCAACCGTAAGCCATTACCTTGTTCGGAATCACGGCACGACGGGAAAAAAGTTATTTTAGCTATGGATGATTACGGGAAGTGTATGAAGGCCAATTCTCTTCAACAAAATGTTTATATTGTGCCTATGTATGCGATGTAGTCACAAATATCCTAAAGCATACAAAGTCTAATAGATTCTAAGGTTTACTGTTACATATAATAACTCGATGTCTCATACTAAGATCTTAATAACTTGCGGTATAATTAACACGATTAAACATATCGTCAATGCTGACGTATTGCAACTTGTGGGTGAGTCGGTGACGTGCTGGAAATCTTAAAGGCAAACATGGCATTTATTAGTCATAGTACGTGCCTACCGCAACAGATCCTATCGATTGATTCACGTAATACGCTAAATACAAAGTGCGAAAAATTGAATAAAAAAATCTAAAACATTACAAAAAAGCTCCATTACTTCACTTTGCCTTTTTTTCGTGGGCATCATCAAAAGACCCCTCCTGCCAAGGATGCAGCTGGAGGGAGTGTCAGACTCTTATTGAATAAACCCACGATGTTCCTCCTGGAGGTCCCTGCGTGCCAGTTCAAATTCAGCCTTAAAATGTTATAAATAAATGGCGAGGAAATATTCAGATGGTTTTACTACCGACAGGATACACACATAAAAACGTCCGTTTAGTCGGGAGTCTACACAATTGGTAGCAAACGCCTCCCAGCAATCCTGCCCGACTGGATACTATCTTTTCGGCTCTGATTGTACGTGTTTCCGGCACGTAACAAAACATACAATAACATTCGTTCCTTATTGGGCATGTTACTCATTCCGCTGTGAATAAGGATCGATATTTTGTAGCTAACTAATAATAATGTGGCTTTTAGACCTCCATTATTTTGTAATTCGCACGCAGACGGCTATGAAGTGAAGAAATATGACAGGTATTCCGAAAGTAATTAATACAGTGACACAGTCACAGACAGCTTTGTGGATGACATAAATATGCTGCTTTAAATCTGACCCAAATTCTCGGGTCGTTTGTGCCATAATTTAAATAAATCTGTCACAGGATTGCTTTTATCGCATCGTCAGAAATTGTGTGACACAATAAAACTGCATGTAATTCATAAAATACTATTTTTGTTTTAATACATTATTCTGAAAATAAATGAATGCAGTTGGTATTTGTTTTACGTAAGTGGTTAAAGAGTGATGTTCTAGCCAAACCACAGATGAAACAACGACGGTATGTTTTCTGTGGCTAGTAGAGTATAAGATAAATAACCGACTAGTAATAAACATATCAACAGGCGGTCTATGGTACGTAGCAGCACCTTCATTGACTTCGGTCTGTGTATTAAGCTTCTACAATAAACTAAACTAAATAGGATCATTATTTTTTCAAAGAACAATATTTCTTTGCTTTAAACAAAAACGATATTACAATGTTTCACTAGAGCGAACGACTTTCCAAGGTCTTTCCACGACAAGGACTTTCCAAAAGAGCTGAGACGCTCATTTCCTGCGGCCTTTCTCGAGGTGAAAGATGTGGGGGTCGCCCCTACCATTTAATTATACGTTTTTAGTCAATACTAGCTCCCGCAAGCGACTTCACCCGGGGGAAATACATTCCGCACCCGGATAAAAAGTAGCTATGTTACTGCCAAGTTTCATCAAAATCCATTCAGTAGTTTTTTACGCGAAATATACATCCAATCATCCCCATACTTACAAACTTTAGTTTTCATAATATTAGTAGGCTTAATTAACATTATGCGTATGTAGCTTAATATAATAATATACAAGTACAGGGTATTATAATCATCAACACACAGAATCATTAATTATTGTCGCAATATTAACGGTAAATAATAACCTAATAGAACAATTAAGTTATTGTAGATCAAGGTATAGATTTTGCGGAAGGTAAGTATGCCATACAGACAACTCAACCTGTGTCATAGTCACGTAACTAATTATCATAATATTCACGTTCTAATTAACTACATACAATTTATTGAAAGAAACTATGAAATCTAAATTAAAATTAATATCTTTAAAATAAATTGAGCAGTCTTAAATCTAACTACCAAAATTATTCTAAAATCTAGGTCATATGCGTTCAAAGAATTCATATTACGATATTTTTGCAAAAGTATAAAACTGTTTTAATCACAGATAACAGCTTCCCGTAGTAAATTAATTGGAGCAATTGCTCGCTGTTTATTATCCAATTTAAGTTATGATTAATGACCGCTTCACTCGACTTTCTACTGGTATTGAAAGTCTTTCTGTAACTGCAGTTCAACTGCATATTTATTTTTTGGGCCTAGGAATGATGAGCTCTTTGGTAGAACCTTAATCTAATGCCGAAACTAAGTATCTACGTATGAGCCGAATTTAGTCTCGCTCGTCTCAATTCATCCAAAGGTTGTCTGCAAGAGATCGCTTTTTGCGATATAAGACCGCCTATCGTATCGTCATTATCTTTGCATTTAATAAGTCTGTAAGTAATATGTTACAATTGGTGCTCATATTAAACCTATCGTAAAGTCATTTGCAATAAAAACTTGCTTACTAAGCATTTTCACAATTGGAGATTTTTTTGCGAGCGGAATAATAATTCCTTTAGCTAAGACATTAACACTCTTTAGTCAGAATTGTATACTTACGTTGATGACGAAACTTCCTTCCTTTTTTAATGGCAGATAAAACAAAACAACAAACAATTTTATTTGCTTAAACAAATACAATGCAACAATTGAAATTATAATACGTTAGCTTACCTCGCCCCACGGCTATTAGCGTGTCAATCATCCAATCACAGCGGTCACAACTGACGCAGCCTGACGTTAGTCGCGTGAGAATGCGTGCCGATAACGCATGCTGCATCCTCCGGGGGCAATGGAACCATCAATTTGTTTGCCGTATTACACACGTTTGTCCACACTCATAAATCCTGATTTGTTCCTATTGGACCGAACAAAGTGTTAAAGTCAGTATCTAGTATATATTTTGTTTTTTGAATATTATCTTATGGGGAGAATCGGTCAAGAATTAAATTATTATAGCATTATAAGAAAATTTTGCGAACATATTTTTTGGACACCCTACACAACAACTTGCGAAACAAGGAGACGTACTGCTAGCAACCATCTCACGTGAACCAGGTTAAACACAATGCCGCCGGGGTACACAAATACTTTCTCAAACAAATAAAGCCCATAATTCCACTTTTCTATATACATATTTGCATTGCATGACATGTATACCTGCCAAATTATTAAAACACTCATGATGTCTCAAACGTTTTTTTTAAGTTTTATAGTTATTGCAAAGAAGTTACAGATAAGCTAGTGGTTGAACAAATGGCGATGTATTGTATGGTCACATATCGGTATATTGGTATTGTAACGAGAATTAAATATTTATTCAAGACAAATTGTATTTAATTTCTTCCTCGTTTAATGTTTACATTTATCCACTCAGACTGATTTAATCGAGTGAGTGCGTTATTAATTAACTAAAGTCAGCCAACGATAACCTAACCTCCATAAAATATTGATACGGTTATGCATAAGTGTTATAACTCAACTCATAATTAATATGATTTCAAAGCAAAGCTCATACTGCTTTCTTGCCCGGACAACTGCAATTCTCTATAGTGCTGCACTAAGAAAAGCAGATAATGCGAGATTGCTTCGTTGAACGTCAGGCGCGTACAAAGCAACATTATCCTTCCACCCAGTGGTCCGTATAAAGCTTACTCTAACACGAACACTCGTAATAGTTCCTGCAAAATGTAATTCTCCAGATTGCCATTCCAAGCCGCAACACCCGGTCCATTTTAGACAGAACAATGACAACAAACGTCAAGGATTTGTGAGTAATAACTGAGGTACTAAGATGAACCCATCTCAATATCGGATAAAGTTAAATTTTTAGGTATTATTTTCGACTCCAAATTATCTGGCCTCCATCATCTCGAGTATATTAGCAAAAAATGCGAAAAAGGTGTGAATGTCCTTCGTGCCCTCTCTGGGGTTCGCTGGGGCGCTCACCCTGTTACCCAAAAAATTCTATATAATGCCATAGTTCGGAGTCACTTTGACTATGGTAGTTTTCTTTTGGTTCCATGTAATAAAATCGCCATCAGCAAATTAGATAGGATTCAAGCCAAATGTCTTCGTATCATTACTGGTGCCATGAAATGCTCCCCCACAAATGCTTTACAGGTGGAATGTTTAGATCCACCTCTTGCCCTACGCAGACAATACCTGGCTGATAGATTCTTTTATAAAGTCATTCAAGTTAAATCCCACCCCCTTCTTCCCCTTTTACGAACACTTTGTGAACTAACTCAGTCTTCCCGTTACTGGTCCCACAAAGATCCTCCTCCCCTTGTTAGTAGTTACAGAAAAAATGATGCTATGCCCGTCTCCTTAGTTCAGTCAGATATGAATCCTCTATTTGAAGTCGGTTACGAAGCTTTAATCTTCCAACCAAAGGTTATTTTTAGTCTTGGCATTTCCAAGAATGACCCCGGTGCTAATAAAAAATTAAATAATATTTTAACTGAGGACTGGCAAGATTGGCTCACCATATTTACAGATGCTTCTAAAGTTTCAGAAGACAGCATTGTGGGTGCTGCTGTCTGGATACCAAAATATAAAATTATATTAAATTTTAAAGTCTCTTGCCACTCCTCCATATTTTCTGGGGAAGCAATTGCTCTATTAGAGGCGATTAAGTATGTTGAGTCACACAGTCTAAATAAAACTTTAATTCTTTCAGACTCCTTAAGCTGTCTTCAGGACCTTACTAAATCCCCTTTTCGCTCTCGCCATAACTTCCCCATAATCCTTCAGATCAAACAGCTTTTATACAATTGTGACCATTCAAATATACAAGTTGCTCTTGCCTGGATCCCCAGTCACTCAGGGATTGTGGGCAATGATAACGCAGACTCACTTGCCAAGGCTGCAATTCGTTACGGTACTGACTATTACCTCAAAACCTGTTTCCCTCGAGACCTGTGCTGTTCTGCCAAACCCGCTATGGTAAAGAATTGGGATTCCCTTTGGCAAAAGACTCGGAAAGTTAAAGGTAAATTCTTCGGCACTATCCAACCGTCTATTCCTCATAAAGCTTGGTTTAATAAATATAAGCAATTTGACAAACAATCTACCTCTGTCATCATTCGATTACGGCTCGGTTTTGTATGTACTCCAGTTTTTCTAGCTAAAATCAGAGTAAGAGATCATTCTATCTGTGAATGTGGCTTGGAGGAGGGTACTCTGGAACACTTATTTTTTTCATGCCCTCGCCTGACTATCCCTCTTTATGATCTTCTTCCTAACGATATCCCCCGTCCAATAAACATCCCATTCCTGTTAACTCTTGCCCACTCCCCCATGATAAAGATCCTTCACAAATTTATCAACATTAATCACATCCAATTATAGCATTAGCTCATTTATATTATTTATATATTTTTTATTACGAACCCGCTCAGTATGGTTGTTATCCACGTATTTTTCACTTCCCTTCGTTTTATGTTCTAACCCTTGTGATGTTAATACTAACAATTTGTTTTGTCCTTTTTCAGCATTACGAACTTCGCTAACTACCGGCCACTATAGCTGTTTTTTTTGTTTTTTTTTTTTTTTTAAATACCGATCACAGTGTCTTTTCCTACCCTGACGTTGGCAAAATCTTCGAATACTAACGAAGGAGCCATAAACAAAAAGAAGAAGAAGAAGAACTGAGGTACTATCGAGTTTTGGATGCATAGCAATCTTCTATCTCTACGTGTGTCGTGTGGTTGGAAAGAGATGTAACAACGTTTTGTGGCTTGCATGACGTGGTATATTGTTGAATAGGGATCCTTATTAGGTGCGGTGCGGCTACAAGCGCTGCGGCATTTCGCAACGCGATATCGTGTACGGAGCAAATGTTCAGGGACCAAGCCTCCCAAGTTGATACAACATACTTTCAGATTACAGCAAGCGTTAGTGACTATTTCGATCTCAATACTTCTAACCAGTTTCACTACCCATGGAGACGATTAACTAAGGATAACTTTTAGCTTAGCTTTTTTATTAGCTAACAAGGCCTAAATATCGTATTATTTTTAATTTTCTTAATTTGATTGAAGCATTCGTAATACCTACCTTAAGTTGAGAGTTTTGAATGCATAAGCTGAAGGCAGTAAGGCCGCAATCAAGCATCTCTTGGGACGTTGCCGTAGTTAACTAAGTAGGTTGGGCAGGTGGGAACAGGGACAAAGTGTATTATTAGTACACAGGTGGGCTCTGCTTACCTTTCTTTATATACCCTTACTGGTCGAGGCCATGGTGTTGCCTATTTATAGCTTAGGGAAGAATATCACCTAAAAAGACCAGTGCGAATGAGTTTGAGAGACCTTTTTACGCGCGTATCCAAAATAATGTGTTCAGGTCCATCTTTTGTTGACATATTTAGAAAATGAGTCATAGATATGTTTAAGAAGAGGAGACTATAAACGATGTTGTCTTTTACAAAAAATATCTAAAAGGTTACACAAAAAGTTACAGTTACCCTACATTTCCAGAAGGACCTCGGAAGACAAGTCAACAAAGTTACACGATTTTGTTAAATAGCATACGTTTAACTTGTATAAGTAAGGAGTTTTGACGAACTTTACCAAGGCAATTACTTTACAATGGCACTTTGATGTTTCTACGAAGAATTTCTTTAAAAAGAAACCTCAGAACGATCATTATACATCAAGTTTTGCTCGCAGTTTTTACAAATAATGGGCCGGTTCGCTTCCTTTTAAAATATCCATTTACAGGCACAAGTATTTGCACGTTTCTGTTTTGTCGGCTACCAGCTGGTCTCATCAGGCCTGCAGGTTTCAATACGTTCACTTACAAATTAAGTATTAAATGGGCAGGTGAACCACGTCTACGAATAGTTAAGTGTCTTTAAATGTACCTTCCGTCGCAACCAACCTTCATAAGAGCATATTATTATAAAAAAATGGCATTTCTGCAGTTGTCGCCGCAATTATTCCTTAGTCATAAGTGAATAAGACTTTTGCTATTTGATGTATATCTTTAATACCTGTTCTAGACAGCACCTGCCTCTCGTAACCTTTTTGAACTACTCTCGACAAGAATTATCTCTGACAATTTATTTCAAGCAAATCTGTTCCAGAAATGTCTGTTTGGGAAAGCTCCAAACAGATAAGTTTTTCTAACTCACAAAATATTTGAGGGAACTTCTTAGAGATTGGCTTCGTTTGTTCTAATCTAATGCCACCAAAGAATATCAGGATTTTAAAGATGAAAATTCTTTTAATTATTTTGAAATTCTTGACTATGAGATATTCCAAGAGTATAGTGCTCGCGAGGGTCATGATAATGCATAAAATATACACGAAGTTGAAACGACGATGAATGAATTCTGAACTTTACTCCATATAAAAATTGCTCTCTTTACAGCGTCGTGTTATGGAAAGTACTTCAAAAATATCTGCTTCAACCATAATTTATGCGACACCCTGAAAGCACGTCCAACTTTGCACACAACTAGTGTTTTGCACGCAAAGCACCTCACTGAACAAACTTTGGTGCAAGTATTGGCACGTAAAGTGCAACCGTGTCGTAAATGTCGTATTGTTTGAGTATAATGCCGACTGGTGGAGCATTGGCTTAATTTATCGGTATTTATGTGGGTGTAACTGAACGGAATTTCATTAATTTCACTATGTTATGTATCACCGGGCCGGTGCTCGCCTTAATAACTTTTACGTTAGCACTTAATAACAGTTGAGTAATTATAATTACTACAACACAATTAAAAAGGCGCAAGAAGCAAAAAACTAACATGTAGGAAAACAGTTGCAGTAGTGCGGAACATTATGAATTCTATGAGGGGGAAAAACTTATAGGCGCGTTTGAAGAATATCAAGTTGTCCTAATAAACGTTATAAATGCTAATTGGACAGTACATGACGCACTAGGCATACATTCGTCGGGTCTAACAGGAGCTGTCTACGACCACGAGACAGATGATCGTGATGTGGAACCAAAGTTAATGGTGCATGGAGTACGTTGCACTCGGATAAAAGAATGCATACTTTCTGTTTACAGTGTGTAATTTAACTAAGATTTTTCTTTAAAAATACATATATAAAAAAATACTTTGATATGCAATTTATGCAGAAAGCATGAAATAGCGGAATGCAACTACCATCGGTAACGAGGAATCTCAACCATAACAATGAAATTTCATGTGCTCATAAAAAACAATGAGTATCCAAACGAGCATAATTCAAGTAAGTTCACAAGCTATTCCGACTTCCCGACATGAAATCTGTGTAAGAGAACAAATAGTTTACAATAAGAGCTCAGTTTAATGCCATAAATAGTGTGAAATGCTGTAATACGACATCCCCACTCGCTTCGCTCTCGTTTTAATTTCCGACCATCTGGCAGAATTTATTGCTCAAATCTCGCAATTGGTCGGTAAATGGTGTTAATTCAATTACTGCCCTGGTACTGATCTCGCGTGAGCACTTAATTGTACATCATGCGTTAGTACCGCCATATGAACAGTTAATATAATCATTAGACGATCTTACTTAACACTATTACTTTGCACCTATGTAGGCGTTTGTGTTGCATTTTAAACATTACATTCGCTTCGAGCGGATCATTTGTTATTCTATGCCAAAGTAGACTTTATATCCCTACGGCACATATAAGGTGTGACTCGTACGATTTAAACTAGGAAGTATTAAAAGACTCTAACAAAAGAATCTTAGACCATTCCTTTTAACCATTAATTCTGGTATTGTACGATAACTTCTAAAATAAGTAGAAACGTATCGGCAAGGGTATAGAACCTTAGATCCTCTCTAGGGTTACTAACAGCTCGACATCGGCCAGGGAAAAATTTGGTCATACGTATGAGAATGAATCTGTTTACATTAATATTCGAACAATCATTATTATGCTCTCATGATGTATTCTCAAGAGAACAGACAAAGAAACTTAATATTGATTGTATTTTTGTACAATATACAATTTTTTAACAAAAACACAACTTCTCGGGACACTTAATATTATAATGTTCGCAATCAATTTCGTATGCCAGCTGCCATTACTACGTGGAACACCGAATGAGCATTTCATTTTCATCTCATTTCTCAAATGTGATCATCATACATTTATTTTTACATTTATTTAGTTTTTGGAACACATTAGCAGATATCGTATTTATTTTCCAACATGTTATTTTATAGGTTAGCTAAGCGGTTAATTAGGTAATTTGAGTAACTACATATTATGATCAAGTCTACTTAGTGAAGTTTAATATTTATGTACTAGCTTCTGCCCGCGACTTCGTACGCGGATCCAGTCGCTTATGCCAGCGACTACAGGGCTGTCAAAATCGAAGATTTGGAACGTCTGATATCGAATTCTAAGAGCCCGGGGACGGGAAAACAACACGATGCGCGAGATGATTCGAGACGCTTCAGGTCTTTCATTTTTGGAATGCCTCAAATTGAACAGTTTTGTTAAAACGTCATTCATAGATGCTATAATGTAGCTGGGCGCCTGGAATTCCACAACAGTTGTAACTGATTATGAATATTTCGTTCAACATCATTCTGGACAACGTATAATCTCGATCAGCAATTAGTCGCGCATTAGGTTTATAGGAGTTAAGCATGATTCTGTATCGGCAAATTGTCGCTTACTTGTCTCTAGTCACTTAGAAGCAGATGCGTAGATACGCTGAGAAGTCAAGCGTGATTCTCTTTCCGAGAACGTCTAAGATTTGTGAGGCAATGCAAGACGTTCAGGATTAGCGGTCAGTGGCGCATCACATTCTTCTTTGGTGTCTAGAGACCTGGATGTAGATGCGTAAATACGCTGAAAACGTAAGCGTGCCTCTCGATCCCAAAAGATTTCAATGGTGCGAGTTGCAGCCTGATGTTCTCAAAAAGCATCAAGCCTCTCTCGACTTAGATTAGCTCTTCGTTGGATTATAAGGTTCGTATGATCCTTAATGTCTTAGCTTCTTGGAATAATGGAAAAAATTTAACCTTTTTGTAAGCATAGTTATCGTTTTGTTATGAAGATACTTGATCCATAAAAATCTAAGTGTCTGCTCTCCTGCACTACCTGGTAGGCTACCGTGTCACGGAGATAAATGGAAAAGTAAATTAAAATCTGAAATAACGTAAGTCCGAAGGAATATTAATGCGATACAATAAAAAAAATGGGAGTTTTGGCCAGAAGTCTTCAATGATGCAGCACATCAAGCTACTACAATCTGTTAAATTTCCTAAATAGAATTTCAACTTTATCTCTAAAGCATATTGTTAAAGTTGATTGGAAAATATTTACAGTTTCGGGTAACTTGATGTGCTGGCGTCTATACCATGGTCATCGAAAATCAGTTGTAAACTGTTACGGCCTTCACCGCGCTGAGGTACTTTCAGCTTATGTTGTTTTAACCGACTCAAAAAAGAGAGGTTCTTCAGATGTGTCTGATCTTAGATTTTTATAAGTCAACCGGAAATGCCTATCAGACCGAACAACTTTTGCTAAGACATCAGTCCTATATGTTTGATGGTGTAGCTGGGCTCTAAGAGTTCCATAACAGGTGTTCTAGATCTTCAAATTTTATCTCGCAGCAGAAAATGCTCATCACGTGGAACAGTTTTTGCTATGGCAGCATTACTCTATCTCTTATACTTAAGCTGATCTGTTGCTGTTCTGCATCAGGTGTTCAAATTTCCAAGATAATTTATAGCCTATATGTTGCCCAGACCTACCACCTACACAACAAAAAAAGAATCATTCAAATCTGTCCAGTAGTTCCGAAGATTAGCGCGTACAAACAAACAGACATACAGACAAACAGACATACAGACAAACAGACATACAGACAAACAGACATACAGACAAACAGACATACAGACAAACAGACATACAGACAAACAGACAAACAGACACAATTTTTTTTTTTTAGATTCGTGTTCTATTGCTGTTTCTAAACCCCCCTCAGTAATTATTTTTATCAATATATTAAATGTACAGACACGGTTTTTTTACTATTTTATTATATGTATGTATATAGAAGATATAGATATAGATGAAGAAAGTACAGCACTCCTTCTTTGATCTTAAATGACTAACTTACCCAAAGACAGATTTTTTTCTCTCATCCTTCCCCGATTTTGAGTGTTATCTTGGAACTTGAATAATCAAAATTAATACTTGTGACTACGATTGTAGACTGGAAGACACCCCAGTATAATTAAATTTTATGAAAATAAAACTATGAACTCCATCTATGATCAGCTATAATTACTAACAATGTCAGATTGTCAAATTAGATTGTTTTGAAAAGCTAAAGATGGCGTTAGGTTGAAACTTTCCTTAATACTTTTGTCTTTAAATTATTTTTATCTGTCGAAATAACATATGTAGCATGTTTAGGTATATACTGTAAACTGAAAAATAAATTTAAAAATTTTTAGCCCGGTTTAATTGTATGAAAAGCTTAACTCCATCTATGACAGTAGGTAATAACTATTTACCCAGCTGGTACAGTCAAATTTGCTAAATGTGTTGTAATTAAAAAGATATAGATGGCGTCTAGTTAAAACTGACCAAAAAATGCTTTATTGCTCATCCCCCTTAGTTAATAGCGTTATAATATATAGCCTATGTGTTATTCTGATGTATAAGCTATATTATGGTAAAGTTTCATTCAAATCCATTCAGTAGTTTTTGCGTGAAAGAGTAACAAACATCCATACATCCATACTTACAAACTTTCGCCTTTATAATAGTAGTAGGATAAGTTTCAGTTTTTGAGTTTACCTAGATGACATTGGTATGCCCTAAATTCGGACAAAGCCAAAATAATCTTATCTTTATTATATGCTACCGTATCTATACCAATGGCCAATTTGCTTGTCAGTCACAATAATTTTGCAGTGGTTCTAACCTTGACGGATATAAACGATCATTTACACTTCCCGCGACCGTTTCGATCTCCTTGCGACGCGTGCGCAACTTTAAAATATCCATTTACAGTATTACATCATCTTCGACGAATCCCAGAATTATCCAGTCTGGTGGGATAATAAAAAAAAACTCGCCATCCTCTCCACACGTGATTCACCACGTTTTAATTTGTATGAATCACCAATTAATATATGCGTATGCGCATTTACTTGTGAAGTTCGTTCGGGAAGTCCTCTTTTATTTACAAGTTATTTTTGTGTCGATCCGCCACACCCTCTTGTAATAAAACAGGTTTTAACTAAAATGCATGTCTGAATTCTTACACGGTGTTGTTATTGAAATTGTGTGCCTTTTGACTTAGTAGATAGTATTATGCCAAGTAAAAATTTTGTGGCATATCTTCCATACCGCTATCGGAGACCTTGTTATACGTAAACTGGATCACAATATTTTATCATTTTTATACGCATTAGGTACACTTTTGTCGTAAAATGCAATTAAAGCTCCAGTAAGCGCTATAGTGAGAAGTAACTAAAAGCAAAACATGTCGCCGCTAAAAAGTTTGAGGTCATACTATTTTCTAGTGTTAATCTGGAAACGTATGACTTTATCTCTGAAATAAATTCTCAAGTTATGCTTTATTCGCGTGACTGAAGGTTGCAGCCAAAGTTCACGGCTCTACGGCGTACCTATTCTCATTTTCACACACATTTTCCCCACTTATAAAAAGTGATTTATATGTATTAGATGAATTAACAGGGTAGGACACTAAGGACACTAGCCTTTTAATTAATCAAATGCCCGCTTGTCATTCATAGCGTGATGTACAAGAATAAACTTTAATTACACTTCAAAGTATCAGTCGGCAAGTTGATTATTCCTGACACATTACTTAGCATATTGAAATAAATACGGTGTCGAGAACAGGCGGGAAAGAATAAATCACCACGATGTACTTAATATTAATTACACATAATTATAAAAACGATAAACAAGTCAAGATTAAAATAGATGAGGCTAAATGTAAAGAGAGCTTTACTTTAAGAGATATATGAACTGCAGTTCATTCATGTGCATAAGCGAAATACAAATAGCTATAAGCGTCTTCTTAGATCTCTTAGGAAACAGCGCATAAAGGGCAAATGATAAAGTAATCGGTTACATTCCCGTACCAATCAAGCGACCAATGCAGTCCAATCGGCTGAATTACGATCACTTCCTGACATTGTTTAATAACGATTCACAATGGCTCCGGTTACACTAACCATGTCATACGAGGCTAAACGCCTAACTTTGCCATTTAACACAAATATTTTGATACCACTTTGGTATTCCGTACGATTATTGGCAGTGATCGCACCGAATGATAGCATAACGTGACCTGGGATATCGATGCAGTGAAGCGGTATTGCCTCCGAAAATTGTAATAATTGGTTGGTTTGATACACAATCTATTCTTGGCATCGAACAAACTAAAGATCAATCAGTAGATTGCCCTGAATATAACATCAATCTTAAGAAGTTACAAGAGGATTTTGAGAGTTTGCGGGCTCCCGGGAGATTCAACTTGGCACAAACATCGTGTAGCTGAATATTACATAGACTTATTAATGCTTCTCGTGTTTACACTATGAAGTAACCATGGACATTTTCCCTGTTGTGCTTATTTTAAAGCCAGTAGCTGTCTCAACAATGGACCCAGTCAATAAAAACAGTCTTTGTAAGCTTTTCAGTTTTTTCCCATGCTTATTTCGAAGTGGAAACAGTGCAGCGCGTTCAACTTTGTATTTCTGCAACAGCAACTTTTCTGAGACAAATGAAAAAGTTTTGATTTAAATCTAGATATTTTTGGGGTTATAACGTAATTATTTTGCATTATTACGTTATAGACGTAACTCTTTTCTGTATTGTCATTCATAGATCAAAGTCATGTTAACAAAATTAACAAAGTTTTATTTCGTTGACAGGTAGTCCCACGACTTTTGGGGTCACTAGTGGGTGGCGCGATGAGTCCCACGCAACACCTTGAACAACAGCAAGCCCTAGTCAAGCAGTTCGCAGAAATATTAGAATTTGTGCTCAAATTCGATGAATACAAAGTAAGTATAAATGTCTGCCGCAAGATCTTCCAATCCTTATTTTATTGAAGGCAATGTCCGAACTTTATGACAATTGTTACTACTTATGACTATAATGTTGGTCATCTCAGCATGTTATTACAAAACCGCAAGATTTGTTCCTCGGTTATTACTTTTTGCGACACTAACATCTTCAACTCCTACGCTACGAGATGTTGTGATGGCTCTTCTTTGTTTAGCAAACTCCTGGTTAATATTCACACAACCTTTAGTCTGTCGCATCAATTATGCATGTTACTTGTAACCCACGCCTGGGCCGCTGTTGTAATAATTTTATGATAAACCCTAGTTTCTGGGTTAAGTCATAATTTCGTATGTAAATCCGTTATATGAGCTAACGTAATTTGGATTGTTGCTGCCCTGTTGCACTTATTAGATAACACGTTCCGCCTCTGTCTGTTCTAATAGTAAATGCATCGTTGATTATGTAATGCAAAACGATCATTAACTTCCAAATAGCTGTTGCAATTTGATAGATTACTCATATTATGCAGAGCGGTAAAATAGGTCGGTAAACTAGAATGTTGAAATACTTCAACCGTGTATAACACAGCGGTGAATTCTGAAGCCAACTTATGTTTGATACAACTTTATTGGAAGTCATATTTTGCTTCTGTAAACTCCATAAATTCTTTTGGAGTCAGATACAACTTATACATGTCTGAAGACAACGCTTTGATCGAAACGACGAAACTTTTAAAAGTGTTCTTTAAACAGACTTCATGCCAGACGAAGTTTTGTCTAGAAATCGACACTTTGCTTGATAAGTTTAACAGGAATTCTAGCTTTGGGCGTTAAATGTGTCTTGATAAGATAATAATAAATACTATTATAGGATCGATATGTCTGAATATACTCGTATACCAGAAATTAATTATAGCTTTTAAAATTATTGTGGAACGATTTGCTTCACTGAGAATGTTTAACCTCATTGTTATGTTTCAAAACAGGAAAATAATAACAACAAATGCTGATAAATACCAATCGACAATGTTTTAACTCCTTACATAATGGATGATGGATGATTAGGTCCTTTGTTTTACCATTCAAAAAGTTAGGCAGTGCATGCGGGTGATGATGTAATTCGGCAGTGTAATAAAACAAATACTCCACATGTTGCCTAGTGGGAAACGATAACAAATTGAAATAAAACATCAGACTGAAAACTAAACACTGGCGATGTTACTGAGCCTGTAGTAAGTACTAATAGTATTTATAGTGTGACGTCTTTTACAACTTTGGATTGAAATTAGCAAAAACATTTAAGAACTAAAAAGTTCATCAACCATCTGCGTAGCCTTTTCCCAAGCTATGTTGGGGTGGGATTCCATTCTTAACCGGATGCAGCTGAGTGATTTACGTGGAGCGACTGCCAGTCTGACCTCCTCAACCCAGTCACCTGGGCTACCTTATGCCCTTGGAAAGACCGGTTGTCAGACTTTCTGGCTTCTACCCGTAACGACTGCCAAAGATGTACAAATGAGAACCCACCAATTTAACGTGCCATCCGAAATACGGAAAAACTCGTCATGACAAGATGGAGACCAATCCACGGACCAACCGCGCCAAGCGTTGCTTTACCTTATGATCGATCGACGTCCCGTGCAGCTGTTCCTTAGCCACTTCACTGTTGTTGATCTGAAAAAAAGATTTCTAACACAACTCAAATAGCAACGTGACACACAAAATGACGTGATACGCTTTTCAGAAGCAATTGCCACACAATATGAAGAACTAGTGATCTAATGTTTGTTCACAGCATTGTAAGCAGCCAATAACAAACAATAAGTCACAATTATATAAACAAAGCGTCCAACCGCTCTCAGCCTATCTGATGCAGTATAAGTAATTCAATTGCTGGGCCCTTTTGACCCCAACCTTGCAGTGTCGTTGCTCCTAGTTCACTGACTGCTATCTGCTCGCGAAACAATTGTTTGGTACTCAATACCCATATGACCTTTGGTTCTAGAGCAGACGTCAATTTAGATATTTAGTTGGATAATCTGAATGCAGTAATTGATTATTTCAATTGTCTGAAAGTCAAAATTGAAAGCTCTCGGGATTAATGATTCAATTCGTTTTAGTTTTTTACTAAAGTTGTCTAAAATGTTTGAATGGTGCGGACAGAATTTATAAACGGTGGAATGAGTTTTCATCTGTTGTTGAAGTTGATGCCTTAGAAAGCCTCTTTATGTCTGCAGATCTTTGTTTTCCATTTCCGTATTCGTGTCCTCATTTCCTGAAGCGCGGCTTTCAGACATTATATAATAATATTTATATAATATTCCTCACACATTCACACAACGTCATCTAGTCCCAAACTAAGCAGAGCCTGTACTATGGGTACTAGACAACTGATAAACATACTTATATACTTTTCATTTGTAAATACATACATATTATACATAGAAACACCCAGACTAAGTCAAACATCCATGTTCATGCACACAAATGTTTGACTTATGCGGGAATCGAACCCGCGACCTATAGAGTGGCAGGCAGGTTCACTAACCACCACGCCATCTGGTAGTCAAAAGTCATTCGTCTTGGTTATTTCAGATATTCATCTACAGTGCAAATATAGATTATCACGATTAAGAAAACATTATTAAAGACAAAGGCTTCAGTCATGCTTCCATTAGTCAAAACATCTCCATCATCTTATCTGCACAATAATTCTGAGTCGCTGAATACCTTCCTTAAGTCGACGTTAAATATTCGAATTTCTGCCCATTTCCATAAATGTTTGGTACAACATTCGCCTGTCAATATCGTTATCTATAAGTAGTAAATCAGTACTTCATTCGTTGTCGGACTATCGCCATAATTATTAAAGCGAGGCTATCTAAATGTTAGTCATCGAGTCTAAAAGGGAACAATTTGCGAAGGCATTGTATAGAAAGTGAGGCTTGGCTTGGCTCGAGACGCGACCTCGTGGGTGACTCACCGGCTTGCATCCGATTTATTTCGTTTATTTCTTTGTCATTCGAAGGCAGAGAATTTGGTAACATGTTCCATGAAATTATAAAAATAAATTCGTTTATTTAAATTGGTTTAGTCCTGTTGGTATCAAATAATAGAACCAACCTTTTTATTGGTTTATTTGAGATGAACACTTAAATAATTCCGACTAGGAGGATTACTGTATTATCTGAAGTAAAAGACTGGTCTTCCACACATATTTGTGTTTCATAGATGTTTCACCTGAAATTATAATTTGTGTAGGCTCTAAGGCTCAATATTAATCAACACATTTATCAAGGAATTTTATTCTGTAAAGCGGATTCAGGATGTTTCAAGTTTAAATAGATTCAGCTATAAAATGTCGTGTTACTTAAACCTAACAGGTTTTAACGATCGGTTTAAACCCTTTCTCAAAGCTATTGCCCTGTGGCGGTCTTTACGTAAGTCTTGTGCATAATTAACACCCTAAGGTAAAGTACCCATAGCGATCGCCGTAAGACGTGAATCGATAATCGTACCGCCCGATCGCCACGAATTGTTTGAGAATGTAATTGCCTTCCATGAGGATGAGGATGATCAATGTATGAGAAAGAATAACATCGTATTCAATAGATACTAGAATTTATTGTGTTAAAGGCAGAATATGTTTTTAAACATTAGCGTGTTCTTTTAAATCCATATTGAACATCATGTTAGGTGCTAGAACCTTCTATATAGGAGTAACTGTTTTAGCTCCCTCAGGTTTCTGATACAATTTAATTTTGTTTTCTTATCCTAGATTAATATAAAAACAGAAGTGCAAATATTAATAAAGGTCTGGTTGGCTTAACTACCACAGGTATTGTACAGCTAATTTCACTACAGTAGCCTTGTTATAACGAAAATAGGAACACTGATTAGCCATGCCTTGGTATCTAGGTTTATGTATATTAAGCATTTCGACCGTTTACTTACAGTGTAGTACTGAGAAACTTACTTTGCAGTTTGATTAATCATTTCTTGCAAATAATGGATAAAAGATTTTGGCCAAATGAGTGATGCCTATCAAAGTATATTTATAAACCATTGAATGTATTTCGTAAACAAATTCTTTGACCTGATTAGTCAAAATTATGTAGAATAATTTACTGGAAAATAATGTAAATCAATTATAACAACTGAAACTCGATATCAGCGGGTTCCTCGTTTTCTATTCAAGTGCTTATGTTATTATCTTCCAGTTAAGGGTAGGCAGTCATCCGCAGGTTTAATTAGCATAGCCTCACCTCAATCGATTACGATTTCTAATATGGAGTTTCGATACAAATACTAGAGAACAATGTATCGTTACAAGATAATCTAACTATGAATTTAATCGCAAGCCCGAGCGTCCCCTTTGCGTGTGGTCTACTAAAAATAATCTTCAATATGGTCGTCGTAAAATTACTAGGTACAAGTAGTGGCGGGGCTGATTGAGTGCCGCGATGGTGAATGGGCGGCAATCCTAATTCATCTCCGCCCTTCACGTCTCGGAATCATAATTTTGCGTGCCCATTGTATGTATTTCCATACAGGGTGCAGCGAAATATACTTATTTCAGACACATGCTGAGTTTAATCATCATTATGTCAGAGCTTTAGTTGTGAAATCGTTTATTGTTAAAAATAAAGTCCCCACGGACTGCACAAAAAAAAGTTTTTGAGGTAAATTACTAAAAGTGCGGCACACAATAACATGTAATTCAAAGAGCTACGAGCATTGAAAATATCAGCAGAAGTAATTGTTTCTTTCTAGTATACAATAGTCAAATAAAATAGGTGTTGTGGTTTGCGTGATATACTTTTCATAAACAATAATGTATGCTTTACAATAAAACCACTGTCAATAAAATCTATACATACGAGTACAGTAAGTTATTCCAACAAAAGACAACAAGCATTTACATTTAAATTATTATCCTTACCTCCTCCAGATGAAGACACCAGCGATACAGAACGACTTTAGCTACTACAGACGAAGTGTTTCGAGAGGAGGTCTGATCAACGCGGAGCTACCACCAGGGGAAGAGCCGCATATAACAGCAGAAGTGGCCAACAGAATGTCCCTCTTCTACGCACAAGCTACGCCGATGCTGAAAGTCCTGTCCGAAGCCACGAGCCAGTTCGTCAACGAAAATCAACCAGATTTGGAGAATACGACGGAAACGCTCAGTACTATGGCCAAAGTGTGCCTGAGGATGTTGGAGAATCCGTAAGTATCTTTTCAATCCTTAAATTCAAATATGCTCTAAAGTTTACATTGGAAATTGAAGATTGGTGTGAAACACATTTATCTTAATACTTAACCCCGAGAAATGAACCTGAATTCTCTTACTATGTAGAAAATTTCAAATTACTTTATCGATGTGTCTTTTGCAAACGGCTGAATCTGTAAAATGTTTATATTGGCAAACTTGCACCTTTTTCCAACAAACACTTCCGACTTTGTCCTATATTCCTTCAGTGCGCCTCTATAAAATCGGTCATAAATATTCATGACTTCGAAACAGTAGAGGAACGAAATGATGTCAACGACGTGTATCCACAGCTTGTTTACAGTATACCGGTAGCCAGCACAATACATTCTCGCTGTGATCATCAAAAACGTCCGTAATACTGCACTCGTTCCACCCGCTTCCAAACTAGATCGACGCCGCCACCTAGCCAAAGCGAATCTCGGGTTACGAACACCAACCTGATTTAGCAAACCCGACCTTTGTTCCTACATAATACGATACATCTACTTAACTGCTTTAAATTTCGAAAATCTATTTACGTCAGCCGCTGTATATCTGAGATACTCGTAGCACTCGTAGGTTCAGACTTTATACGAAGTAAGTTCAGTAGATCAAACTTGAAGAAACGACTTCTTAACTTATTTTTCTGACGTCTGTCCGAGTTTCTTGTGCTGGGGCAACAGCTGTGTAGTACGATTAATCGATTGTGAAAACTTTTACCATCTCCTCGATAGTTAGAAACAAGGAGATTTATTGCATTTTCTAGAGTGCTACGTTGGCCTATTTATCTAAAAGCCTCATTCAACGCTTTTCCATTATTTCCTAGTGAATTGAAAATAGGTCCTTTCTAACGACCAGTAGCTGCTGACAGGTGAATAATGTAAACAGTAGTAAGTAATAACGTCACCGCGGTCGGTCCTGTCCGAGTTATCCTTGCAACAATAGGAGCGTATTCATTACCCGCTGGTATCGTGTGTCGGGCACGACATCGATACCCTCAGCCACCGACGGAGCGTAAGAACGTCGGAACATATAAATAAAGATAAATCATCTGTCACTTGTGCTAACACGTGCCTTCAAGTGTGTTTGCCATCGTCTTGACACGCGGCTACTATCTAGACCACTTTAAGACCCGTCCTTATAGTTGTTGATTTGGAACTTATCACGGTACTCATTAACACAAATTACTAATCTCATTCCTTACAATTTCTGAAACTGCTAAAGGGAGAACGTTCGATCTCAGGTAAAACTTTTAGTTAATGATTATACCTTCACTTTTCATGCTTCAGTTTAGCTCTCACCAAAATTGTTTGCATTAGTTGCGACCTAACAAAGAGAAATATCAAACTTTATCGTGTATGTTACTAAGAGATTGATAAAACCCAGCTTTGTTTATTATCAACTACTATCTTATCTCCCCCGAGAGTTACTGATTGGGCAGATATTACCGAGAAACTAATTTAGGTACTTTCCTTCCCCTCGCTTGTTTAGGGTGGAAATCGGAAATGCGCTTGCAAGTTTCAAATAGAAAGCAATTCCCTAGATTGTTTTCCGCTTCCGACGATGTTCTTGCAAGTTGTCGGGGCTCCAAAATTAGTGAGACAATAAATCTATTGCGGGCTCTAACAATTCATACCACATGTTACTTGATAACTATAACATGTGTCTGTTTATCATTATATTGTGGATTAATTGCACATGCTGTTATAGCCATAATAATGTTACATCATTACAAAACGCAAGGCGCCATTGAATGTCATGTCGTTTTATCTCCCAATTACTTTCTCGAGGTCTCCGTCGAGTGCGGTTTGTCCATAACGCCCTCCTACGCATTTTGTTCATTCTCCTTTGTTAATTCTAAACTCCGTGTAAAGTTTTTTGGCTTGTTTAGGTTACGTAGTGACTTGTTTACATACTTCTAACGCCTCAGACTAAACATTCGTACTGCGCTCGCTATAGCATTTCAGGTATTTTTATCGTCAATGTTAACTGTTACCACATTTCGACGGGAAAATGTACGAGTTTAATTAAATTGTAGATAACAGTTTCCTCTCTTGCACTTCCTTATCAATACCACGCGCGTCGCTCCGGTTGTCCGCATAATTTGGTCCGCTACCTCGCATCGATTGGTCCCAAGTGAACGTTTCCGTGCTCTATGTAGCTCTGATATTACCTACATAATTGACAGATAGTACATAGCTACAAACTATAGACATCATTGGCCGCTAGATACCTGCCTTTCGTTCCTCATACATATTAGATTACTGACCCACGAACGCGGGTGAATGTGAATTGTGAATGCGGATGTCCTCTGGACATTCGATAAATTGCAGTATCTATACGTAGCTAGAATTGATTACCTTAGTTATCAAGTTAAACAAATGACGGATTAATGACAACATTATTAAATCATCGATAACTATATGTCCTGCTGTTGTTCCTATTGAATGTGCAGCAGACGTCATGTCTTTACAAACAAAAAGACTCGTGGAAACATTTAGAAGAACATTGTTGATTGATGCTAATATTAATTGGCTGTTGAACGCATCTAGGGGGCTATTCACGAGTTAGTACGACCATAAGGCCAGAATTAGCTGTTCCTTTATCGAATGTAACAATACAAACGTGACGAGAATCTTATTTATGACCATCGCAACTTTTTGTGGTGACCAATTTGTCACCGACAGTCACATTATGACTTAAACTGTGTAGCTTCCGCCAGTTTAACCCATGGCTTATGGGATTTGATCCGCGAACCCGGATAGAAAAGTATAAAGCCTTCCTCGATAATTCTGATCGGTTCAGTAGTACCTGAGATGAGTGCGTTCAAGCAATGAAACAAACTCCTAAGCTTTATGGCATTAGTATACATTAAAACGTACTTTTAAATGGTTTTGGACACTCGTCGGCTGTTTTAATTGTTACATAGAGCTGTTTTTTGTACAGGCAGTAGCTAAAATATCCTGATTGATAATATCATATTTGGTAGACAATAATGTGTTGATATCAGATTTTTCCGGTTTGTACATAGTGGTCACGTCCTAGGCATAAAAAAGTTTAACCATAGATTGGTTTCCCCAATAGTAACTAGCCGTAAATACGTTTGCCTCAGCGCCGTAAATCTAACAGATGCTGTTGATTAATGTGGCCATGTTTTCAGCTTCTTGAATAGCCTGGATTATACTCCAGGGCAAGACCTAGATACAATTCAAATAAATTATGTATTTGGTACAGCGTTCCGGTGGTTTCACTCGTTTCCTTAAAATATCATCTAAATATTGCAAGAATTTTCAAGTCATTTTCAAATTATTGTAATGTTGTGCATAAGGAACATTGAACGCTAACAAAAGCGTCCGACATACAGGTATTGCCTTTATTCAATTATTTAGCAGACGTTGCACTTCCGTCGTGAACAAATAAAGGTACAAGTAGCATTCACAACTATACAGTTTAGTATACCTGTCTGCGGTGCATACGGGACACGTTGGGCCGTGGGCGGCGGGCTGACGACCCAAATCCGAATCGCGCCAGTCGTACGTAACTTTATTGTGTCGTAAATTCAGTTTCTTCACTGTAAACACAACACGCGACCCCAAACAGACGTGTACGGGACTTATTTATTTACTTGCTGTAACCATATCAAAGAACACATAAAATATATTCAGGAATTGGGACGTTTTAATAACATATTATATCTAGGTTTCCAGATTAATGTAACTAACACGACACTGTTTCTGTGAAGTTTTGTTTGTGGATTGTAAGTCACATAAATGTTGTTTAATTTACAGGAAACTCGTCGCCCAGTTCAGTCGTGAGGAGACGTCCTTACTCGTGCTTCGCGTCATGGTAGGTCTGATCATCCTGTACGACTGGGTCCACCCCTCCGGTGCCTTCTGCCGCTCATCGTCAGTCGACGTGAAGGGCTGTGTAAAATTCCTCCAACAACAGCCGCCGACGAAGGCAGAACCTCTCCTCAACGCCCTTAGGTATACGACAAAGCATTTAAACCACCAGTCGACGCCGAAGAATATCAGGACGCTGCTGGCCGCGTGAGGACAGCACTCGAGCCTTGCATGTTGCTGTGGGGAATGATGCGACAATAATTACCTGTGGGGATACCTCGGCACGCCTTTATTTTGCTCCTTAGCGATACCTAGTTGACGGCAGAATTGTGAACACAATATTGATAGACAAAACACTAAACTTACGCTTTAAAACTAACTTTGTAATTTGACTGAGAAATGTTTAATTATGGAACCCAATTCTGGCGTCAACTGTACATTGTAGTAACACCAATCTCTCATCGTTCATTGTCCGAACATAAAATGACCATTGACCATAATATAACGAAACTATAGTAATGTATAAGTAAGATAATAAGTAATAAAATAATTCCTGAAAGAAATAATAATAATCATATTAGGATATGGTTAAGCCCTGTGTCATTTGGATGAGAGAATATTACGTGTCGCCTTACATTCTTATTATTTTCAATTTTTCAAATTCCTACAGGTGAACGAAATGTATAATATTAACCTGTAATTTATTATTTACTGAATTCAATTAACAGTCTTTTTATTTTAGGTGTATTTCAAAAATAAATTGTGTATGAAGAAATGGATACTTTATCTACTAATAAATTATATTTTTCTTACTTTCATAGTTAGCATGCTTTAAAAGCAAATTTTATGAAGTAAATTATATTGAGATGCTATCCCTACACTCCCACGTTCGTGCAAGGTTTCATAAGAATTGTTCGTCTCAACAGAAGTATAGCTGTCAGTCGCAACTCGTAATTAGCTATTAACTATCATAGGAAAGCTTAGACACCTCTAATTAGAAAAGGAAGTATTATTTACAATTTATTCTACTATATATAAAACAGCCTCGGATCATATTGATTGGTTACCATACACTTTATGAATACAACTATGAATTGTTATTGTTTAAATGAGTGCTAAGTGATTTCTCCTTAGTCATTATAATTCTAAGCATCGTCAAATTCTGAAAACAATTTTCTATTTATTTTGAAGTTTCGATTAAAAATATTAGATAATTGATAACATTATTTAGTGATTCTTAGATGAAAAGGATATTATGACTACGTTGTGCTCATGAAACGATTGACCCAGTGTCGGATGGTATTAGATATTATAAAATTTTATATACTTAGCACAAATTTTATTATTAAGCACGTCCCTACCGGGAAGTCAGTATGAGTAAGAGATTCGGTTCCAAAGATTTATTACAAACGTTAATTACTACTTCGCTCATAACATTAATTCGCGGGACATTTTTTTTTTTAAAGACTGATATACACTCGCGAATATTTTATTGCGTTTCTCTTTCATACAGTTCAATTTATTTCTAATAAGAATTCAGAAATGTATATTTCATGAAACTATGCCTTATTGGAAAGGAGGAAAGGCGTACCTATAGCGAATATGAGTAATTTCAAAGCCTTTTCTAAAATTATTATAAAGTGTTAAGTATGTCGTGTTAACAATGTTGAATTTATGCATGTACCACTGCCTTGATGTTAACTAACATAATAATTTTAAATTGAATTTATAGGTAAAGTAATATGTTTCACTATTGATGTATAAACTCAATTGTAAGTCTAATTATTAAGCATGTACTGTTTATTTACAAGTAATACAAGTTTATAAGTATTTACATCATCCCCAGTTCCGTGTGACTGTGGCTAGACGAGAAGTTTCGATGAGATAATAAACTATATTTTGTAATTATATTAAAAGTCGCTGATTACGCTCAAAATCGATTTGCATGTTGATTTACTCCTGGTAATAGGATCTCGACTTGTTGATCAGATTGAAATTCGTGTTTCAATCAACCGTGAATTATAGCACAAATATTAAAACAGATGGGGTTGCCGATGATAATAATGTTCACATACCAATCATCATGCAGATCCTAAGATACCTACTAGAAGACGGTGGAAAAATCCAATGATAATTAATAAAAAATACCTCCGAAATACATAGTTGAATCGAACACAAATCTGACGATAGAACGCCTGGTGTAATGCAGGCCTTAGTGTTAAGTTTGCAAATGATAATAATTTTGTTAACCCTTTCACTATTTATACGTATTGGTAACATAGCTGTCGGTATATCACTAAGCACAAACACTTGTCTTACGTGTATAGTATGTTAGAATTAAAATAAAATTATTAACTTAGAATGGTTAGTTACATTACTTGCACAGTCAGCACAACAATCTATTATAGTTATTATATTAATATAGTATCCTTGTTGAATATTATCTCGTAATTGCGACTGTTGCTTGCAAGAAATAGGATCGACTCAGGCGTGCACTCCGAATTGCATTTACTGTGTGGAATTGAAGGTTTGAATAAATAATATCGTTCCAATAAACACTGCCCAAGTAAGAAAATTTTATACAATATTTTTTTAATAAACGATAAGATTTCTAAAATTATTCCAAGATATAATGATTCCAATTACTCCATGTTGAGTCTAAGCATACTTTGAGCAAAATTAGTAGCGTCTAGTTGGGCAAAACTAAAAGTATAGAATGCTTATGATTGTAGAAGATAAAATTATAGAAAGGGCCTCTTGTCAGGCCAACACTACTTTGACTACTCACAAACATTCATAATGTTTGTGAGTAGTCAAAAGATGCTGTAATAGTAATATTTACTTTAAAACAATTATTTGATTGCATTATTTACTCAGAAATATTATAACACTGGCATTTGTTAATACTTTAGCTAAATCTTTAGTAAATTCTTCTAGTAAAAGTTAATAAAGTGAAATACATAATATGTACTAGTTATGAAAATTGTTGTATGTATTATTTTAACTGCAACATTTTGTTATTGTTTAAGGTGGTTTTGTATGATAGACCTATTTTTCTTAGTTATCATTTATTTATTGTATATAATAAACACACCAAAGTTATAAGTAATGAATAAACTTGGATAGATTCTTGTAAAGTGTTTTTTTATTGTACCCTCTTCTAATTGCCAGACTGGATCTAACCTTTAAAATAACGAGGGTATATAGCAACCTTTTCATGTACTATCAAGGTCGAAGTTGTATCAAGTCAAAAGTCGTAAAAACAATGAAACAATTTATTCTTAACTTATAAAATATGTACATTGATGTGTTAGGTGTTGGCGGGGCGTGGCTTGAGGATGAGCTTGCCAGTGTCGTCACAAGACATGTTGAAGTCATTGAGCACAGAGCGTGTGCGCGCCGTGATGATGCTTGGCGCCACTACCTTTCTGTGCACACCCATCATGAATAGCAACACTGCAAATAAATATAAAAACAACTATTCATTCTGTTAATTTAACTTGCTACCAAGTTTTTTCGCTTGAATGAAAAATTATTTCATTGAAAGACAGTCAGTCCATTTAATACAATGGCTACCCTTTCTCTGGGTGCAAAGTAGTTCTAATAAGTCACAGGTGAAGGTGCAGGCAGAAGCTAGTATCAGTATAAACTTGAAGCTTATGTATCAACACTGTCTTGGCTTCATCAAAATCTTATGCACTTTCAAAATATTTAGGATACCACTGAACAATGGTGAACGAAAATATCAGAGAGTATATACGACTTCCACTTTTTGTCATTAATTTTTGTGTATACTAACAACCTTACTAATGTTTTATTTGTAAAAAGCTATGGACAAAATGTCTGAAATAAAGATAATTTAATTAATACTGTAATTGCTTACTGTCGAAATTAATATCAGAGGTAGTGTATTAATATTATTAAAACAGATTTTGAGCTTACCTAGAAAAGTAGATGTAAAGGCAAAAAATGGGTGATTCCAGAGAGACTGTGTGAGAGAGACGACTGGCGTGAGCGGGTCCATCAACCAGTGATATGCTGCTATTGCTGTGCATACAGACACCACAGTCAGCAGAACTGAAACAAGTCAACATTGATTTAAAATAATTGATAGAGTATGAAGATACTCTAAATATTTAAATAAGGATCACGAGTTTAGCTTGAACATAAAAGGATTATTATACATTATTTAAAGCCATCCAATGACTCCACAAGAAAATCTAAATGTTGTATTATCATAATAAACAGATTAAAACTTAATTATGTAAGTGATAATAAATTGAATAGCTATTAATCTCAAAGTGAAATAATTTGGATTAAAATAACATTTGGTTGGTAGAATATAAGATACATAGTAAAATACTAGATACCCTACATGTATAATATGAAACAGGCCACTTAACATGGGTATATTGGTAGTCCATGATACAAAATCATAATATAGATACAGAAACATCAGCCTCCAGATTTAGACTTTGTAACTGGCCAGTTCTAATGAAAGATGCCACAGAAACATACTTCTCCATCTCATTGTAGCAGGCTGCAAACATCCTATAACTTCGGTTAGGCGCCGCTCAAACGCCTTCAAGTCTGAAATCAGTATAACCCAATACTAAAAGATCCACTAAATATGTTCTTTTCTAAAGTCTTTTAAAGAAGCGCTTATCTGAGAAACAGTCATTGAAATCTTTATCGAAATGAAAATAATGTTGAAAATCCTGGCTTATATGGTTTATAATTGAAAATCTAACTACCCAGCAATCATACTTTGAGTTATGTGAAGTGAATAAACTAAATATCAAGTGTAAACTTAAGAAAATACATGCGAAATACTACGGAGAGTACACGTACCATCGCAAGCGGTTTGTTCCAACGACATCTTGTTTTCACTCGTTATAACAGTAAACATCAATTCTATTTATATCTTTCTACATATTGAGCCTAACTATTCTTCATCGATTATTTTATTAACTTATTAAATCTAAAATCTAGAAATCAGTATGAACGTTGTGTTGATATTGACAGAACTCTCATATATTTCAAATGACAACCTGACAGACAAGACAACCAACTGACAACCAACTACTTTTGTGTAAATCGAACACGGGTCTTTTCAGTTACAATAATATTCTAGTCTTTGGTTGAGTCCGAGAGTTGACTTGCAGCATAACGTGTTCCTCATCAAATTGCACATGTTGGTTATTTTAAAGACAGCTATGTATAATTTTTGTTTAGCAATGTTATCCGTTCACCTTCGACTTGTAGTAGATTCGTAGACATGTTGCTAGAGCCGGAGGACCTGTTGCTTTCAGTGGGTATTTTTGCGACACATTCACGAAACCAATTGATACTCAACTACATAGAAATGAACAACAAGCCGTCCTTTATCTCTAGACGGTGATATCGATATTCCACCTCACGTTGCTCTATCTTTTACACATTTTCAATGTTATTTAGCAATCACCTTTATTGCGACTTTGGTTTATCGCGTCGTTGCAGTTTTATTTTATTGCTAACTGTACCCACGGGTACAGTCAGCCGTATAAAAGAGCAGTTAAGAAAGTACGTACCACATGTAAAAAAATAATATCGTTGATTAGATTCAAATTAGATTTCGTTCCATTTTACTCAAATTAGCATGTTCTCGGATCAAGGTGTATCTGTTTAAAAATACATTTTAGTCTTAGATTTAGTTACCTAAACGCTATGGTTTAAATTCCAGAAAACAGCTGAGTACCTGGACCTGGTTTGCAGATATTTGAAAAAAACCTTGCATTTAAAATTTGGATTTTTTCACGTACATAACAATATATAAACAATATCCGCAAGACTTCCTCACACCCAGGTCATACTCACATAGGGCTTCTAGTAGAACTACTAGACCTAGGTAGGTATCTCTCATACTTTTCTTAACAATTATTTAACTGTTAACTGAACTTTGGAACTAAACATAGATAAAATTGACAGTCGTCGAGTCCAAAGTTCAACAAACAAAGTGAACTGTGTGAAAATAAATTGTGTTTTTTATACAGAACGTAGGTATTATAAATAGTCTCATTATTTTTTTCTGTATTGTAAACATTTGCGGGAGGAATATAATCTTAAGAAAGTTTAAATTTCAAGGTAATTTTTGAGTTCAGATTAAACACAGTACCTAAAATTTATATTTACAGAATGTTTCCTCTGCGGCAAATAGTTGGCAATGCCACCAGAAGATTTGTGCCCAGCTTGAGGGCAATGTCGAGCTCCGGTCCCCTGGTCGACACGGCTGTAGACAATGAAGGAATAGCCACTGTGACCATGCAAAGACTGCCAGTGAACAGTCTCAACTTAGAACTTCTGCAAGCTATGAGCAATTCATTGGATGAAGTAGCCAAAAACAAATGCAAGGGAATGGTCCTGACATCTGTAAGTTTATGATGCTTACTAAATTATCAGTAAACCAGTTAATGTAAAGACATTTATGTGATACTAATTTTCCCAATCAATCTTTAAACCAAATGCTTCAGCAATAATGTTGAAAATATATTAAGGAAATTCGACAGATGATGTATCTTGATGTCATTGTACATAAGGACCAACTCACAGTCAGATTTTGGATTTTTAAAATAATTACTTCAATAGTATGAATGTCTGCAATTTAGTGATCTTGTCTTTGCAGGCATCACCGACAGTGTTTTCTGCTGGACTAGATATCATGGAGATGTACAAACCTGACATGAAGAGGGTGGAAACCTTCTGGAATACCCTGCAAGAAGTGTGGATCAAGCTGTTTGGATCCAACTTCATCACGGCTGCAGCAATCAATGTATGTTGAACTACAGTTAATTAGAAATAATATGTAGACAAATTTTCTATTCATTGGAGCACTAAAATTAGTTTCTTTACAAAATCTATGAATTAATAAAATATTATTTTGTTTTATCCATAACTTTGACAACCATACCCTGGACTTAATTTAAATTGACTGATAACAAAGCATACAGAATTAACATCAATTTAATTTGAATAATACATTCATGAAACATATATTTACATAACATAATTTACTTTATGTTGACATGCTGACTTTGGAAACAGTAATGTAAGTTATACTTAAATAGTGTTAAACATAATATTTTGTGACACTTAGGACCACTTTCAAAATGTCCGAACTGCCACTATCTACCGAAAAAAATCAAAAATGGAACAGAATATTTTTTACAAAAGCATTTTTCTTTTTCAAATTATATGGACAAGACACTAGACAGTCTTATCAGTTTTAAATAAGAATTCTTTGTCCCAACAAAGTTTACTACAAGAGCTGTTTATCAGGCTCTAATGAAAATAGGTAATAGACACATTTCAAATCTACACTAATTTACATAGATCTAGACACATATCTATAGTATAACAGTTACAATTGCATAATAGGCCTTTTCTGTTTATTATTCCAGGGTCATGCCCCAGCTGGTGGATGCCTCCTGTCAATGTCATGTGAATACCGTGTGATGATGAGTGGCAAGTTCAGCATTGGTCTGAATGAGACTGCCCTGGGTATTGTTGCTCCCACCTGGTTCATGCACACCATGACTAACACCATCCCTCAGAGGCAAGCGGAGCTAGCTCTTACTACTGCTAGGATGTTCTCCGTTGAAGAGGCTCTGAAGGTATTGTTTGAATTTTATTCTATAGACCGATGACCGTTAGGGCAACTATTTTCTAGTTGGTAATCCCCCATAAAAAACTCCAAGGCAAATCATGTGAGACTAGGACTAGAGGATTTTTCATGTTTTACCTACATTTACAAGTTAAAAGTTAATTACAGCCACCATTACTATTACTTTAGCTGATTCTTAACTATTATTTGTTTCACAGGTTGGTCTTATCGACGAAACAGCGTCAGATAAAGCGGACGCTGTCGCCAAATGTAAACAATTCATTAAGAAATTCGACAAGATCCCACCTCTAGCGCGTTCGCTCACTAAACAGAAGATCAGGGCAGCCCCTCTTAGCTGGATGGCTGACAACCGTCAACAAGACACGCAAGAATTCCTCATGTTTGTTGGACACCCTAAAGTGCAGCAATCATTAGAAATGTACATACAAGCTTTAAAGAAAAAGGCCTCTAAGTAAATGCAACATGTTCAATGCAATCATGAGATTTTGATGTATTATTGTGTGCTATGTATATGCGTATTTTGTTTGTATGTAATAAGAAAAATCATGAAAGGCTTAGCCATTCTCCATATCTGATCTTAGTTTTAAGTGCTCATTAGATGAATATACTGTGTTTTTCACTATTTGCAATCCCTCAAGTACTAAAATGTCATAAAATGTGCGAAGTACTATGTATATACAAATAAATTTGATAAATATAGATATATGTTCTGTTTAATTCATTAATCTCAAAGAGTCCTCCTTTTCCCAATGGCCCTAAGTTTGTTCCTTGAGGTATTCCGTGCTTTCCTTTAAGATTGTCTCAAATTAAACTAGATTTTACCTATCATCCAAATAAAATACATCTTCAAAACGATATTGCCCACCAAAAATAAAAATATATATTATCAATAACAGTATAAAAAGTTATCTTTTATCTTGTTACTACAAAATTATCTTGTTTTTATTCTTTGCATTATAGCTTGTCGGAAGCGTAAGACGATGTCACACTTGCGACAAATTCCAAAAGCGGTTGTGGTTAGTTTTAGGCGACTTTCTTCGTTACAAAGTAGCCCTTTAGTGGGTATAACGGTGGACGATGAAGGGATAGCAACCGTACAAATGCAAAGGGTGAAAGTGAACAGCTTAAACGTAGAATTATTGCAGGCGTTGAAGGACTCAATATGTGAAGTTGAAGAAAAAAAGTGCAAAGGCATGGTTTTAACTTCGGTAAGTCGATATACCTATGATTAAATAATAGGACCATTTCAATTATTATGTAGATATTTCATTCATCAGAAATATTGTGTCATAAAATAGATTGTACGTATATACTAACTTCTTCATGCCTAAAATAAATAGTACCTACCTACAGTTCAGACGCCAGTACATCAAGCTGCCCGAAACTGTATATATTTCCCATTTAAATTTGAACCATACGATTCAGCGATAAGTTGAAAATCTATTAAAGAAATTTTACAGATTGTAGTAGCTTGATGTGCTGTCGTCTGTACCTAATAATAGTGTTGCTAAACACAAACTATTATGATTGTGATTGTTGTGATTTCGACATCGGGAAGTAGCGAACTTAAAGACCAATTTGATTATCTAAAATATATATTCTTGATAACTGTATTTTTTTATTACCTAGCCTTATCAATAGTTGGTGGAATAAAAAAATAAATTAGGGATTATGGATACCTAAAAGTTAAATTATGTACCTATGTTCAATGGTCACTTCTACTTATATTTTCAGGTGTTCCCCACAGTTTTCTCAGCCGGTTTGGATTTAAATGAATTCCATAAACCTGACATTAAGAGGTTGACTCTGATGAACGAGTGTATTTTTAATGCCAGCGAAAAACTATTTGGAACAGACCTAGTTACCACTGTTGCTATCAATGTAAGTACGTAGTAAATTCTACGATAATCTCTATTTAAATTAATTATTAACCTTGTGGAACTTACTTTTTTAATTTATGTAAGTCGTAGGTGTGTATAGTGTATAATGTATTTTGTGAAGTGTCTGACTGGGGATTCGATCCTCTATAGGTTTATAATCAATGTGGAAATGGCAAATAATTTCTCAATATGGAATATAAGTCACATGTTCTCAGTTTATGGTTGTGTGTGCGATCCCTATTGAGTTCACAGAAAGAAAATTGGATTTGGTGGACAACCAGACTAACTGACTGGCACATATCGATGACTGGCAACCACCATGCTTAACAATGCCGTAGACTACTCTCAATATTTATTCGTTTCAGGGTTACACAGGCGCCGGTGCTTGCATACTGGCCCTAGCATGCGAATACCGCGCGATGACAAAGGGCCAAGCCACCATAGGCCTGAATGACACAGCTGTAGGAATCATCCCGGCGAAATGGATATACGAGCTTATGGCGAGGGTCATGGGCCCGAGGCATGCGGAATACGCCCTCACCAGTTCCTTTATGTACCCAGCGGAAAAAGCTTTGGAGGTTTGAATAGTGTAGACACCATAATTAAAGACCCATGCAAATCCATAAAGAAGACGAAAATGCCACAAGTGGCGATTCTTAGATACGTCAGTTAAAAGAATTGCGATTTTGTTAATAATAAGCATTTTATTTTAAGTTATCCATAACTTTTTAATATTTTCTTATATTTTGTCTCTTAGTTGATAGACCTCTAAAACGCTATAAAATTAGAATTCATATAATTTTTTTTTTAATTTCCAGGTTGGATTCATTGATGACGTAGCAGTGGACAAAAATGACGCTATAGAGAAATGTAAAGCGTTCATTAGATCATACGACAACATATCACCGGACGTCAGGGCTGCTACTAAACGATTAATTAGAGAAGACTTCCTCAAATACGTAGAACAGACAAGGAAACAAAACGGGGCGGGACTCGTGGAGAAAATAACAAACCCTGCTTTTCAAGAAACCGTCGAACGCTATATTCAAAATTTAAAAAACAGAAAGGCAGCCAAAAGTTCTGTATAGAGCAGTAAACACGTTTTTTTACTCTTCCAAAACACATTTCTTTTTCAACATCGTTCCATATCCTGAATGTCTTCTGTTTACATAATAATGTTCGGATTCATTCGGGGTAGACTTCTTTGTCCTCCAAGATGAATATCGCAAATCTTTGGCGTAAACCGTTCTAAGATTTGAAAATGAATCAAAATCATTTTTACATTAGGGTAAATATACTTTTAATCCTCAAAAGTCATCGCCCAGTAAAGCCACGGTATCAGGGTCGACGGTATCAGTGAGTGCCATGTGCATATCAGCCCACTCTTCGCGCTGATTGTCTATGTAATAGTTGATCTCCAGAATTCTGTCGCGGTTGCGTTTTACCTCATTGCTGGAATAAAAAGAAAATAAATTCTAACATCACATGCTCCCACGTCCCTCTGTTGAATGCGACGAATCCAAATGTAAAAAGATATTTTGACATTATATCAGATGAGAATCGTGATCTGCTCATTCGCACTAATAAACCTTTAAGTAGTTTATTATGCCTTCGTGTAACTCCGGAAGCCAAAAAAAGAAATAATATTATATTTTCAGTCGTCGCATTCGCCTTAACATTCAATACTAAATCGGGCTGCAACATATCCTAAAATCGACACACAATACTTTTCCACAAGGAGGTCCGTAAACTCCTTCCTAGAAGTAAAACCTCAAGATAGACCCCCGAACCTTCAACTACTTAAAGTTCCTGTTTATCCGCATTCAGCATGCCATTGTGCCATTTACACATTTAAAAGGATTTAGAAACTTACTCATTAGTCCCCTTCACGAGATCATCACGCCATGTATTAGCGCGCGTCATTAGCAGGTCCTCGCGTGCGTCAATAAATCGCATGTGGTTGTCCGATGACGCGGCAACTAGGTTCATCAACAAGTCTCTGTCCATCATTACCTGGGGCCAATAAAAAGTAGATGATATCGTCGCTGGTCAAACTATGTAGTAAGCTTTACGTAACACTTCTACGCAACCTAGATTTACTTGCTTTACAAGGTCTGGAGTGCGTTTGTTGAGAAAAAAACAAATGACTGTGTATTATGCGTGCAACTCCCCTAAATTAGGGGCCCTAGGGGTCCTAATGAAAATAGTCAAAGAACTTCTACCTAGACTAAGAGCACGTAGTCAAAAATTTAGAACAGAAAGTGGTTTTTCTTCAAAGTTTTAGCAGATACTCACGTCAAACAATTCGGGCGATGCGTCTCCTAACATGATCTTATTGCCAAGGTACTTGGACAGCACCTCGAACTGCCGCGTGGACCACACGCTCTCATGTTCGCGCCACGCGCCGAACGCCATGCGAGACGATTCTAGCAACTTCGTCACCATCTCCGTCATGTTCACTGAGAATTGGACGCGAGAGTCCTACAATTTAATGATTCTAATTTGTATCTCAGCATTTGAGGAATTAATAAATAGCTACAATTGTGTTCTAGATCTTCCTTTAATCGATTTAAGTAAATTGAACAAATTGATTTACTGTTTAGGGGTTGAGATTGTTATAGGGGATGGTAGGTGCAGACGCCAGCACATCAAACTAATCAAAACTGCCATATTTTTCCAAACAACTTTGAACCATATGCTTCAGCCATAAAGTGGAAAATCTGTTAAGGAAAATTGACACATTGTATTAGCTTGATGTCCTGGCGTCTGTACATAAAGAATTTCGCGATGTTTAGATGTCAGGAGCTGACAGAGGTGCGGGAGAGGGCATAAACGCGCACTTATCCTCGGAATTTAGTTGCGAACTACCCTTGGTTTTTACTAAAACAAATTCATATATGTAGATACCTCACACTGCTCAAACAACTGCATCTCAGTAGTCATAAGACTTTTCCACAGATCGTACAACACCTCATGGTAAGCTTCACCCAATTCTATCAACATCGGCTCCATCTGCTCCATGGTTATCTGTTTCGCGTTATACTGGTCGCTTATTTCCTTCACTTTGAGCATTACTGGTTTCTTCTTTTCTTTAAATTCTTCTAAAACTCTGTTGCCACCAAAAAAAAAATACTTTTGCTTATGTAATGATTTCTTTATCGATATATTGTACGTGCATGAAATAAGCGTCCGTAGATATTTAGATTCTACAGTTGAGTAAGTATTGCTACCGACACTACCGAGATAATAGATATCCGCCTAATCAAATATACACTAAGAGGTAAAAGTATATTAAGCAAGGCTATATTCCATTGTTTAATTTGAGTTAGTAAATTGAAAATTCATAATATCAAACTCTAAAATAATATGGATGATCATATGACGAGACAACAGTCATGATCGAGAATTCTATTTTTTTTTTTTTGAAGTTTTAATTCCGGCCTTTCTTCAAAGCAAAGTAAAAAATATCAATTTTTAATAATGAAAATAAATAATGATTAGACTAAAAACTGACTAGACAATAGACGCTTTTGGAAAAGTCTACCCCAAAAATAGTGAATATAGCCATTTAATTACAGGGAAGTTACAAATAAAACTTGACTTACTGTTTGCTCTTCGCGACGCTTTCCTCTAAAGCATTGTCCACAAGGTCCTTGAATAATTTAATTTCTTTTTGTCTATCGGTGTATGCTTCTTGTGCGAACTCTACCAAGTTCGCCATTGTCTCTACGTAGTTTTCTTTGTACCTGTGGAATAAGTGTAGCTGATCTCTTTATTAAGTCATTTGTTGAAAACTAGTTTTAGACTCACTTTGTCTTGTTACTGCTATATGCCGAAATATTATCAAGAATTTTAGTTCTCTCTTTCTGATTTACCTACTTACAGGGCAGCTTATAATCAGCTACCATATACCAAAAACGAAAAAAAAAAGTAAGTTTCACTCACTGATCATAGTAAGCAAGAAGCTCCCCTCCGAAGCTTAGCAAGATCATGCCATCGGGGTCTTTCTGAAACATGGTCTCCAGCATTTCTGGCCCGCTCAAGTACTCCACAAAAGACATCGCGTAGAAGGTCACCTTCGCTTCGTATTCCTCTTTAGCTATCCTCTCTAGTTCCGTTTTCTCGTCTGCTTCATCCATTTTTCTTATAAGACCTCTGTAATTAATCGTTTTTTTGGAGACCTAAATATTTCCGCTTAAGGAATCTATATTTAGGTCCAATATTCCTAATTACCTGAACATAGCCTTCCCATTCTCTCGTTCCTCTTCGGTAATTATCTTATAGTCAAGGTACGTGACCCTAGACAGAGCTGCTCTTAGAAACTGATAAGCCATAGCATCGTCGCAGCACGGGTTACCTTTGAAGCTTACTGACCGCAACTTACGAAATTTACGGAGGTATGCCATCTGAGTAAGGGAAATAAAGTTTTAGAAAATTATTTAGTTCCTCCAAATATGAGTACCTACTACTGAATTAGACAAAAATAAAAGAGTTCGTTTTGCCGGGACTGCGGGTTGTTCGCAAGAGTTCAGAGGAGCAAGGAACTCCTTTGGGTTTTAGTCAGTAAGCGTCTGCCACTCCCTCTAGCTGCACCTCAGCGGGAAGGGTCATTTGATGATTTCCCACGAAAAAAAGGAATATAGTTTGTATGTTAGTGCCACCAACCTCCTTAAAGTCTTCTATCTGATTATCTCCAATGCTGAAAACCAGTAGATTCTCCAAAGTGTCCAGATTCTCTAATTTTCTTATTTTATTGTGAAATAAAGTCAAGACCTCTAAATTAACTAAATTGTCTAAGTTTTCTATTTTTTCTATTTTATTGAAAGACAAATCCAGTTCATTTAATCCTGTCAGCTGTTCTAAGTTTTCAATTTTTTCGATTAAGTTATGAGCCAAAGTTAACTTCTTTAGAGATCTTAGCATCCAAAGGTGGTCAATTCTCAAAATCTTTTGGAATTCAAGCCTAACTTCTGGAGCCTCATCTAGATGTACACCTTCTTCAGCAAAAAGTCTTCCAGCCTCTTCAGTTGGACCTGAATTCAAAATATTTTTTATTAAGATTAAGAAGATTCAGATATTCATATGAAATTACCCACGCACTTGATTGGTTATGGACTAGCAGAATTAGCAAAATTCCTGGGGATTACAGAAAAAAATAATAAGTAAGTAAGTTGATGGCTATTATTGAGATCATGGATGGATTATCAAGATACTTCCTTTACTTACCGCATTCTAAAATACATCGTGTGAGCATAGCATTATCTATTACTCCCGGTTCTACGTCGGGGTGAATAATAAGGCTATTCAGCGATCGTTTTTGAGCCATTATTTATTTTTGTATTTGGGAATTATTTTTGAGTAAAACAACAAACTACTTTTGTTTACGATGTTGCTATGGTTACTAATGACAACGTAAATATGACAGAATAAAGAGTATTTTTTGCAAGTTCCGGTAAAAATATCTACCTATCCAATTGACGAGTGTAACATTTGCTCATTGATCCTTAAAATGTAATCAGTATAGTAAATTCGTCTTTTTATAAAAGTGTTTGAGGTAAGGTCCAGTCGATAGCGTGATTAAATTGAAATTAGTACCTATTCCATTAAAACGAAACTTTAATTTTGCCGCCATTATTGTAAATGAAAACGTTTAGAAACAAGCTAATGATAAGAAAACTACTAAACAATAGTATCTATCTTAATATTGTGTAAAAAACATACTCTAGATAGACACAAAGCGGTATATAATAATCAGAAAAATTAAAATAAATCTACTCAATAAAACAAAAAAATATGTGATTAAAAAAAAACACAGTTGGATGACTATTACTAAACGTTTACAAGTTTCTTTAATTTGACAGCTGGCGCTACTATTTTATCTGTGAGTTGCGTTTTTGGTGACAAGTGAAATCGGTGAAATCATTTTGATAAATACTTGATTAATTTCCGAAGATGTCTTTCTTTGGTGTAGGAAATCCTTTTTCTACGCCGGTGGGTCAGAAAATAGGTGAGGATGGAATATATATTATTTTTAATGCACTTTAACGCCGTCTAAAATAAGGAGATTCGGTACCCTATGTTCCATTTCTCTTTTTGCGCACTATAAGATCTCAATTTCTCTTTGTTGTGGTGTCACGGTAACTAAATGTTGGGCAATTTTGTCGAAAGTACTCTGTACAAATTGCCGTAATCATATTATGCTTGTACGCCGTATATTTTGAAGTAGGTGTTAATTACTATGACCCTTTTATTGTGTGATATGTGTGATGATATGTTATTCCAGAACAAGCTACAGATGGATCTTTACCGTCGGAAAACTGGGCTCTTAATATGGAAATATGTGATATTGTGAACAGCAGCACAGACGGGCCCAAAGATGCCATAAAGGCTATAAGAAAGAGGTTGACTCAGAGTGCTGGGAAGAACTACACTGTTGTCATGTATACCCTCACTGTTTTGGAAACCTGTGTTAAAAACTGTGGAAAGTCTTTTCATGTACTGGCTTGCAACAAGGAGTTCATATCGGAATTGGTAAGTTCTAAAGTCTTTTTTATACAAAACATATAAATGTGATGATAACATGTTTATCATGTCAATAATCTGGATATTGAATCAAAACAAAGTATATACAAAGAATATTTTTTTTTCTTATTATGCAATCTATCATTTATTTTGCATATTATAAATAAATCTGTGACGAAATATGTAAACTAACATTAAATTTGTTTAAAAAGACTTTTGTGTGACATTCTGTTATTGTAAACAAGTTCTTAATTTACCAGTAGAAAGGATGGTAAAACAAAAAAAATTACCACATCCATATTTAAAACAACACTGGTACAGTAGCAATTATTTTTAAATGGAAAACTAATTAATTATAAACAGGTAAACATTAATAACTATATCACTAATGATATAACAACTATCTGTATGTGAGTCAGCTGCTCATTAAAACTTAATAGTTTTATTGGTAATAAATGTATCTATTGAAGGTTAATCTATAATGATCTTACCTATTAGTCCTACACCTGTTTATTATGTTAATTGAATAACTAAGTAGTATAAATATTCTAAGAAGTATATTTCACAATACATCATGGCAACATTTATTTATTGCATTGGTATTGCAAAATTTAGAAATTACCCAATTTTTTTTACTGTATCGTTATGAACCACTGATAAAAAACGAAATTTTTTACCCTACATTTTAGCTAATCTACTTTTTTACTTATTGATTAAGTTGATAATGCAGCGGCGTAGCGTGGGTATCCGCCGCCCGGGGCGGAAGACAATTTTGCCGCCCCCCTGTTTTGGCTTTTCAATATGTATTTTAAGTTTTTTCATTAGAATTTAAGTAAAAAATATCTAAAACTTTCACAATCACAACGAAATTATCCTAAAAAAAAAAACTTCCATAAAAAAAAATAAACGTCTAGGTAGGTACTTTTGTCCACATCACAACCGCTTATATATTTCACCATAAATGTCTATGGCAAATAAAAAGACAGTAAACTTTCGCTTATAGGTACCAAGTTTTTTTTTTATTTCTAGGAACAAATCTTTAAAAACAGGATTTTTTTTCATTGTAAATATTCTATAGTTTCGTATATGAGACTCATAAACATGGACTTTTGCCATATTACTAGCTTTCGCCAACAGTTTTACCCGCGTCTCGAGGGAACTACTTCCCGTACTCGGGGAGGGGATAAAAAGTAGCACCTGTAGAGCATACATTTCAAATGTTAAGTCTCTTACTTGAAAAACAAAGGACTTTCATACAAACTTCCAACGCTAGCGAAACTATATTTAAAAAACTTCTCTCGTAGTTGGCAGTGCTTTCCAACTTAGTTCTTCTCTTATCGGAAGTAGAACGGTCCATAGCCCTTTACCGGTGTGGGTTAACCCCGGTATGGGCGCGTTCAATGATGAAGCTGCGAGTCGCCCACTACCGGAACGTGCCCCGAAGGTCATTTCCATAAGGCCCGGGGTACCGCACAATCTCCCTCGAGGTGGCAGGTCTTCTTTGGGATGGTAGCGAGAACCGAGAGTTCTCTCGCGCCTGTATGATTGCTGCGCAGCGGGCGGACTTCCGGCGCGATCTCATAGTGGTATGGAGAGATCGGATGTCGCAGCCCCGTGCAGGGCACGCCACAATTGTAGCACACGGTAGAATAGAAGTGTGCTCTGTTTTTGCGGCATTGTGCGGCAGCGACTTCTCGCGTCCGGCCCTGGTGAAGGCCATGGTCCGGAACGAGGAAGAATGGGATGCCGTCGCCTCCTTCTACGAAGCTGTTGTGCTAGCAGAAGGAGCGGCTAAGGGACCGCACCGCTCATCCCAGCCGCTGCAGCAGAGCTGAACCAGGTAGACGCCACGGGCGCAAGGTGTTGAGAGCTGATTCCCGGCCGCCGTAGGCGGTTAGTGTTGGGTGGCTCACCGTCCGTACGTTTCATGACGACAGGCTTGTGTCGGCGGCGCGTTCTGTTCCACGCACTCCTCGATGAGCTCAAACTCAAAATCATTTATTTAAACTTGGCTGCAAAACAGCACTTTTTGAACGTCAACAATTACAAAAGACAGCCTCCAAAACGCCCACCTTTCAGCAGTCAGCAGTCAGGCATATGGATCAGGACTGCGGGATTGTTCGCATGAGTCACCTGGAACCTGAAGGGCTCCAGAAAGAACATAAGACAGTTTAATCAGTAAGCGTTTGAGCCCAGTGACCCGCTGCACCCACAGCGGGAGGAGTGATCGGGAGTCATTATTTGATGATTTACCACTCAAAAAAAAATTTATGCAGGTCCTTTGTTTTTAGATGATGGAAGATGGTATGGAGACGTACTAAATATTTTTTATCCGATATTTTCCCCTCCCCGAGTACCAGTGCCGGATTTATATTTTTTATGAGTGTAGATCACTTTATTTCCGCCACCCCATGTACAGTAGGCTATCTTTTTTCCAAGTTCAAGTACCTAAGCATTATGGCTTCTCTATATTTCAGCTCTCAGTTTATCAAGAATGACCAAAAAGGTGTTCACTCTGAAATAATCTCTGGAACCGGAGGGTATTTCAGGTTCTTCATTCGTGGCTTCATCCGTCATTTTTTTTATTTATATAAAATATCCATGAAAATAGTTCTCTGAAATCTGCCGCCCCTAGGACGCTGCCGCCCCTAGGCCCTATTTATAAATCCAGGACTGCCGAGTACGGGAAGTAGTTCCGTCGGGACGCGCGGGTGAAGCTGATTGCGAAAGCTATGTATAGTAATGTAATGTAAGTAATATGGCAAAAGTCCACGTTTATGACTCTCATAAACGAAACGATCGAATATTTACAAAAAAAAACGACAGAGCTGTACAGAAAATGCCTGTTTTTTTAAGACTTGTTCCTAAAAAGCAAAAAGAAACTTACCTTTAACGGAAAGTTACTGTCACCAACCATGTTTTTAAAAAATTATCTAGTTTCCGTTGAGATATCAACATGAAATTTGGCGACAGGAACCTAGTTATATCTTACTGAAAACCGTGAATATTTGTAGAAAAGTACGGAACCCCGAGTAAGTATCTGAAAATACTATTTGGTCCGTTTTTAATTATTTTAATAAATAAAAGCTTTAAGAACATCATCAGCGAGATGTTACGCCACGCACACGCGGTACGTTGCCTGCGCTGTTATAATTTTTTTTATTTCAAAATGGTTTAAATTATTTTTACTAATTAATGTGAAATTTTGCCGCCCCCCAAAAAGTGCCGCCCGGGGCGGACCGCACCCCCCGCCCCCCCCACGCTACGCCACTGTGATAATGAACTATTTATTAATGAAAATAATTAATATGTACTTAAAACCTACATGCCTATAGTGTAATATGTATACCGTCAATATCCTTCCAATGAGTCATAGACTAATTGTGATTCATGGTCCTACCTATAACTTATGCGCATTGTGCAGTGTTATGTAACACTAGAATATAGATCATATTATGCAAATTACGTTTTAAATATTTCAATGGCTTTTAATATCAATTGCATGGATATATTGTATACTCTGACTCAGACTAAGATCATAAACAACTTGTTAAACATTGCCATATTTTGTACTATCATTTAAACCTTTCTAGGACCTCGACAAACATTTCAAAACCATATTCAAGAGAGACAAATAAATAGCAATTCATTTTAAAAACTATTATATGTATAAAGGACTGGCAGTCCACTCCCAGCTTCACATGCAATAATTTGGTTTCCTGTAAAATCTTTCAATCATTTCGATAAAAATCGTACAAAAAATTGTATGTTCCATAAGTAAGTTTTCGTTGGTAGAAGGCGTGGTGTATATGTATAATCAAGCTTCTATTAAATTAAAAGATGTTTTAGATTGGTTCAGTGGTTCTAGAGATTACCCCCCAAACATCACAACAAACAAAACATATATATAACATCACAAACTCATAACTCAGAAATGTTATCTCCTTGTAATATTACTATAGATAACTACAAAGGTAATTAGCTTGTGATTAACATATGATACATTAGTCTGAATAAAGGCTACTTAAGAGATATCCATTATATATGTAAATACATATTACATTACTGATGGTATATGTAATTAATTCATTAAATATTATTAATATTATTCAATTATCAATCTATTATTGTTAACAAAGAGCAGGAACTGACGTTTTTAGTTTAAAAGAACAACATATTTTATTTATATCAATAGTAGTTTATTTTTTATTGAGATTGGTAATGAATTCTCAAAATTATAATTAGTGGAATTCCAACCATAACTGTTTAGTTTTTTGAAGGAAATAACTTGTTTTCGCCTCGAAGCCAAATGACACATTGTTGATGTGCATATATTATCAAAACTAGTTTCATCAATTTATACTTGTGAAGTATCAGCCTCTATCTATTCTCTACCTACGTGTAACACCTTAATTAGCTTATCAAATACAGCATTACATAGATACATAGAGTATATGTAGATACTGATATTATAAAACTGAACATTTGTTTGTTTGAAATTGAATGCTCTAATCTAAGGAACTACTGGTCCGATTTGAAACATTCTTTCAGTGTTAGATAGCCCATTTATCGAGGAAGGTCTTTTTTCGTGAGAAATCATAAAATTACCCCTCCCGCTGAGGGTACAGAGCTGGAGGGAGTTTCAGACTCATACGGACTAAAACCCACTATGTTCCTTTTGGAAGTGCCTGTGTGCCAAGGCCATGGCAACTCTTGGTAACATACAGCAGCCCCGGTAGATCGAGGAAGGCCTTCGGCTATATAGGCTATTTTTATCCGGGTGCTCGGAATAGTTCTCTAGGACGCGAGTAATACCGCTTCTGGAGGTCTTCCCGTAACTCCGACAGAACTATTGTTTTCTACAGCTTTATAAACAACATAGGTCTTATCTGTATGAAGATAAGAATCAATGTTGCATACCCGTATCGGGAAGTGACAAGCTATCACACAGGAACAAGCTATTAAGTCTGAATAACAACATGAAAAACAGGAAAAATTTATTTAAAAAACTTCATGTTACATTATACTGTGATAATGGTTATATTGAGTATTTTTTTCTTTTTTATTCAGGTAAAACTTATTGGACCTAAAAATGATCCTCCAACAGTGGTGCAAGAAAAAGTCCTCAGTCTCATCCAGTGCTGGGCTGATGCTTTCCAAAACCAGCCAGATTTACAGGTAAACAGTACCTTTTATTTAAGAAACAACCATATTTATTGAGAATAGAAAGTTAGACGATTTAGGGCCAGGTTCACGGGTTACGGATAGCGACTATATACCAGATAAATTAAAAAAATGGAACAGAATTTGTATGAAATTATCTGCCAAATAAACTATCTAGAACTTATCAGCAACCTGTGAAACTGGCCCTTAATGTTTCGTCCTTACCATTATTTGTAGTGCAGTTAAAATTATAAAGTTTGCACCTAGAATCCGCACCATACATACACAAAAATAGTATAGAAGCGTCTAGAATACACTTTTAAAATACTTCACCTTATATTTTGTAATATTGTTGAAAATATGTAGATCAGTACTCTAGTTGGGTAACTATATTTCGCATAGCATAGCACCTTGATCGTATTTTCGCAAAGATTTATTCAAACAGTTAAGAAGGCCATGACTTTCAATTGCTGTTAGTCTGATTTTCAATTGTGTTGTGTCAAGTCAATATAAAAATCATGTTGCGAGACACATTGTACCGCATCTTCATCACAGCTTTTAAAATACGCAAGGTCATAATATCCATCTCCCGAGCCTTTTCCCAACTATGTTGGGGTCGGCTTCCAATCTAACCGGATTTAGCTGAGTACCAGTGTTTTGCAAGGAGCGACTGCCTATCTAACCTCCTCAACCCAGTTACCCGGGCAACCCAATACCCCTTGGTTAGACTGGCGTCAGACTTACTAGCTTCTGACTACCCGTGACGACCGCCAAGGATGTTCAATAACAGCCGGGACCTACAGTTTAACGTGCCATCCGAAACACAGTCATTGGTGTCCAAGATATACTTAGAAAGTACATACAAACTTAGAAAAGTTGCATTGGTACTTGCCTGACCTGGAATCTAACCCACGCCCTCATACTTGAGAGGCTGGCTCTTTAACCACTAGGCCACCAAGACTTCCATATGTAAGAAGAAAGTAAAAAAAGTTTATATTTGTGAACGACGCATAAAGCCTCCTTCAAACGTTGATTAAGTTCAATGACCGAAACTAATTCTTTTATACCAGTATGAACTAAAACAGCTTAGGACATAATCCAATAAACACTGAATCAACTCGCTTAGATTACCTCAGTAAAGAAAAGCCAAATAAATGTAAGTTGATAGTGTAATGCCGAAGTTTATTCTGGTACTGAAATTGTAAATTGTATTTTATGAGATCGCGTGTGAAAATCCGATTTCTGAATGGACTACAATATTTTAAACTAATAACTGCTATTGTATATTGCGTTATTTATGATTGGTTGTTTTCTTAGTTTTTATTTTTCTATGTAAAGGCAGGTATGGTTACTATTACTGATTTTATTCTCCCATTTGAAAATATTCTAGTCCAGTGGACCCAAACCAATTCATATCTATGTCCTTCCATAATCCTCTTTTCTACTATAACGTGTGCCTATTCATGATCTCCACTGAACAAATCACTTGATTTAATACGAACATTATTTCCTGTTACTCAAAAGACATAACAAATTGTTTCAGGGTGTCGTCCAAATCTACACGGAGTTGCGAACTAAAGGAGTGGAATTCCCCATGACTGACTTAGACGCTATGGCGCCAATTTTCACTCCGCAAAGGGTATGTATCCATTACCATTAATTCATTTAAATGTTAGATCCCACTATTACGATATAGGTACCATATCACATAATATTTAGAATGGGTCTACGCAATATGACTATATCAGGATAGCTGCAGGCTTAGCATGGCAACCGTAGAAACAAGTTTTGTCTACCGGAGATTGGACATAATGACAGAAATGTGACATATTGACGTAAGATTTCTTTTGACATTTTTTGAAGTAATTTTTCTTTTCTTCGATCGACATAAGGCTACAAGTGATTACATGTGAATTGACAGGTCGCGGCATGCTCGGGCAGAAGACATGTTAACATTGAAAGAGAGAGCTTGGTCTTTTCTTGACAGAATAGATATAAAATCGCCATGCTAAGCCTGCCGGTAGACATACAGTTTCAGGAACGGTATAGGTCAGCTAGCCAATCCCCCACTGTAGGAGAAGTCTGTGTTCAGCACTGATATGCATTACAGTAAACTTTATGTTATCTAAAATCCATCGCTTATCGATACTGTATTTCTTTTCATTGGAACACGATAATCCATGATCCGCACGATAAGGAAAATGAATCGGATGAAAAACTATGTTACAATAAATACATAGATGAAAAATCTTTTTTTGTTATTGATGATTTCGGTAAGGTTTCATTATAACATGTTTCTTCGGTTCTTAGGGCATGGTCATGATATCACATTACATTACATTACACTAATATATAAATGCGAAAGTTTGTGACTATGTGTGTATGTTTGTTACCTCTTCACGGCCAAACGGATTTAGATGAGACTTGGCAAACATATGTATAGCTTATGCATCAGAATAACACATAGGCTATTTATTTATTCCTCACACATTCACACAACGTTATCCAGTCCCAAACTATGCACAACTTATACTATGGGTACCTCTATACTACTGATAAACGTACTTATATACTTTTTTTACGCACACAGATTACCCATATTTATGCACACAAATGTTTGTCCCGCGACCTTCTTCCTTCACTTGCTAGTCAACAACTTTCAATCAACAATCAACTTTCCGTCCAACATCCAACATGTATCATATTACTGGCAGGATTATTAGCTAGTTAACCGTTTACCGCATTAATGATAGTATTGTATTGCAAAGTGGATATGAAATACATACAATTCAGTAGGTAGATACACAAAGTTATCGCTTGGGGCATTTGTTTACCAGCTACCCAAATGGAAATTATAGATATTGATAATTTTGAACAAAAAGGTATTGATTCACATCTGTATAACGTTTAGTATATATACAGGCTGGTTTGAGCTGGTACTAAAAACACTGAATTGATACATGGAATAATGTTTTTTTGAGATGGAGAGGGATGGTGAAAAATAAATCTTCTAAAATTGGTAGTACTAGACCAGATTCAGTTTGAGCTCTAGGTGGTAGAGACTTAATCCACCTTATTATAAAACGTGGTCTTAATAAAGGACAGGGTTTAATTCTATATTTAAACCATCATCATGAAGAAAGTTGAAAGCCTATACCGAGCTCTAAAAGCGATTTTTTTTTAAATCACGTTGTATGATAAGGTGTATTTTCCTAAACAAACAATAAGGTTCGCAACTTTACATCTGTCTAGTCAAAACAACATTCACCTTAGTGATAATCATCTAAATTATAATAAACAAAATCTAATCTGAACATTTCAAATCCAAGGTCGATAATATTACTCAGAAATCTCACACGTCGTCGCCTTTTACTCGAAATACCAACCTATATTTATAACATATTATCTAAAAAGTTGTATAATGATTGACTAAAAACCAGTTCAGTATGATACTGTGGTTCGTGCATATTAGTTCAGTATAAGTGCTGGTAATAATGAACAGTGTTATACAGAGTGTTCCTGACAGTGGGGAGCCAATGATTGGGTCGCCTCAACGATCAGCTATGCCGCAGAATTCGCCTAGTCGCCCTACACAGGAGCAGATCTCTGGAACTGTAAGTATAATCTTATAATAAATGAGAGTGAGGGAATAGAGAGTGCACCTGTGTCTGTCTGCGCAAATGCTTGTGCACTATAATATGTCCTGCGCATCTAGCTGATCTTCTTAGAGAGAACGGCCGCCGTCGCCGACAATCGGTCTGGACGTCATCATCATAATTTCATATTAATTCTTTTTGGTAATGATGTCTCGTATCCTCGACGCTTCATTTGTTTTTTTTTTCTTGAATGGGGTTGTCAGATGAGATATAAAAATTACAAATATAGATTACTCTAGCTGTACCGCGCGATTCCACAGACTACCCAAGGGAAATACTTCCCGCACCCGGATCGAAACTAGCCTATGTCCTTTCTCGGATTCTAGACTATATTTCTGCCAAATTTTATTTAAATCGGTTCAGTAGTTTTGGCTTGAAAGCGTGACATACAGACAGCATTACTTTCGAATTTATAATATTAGTTAGGGTGTGTTTAATCTGTTTCGTGGTATAGAATCAAGCTTTTGTATTTAAATAATCTTTTACATAATTTCTATTATTATAAACACTGATCAATTGATACAATCACAACCGGTATCCGACGCTCGTACTGAAGTATTTATACTTATGAAGCGTGCAAAAAACATTTTCTATATCATCGATATTGCTGTCAATTAGTCTAGCGATATTTATCATTGTTTATCATTTATTATGAACGATAATGTATGAAAGTACTGTTGATTATAAAGTGCAGCTAAACTGGGGTATTGACACCTAGACGTTTATCAGTCAAGTCTTTTGTTTCAAAGCTGTTCGATAAGCTAAATTATTTTTTATTCATGACCTTTTTCATGACATCACTCTAGACTAGACAATACTTCTTGCGTAGAGTCTTATGTTGATAAAGTTGGGAGCATTTGTAAAGACAAATATTATGCTGTCGGTTAGGTAATAAAATGAGTTCTGCTACTGCTGCGTGTATATGCATGTTTCATTTTATTAACTACCAAATTGTCTGGTTTGTATAGTCCCCTTAAAACTATATTAATAGATATAACATTTCTCTTCAGTGAATAAGCAAACAACACTATCATTGATTTGTAACTCCAAGTTTGAGGTCGTTGCTAAAACCGATTTTTTGAATGTCTTTCTAAAATGCTATGCTACATACCGTTGCAAATATGTTCAACAGAATTAAATCTTGCAAAAGTCAATGGCGATCCGCGACTAAATTCCAAGCGACTAATGTCCATACCTCTCCTGTAGGACTTTGCGCAGCGATTCTCGCAAAGTAATTACGTCACGACAAAATTTGAGCCAGGACTTTATATAAATACATACTTTATGGATGATATAATCATAAATATCATCATTATTCCCAGGTGACGTTATCAGAGTCCCAGACCAACAAGCTCCGCGCGGACCTGGCGGTGGTGGACGGCAACATGAACGTGATGAACGACATGCTCAACGAGCTCACCACGCAGCCGCACACCGCGCACCACGACACCGACATCGAGTTGCTTAATGTGAGTAAAGTGTACCTACTGTATATTCAATGGACTTAAGTGGTCTGAAATAAAGAAATAAATAATAATAAGTGTATGTAGAAATTGGCTCGTTGATCTAGTAGTCGCATGGCGCGACTGCTGAGCACGGGGTTTCAGGTTCGGTCCCCGGATCGGGTGGCGGTTGCTTTGTGGGTTTTAAGAAACTTTCACAAAAGCAACCCGGGGTTAAGAAATTGGTGTTTGATACATTCGTGCATCGGAGAGCACGTAAATTGTGGTCCTACGCCTGATCACTCTTCTGTCGTGTCGGATTGCCTCTCATTGGGCTTAGGAGATTGAGGGGAAAGAGTCTGCTAAAATGCTTGTGCACTATAATATGTCATGCGCAGCTGGCTGATTTCCATACAGACAACAGCCTACAAAGAGAAACCTACAAAGGTTCTCTCTAAGCATTTTCTCTCATTTGTGGAGACTTCGTCAACCATAAACAAATGACAACAGACAACAGCTGTCCTTAAAGGCCTTGTAACTACTTACAACCACTTACAACCTTGCCAAAATCCTGATAAACATTCCGGTTTTATTATGCCATTCAGTTACTATACAAAGGTGCCTTTGTTTGTTTGTTTGTTTACGTAAATAACGTGTCAATGACAGATAGAGTTAACGACCGTTCATTGAAGTCAAGGTTTCGAACAAGTCTTTATTGTAAGGATTTTTAAACGGTATTTTTAATCTGTGACGTACTGATAACGGGGCTTTAGTTTATTATCTTTAGACAGTAGAGGCTTCTTGTAATGTTTGCGTATTTAAATTAATTTACTTTGACAAAGCAGTATTTTTGTTTTGTTTATTGTATTTATTGGCTACTATCAAGATCGGTTGAATTTTAAATTCTATACTAACCGTGATGTCTCCTAAACCTAAACCGTGAGGTTTCTTGCTTTCATCATCAGCCTTTTTATTGTCCCACTGCTGCACACAGGCCTCCTCTCTCACAGAGAATGATTGAGCGTTTTCGATTTCAGATTTATAGTCCAGGTTTCCTAGAGATGTTTTCCTTCACTTTTCAATCAGTAAGATTTAATTAGAAAGTACTTACAACTTGGAAAAGTTGCATTGGTTCTTGCCTGACCTGGAATCGTCGAACCCGCACACTCATAATAAAGAGGCTGGTGCTTTAACCACTAGGCCACCACGACTTTAAACTTGAAATTAGTTGATAGATTGTTTTTTTTTATGTTAAAATGAAACATTATTGGCTTGAATATATTATAGGGTACAATGGGACTGCCATGTATCAATGTACAAAAGTCCTTAAATAAATAAAGAGAGAGAAAATTAAACAGTTACACGAAAGATGTAACTCCCTTGACCTGATGACTTGATATCACATGTAATTTTATTTATATTTGGTATTGACAGGAGTTAGCGGACACACTGCGTGCGATGCAGACCCGCGTGGCCGAGCTGATCGGCCGCCTGGCGGGCGAGTCGCCCCTCACGGCCGAACTGCTGCACGCCAACGACCGCCTCAACAACTTGCTGCTCAGACACGGACGATTTGTTAATAACAGGTGAAGGAACAACATCGCGATGAAACCTGCATAAATGTACAGACGCCAGCACATTGAGTTACTACAATTTGACAAAATTCTTTAATAGATTTCTTACTTTATCCCTGAAGCATTATGTTTTAAAGTTGATTGGGAAAATTTGATAGTTTCAGGTAGGTTGACCTGTTGGCATCTGTACAATGATGTACAAGAGCAAGGTTTTAAGCCATGAAAAAATCTCTTAGGTACAATGTTAAAATGTTTCTGAGCGAACGGGCTCATAGGCCGGAGCACTCTTGGGTTGGGGGCCCCTGGCATTTTGCTTAATGTTACTCGATAAACTTTTTAATGTACAATATGATAATATTCTCTAAAGATCACGCCTCATAGTTGATGTTAACTTAAATAAAATACCAAAAAACTTGATAAATCTATATTTTTTAAATAAAAATTGTTTTTTTTTTTATCAGGAATGCTGCAACCGGCGGCGCCACTCCATCAGCCATCCTGGGCGCTGCTATGGGAGTCCCTGGATCTAATGCTCCCACATCTCGTTAGTACTTTATTAATTAAATACATAATTTATCTATGCACAGTAACACTTGACCAAAATATAATGACGAATAAAAAAACTAATCAATCAGTTTAGCCTAAAATATTGGACATGTATCGTTTCGTACACGTATAGGCTCTAATTTTACTTAAACGTGACGTCACAAACCCTCGCTCCCGAACTTGAACTCGTTATACGCGGTAGCGAGACAGCAATCGTGTATGATATCTTTTTTCGGCATGTAACATTATATTTTTATTTCTATTCTTACAGCAAAGAAAGCCGACGATGACGCCCTAATTGATCTCAGTGATGATGTTCCTGATATTGCTAAATTGAGTAAGTAGAATAACATATATAATAAATAAATAAATAATATTTAAACATATTTTATTAAAGTTCTGGTTAGATGGCCTTCAGAATCAGATATCTTCAATGTGGGTAATCAACCAAGAATTATCGGAACAATAGCAATTCGTCGCAAATATGCTCTCGCATCGTTGAAGTCCAAAACAGCAGCGCAGCATCAACACCACGCGCGGCCAGATTTACACTTGTCAAATCTTGTTTCTTAACAATGGCGCTAGTAGTTCGCCGAAGTAGTTTAAAAAAATGTTTTAAATATGAAGTAATATTTTTTTAATCATCTATGTTAAGAATAATTTGGCTTAGATTTCAAAAATGACTTCATAAGATCTTGAATTTGAGAAATATAATTTCCTTCAAACAGCAAACAAATCACAGAATACAATTAGGGCCAGTTTCACAGGTTGCTGATAAGTTCCAGATAGTCTATCTGGCAGATAATTTCATACAAATTCTGTTCCATTTTTTGAATTTATCTGGTAGAAAGTGGCTATCCGTAACCTGGCCCCTAATATCCTCTGTCTCCCATTCCAGCCGTAAATGAGGCTCAACTGGACAAGTCTCCGGGCAGCTCTAAGGACGAGTTCGATATGTTCGCACAATCGCGTAACCTTACCTACGAGAACTCTAAGACTGGGTGAGTGTCGCGTTATATACCTGACTTGATTAAGAATTAGCAAGCAGAGCTTTCTCGATAAATGAGATATCTAATAATACTACAATTTTTCAAATCGATCGAGTAGTTCCTGAGATTAGCGCGTTAAAGTAAACAAACAAACTAGTTGCGACTAGAAACGTTACGAAGCATTTTTTTTTTTATATTTAGTATTTCGTCGTATCACTATTGAATTTTAAGAGTTTAAAATTTGAAAGAAATAATATAATCTATCAAAAAATATTGCGTTAAATTGTAATGTGTCAAAATTCGCAATCTCTCCGTATCAAAAAAAAATTATGGCTTCCAAGCCGATTATCGGCTACGGCGGCCGTTCTGTCTAAGGAAATCAGCTAGCTGCGCAGGACGTATTATAGTGCACAAACATTCGCGCAGACACAGGTGCACTCTCTATTCCCTCACTCTCATAGTCCGATGGGACGGCAATCCGACACGACCGGAGAGAGATCAGGCGCAGTACCAACATTTACGTGCTCTCCGATGCACGGGCAAAAAAAATTATCTACCATATTTTATAGTTATACACCGTATAAGCAAACCAAATTTCATCCACATCGATTTACTAGTTTTACCATAAGATCGTACCAACGAATTCGCGTTCTATCGATATTATTTTGTGCTTTAGTGGAAGCAGTTACGCAGATAACTTGGAGGAGCAGACTTCAACCGGCCTGGCTTCAGCAGCCAGCCAGAGAGCCACACAAGGACAGCCTTTGGTATGAACGTTTCTAGCATAGATATAACATTTTGTACTGGTCAATATAATATGTTATGTAGTTTTGATTCTTGCTTAGTTTGTCGTGTTGTGTCGATGTGGTGTGATTTTGATTTATTTTACGGCCAATTTCACAGGTTGCTGATAAGTTCCAGATAGTTTGTCTGGTAGATAATTTCATACAAATTCTGTCTGGCCAGTTTCACCGGTTACGGATAGCCACTATCTACCAGATAAATTAAAAAATGGAACAGAATTTGTATGAAATTATCTGCTAGGTACACTATCTGGAACTTATCAGCAACCTATGAAACAGGCCCTTAGTGTTGTTTTTTTGGAGTGATTTGGGGTATTATAAAAATGGGATTTAGCTTGCGAAAGAAAGTTATATCAATTTAAAATTTCGATGGACTTAATATCTATATTTTTTTATATTGCATAATGAAAAAAAAATGTTGAAAGTTGTTTTATAACGAGAGACATAAAGTGCTTACAATATCACTTCGACATAATAAGATACAATAATAATTACTAACTTTATTGATTAAGAAATAATAATTTTGTTGTCTCTATTAGTTGTATTTATAATTTTCCATTATGATTTTTGTTTGTTTGTTTGTATATAACAATTATTTGACGTTTATTTCTGGAACATTTGACAGCCGTCGGGCATGGACCAGCGCGAGATTGATGAAATAGCCGCTTGGTTAGCTCAGGAGAAGGTGTGTTTTATGTTGATTTATCATTTTCTTTTTCAATTTTTTGATGCATTATTTATTCATTAGTTTTTTTTGGTTACAAGTAAGTATAGTGAACATTTTTAACAGCACTTCAAGCTACTACAATCTGACAGATTTCCTAATAGACTTTCAACTTTATCGCTGACACATATAGTTCAAAGTTGATTAGGGAAATTTGACAGTTTCAGGTAGCTTGATATGTTGACGCCTGTATCTTTTTGATGTTTTTAAATAAGAAATTGTCATTGTGCACTACACCGTCACGTGGGATAAAAATAGCCATAATTTATTTTTAGATAAATTAGTGGAGCACTTCTTAACTGCCTCACTTATCAAAATGCAGCATATCTACATAAAAAAAAAAATAATTTGATCTATAAATTTCGCGATTTTTGTAATATAATGTTCTCATTCATCATTATCATCATCCTATACATAAAGTGCACTATTATATGAGATTTACAATGATTACTCACGCTCTCGAAGCTTGGCACACAAAACCTCCACCCACACAGTGATGATGTGAATATAATAACCGTGTATTGTGTGTCAGGCCGCATCGGACGCGCTGGGTGCGCAGGAGAGCGTGACGAGCAGCGACTTCGACAAGTTCCTCGCCGAGCGCGCCGCCGCCGCCGACAGCCTGCCCCCCGCTACCCCCGCCCCCACACCCGCGCCGCCCCTGCCCGCCGCCCTCACGCCGCGCCACCGACAGATCAATAAGGACGACCAGGACTCCATGTTCGCGCTCTGATTGCTTGCATAGCCAGGTTCGTCACCTTTCATTTTACCCTAGATTGGAGTAAATTTGGATATTTTGTGTGGTTATGGCTAAATGTATTGTAGAAGATTCAATACCTTTGCTGTTTACTTAAGAACACTTGAAGAATGTAGAACTGTGATGGCACTCTTGGTAATAACAACTATCAGACATAATAAATTAAAATAAAATATTTTTAACTGGCAACACCAAGTCATAATTCTCTTGATGACAAGTGTTACAAGTTGTCAAAAAAATATCATGTTTTGTGTACATTCAGCGATAATCATACTTATTGAACAATTATGCAAATTTACTTGAATCTAATTCAATGAACTATTTTAGCCATGATAGTCATCTTCGAATGTAATAAAATAGTTTTGTTTAATATCATGGTATGAATATAAATGTAATTGAAACATTCTAAAGGACTTATCATACTAGCGGTTTGAAAGCGTCTACGGGGCAGAGCGGACGCACAGCGAATGCGTTGCGAACACGCCGCGCCTGCGCAGCGAGGGTGTTGCGATCGCTTGGCAAATACGTTCAGTTTTCATCGCGTTTGTATCGAGTTATAGCCGTACGATACGCTCATAACAATATGGATACGCGGCGATCTCGTTGCGCGTCCGTAACCAATTCCTTGCTCGCCTGCTCCGCTTTGACGACCCTCGCGATCCACCAGTATGCTAAGACACTAATGGTGCAAAACATTTGCGCAAAATCTATGGTACTATTAACGATGGCAATTGCACTATACTATACAACTAGCGCCAAGTATGCAATGTATTAAATATGTGCATTGTGTTGCATTCTGTTAACATATAAAACACAATAAATATACTTATTGAGTTTTTGAGATACGAAATCACATTTCCTATTTCATAACACCATAAGTGTGACGATAAAATGGCTTAGAGAGTGCGCCTGCGCCTGCCAACCGCCGTACGTAGCCATTAGTGTTGTTTTTGCATCGAATCGTATTTATACATACTTATACACCGCGATTAGTTCTCGTTATATCAATAATTCACGTGTATTCGATATGCCGTTTGGTGCCTGGCTTTTATAGTGGTTATTGAAATATTTTAAGCTGACTAATTAGTTTCATCTACTAATTTTAACTGTTATGAATTTTTTAACATACTTATTTGTTGTCCTTCGCCCGAGATTACTAACTTATAGGGGATAATATTTCAATTGTTCAACTTAAAATACTTCAATATATATGTAATGTATCAGCGTGGTAAACAATAAGTACATAAGTACGGCTGCGTCATTGACTATGTATTACACTAGGCTAAGTTTTGTTTAGGTAGAATTCTTTAATATATAACTTATGTAGACTTCACTAGACCACGGGAGCATTTAATACAAGACCACTGGCGTTCCAAATTTATTAATAACGGCTATGTTATTATTTATTACGAGTTTTATAGTATTGATGTATTGGAGAGTGATCGTCGAAGGGTCGAGATTGTGATATATAATATTGTTTTATATATAGTATATCGTGGTACTTTTATTTGCTAGATTTAGTGATTACTAAGAGTTAATCAAGAGGATGTATTTGTATATTAATTTAGTACCTGTTCGTACTGCATTTTCATTTGTTTTTGTTGATTATTGAAATTATAAGGAGTAGGAGATGAAAAGGATTTAATGATATCGATTATTTTATTGTATAACGATTCTACAATCGAGTGACGAATAGATTCCGCTCGGAATAAAATCAGTCGACGTGTTTAATAACTCTTATCTATGTCTATAATCATGTATGAACTTGAATATATTTGGTATTTATTATCTAGAGTTCGTGAACTTTAATTTAATGTCAAGGTCCACAGATATCATGGACACTTTACGAAGAACTTTTGTATGATAGCATATTTTTTTCTATTGTGTTGGCTCAAGTTCAGACATTATTTCTTTCCCACAGCCTTAGTTATGTTTAATTCGTAATGGATCTGTATAAAGCGTAGACTAATTCATAATAATGAACAAAAGTTACCCCTACATGTAACCGACTGTACCAAAGTGCTGCCCATTTACTAACAACACACATGCCATTCCACATTTGTCTCAATTAAATGTTCTTTTGGTGTTAATGTGATAATTTAAAAGAACAAGCTTAATGTTAATTATTTAAAAGAGTTATTTTATGTTGTAATCGTTGTATTTAAGATAATAAAATAATTACCATACAAATAATGTCGTTTTTTCTTTTATTTCCAACAACTTACGGTATCTTTTCCTTATCTAATTGATTACACTGGTACTTTAGGCAACTTTTTTTGGTGGTGGAATGGGAATATACCACCTTAACTTGTGTTAATAAGAATAGATGCAATAAAGAAACGTTTATCTGTTTTATTTTTTTTATTTATCAATTTCTGTATCCACAATAGATACACAATTGCAGATTTGGCAAATACAATTATGAATATTTACATGTATAGTCAGAATTACCAAATATACGTAGAAAATTACATTTTCAAGATCTTCACTAATTATAATTATGAAAATAGCACTAAATACATTTAAGAATGCAAGTACTTATGATTGAACTATTCAACGTCACAATTTCAATAAAAAAACGCTACAAAAATAAAACTTAATGGTTAAAGTCCGGCTTAAGTAATTCTATTTGTTGTGATGAATTAATGTACAAGTAAAATATAAAAAAATAACCGCCAATGCTTCTTTAACAAAACACTTGTTGTTCGATGTAACTAAAACTTGTACTAAGGAATGTCAAAACATATACCATTATGATACAGAAATTATAAATACATTAGTTATACATAAACTAATTAATGCTGCTGTTTATGCAAAATAAATTATGCTTTTAGATAATAAATAAAATTTTATTGGGCTCTTGCACGAGATCGGCCGCAGGAGGACACGCGTCGAGTAGAGTATTACATTATAGAATATCATACAATGCTTACTAACTTAAATTCGTTCAAGTACAACCCTTAACACAATTTAGAGAACAAGTCAACAGTCTAGCGCGAGAAATGCGTGGTTAGTTTAGGTATAAAAGTAAATAATTATCATCTATACAGTACTATGCTATGGAAGTCTCATAAGTGAGCGCTTATAACTCGTCTCTGGCGGGCAGCTCGTCCTCTTCTTCATCGTCGCTCTGCAATAACAACAAATATATCATAAGTACATATTCAAAAATATATACCGGATAAAATAACTATAGACTATAATAAATTCTTCATCAACTAAGATCATCAATTTTTTTAGTAGAAAGCTTCTGCCTCTATTCAGACAAATAAAAGAAAAACATACGCCTAATTCTGTTATTAAAAAATACAGTTCTCTTAATTAACAACTGAAAATTTCCAAAATAACAACAACAGCATTCAAATACTATGTAAAAGAATATCTACTTGAACATATAAACAAACATATGTTTTTTAACGCACAACCACATATAGTATGTTACGATAAAAATCGTGGCCAAATCATGGTGCATTTTACGGCACACATAAAAATCAAATACCAATGAATGTAAGGTAAACTGTATCAAATTGCAAAATTTCATTACCTACAATTTAGTTCATTAAAATATTTCTTGGTTTAAATATTACTTCGAAATAGCTCAAGGATGATTTGCGTTTAAGATATGGTCGCAATCAGAATATTGATTGCGTATTCCAGGTAAAGAACTATAAGTATTATTATAAATTGATTAACTAATGACTGTAAATCTGTAATATCAAATATCTAGTAGTCACAGGCCCTTCGTCTAAAACAGTGGCCGACGACGGTCGCGAGCCGCGAGCTGCGTGTAAATCAATTTCATACATCCCCATAAGCTGACTATAGTTGCGAAGCAGCGCGCGAGAAAGCCTCTAGGAAGACCCAGCTTAATTTAGCTATATTTAGCTATTAATCGAAGGCAGGTCTTTCAGAACTGACCTCGGCGAACGGGCCGAACGAAAAAAATTAAGAATTCTTTCGGAAACCCGGCTATCATTAAAATGAAACCATTGTAGTTTAGATTTCTTCCGACCGATCCTAAAGGTAAGCTTTTTTTTTTGCAATCCCAGAGGCGAGGATCTCATTCTTTCTCAAATTTCTCACATCCCAGGTTTCTTATGATCAGTTTTAACAAATAAGGTATATGGTATAAAATGTCAATCATGCCAACTTACCACGCTCGGTGTAGGCTCAGCGCCTTCGCCGTCAGTCTCAACGAACTTGGTCATAGCGGCCAGCGTCCTCTCGCCGTTGTAGTCTTTCACCTGCACAGAACAGATTAATAGTTAGTAAAGAGATATTATGTTTAGCGTTTCTATACGACCCTCGTATTTGTCCCTGTGAATCTATACTAAAATTATAAAGTTGTAGGAGTATGTTTGGTGGAAAGCGAATTGAATTTAGATTTACCAACTTTTAGACTCATTTAAAAAAATGTTTCAGTGAATGATGACCCCTTTTTCAAGGAAGGCTTTACGCTACATTTTATCCGGGTGCGCGGAGTTGTACCCACCATACGAAAGCTAATTTAACACTAACTTGATTTGATACCATTAATTTATTGTACAATAAGTACCATGGATCAAGTCTTTATTTCACAATAATACCATAATTATTTGTTAATTAGAAAAATAACAGTTATATTCGCTGCTTAATTGCAATTGTTCAATTTCATATGAAATTGTATTCATGATATGATTATATCAAGCTTGAAAGAAAAAATATAGTACAAACCTGGTTATCCTTAGTGTACAACTTGATGGTGGGGAAGGAGGTAATCTTGGTGTGCTCGAGCTCGTTGGCGGTGGCGTCCATCTTGGCGATGATGACGTCATCGTCCTTCTCGAAGTGCTCACCCAGCTTGTCGTAGATGGGGGCGAGCTGCTTGCAGTGACCGCACCTGGGGAGACACAAATATTCGTTAGATTTCTGTAAGAGTCTAATAATACACACACCTGTTACCTAATGGACAGTTTGAATCCTTGTTCTTACTAATATTATAATTAGTGCGAAAGTAACTCTGTCTGTCTGTCACGCTTTCACGCCAAACCTACTAAACTGATTTAAATAAAATTTTATAGACATATAGTCTGGAGTCTGAGAAAGGACATAAGCTACTTTTATCCGGGTGCGGGACGTAGTAGGGTGGAAGCGCGGAGAATAGCTGGTTTAAAATATACAGGTCTGTGAGAAAATACAAGAGGCAAGACTAAGTAGTGTACCTAATAATATTTTAATCTCTTTAAATGGACCACAAAAATTAAACTTCATTAACTATACAGGAGATAACTTCATTCTAGAATAATCCGAAATATCAAAATAACCTTTTATAACATCTCAACATAATTTATTCCAAATCTAGACATAATTTCCATAATGAAGCAAGAAAGGAGCAAATATTTACAGTCGTTTGAACACCGGACAATGACGTTTGACAAGCGTATTAATTGCGACTCAGTGAATACAGTCTAACGAGGTACACTTGCGCAAATTATACGGATTCAAGACAAATATGACGCAATGTCGCACGACAATATACTTGAACTAGACATAGTAACCGAACAAGCGGTGTAATGGTGTTATAATGTCAGCGGTAATAATGTGTGTTGCACAGCGGGTAACACTTGATCAAACATAGGAAACTACTTGGAGAATATTGTTTGGAAATTAAGTACTGTTTTTGTACATATTTTTACATAAATATGATGCAATGTATACATGTAGGTTGTAGGTGTAAACAATTGTAAAACAACTGTTGGTTTTATGTTTAAGTATTTGCAGACATTTCTTACATAAATATGAATCATATTACAAAGGTTACTTGATCAAACCATATTGTTTAGTAATAAATAGGTCATATCTATTAAAGGAATAGGTATCGTAGAAATATTATAATCGAATTTGCTTGTCAATATTTCCTAAAAATGTTAACTGTGTACGTGCGGATCTTATCACAATTGATAAGCGAAAAAACTTATTTTCTGCATACTAATATGTAGTTGTAACTTTTAAGTTTATTTTCCTGTGTGAATTCTAACGTAGCAGTATTTTCAACATGTCTTCATAACATATAAATCAAACTTTATCCGATGACTCATCAACGTCAAGAAAATAAGTACCCTCAAACTATTTCAACTAAGCTATTGCCGAAAGAACCTAATTCAGACTGGTTACATCTCATGCCGTGATGACGATTGGAAGCCGATTCTGTCGGTATATCTGGAGTATTGTGCGAAGAGCGTGAATGTAAAAATAAACATTAAAATAAATCCAACAGTCCAATGGCCGATTTTACCGTTAAAATAAGTAAATCTTTAAAACATAATGCAAACTTACCAAGGAGCGTAGAACTCAACGAGCACTCTCTTGTTGTTATCGAACACGACCTCGTCGAAGTTGGTGGCGACCAAAGTCTTGACGGGCTTGGCGGCCCAGTCGTCGGGCAGGTCCTCGCTCAACAGGTGCTGTTTCAGGGTACCGGCGAAGAACGATTGCACGAATTCCTGGGGAGAAAGGTGAGCTTAATATCCTAGTGCATAGTACAGATTTTTTTCAAAACCAAGAACATCGCCAGCCGTCCTGTATTATAATATATCAGTTAACATATTAGTAACACCATTTATAACTCCAGCTGACCTTATTTAAATGAAAATCAAGATTTTGATGAAACTTTACAGTTATATAGCAAAAACCATCACGATCGTCATCTATCAGTTACATGGAGCGAGTGCATATCTGAACTCCTCAACCAAGTTCCTAAGCAACACGATACCCCATGGTAAGACTAGTGGTTGCCATACTTTCTACTTTTCTAGCATCTGACTATCCTTAACGACTGCCAAAGATGTTCAAATGACAGCCGAGACCCACCAATGTAACGTGCCTTCCGAAACACGGTAGTTTTATAGCACATACATCAAACATCAGAATTATACCCTCTTATTATTAAACGTGGACTTATACAGCACCGGCTTTAGTAGAGTTAGACCATTAAGTTTGTTCAAGAAGACGGTTTAAAGCTAGCACTAAAGGCGGTACTTTTTTAATACCACGTTTTATAATAAGGGGGTTATAGTTTACTTTTTACCAATATATCAGATCATCTTAAAATTTTACATTAAGATATTAAGAACTTTATTACCTACATGTTTATTGATTAGAAATTATCATAAACGTGTAGCTTCAACGAGTGTTGGACGTTGTCTAACGGTATAAACTAATAACGGTGTTTTTGTATCAGTTAGTACAATAATACCGGAACTGATTTAATTGATGCCTTAGGCTGGAAGTATACGCCGTAAACTGTAATAATGTTTTATTAAGTGCTCACATAGTATATCAAATCTATAAGTTAAACAGTGAAGCGTAACTATCTCTCTAGTACGTTATATAGAGCAACTTGTAAACGCTTATTGTATTGCAACTAAATATACTTCAATTGCTAAGGCAATCTTTGCCTTCACGTCTCTATGTGATTGTGTACCATTTTCTAAGGCTTCAATAACAAAATAACGTGTTCTTGGGACACGATTTCCGTGTTTTGTTTTAATAATGTTTTTGTTCTGATATTTATGGTATAATGTTGCCATTTCGTAGCGATATGTTTCCGGATAAAATTTATTTATTTACTTATTATTAAGGCACATCAACAATGTAAACACAAATATAAAAAAAATATATTAATTGGTACATGGGCTAGTGTTTGCATCAATTATAGATGTGCACAACATTCACATAAAAGAAGAAAAAATAAAATAAAATAATATGTTAGCGTCTATGACTTAATTTAAAAGTAGAAGATTGTAAAATAAAAGTTTTTAAAACGATTTCTTGACAAAAATAAGTACCTAATAATTGCAAATAAGTAATAAATATTCGTGCCATTAAGTGTGCATAAATTGTTATCGATTCGATAAAATTTATCACATCGTTTAATGAGTCGAGACGTTAACTTCGACGACATGCATTCAGTACTATGCAGCTAATTGTGCTATTGCAACTTTCGATAAGGGACGTAATAATAACTTGAACGTTAAATCGTAATTACAATTATTAATGCTGTACTTAATTTCCGCGAAATCTATCGATAATTAAAAACGTTTCGTAGAAAATCTTTTAAGGAGATTTGACAGATTGTTGTGTAGCCTGATATGCTGGCGTCTGTATAAATGCTGACTAGTTTTGGGATAGTGTAGTCGCGGACATTAATGTCCGGGCGAGCAAGTTTCAAACCTTCGCAATATTAGTAGTGTATACATTCGGCAGATTGCACGACTGAACACGGCAGATCCACCGTTTCGACTGATTGTATTATACAGCTAAAATGGTAATCGTGGCAAGTGGCCCGTGGATTAATGGCGCGAACTGTACATAATTAGATATGGCAACCTTGAAGATTATCTAACCTTTGAATAGGAAAAAACACCATGAAGTTTTGCAAAAAAATTTTTTTTTAATGCAAAAAAATGCGGAGACATTCGTACAATAGCACTATGAATTCAAACATTACCTAAATTGTCTAGTTTCAGTTTTGTAATTACCTTAGTAAATAAGATTATTAGAAAGTACTTACTTCAATGGAGTTAGCAGAAAGCTCGTCAGTAGCGGGCTTGTATTTGGCCATGTCCTGTTCCAGGGCGATCAAACGGGCAGAGGGGATCTCTTCCTTCTTCATGCCGAAGAACTCCAGGATTCTGTTGAAGATAAACAAATAAGTTAAGCATACATACTTAACACGCAAAAGAATTATGCATTCATCTTAGTGGAAAGATTTCGTGGCTAAAAATTCTGCGTTATTACTGAGTGCCATAGACAGCTAGATAGTCAGTTTGAGGGCATTTAATACAAGCTGCGGGTTGTTCGCCAGAGTTACCGTGGCCCTAACACACAGTAGGAACCTCCAGAAGGAACAAAAGTAATTTTTAGTCAGTAAGAGTCTGACACTCCCTCCAGCTGCACCCAGCGGGAGCAGTCTTTGATTTCTCACGAAAAAAGGGCATTCAATACAATCATATCATCACATGTAAGTATAATCTACATAAACTATAGTATAAGTCATGAGTATTAATGACTGAAATCTATAAATACTGGCTATTGTACATTTCTGAAATAACAAAATGTAGTTTTTGTACCGCATGAGAAAAATGTCCTTGGCCGCCCTTGACATTTAAAAGGAAACGCGTTTACAAGCGGCCGGTGTGTGGGTTCTACGTAATTACTTATATTAAAAGCAGTTTCACTTAATCCTGCCATACATGGGCGGCTGAAGGTTTTTTAAACTGAAAGAATAATTAGGACCAGTATCACGATGTCCGAATAGTCACTATATACCGAATAAATTCAAAAATGGAACAGAATTTGTATGAAATTTTCTGCCAGATAAACTATCTGGAACTTATCTGCAACCTGTGAAACTGGCCCCAAGAAAACTTTTCTTCTCGACAGTATCGTTTTTATTCAGCAATATTATGAACGCGGAAGTTTGTATGGATGGATGGATATTTTATACTTTCACGTTAAAACCATTTGATGCATTTTGATGAAACTTGGCAGTAATATAGCTTATACATCAGAATAACATATAGGCTACTTTTTATCTAAGAGCGGGACGTAGTTCCCTCAGTTAGTTGAAATTGCTGGCGGAAGCCAAGAACCTATAAGAGCGTATGTGAAGCCTAGATGTTTTGGAGCTGGATTGACGGGTAGGATAGTTTTTAGAATCAGAATCGGAGTGACTTTTTAACCGACTTCCAAAAAAAGGAGGAGGTTCTCAATTCGGCCGGTATGTTTTTTATATATTTTTTTTTATGTATTTACACCGATTACTCCGAGGTTTCTAGTCCGATTTGTGTAATTCTTTGTTCGATGCAGTATACTTGTCATTTGGTCCCTTAAAAATTTCATCCAATTTGGTTCAGTACTTTTTATTTTATGAGCATTTGTTTGATTTATGTGGATGATGTTATAAAGGGCCGGTTAATGAGAATTTCCCACAAACTTGAGTTATGATAGCTATTATAGAAGGTATGGAGTGTATAAATGGATGACGAAATAAGATTTTGGACCTGATACTAAAAGGGAAAAATATTTTTTTTTACAAAAAAATAAAACCGACTTCAAAAACACTGAAAAGTGAAAAGTCAAGAAAAGTCAAGAAGTTGCAACTGTAATACTGTATTTATTTGGACACCGACTTCTAGAGCGATGTACTTAAAAGCTTTTTTTTCACTTTTCAGTGTTTTTGAAGTCGTTTTTTTTGTCGTATAAGGTAGTATGTAAAAGTTTAAAGTATGAATACTGTACCTCTGGTGTTCATCTTCATCAGCATCGATGGCAACAGACATGACCCTGTCGCGGTAGCTCTTAGCCACAGGCTTGAGTTCCTCAGTGTACTTGTCGAAATCGCCATTTTTCTACAAACAAAACATTCGTCCTATAGAACAAGTTGACTTGAGGAGCTGTGAGCAGAGGTCACTGACCGAAGGGTCGTTGACCTCAGTTGTGTTTGTTCGGATATTATGTCGTCGTGTGTGCTTAGTTATTAGCGGGTGAGGTTTAACTACCGTTTCGGTTTATGCGATTTTTATATTTAACGTTATTTTAGATATCGGTAAAGATGGTGAAATTGAATTAGTAATTTTCTACTTTTTGCCGTGAACGAGTGAAAATGCATAATTAGATCATAACACTCTAAAGTCTAGGTGTAAAAGTATCCCAACTAGTAAAGATCTATGATAAGTACTTAAAATGTGTTAAAAAAAGTTCATTAACCGATGCGCATGACTGATATTTGAATGGTGAATGGTGAAAGTTCAAAGCCGTCGGGTCACCGGTTTAGATCTCTTGACTACACACTCACGTTTGTGAAGGTAGGTACGTACATATCGCAAATATCTTGTCTAACCACTTTCGACGTACACCGTTGCAAATGTAGCGCAAAAAATATTGATGCGTCATTTATTATAACTTCATAAGGTAGGTAGGTACTATGTGTCGCCTTGTCATCTGAACAATTTTAGCCTTTTAAGTATAAAGAGATCGACTTCGATAACTCGTTAAAAAACCGGTTTCTGAGTAATAATAGCCGTCCACATTGTCTGGCTTTTATACGAATTTGAATATCGCGATATTTTACTATTCGATTCTAAAATTAAATTATTATAAAACTTTATCGATTATTTTTCTAGAACTCCGTTATTTATTGTCGTCAATATTTTTAAGTAGAAATATGTTAATAATAGAATAATAATTATTGAATATTTCAAAGTAGAATTTGTAATGGTTGTAATTGCTATATTCAAACGCATTGCACTTAAAATAGCAAATTGACATTGCATTAAAAATCATTATCATCTTTATATCTATCTGAGTACATCCTGTTAAAAATTGGTGACATTATGATAATCATTTAGAGATGTATTCAAAATATTACAAAGCAAAAATTTACTTTAACATTCAAGGAACAATCAATCAGTTTCACTAGCGGGTGTATAATTATTGTTTTATACATATTTATATAAAAATTAATTCCTATTTCCCTTGGTCACGCGCGGCTGGACCGATTTCACTATTTTTTGTTGTGTTTGTTATTGTCAGGAAAAGGTTCTTATGAAAGAAAAACAAAACAGCGCAACCTCTGTTGGGTCAGCTAAAATAGTTGTTTTAAAATGATAATTTGTAAATAGTTCTTACCTTGGACAGGAACAAGAGAAGGTGGTATTTGATCTGTCCGCCGAAGATCTTGGAAGCAGTCTCGTGGGAGAACTCGACTATGGTGGGCATGCTCTGGACGAACACCCAGGTCTTGAACAGGTCCTCGTCGAATTTCTCACCGTCGAACTTGACGCGGGGTTCTTCGAACTATGGACAATAGTAGATATTTAAGTTGTTAGCACATGATATGTATCTATGGTTAATAATATGGACATATAGGATTGATGATAAAAATAGTACAAAACTAATACAAATAAATAAAACAGTAAGGCATTAATTAATAGTAATATTAGTAATCATTAGTTAAGGTCATGTAATAACACCTTTGTATAAGAAATTGTTCATTATGAAAAACAATTAATTAAATAAGGAATAACCCGTAAGGTAAAATATTATTACCAATAAGGTAAAGTGCTTATAACACAATTTTATTTTTAAAATATTATTAATAATAAAAACTGAAAGATTATTTACACCAAGAGCTTGACTAATTATGAATTTTGATAAAGTTAAATAATCATTACATTTTCAATTATTTTTGTAGCAAATATAATTTATTTACTTAAATCACATTAGGCATATCTCCAAAACTATTATCAAAAGTCAGAAGATTTTATCATTTGAAAGGGGCAATTAAAATCAAAGTAAGAATATAAGCGCCCGGAGATAAGTGTGTCAATGTTATCATTGCCCACGGTTTTATTGTAGCTATAATATAATACAAGAGTGGTCAATTGGATGTAGACACTTTATCTGCATGCTGTGAGGCCAACAAACTTATTATCTGCTAACTAAAATGAGACTCCAATCATGTACTATTCAATTGTGTGCGTACATGTATCAACTACTTATTATGTCACTGGTCCTGCCTAAAATTAAGATGCAGGTTTTTTGTGTATTCTATAAATATAACAAAAGATGTAATTCTTGGGTACATATATAATGAGAAGCACATATATTGTGATTAGATTATTAAATAGGTACCTAAAATATATATGCTTTTGGTCATAGTAACAAGTATAAAAACTTGTGCAATAAGTAGGAACTTTTTTTTGACTTATAACTGTTTAGCAACGTCATTAATGAAACTGGTTAGTTGGCAATAAGTTATTATATGTACTTACGTTCTTGAAGAGGACGACATCCTCATCTTCGGCTTCCAACTCAGCAATGACTTTCTCGTCAGAAACAACAGCAAAGACCTGGTCGTCAACAGCGCTGGCAACACCAAGGAATGCCTTAGCTTTAGGAGTGCTCTGGTCAGAGAAGAAACCAAAGATGATGACGTTGTTGGCGGCAATGAGCTCCTTGGCTTGCTCGGCAGATGCAACCTCAAGGGCTGGAGGACCAGTCTTTTTCTTCAGCCAGGAGACAATGTCGTCAGCTTGGCGACCACCTAAGAGAGAGGAATGTGTGATGAGTTCATTTGTAGTCAGCTGAGTACTTAACATTGTAAGAAACAGTCATTAGAATCTAATGGGGCTCTGCTAATTCTAAACTGTAAATGTTTAGACTTCATGAATGAACCATGAAAAGTTTATTAAACATTAGATAAAAGCGCAATTTCTCGTAATAATTAAATCAACATACCAGTGTAATCAATAGGGCTGCCGTTTCTGAAGAACTTAAGGGTCGGGTATCCCCTGACGCCGTAGCTCTCAGCGAGCTCTTGCTCTTGCGTGGCATCAACCTTGGCCAGTTTGATGGGAGATTCCTCCTCGGCCAACTTGGTGGCGGCCTTGGCGTACTCCGGAGCGAGGGACTTGCAGTGACCGCACCATGGTGCATCTGCAAATAGTTTACATTATGATTCACAAAGGCATGCAGTACGTGCCGGCTCGCGCGCCACCACGCTGATCGACGTGTCACTCACATTTCAATGAAATAATGAATAACAAAGAATTCGATATTTCAACCCACAGTCAAGAAAAGACAAAAGAACAATAGTTTACAGCAAAAACTTACAGAATTCCACTAATATGAAGTTGTTTGCTGAAATAACACCTTCGAAGTTAGATTTGCTTAATACGAGTACGTTTTCTTCAGTGGGTACTTCATCAGCCAAAGCGGCACCCAGAAGGGCTAACGCCGTAAATAGGATCACTCTCATGTTGGAAAATACGGCACTTCACAAGCCTGCTCCGAAGACGAAACTCTACAAAATGCCGAAATAGTGCCACTTCATTCACTCCCGTCTCACTTGACGTGGCAGCGTCGATCGTGTGTAGAGCCGTGATTGGTTGATAAGATTCAAATTTTAAAGGGGAGCTTGCAAAGGACTATGATTTAATTCATCCTCTTGGTTATCAAGTAAACATTAAAATCATAATAAAACGCAAACAATATTCTTTGTTTATTATTTAACTATAAAATAAATCTACAGATTTCATATTTGTCAGCTCTAAGCCTATACGGTTTCATTTGGAACTTTAACTATAAAATATTTTTAAGTAAAAAGTTTAATAAACTGCAGGAGAAAATTGATAAAATGGGAAAAGTTTTAATGAGGCTATTTTATTATAATTTTGATTTAATATTGTTGCATGAATTTAGTTGTAATTCGTTTAAAATTCCGTTTCCTATATCTGTTTACACGAAGACATGCAGACAGCAGCTGGTTATGACAGCTGTCAATACCAATAGGCAGTGTCAAAAACAAGTAAACAAATAGAAGAATTTTATTTAGTAAACTCTCCTATTTTCATGGTTTTCTTCTTAATAAAAGCTTTATATTGAAATAAAATGAATCATTTGATGATAATAGCCAAAAAGGGAAATTATTCTGTAGCAATAACGTAGATACTTACTGTGTGTGTTATAAATAAGTTACAGGTCAAGGCTCCTAGTATTTTCATAAATTATGAAAGCCAACCTGTAAGAATAAATAAATGGCAGGAAACTATATAATTACGGTCTTTCTTGTTCTCCATTACGGGAAAAGGTAAGTTTATTTTTTACGAAAAATCCTAACCTTAAACCGCGCGTAATTTTCATAAACAATTAATTTAAAAAATCGAAAACTAATATTTTTTCCGTATTTAGTCGCAATTTCCAATCACATAACATAAGCAAGACATATTAACCTTGTTACAGTAAATGATGACCACAAGGTATTGTATATCAACACAAAATGCAATAATTCAATATCATTTCCATTGAGAAAACATGATTACTTTCCTAATAATATTGAAACTCCCACGTGACCGGCATAAATAACAAACACGCCTAAGCATAGTAAATTACAAAACCTGGCACGCATACCACAGTAATACAGATTTATTTTAGAAGTTTTAATATTGGATCGTTTCCAATTTAGTACTTGTGTCCTTCCTCATTAGCAGTAGCAAAAAGTATTCGTATTGTCTTTGGTAATTATTAGGGTGTGCAATATATTAAGGTATTTATTAATTATTACAGAAATATTGATAATTAAATATGTCTATAGGTGCTGTGTTGTTATATGTTGCAGGATAGTGTTAAAAATTATGTATTTACATACCTATCTATTTATATATATGCAAAAAATACTGTAGATTATTACTGTGCTCTAAAGTGTAGATTTTTGAAAGAAGTGTATAAAAAGTAAGACCTATATTTTATAATTAGTATTAGATACCTAATGTTTAATCTGAGTTTTAAAAATAGGTAGAAATATTTGGCGTCAAATTATGCAAGTTGGAAATAATATTCTTTTTTTTTCTATGATTTTGTTAAGTTAAATAATATAATGTTTATTAATATTTAAAGTCCATTCTTCACTAATTTATCATAATAAATCATTTCAACATAATATATATCTCTGTAAGAATCAAACAATACAAACCTAGGAAGCATATTTAAATATGAAATTAAAAAGCACAACCCTGTTAAAAATGTAAACAGTTTTTAAACCATATCATAAATTAAAGCATTAGTCACATTGCAGCATGCACTACAAATTGCTACAAAAATATTTACATCTCATTCATACTTCAGCACCTACATTATCTTGATCAGTGAAGTGAAAATATTTTTCAAAGTGCAAACAGCCACATTCAAAAGAAACAAACATAAATGTTCTTTTAAATTTATGAAGTGTTTTATTTAAGTGAATCCTGTTATGATTTCAGATGCCAGAACTGACGGTGACATCAGAAATATATGAGGAGTATGATTATAAAACTAAAATATCACCAAGCAATGAAGGAAGTAAGACTATAAAAATATGATATTTATTGTTTTTTATGTTAACTCGGGCCACTATAAACTAGAATTTAATATCCATTTAACATAATAACATATTATAGTAGATATATTTAAATAAGTCCTGGAGTTTGTGTGTTTTGTATGAGGTAATATCTGAATCTACTGATTAGATTAAAGAAAAAAAAAACATTACGAGATAGCTTGGTCTTCCCAGAGCTATGCACAATACTCGGGCTACTAGGCTAGAATTAGGGCCAGTTAGTCAGGGCCAGCCAATATCTGACAGATAAATACAAAAATAGGACAGAATTTGTATGAAATTATCTGCCAGATAAACTATCTGGAACTTATCAGCAACCGGTGAAACTGTCCCTAAGTTTTATTTTACTTATTACCCTAAGTAAGTAGCAGAATTACAGTAGGTTCGTATCATTTAAAGCCTTATCTTATATTTGTTTTAAATTTTTCAGATGTGATATCAGAGTTCCCATTCCTGTTGCCGCCAATAGGAAGCAATGCTACTTTTGATGACGATGATGACCTAGACATAGAGAGGCCACAGAAAGAAGTTATCAGAATAGGTAAAAGTATTTTTCATTACAAAATTTATTTTTGGTTGCTAAGCGACTATATTCCTCAATAAATAAAAAAAAATCGGTGAAAAATTTCTGCATTTCCATTGCGTCTTGACAGCGGCGCTACTTAGGAGATACAATTGGAAAGTAAACATGGAAAATGCCTGTAGTGTTATCTCCAAAATTTTCAGAGCATAGCTCAAAGACAAAAATCGCGCTGGTTGGACTACAAGTATGGCGGGGCGCATTCCTGCTCGGTGATTGGTTGATACACCTCGGCTTGAAGGGCGAGTTAGCCAATAAGAGTGTTCTAGAACTTGGCGCGGGCACTGGACTTACCAGCTTTGTTGCTGCTCTATATGCTAAGAAGGTTGTATGTACAGGTAATATTATATTTAGTCAAAACTTTTACATAAAGTTTTTTTTTTGGATGGCTCCAAAATCTACCTATAAACCTAATTTTGGTAGGTAGGTTTCTGATAGGAACAAAAGTAGGCTTCTCTAAGATTGATAAGAGAACAGGAGTTTAAAATATTTGTTAGCCGCTAACGGCTAAGAAAGAAATCAAGCTTTTTACGATCGCAGTTTGGACAAAAGTGCCGTAAAATGTTTATGAAATTTCAACCTTATATTTTTTTAATTATGATACCGATTTCCGTACAGGTCCTCATTTTTAGTAGGTTTTTTACTTTTATCTTTCAGATATCGATGTCGGAGGTATCTTAGAACTTATAAAATTAAATGCAAAGTACAATAAGAAGTTTTTGAAATCTCAGTTCAAAGTGATGCCTCTGGATTTCACTGAGACTGCGTGGAGTCCTTCGTTGTTAAGCGAAATTAAACAAGCTAGTGTTATTATAGCTGCTGATGGTACGTATTGTTTATGGATTCCTGCCTAATATTAAATTAGTCTGTATGTCTAATTGTCTACTGTCTTTGACGCGTTAATCAGTATAAACCGCTGAACTAAGGTCGTGCAATTTTATTTCGTCAATAGGTCTAAGATAAGGAATATAAAGAAGGTTTTAATTCCAGTAATTTACGACGATGACATCACAGCGGCTTTCGTATCCACCATCCAGAAGATTCTCAACACAGAACCACCAAAAACTTTATACATGGTGTTAGAAAAGCGCTACGTGTTCACGATAGAGCACCTCGACTCCGTCGCGCCCTGCTACGAGACATTCCTCTCTCTGATCGACAAAGTCAAGACAGAGAACCCACATTCCACCTGGAAGCTAGAACAACTACCTCTAGACTTCCCCAAGTATTTCACTTACGAACGCGTCAAAGACCTAGTTCTATGGAAAATATCTTCCACGCGTAATTAATTAATCGAAAACAACTTAGGACAATTAAATTATTATTTTTGATGATAAACAGCTGTTTTATTAAAACACTCCCACAAATTAGTATAATCTTTATTTCAATTTGGTTTCCCGAATGTCACACAATTCAGCGCTACAAAGTAAGCAAACTAATCGTTCAGATTTTAAATAAATAAACGTCAGACAAAACGCAACTTAATAAATTTCAACATCGTACAAATATATTGTGTATAAATATAAAACGTTTCCAATAACTTATACCATGTTTTTGTTCGAACTTTCCTAATGATACGGCGATAATAATCCCACTAAGACAAACTTCTGAAATTATAATCTAGACTTAACATTATTTCTGTGTGGGCCAAAATTCGTTGTATTTCGTGAGAAAGGTTTTTCTTAGTTCGGAGTTTCGCGCCTGTTGGTCTTTTTCCTTGCTGAGGGTCTCGACGCTCTGCCCCACGCACAGGTCGCCAGTGAAGTGAATGATCACCACTTGCGTGTTGAAAGTCACGTTTTTGTCTGGGTTTTGCTTACCGTAGTTTGTATGGGGAACAAAGTCCATTGAGAACGGTAGTAGATCTTCTGTGAACAAGCGTATTGCGTCAGACTGGGTCAGACAGCAAGGAAATTAATGTGGGGAAGTAGACCTGTGAAAGTCCTACGTTGTTACCGATTAGTGGCTACAGTGCAGGTATCTACTACAGAGATTTGGCGACATAACGGGGGATTTCCTCAAGTCAAAGTTGTCTCAACTTCTCCCAATCGAATTTTTGGGTGTAAAAGCTGTGAAAATTTCTAGGGGCTCATTAAGTGTCCCCGTTACCTTACCAGGATTGTATTCGTCGGCGCCCTGCACGGACGAGTCTCCGGTACACTCGGGCCCGCAGCGCCCGTCCTTCAGGATGCCTCGCATCGTCGTCAGCTTACTGATGGCCTTCTCGCTGCTCTTGATGTTCTGCTCGTTCTTGTGCTTATCTATGTTGCGCAGAAACTTTTTCATCTGGAATATGAAGGTGCGCTAATACAACGGTATTTTGATAGTAAGGCGGCCTATTGAAAGCGAGATAGTCACTATCTACGTATTACACTGAATGAGGAAAGTATTGAAATTAGAAATAAGAAAGTTCTGAGTAAATTACTTATTCAGTGGCGACTTTCCAGAAATGGACTGCGATCATGCGAACTTTGTACAAATTCTGTTATAATTTCCAAAGAGCCAAGGAACTTGCATGCATTGATTTGGGTTGTAGGCCTAAAAAAATATTCATTTAGTAGCTAGCACTAATCGATTCGGTTTAGGTAGTTAGTTACCGTCTTTGATATTTTCTTCGGGGGGTCGGGGTAAGACATTTTCGGTTCCCCTGGATTGCTTCCAACCACGTACAACGTATTTTTAGGTATGTCGAAGTCAGAATACACGGAAGGTTGCCCTTCGACGGGTTCCTTTTGCCGCGACCCGGTCGAGGACTTGCTGTTCGTGGGCAAGTATGACGACTTCTCTGCGCTTTCCGATTGGCACTTTTGTATGGTTGCCTTATTTTTATTGGCGTTTTTTTGCTTTCGCTGAACAGGAGAATCATCTTCATTCGAGAGGCTCTCTTCTGACGTCGAAGGGAATACTTCATTGAGGCTGAGAACTTCCAAGTTACACTCTTCGAGATTCGAGGGATTGTCCACGTCGGCCACTTGACACAACTGGTCGGTTGAATGTATACTTATGAATGACTTTTGTCCAGAACACAAGGCACCCTCCTCGTTCGACGGGGATGGTTTCTTTGAAACAGTCACTGTAATGGAACTCGGTATGAGGTTAATGACACTGTATCGTTGAACGCAATTTAAACAGAAAAGTCTTAATGAAAACGAAGTGCGTTTTTTATGCATTCTGAAGGATTTGGAGCATAAAGCAAAATTAAGTTTTATTTTGTTGTATGACCATTCTTTCCACGTACCTAACCATCGCACCCTACTGATTAAATTGCGTATTATTTTATTATCAGACATATACAGACCAGCGTACGTGCAGCTCTCGGTGGCGTTACAACTTATAACTTCTCCTACAAATAAACATTTCAGTCAATCACTTGACATATACAACACAGCGTGACACGGCTGCTCGTGCCCTTCCTTACCTTCGTCCTCATTTCTGTCGGTTGCCTGAATGTCTGTTCTACTTTTATCAGTTAATTTGTGTGCATTCCTCGAATGTGACATATTTAACAACAAATTTCAGTTTGTGAACTTTGTCAAATGGCTTTCCATTTTTTCTTTATTTGGTTACCCTTGACAGTTCTAATTTTAATATTTTTTTCAGCTATGAGGCAATTTTGTGTCTGGAAAACCTCTTTTATCGTGATCTCTTTCAACTGTAGGTTATGGTGAGAAGAAAAGAGGTTCACTTTCCGATCAATATGGTACAAGATGTAATAAAAGATAAGTATTGAAAATAATTATTATATTTCATTTCATCATAAGTACAACTTACTGAACATATACATACTTAAAATGGAACAATATAAAAATAACAAAATATGTGTCGTTCAAGTCAGCACTGCAAAATGGAATTATGTTAATAGAACTAAATGTAAAAAATATTGAGTGTTTATTGTATACCATCATTATTTCTAGTTGTAGCAGTCTATTACGGAAATATGATTTACATCATGAGTTGATAAAATGCGAACGATAAATTGATTTTACTTAACTATAGTTGTGAACACTTTGATGTTATTATACCTAAGATCATTAGTGTGAGAATCGCAGTAGAGTAAATTGAGACGAGTAAGGCATTGCAACCCTGCAGTCTTTTGTAGAAATTCATGTCAAAACAAACACTACACAATATTCTTCCATTTCATCATTATTTTCGTATTCCAATTTAAATTTTATCCTAATTAAATAATTAAGCTAGTCATTGTCAACAAATTATTGTGATTTTGTATATTTGTCGATCAGTCTGGTAATGATTATCTTGTTAGGCTTACATTTTACTGTTTCTGTGTATATTAGTTCTAAATACTATTTTTGAAGAGCAAGGCACCGCTTCAAATTAGAATCAGTTTAATATTGTTGCGCATTAAACTATTTAGTTGGACATCTATACTGGAACATTTTAGAATAATCATAAGCCTGAGTAGGTATGTTAGGTTTGGTCTAGTGCCTTAAGGTTGCTATGCTATTAATAACCCCGAATCTAATGAAGCTAATTTGATATTTTCTCGAATGCGAGTTTACATTACATAATACTCCTGACAAAATGCATTTTACTATAATTTATTAATTATGTTATATGAACTAAAATACTGTGGCAAGGTTTTCATAGCGTGTATTCAGTCTAAAGGAGAGTAGCTAGTGTCGAGCGCCAATGTGCGACATCAGGGAGCATGGGGCCGCGAGATCAACGTCAGAACAAGAGGAAACTATCATACGTCATAATTTAGAACTTAACTATTATCCATCAAATGGACGACTTACAACTAAAACGCCATAACTGGGCAGTAACGAAATCCTAATCACCTAATCACAAGAGATAATTTTTGTTATTAAAACGACGCTTTTTAATGATATGGCGTCACGTCAACATTAAAAATTATGCATAAAACGTGAAAGAGCAAAATTTGTTCTACCGATTGGTATAGACTAAGAGTTCGGGCGCGCCTGGTCCCGCGCGGTCAGGTGACGCGGCGAGGTTGTACTGTGGGCGGCCCGACACACATGTTGTGCAGGACCTATGGAGTTGAGTGTGCAAAATGTCAGGACCACTGTGCATTGATTTGAACTGAGGAATGCGCGCAGATAGTGATTCTGGTACAATATTTTTTTTAACGAACGAGAGTATTTTACTCTAGGTGAGAAAAAAATAAAAAGTGTATTATCATGCTAGGTTTAGAAGAAAAGTAATCGGTAAATGTTAGTTTGACCTCGTAAGACAACTATATTTTTTTTAGATTGCAATTCAAGGTTTTTATGTTTTTTTTTTTACTGTCTTTGAATACTACGAAATGTTGCCGCCATGCTACTGACGTTAAACAAAAAAAAAAATACAACTGTCAACTGATACGTACCTGTTGATCCACAATTTATCTGGTGTTTTTACACTAGTATTCTTACATTCGGAAACCGCACACCAACTATATGGAGCATAATTTAAATTTAAAATAAAAAAAAACTAAGCAAAATATTACCGTTGTTTACACACGTAATGACGTCATTACCAGAGAGCAAACATGGCGTTCGCTGTGTACCGCGTTTTTGCGAAATACCCGCGAAATTTAATTAACGAGTTTTTTTTATTTATATATTTTTTGCGGTATAGAAATTAGCACTATAGAAATTATTTTAGATACATTTCAACAATGTGCGTATATTAGGCACATTGTTGAAAATATCTGGCTTTAGAATGTAAAAAGATCTGGCTTTAGTCGCGACACACTACGGGTTCTGACCAACTCATAAATAATATTCCTCTATATTTTTTTTACTTTGCAATTGGAAAATTACTGTGTTCATGTATCACTATATAGAATAAAACAAAATTTCCAACTGGATAAAATAGCCGTTCAATCAATTAGCTATATTATAATAAATGATACGTCTATACGCCGTTTCGGCAACACCCAGAATCCGTATGCTTTCCGGAGTTCATAATGATGCACAGACAGCGGTGCTCATATTTTGAACACTCAACATCTTCTAGTGCCTGCACTAATAATAAATTAAAACCGCACACGGCGCGTATCGTAATCCACGCGTTACATGAGAGCAATATAATGCGTTCTTGATTACAATTCATGCCAAACTTAATGGCGGCTCGCAACTAATTTCCGGAGAAACGGAAAAAAATAGGAACACGCATGTGGCCATAAACCCGAAGGTAATTAAAAATGGTTTCTGCGCCTGCGTAGTATTATGCTATTTTCCGAGCCACCATTTAGTTTAGGCCTACGTATGTGTAAGGGCGCGTGTGCGAGCGGGCGGGGCAGGTTACGCGGAGGTGTTGCGGTCGGAGAGCGAGGCGCGCTTGCGGCCGGCGGCGCGCGGCGGCTTGCGGCGCGGCGCGGCGTCGGGCGGGCGCGGCTCCGCGTCGGGCGGGCGCGGCTCGGCGTCGCGCCGCGTCAGGCGCCAGTGCTCGCGTGCGGCACGGAGCGACTCGCGCATTTTCTCTTTGGCCTCGGCATTGTCCGCCAACATTTGGTTAAGCATCTGCACCGTCTGATACAACGCCACGGGACTCAGCAACCCGAAATCGTGTAACGAACACATGTGCAACACAAAGTTCCTGTACAAATTCTTCTCGAGGAGTTCCTTTCCTCGCATTTGTAAGAACATTTGGCAGGCGATGGGGATCTGACAGTCGCCCACGTAGTTGTACTTCATGACGTGGAGGTTCCACATCTTCATGAGTTCCTTCTCGCCCTCGTTGACGTCTGTGAACTCGTCGATCATCATCATCGTCTTCTGTTGCAGCCACAGCGGGTCGGTCTCACTCTCCGAGTCGATGTCCAGCTCGTTCGGATACACGGGCAAGCACGTGATCGTGTGATGGTACAATCTGGAGAGAGGATACACCAAGGTTAATATTTACATTATCTACACTGTCATAAAAGGAAGAGATATGTATTTTTGTTTGTTGTTAATCCTTTAAAAAATCAGCAAAATAGGGGATATTTTATACATGTAGGTAGATAGATATACTAAATTAATATCAACAAAAGACCTTAAAATATTAATAGCAAAAAAATGGCAACGCAAACCTGTTATGGCCCGTTAGATAAGGGCGTTGCGCGTCAACGATATCCGCGTCATCGAGTTCCAAGAACTCAGCCAGAGAATGTCTGATGGGCCTGCGGCGGGGCCGCGCGCGCCACACCAGCACGTGCGTGAGCTCGGTGCGGCGCGTGGGCCCCGCGCGCGGCCCGCCCCCGGCGCTGGGCCCCGCGGCCGGGCCCCCGCCCCCGCGCCCCTGCGCCGCGATCAGGTCGTGCGGGGACCCCGTGTACGACCCGTCGTACAGCTCGTTTATTGATACGTCGATGCGAGCGCCGCCAGGGATCGGCTGTGGGATTACAATGATTTTTAGTGTGGGACTTCAAACATTTGAACAGAAATTGAGATTAACTTATACTTTTGAATAGAACTACATTAGATCTTCGCTAATTCCAACTAATAAAGACCAAAACAAATTTTGATAGTGAAATTAAAACCGCACATTTCGGTTTTTTGGGACAAAACTAACATGAACTCCATACAAATAACTTTAATGAAAAATGTCCTAGATTAAAAATACATAAAACAACACTTACGAAGTACGTAAAGTTGAATCTCGAATGACACAACTTGAGGTGTTTGAGCAAGGAGTACAAAGTCCCGCAGTCTAGCGAGCACCACGGACAGTGGAGGTCGTCACAGGCCTCCGTCTGCTGCCTCGAGTTATTGTTGTACAAAAACTGGTAGATTATCTGCTGACGCTTCGATTCGCCATCAGTACCGTCCAGTTTGGATTTGTCCCCTGAAATTGTGAGTATCATGCTGAAAACACTATGCTTTTACATAGGAACAGTCGCATCAGCATTGAAGACTTAATATTGGACACTAAACAGATACTACACTACTACTTTTGTACCATATCCTTGGCGTATAAATATCTTTATCTTTTATCTTTATTTTTACATACATAAAGTCTATATACATATATAATAAAATCGTAGAAAAGTCAAAACTGTACATTGAATATTTTTTAAAAAGAATAATTGGAGCGTGATCTACAATCAATATCGAAGCCAAAAATATAGTTTTTAGAATTTTTGTCTGTTTGTCTGTATGTATGTCCGGGGTAATCTCAAAAAGTACTGCATGGATTTGCTTCAAATTCAATTAAATATAACTAAGAGGTCGGGTCAACATATAGGTCAGAGGAGGGTCAATATTTAATCCTAATGCCCACGCGGACTACGTCGCGGGCAACAGCTAGTAAAATAATAAAATCAAACACTAAAAATGTGGTGTAAAAAATTAATAGTAGACTTTCTCTTCTACTACGGATGAAGATGATAATCAGGCCACAATATTTATAGTTTAGTAGTATAGTTAGGTAACCATACAATGGAGTTTTGATACTTGTATGGTTGGCTTGCAAGTCAAGTCATGACGAATGAAGAACAAACAGACATATACTGACACAATACTATACCATTTATAATATCATTATTACTAGTTTTAGAAGCAGACTGCCGGTCCTTGCTGGAGCACGAATCCTTCTTGCCGTTCTCACTCGTCTGCTGATACAACTTGGGTCTGTTCACCAGTCCGTTGGTAGGCTCCTGACTCCAGCTAAGCTTCAATTTGAGGAGGGGCCTCACTTTGAAAATATCAAAAGGATTCCCCTCTGTTTGAAGATCATTTTCCTGTAAATTTGTGAAATAAGTTAAAATTTTTGCTCAAGTGCTTAACAAACTTAAAAACTTGCTGTTTTGTTCTTCTTGCATTTTATCTTTGAGTCTGGCTGCTTGATCTTAAAATCATAATACACATTAGTTAGTTATGCATTTTAAAGTATAAAAAAAATATAAACTTACATTGGGTATAGTTTCCCATTGGGCCATGAGGGCTTTATGTGGTGATCTGGCGATGGTACCGCTGCGGCCTCCGGGCGACGCGTCGTGCAACACTAGGTCATACTCCCCATTAGTGAGGAGACATCTGTTATGTTTGTCATACACTATTAGCTCACTGCCGTAGAATTTAGTCCATTTCCCATCACTAGAAGAGTTGAGATCCGATGATGATTTCAGACGCTTGGTCACTGGTTCTAGAAATGAATTAACATATGTTTATTGATTGAATTACATTCTTAAACATGTAGACTTAACTTATACCTAAACATATTGACATGTCATGCATTCTATGCAACAATTACACAGAAAATAGGGCAGGGAATACATTCAGGTTTGTAAAATAATAATAATAAAAAACAAAACACAAAGCATTACCATCACAGTCACCGTTTGTAATTTCACTAGAACTAGCCGCACCATTAGAAGTACTAGATCCCGATGCTCTGGTGACAGTTACTCGTAACATGAGCATGTAGGACTTAACGTTGGGGCCTTGAGACGGGCTGAATGTCTCGCTGGAGATGCTAACAGCTGAGGCCATGGCTGGCGGTTCAGATGTAGACGGGTTGAGTGGTACGGAACAACTGCCAACCTGAGGAAATTGGTATAAACACAGGAGATTTATAGAGATTGCATGAGATGGAAAAATGGAAGAAAAAAAAAGTTTTTTAACTACACTGGCAGTTCACAAGTCAACATGCATGTTTAAAATTAAGTTAGCTTTAAATACTTTCATGTCACCAGTTAGGTTACCAATAAGTATTGGGTTATAGGGGTATCTGTTTATGGCATTGCCATCAATTACACATGAATTAAAAACTCATTTTCCCAGTCTCTAATGGAAGCTACCATGGTAAACTTGAAGTATTATTATGTATATTATAGTATTTTTATGATAGTTTATAATATTAATGTATACCTTGATCCATGGACAAGCATAACTTGGTTATAACTGAGTTTTTCCTTAACATAGAGACACACAGATATAAAGTGTTGGTCATATCATTAGCATGTCATAGATCTAGATAAAATTATGTATTCACCTACTGTATCATAGGGTGTGTGTCACCATTGTACAGATGACAGCATATCAACTTATCTCAATCTGTCAAATTAATAATCCATTATCAATTAATATTCAATTGGGAATATTTGACAGATTCAGGTAGGTTGACCTGCTGGTACTTCTTTATGTTGACAACAATGTATAATTGTATATTGTATTTAAGTTCAGTGCTAAAGGTTAGTATGTATGTGGTTTTATCTACATTATAATAATGAATGATAACATTAAGTCTTTTATTTTATCCTCTTAGGTTTAGTAACAAATAAGTAGGAGGAAGATATGTTATAGTGAGTAAGTTCACCTGTACTTGTTAATAGCACAGCATACAGACTTAATTAATGACTATAGAAATAGATATTATATAGATAGATATACTCACAGACACTTCAACAATAGCAGAGGAGCTTTCTTTCCTCTTCTTATGGCATATTTTAAGCAGCAGTGTTTCAACCTTGACCTGGTAGTCTCGGGGCTCGTCCAAGCTCTTATCGTAGAACCCCAGGAAGGTTAGTGTCATATAACCACCCAAACTATTTGGCTGTAGCTCTGTACTCTTCTTTAACGTGATTTTTTCTAGCAAACTATCCACTTTGAAACCTATACGGCTTTTGTTACTCCGCGACATCCGTCTCTTCATATACGACAATGTTCTATTCAGAAATATAGGCTAAAACGAGAGAAAGGTTCTAGTATTTGTTTTTATGGCATTAGGTCGGTCACCATGTGCCGTTACACTTACCGAAAGCATATTGCGAGTCCGTAGAAATCTGTATATTTGAGTAGGCTCTGTAAAATGTTTATGAATAAAAATTAATACAAAATTATTCACAGGAAACGCTTTCTTACACAGCATCAGACTCCTAACTTACTTTCGAATGCTTGTAAAAACAACTCATGGTCCGCTTGTAAGTGATCAATTTTGGAGTTTTTATTAGCTTCATTGTCTTTATCTCGCTTCTTGGGAGGCATTTTTAGGGTTTTTATCTAAACTAATAGTGAAACCGCCAAGTTCATCAGTTCGTTGACTTGACAGCGTCAGGTTATGGGGATACCATATCGAGGAAATTTACTCACAATTTATGTTACCTAATTTAGAATTGGGTATTTCATTAATCTGCGATTGCGGTATCGAGTAAAATTTAAAATAATTGAGATACTAACCTTGTATATTGAAATGGTAACGTTAATTGAAATACAAGGCGGTACTGTGTGTTTGCATGCACGTAAATGACTATTTTATTTATGAGTTGAATTACTTTTGTCACTTAAAATAAGAATATTAAGAAAGTTGTAATTATTTCGCGATAAATATTTTATTCATTATTACATCACAAGTTGTAAAATATAGTTTTAGGGGAAAATTTTAATATTCATATGTAAATACTAAATCATTGACAAATGTTTTTTTTTACTATTTCACATCAGTAGTCCAAACGAGAATATTTTTTTGCAATAAATTACAAACATTGAAATGATTTTTGAACGATATTTTGGACTTCAGTTGTGACTGAAGTGACTGATAATGACGTTTATTTATTTATTGTTGTGATTCTTTAAAAAGCTAGAAATCTATAAAAAGCGCCTAAATATTAGTCTGAATATGTTTTATAGCCTAAGTATCAAACAATGCGTGAACTTAACAATGAAAATAGAGTGATAAAAAAGCGCCTACGTCATTTACAGAAAAAAGCCATTGAGAGGGGCTTAGATGGGGTGCTGTTGAAGCAATATGAATATATTTGTAATTTTTCTGATGAAATCGAGACTAAGAGGACCAATAAGAAGCTTATTACCGGCATTTTATCGGCTTTCATAATATTAGTGATAAGCGTTAGCTTTTTAAACAATATTTTAAGCGCCAGATGTCTATTACCTAGTAATTACTTAGTGTGGGAGGCGACTCGGCCACTCGCCGATTGTAGCTATTGTGAGAATGTTACGAAACCAATTATATTGTTCAACGTCACGCAACAGGAATTTGCTGTAAGCTGTTTATCTATTCATATATTTTTTTAAAACCATCTTTAATTACTAAAAATTTACCTTCTTTTTTCAGAATTACGCTTATACACCAGGGCCTATAATAGTTAAGTATGCGATCAAAAACTGGAGAGCCACCAAAGAGTTTAGTTATAATATGTTCAAGAGGCTATATGAGCAAACTGAAGGCAGCTATGAGAGTCTTGAGGAAGGATGCCAGTTTTTGAACTTTAAGACCGATCTGTTTAGTTTGAGAGAGGTGTTCAGTATGCCTGAGGCCAGGGCCAGAAATGATGCTGGACAGCAGCCTTGGTATGTGGGATGGTGAGTAAAAAAATAAGTCTATTTAATGCCAACCATTTCAAACTAAAACAAATTAAAAAAAAAATGGCAGAAGAGCCATAAACATCATACCATATTAAAAGACATTGCAACAACAGACAGCAATTTAATAATAAACTTTTCTTCAATATTGTATGCATTTACTTTCTGGTGGTTTTGTTTTCTGGTTAACTATATATAATATATATAGGCATAGAAGCTGGCATTTCAAAAAAAAAGAAAATGGAAACTTTATATGCTAGAATGTTTTTTCAATAAAATTTTTGGTTGCAGGGGTAACTGCCATCCAGACATACTGGCTAAAGTGAGAAAGTATTACAATATTCCAGAGTTTTTGCCTGAAGATGCTGAGTTTCCAGTGACTGAAAATATATTCTTCGGATTTGAAATTGGAGCTGTGATGCATGTATGTTAGAACAAGTTTCTTTTGTATATTATTATGTATATATATTTTTTAAACAAAGAAGTTTTCATTGACAAAGCAAGTGCCTTTGTAGACTGTATGTATGTCTGTGTTTTTTATCACATCTGGCTGAACCGATGTCGATGCGGTTTTCGGAAAAATATTTGTTACATTCAGAAGGTTTTAGTGATTTAACCAATTCAAAAAAAGAAGTTTCTCATTTTGACCTGTATGTTTTTTTTTCATCCTTTGCATTCTCCATCTGTTTTAATGCTGTTTACTATTTTTTTTTGCAGTTGGATTATATACCAAGGTTAATGTGGCAAGGCCAGGTGCAGGGTAAGAAAATATGGACAGTGGCTCCAGTGCCAGAGTGTGACCATCTGTGTAACATGTTTCAGTATTATGTGGAGCCAGGTGATGTTGGTGGGTAACTCTATGAGAATTTACTGATATATTTAAAAAAACAATCTATGTAAATGTAGAAATCAACCTCAGAAATCAAGCTCTGGGCCCCACATCTGAGGCTAAAATGAGCCCACAAAGTTTTTTGTTAAGGAAGATTAGTTTTATACTATTAAGGATTTAAGAGGCCTCACTCTAGGCCACAATACCCTGGGTTTAGTTAATTGATCCAGCACTGGCTATTTATTTAACGGTTTATGTACGCAGTTTATGGGATAAGAAGTAGAACAATCAAGAACAAAGGGACTGCTTATTCCTCAAGAAATCTCTTATGTTTTTATTATTTTTTAACTCTAAAATTGAGCAGTGCAGCGCTTACCTACTGTAATATTAATTTGTTGCATCGCAATTGGACTTGTTTTCGCACTTGTCTCGGCTAACATTCACTTCCACTTTCGTGAAAAGAATATCGAAAATTATAAAATTTCGTTCGCTGGGCGATAAGGTCCCGGTTTGTTTTTGTGGTATCAACTGGTAAGCTGGCCCTTTGTATCCGGCGCTGCAGCTCGCAAAAGCCCATACGTAAATAAATCCCTGTCAACTGGGAATAGCTTCGGAACTATGAAAAAATCTTCTAATTATTTCAGTTGTTTTGGAGCCTATTCAATGCTAATTTATAATTTTGTATTTAATAATATTTATTATCTTTCAGTTCTATTGGACACTCGCATTTGGTACCACGCCACAAGTATTCCCAAAGGACAATTTTCGCTGACCATACAATCGGAGTATGGATAAAATAAGTATATTACAGTGCCAAGACTAGTACAAAGTGTTCTTCACATATCGAGATGCCAAAATTATACATTAACTAATTTATATGTATTTGATAAACCTTTGATAAGCATTTATTTATGTGCCATTTGTAAGTAGTGCAACTATATTTAGCATTAGTTAACGCAATTTTTTGTTTTTACACTTGTAACTTATTTATTGTCTTACTTTGTGTTTTACATTTTTATAAACATTTTAATGTTCAATAATTGCCTTTGATTTATTTTTCCTTGGAAAAAGTACAGACCCATACTAACTTCTTAGGGCATTAGGGGCATTTTCACACATAATGTCCGTATTAACAAGATTTTTCTAAATGGTTATATATGCAAAGTTGATGACTTGTTTGGTTGAACACATTGATCTAAGGAACTACTGGTTCAATTCCAAAAATAGTTGTTAAGATATCGCCAAACTTTAAATCGCAATTAACTAGTCCAGGTACGCACTAGAGCGTAGACCCATAATACTCGCGCGATGATCCGAGCGGACATTAAGTTTGGCGCAAACTGTACAATAATAAGTATGAAACAAACATCAAAATAAATATTCAAAACGTTTTATTCGTCTAATTCTATGATCAAAAGTTTTGGGTGAAGGATTGGCTTGAGTAACAACATACACATAAAATACATATTATTATAAACCACACGTCATGATTACACTAAAAGTGATAGGAAAATTGATAGAGTTGTGTACTCAGTCCAATCTGTCACCCAAGTTTACATTGTAAAGTTCACATTAAAAGAGATCAGATTTGAAACTCGAGGGACAATAAGCTCACGGCGACGCGCTAACTCGCACATCTCTATATTATTACATTAGCAGAATTGTATGTACAGCTCACTGAACCCAAATGCACGAAATGCAAACTTACAATAACAATAAATAATTTCTCAAATTTTTGACCAGATAGATGCCAGTTTGAATGGACAATTTTAATTGACATGGCATTATGTATTTTTATCACAAAAAATGGTACCATTACATTGTACCGATTGAAATGGACACATTACATTAAAATTTTATATTGCAACTACCCAATCAGCTGACAGGAAGGTAGATACAGCAATGGACAGAGAAGATTCACGAATATTAGAAGATTAGAATAATTGCCAGACGCCGAGCACTGCATCCTTTATGGCTTCGATGTATTGTGCGGGCACCCAGTACACCCAATACCGGGATGCTTCTGTGGGGCCTAGCTGTAGACCCTGTGCAACAGGCAAATTACATTATTAGCCACATAAATATTATCCTCAATTTTAAACTATTAAAATATAATGTTGTAACTGTATGTACCACTATATATTGGGTACAAAAAAATAAATGAATAAAAGTAATAAACTTACCATGATATGATATTCTTCATGTTCTTTGATTGGTTCTGATGTGATGCCTGTAAAACAATAATCAACATAAGAATCATTCAATCATTTTCAAATTTGTTGTATAGACGCCAGCACATCAAGCTACCGAAACTGACAAGTTTTGCCAATCAACTTAGAACCATATGGTTCAGTGATAAAGTTGAAAATCTATCAAGGAAATTTGATCAAATTGAGGGAGCTTGATGAGCTTATGTACGATACAATAATACGTTTTGATAGTATATAGTTTGAAATATGAGACCTGGTTGTCAAGTAAAACCAATAAGACAACAGTGGAATTCAAATTTTTATAGTATATCAGAATCATTAGAGTTAGATAGATCTTCAGCTATGTGTAAAGTGGTGTAAAGATGTCTGCTAGCCAATATGTGTTAGTTTAGATTTTTTATTTATTTATTGCTTATCATGTGATAAATATGTTTTTTTTTTTTAATAATTTGAGATTAGACTATTTTATGTACAAATCTGATTCTTCGAACCTAACAGACAGACATGTGTTACTGGTGTGTCTGCTGCGCTATTTCTTTCCAGCAAAACGCATAGGACATGGTGAAGGGTGTAATATTTGGGAGCTGTCTTTAGATTTCACTTTCACAAAACTTCTGCCGTTCAAGGAGTGCTGATTTCTCAGTCAAATTTGAATAAATGAGTTTATCTGCAATCAGTTTTCACTAGCAGGTGTGTTCATTAAAAATGATTGATGTGAATATTTGAAACAAAATAAGATTGATCTCAATAATTCTATCTCTATCTATCAACTTAAGTTGGATATAGAATCAAACAGTAATAGCTTACTTTTAATAGATGCCATGGCGAGTTTTTCAGTGCGCTCCTTAGTGCCGATCCAAAGCTGATCCTGCTCATGTTTGAATGTGAGCCGTACTTTGCCACCATGTTTATTTAACATCCCGCTTAGAGGAACAGGTGGCAATGGTTCCTGGAAGGTGGATTATACAGTGCATAAAATCATGTCAGAGACATTATTGTCCATTATGTTTGAATGAAAAAAAAAAAAATGTTGTCTATAGAATGCTATGATTAAAAGTGTCTGCAAAAGTATATCCCAAAGTATAATGACATTAAAAATGCCTACTCTTTATCAATATTTTTAGTACTTGTAACATTTTTAGTTGACTGATAAAATCAGTAAGTATCATATACTACAAAAATATCTTATTAGATTCTTATTTTCACTTTAATAACAAATCATAGCTATGTTCAGTGCATATTATTTATTATTATGTTGTAGATGAACTGTATTTGATATAAGGTGATAGTTTAAATCAATATGCAGTTTGTTGTACCTTCACTCCCTTAATTCCGGGCATTACATCAGGGGGGATGCCCTTATCCAGCACTTTCCTATGAATCTTTTGCATACACAGTGGTTCCTTGCTTGACTGACTACTGGCTTTCTCCTCTGTTAATTCCTAAAACAAAAAAAAAATATCATAAATATTTTCGTTTATATTACTTTACAATGATCAAATACTTTGTGTGTGTATACTACTGATATGCACCATTTGGGCACTCTTCACAGCTAGGATGTCGTCCATTTTGGATCCCACTAGCATCACCTTGCCTCCTTTCACGATACCGGATTGTCGCAGTGTCATGTTGTCCTTGGCCATGCCCTTAATAATTAATTTCTGCGCTGATTGCGGTACGCCGCATATTCGCTCCAAATGCGCTTTTAAATCTACCACAGTTGCATCGTACGCGAACGTTATGTCATGTTTTGCTTTATTAAAAACTACTGTAAATTCGATCTGTTCCGGAATCTCACAAAATTCAGGTTCTGAGTCTTCTGTGGTCTCGGATGTGCACGGCGCACTCTCCGCGGGAGCTTCTATGTGTGCGCTCTCCAAGATACTTTTGTTTTCTGCAGCTGTCTTCGATGTGCCATTGGCTATTGAATTCGGATCCCGATTTTCTGTTGAATCTCCCTTCTCTGAAGCTGTAAAATAACATCACAACGTGAGTTAGCAAAATTTCTAGAACAAAAGGTCTCCGTGTGTTCATCCACAAAGACTGTCAAATACTATTTTTGCACAAAAATTGAACGAACGTGTATAAAAACTTACCAATATATTCCATAGTTTTGAGTGAATTGTCAGTAAGAAGAATTAAAATAATAAAAACGCTATTGTTTCGTAGTTGTTTTGAAAAAATAATTAAAATACAGCCGACTGGCTGACGTGAAGCAACAAATTTTTGCACAGATTATACAATTTTTACGTTTAGTTACGTTTGGAAACGTATTGATCGATCGCACTAAGGAGACATTCCCGACAAACTAACTGACAACAGAAAAATCGGACCCATAATTAAATATTTCCGGTTTTGGCCTATGCTTTAAAAACTGTTTTATAATACGCGCAAATTCTCATATCCGAATCTTTTATACAATAAGTTCAAAAGAAAATCTAACAATCCATGAACATTATAGGAACATTTTCCTAAATAAGTTTAAAAGTAAGTTAGTATTAAAATGAAAAAAAGAAATTACAAATTGCACTGTTTACACCTTAAACTAACCACCTTAAACTTGCCATTTCTATAAAAAGCGTCTCATTTTATAACAGATTTTAAATATGTCAATGTTCTTAATCATAGATTCTGGACAATGCCATCTCAGGATAAAAAAGGACGACCCATGGTCTATGACGAAAGTCTTCCGTTTCCATGGCGGCCAATTTGTAAACAATGAGAGATGTGCGCTCAATAAATTTTCACTCCACAGTTTGTAGAACTTTATAAAAAATGAGTTTTAACATTGACGATCCTCTGGCTGGAATTCTAAGTGATGGTAGTGATGACAGTTTTTTTGATGACGATGTATTAGGGAAAAAGAAGCCTGCAAAGAAGAAAACCACTCCAACTGTAGAAAAGAAAAGTACATTGTTTGATTTGAGGGATACTGACCCGAAACCTGTTGCCAGCGCTGAAGATAAGAAGGATCCGTTGTTCGATATTGATTCAAAAAAATCTCCGACGCCTTTTAAACGGACAGTGTCAAAAGAATCTATAAAATTTTCTCAATCAGAATCTAAAGTAAAAGGAGGACTTGATAAATTAGATACAAGTAAATCACCAGTGAAGCCTAAAGTAAGCACGAGCGCAGACAAATTAGACATACTTGGTGATTTGGGTGGAACAAAAAGAGAAACAAGTAAACCCATAGAGAAGGGCAAGAGTGCACAATCTTTACTCGATGATATTTTGGGCGGGTCTTCAACGAAAACCGGGGGCTCCAGCCAGTCAACGAGACCAGTAACTGCAGCAAAAAGTCAGGAATTTGATTTCGATTCTATTTTGGGGAAAAGTGAAACTAAAACTTCTGTTTCAAGCAAGAGTGTGCCACAAAAACAAGCTGTAAAAGATAACGTAAAGCAAGAAAAAGAAGCTCCTAGCAAGAAAACCAAGTCTACAGGCGATTGGCTTGGAATCTTCCAAGATAAAGATGACGACATCAATGATGACGAAGATGATACGGGAATGCCGTCTTGGCTGGTCGGAGGGGAGTCTAAAAAGAAAAAGTCTGAAGAAAAGAAAGCTATTAGTAAACCTGAACCTACCACTGAAAAAGCTAAGCCAATGCCGCAAAAAGAAGAACAAACCAAAGTTGAAGAATCCAAAGAAGAAGTAAAAAAAGACACGGAAACTATAGAGCAGATGGTTAAATTAAATCCGTCTTCTACCATCCTTCATGGCAGCAATGAAGATATAACGGCCGAGGGTGCCGCTCTTTATATGCAACAACAAGAGTCTCAGATAATGGTGGCCTTGCAGTTAAAAGCACAAGAAGAAAAACTCGCTGCTATGCAAGGTGAGTCACTCATTTTATTTCTATTTTATGGGGTTCCAGTATTACGTAGTTTATAACATCTTCAGACTTAGAAAAATAGGTACTGCAGGTATCTACTTATTACGATAGCTCAAATAAATCTAGACCAAATTTAACTACTTGTAAAATTGATGACAGTGCGTCAGAAAGAGAGCCAGCGTGTTCAACGCGAGGCAGCGCAAGCGCAACACGCGCAACTGGACGCTATGCTGCGAAAGCAAGCTGAGAACAGGCAGCAGATGCAGTCCATCATAGCAGCGCATCAAGAGAGGATCACGCAGAGAATAAAGGTGAAATAAATCATGAGACGACATGATAAAAATAAAAGAACCATTTTATTTTGCAGTTGTAGCTGTGGATATCAAAAATCCAACGGAAGCCCGTAGAGCGTTTTGAGATAAGTTAACTTAATGTTATACTGAAAATTAAAAATTATCGTTGACTATAGTATGACGTATTTTACAACGTATTTAATTTTTATTTTAAAATTAGATTTCAAAAAGCTTCAAATTTATAATTAACTGCACGAGTTTATAAGTAAGCTGGATTTCTAATTTTCCTATTCGTGTTCTTATTTCTCTAGGCATTATTAAGTTCGGAAAATTTAGAGAATGAAGACGTGCCAAATTACCAAGAAGAATATCAAACTGTTGGGGATCACAAAGACCCGCCTCATACTCGGGAGAAGAAACAATTGCTGCAGCTCGTACAGTCATTGCAAGAGAACCATGATAAGGAAATTGATCTCATGGAAACTTCGTATAGGTATGAACTAGTAGTTAAATAATGGTAGGTTTGAATGTTAGGAAATTTTAAGGAAACAAAGGGTGCTGAGAAAAATGCCATAAAAGATTCTTAGCTATATCTCTACTTTTCAATGTCGATTTTCTTCAATATTCTAAACTTCTATTGGGTCATTACAGGAGGCAGCTAGCATTCCTAGAAGTATCTCTGAACCAAACTGAAGAAAGAATGAAAGAGGAAAGTGATAAACTGGTGAAGTTTTATTCGGAGAAGATACACTGGCTGGAGGAGCACCACAATTTGTACAAGAAGTTGACGGAAGATAACTTGACGGCTTTGACTGAACGACATAAGACTGAGAATGAAATGCTGATTCAACAGCATCTGGAAAATGTTAAAGTGCTACAGGAACACCATGCGGCGCTGATGGAGAATATCAAGTTAGTGGAGATTTTATGAATGAAAAAATCATCTAGTCTTGATAGAGTTTTCAATTTTCCACATTCACCCGTTAAATTTAAACGAATTATTATCAAAAAAAAGAGTACGCTAATTTTTGGTTTGAATTGTCCGACACAGGTACCTACGCCAATAACATTGGGTTTTTGAAGATTTCAATTTGATACTTCAAACTTTTGTCTTCAGGAAAGCAGTTAAACAGGAACAGGTTCTAATTCAGGATTCAGCCAGTTTTTCGTCTGATCTTAAGGAGTTACTTATAGACGTGAAAGAAAACAAAAATAATTGTAAAGAACTAATTGAGAAAGTTCAACTTTTGTCGGAGAACACTGAACGTAGGAATGATACCAGTGTGCAAGTAAGGGAGACACAGATAAATGGTAAGTTGCCGACGTAGTGATTTCAGTTATTATTATATTTTTTACCTAGACCGTCCTATTCTTAATGTTCTGAAATTGTGTATTGTTTGAAGATATGATTCAACAACTGAAGAAAGAACGCGAAAATATGGATGTAGAGAAAGCTGAAAATAGAGAAATAATCAAAATGCTTGAAGCAAGATTGAAACAAATGACTTCGGTAATACTCGTACAATACAGTCTGCCATATAGTTATTATAGAAATACACAATATACCATAATAATATGGACGCTTTTCTCAGATGATCGAGGAAGAATCAGCAACATTGAAACAGAAAAGAATGGAATTTGAATTCGAGAGAGCAACTTTTAACAAGCAGACCGAATTCGCTAAAAATGTTCTCAAGAAACAGGACGATGAAATTAAGGTAATGAGTTAAATCAAGTTTTATAACGGCAAAGGGTGGCTAAAATGTACCTATGATAATATTCTTGATTATTAAGATGCTGAAAGAAGACATCCAGAGGGAATATCAAGAAAAAATAACTAAAATAGACGAAGAAAAAGCAAAAGCTGTAAAGGAGAGCGCCACATTTGCTAGAGAAAAATCTGCCGTACAAAATTTGAAGCAGGAACTTGAAGTAAGTATAAAAAAGCAATGTAATAATGAAATTAAAGTACAGGAAACTAAAAGTAGAGTATAAGATCAACAGGAAGTTTATAGCTTTAACAATATTCTTTCAGAAAATGAAAGCAGAGCTTCAAGCTCAGTTAGAAGAAGTGTCTGAGGAAAGATCCAAATTGAATGTAGAGAAACAGCAACTACAAATGGAGGAACAACGTATTATGGCTAAGTATGTTTGTAAAACTCAATCATTAAGATTAGATTGTTAAAATGTTGAAATATATCCATCTTCAAATAAACTATTTCAGAAGCCGTGACTTAGACCTCCTTGCAAAGACAGCAATAGAAAAACAAACGAATGCCGACAAAAAATACTCTGAAGCAGAATTTATCCAACGCAAGTACGAAGAGAGGATCAGGAGGATTCAAGAGCACGTTGTTTCGCTAAACTCCAGGGAAAAACACATGGCTAGAGAAAAAGTTGCTTTATCAAGAGAGAGATTACAACTACATAGCGAAAGAAAACAAATCGAAAGTAGGCAGCAGTGTTCTTTATGCAAGTCTTCGAAAAATTTCCCGCCATACTACGAACCAAATTATCCTTTGCCTGATTCCTTCATGAATGTGCCAGTGAGTAGAGATTACAAGAGTTCCAATGTGACTAACGCCATGAATGCTATAGAAGAAGAAATGGCGCATTTAATGGGAAGGAACCTGAATTTGAGACATAGCGCTGGTATGGGGGATCTGAGCCATCATGCTGATCGATACCAGAATGAACCAAGACAGCCGAAATCAACTGAATCCATGCCGGAATCGGGACCTTTTAAAGTGAGTTGTTATTCTAAATCCTGTTTTGAATCCATGATCGATTATGGCTCCTGATTTAAAATTGTACTAAAGCAATCGAATGCTTTTGATGAGTTGATCGGAAAGGATTTACTTTATTAAGAATGATGGATGATGGATATCCGCGTGTTGTCCTCGGCCACTTCATCCTATTATTAAGTGTGACGCACTTTGTGCCTCGGACGAAATTACTTGTCATTTAGTTCTACTTTAGATTAAAATAGATATGTTACACACGATGTTTAAGCTTGGGATGATTCAGTATTTTGTGGCTTAAAAATATGTTAGTAGAGAAATGGGTCAGATAAAGAGTTGGTCCTAAGATGTTACCTTGTGGAAAAACTCTTTCGTTGTGAATTTGTGATAAGTTTTTTAGCACATTGTATATGATACAAAACAGATATAATAATTATATATTGTTACTTTGATTGCAGGAGTATTTGGATCCAAAATTCATGATGTTACGTTTGGATATACAAAAAGTGTTGAGTAATTTGGGTCAAAACAAAAAGGCTGAAGGCGATTACATTGCCGAGGATCATAACGAAGAGCAATCTTCTTCTAGCTAAATAAATTACAAACTTAAGATATGTCGCAAAATAAAAGACTGAATCTGTATTAATTGGTTTAATTTACTTTGATGACTGTTATAGATCGAGACATCTTTTGTTATTAGACTTATGAACAGTGTTATCAAAATGTACACAAATGCCTATATAGCTACATGCTAACTTAAATGTAAATATTTCATTGTAAAAATATAGGTACATGATCTTTCTTACTACATAATTATTGTTTTAGGTACTAGGGTATGCAGTTAGACGAAATTTACAATTATGAATACATTCTTCGTATAAATGGCTCCAATTATTATTATACAAATACCAAATCCTTCAAAATTATTATCAATTATTGTGTTTTTTCTTGTTGGTGTCTAAGACATTAAAATAATTGAAAGTAATTTTGGAGCAGTCGTAAATATATCAAATATTTCATACATTTCTTATGGATATAAATCTTTATATTCTATGCACCCAAGTTTATCATTCGCACAGTCTTTCACAAAAATTATTTTAAGTCGTTACAAATAATATCTTTATGGACGGCCTGGCCTTGTCGCTAAAAGTATAATTCAATAACATTCTCCTAGCTCACAGATCTACAGTAATAAAACCCAAATAAATTATATATTACTTATTATTAACTGACAATTGCATATTATAAGCATATGTCTGAGATAATAACAAGGAACGATATTTTTTCTAAACCTTTAAAAATGCTTAATATATTTTACTATACACAATATTTACAACACATCTTATCATAATTATATTGACACTTCTAGTTGTGAAGGTATCCCCGAAGAAATTCCTTTTCATAAAAGTAATAAAATTTATATCATTCAAGTATAGAAGACTACAGTTTTCCAAACCGGAAAGCCATTTAAAATAATTTTGTTGATTATCTTTCTTATCACAGTAATAATATCATTCTAAATCAAAAAAATATAATTTCATTTGCTGATAATAAAATAGAAATAAATTGTTAAAACATGTCCAATTAAATTTTAATCGATTGAAAATATAACAAAGGATATGAAATGATAATAACAAAAGATAAGGGATTTGTGTGTTATGACCTTGCGTTCAAGTCTCCCGGTGCTTTCTGGTATTTGACTTCGAGAAGTTGAGGATAGTTCTCTACGATGGACAGCAAGATCCCGTCGATGTAGTTCCTCAGTTGAACATTCACGTCTTGCTGTTCCTTTAAAGCTTTCTGCAACTGTAAGAAATACATTCTCATTAGTGCTGCCTTTTCAATGCGAACTTAAATATTATATCAAACACTCAAGCATTGTGTAAGGGTCGTGTGCATGCTTGGTGTATAAATGATGTGACGGGATAGGTATGGGGGCAAGCATTCCTTTAATAAAGTATGAAAAAGGTACATGTTCAGTCCCAATCGTATGTAAAAGTAATTATGTTATAAAGCATGCAAGTTAGCGGTATTCTTAAGGTACAGACATGCACAGTTAGTAACAAAATTCGTACCTTTTCCATCTCTATGCTGAGATCAGATTGTGTATCGTTACCATCGAGCTGCAAAAATGCATACATGACATATAGGCATATTTTTTCCGCATACGAGTCAGTCAGGCTTCATAGAAAGCAAAGCAACGCGAATCATGTTGTCTGTGAATGTTATGGAGCCAGTATGAATGCACCTACATAATATTTCTGTGTAATTTAAATTTATGGTTGGTGTAAATGAAGCCAATTCATTATGTAATGACCAATATGTAAAGCTTGCTGTCAATTGAATTTCCCTAAAATTTAAAACAAATTTTGAAATTCTGGCATGCCACAAGAATACGAAAAATGAAAATCTTACTTAGAAATTGTGAAAGCAGGTGACATGAGGCTATTTTGAGTATCGTCGTCGTAGGCAACGAGCATGAATTCAAATTCCAATCAGATCGAGTGAGGCTGATCCTCTAACTACTAACTTGCGAGTATTCATCGAGCAAATGTATAATGGACATTATTCTCAATGCATGAAAGATAAAATAAGCTTCTATGGAAGAGATATTTACCTCATCGTCGCTCATCTGCGAGAGTTCGTGTGCGAGTGAGTTGGTGCCCACCAGCGGCCCGCTGACGCCATCTAACAGGCTGCGGCCTTCCTCCACGCCGCGCGTTAGGATCTGCGCTTGTAACTCTTCTTGGGCTTCTGAGAGAGCTGGAAAGAAAGTGAGGATAAGAAACTTGCTGTATTTTGATTATAAAGTTCATCATTAGTGGTACTTAGGTCATTAACCTTGTCTTTACCTAATCCTGAATAGGCCTTGATTACTATGTATGCCCCAATGGGCTAATTGATGTGCTGTATTAACTACTATAACATCCACATTTAGTCCATCAAATTTATTAAGGTGGGTGAATTTATTTTCAGTATTTGATTGCAACGGTTTTGGATCACCTGAATCAGACTGTCAAGATCTTATCGCGGAAAGCAGAAAGTAAGACAGTATATTGCTCTCAAAATATTTGACGGAACCCCCCCTCCAACACAGTCAAGCCCGCAGATGTTTAGCAATTAGAAATGGTATGTATACGGAACATGCGATCACATGAGTCATTCATGACCCCCTCAAAAACTACTTAAAATTAGCATCACATACATATGCTATATGGTAGAATTTCATTCCTAATTGCGTATTAAATATATGTAACTGTCTACAGCACGTGTGTAGTACAGATGTTTCAATTGTTGGCACTTAAAACTGATACGAATAATATTATCGTCGCATTCATTAAGTCGGTAGACAAGCGAAATGAATATGATATTGAAATATTGTGAATATCGTTCTCTGATGTATCAAGTTTTATCCATTGTTGCCGAGAGAGTTTTAAATATCAGCCGGTTTCGTTTCATATATCGTTAGTTTTGCGACACTTTTTTGTCGGATGTTCATTCAAGTTTCGAATTTTTTCCGCATTTTTGGCAGGTTCCTCTATTAAGTTGACGTCGTTCTCTATCTTATATAACAGAAGTTAGGCATCACACATGTGGACTTTATCAACACCCTTTCTTGCCAATTTAGCTTCAGGAGAACTCTCTAGGAATGTTCTTTAGCTAGGTTAAAGTTGACAGGAATCGTTCTGGTGATACTTACATTTATTCTGCGTCCTAAGCAGTGTGAGTTCCTTCCTGAGCTCATCGAGGCGCGGGTCGGGTGGCGGCGGTGGCACATCCCTCAGTCTCTGCAGCTCTTGCCTGGCAGTGGCCAGCAGGTCGTTGGCCGTGGCAGCCGCGTCTCTCTCCCGTCGCTCGGCCTCACGAGCGTTGCTTAGCGCTGCAGACAGTTCTGCGACTTGCTCTTGAGCTTCGCGGTGCGCCCGCGCAGCCGCTTCTGCGTTTGCTCTGAGCGTTTCTGCCACGCCACGAAGTCGACCCACCTAATAAATAAATAAGTTAGAGTTAAGTTTTTATGAGTTACAGTTGAAGAATAATACAAAGATTTTTTTCAGTGTTTCTTATATTATAATGTTAGAATATTGAAAAAGATAGCAACCAAAAAGAATAAATCAAATTAAAACTTCAGATTTTATCTATCGACATAACCTTTGATAGCCTAGTTGCAAACATGGAATGTAAATACCAAAGACCAAAGCTAATCTTTGCACAAATCATAAATATTGAAAATGAGAAAAAGTTTAATGCGCAACTGTGTTTTGCATGAATGACAAGAATTCCATTCAAGTCCCAAGAATGCGAAAACGTAATACAGTCTAAGTCGTAAGCCTATGGAATCCCCTGAATGGTGAACCGGTCAAACATCAGTGAATTTTAACCTTAGGAAAGAATTTAGTTTAATGGAGTGTTTTTTCTAGAATATTCTCTTACCTCTTGTTTTAGCTCCGAAGCCTCTGCTTCAGCAGCACTGAGTCTATCAGTGATCGCCGCAAGTTGCGTGTCGCGGTCTCTCTCAACTCGCGATATAGCCTCCCGACTGCGGCGCTTCTCCTCAGCTATGCTCTCCTCGCAGCGACACTCGATCTGCACATTACAAACATTTTATTGCAGAACACGTTACTTGAGAATGGGTATCGATACGGATAATGACGACTAATTGGCCAATTAAGCTGTTGGACGACTTTCTTCAAACGAAGTGGTTAAATATAGGTGATCTGTCGGCTTCTTGAGAAGGCTTTAATGTTTATCGTGACGGCTTTGAGAAATGAGGCAATAATTAGCAAAACCAACAATTTAATTCGATATTCTAATCTACATATGTACATTATTGAATTTACTCAGTTATTTTGCTTTTATGTCCGTCGGAAGTCTTAGGTTTGATGCTAAAAAGATTTTGGGATTAAGTGTACAGACGCCAGCACATCAAGCTACTACATATAATAATCAATATTTTTTGTTATAGATTTCAACTTTATCTCGAAAGTGTGAAAGGTGCAATGTGAAAATTTTACAGATGGTGTAGTTTGATGAGCTGGCGTCTACGTCACGTATAATAGTGAACCCTTAAAGATTTTCAGTGTAAGTTTCGTTTCACTCTCACCTCTCTGATCTGTTCGTCGAGCATGTGCACCCGGGCCTGTAGCACTGCATTATCGGCCTTCGCCCTCGCGTAGCGCTCGTCCGCCGTGCTCTGCGTGTCGGCCAGTGACGTCACCTGCTGCTGCAGTAGCTGCACCTGCCGGGAGCAACATCGTTATTTTATTGTTTTAAGATTAAGCATAAATCTTAGGTATATATCATTGACCAGCTACTTAAAGACGTGAAAGTAGAGACCGCGGCAGATTTCGCTAAATGTTCATTTAAATTCATGAGAAGATGGCTTCGTGTGATTATGGGTAAGTAATTTAAATGCAAAGGTGCATAGGTTAGGTCATAATGTCCGTATAATTCTATGCCTCGTTTCTTAAAAAGGTAATAGATCCCTGACATAAGACTAGTTTCAAGTCAACATCAGGCTTGAATCGAGCCTCAACTTGAATACATTTCTTGAGGTTACTCGAGATACCGGCCTGGTATCAACGATTAACTTTTTCGAACAAGGTCTTCAACTAAGATAACGCGATAATTTAAGTTTCTATATTTACATTCCGTCCTTAGCTACATATAGCTACGAAAGATACAAATATTGTCCTATATAAACATGAAATAGACTGAATATTGAGCGATAACGATGCCAGTAAGCGTTTACCGGGCCACGCACTATTGGTTGGCATTGTAACCATTGCTGGCTAGAGTCGCATTTGAAATCGCGATTGTTGAATGCAAAGCGATGCGGATCTCTGGAGATTAGATTCATTATGCTTCACAATGGTTATGTAAGGTAGGTCTGGATATCGAATAAGCGTCCTAATCTCGATGTTAAATGAAACGTTTAAAAACTTTTGCGTGACTGTAGTACGTGTCTTTAGTGACTATTAGCTCTTCATTGACATGATTCGTGTATGTGCGTGTTTACACACGCGATTAATTTAACATAAATTATCTATTTTTTGTATTAAACAAAAATGTTTTGTTTGTATAAGGCGGTAACTAGACTCACAATATATTTTACTGCACAATAAGACTGAAAAGAATCGAATCTTTCTGATGGAATTCAGATATGCAATAAAAAATACTGGCTCAAGTATTCATTCAATAAATGCGCAATCTTCAATTTTAACCCTTAACGGACATTATCGCACCATTGGGCGCCTAAGAGTAACATATTAATAAAATATTCAGTATATTAGACGTAGATACGTAATTAGTATTTATACTACGATCCCTTACTATTCTCGCGGCTGCCAAGTTCCGCGAGGTGCTAGTTTTCTATAAATATTATGATGCATGGCGTACGACATACATACGTCGACGTAATATTGTATTCGTGGGTCTAGGCCGAGGTTGACTAAGAAATAAAACAGAGCGGATGAGCAATCTGAATGGAGAATGAGATCATAGGAAGAAAACACACTCCGCAATGACTTAGAAGTTCATATTGCGGGGAAGGGATAAAAGGCAGTCAAGATATATTCACAATAATGGCGTCCAGACCAATTGTCGGCCATGACAGCTATTCTCTCCAAGGAAATCAGAAATCGAAACAAAACCCCGTGCTTAGCAGTTGTGTCAAGCGAATACTAGATCAACGAGGCAAACGAGGCAGTATAGTTGCTCCTGCATCGTCATAGTGCTGGCCTAGTGCTTAAAGCACCAGCCTCTAAAGTATGAGCCTGCGGGTTAGATTCCCGGTTAGGCAAGTACCAATGCAACTTTTTAAAGTTTTATGTACTTGCTAGGTATATCTTGAACACCAGTGACTTCTTAAAAGTGAACGAAAGCATCTCGAGGAAACCTGGACTACTAAGTCTGAAATCACCAACCTACATTGAGCAAGCGTGGTGATTAACGCTCAACCTCCGTGAGAAAAGACCTGTGTCTATCGGTGGGACGATAAAAAGGTTGATGATGTATGTATAATGTATAGCAGCAATTTTAATATTATGTTTACTCTTCTAATTTATCGTCAATGAATCTGCGATATTTTCCGAGTACTCAACTGAAACTGTGTCTAATTAAAGATATTTAGTGAGATCACTTGCCGCCGCTTGTAATTATAAAATTACGACTTAGTTGATTTCTAGATCGAGTTGTTCGTAACCATATTATATCATAAGTACGGAGTACCTCGCTTTAAATTATAGTTTGCTATTTACGCACACTGGCTGATTTTAAATTGGATCAGGTAAATTCTATAGAATCACACTCGTATCCCAAATCTACTTTATTAATGTCAATGTTTATTCTCTGAAGATAAACCGATTAACCAATTTAATGTCTTCTTTTAACTATGTCTGATTACATTATACTCTTTTACGGGACCATAAGTCGTTAATTTTTTTATTGGAAACTCGTGGCTAAGATATAGCCGCACGGTCGATTAAGTTAACAAGGGGTTAAGTTTAGTTGAAAAAGCCTAGTTGACGTTCAAATTTTAAAGTGCATAGTATCTGCTTTCTTTCATCATAATCAGCCTTTTTGTCATTCCACTGCTGGGCACAGGCCTTCTCTCGCACAGAGAAGAATTAAGCGTAAATCACCACGCTTGCTCAATTCAGGTTGGTTGCTTTCTTTCTGCTTTCTTTGCTTATCAGCAAATGGTGGTGAATCAGAGAATAATATAGACAGATGATCATTGAAGCGTTATTTAGGAGAGCAAAATTACAATCGCTTCGTTTAGCTCCACTGAACTCCAGTTAGTCACGAAGGAACTCTTGATTCTTGTATGTATGTATTCACATTCCTACCCACTTGCAGTGTTTTATGCATGGCCGACTTCATTGTATCCGTAATTAACCTATGAATCTCCAACAGGTTCACTAATTAGCAACAGATATGAAACCCAATATAGATTTGTTACTAATTGATTTCTAAGCAAGAAAATGTAGCTTTTATATTGTTACCACCATTTACTACTAAGAAGACAATTTGTTAAATGTGGAAAAATTATAACAAACTAGAAATCAAGCTTGGAGCATTGAGCTTTCAATATGAAAACTCGTTAAAAACTTTGGAAATGTCAAATGTCCAGTACCAGAAGATGAATCGAAAGAGATTACTATAGAACGTAACGAGGTATTTTATTACAATAATAACAACTTTAAGAGATAATATCGAATATTAAATTAATATAATGAGGTGTTATGTAATGTGAATAATAAATTCGTGCTAGTTGCAGGAAGATGCATATGAGGAAGAGATTGATTCGAACGTGTCAAGTAGTCGCATGAACGATGATGCGCCTGACGTAAGATATTACATGACCAATCAGCTACCTCCGATATTGGAAAACTGTTGGAACAGCTACCACCTACTGTACATACCAGCATTAACAACAGGTAGAAATTCTTTGTAAATTTATGAATATAACTCAACATACTTTTTGTGAAATCCGATTACAACTGATTTATGCTTCACAGTATTGTTTTCCTTTTCAAATTAAGTAGGTAATTGTGGAGAGGTTGAAATGTTCTTCCTGGCTGCCGAATTTCTAATGGCCCGGAAATCCTATATCTATACGTCGTGCAATTTTTCTGATTGAATTTGTTTTGTAGTAAAAACGTCCTTTTTTTTAGAAATCATCTACCCCTCCCGCTGAGGGTATAGCTGGAAGGAGTTTCAGATTCTTAATGACTAAAACCCACTACGTTCCTTCTGGAGGTCCCAGTTTGCCCGAAAAACCTCCTTACTTTAGCTCAAAGAAACGGACACTAATATCGAAAATAACTGGCTCACTCATTGAAGTTTTCTTCATTGAATGAATCATAAAGAGACGACATTTAAATAGCAGCTCGTTGATACCATTTAATGGAGCACGTCCGCGTGCGTAGCGAACAAGAATTCATTATTTGTAGAGTGAGTTTTGTATCTCATATCGTGCCAGCAGCATGTGAATCATCTTAAGTGTCCATTAACGTTACTTTAGCTGTGGTCTTAATATAATTGTGTAATATTTTGATGTATTCATATTATATACATATCTATAATATTATAATATATCGAGACATCTTTTTTACATACGGTTATACGGATATATTATAACACCCAGACCACAACCAACAATCATGCTCATCACACAAATGTCGACCATGCCGGGAATCGAACCCGGGACCCTTATCTCGGCAGTCTGGCGTGGTAACCATTGCGCCATCTGGGTCGTCATTACCATTCATTTTATCTAAAACTAAAATATCATTAGTTTTTTTGTACTTACTTGAATTAATTGTCTTTCTGATTGAAAGTGTCTATATTTTCATATTGCGTTTTAAACACCACAGTTTTATTCTAAATTATGTAATGATGAACGGATAATTATGGTTTTTGGTTAGAATACAGTTAAAATAGTTTTTGACTTGAAAATGTCAAGACGATTGTATGTAAGTATTAGTTTCCAGATGTTTGCACGTGAAGAAATTACAAACACACTGACAAACTTTCGTCTTTATAATATTAGTGTGATAATATTCGTAGCCAGATCAATAAAAGATAACTTTCTGTTTACTTTCAAAAGATTCCGTTATAAATAATGCTACATTCACAATCTGTAATAAATAAGTACATTTAGGCGGAGGTGTTAAAAAAATAATTTCAGTTATATCGTTGGACGATGACGAATCGATCGCTTCATCGATCATCAGATTCATCTTTCAAGATATCTTATCGAGTTTCATTACTTTTTCTGACAAAAATAGATATTTTTTACCGATTCGTTGTAAACACTATAGCTTTTGTGTACTGCTAGATAAAGACTATTTTGTTTTATTTACTTATCGCTGATAAAATTGTGAATCATAGGACTGTAATCTGAGGTACAAGATCAAATGCATGCAAGAATTTATTATAATAATATTCAATATTAATTACTTTACGTTTTAAGATAAGCAACAAATGACCTGGTTTAGTTCTAAACGTCTCTTATTAGTTAGTTAGTACTGATATGTATATTTTTCTTAATGGTTAAGTTTTCTGCAATAAATAAGTGCATGTTATGAGAATTATGAAAGTGTAGAAAACTGGTAAGAAACAAGTATACTTATATAGACTTCAGAAGTAGAAACTGATAGTTCAAGATTTGTTGAAAGAAGTCTTGAAGGACATTGATCCAATGCCATTGACCTTCGAGAAAATAAAACAAATGATTCAATAGTATAAATTACGTAAGCAGAGTAAGTTCTTGTAGAGATAGTTTTTCGACGCTTTTTTTTACTAGCTGATACGTTTTAAGTATTTCATGTAATATAATAAATGGCTGTAAATATAATTATGTAAATACTATACTTAGTGATAGATATAAAAGCTTATTAATTCAACGTGCTTACAGTATTATTAATTTTAACGATACAGACTAGAAGTTTCCATGCGAAACATTTTATCTCTACAATATGAACATGTCATTAGCGCTTTGTAATTCCGAGTTATGTCTGAAGTGTTGCAATTCTTCATGGGAATCTTCAGATAATACCTAGTTCCGATGTAAAATCGTTGTTTTTTGCGGATCTTAATGTACTTCGTATGAGAAATTAAACGCTGTGATGATTGCGGTGTTTTGGTGGTGTTTGTTAAAATTATATTTTTTGGGCTTCTAACCGGTTTCTTGTGCATTCCATTTATGAAAACAAAAATCATATGTCTTTGATTGAAGTATTATGATTCTGTTTAAAGTTATTTCTGTTGTATTTTTTTAAATTTAGAAATAAGTTATTTGAAATTTATAGGTATCAATAAGTTTTTGTAGTTAATACACTGGTATACCGTCTACTGGTATACGTATTAAAGACGTCATAGGTATTGATTCAGGGTCAAAAGAATATCCCATGTATACAGTGCCAAATGATGAGCCGCATCATCACACAGGTTGAAAGCCGACCGATTTAGAACTCCTACTTATAAACATTTCTGTTCTCACAAACATTTCATAGTAATAAAGCTTTCGGCGCACAATTTTCTTTAAGTAAATCCAATTTATGATGTCTATAATAACAGCGTAAAAGTAATTGAAACTTCGAAAGGAAAATACAATATCGCACTTGAATCGTAATTTGCTGACTGAAATAACATTAAGTTACGGTCCCATGGGAAAAGTGAAATGAGTCGTCTTTAAAATGTAAAGTGGCTTTGGAATATATCGAACTTTCGATCGAGAAGGTACGAGTATTGTCGGTTTTACTTTTGTTGAGCTGCGGCCGCGCAAACTGGTTTCACTTCGCTGATGTGCCCGCGTTTATACTAGCGTAGATCAGTTGTCTCGCGATTTGTAACACTGTAATTTATCGTCTTTTTATTCGGAATTAAATTGACTTTTTCTTCTGTCTCGTAAATTATTTACAATCGAAAGTATTGTTTAGTTGTCATTATTAACTCATGTGCTTTGCATATTATCTAATCATTTGTGAGTCATTTGTAAAGTACAGTTTAAAAAATGATATTCTCATGATATTTTATCATTATACGTATATGTAATACAGGTATCCTATTACGGAACGGTGCAAAGGTGCATTATTTTCGACTATATTTAATTTTCGTGTGAAAGAGTTAAAATAAAGGCAAGTCGTGTAGCAATTATCACGAAAATTTGCAAACACAGGACAAGAAAAATAAAAGTAACAAATTCGTGACACGCAGCAGAGTATGAAATGTCATTGCATGTAGAAATTCAAGAAAAGCTATTTACGAACGTAAAAAAAGATGGCTACCACCTACCAAACGAAGATTAGAGTAACCACGGCCCTTATAACTACGATATTACCCAACAAGCCCAGTTAAAGGGTTAATTTGAACTCGTAATAACGGACATAACAGATTAAGTTCACTTAACCCAAAAGACAGAAATAAGTTCTTAAGTAACGCAATTGACTAGCATAACATAAGTGAGTAATAAATGGGTTCAGTAACACAATACAATGGACGTAAAACATTCACACAGCTTGTCATAAACTTCTTAGGAATATTCAAATCGGAAGATAATGTGCAAACATTGTACTTAGTTCGCTCAGAATTCCAAATATTTAACGCGTTAAGACTACTTTGAAACTAGTTTGGTCTGTTTGTTCTAGGTCTTGACGCAAGTGCACCTTTCGTTTTAGAGCTGTACCTACTATCAGTAACGGCTATTGTTGTAATTGTAGCTATTGATGCTCCTCCATCTACATTTAAAAAGGTCGTGGTGGCCTAGTGGTTACAGTGATTCAGTCAGATCTTGTTGATTCAGTCAAGTATCAATGTTATATACATATGTACTACTCTTAATATATCTAAGACACCAAAGACTGATTTTGGAAATCTAGACTACAAAGTCTGAAATCACCAACCCACATTGAGCAAGCGTGGTGATTAATGCTTTTGGAGTGGGATGGGGTATGTGCCCAGCTATGGGAGGATAGATAGTTGATAATGATGATCTACATAAAATTTATTTGTGTATCGACGATCTCGGTGCTCTAGAAGATGAAACCTCAGTAGGTTGGTAACAGAATGCATCAGACATAAAATATTTACTTGACAATGTAAAAACACCGATATTAATTAAAGATTCAACGAAAAAAGTAAACAAACGGAGGCCATTACCGATAACCTTAACAATTATGTGCCTGATGAACATACTTATCTAACACTGTTTACTGAAGAACACTGAGATCATCGTTCGTTATGTGTCAAGTATTAGTAAAAAGTAAATATTTCATAACACACAAGACTTGTATAGCTACTACTACGAAAAAAATTGCTAGCTTCGTTCGTATTTAGTTTAAGAGCTCATACCGCAGAAATCAATTGAGCTCTTACAGATTAGGTCTAGCTATTAAAACCATGATTATTATCGTTAAGTGCAATCAATAGGCACTTTAGTTGAATAGCGAGGTGAGTGCTCGTGACTTCCTCGAGTGAACATATTTTCTTGGCTGTTGTGTTGTCGGGCTGTCTCGCAACTTTCCAACGTTTGTTAACAACGGCACTGCTTGGGATGAATATTTACGACCTGACGGCTGTTTTCCTTCAATTACTATCAGCCGACATCAGGTTTCAGATGTCATCTGTCGTTAGCTTCCTAATAGTTGGATGAGGGAAGCGTGCCTCTCTAGAAAGACGGACAAACAAAGCTCCCATCACTTCCTAAGTAAACTATTGCGTTGTCTTGTATTTATAGAAGTCGGAAGATATTGTGTCTCTTGCGTTTTTGATGGAAAACTGCTCACAGTTAGTGTATTTCGTGTTACATGACACCGACAGTTTGTCAGCTGTTATCATTTAGTACTATTGGGTGTACAATTTAATGTATTGCAGATATAAAGGTCAACGTCCGTCGCGTCGTCCGGCGCCCCAGTTTAAATAACGACAAAGTATTAGGTCGTGCGGTAGGCAGCGTATTGTTCAACCATGCCGGTGTTACCGGCAATCGATATATACTCACTATGACACGATATTGGTAACGGTCAACTGTAACCGTTGCATTGATTGTTCTAATTGTTTGATTAATTAGCTGACCTGTAATCATAACAGATGCAGACACCTTCATTGCAAAGCTTTGTTAGAAATTAAATGTTTTCGGAATGTCTGTAGGTTTATTAAAACAAATGAAATTGTTATTGTAAAGATTCTTGTAATAGCTACAATATAGAACAATGAAAATTGTGGACATTACAGCGTCCATTATGAAACTGCTTTCAAACATAAAATGTCTGAGCCATTGATGGGATGCCACTGTATATGGTTCAGCAAGATGATATGCGAAACTAATACATATTGCCATAGCGAGTTACATGACATGAATACTATGAATGCAAACATAAACCTGATTAAAGTTGATTAAAGCATTTTAGGTTAAACATCGTTAATCGCAATGCAGATAAACAGTGTTACTGCGAAAACCGTTTGAAGTCGGTCCGCTCATTTACTGCATTCTGGACAAAGATTTACGATATAAAACGGTTGGCGAAAGGGAATGTGGTTCATGGCAGAAATACTGAGATTTGTGAAAACAGGAATGCTAAGAAATTATCGTACTTAGTATTTTCTATCTAATTTCTAAAGAAATTAAGAGGTCGGAATTGAAGATTTTCGTAGTAATTTTTGCAACAACAACAATGCATTTTTCCTCAATTTCAGCTTTTGGGGTTAGTCTACTAACATTAGGCTATGCACACATATTCTTAGTAGATAGATCCGCGCTTTCTCGATCTATTAGCATCGATGCACGTTAAATGCATGGAATCTACAATCGTGTTTAAACGAAGGTACAGGAACATTGTTTTAAGGAAATGAACTTAAGTATTCACACGCAATCTAACCAAATTAGTTTGCACATAAACATTGGTATTCTGGATGTACAGTGTCCATGACACAGATAGATAGTAACAAAATAGTTCTATTAGTCAATTCTTAAATAGAAGATATTCGGCCCGAACAAAGTCCTTTTGTAAAGAATGCATTGGCACTGTTTGGAATTTGATTTTATTCTATTTACTAGCTGTCCCCAGCGGTTTCACCCGCATCTTTGGTTACTGCTCCGCTCCCGTGTGTCTTAGCGTGATGGTATATAGCCTATAGCTTTCCTCGATAAATGGGCTATCTAATACTGAAAGAATTTTTCAAATCGGACCAGTAGTTCCAGGAATTAGCGCGTTCAAACAAACAAACATACTCTTCAGCTTTATAATATTAGTATAGATGAAATTCAAAATATCATATTTAAAAGACAGAACGGAACTATAAATATTATGGAACATTAAGTGAATGAACTACACACAGTTTCAATTAAAACATCATTGTTTTAGTACCGACATTGTAGTGTAATTGCTAATTACATGTTATAGAACATTATGCAAATTGAAGCTAAACATGGTGACTTCGTAACATGCCAGGATGCCTTTCTCAACAGTTACGAGGAATAAATTAAATTACGGTATTGTCTTCATGCCAGCATCTGTTAGCAAGAAATTTGTGCGATTGTTGTCTTTATCTGATCCCATTTGTGGAACACTATTTTTCCATTTGGTTAAAACTTGCCTTTCTTGTGTAGCTTCCTTAACTACGATCAAGTCTTCAGTTACAAAACAACTTCAAATATTTCATTTGTTAGATTCTATATCGCAAACATATCATGACTCTCAAAGATAACCCTTGATAAGGCAACAATCTATTTATCTATGCCATCATCGATAAAATTTTACAATCAGAAGGGATTGTTTGTCGCATAACTACGTAGGTACTTACCAGCTGTCATGGCAAGTTTGGTCGATGGGCATAAGTTACAAGCAGGAAAGATCGCGTGACACTTCGGAACAAATCAAAGGCCGCGATGGCACGAGCAGGTCGAGAAACGACGATTCTTCAATCGTTGAAAAAAAAAAACACTGTCGTTTTCTATTGAATGATCACAGCCCGAAGTTGATAGTATCAACTACTGTAGTTATTGTTAAAAGTCTTCAAAGTGCCAATCAGAGACTAAAAAATATCTATCAACATCTATTTGGCAGCTAATCAGAATAGAACCAATAGCCACACAATGTTTTTCAGCCCATTTGCCTAATTTAGAAAATTATTATCTCCAAGTGATGAATTAAATTGCAAAAATAGGCCATTATCCAAGGTTGTCTGATTATAATAACACGTAATCAGTCTAATTAAAAGCAACATTATTTTTGCGACAAAATCACACCTGCAAATGAGACCCTTCGAGTTTTAGAAAATTACATTTAATTGTATGTAGAAATACACAGAATTTAAAGGGAAAATTCAGGATTTATGTGACAAATACAAAGTCCATTCGGTACAGGAATTAGTAATTCCTTTGTCAACTCCAGGAAAAACATTATTATTAAATCATGTTTTGTTCTTGACGTCAATAATGACGATGCCCAATAAATAGGTAGAACTTTACTGTCCGTTCCGCGTAGGTAAGTACATCGACGATTTAGTCTATAGGAATTAATAAAGACAAATAATGCAAACCAATTCAGTTGCCTACTTAAATCATAATAATTATTCTCAAAGATTTCTAAAAGATATTCATAATTCGAAACTTTCCAAATAGAGTGAATGAAGGTGAAAGAGAGATTTAAAATTGCTCACTTGATCTGATAAATTGTCGCACCACTGATGCGCAGCGGTCTTCTTTCCACCGTTCAGCCCATTGGCCAGATGAGGGGTCAGAGGGCCCCCAGTGAACAAGTCTTCTGTCAGACTTGCGTCAGAGGTGATCCTCCCCCTGACTTCGGGCGGCGGACCCTGTGGGCCCACGAAGTCGAACTGTCCGTCCCACATATCGTACTCCAGTTCCAGACTGTCCTCTACCTCGATTGGCTCACCCATCGTGCCTCTAGACCGATTGAACAGGCCCGATTTAAACATTTAAGATCCTGTCTTCTTATCTTTGGATTTATTCCAATATTGCACTGAACTCACTTAATTTCTAATAAACACTATTCCTAACAATTTAATTTGACTTTCATGGATTAGAATTTTGTTCCAAATAAAGCTAAAACTCTAATGGCACACTCGATAAGTGATAGTTATTGCGAATCTCCTGTTCTAATACAATTATGAAACTTCACATTCACGTAACACTACTTACAGGCAGTTAATCACAGTATGTCACATTTTTCACATAGATGGCTTCACTATTGAAACGTTTGATGACCCGGGTCAGTGTCAACACAGAGACCCTTTAATTATTGTCGTAAACAAGTATCAAAATATCGGGCAACAGGAGACTTCGGCGAAGTCGATTCAAAATTTTCGACGGTTGCACTGACATCCTTTTCGAAACAGCGAATTGTGAGTAAACACGGTTAGGAACCTTAGGACTTCTGTTAGAATAATTGCGTGTTATCGGTATCGAAGTCTAGCAATCGAAACTTTTAATAAGTGTCGCGTGGTACGTGATGTTGGCACAGTCTCGCGTTGGGCACTAACCGGCGCGCGGCGGCGGGCGGTCGGCCGGCGCGCCCCACCCATTGACACGACATGATTATCAGCCGGCCAAGCCACCGCGCCGTACAAATAAACTTTATTCGCTCCCTGCACATATGCACAGCCGTCTGATAGATAGTTCCGAGGCAATAACCCCTTTCATAAGCTCCCCCAGTCTGGTTGCATCTCGTAATTTTACGGGCGAGGGGCCATCATGATTGCGTCCGACTTCGCCAGATGGAGAACGATTGAATTCAATAATCGTTAAGACTTACTTTTATTGCTAAATTATTCACAAAGTTATTTCAATCCTCATAGTAATTGTAACAGCATGATAATTACAACTTTGCAAGGCACGCATGCATCGACGGAACAAGTTTATAATTATGATAAGAACATTGAACGAATTTTTGTATCAGAACCTGATAGTGACATAACTACATCAGAGAAATTGAAGAAAGTTAATACTGAAAGTGAGAAGCTTTATGTTAGAAAAAACGTGAAATCATTAAGTGGACTCCATAGATGTTACCGGTTCTCTTGCAAGTTGCAAGTCGCAATCATGGCGCGGCGGTGCATTTGTGTTTTACTTGATGCCTATTTGATTACTTGAACGGCCGAGGTATAAGAGCACTTGCAATGCAACATAATAAATATATACAAAGGCACAAACACGCAAATCTCCGCCTGACATTCAATTTATAGCAGTAACTTTATTCATGTTTAAAAACGATTGACCTAAATGGCAAGATAAAGAAAGAAGTCATAGTTATTTGCGGATATACATTACAAAATGACGATCTACTTCTAAAAATTGTAACAAAGCTGATTTGAAAAAATAAGAAGGCTTTTACAGAATACGAAACTGCGGCTATTGTTCCCACCGTGTGAAATTCGTGCTCAGAAGTCTGAATTGGATGCCATTGCCGCCTTCATTTAACGGATCTAGCAGAAACTGTGAAGAAATTATTTAATCTGACGTAGAATTACCGAGCTAAATTTTTAAATTCTTAAGAATTATTTTAGACTGATTGTTTTGTACGGGAAATTTTATAAATGATTGATACATTATGTATGAGTCACATCAAAGATGACGAGGTATTATAAGATACGCGTTTGAGAAAGGCTGAACATATGGATCAATTAGATTGTAACAGGATACACGTGTTGCCTGTTGTTTTAACTTGTGTTGCGTTCTGTTCGTTTAGATTGTATTCGATCGAAACTGGTTGTGTACTTTTGTAAATAGAACGACAAGAATTCTTGATTTATCCTACTTATATTATAATAAAGCGAAAGTATGGTTGGATGGACAGTTGGCAGTAGTATAGCTTATATTTTAGAATAACACAAAGGCTACTTTTATCCCGCAAGTGATCGGGAAGCTATAGTATCGCAAAAAGGTTTTGCGTCTCTCTCGACCAAGTTAGTAGTCTCTCCTGGTCTTTTATCGTTTTTCATATAAAAAGTGTGCTTATCAACAGTTGAATTATTTAATTTACCGGTCATTGTATCACATTACACAACCGGTAGATTAGAAAAAATAATTAAACTTGACGAAACACGCACTATTAGACAAGCCGCCATCGTAAACTTTCAAACACCAAACAAAGGGTTTAATATTCACATAACGAATGTAATAAAAAAATAAAACTCTTATATTCAACATAGCTAACAATTGTCGGAACAATGCGATCTCATACATTTTAATAAAGTTCATACAAGCGTGGCAAATAGTGGAGCTGGTTGCGAACAAACGTCACTCATGAATGGACTTGGAACAGAAAAAAACTCAACAATTGTGGAACAGGGCACACCAGAAATAATATGGGGGCAAGTCTCACTTTCTATAATGGTATATGATACTTTAAGATTATAAGGGACTAGCTTCCATCAGTCCAGGGTCCCGAGGAGACTTCTTAGCACACCCGGATAAAATGTTAGTCTTCTTCGATAAATGGGTCATCTGAACAATGGAATAATTTTTCAAATCCGTTGCTGCGTTTAGCGCGTTCAAGCAAATAAAGAAACTCTTCAGCTTTATTATATTTATACTATCTAATAGTATAAGAACTGAAGAGTTGGTTTGATTGCTAGTTCTAGAATAGTTCCAACGGGACGCGGGGAAAACCGCTGACGATAGTGCTGAAATGTACTGAAAAAGCGAAAGTAGAAACGTATTGCGATAAATAATTCATGTCGAGACGTAGAATGATGACACTCTAATAGTACTGATATTACAAACGATAGTAGAGATTCAATTTGTTAGATTTTCTGCTCAACTTGCGACATCAATACTTAATATCTTATGTAAGGAGTAATATTTATTATGCAAAAAAATGCGAGTACATGGTTTTTAAGGCCGCCGGTAAATGCCCTGATCATGTACCCATTTTTACCATGAATGGCATGAAAATAAAAAGAACAGATAGCTTCAGATATCTCGGGCATATACTTACAGACGACCTTAAAGACAATGCAGACGTTGAAAGGGAGCGTAGGGCGCTGGCGGTACGAGGTAATATGTTGGCACGTAGATTTCACCGTTGTACCGATCAGGTTAAAATTACGCTGTTTAAAGCGTACTGTCAGGGTCTATACACGGGGGGTCTATGGATCGGTTGTACAAAAAGATCGCTGGATGCCTTGCGTGTACAATATAATAATATCTTTAGGATGATGTTGGGACTACCCCGCTTCTGTAGTGCGTCGGAAATGTTTGCGGAAAATCGAACCGATGACTTTTACGCCTTAATAAGAAAGAAAACGGCATCAATAATAACTAGGACTCGGGCTAGTAACAACAGCATCCTAAAAACAGTTGCGGAGAATCTGTACTCTCCTATCTTTAGGCACTTTGTAAAGTTGGTAGTGAGGATAGCGTGATGGTCAATTTGTGTTATTTTAGTTGTGTTTATATCTACTAACAATAATTATAAGTTGTGTTTTTACTAACAAAATGGACTGTATATTGTCTGATAAATAAAGATTATTATTATTATTTTGTATGTCTTTTTCCGACCACGGGACTATAGAGTCCCGGATTTTTGGAAGGCGAACGTGGGGCCGAAGCCAACACGCTGAAGCCCTTTTAAGACAACTTTAATATTATGTAATGGTGACACAAAACCGACGATTATCCCTGTATACACTATGGAAATGTACCCAAGGACAACCCCCGGTTTGTGCTAAACTATTGCTAAGTATGGAAGAAAATCTACTTGGGTTATTGTGATGGGATGCTAATGGACTAGGGAAGGGAAAACTATGGGAACTATGGCCCCTGCCGATAACAATGTAATAAATACATGTAAAAATGGCAGGAGGAGACTCGCCAGCTCACTTACCGGGCCCCCGGGAACTAGTCGCTAAGTCGCAACAAGGGGGCAACGGGGACGTGAGCGGCTGAAGGGTGAGGTTGCCCCGGCCGGCTTTCTACCCAGATCACGCGCCTTAAAACCGGCATCAAGCCAGGGTCCAGCATCTCTGTGCCCACTCGCCACTTACCCGAGGCATTCACCCTCCGAGCATTGCTCTAGCGACTCCACTCTGGACGGCCAATGAAGGCAAGCCAGAGGCGGGAGACCTGTCCCCCCTCAGGGTTCACTCCGGCGAGCCGGAGATGAGGGACAGTATCCTCTCCCTGGAGCACTCGGTACCCGCGGGGTCGCTACTCCCCGACATCCGCCTCAGATGATTATTATTACGCAAATCTTTGAAGAAAACAGGACAATGGTGAAGCAGCAGGGTGTCATATAAAGTGTTATGGATTCCATAAAGTACAGGGTTTTTTACAAAGCTGACTAACTAAAGATAATCAAAATATTTATCAAGTAATTCCCCTTCTAGATAAGTTATGATAGCTGTGTCACGCTATCCGATTCCCGCGGCCTTAGGGAATAGTAAAAGTAATACACTAATTAAAATTATTTTAGTGATTGATGAGGAATGTGAGGAAAACAATACTTCAATTTTAAGTTGTAAGTCTACGCCTTCAGTTTGTTATTACTTGTTGGAAGCTCTTGGTTATTCATTTTTATATTTGAGAATATAGAGGGCAGTTGAAGCTTCAAATATTCGAAAAAATATGAATGAAATACAATGTGTAAACCTGAATAAATTGTAAGACTTGAAGGAGATTGTAGCCCCCTCCGTCACATATGCTTTATTTATAATCAAGTCTTGTTTGCCAATGAACACGCAAATTTTCTTTGTCAATTGCTTTTAATTACAGTTTTTATCGTATTACAGCAATTTGTGCATGGGAAATTCGCTATGTGAATAGATTAATTATAATTATTACCTAGAAATTTCTCTTTTATGTTTCCGTAAAGTTTTCCTAGATATTTAAGGTCATATACTACTCTTTGAAATATTTTTTTGTAAATAACAACTGCATGATTATTTTTTCCGATTATCCAGAGCTCCAAAATAATAGAAAACAAAACAGTAAGATGGTGTATAAGTTCGTTTATAGGGGTCCCTCATACAATATTTAAATTTCGTTCGGAATTCCCTGTTACTCATTTATTATGGGATTATCATGGAGGGGAAAACTCGGAGGGTGGTCAAATAATGGGATTGTTTCGCTAGGAGCAAATACGTGAATCACAATGGTCCTTGTGAGTACGTTCGAATGTGCTATTGAATTCCAGTAATTATGATGTGACGTAGCATACCATATGCCGTAGTGTTGGTGGTAAAGGTGATTGTTTCTTGAGCAAGAATATGCGAGTATCGAACACGGTAGCTCATAGACGATTATAAGCCTTAAATCTTTTGATATTGATATTAGAACAAGCAACTTTGATCAATGGATTTATATTTCCTGCATCACAAAAGACAATAAATAGCACAATGATGAACTATGACGACAAAATACAAACCAAAATAGAACAGGCAACGGCCTAAGCTTATCTGCACGAAAAAAAATCATTCTACAATTAAGAGTGTAACTGCTAATGACACTTTAATAGTTGGGGGCAGTTCTTGCCATGTTTCCGCAGTTGGTGCCGCTTGGACGACAGCAGACGACCTCGGGGCAGTTCAAGGTTTGCTCCACAACAAACAAAAAACAATGACCGCGGTGCTCGACTAAATACATCACGCTAATATGCCACTTTATATGTAGAGGAACTATAACAAAATGCATTTGATAATTAAACTGTTGTAGGTATGCATTTCAACAAACATTCAGGATCATTATACGAATGATGATATACAGATGAAGACGCTAAGGAAAATGTTCCTAGTTAATTTAAAATTCTTCTTAATTAGAATGAAATGGAATAACTGAAACATGAAACCGATTACTCTAATTTACGACAAGGAAGCTTTCCTCTAAATTACTATTACTAATAAAATACTCATGTGATTGCCCATAACTGTCGGTTTCGTGGCACTCTATTTTAAGTTATCACATCATCGACACACGGGAGCGCTCTGGCCACCGTGTGACGAGCTTCTAAATACGGGAATTGGTCATAAAAACTATAACGTACAACTATTCTATCTTCACAATTATCTTTGAAACGAATTGTTCCATTGGGAGGCATAAAGACTGATAAAATTAACAAGATCCATCAGTGGGCAAGAACAAAATACATTCTTCGTCAATTAGTTTTTACGAGCCAAATATTTTATTGTTTGTTTAGGAAATATTATTAATGGCATCGTATCTTTTCAGCTGCTTCTGAGAGCTGATTAATTTTTTGTACGCTTCCGTCCAGACTAGGTACCTAACAGTGTTACATAAAAACATGCAGATAAATTGTTGAGTGCATACAACAAATGCGCAGCTCTGATAAAAAATCTCCTTCAAAATGCAGTGTAGTGCAATTTCCGGATAAAAACCACTAACATTGTTTTGGTGGAAGCTGAGCGAACTAAATTGTTTTGCCACTTAGTTGCGATTGTCTGAGACAAGGCTCTTGTGTTAAACACAGCAGGTTCCCGGATTCACTACACAAGTGTCATCTCACGGTATAATTATTGCAGTAATAATGATCGTTACTGGATATCTCGACAAGATCTGTACCACATAATATACACGTTCACACCGTAAGCTGATCTTTGCGCCCTAAAAACCAAATCAATTGCTTTCCTACAGACGTGTGTCCCAGATCTGTGACGTTGCCCCCTGCCCCGAGTTTTATTTAGACTTTCTGCGAATTTGTACTATAGAAAAATATATTTTAGCTTGTTTTAACTACAGTCTTGTATACAATATACAGGTTTTGTTCACACGACTATATTTAAATATCTTGTTCCAAACGGTGAGTTCTTAGAGTTGAACATAAATTTTAATTAATTTGAATTGTAATCTCTTTAGGTCGATACTCGCGTGCGGTGTATAATTTATAAACGTCTAGTATTATTTATCCCCAATCAGGTATAATGGCAACAGTTTCAACGTTTCGAGAAATTATACTGAAGCGATGGAAAACAGAGGAAGTGAACGAAGGACGCTCGATAAGATACACGAATGGAAAACCGGATTACATAAAGTTTTAATGTGAAAATGAGTGCAGGGAGGCTCATTGCGATGGAGTTGGATAAGTCGGAAAATTAATTAGGCTACCCGGTGTCATGTAGCAACTTGTGATTACGATGTGTCTGGATATGTGTAAGAATCTCGTCATCTGCAAACAATTAGTTTGTATTTCACACGCGTTCGTTCGCACCACTTTCCGTTTCACACTACTATGTTTTTGTAAGCCGTAATACTACAGTTAGATAATAAGACGTTTTACTGTCATACTGGCTTGTTTCTGCAACCCTGCTCATGATAACTTTGATAGATTGCTGAGATAACATCGACATGCTTTGGGAATTCGTTGCACTTACGCAATCAGATGTTAAGGCATTCCAATTAAGATGAATTCAAATGATTACCAATTTATTTTTTAAAGAATCTTTAATGCGTGAAGGGAGTGTAATGAATAAGGCGGAAATGTGTCCCTTATAACTTTTTAGATATCGATTGGTTTATGATGCAGTAGAGTTGAGATGTTTTACTTTTCAAGTACCTTATTGTTGATGGTCTAAATGGTAATCAATCTTTTTTGACTTCGCTCCTGTACCTTTTAATTCAAAATGTAATATCAATTCTAAAAAAAACAAAAGACTTTGAACATGGTTTGACACCTCAGCTGAATTTAAAAAAACATAGAATGAACCAAAACATAGACATCGCCTGACTAAAAAGCCTCCTATCTAAGAAGAATAATAAAAACGCAAATTAAGCCTATGTCAACACAATTAATAATCACGCGAGATATTTCGCTGTTCCCGATATCCTTGGCACGGTTCTGGACCACCCACGTTGCCTCCCACTGCACGCGACTGTACAACGCAACTATTGTTTACTGCACAAATACTTACTAAATTTAGTTCATCTAGCTAAGCTGACTTGCGAAGCAAGTTTTGTTAAGTTGTGAGATTTTGTGATAGATTGTGGTCTATGTTAGGAAAATTCAATTAAGTTTTTTCACAAGAATATATATTTCTGGGAGCGTTTATTCGTGCGTTTGCCATGAAGATTAAATGATGATAAAGTGTGGGTATTGGCTATTATAGAAATAAACTTTAGTATCGCAACAGTCTCGGGATTTTGGATTCCATCAACTTGCTGTTTACACACCACATACTCATAAAGTGATAGGGTGCCTAAAAATAACTCGTGGAATCCCGGGATATATAATAAAAAACAAAATAACTTTAGGAAAATATGCATTAGAATATAGAATTTTAGAAAGAAAATTAGAATAGAATATTAGAATATCCAACCATTATTTAAAGTGCCTACAGAACATGATCCCTCTGTGGCGTGCATTCCTCTCATCTTCAAAAATAAATGCTGCATAGAATAATTCTTGAGCTCATCATGATTAGTGTTTTTGATATTAGTCCCCTGGTATCCTAAAATACAGGGCCTTGGCTTAGTTTAGGTACCAGCCTCCCACAAATTTACTTGTATACTGTCATGATTAAGCAACTATGTATAAGTTTTACCACTAAGTCAAATTTGTGGAGGAAGAAATAAATAAACGTTTATTATTTATTCCAAATTTTCAAATTCGTAGGTCATTTTTGCGATATGCGCAGAGAGGATACGAGCTCTATCAAGCGCAATAGGTACTAGTTTGCATAACAGTTCATTGTTGGTTCATGTTGATTTGAACTGGATACCTGAACTGCATGGTTATCACGCCTTTGGCACACACATTATCTTTGCTTACACATAGTTATCAGAAGCTGAGTTTATAATTGATATGTTTTGACTCTGGGTAATTTGAGGCTTTAAGAACCTACCAAACGATTCATTACATTCATTATCAACGATTACGATAAATTCATAACCAGCTTACTTAAGGATCCCGAATGAGGTTTTTTGAAGCAGATTTTATTAAATGATGATGGGAATCTCGTCGATGTCTTGCTCTAAGATAACTTATTGATTGGCACAGGCTGTATTCCCACGATTTCACTTGCAACCTGTCGGAACTAACTATCGAGCATCCGGATAAAGAATAAGCATATTCTCCGATAGTATAATTTCTTTACTACGAGTGCAATTCAGTAGTTTAACATCAGTTAGGCATTATACAGAGTGTTTTTAATACCGGGGTTAAATAGCCGCTTATAAAGGCTCAACTAAGAATATTTTGAAATCCGTCATTACCGTCATTAAATCGTAACTAAAATCACTTGATAACTTAACGCAAAATAAATGCAATCACGCATTTTAGGATACCACAAACAGTAAGGGTTTAGATCTGACCTAAAAAACTAAGGGTTATATCTGACGTTTATATATGTATGACGAAAATTAATAAGTAGGAAGAATAAGTTATAAGAACTCTACTGATAGCCTCAGATTTATCTGTAATTCTTCACCAAAATAGCTACTGTTATCATTCGGCTGCGCGTGAGTTTGACGTGCGTGATCAATGCGATCATGCTCGATCATTGTAAACCGTGCAAACAAAAAGATTAACGTACCGCTTTCCGAAACTAATCTTTAGAATCACTTGTACTTATTTTGTTACGGATATGAAAATTGTATATTTGATTATAACATACAGTTACTCTTGAAGTTTTAATAAAAAAAGTATATTGAAATGTAAAATGTAAAGCTTGTTCAACTTTCTCATGAGTGATAGCTAGTACAGTAATCTTTACTTATATTATGAAGAAGATAAATTTGGGGGATTGTGACGTTGACGGGATTGTGAATTTCTATATTTTCTACTGAACAGTTTTCGAGAACTCTTGTACCGATAGGAGGCTACGCTAATTTGCGTAATTTGTGCTATACATATGTTATCAGGGTACGGGGAGTAATGGTCTAGTCGTACATAAATACGATTATTGAACCTAATGTTTATAGTTCAATGTCAGGTAAATTGAAATTGTTTACAAACCATAACAAAATCTTTTGGACGAAAGTCTAACTAGATTCAAGTCTGGAATTTTAAATGTTGGCACATTACCGCAGTTGTCAAAAACAAGCTCTCTGACAACGTTTTGTTTACTTATCTACATATATCAACGACAGCGTCCATTAATTCACAACATAGTTCGAAACAGTTGATAATAATATTCGCTCGCTAGTACAAGTCTAGTAGATATTATGCAAAATTCAATGGCACGCAGTTTCTCCAAGACGTATTGTCTGCTGCATAACGAGACATGGCATGAAAACATATCATTCAAAACACGAATCAGACCTTAGTACAACGGGCTAGGATTTAAATTCCTTTAGCATTCTAGTTAGTTTGTTTAGGCTCGCAATTGAATGGTACATTCGCCTACATATTGGGGCCCGTTTTGCAAAGTCCCTTGTATCCATAATACGGCTCCATGTTGATCTTCAACATGGGCTGAGTACGCATAGTTTTATGGAAGTACAATAGGATATGTAGCTGCACACACTTTGTGTATGTACGATACAAATGCAATGTTTTCTTAAAGTAATGTTTGAAACAGTAAACGGCTATTTACTTCCGAAGTCCTTCGGATAACAGACACGTAAAAGTAGCTGGTTCAGTGTAGCTAATCGATATGTGACAAACAGTTTGTTATGCTGTACGTTATTTGTTCCTTACAGAAAAAGCATACAGGCTGTAAAAAATGTAATACCCTTATTTCTTAGTAATAGCTATACAATTTAGGGCTAAAACATTTTTGGTGCTCGCTAAATAAGTTATAAGATGATAAATCGGGACTTGAGTCATAATTTCCTGACTAGGATTTGTTTACATTGACTCCATGTTTGGTCGCAAAAGCTCATACGCTCCTATTTAATATTTACACGAGGATTCTAATTTTAAATTAATCATATATCGCTGTGGCTGAGCACGCATCTGACCGGAAGTGGCGTATGCGCAGCTGAGGGACCGTTTCCGTCGTCCATTACTGTCGCACTAGGTAAGACTATTAAATGAAGCGGCACGAGCATTGTTTAAAACCCTTCCTTTGGTAATATACAATGCCAGTTTTAATAAGGTCATTGAACAGAGATTGTGGACGGTATTAATACATAAAAAGTCGCTTAAAAAGTCAAAGAGAAAATTCAATAGAGAAGTTCCTTAATTGATTGCTAAAGTTTGTTTATTTTTAAGAACTAACAGTTGACCACGGTTCTACCCGCATCACTAGGAAACTTCTTCCCGTACCTGTAAGAAGCCTATGTCTCAGGCCCTAGACTATTTTGGTAAAAGCCGGATAGACATACACACTTACGGAATTACTTTAGTTTTTGTTATAATACCTAATAATAGTAACGGCCAATTTCACAGGTTACGGATAGTCACTATCTACCAAATAAATTAAAATGGAACAGAATTTGTATGAAATTATCTGCCAGATAAACTATCTGGAACTTATCAGCAACCTGTGAAACTGGTCCTAAACCTTCAATCGTCTTGGCAACGAAATAAAAACTATGAATTAATGGCATTGAAGCTCAGAATTATTTTCCGAAAACAGAATACTAAGAAGAACTGATAAACTATTTAGGTACATCAAGATGATGAGAAAGCGTGTGTCAGCGCTAAATATTGCAAGTGAGCGAAAATTTAAATTTGGAATTGGCTATATGCCAGCACGACCTTGCACTGATGGGAATATACATGATGACTAAAAACAAATCGCGATTGTTATTCATAAAAAATCTGTTAAGATCCCAAAAGTCAAAACTTTATAAGTCACTCGTTAATTATGTGTGAATGAATTCTTTGTACAAGTATGACTTCTAAGTAAACGATAATTGAATTAAGGATCAATAAAGCGCGTAGCCGACAATCGATCATAAGGTTAAGTAACTCTAGGCTCGGACGATCCGTGAACGGGCGACCATCTTATTATGTGTGAGTTCCACCATGTTTCGGAAGGATCGTTAAATTGGTTGTCATTTGAATATCTGGCAGTTGTGACGGGTAATCAGAAGCTAGAAAGTCTGACAATGCTTTACCAAGGTACATATATCGTGTTGCCTAAGTAGGGAGGTTAAGAGATCGGGTAGGCCTAAGGTTGAGAGATCGGATAGGCAGTCGCTCTATGTAAAACACTGGTTCTACATGTGGTTTGACTGGAAGCCGACTCTATCATAGTTGGAAAAATGTAGATGAAAAAATAAACCCTGATTAGGCCCATTATTATATATAAATTTTTGATGATTTTTAATATGCTTGTCAAATATGATAACACAATATGCCTTATTGACGTAGATTCACATAACCACTTGTGCTTACGTCTTTAAATACCGCATGCAATAATGGGTTATTTGGAAAAGTAAACGGAGTATTTTCCTCAACTAGCTAAGCATTGTTTTGGTAGGATATATCATAGTTTAGGTAAACGTTATCAAGCACTTATCCAAAAATAACATGTTAGTTGAAAGGATATCGCAATGAATTTAATTAATTAAAAGGAAAACTTCATGTTCAAAATATTTCTATAATTTATCATTAGTGAATTTTTTCATGTAGGCCAGCAGACGCCAGCACATCATCTGTCAATTTTTTTAATAGATTTTCAAACTTATCACAATAGCAGAATGTTAATATACGATCGGTAAAATTTGATAGATTCGGGTAGGTTGACCTGCTGGCGTTTGTACAATCATAAGATTCGCTACTAATTTTCCGGACTTATAACTTGGATAGGACTTTTGTGACATTTTCATTGAACAAATGAAATTCGAAATGTTATCAAACGATTACAATGTTTTGGTCAGAAAGGAAGTTGATGTAATCCAAATGACAATATGCGATGACAGAGCTGATCAACTTCCCATTACACGCTATAGTTTTCCGAGAAAATTGTCTCCGTAATGCTTCGCATGAATGAATGTACGTGATTCATTTGTTTGTTCTTTATATTATAGTAAAGTACGATGTCATAGGCAGGTACCTTCTTTATGTTGGTACTTTGATATATCTAGTATAGAGGTAATGTTTAAGAACGATACTAAACTCAACAATAAAGGCTTATTTTATTTTTATTTTATGTTTAAGTAAACAAGTTGGCTTGCCGATTGACGAATTCTTATTGGAGAATTTTGGAAAATTCTGTTCCTCCCAGAAGTTCTATGTGTAGATACTTACCACATGCATATGTATAGTCATGAACAGTTTTGAATCTATGTATTTATTAATATACGAGGTAAGTGTAATTTGCGTCACTACGCCTATTGTAATTTGTATTGAATATAAAGTACGTAGAGTAGGCTTAATTTGAGACATTGTCTATATCTAATTAACCCAGTTCAAGAAGATTCAATAAAGCGTTCATCATACCTAATCATCATTATGACCTTAACTGCATACATTAGGTATGTACATCATCTAGCTATATTCGGTTCATATACTCCTCATGAATATTTTGTGCTTAGGCGGTTCACCTACTATCGAAGTGTGTCTTCTACAAATAAATTGAGATAGGTACTTGGCTACGATAGATACTGAAATCTGAGGCCATGCGGTAGGGTGGTGTGCAGGGTGTTTATCACCTTATCTACCAATTAGAACCTCTTTGTAAAAATCATCATGTTGTTCGCTGACGAATGTGATGCGTGGAAAACAAATATAAATGCACCCAAAATGGGTATAGAAGGCAGGTACTTTACGTAAGATCAGGAACTCTAAAAGCGGTTATTAAACCGTCTACTGAATCATTATCAGCGAGATATATGTATATGGTTTCCCAAAGGGATATAAGAGAAATATCACTGACCTTATAGTTTAGACCTTGGACATCTTCCTCTAGAGATACATCTGAGTACATGTCGTCAGCTGGCTCCCCGCCTGAGCCGCAGCCCGACGAGTTGAATGACGACGACCGGTATAATTGGCTGAAACAATGTCACTTCTCATTATAGCAACGTTTTATTAGGCGGCCATCCGTTGCTCAAATTCAAGTCATTGTTTTTAATAGTCTCACAAGTTTGAACACAGTACGCTACTAGCGGAGACACCTGTTGGGATCTATAAGAAGGTTACAGCGCCATCTACGTTTGCAAGTCGGAACTACGACTGTTGTAAGATTGCGCATGATGTATGTGTTGTTACTTTAGATGGCGCTGCGTTTTGTGCGTGAATAAGCTAGATGGCGCTAGTAGTACATGCAAATACTTTGTAGCTGCTTTCTGGCTTATAAATATAGCTTAAATAATTAACATACCTAGCTAAGACATTGGAGCCAATTTGTCGCTTCCCAGAGCTGAAACAAATAATTAAAACATTAGTTATATGAATGTAAAACATGTTATTATCTATCAGAATCCAATCCATAAAATCCACCATCTATAAAACAATTTAATGGCCACATTAACAAACATATCACGTACACGTTTCTCAAATTTTACCAAATGGTCGAATAGTTTATCTATAGTTTTTAAGTCTTAAAGTAAACTTAATCCATCCAATTTAACCTAAGTAGGTACATAATATTAGATAAATGGTTTACGACGGCCGGATGTCCCATGATTGAATTAACGGTGTGCCTACCGACCAAATACGGTCTGTACCCCAAATGTTCCAGTCTGTATAACTTATAGTAAAGTCACGTTCAACTTAAGTACCCTGATTTAAACTAAAAGTATGTGCGCTCATTACATCACGAGAGCTGCATATTAAGTGACTACAAACACATAAACTAATTAATACATAGTTAATTAAGGTGATTAAACGCATGTCCGGTATATTCAACATACTTTTAACGAGAAAAAGTGCTAACAGCGAGGTAGAAAATGTGGTTACATTGAGTTATTAAACTTTATCTGATATGTTACGTACGTATAAAACGTCCACAAATTTAAGTCCCATACAGTAGGTACCTAGGGTGCCACCAATCAGTACAGGAACCAATTCGAAATTGGGACGATTTCTAGACCCTATTTGATCTTCTGGAGTTTAAGGGGCTGTTTCACCGGTTACGGATAGCCAGTATCTACCATGTAAATTCAAAAATGGAACAGAATTGGTATGAAATTATCTTCTAGGTAAACTATCTGGAACTTATCCGTAACCGGTGAAGCTGGCCCTGAATGTTTTAATGCTTAGTAATCGCTGGAATGACAAGATAGCGAAGACATATCCCAGCCAGTTCATAACTGCAAGTTATAGAGAGTAACATAACTTTTAAAAGATTGTTTAAAAATATCGAATCGGTATTACCAGTTTTAGCCGCTCCTCTATACTACATAACGCTCATTAAGTTTGTTTTAACAATTTGTTTGATTTTATCACTTTAATTTATTTTTATTAACAGACAATAATTTTTAATATTATTTATTTTTTTGCCAGTTTGCTTTTAATTTCTCCAAGCAGTATCCGTGACAGGGAAATATTATTAGCATTACATTAAATACTATCGCGATATCAAATAATTACCTTACCATAACCCAGTCAAGCCCATAGACATCAACTTTCAAGTGTTTTAGAGTATCTAACCCAAAATGCAAAACCCATAAAGTTAATAGGTTCAATTTGTAAGCAACCTTTGTAGCAGTTATTCAATGCCACGACATCATTGATCGAAAGTCGTGGAATTCTTTCTCAAATAAGGAAATGAAGGAGAAATAGTCCATATTGCGGCACGACACCCGCATGACAAACGCTGATAAATGCTAATACGTTCACAAATAGCTCGGCCAATTACTGGCAGCAGGCCGGAATTCTTTACTGTGGTAGAAAGAAGGAAATACTTGAACATGTATGTAGGTAACGCTCGTCAAACAATTAGTTCATATCATTACTACGACGGTTGCCATCGTTACGTGAGCAGGCATTGTGTGATTTTTTGTTGATTACATTGTAGATTAATGACTGATGTTCTTAATTGTGATAGTAGATAATGTTTCTGTGATATACTGTTCTATTATATAGGAGGTAGCTGTTGGGGCTAGCAGTTCCTTCCGAAAAATGAGTTCTCAGATAAATACATATAAGTGACTTAAGACATACATATGTATATGCCGTGTTTCTCATTCCCGTATTAGTGGATATTTATTAGGATTTTTCGTTGAATTTGTTTAATTTAAACTTCGAAAACGGACATACAGAGAAACTTTCGTATATACAATAAAAGTTTCAATTACATAGTGGTGCAATATTAATCAAAATCTCGTCTACTTATATGTAGAAGGTCAACTCTTGATTATATTTTCTAGTCACATTTTTTATATTTTTACATATAACTTGTAGAGGTAATCGCAAGGTAACGTTGCCTAGTTAAAATTAAATGAAAAAACTTTTTATTCAATAACGGTTTACGTACTGTATAGCTGACGCGTTTCCGTTTCCTCTAAAATAAATTAATTGAGACACGTGCGCAGTTAGTTGAACGTTTATAAAAAAAACGCCATTTAATTACTCGGTTCGTTAATAGTTTTAGTTAGAAATAATAAAGTTTGAATGGTATATATCGACCTTCTATGTATAACACAAACGCTTGCATCATTTAGGTCATCCGTTGGCGGTGCAGAGTGCAAGCCAATAGCAGTTTTGGACAATCTTGTTTTGAAACGATACGATTTAGTCCATAATTACAGCAATTACTCTGTATTGCGATCGATGTTTTCGTTAATGAGGCAATGCAATAATTCATTTTCCTGCATTCTCTGGGATAGGACTAAGCGGTGATCGTGGATTTTCATTTTAGAGCTATGCAGGATACTTCTGTAGGATCAAACTATCGCCTGACTGTATTGTGGCCAACACAGCCTGGACTTTGGCTACTGGTAGAATTTCGGTTTAAATAATTTTATTTTATAATACGAGTACAAACATAATAGTTTTTACTTTTAATATTTCAAAACCTCTGGTATGCTAGATTAATAAAAGTATTGTATTAGATAACATTGAGTACAATAGTTATTAGATAATTAAATGATCAGTTACATTTTGTGTCAGATAAAAAGTTTGATCCCATATCCAGTTTATCTAAAATTGTGAATTACGCTATGATGTTATTGACATTAAAATACCTCTCTCTCTTAACTCTTTTATGATAATATCATAGACATGTAGGTGCATAGACATTTCTTGCACGCATTAGGTGAAAAGCCTGCAGCAATGATGCATTAGTTGCCGATTACCATGGTTTGTCAAGTGTATCATATGCAAGCCAGGACGTCCGTGGGGAGTGGCGGTGAAATCAGTAACACCAAATGAAACATGGGTGCGCATACGCCGTGAAATTGTGCAAGAAAGTGATGCACTGACTACCAAGCCGCTAATGATCATCAATTGGACACTCATATAGAAATAATGTGTGTGCAATGCAACTGTTCACGAAATCATACTGAATCTACGATGAAAGTTGCGTAGGCTGGAAAAATTTACACTTGCGGGCAATGAAACCGGGTCAGCCACAAAAATGGTTTTATCTTTAAAATTATGAATGACTCGCGTCTTCCGCAGTTCCGCTGTTTTATGGAACATGTGTATTATGTGTATTACTGAGAGAAACGTGTTAATCTTGATTACATGAATCTGTGATCACTGTTTCAGCAAATTTTATTATGATTACGCAGGTATAAACTTAAGACTTTCATGTCAATTTATTTATTCATTTTTTTTAGATTGAAAAACATTTAGTGTTAACAGCTAAGAAAAACAACAAATTATGCAACTATTAATTTTGATCTAAATACTTATCAAGAATACTGTCTTTAGATGTAACAAATAAGAATAAAATACTATCAAGAGTATTGATAGTACTTTTTTGTATTTTTACCCGTTACGAATTTACCGTTCCAAAGATCTGAAAAACCTCATTCCCTTAGTTATAGACAAGGCTGGATAAAAAAATATGAATAGTTTGTATTTTATTTTCAGTTCTATAAGCTACTTAGGTGATTAGAAAAAATACGATGAATTACGTGTTTAGAATCTTCATGCTTATTTTTTTTCTTTCTTTCTTAATTTACGGAATTAGCGTACGGTCTAAGGATTTGAAACGGTATTTTAATCTTATACTTAATTTAAAAGTCGTATAACTGCTGCACGTAATCAATTAATTACGCGTTTGTACCTAATGCATCTTTTTAATACGTTTTCTTATGTAAAAAAATTGTTTCAGTATACGTAAATATAATCATTATGTCAGTCTTGAAATAAATTGAAATTTCGAATTTGTCAAGAATAATAAAATAGACTAAAGGTAAGGTAATCTAAAACCGTAGGATATTGATAAAATCATCAGTTTTATTTCGTCCAAATAAAGACATATCACATCCCCCATTCGGTTTTTCAATCGACTTCCAAAAAGAGGTTTAGGAGGGTTGGGGAGGTTATCAATTTGACTGTTTTTTATGGAAATGCATAAGAAATCTCTTAATATTGTCATTTTCGGCTTCAAAGTTCTAAGATAATTCTTTATTTTAAAGGATCCGCCTAGACGTTTCGCTATTCTCCTTGATATTTGACTTTGGTACAATTTGCAATGGCATTCAAACCTAATACGAGGCGTGAGGTTAACTTTGAGTTGCTACTTCCACAAACAGATCTACATGGTCACTTGGAGATTTCGTAACAACATAATTTGTGGGAAATAAGTTTTGTTACACAATGATCCGTCAAAACCTTGTTGTACTTGATTGCTTTACTGACAGTGTGTATCCCAGAATTGTAGGTACTCTTGTATACTTGTCTCTAGTAGACTTCCAGCTATGATTATATCTCATCCTAAGATTTGCGTTATCGCCCCACTGCTGGACACCGGCTTCCTCTTACACAGGGGATTGAGCGTTAATCACCACGATTCCTTAATGTAGGTTGGTGATTTTAGACTTTATAGAAAGATGTTTTCCTTTGCCGTTTAAACAGTCATTGGTGTCCAAGTTATACTTAAAAAGTACATATAACTTTGTAAAGTTGCATTGGTAATTTCCTGATCTGGAATAGAATCTGCAAACTCATACTTCAAAGGCAGATGGTTTAACCATTAGGCCACAACGAATAAGCTTTTACTTCATATAATAAAAGTTTTCTATGAAGTAAAACATAATGAAAATATCATACAAAAGCCTTATGCAAAAAATGACAGTCTATAATATTTCTCGTAGCCGTAAATCGTTTGTAAGAGTTGTAACTGTCCTCGAAATGACCAATCGAGAACGAGTCCACCTACGATATTTTTTTACACAGAAAGCCAAAAAAGTAAATTGTTGCTGTAATCGTAACTGCCTGTGGCAATGAGTTCTCTAATTCAGTTTGCACGTAGATGAAGTGACAATTGCCTAATATCTGCGTAACTATTTTGTTCCTGCCTGCTGTTTTATTTCGAAGTTTGAACCCTCGTTTGTTATTGACAGAGTTCAAATTAGTTCGTATCGGAAGGTATGTGTATTTATATTTTAGTTCTATACTATCTTCGACAATCTTTCAATCGATCTTTAGATTCTTTTCATCAATCGATTGATGGGTTTATTTGCCTCACAGCATGTGTGGACAGGATATCACAGCATAAAATTATCTTGATTATGTATGCGTGTTCCAAACAGACAGTAGTACATTATACATTAGTGGGTGCCATCGTTTTAAACACAATGGTGTGGCCAGCATTAAAATAGCCATGCGTACACATTGTTGTTCTGTTGTACCTCTTGTCACAATAAAAAACACTCAAACGAGTTACGTCATTATCGCGCCATAACGGATTGTTATTTTTTGTAACAAAAAGTGTTGTAATATAAATCAAATAATTATATCTTTTGTTATATTCAACTCTCCAGACATAAGTATTTGTTGGGTACTCAATCAAAGCCTGCGTTTAAATAACTCTAATTCTCGGATCATTAAACAAGATGAATTTATAAATCTGAACTACTATTCAATATTCATGCACCAATTTCTCAGTTTAGATTCTAGAGCATGATTTAGAAAATTGAAATCGTGGCCTTTAAAGTTTTATAAGTATTTATTTGAATGTCAACAAATAAGCTACAAAATGGAATTCAAATATAATATAACCTGTATGGTCGCTTTCTGTAATGCATGTAAACACCGTTCCGCTCCAGCTTTACAAACAAATAATTGCACGAATTTAAAAATGTACACCAAATCCGGTCACATGGAACACGACACTTGATTTTTTTCACATCACTTCATTCGAAACCATTTCACAGACAAGAAAATAAACATCACTGGTGAAAAATGAAAAAAAAAGGAAAGAAAAAAGTGTTCGAAATTCGAAATGGCACGCGGCGTGCGCGAAGGCGTCGCGGTCGGTATATTCGTGCGAGTAGCCACGATGTACTGACGCATCAACAAACGCAGCGGTGGACCGGTCAGCGGCTACACCGCGAGGTATGAATTATCCACAATAGAACAGACAATGGCTGGCGAAACACTCGCCGTTATTAAATTATTAAGCAGCTCGCGGTGGACGGGCGCACTAATGTCTCCTTGCCATCGTATTGGTCAAGCTTAACGATATCGCGGTATCAAGCGTTAATGGTATGCTAATGTGTAATTTAATATTCGCTACTCCATATATTAAACATTCCCGTGACTAATATGGAACAGAAAATTGTATGTCATCATCAAAAATCCAAGGTGTATCAAACGAATTGCGAAGAATTTTGAAAACAAAAAAAAAACATCTACACGAATGCTGATGTAGCTAAATAAGACGAATTTAATCATAAATTATAGACGAATAAAGCATATCGTTACAAAGAAGAATTTATTCAACAAGATCAGACGTAGACATTCCCCCAATAGAAAGAAAATAAAAAGTTAACAAAACAATACAAGTATTACTAGAGTATTGATTGTAAAGAAAGATTGTAAAGAAATGGATAGTACTGACTTGTGTATGATTAAAGATATTGCATGTACTGCAGATAATTCAGTAAACGACGGCAAAATAACAGTGCACACAACCATTGCCACGAACAGTTACGTTATGCGCAATACAATTAAAACGCAGAAGTACAGGGTATATTTACTGCATCCTGTGTAAGTAAGCCTATCAACTAGGTTTTGTATTATACAATCTGCATGGAACAAAGAACATGGACATCTGCAACGACTGTATGCAATGGTTTGCTTAAAACAAAACCCTTCACACTTTTTATGTGCCTTAGATTCATCCAGAATCAGAAATGATTAAGTGTAATCCGACATAATATTATAATTATTTATTAGTTCATTTAAGAGACCAGGTGATATTTATATGCTCATAGCTAAACTTCTGTCGGTTATAATTTTGGTTACGTTTTTGTGACAAATGTCAGGCGTTGCGTCACGGACGGTTACCATCGTTGTTATTGTTCGAATGACCACTGCTGTACGAACTTTGATTGTTATACTATTACTTTTCTCATCCCATGCTATAATGGGATCGTAAACTATTGAGGGGTCTTTGTAATTTGGTCGCGTATTGCTATTTTCTTCTGAATTATATCCCACGAGTCGAACGGCAGCGTTACGAGCGTCTGGTTTCAAGGTATTTAGATAAAAAACTAAAGTAGTATGATGCGTGACTGCGCGAGGTGGGCTAGTTAGGAAGTAGAATTAACTTATGTAGGTAAATCATTGTTTTCTCAGCATTGTTTCAGTAGCAAATGTTGACTCTTGAACCTATTTGAAGCATAATAGCATTATTTTCACGTTTCAATGTAATTTTCCTGTTATAACTTTTATTATCGTGCGTACCAGGACGATCGTAAATACCTAAGTTATCGGGATAATCTCTGTAAGCGTACTCGTATCGTAATTGCGCAAATAGCATTTATGAAAACAACTTTTACAGTAATAAGTAGGTAGGCTGTTAGTAGATGGTGAGACGCATACTGCAACAGATAATGTTAACGCACATGAGATTGGGTTTCTTATTATCGCGCTATGGAAATGGCATCTCTTACAGCGTTACAGCTGTTAATATCTATGAATTAGCAGAAAGATAAAAAGCTTAATTGCCTCACCAAGTTATGAAAGTGGACTACTGAATTTATTTGCTCGCTGAATCAGAAAATGATTTATTGAATTGTATTGTATTTGCTCACTAACTGGTTTGGAACTGGATTTTAAATTGATTTTCAGTCAATTTCGATTGATGAGAAACCTGTTGAATAGTTTCTTACGAAACATTGACTGATTGCATTCTCAGACTTACAGATATTAGTTTAGCCAATTTAACAAATTCTTCAAACCAATTTGAAGATTATCGCTGCATAAAGGTAATTGCAAAGATGTTTGCAGTGATTATGTACTGTGCGTTACGAGTAAAAAGTATAGCAGTGCGGCGCGTGCGCCGTTGGGCAACCACGGCAAGCTGCCAGCCGGAACACGACAGTTCACTTTCTTTGTGAGAATCCCAACTGGTGAATCTGAATCTCTTCTACGATGTTAAATAAATCCTTAAAATGATTAGACTTATTTTGCGATCAGTGCAGTGCGATCGATCCATCTAAAAATGGTAACATTTGTTGCAATAGCCATCCACTTGTCTTCATCAACAAACACTAATACCAGCTGTTTTAGAATTTACTTTTTAAATGCTGACTTCTAAAGGCGTGGTAACCTGCAGCCTAATAAACGAACAAATACCAGAACAATCTATAGCAATATTAACCTGAAATGTATGTTTGTTTGCTTAACGCGTTAATCAAGACCGATAAGAAGAAAAAATCTTTCAGTATACTAGGGCTACTTCCATCTGGGTGCCGTGAAGCAGTTCCCACGGGACGCGGATGAAACCACTAGCTGAAGCTGGTACAATGTAATATACAAAGAAGAATAGTTCACATTCTTTACATTGGTATTCACAATTGTTTCGATTTCCTAATTACCACGCAAATGACTTGGAAGGCAGTCCAATACACGAAACTTGTACTTAGAATCATTAACATAACCCATTTGCATAATGCTAGGTCCACTCATTATTAAAGGATGTCAGGTAATGAGCCTTTGTAAATGCTAATAACACAATTTCAGATGTACCAATTAAGTATTGAAGCTTATTGCGATATTTTGTATTAGGTTTCTTTTAAACCACAAAATTATTGGTGGCGTAACGGCGGCCATTAACATTTTTCTTCAGAAAATTTAAATTTGTAGGAAACGTTAAGAGGTTACGCAAACCTGTCACTAGCTGTATTTCAATCTAGAAAACAGTAATTGGGTATTTGACTAGGTTAAAAATAAAATATTCTATGAGACTCATTTGGTAAAGCATCTTAAAATAATGTCACGTTTATTTACCGTTTTGAAGGAAAATCTTATATGGCTTGATGTGAAAAATCTGTGACGTCATAGTTTTTATTTTCATACAGATTGCAAAGAAAGTAACCGTTTTCGACAGTTCAACAAAAGTAATGAATTTGACTAGTTGTCAACTACTTCAACGTATTCTTTAATTGCATTTAAAATTAAAATCCGATCGGAATGCAAGTTGAATCGTAATGACATGAGAATGTTGGTAATAAAAGTTCTAATTGTAGCGGATACAAAGACTATTTTTCGAATGCATTTCAACATGGCCGACCAAATGATAAAGATAAATAAATTATTCTTTTGTTCCTACACGCGATATGTGAGACATTGTAAAAAGGTTTTGTCTTTGATTATACGAACGCTGTAAAAAGTAAGAGGTTTTCCGCATTTTACTCTAGCTGGTGCGCTTCTGATTGTTCATACATTGTATAATATTACATTGTCGATAACGATACGTTATTAGGAGTTATTCACTAACTCACTGTTACACATAATGCGAAACGCACGAATATATTACGATGAGATTTTCAAATACGTATGGAATTTTTATTATGACTGTTAACTAAGCTCTTACTTCATCGTTAATTTGTGAAAATAGGTTCTAAAAATCCAGTTTGCATTGCAATATGTTCAGTATTGTTAGGCTTAGTCACAAAGAGGTACCTAGAGATGAGACATTCTAGGTAAAACGCGGACTAAGTCTTGCAAATACGCGTCCAGAAAAAGACTAGATCCAATAACTAACTACACGAGTATTTACGAGTACGCGACTCAATTCCCAAATGAGTCCGTAAATACGCTTCCTACGTATATGGACTATATAGTTTTCCAGTCTCACCTCTAGAGGTACCTACCTTTTTATACATTCTCCGCTTTAGATTTATTTACGCGAGATCAATTTCACTGCGATTCGTTCTTTAGCGTTAGTTATACCATGCCAGCACATACCTATAGCCTGTTTTTTAATCTCGTAGACAAAATTGACATTACATGTGTTGTCAGTTTATTGCAATTCTTAATAGTTATGTGGCACAACCGTAGCGTACCGTTAAACAAATCAAGGTATCGTTTTTTACAATAAGTTACTTTGAAATAATAGGTTGGTACTTATTTAACACGTAATAATACAAAATTAATAATATAAAACATTTTTTTAAATACATAATTAGTAATAAGTATTCGTTAATCTGAACCAGATAATGACTCCATATCCGAGTTCAAGGGTTAAGATTGCCGTTTTAACGCGTACGGGAACTGATTTTTCTTTTTATTTAGTATTAAGGCATAGAAACAGTCGGATTACGCATAGCGGTGCGTGGTAAGAATTTCCTGGCAGTTTCTTGCACGTCGTGCGGCCCTTTGTACGTACGTGAATTTAAAATATAAAACTTTGAATGAAAATAAAAATCGTCTACTAAAGATTAAAAGTTTCGATTCAACAAACCGGTATCGTAGGTACAACACGGCACGAAAAAGCTGACAACATTATTTGTAAATTTGACATTTGCATTTGTAAATTGTCTACGAGATTAAAAAACAGACTTTCTCAATCACTCTGTAATAGCTAAAGTAAGCCTTCTGGTTCCTAGTCAAAGAATTTTATCTGAAATCTGTATACTAAATACCTATTCCCAGATTAAAGCAAGGTTTCTAGTTCTCCTTTTCCGATTTTTATTTTCTCCTTTCTCTCTACGAGTCTTATCTACAATCGTTATCAACTTAGGAAGTCGTGAGTTTCCACCAGCGATTTCACCCGCTTCCCATGGGAACTACTCCGCAAAATCGGATAAAAAAATAGACTATAGCCCTCCTAGATGAATAAGCTATGTAATTCTGAAACAATTTTTCAAATTGGGCCCGTGGTTCCTAAGATCAGTGCGTTTAAGAAAAGCAAAAAAATCTTCAGCTTCATAATATTATCACCTCTGTATCCACAGACTTTATAACAATGTAATACAATGTTGTAACATCATACACGATCGTAAATGTAGCATAAATAATGTAGATACTTTATGGACGTTCTCAGAGTATATTATACTACCTACACATTGTATATGATAGGTTCACATGCCCATCCTGAGAATTTAAGCACCGGTCGATAATCTCTAATTGTTTTAGTAACTGCTCACGTTTGTATCTGACGTGATGATATGACTCACTGACTATCTGAAAATAGTGGGGACGGCATTGTTTGCAGTTGACAATAGTGTGTACCACGACCACTATAACGTTACTATCAATTTAGGACCTTATTTATAAGGGGATTAGATTGCTAATTATTTGGCAAGTGTTTCAAAAGACGTAGCTGATGTATTTCAGTCTTTGCTCCAGGACGTCGTGTTGTAGATTTTCGATTTACTGTCATGTCTATTCGTAGTCAGTCTTTATTTAACTAAGACTATAATAAGTTGAACAAAAAAGGCACGTTAAATTGGTGGGTCCCGGCTGTCATTTGTAAATCTTTGGCAGTCGTTACGGGTCGGCAGATGCCAGAAAGTCTGACAACCAGTTTTACCAAGGGGATGTCCAGGTAACTGGGTTGAGAAGATCAGACAGGCAGCCTCTCCACGTAAAACATTGTTACTCAGGTGCTTCCAGTTAAGACTGGAAGCCGGCCCCAACACAGCTTGGGAAAAGGCTAGTCAGATGATAAAATATATCGAACAAAATGTTTCAAGTACTCACATGAAATAAGTGCCAAAAATGAAACAAAACACACACGCTGGAGGATATCGCAAAAAGTGGTGGTTTGGTACTTATTAATTTTAATTGACTAATATTAATATATTCATACCAATTTGTATGAGTATTATACTGTCCAATAAATACAGTTGTTCAAATTAACACGTGACCATGATATTATATTCTTGAACGTATTACTTTGAAATCAATTTGCTTTATCCTCCGACAGAAAGGAAATAATAAAAAATAATGAATGCAACAAAACTTAGCTTCCATTTTACCAATTTATTCAGATATTTGAATAAATAAATAGTATGATGTAATAAATTGTAATTTCAAAGTCGAACATTATGCAAGAAACAAATAATAAAACTGGCCTCCATTTTCAAAATAAAGACGACATTTTTATGTCTCGTTAATTTAAATGTTATTAGTCTAATTTTAAATACTAAGTCCCTTTATACCCAGATATAAATATAGAAAGTAAAATTTACAGCACAGTTTTGTTACATTCAACAAACAAAAAAAAACTAAAATGATAGCTTACTGTCGCATAGAGCCCCATCGGCGATGCGGCAAATTCTCCTGATGGCTACGGAAGACACAACACAAATATAGATTAAAAGCAAACAAAAGAAAAGCTAAATACAACAAAACAAAATCAAGTGAACACAGAATAAACACAAGTAATTAATTAATAAAACCAACTAAAAGTAAGAGCCCGAAGCTAGATACGTAAACATTTATAGATAGGTACTAAAGATATTAAGAAAACAATTTTAAATCAACGAAACGACATACAAGTTTAGGTTTATGCGTTTCGAAGTAATTTGTGAAATAACTTGTGAATTAATATAAATGTTTAAGAATAAGACAATTTCACAATTAGTGTTTAAAGAATAATAACTAATAATTAACTAATTTGTGCAAAAACATTGTCATAACTTTAAGACAGACTTAGAAGATTCGTTACTTTTTTCAAATAACAAGCCTTCTGTTCTGTGCATGAAATTGCCAAAAACAGCTATAGACTTTGAAAACTATCTACTGCCAGTGTGTATATAAAACTTAGTTTTAGTGACTACAAGTGTATTTAAATGCTTTCCACCTACCTCGGCGGTGTTCGCCTCAAACTCGTCCTAGTCCAAGAGTGTCTGTTCAATGGGTTGCCAGGACTTCTGGAGCCGTTTTCTACTCTGCAAGAGAAGTTTTTAATTAGTATATTATGGTCAAATATTTTTTTCATTCCGAGGTTACTAGGGACTTCGTGATAATCAGAATGTATGTTTGATAACTGAATGTTAGATCTGCATGACAGATCGATATTAAATTCGAATTTGTTTTGCGTTTTCTATTTAAGAATATCTTTTCAGCTCCTCGAAGAATTCTGATACATCATGATTAATAATTATTTGTACATTTCAGAATTCAGGGCAAAAGCAAGTATTATGTCAAATTATATTAATTTTGGGTCGTGCCTATGACACCGACAACAAGAAAGAAGCCGCCTAGTCGCCTTAGAAACAGAGCAATTAAATTAAATAAAAAGTTATCTACATTAATAATTTGTAAATTCAGTTGTTAAAGCATTTTTAGTGATATGCTCAAGTGTTTAGACTAACTAAATTCTAGTTTATATAAGTAGAGTGATATATAGGTATAGTTTTTTTATAACAAAGATCAGCGCGTTCAGTTTATTAGTAAACATTTTGTTATAAACTTTCAATATAGTAAAACGCGCACAGAAAATGTATGAGTCATTAATATAAAGGTTTTCTTTAATCACAAAAGTATTATACTTATAAGCGAAAACTACCTTTTCTCTTTCAATCCCTCAAGTCTGGGGTATTGTGATATTATAAAAAATAGTTTTTTTTTTATATCTGTTCTTAAACACGATAATCTCAGTTTGAAATCTCGACTTGAAAAATTCTTTCAATTTAAGATATTGTTTATTTCTAGTTCACACGGAACGAAGGTAAAATCACTGGCGGGAGCTAGTATCGCATATTTCTGTTGTCTTGTAGTGCCCTTTATCTTTTCTTTTTGGGAAATCATCAAATGACTCTTACTAAAACCCACTATGTTCCTTCTGGAGGTCCCTGTGTGCCAGGGCCACGCTATTTCTTACGAACAAGCCGCAGGTCAGGTGTTCAACCTATGCTGACTATAAGGCCTAAAATTCAGTTATTCTGGAACTGAAACATTTATTCCATCTTCTGCAGACTATACGACAAGTAAACACGACCTACTTTTCTTGATAATGTTGTATAGTTCATAGAGAAATATTCTTGCATCGCCATTGCACATAAACCAAATTTACTTGCGGAAGTCATTTTATGATACTGTTGACCGCTCTATATGTTGATATATATATATAAAAAAAACTGTTACAAATGTTTGTTTATGCTTTATGTAAACGGCCGCTTTGATATTTTGTCGAAACATTTCGTAATTAGCTCAACCTTAATATTTTTAACATTAAAAATTTTCAGTTTTGTGTGGACTGATGAAACAGAAATATTATGATATAAAATAAAATTAAATAATTAAATTTTAGCCCGATAATATCAAAAATATTATGTTTTGGTGCATATCAAAATTATTACAATTTGCATTAACATAATATGTATTTACTGCTAGAAATATGGTTTAATATATAAATAATACCAGTAAGACGATAGAACTGAAACTTACTCCTTCACAAATACATTGGCATTGTATTTTTGTTATTTTGATTTGAAACTCCTTCTTAAATATGAGTCCTAATACGTCATCATCGTCAGTTTATTTAATACTAGCGGTCGCCCGCGGCTCCGCCCGCTTTTTGTCGCGTTTTCGCGACAAAAAGTAGTCTATGTTATGTTGTTCTGATATATAACCTATAGAGGACCCCCGCGGCTACGCCAGTGTGGATGTCGATTACCGCTACCAAAGCCTAACTTTTGTCGGGATGAGAAGCTCGCGCTCGGACCTCCCGCCTTATTATACCTACCTACCGATTTTATGTATAAGTTTGGTATTTCTACACCGATTTCTATGATTCTTTTTTTATATAATATGTTATATTGTTATCTTTTGTTACTTAGGCATGAGCGAGAATATTATAAACATAAGAGTAAACAAATCAATAACAAATAATTAGAAAGCTCCGAACTGGTAAACTATTGGGAGTTATACGTGTTATTGTGAGTCAACCATTAAAGATAGACATGTGCTGTTGTGGATTTTTTTTTAGATAATTTTATGTAGAACATTTCCGTCATACATGATTTCTATGTAGCTTTAACCATTAAGGCTGCACACGCGACGAAAGCTTAAAAAATGGTTAAACTTCTCCCGTTTTCCCAACATTTTCCTTCACTGCTCTGTTCCTATTGATTGTAGCGTGATGGAAAGTATCCTATAACCTGCCCAGGAGTATGAAGAATAATTGTAGCAAGTTTCATTAAAATCCGTCCAGTAGTTTTTGTTCCTATTAATAACATACAGACAGACAGACAGACAGACAGACAGACAGACAAAAATTTTACTGATTCATTTTTGGCATCAGTATCGATCACTTATCACCCCCTGATAGTTATTTTGAAAATATATTCAATGTACAGAATTGACCTCTCTACAGATTTATTATAAGTATAGAATAGACAAGCCCTTTCCATAGTCTTCAGCTGGAATACTTAAATGAAAGATGTATTACGTAGGTACTCCGAGAACGTGTTCAGTGGTAATATAAGTTTTACGAAGATGAATAAATTAATGGATTATGCAAAGTTATGAATACATACCGGAAACGTGACTAAAATTCCGCATTTATATGCATAAACTTTTATCGACTTCCGAATTCTCAATTCCTCGGAATCGGATCGTGGAATATTATCGTCTTTCTTGTGATTTATCGTTTTATTTAAGTGAGTGTACAACACGGAAAATTACTGAATACATAACATAATATTTGCACTACCGTACAAAATCATTTTGTTATCATAAAAAACATAGATTAATTTCATTAATTTTGTTATTTAAGTAAATAGAATCTGTAGTCCTTTACTGATAGCTGTCGGGAAAAAAAATAATGCACTGATATAACGGTCACCACTGGTCCCCGTTGGGTTGGGAGTATATAGTTTTGTCAAATTGGATAGTTCCTACTCATATTTCTGTTTCACACATTTGCAGACAAACTACCTCTTTCTTACGCACTACATTTAAGCAATTTTTTTTCTATACTCTATAATATTTCCAATGCAATGTATTTTTCTGCGATTGTTGTCTAAATCGCCTTGTAAGGATCGTGGGGGTTAATTCTTATTCCTGCTCTGTATGAGAGGAGGCATGTAGCGGAGGTATAACACAGAACAGAAGACTAACGTGTTAGCTGGAGTGTCGTGGTCACCCTCGCCGTAGCATTCGAAGTTCTCCGCATCGGATATGGAGTTGCCTGGACTAGAGTCTGCAGTGGGATCCGACTGGCCTGACGCTTCTGTGCCGTTCTGAAACATGGGAAAAATATCATTTAGTACATAATATTTTTACAAGAAAATATATTCTTTGTCTATACTAATATTATAAAGAGGAAACCTTTGTATTTTTGTATGTTTGTATTGAATAGGCTCAAACACTACTGGACCGATTTCAAAATTTTTTTTACCATTACTCAGAGGGATTCTTTCGAATCCGTATAGGCTATATTTCATACCGGAAAATAGATAGGATTTTTCGTGGTAGTGAAAATTGTGGAGTAAGGCGTCGAAAAAACTGCCGTACGTTAACGATTCTCGCGAACGCTGCCTAAATGGTTAGAGATGTAAAATAAATGTCCACCCGTGCGAAGCCGGGGCGGGCCGCTAGTATTTTTATATACAAGTAAAATGTAAATAGGTATTATAATGAAATTAGTTTTGAGTTGTAACTATTTAGGCCTGGCTGAAGCTTAATGACCCTAATTCTGTTCGGTCGTTAAATAGTGAGGTCAAATGTGCAATTTCTTATCGAAGTCTTATGAATGGTGACAGAAGCCGTATGTTTTCGTCTTTTGCCTAAAAAGCGTAATTAATCCTAGCTTGTTCTTAATTAGGTATGTCTTGAATTTAATCGATTTTCTTACAAAATATGAACAGTATTTTTCTTTGAACTAAACACTTTCGTTTTATTTTGTCAATATTTTTTTCTTGGTATATTTTTTTAAAAATAATTTTATAAAATATATGATAGCAAAGTATTGAGTATATTTTGAACTATGTAATTATAAAATTAAACAGTAATTTCTTTAGTTTATGGAACCTTCATGAACCAGGTTATGTATGTTAATTGTCAGTAATACTAATTATTTGGCTCTTAACTCACTATGATAAGAAATACATCGTTTCAATGTCTTCTTTGTATTTTATATTAATTTTAGACTTCTGCGTATATGGTGGTATTATCCGCATTGGCATAAATAGCTATATGTCGCCTGTATCGAATTTCAAACATGTTTGTCATTGTTTTAATTAGCGGAATGCATATAAGTAGCCTATCATATGGTGATATGTATTTTCAGTAAAACAGAACAGAGCTTGGGTAAATTGCATCTTCTAGAACCTACAGCCTAAGGATTCCGTGTTTCGGAAGGCACGTCAAAAGTGAAGGGTGGGCGTTTTGGGGGCTGTCTTTTAATATTTGACGTTCAAAAAGTGCTGTTTTACAGTCAAGTTTGAATAAATGATTTTGAGTTTGAAAATTGCTGGGTCCCGGTTGATATTTTTACATCTTAGGAATGTTGAATGAATCGTTATGGGTTGTCAGAAGCCAGAAAGTCTGACAACCATTCATGCCAAGGTCTTGCCCAGGTTGAGTATGATAATCATTACTGAAAGCCAACCCCAACATAGCTTGGGAAAAGGCCAGGCAAATGATAGTCTATAAACTTTTTGTCTACACACCTGTAGTTTCCTTGGCAAGTTTCCTGGTGAGGTGCGCGGTGACTTGGTCCTTTGGAACACGCTGGGCGCCATCATTGCCTCCTCAGGCACCTTCAGCTCTGGAACACGACAGACAGACCAATAAACAACCGTACTTTTCTGCATATAAGTTCTAGGAATAGGCCGTTGACCCCATCCATAGTCACGCAATGTAACCATTGAGAACGAGGTGAAGTTTCAGAAATAATATAGCAACAAGGTTACACTGGTCTAGATGGATTTTCGTGTGCACTCCTGTTTCTTAAGAAAACAAACTCTATTTCTACACTGAACTGAAATTTTATCTATCTGATGTTAAGTATCTAAGAATTAAGTCCATCTCAAATTACACATGTTTTTTCTGAGTTTCAAATGTTTTTAATTACATTTCTTTTCCTCCTCCGAACTACAAAGCGAAAAAGTAGCAAAGCGCTAAATGTCCGACAGCGTTATCTTTGTTATCAAGACATGTTGATTAACACTCGATGCGAGGCAGCAGATACCATAGACAACCTGAGTTTAATTACGTAGAAAGAGAAACTCCGGTGTTAATAAATGTTATGATTGTGTAAACTTCTTGATTGAATGTTACAGGCGTTTCAATTTAATGTTACTTTTATGATCATGTAAGATAATAAAATCATTCAGTTTCTTTTATATTTAAAAAACGCGGTTTTCATTTCGACATGATTAAAGAAATACTGCTAAACGCATTGATAGAATACACAGGTGTTCATCTGTTGAATAGTCGCCAGCACATTAAGCTACCTGTTAGCAAATTTTCCCAATCAACTTTGAACCATATGCTTCAGCGATAAAGTTGAAAATCTATTAAAGAAATTTGACAGTTTGTAGTTGCTTGATGTGCTGGCTTCTATACAAAAGGACCAAAATCAGATTGCAACGAGTTGGGCGAAGCGAAACGACAACTATTGTTCTCTTTGAAACTTCCAGTGTGGTTCCAGTTTGTTGCAACTGTATTCAATTCTAATATTTCGACAAGTTTCTGATGATACTCGGTAAGCCAAATGACGAATTAAATGAATTTGCATTAGTAATATTCTAGGACTAATTTAATACGGATCTGCAGACTTAGCATGGCGATTCTATGTCTATTCTATCAAGAAAAGACAAAGCTATTTCTGTCAATGTCAACATATCTTCTGACCGAGCATGGCGCGACCTGTCAACTCGCATACATAGAATGACTTGCAGACTTATGTCGGGCGAAGAAAAGATTTTTTTTTCTACGTGTCAAAAGAAATGTTACGTCAATCTGTCACTTATGTCCATTATCTGGTACAAAACTTGTTTATACGGTTGTCATGCTGAGCCTGCTGTGACTCAATTGTGTAAAAAAATATCTAGAATTGAAAGTAGCCCACCATAAGCGGCCTCCTGCAGCAAACGGCAGTACCAAAGGACCAATCTTCCCAGCAGCAATAACCCTTGCCACCAGGCTTCCAGCAAACGGAACACGTCACAGGTGTCACTTCGCAGGAGGACCACCACTTCTGACATCGACGTCAGCATTGATACCACTCATCACTTCACATCTGTCTGAATTCACGTAGCTACGTTTGGTTTTTATTGAAGACGATGTCACGTTTATCGAAATCTTTTCATTCACTTCACAATTTAGTGCCTCGTTATGAAAACGAATTGATTCATTTGCGATTTCTTAAGATTGTTGTGTTGGTAATGTGATCACGTCAGACAGTCATTTGTCATTAACAAGATTAGAAATAATTAAATGCCTTTTATTTGATTAATGCTAGTTACAAATGTTACCTGCTATAAGTCTCAATTTTTCGCTAAGAACATGGTAAAGAAATCATACATTCTAGTGATTAATGCATTACACTGTCAACCATTTTCTCATCGTAAATTATGTCTGTGAATAATTATGGTTTGTTTTTCGCCACCTTCATTTGGAATGCATAAGCTTTAGGTTTTTCAATCTCTGTTCTACATTTATCTCTAAGGGTAGAAAAACTATTAAGAAAGGTGATTATTCAGATGTACAGATCACATCACGCTACTACAATCTGTCAAATTTTCTTAATAGATTTTCAATTTTATCGCTAAAGCATATGTTTCAAAGTTGAATGAGAAAATATAGTTTCGGGTAGCTTGATGTGCTGGCGACTGTACCTTATTTATTAGTTTTTAAGCCCTAAAAGACCTAATGGAGCCATTTCTTTTACCCATAATCGGTTTGTCAAATTTATTAAACTATATAAAATATCATACCTAGTTATAGCCAGAAATCTGCAGTTTAAAATGGAAAGCATTCGTGTGTTTCATTTCGCATTTAAAGTTATTGTTTGGAAAGTTAATGTTTCGTGGCAAAAACGTGCGTTCAGCGTTGACATGGTGTTTGATAAGAAAACTGTGTTATCAAATCTAGCCGTGAGAGCAGTGGCCTGGTACCCACCTACTGGAATTTTCATTTACTGAGATTAATACAGTGGAATGTTTAATTGTTTTGTCTTGCGCCATGGCTTTCTGAATGCAAATAGTTCTACGGTAAATGCATTACGGTTTCAGATTTTATGCTACAAGGTTTTACTATCAAATACTAAAAGGTAATCTAACTAACCTAACCTTAACCTGTCGACTAACGATCATGAAATTATGGTTGTTTTTGCGAAGTGGCCTGTGTTGTAAAACAATTATTCACGTGATAAAAAATGAGGCTTTTAAAGATTTACGTTGAATGAGCCTGATGGTTTCGCTAATGTTAATATGCTTATACCGTATTTTTTTTAAAGTAACTTGCAAATAGGTTTGTAGGAATGAGATTGCAATTCATCAATGTGTTCATGATTTGTCGTTGGATAAATTAAAACAATCTATGGACATGGTGATGGCTTAACGCTCTCTGAGCAGGCATTTGATCTGCTGACAGCGCTAACGTAGACACGTGTCATTACATGTTAATTATTTACTAAATGAAGTACAAAAAAGTTGATTAGTATTATAGTAGGTAAGCTAAAATTATCTTTAGAAGAAATAAATTGACGAAATTTGTTGTAATGTCAACATTAAGATAAGATGTTAAAAACATGATTTTCGTGGATAATTTCACAGCTGTTGGTTTGTTGCCACAAATAAACATTAACACCTTAACAATTAACAAACACGCGAGTGAAATTCGCGTTTCCTTGCGGCCGATTTGCGCAAAACTGGCTCGTCCTTCTACAGCCTAACATTAGAACATTACCCAACAATGTATTGATTTGTATACGATACAAAAACACTGACGTTTCCTACGATTTCGATAACTTTATGGACGAATGAATATACTTTATGGGTCTTGTGTATTGTACAAATTCCTATCAAACTTAATTTAAGCTGAGTATAATGAATTCAACGCTCACGCAACGTGATATTTAACAATTCTGAAAACCCTAATTTGTTAATTAGTTTTAAACCTGGATTTCTTTTACTTAAGTTCCATTTCATTGATGACGATGATGTTAACATTAATTAAATAAGTTACGTGATCCCACGTGTCGTTCTCGAGAAAATCCAGACTCAAAGCGTTTATTTAAACTTTCTCTGGCGACGTGAACACACAATAAACACTTTTGTCACTGTTGAAAACACACACGTCACCACATTCTTTATAAACTTCACAAGAACATTGAAATGATTCAAACAAATAGCACTTTAAAAATGAGGTGCTATATTTTCTGTTTGTTTTTTTAAAGGGTAGTTTGGATTCGTTACCGGCGAGGGCGGACCGCCGTCGTCGACTGCGCGGACCGCGATACAAACAGTTCACTGATAATTATGCAACAAGAACTAATATAACGGTATTATCGATAAATAGACGAGCTAACAGGGAACACAAAAACATTCTTTGTTAGACAACGATTGCAAATTGTTATTGATGGCAATTATTAGCGACAACAATTACAATACTTTTATGTTTCTGGCGAAATGGTTGTGAAAGTCGGAGTATAAGTTAACGTTTTTACATTTCGATTGAGTTATTTGGTATGAAAAGACTTGAAGAAACTGCACGTTTTCGTAAGTGTTGGATATTTGTGGAGTAAGAGTAATCTAACGACTTTAATATAGCATAATAGGTGTTACTAGATTGTGAGATTTTTTTATGTGGAGTGTGACTTACTCACGTAAATTGAAGATGTAAATAAAAGTTGGTGTATGTCCTAACATTTTTATGAATGAAGATTTCCTTCAGCGTGAAATCCGAATATTATTTTGTAAGCCAGCTTTTACTTGTATTGAGATTCATTCCAATCTTTCTTCTTTTATAAATATCTTGTGACTTCCTTTGCTTTCAACGTATTGATTACAATTTGTAGGTAGTTTATGGTCAATTTATAAGCCAAAGAGTTGCGGAAAACAGATGTTATCTTTTGGATAAACATCAATAATAGTGAAACGCGACGCGATGCAATATTTTATGATGATAATGGCTTGCATGCAGGTTTATTATAGTGAACCTACTATTATAATTATACGTGAGCTACACTTCCCTGGAAAGTCATAAAAGTTGAACTGTAACTGTCATAATACCTATTTATTTTTTGTATTGATTTTTTAAAAACGGCAATTTAAAAAAAAACACAATACTTAAAATAAATAGGTATATGTGTGTATCTTACTTCTTAATTCGTCAAACTTTTAAGCAATGCATTAATTTACTAACTTATTCAAGCGGTTTCATACGCGCCTCAGAAAACTACTCCGTGCGCCTGGATAAAAAGCACCCTTACCCTCAATAAATGAGCTATCTAACACTGGAACACTTTTTCGAATCCGTCTTGTTCCTTCTGATATTCGCGCATTTAAGAAACGAACATAAAAACAAACTGTTTAAAAAGGTTTTTAAAGAATTTGTTTGTTTGTATGTCCGTTTTGAAGTTCGATTCGTATTGACTACCAACCCCAATTAAGTAACTCAAAAAAATATCAAGTTGATAACAGATTATTTTTTATTTATTAGCTCAATAAATATAAAATAAAACAACTTGGCTGACAAAGAGAAAATATTACTGTATTAATAGATAACTTGCTGAGAAACCTAAACAAGATCAACTGGTATAGATCAAGGAAGATGGGAAAACTTTTCCCAAGAGGAAAAACAAGCTTAATTTATGCGGATGCCTGAAGGCCCTGTATTCCTATAAAGAGGACCGTAGTTCCAGTTATAATATTTGCTAGGTTGTGAAACTGTGTGTACTGGTTTCGGAAGGATCTTTAAATTGGTGGGTTCCGCCTATGTCCTTTCTCTTACTCCATCTAGACTAGACTATGTGTATCTATGTGTATACATGACTAAGTTTATCTACCTAGACAAGCAATCCACGCGTGATGGCGTGACCAAGGGTTAAAAAATAGATTTAAAAATGACATCACTAATGCATTAGGTAGATATTATTATGATAGTGAGTGTTTTGAATAAATAAATACATTTCCTAAACAGCTTTAGTTAGTCAATACACAATCTACTAATTTAAGAACGAAAAAGCTTGTAAAATCACTGCTCAAGTGTGTATAAATAAAGGTCGTAATAAACGTTTTATAGATCAATAAAATTTATTTTGATGACGCTGAAGTTGTTCAGCCGAGTGACTGTCTTAAACGCACCGTAATGATTTGAATGTTGTGAAGAAATTAAACAATTTATAATTCACAAAAAGGCACTTGCTCGCGGTAATATACTGATTGTAAGAAAGTTAACGAAAAACATTGTTTCTAAAGCGGTTCACCTCAACTGGTTCGCGCAACATTGAATGCAGGCCAGTGCAGACAGACGTTTGAGAAATTCAATAGAAATCAAATAGACCGAAAACACATGCATCACACTCATTTGCATAGCGACTGGCCTTGAGATCCAATGGCAATTAGCACGCTATCTCCTTTCGAGGTATTTGCAATTGCAAACAATCTGGATCACTCTAAATGAGTGATATTTAAATCATCTGCTATACTTGTTTACGCTTCACCATTCGTTTCGCAGTATTGATCACTCCTTCCACTTTCTAACGATGAATATTAAAAAAGAAACATGCCAGCGTTTAGTCAGACGATACCCGGCTCGTTAGAGAACCAGCATCAATAAAAGAATAAACAGTTTTAGTAGATCGATAGTGGTGGGAGCGTTGGAGGCATCGACCTCAAATTGCGCAACCATGGCCGGCATTCGGTGTTGCACATTCGTCACACCAACAATATAAAAAGCTTTGCAAAAACTGACGACAGTTGTATAACACTCATCTCATTACAATACATCGTTTTCAGGAAATCTATTTCGAGAACACTTCCGATTTTTTGCATTTCCTCCACATTTGGAGGATATGGCTTCGTGACGTTTTCGTGCGGATGCAGCGACGGATGGTGAGGACGTGAGCGGAATTCCTTAGCATTACTAATTTTATTACCATCCAAGACTTTGGCCATAAAAGTAAGTGCTTACCAAAAATGTTGTCCACCTCGAATTCAATTCAGGACGCGGAATCTGGAAAGAAAACACAAAATATATTATTATCATGTTACTCGGTTTTGTTCAGTTCGTTTCTATTGTTATATCCAATAGCAGCTCTATTTCTTTTTATAGTAATTCCGATTGGTCGCAAGCGAGGTTTGCGTGCCGGCGAAAGGTCACAGCAGTGCGAAACTGCTTCGTCTGCCTTACTGGATGCTATTTCTGAGATTAGAACGCGGCTCGCCTTAACTAGAAGATTAGGAAACGTACAACTGTAATGTAACGTTCCTGATTAACAATCATTTACGCACAGTCCGAATTTAGATGTATTGTTTTGTGTATTGTAATGGAAACAATTGAATGGGCGTGCCACAAACATGAGGTAAATCAATAAGTTTGTGATTATGACCTAGATCTGTAGTTGCTTTGATAACAAGTATCAGGGCACAGCAATTTTTAAATTGAAACTTAAGATACTGAGGAAATTACGTCAATAGCTTGAAAGCTATTTTTTGTCTAGAGTTTGAACATTGTCGCTGTTGCAATACCGTGTTTTCTGACGTATTCAGTTATCGCTGCCAATTATGATTCAGTTTTAGTCACATGTCATATCTTATATCTTAGTATGTTTTTTAAAGTAATTTATCATCAAATGATCCCTCTCGCTGTGGGAGGCACCTGGGGGGGAATGTCAGACTTTTAACTGACTAAGCCCTGCAATTGTGGGCACTGTAGGTCTTTCTGTGCTGCGGTAATATTTGCGTACAATCCCGCAGCATATCTACGTACCTGCGATCAAATTGTTGATATTGATACAAGTCGTGCGTGAAGATGGTTCTCTTTCGCGTCCAATTTTCGTTGGAACACGTCTTAAATGTTATAAGTATAGTTAGTAACATGAGGTCGCCGGTCGCGGTGTGATTGCGATCCATGTCATTCGTATCAATTGCATTTCGGTACAGTATGTTGTAATTCGTTGTGAAACCCGTGGCTGGTACGGCCTAATACTTGCTGAATTGATGAATTTAAATCAATGATTATTTTCCAGTAATGTTAATGCTGATTTTTTTTACTCCATACGCATACATTTTATTACACCCAGACCACAGCCAACATGTTCATCGGACAAATATTGACCGTACCGCAAATCGAACCCGGGGACCCTCAGCAGTTCGGCATGGTGATCATTGTGCCAGCGGGGTCGTTAAAGATAAGTTATGAAAGTTCTACCATTACCAGTATAAACTCTTTAAGGTCTACGATTAAAAGACTCTTATGTCTATAGGCTTTTCTGCTTCCTTTTGATAAATTATGAAGATACTACAGTCTTCTTTCTTACTCTATGTAATTGTAGAATTCCGATTCGAAAATCAATTTCTTTAAAGCACGCCAAAAGTCTATAGAATGATGTGTTGACAAAGATGTGTGTAAGCGAGTGGCACTCGAATTGTTTTTGTGTCATGGTCTATTGTAAATGCGTACCAATTGTTGGTCCATTGTTAGTAAACAGAGCCATTCTTGTGAGAGTTTTGGAATTCCCACTCAATATCAACAAGGGACTTTCTTTTCGGTTACGCATACGGCATTTGGATTACGTTCATCATATTTCACAGCTGATGGAAACAGTCTATTAGCGAGTCAAAATTTGTATTTGGAAAAACAACTTTAGGTTAACATACCAATGGATAGATGCCATCAATCGATGATGTAGTCGATTGTTCATCATCAATCGATACTTTCATTATATTCTTCCATCGAGCGATGGTTAATCTATAGGTCTAGTAACACCTATCAGTACAGATTTTTAGGATGTGTGACGTCCCACGTCCTGCGTTATGTGTTCCCTTCTGAGTTGTGGACTTTGTTCCACTTCAGCTAAAATAGTGAGATTCTTAGTTGGGGACGAGATGCGGGCTTATCACATGGTGGACACATTTCAAGCCCTAAATTGATCACGTATATTCCCAGATTAGAGTATCTTTCTACATATATGATCTTCAAGTTAGTTTTTGAGAATAATTTAGCTACTATCATAGTTTTATTTTCACTTGAGCAAGTGGAAGGTAATCACCAGGCTACTTGGTCACGGTCCGAGGAGTATCTGTGGAACTCCACCACAGCAAGACCGCTCTAATTCACAAACGCAATCATTTGTAGTTCCTCGAGCACTGTTGTTATGTAAACGTGGTTCTGTTTTAATTGTTCTGTAGCAATTAAAAAAAAGTAAGACACAAAATAAATCCAACTAGTAGACTATTTTATGTAGATGACATCGTATTTGGAATTATGCTGTATTTGCTTTTGGCTGAATTTCCAGAGGTTTGGTAATTCCCATTTCCAGAATGACATCATGATGGTAGATATTGTCTACGAGAAGTGGTACAATGTCGGTGCACTTCAATGAAACGGATGTACAGACAAGATGACCTTACGACTATGATAGTGCATTATAAACTTAGAAAGAGCGAGCGTGCTGCACTTAACCTTTAAAAAAGCCTATAAAACGCTATGAAACGACCTATTGTTTGATACGGAAACTATGGACTTTTATATAATATGTTTGTTTCAATTGCAGCTGGATGTTTCTCAAAATCTATTATAGCAATTTTCCATGACAGGCTGACAAAACTATTGTATTTAAATGTTAGTAGGCAGATAAGGATTACTCACTGCAGTTGAAAGCCTATTGCTTACAAGTCTATAATGTACAATTTCTTGGTAAACGTGGCGCCTACTAAGCATACCTTATTTGGCTTTAGCTGATTCTATGATGCCGTGACGAGTGAATTACTCATGATCAGGATTGAAAAGGCTATATGTAGTGTAGGCGGTATAAGTTTAACAGTGACGTCATAGTTGTAAAAATATGTTACACGAGTGACTTTGGGGTGTATTAATATAGTCGATGGTACTGCAGCTAGCATTGCATTTGCACAATTTCACCCCCAAATCCCACAATAGTAAGCAAGTAAATAAAAAAATATTATACATAAGATATTATACAAGGAGATAAACTAGAGTATTTTTATGTAATTTACTTTGCGGTCTTTAAACATCTAGCTAGGAAGTATTCCTGTTACGTACATAGTTTTGGCTGATAATAGGGTTAACTTTTAACGACATACACAAGCCATGACATGGACTATCATCATCATCATACTCAGTCATCGCTTCATGTTATATTGGATATTTTGGAGGTGATGTCATTTTGGTGGTTGCGGTCAAAATCCCACATAAAATATACAGTACCATTTATTCAAACACATCCTTTTTGCAAAATCTTTTAGAATAAATCTTAGGAAATATGTATATTCTGGTTAGAGGATTTAAAAATAATAAATATTTTAAAAAGCAAAAGACAACAACCTCCAAGGTTCCTCCTGCCATACAAAAAAAGTTGTTTTTTTTCTGAGATGGGAAATCTCGGGGAGTGGGTGCAGCGCGTGTGACAGACTGTTGGGTACTTAATGCCATATCTTTTACTGCTGGAGAGTTTTGGGAGCCAAAGAAAATCTTTCGAACAATACCGTATTTCGGTGTGTCAATGTATCTGACCGAATGTTTGACGTGAAAGACACTTTTCAGTTATAAGTGTTTGAGCATTTCTGTAAATATTTGGCAAGTGTACAACAATTCGGTTTTACGTCAATTATTGTGCAAACGTCAGGAATTTGCAAGTTAATGGTTTGGTCATTGCAGATATCGATGCCTATAATATATCGATATTTAAATAGTCTCATAAAATATCTCATTAAAACTGTTCAATAAATTACCAGAAATACTCTTCAATTTGTTCCATTTGTTAAATCTCTGAAGAAATAAGTTCAAAGCTTTAGTTAATCAGAAAACAACTCTAAATATAAAAACATGTCTACAAAAATATTGAATTCAGAAATACTGACATCCGAAGGTTTTGTATATAAATAGCATTTATTAATACGACTATATCAATAGAGGTACATTTTTGTCATCGCGTGTATTTTTATAATGAATAGTACCTATAGTTCTATGAATAGTGTGGACGTAAACACCCGAAGATCGATCATGTTTTTATGTACAGCCAAAAACTTGAAGAGCTTCCGCACACTGCAAACTTTTAGTCGACCGGTAGTTTGTTCGGGCTTATAAATCAGGTTGGAGATGAATGATAGTGGACACATTACAACGTTCCGGTATCAGTGGGTATATAGACCTACATAAAAGTTTGATTGGTTTCACGTTTATCTTCAAAATTAACTGTCAGCCAACCACCGAATCCCAGTATCAGACAATAAATGTTTTTTGAAGTTTTCGGCTTTCGAAGCAAAGTATTTTACATTGTTCTTTTTGGTTTTCCATTCAATAAAAATTCTAGACTTTCTAAAATTCTAGACTCCATAAATACGTTGACGTATAGCTCAACTTGTCCTTTCATCAAATACAACTAAGCCATATTTGACACCAAATAAAAACCCGCTATCAAAACTGACTAATCACTTCCAGATCGTTAGTTTTATTAATACTGTTGATAAAAGTGTTGAGCGCCACGGACAGAACGTTTGTTACATGACTTTATAGCATCTCTCGTTTCGAATCGATGTAGTACAAGGAAGGATTGATACATAAATCTTCGCAGATCAGATTAGAGCGGTCGAGGATGTAATGGATGAGATATACGGCTCTTGTAGGGTTGCCAGCTGAGATATATGTTAGTTTTCAACAAGTTCAGAGATAATGGAAAGGTCTTCTCAGAAATGGATGAACTAACATGAAGTGTGGCTACAGCTGCTGAGGTTTTTACTAGTGTTTATGGCCTGGTATAAATAGAAGACATTTTAATGCTAAAGTTGTAGAAATGAAGTCAGGCAACGCAAGTCATAATTTCATTTATTATATCAACTGATTAAAAATCGTCTTTTATCGTAACTAGATGCAGATGTAGATTAAATCTCTTTATAAATTCATATTTCATAACAATCTAGCTTTACTGGATGTTTGAGTCACATTGCATAAGCTTTCAAAGAAAGTTATACAAATGAGTCAGAGCGACAACGAATATGTTTTACTTAAATAAGTATAAGGCCACTTGATATGAGAAACGGATGTTTTCCAACAGAACTAAACGGGTTTATAAAGTATCAATAACTAAGTTGCAAATAGCGACAGGAGTTGCAAATAGTACGGTTCGTATGAGGCATCGCATGACGGTTGTGAAAACTGACATATTTCCCAATGGGCTAGCGTTACGTTGGCGCCGTGTGTATGTACCTGATATGAGGTGTTAATCACAGTGTTTAAAACACAGGAATCTTAATGGCATGTATGCAAAAGAAGACGGAATTATCACTATAAACATCTGTAGTAAATATTCTTTAACTGTTTAAAAGTTCCTTTAGACAAAATAGCCAACGGCAAAAACTCAAACATACAAGAAGATCATCCTTTCTAAAATCAAGGTAAAACTTAACTGATAGCCATCAAAAAATGACAAAACACCATGACGTAACATCAACCAATTTAATAAATGTTCCAGCTTAGGCCTATATCGTTGGTAAAGACTTGGCGACGCTCCAGGAGCCTGGACACATTCGCTCGTATTTCACTCAATGCGAAATAGTCTTGGAGAATAAAGTGTACTATTAATGCGGGCTATTTTCGGCGCACGGCGTCCGATAGTCTGCCATTCCTGCCATGCTGTGATATGCCGCAAATGCTTGTTCTGTTAGGATCTTGTTTAGCGCGTAAATATTAGCAGTATGAAATACGTATGCAAATGAAATGACGATGCCATTTAGATTCTAGAGATAGAAGTTGAAATTAACGTTGGATTTGCGCAAATTGTGTTACGGGTCATAAATTATTTCAGATAAAACTTACAAATAGAAAAAACACCAAATAATAGGATAGAAAAACCAGAGGTCTAAATAACGTATTTTCCCGAAAATCTTGTTATCGAATTATATGACGTAGTTCGCGTTTTTTCGTTTGTTTTACAACATACGTGTTGAATAAATGCAAATCAAATATATTTATAAGAACTTGTCTGTGATAAATAACAGATTTAAAAAAGAATTTAATGAATTGGAAGAGACAACATTTGTGTTCATTCTGGCTGACTTTAATCTACGAACTAGGTAATCGGATCTTATTGCAGATATGAAAAATACTCGAAAGAAAACAGACGCACTTTCCAAATGAATAACGTCACAGGAAAAGCAGAATGCGGCACAAGTTGGCAACGCAAACTTTGCCTTTCACAACTTTGCCAAATAAATTTAGACTGCATTCCAAATTCGCTGCAGTTACAGCAAAGTTTACAAACTCAACTTGTTACTTACTGTTTATGGCATACAATTTTCCATGTTTCAGTAATCGCCTTGTCCCATATAAGGTTGTAAGGCCATCGACCCACTAGTATCGATTGTACAGTTTGTAGGGCGAACGGAAACAAACGATGTTTCTTTATGGAAGCCCTTTTGTGGGGCATAGGTACAATATTTTCTATTCATCATTCTAGGGCATGTGACTCAGATATAAAATGGTGTTTTATGAGAAAATACATATCGAATTTCTGATTTCGTGTAATTCATGTGCGTGCTGAGTCTTGTAATTGCTATTCTTTGTTTGATGAGGTGGTTTGTTATTCTCACAAATATATGGTAGCCATGCTTCATACTTACAGCTTGAGTCATCTTACAGCTGTGCAAAGAAATAATTTCATGCTCCGCCTTGTATTTTCCATTGCTTTGCAGTTTTCACAGCTGTTCGTGTCACCTTTAGTGTTATTTTGTTTAAATGTATTACCTAGTTCTTTCCAGAGAAAAATTATACCTATGTATATATCGATATGTTTTCGCTTCAAGCTTATCCTCATATAGTTTTTTAATTGATGCTCTAGGATGAGCGTCAATCACCCCGCTTGCTCAAGGCAGATTGGCGATTTCAAACTCAAAAAGTCCTGGTCTCCTCAATATGTTTTCTTTTGCCTTTACTCAACCATTGGTGTCATTTTAAATTATCAATCAAAGTACGTTTCATGACTAAGTCGTTTCTATTACATATTTGCTTTGTTATCGCTAGTTTGAGTAATAGCTTTAAAAATTATTTATATTTCTGTGAATATTTTTGTGTTTTATATTCTATTCAATGAATGCAAGAGATTTGGCACGTTTCGACTTTTGTCATCGCGTCATGCCCACGTCGCAGAGATCAAGGTTTCTGTCTAGTTCATTGTATGACATTGGACTCGTAGGTATTTTAAACAGCTGTGTTATATTATTACTGAGTAGGTATTTTTCTGTTCCATGAATAAGGCTTTGTTGTAGTTACTGTCAAGGCTTATATTGCATTTATTTGTTAATAATAAATTGGGTTTGCATGAAACAATACCCACCTAGTTTTATAGTCATATTTTTTTGGATATACGAGTATTGTTTCGCCAAGGAAAACCAATCATATTTTCGAGACTTATTGCCATCACAAATATAAAAGAAATACAAGTTCTTTTAACATGTTATTTCCATGCAAATCTGATATCTAAACGCTCACAATTAAGGTTCATTTCACCTCTATGTTTGCCAACATAAACAGATTCGTAAACAAACCAATAACATGAATGGTTCGATACTAAAAATATGATATTTAATTTTAATTATTGGATAACTGTGGTTTTCCCACTTAACGGCGAAGATATTATTACCATAAGCTTCTGCATTATTAATTGATAATAAGAAGTCGTCATTGACGTCAGCAAGGGAACGAATTTCGACCGTAGTATGTAGTGATGTAGTACAAGCTATGCAATATGTTTCCACTCAGGCAATCGTTTTGTCAAGCGGTTCGTTTTGGTTCATGGATGAAATCTGATGCGTAGACCCTGGCTACGCGGTCATTGGGTACAGAGCGACTGCAAAACAGTCAAAAGGGATGAAACAAAACACACGATTGTGATTGAAAAAAGACTTGAAATTGAATGAAACTCGTATATGAAAAATCCATTGCCTGTTTAGCACAAAAATAGAAGATAACATCTAAAAGAGAAACGTTTTAAAATAATCATTGGCTACGTGACAAATAAAAAACTTCGCACGTTGAACTAAGGTTGGCAACGGTACGACACGGATAATTTACAATTTGCGAGCAAAGCCGCGGGAACATACTAACTGTACGTCAAACAATGACGCGATCGATATGCTTCGTCGTGTCTCTCTTGTTTGTGCCTCTTTTTAGAACCTACGTAGGTTGCATTACTTTATTTTATTGAAATGTGTTTTATATGAAAAAGTATTTTCCCTGTTTTTTAGTGGGTTTTTGTTCTTAGCTTCAGGTGTAAATTAATATAAGTTTTGGCAGGAATGCTTACCTCTCCGTTTAAGGCTAAATAAGCCAGAAAAAAGTTCAAAGAAGTATTAGGCAAAGTACTTCTTTTTAAAACGTTTTTTAAAGGTACTGAGCACTTGCCTGGGCTGTGTCTTGTTCGTAAGAGTTACCGTGGCCCTTTAACACAGGGACCTCCAGAAGGAACATAGTGGGTTTTCGTCAGTAAGAGTCTGAAACTCCCTCCAGCTGTACCCGACCACACCAGGAGGGGTCATTACTCACGAAAAAAAGGGACTAAACACTTATATCTTTTTTATTAATTACGTCATACCGATGGTTATAATAAAAAAAAAAAACTAAACAAATAAAATATACAAGACTATGATCAAAATTGAAATCTAAGAAGGTAAATGAGTCGTGAAACATTGCGTGTGAGCCCCTTATAATTATTCCTCATAATATTCGTTATTTTGACACTTAACAGAACATTAACGAATAGCCGTCATCATTTAATGCTCTCGTCACCATTAACTTCACGTGCTTCAAATTTATTTTATCCTAAAATAGCCAACGTGATGAATAGCATGATATTTTGAGCTGCCGAAGAATATTTAGTTTACTGTCTCCTGTGAATCTTTGAAAACAGATTCGTGCCTGATGAACGTAGTTTGGTTTTAAGCAGTTTTAGGACATAAAGATATGGTGCCCAAAATAGCTACACATTCGAAGGTAACCACGGATAAACATTATTTATTTAGTTACATCACCTCAGCAGTTTTTGCTTTACGTTTGCGAGTTTGGTTAACTCATAGTATTTTTCCTTGAAGGTTATCAAGATAAGATAAAGTTATTAAAATCTTTACAGTTTTCTTAGAAACAGTTACTGTAACTGCGATAAAGTGGTTGGTTAAGATTAACTTCGATAAAGCATTAGTGCATTGGCGGCCACGGCGGCTGTTCTCTCTAAGGGCTACGCAGGACAAATTTGAGTGCACGCACATTTGCGCAGACACAGTTGCACTCTCTATTCCCTAACTCTCCGATGGGACGGCAACCTGACACGCCCGGAAAGACGTTAAGCGCAGGAGCGAAGACATTTACGTGCTTTCCGATACATTGCTCTATCAATCCCCAACTTCCAGACTACGGGCTGCTTTATGAAAGTCTCCACAACAACACTTAGTCATCTCATATCATGAAGACTCATACAAATATCACTATGACAATGTCATTTAGGAATACAACGCTAAGATATGATAGTAAATATGTATCAGTTACGATAAGGTATCTCAACTCTGTCGGTAAGTAATTTAGGAGTGTTTATGATTAGATTATTATCGAAAACGTGATACCGATATATCCAGTTATAATAAAAACAGCGTGTTACCTTTCCTTTTAAGATTTAGCCCTTGAATTGAAATAGGCGGAACGGAAATATAGCTACATGAGTCAAATTAAAGAGAAGCCGAAAGTTGGGACGTATAACGAAGTTCAAGAGTTGGCACGCGACAGGCAGAAATGGAAGGTGCTGCACTGACAAGAGCCAGGCTCTTAAGTTAAAGAAGAAGACGCAACGGAACGCAGCGCAGTCTTCAGGGAATAAAAAGTTTTCGCTGGTTCTTGATATGAAACTATTCATTATCAAAACACAGTGATGTATTCTTAAGTACTACTATTATCTTCATAAACTACTAGCTTCCGCCAGCGGTATCTTGTGCCCGTGGGAACTAGATCACGCGCCTGTATGAAAAGCGTAGCCTTCTTCTACTAGCGGGCTATTTAACACCAAAAGAAATCCTTAAATCGGATTGTTCTTGAGATGAGCGCTCTCAAGCAACCAAACTCTTCAGCTTTATAATATTGGCATAGATTACGTTCATACACCAAAACGATCAACATAAAATTTCCCACGTTAAACTGATGAATTTAAAATCTAATTAGAGCCTCGTAATTTGAATTGGTTACAAGCATTAATTAATTTACCAGCAACAGCTGTAGGGTTTCTCAGCAATAATCAGACTATTATTAATGGGAATATTAACGACCCTATTTTGGTCGGCGACCTCATGGAATTACATAACCAGATAATTGAAGTGACTATGATGCCTCTGAGTTTGTTCAGTCATATATTATGATGTGTTTAATTCTAATCTACCGTAGTATATACTTACTAGGATATAAACGGGCTATCGATGGATTTATTTTAACAGAAAGATAATTAAATGAAATATACATATAATGTGTAATTTTTGAATAATTATGTTTAATCGCCATTAACTACACGTGTATCAGATTAGGTACAGGCGCCAGCACATCAGGCTACTACAATCTGTCAAATTTTCTTAATAGATTTTCAACTTTATCGCTGAAGCGTTGTGGTTTAAAATTGAATGGGAAATTTTGTCAGTTTCGGGTAGCCTGATGTGCTGGCGTCTGTACATTACTTATGTAGGACATTAGGTACCTATATAGAGTTGACAAACTCAATAAATTGGATGAACGCACATACGTACATGTTAAATATTTAATTAGCACGAATTTAAATAAATAGTTGACTCAAAGAAAAACTTTCCCAGTTTTGTATCTGATAAATCTAGAAAGAAGAAAATATTATGATAATAATTCCTCACATACTTATCATACTTGTGGCCATTCATACGTACCCTCGTCCTATACAACACACATCACTTGAGATCGAACGGTTACATCACCGCAAGCCGTTAAATTTTACGACATTCTTCTGTGCATGTGTGAAAAATGTTATAGAGCATTTGTACTTGGTGTACATATGTACATATGTGTGAAAAATGTTATGATGCATCTGTAGATGTAATAGACATTATTTTGAGTGCTGTCATTTGATGGTCGCATTATGGTCTTTGAATTCAAAACGGTGTAAGTATTTAATGCGTGACTTCTGCTTAGGCTGCGGGTTGTTCGAATTACAATGCCCCTGGCACACAGGGACCTTCAGAAGGAACATAGTGAGTTTTAGTCAGTAAGAGACTGACACTACTTCTAGCTGCACCCTTAGCGGGTGGGGTCATTTGAACCCACGAAAAAAAGTACCTACTTAATGCAGTTCAACATTATCGGAGGAGTGCTGTAATGTCAGCGTTCTGTTACAATACATAATGTAAATACATAGATAGTATTGCATGCCCGTACGTTGTAAGTATGTATATCCATAAATCTAAGGTTTTCTTTGCTGTAAGTCTTCCATGAAATAAATACTTATGCGATGCCTATTCGCCAGATTTGTCTTTCCTAGTTTAAATCGAAAAAGGAGAGTTTCAGCAATTATACTATTGACCTTAAATAAACACGTATATGCTTTCGAGTTAAAAAGTCTCCTTAATTTCTTATAAGTAGTGATTCTTATGTGGTTCCTCAATCTTAGGCAATAAACTGAGATGAAGACTTGCTGGGAATTAATGTTTGTTTATTACAACTTCAACAGAAATATTAATGCTAGCTAGTACATTTGTATGTAAATATTATTATAGACTTGATATCGTGTAACATACATAATTAACGCATGATTAACTTTAAAAAATCATATTCTGCTTTAGTAAAAGAGAACAAGGGCGCCCACTTCGAAATCATGATTCACTGAGTTTAAGATTTCATTGCTTGCATTTTAAGTAATCATATGTTATTGAATACTTGTTCATTATTGAAATACAATGGGGATTACAAACCGTACAAAAATGTCGTCAAATATTTGTAGAAACAAGTCCAGTATTATAATATGTTTGTTTTTAAGCAGAAGAGATTTCAAACTTGTGTGGATTAACTTACGCTGTCAAATGTTTTTTTACTAAAAAAGACCATCTTTTAATATAACTTAACCCTTTTCCAGCTAGTTAAAACAAAATAAAATATGTTTCTACATGAAAAACCGATATTTTTAGCTTTTCCTATACCTTCATTAATAAAAAGAGAAAAGATTTTATGGTTTAAATGAATTGAATAGGCTCCAAAACTACATGACCGATTTGAAAAATTCTTTCACTGTTGGGAAGCTATGTACATTATCCCCGGTGAACATAGGCTATGTTTTATCCGGGTTCAGGAAGAAGTTTACTTGAGACCCTTGGACTGCCAGACACTGCTAGTATGATATGAAAGTAGCTGAACAAAAAAAAGTCATTTATCCATAGTAGGCTGAAAATCAACCCTTTTTCAAAGTCAATTTTACAAAAGATAGCCCCAAAAATGTTCGCTCTTCACCACTTCATATGTATTATCGCTAGAAAGAAGAAATGGTGGAACATGCTACGAATTTTCTTCTTGTCAGTATTTGTCACTAACAGTAGAACCCCATCTCAATGGGGTCATGTTCACTCATTGCTATAAGTACCATATTAACCTAGATTTCCGTTACAATTGGTTCCAGACAGATTGATGGGTTTACAAAATATTGTACGGGTATTGAGCATGTCAAACGATAGGCTCCATAGATAACAGAATAATAGTTTTAACCCGATCATTGTGCATTTTCAAGGCTAGACAGATCGATTTATAAAGCGGTTTGCGAAGTCTTAGACTAATGCGTAATACATGAATACTTCTTCTATTTCACACCATGCACGCGTGTGTACATAGATGTTGAAGAATTAAAAAAGTATATAAAATCGATATAATGTTTAGCTGTCCGCAACTTACAATACTGACTCAACTAATATTGCATGGTTGACGAAAAAAAAAATACCTATGCTATTGAAATAATGAGTCATTAGCAGAGGTCGGAATTAGTTATGTACTTACAATGATAATCATGCAGCGAAACAATAAAGTGGATATGCCTCAATACCGGGATTAATTATAAAGACCCGAAAACCCAATGATTTATTAAATAAAATATTAAATAAAAAGTTATATATTTTTACTCTATTTTAACCATCCGATATCGGATGTCCATAGTTGCAAAATTCCAATGCGCACACGCGGTATGATCCATATTTATATCAACATTTTGTCATTAGAGAAAAATGAGAAGGTCTGTTATCTATTGTACGTATTTAATATCGTGTAAAAATAGTACCTCTAGTTTACTAATTAGTGATGAGGAAATAATGCGCAGTTGGCACCAACCTCGCGGTAATGTCTGCTAATTTGCCAACTCGACGAATGTGACGTGTCATGTGCGAATTGCATTACTAAATGTATCGTGCGATGCGCCATCGCAGTCACATGTTATGTAAATAATGCGGAAATGCTCCTGCCCTTATCCCAAATTTTATTTAGGGTCGGCGCAGCATGTTTTCTTCTTCCACACTCTTCTATCTGCCGTCATCTCACAAGTTACATTCTTTCTAGCCATATCAACTTTCACGCAATCCATCCATCGTTTCTATGTTAAAACGACTTAATATTTCAATGCCAATGCTGTCGAAATTACACTAAACCGTTCGCGAAAAGATCAATATTAAGAATTAGACAGAGAGAATTATACTAGGTTCCTACAGCGAGTCCTTTCAGTTCAGAATCCTGTGAAGGATATTGAATATGGTAAGTTATATGATCTTCTAACTAGGAACAGAAAACCGCGAGCAAAAGCTATATATATTTGTTTATATCACTATATATACATATAACACTTCCTTACAGACTAGTCATTGGTGATCTGATCATATCAGTAGTCCAACATCACACAAATATTTAGATTTCCGGCATAATTATGTTAATGAATGAAGGGTTAAAATCTATCTGGTTGGTTGTGTAACTTTGAAGGTAGCGAGAGCGAAATTATATAAGGAGATGCTTCAAATTGTTGCGTAAGAGTTGTAGATAAATGTCGGAGAGTCTTATGAATCTTTGGTGCTTCAAAATATTCAAAGCCAACGTTATCAACTTCAATTTCTGTATTTTTTTCAATTTTCCCCTGCCTCTCATTCTGACTTCATCGCGTAAGGCCCAATGCAAACCGGTAGAGGCGCGTGGTAGACCGAGCCATCAGGTCTAAGGAGTTAAGGTTTATATTATAGTACCTTCTCGGCGCCTCCACCTCCGTTTGCGTTGGGCCTAAGTGACTTTCTTTCCAGTCATATCATCTTTCACACAATCCATCCGTGTATCGTATCTTTGGACTTCACATATTTCAAGTCTTTGTTCTAGAACACTGGAAGACGAATAAACGGGTTGTAAACGATGCCGGTAGATCAACAACCGCGGCTGGTGGAGACAATGGCGTTTGCTCAACTGGCTGTTTTACACTCCAGGGGCAGTATTTATTATCATAAATGTCTTGGTATGATAAATTGAAACTTCATGTAGAACTCATCACTTTTTTGTGTGGCAAACATGTGTTATTTTAAATTTAAAGTACAAATATTTCGAGATGTACCTACGTACTTAATAGTAGCAAGCATAGCTGGGAGTCTGTGTTTGTATCCACCGTACAATATGCAAGATATATAAGAGCACCTCTCCTTAACAGTGCGATGGAATCGAGTGATGAAATTTTGTACGATTCAGTTTTACCTTGACGTTATCGAATAACCGATCGATTCTCGGTTGATACCTGAAATAACTTTAAAGTTGTCTGTAAATCGTAGACCGTCTTTTATTATTCAAATGGAATTTTGTGTTTTGTTTTTGCGTTAACGTTATTTGAAATAATTTATATTTATTGAAGAAATTTTTATATGTAATATTAATAAGTAGTTGATTAAAAACAAGTATGTTCACTTTTATACATATTGTCTAAAATTTTAAATGTATCTAAGCTGTATTCTTGTAGTTTTCAAATTGCCTTTAAAAATGTAGGCAAATTCTGGTAGATGAAACCGTTATCAACTAAAACGGCTAGCAACGCAAATCTTTTCACATTTATTTAAATTGCTTGTTGTCTTCTAAAAAAAATATTTTTCACACAATTTTAAGTAAGTTTTTTTTAAGTAAATAATACCTACATAGTAATGCTTGTGAATTTTTAAAACAATATTGCAGTAGTATTCGTACAAAGTTGAGTTTACAATCAAGGTTACGTTAATGCCCCTCTGGCTGTTGTTTAGTCGTTACTGCAGCTCATTCACTAGTTTAAACGCAAACATTTTTTCACGACTTCTTATCGCTGAAACCGGACTTACTTTCTACGAAGACATTGCATAGGTATAGATACTAAACATTTTGTAATATCAGCCTAACGCGTTAAATTTATCCACGCAGCTCTCTACAGAAGAACGCCAATGAATCCAACTTAAGATTGCATCTAATAGAAGAGTGTTCTAGAAATAAAAATAAGTGTTATAATATATAAGGATAAAAGTTATATCGAGGGTCAATCGCTTCGAGGTAAACCAGGACTCGTCAACCTGGTCTAAATTGACGGTCTTTCAGATGTCCTCAAGCTTCGTTGGTGGTATGCTACCACCGCGATCTTGTGTATCGTGATAACATTAAGATTGAAAAGTATAAGTGTCCTTAACGAGTTGTTATAACCGAGATAAAATGCTGATAAATTAAATAAGTTTAATAACTGCAAAACAAGGCAAGTGATCGCGTGACCACCATACACCATAAGCTAGATGAACATTACCGCAGTCCCATGTAACAGTACTCCAACTGTCGATGAACGGAAGTGGGCGGATTGCTAGGCCGAGGGCGAGGGAATATACAAAGATACAAGCCCGATGTTCGATGTCAGGTCACGTCATAAATGTACCGATATCCCGCCAGAACAGCGGACTATCTTATTACCAGATAAAAAGCTACAATGTCTGTTTAATTTAGGTAATTTGTACCAAACATTTCATGTACAAATCATTTCATGACTATACCAGCTGGACTTTACATTCTAGATTTGCAGGGACGACTACATTTTTTGGATGAAAATTGTTTATACAGGATGAAGTTAGCAGACAAGATGTGTTATTTCAAAGTGCCTCATTGAATAGCAGTATTTTTTTTCTCTAGAGAAGAAACACGCGGTTAGTGGTTATTTTAGAAGCAGAGGTACCGGTACCTACGATACCTCATTAAGGACGGATAACGTTAATGATGTTAATTTAAAAAGTAGGTTAAGTCAAGTCATTAAAGAAGTTGAAAAGGGGACTACTTTAGTGCAATTGAAATAAATGATTCTAATTAATTTATTTTTCTATTTAATCTTTTTATTTTACTCCAATAAGACACCTGGAAGTCTCGTTCGGAATGTAAAAAAGAAGTTTAAATAAAGGTGTCGAGGTTTACTAGTTCTTATTTGAATGAAAACAAACATTTCTATTATCAAATGAAGACAGCTATATAAATTGTCAAATAATTCGCCTGGACTCACTTACGGCCGAAATTAATTATCTATCTATCCCTTGTTTTGCCTACTAGAGATAGGAATTTGACACAAATTAAATGGGGCTAATGTCAAAACTCAATCTCTATTAAAAAACAATAGCAAACCAATGGATAGATAGGTTATTGATTTCGGCCGTTAGACAATAATTAGTTCCATTTAAAGGTACTCATTATTCTTTCTCCTTCATTCCTTATTCGTAGAAGCAGGATAGCAAGAAAAGTGCGTACCTACATGATTGTGGTTAAATCATTTGAATCGAATGCGTGCGCGCACCGTACCGACAATGGGTGATAAGAACTGAGTCACATTGAGAAAGCCGCTTTTACAGGTTATGCACGTGTACTGATTGTGATGCTGATGACATTTCTAGACTGCGAGAAAGCTCCATTCATCTATTGGAAAGCTTATATGTGCCCGATTGTTCATTATTGTAATCATTAAAGAAATAACGTCTTTTATTGATTGGGAATTAAAAAAATTGAACGAACAAGCGAACCGTTTCCGACAGCTACCTAGTGAGATTTTCTATTAATTTGTTAATTTTTCTTACGTTTTTAAAGGCATAGAAATGTTCGAATGTACCTGTTTAGATGTTATACATAGTACAGGCAATGATCTTTATGGATCTCTTGGACAAGACATACCACTGACTAATTACTTAACTGCTCAATAGTGAAAGCAGGTCTTTGAAAAATCTCAGTTGATAAATCAAAAAGGAATTTGAAATTGCGTCTAGTCTATTGTTCCATTCACTGCTCATAGGCTCCTAATAGAACAATACACAAGCTTAGGTCTTGTAGCCTTGAACATCTTTTGAGAGCCATTACATAGAATCTTTAGGAGTGTTTAATTCAAGCTCGACATTACAAACCTTAAAATCCAAAAAAGCTATAATGTATGGCTAACTACGGGCCTGTTTAACCATTACGAATAAGTTCAAGTTAGTTTATTTTGGTAGATAATTTCATACAAATTCTGTTCCATTTTTTAATTTATTCGGTAGATAGTGGCTATTTGGACCTCGTGAAACTGGCCCTAAATCTGGTATTTCTTTGTTTCAAACTTCTTTTTCGTGGCCATATGTAACCCTTCTCGATAGTTTGGTCTCCCCTTCACGTATCGAGTTGACAATGTTAAAAATACAAGAACGATGACAGCGGCACTTATTTCACTCTTCATTAAATACGAACGTGGGTGTTTTTATTTCTTATTTTTAAAAAAGAAGAGTTATAGACCTATTAAAATTAAGGGCGAGGCAAGATGAAAAATAGTCTTCAGTATTCACTGTTACTTCATATGTTAGCTAGGAATTTTGACCAATTCATTTTACAGCAATGTAGACCATCATATTTGACTAAAAAGTATTTTAATATTTTACTATGTTATCGATACCAAAAACACCTTTTAAACTATTCAAATATTGTCAACATAGGATAAAAATAACAATGGGATTATGTTACTCATACCACGGCAATTTGACATAAAAAGTGTATCCTTTTTTTTATAATTCATGCACCCCATTACGGTGTTCGACGTTCCGTGAAACTTCCTCTGTTCCTGAGGAGTTCGGAGGGTTTTTGTGCGGCTTCCTTTACACCCAGACGCCGTGGGAAATAGGTGGGGTGACCTTCCCTGACCTTTCCCCACTAGTGTTCCGTTAAAGCTATTATTAGAGATAAGAAGGAGGCGATTAACTAGTAAGTTTTCGATCCTTTCGTTAATCGATTCTCGGTGGGTAACTGTTTGATGATCGATAGTAAGTATTGTAATGTGTTTGTTCGTTGATAGATTCAAGATTGACTTGTGATTTGATAAGATTATTGCTTGTGAATGAAGATTAAGAATAGTGATAATGTGATTGTAAGTTGAAAGTAACTAAGTATTACTTCTTGTAAACTCCACTTGAAATTAAGTAATTAAAAAGCCAAACTGAAGCCACAAAATACGCTAAGTTCCGCTTCAGCATACGCGGTATTAGCCAAGATCAGTTAATCTCGCTGATTGCTCAAATTGTCATTAGCACTTATCTTGGTAGCCAGATCGTTGTCCGTTACCCAACGGAAACTAGTTTAAGGTTAAATATTAAGCAAAAGCGAGTAAAAGTCTTGTCTATCGGACTTGTATGGTCTGTGGAGAACTGGGCCGTACTTTACCCATACTTTCACCGGTGGGTTATGGGTTTCAATGATTTAATTCGTGGCGAGAACTTGGAGTCTTGATGAGGATACCATGATAACGCATTTTTTTATGACACAGATAAGATTCTGGGTTGGGTTAAGGAAAGTCTAGTTTGTAGCTGTCTAGGGTTTAGGGCTAGACTCTATGGCTTCTGGACAGGAATTAGGTATATGCCAGTCTTAGAATAATTATTCAAAGATTTCATTGACTGATTCTAGGTTATACAAACACACTTATTATACAAGAGGCAAAGAACAAAAGATGACATTTTAGCAAAGTATGGCACAGAGCTGCGCAATGGATAGTTGGCGAAAATAATTATTATTGCTTGTTGCTTTAATCTGAATCACTATTTAAAAATGTTGAAGATATAAAAATATTATCAACGCGTAAATCATCAATGTAAATCTGCATAATCATCGGAATAAATAACACAAAATCAAATTGAAACTATGTCACAATTATTTGGTCCAGTTGATGTACACACTGGCACAAATTGTGATTTTCTTGGAAAAAAAGCGAAGTATTAAAATGAATTTGAAATTAGAATTACTTTTGTTATGGTGGCACATGGCTCGTCACAGGGCCCGGAATGCGTGTGCGGCCACTAGTTCGAAGTTTACAAACTTTAACTATATTTTGTAAACACACGGCGACTCCGAACCGAGATGTGTACGTGTTTTTCAACAAATTAGGATCGCGACTGTGTTGTTTACTTAGCGAAATTTTTAAACGTTCTATCGGAATTTCGACAATTACCACTATCAAAAAAAAACAAGAACGATATTTTGAATGGTTTTTTTGAATTAGGCTTTACGTTGGCAGGCAATTTTTTAAGATCAGGTACCATTAGATTAAATGAAAATTCATGAATATTTGTTTAAAAAGAATGTTTTAAGTCGTGCCTACCAACATTCTCCGAACTCTGGGTGCAATATTAGTCATGTTGTCTAAGTACGAGAACAATGTCGCATTGTAAAGCAAAGCTCCGGGGCATGGATTAACACCGTTACGTCCGGGATCAAAGACAATACCAGTCTTCATCTTTTTATGAACATCATTGTTTATCTACTAATCTTTGCAGACTGCAAAGTTATTACCAGTTCCAAAGGAGACATGCGTTCACAATACTTCGCTGTTTTAACAGACAAGTTTGTATTTGGGTAGAAAAAGAGAAATTGTATTCTGCTGACTTACATAAGAGTTAATGCTATAAGAGTTGTATTACGTCGAGAAAATTTCTGTGAATCCAACTGACGACGTTCACTCTCCATAGCAAGAAACGAATTCTGATTGAACTTCAATTGACCTTTTTTGTTCCTTTCATGCTTCTCAAAAAGCTATAGAAGATATCGCCTCCGATTTGTATCGGTCGATTGAACGATTACTGAAATAGGCTAGGAATACGATTGAAGACAGCGGAAATAATTTTAACATCCATTTTCGTGTTAGGAAGGGTATAGGGAGCGTAGTTAACTTTAACCATAATGTCATTGGATTAGCTTGATTGAGTCTAGTTCCGATGCAAGGATGGTGACCTCGGCTACGATTTTCTTCTTTCTTTCTTTCTTTCTTCTAATATTCTTAAGGCCTGGTCATATGTGCCAGAGCACGAGGTTGTTACGGGTATTAATATGGACAATACTAAAACCCGCAACTACGGATATTGCATTATGTATGAATTCTCTCTCGTAAATAAGCTGATACTTATTTATATTCTGCTACAAGCTATGGTAAATACATCGTGAGCAGTATTTTATATTCTTGTCAGGTCTCATAATCAGTGGAATCTTATAGTTTATTGTTTATATTCTTAGGAAAATAACAAAGGCAATGAACCAGTCGTTTATTTGGTGCTTAACGACGTACCTGGATGCAGTGACATCACGGTGACGTGCCTGTGAGGTGAGTCACGACCAGAGAGATGCATTGTCGGAATGCCGGTCGTGCGGTCACGGGCGGCATAGCTTTAAAAAAACTTAGTTGATGGCGGCAACAACTCTACGATTGAGTTTTATAAATAAATTTAACTATCTAAAAACTACAACGTGGTCAGTGGATCACCAGAATTTAGTTCAAGTAAAAACTGTCGGAATCTTATTTCACAAAACCAATATAGAGCAGATATAAAAAGTAGAAAGCACGGTTTATGATTGAAATAATTACGTGTGATAGTGTTGATGTCCCATGATAGTTGCGTGGGCTCGTTGTAGCAGGTAGTAGAGTAAACATAGATAACGTTCCCCACTTTAACACATTACACTCGAGTGCTCTCCACAAAAGAGCACCTGACGCTTAAGACGAACCCCACGGTAACAATTAGTTCAAGTTTATTTTTTCTATTTGGCTGATTTCGAGAAGGTTTTTAAAGGTTCATTTTTGTTTGGAGAGAAGCAAAATCTGATAGTATCAGTCTCGTTGAATAAAGTTGCACATGGTAGAGCTGCAGTGTAATTCGAAAGTGATCTTTTATCTTAAATTTTCTTTGAAAATGTCACTTGCTCAGTGACGTGGAACTAATCAGCGATGTTTATTTTTAATGCAGTATATTTTGATTTTTGCAAGTAAATTAAGGGTAAAATGCTTACCTTGACCACGAATTGCCCGCCAAACAAATAAGCAGCGGGACTGGCGTCGTAGACGACGATAAAGCCTCCGACTCAAGGACTGAACTCACAACACAAGAAAAACTTGTTGTCACTGTTTCGAAACGCACCACTTGGTCACAAATGACAAAACAATGTTAAATTAATAACACAGCTGCAGTTATCTTAGAAGATTTCGTATTTCACTTTTATGTTTTCACAAAATCAGCACTATTATTGTTATAACTGGTTTTATTTACGATCGCAAAACATCGGGCACTCAATCAACACACCTGTGAAATACGCTACAGTTCCGCGGTGACTGAATACGCTGCTAGACAGAGATAGCGAGATGTTGTCAGAGAGAGATACGCAGTGACGTGGGAGGGAGGACGACCGCTAAGCTTCAAGAACGCACGGTGTTCCACTTTCCAGACAACTGTTTAGAATTATTTATAATATGATTCGTTTCGTGACTCTGCGCAAATGTTTAACCTGAATGTGGATAATGCATGAGTTTTTCTGAAAATTGATCGACTTTTTCACTCCAAAACATATTTGAGATATATTTCCACATAAGAAGACAGTTTGAAACGTCAAACATTAGCGGTTTAAGTTAACGTTAACGTTACATACAGGATTTAAGAAACAAGCTTTGTTCATAAGATATTTAATGAAAACTATTTTGTGTCATACTTATGTAATTATTTGATTTTATTTTTATCGTTCAAATAATCCTTTAATTTTATTTTATAGATTTAAGTCAAGAAAAACAAATGACTACTTAGTAAAAAATCTAAAATCCAAAAAAATAATAGAAATAAAAAAATATAAAATTATTTTTGTCCAGAAGAAATGCTCGTAGATCCACTGTGCCGCCGTACCTCCTGTTACCTGGCACGGGCAACCACGGCGCCCCCCACTCCGGCCGCGCCGTGCGATTCAAATTTTTAACTGCACGAGCCGGTATTACTCTACCGTCTCTAGGTCTCTATTCTCTCCTTTCAGATATATTGCACAATTAACTTTTCTAAGTCAGTGCACTTTATAATTCATCTCAAATGAAATTGACAAATACTTAGCGAGAAAATTCCACGCAAATCGCGCAATGTGGTGATTTCGTTGTCACGCTGATTTCGGCGCGCAACAGGTTGCATCGGTTTTTTGATGACAGAAGGGCTTAATTTGGATAAAAATAACTAAAATTTAGAATTGTTGCTTATGATTTGTTTAAATTGATTAAATCAATACAAAACAAAAATAGCAAAAGTTTATGGAATCCTTCGAACAATCTTTAAGCTTTAAAATCAGTGGAAGGAGAAACTGTCAAATAACAGAAAAGGATGCACGTAGCAGAGTGTGACGTCACCTCTATCAGATTGCTCTTGTGCAATAGAGATAGCAACATGTCCTCACCATAGCACCACTTTTCATCTTCGGTTATTAACCGATTTTGATTCTATTTCAGAATAAAGTTCTTTGTACGACATTTTATTTGTTTTGTATAAAATATTGTTCAAAAGCAAACACAGGCGACTACTTGTTAGAAGTTTCTTTTACCTTGGGGGCACTGAAAATCTGATTAATTTATTTGATATTGTGTACAGTACTTAAACAGTCTGAATTATTTATCTAATAGTTTATTGTGTGCACAGTTGATAAGCCAAGAAGGAAAATAGAACAATCAAGGACAAAGGCATAGCTTATTTCTTAAGAAATCTCTTCCAGCAAGCCCGCTATGAGAGAGTTAGAATAAAAATATGTAGACAGACTGTATATTGATTTAAACTTTCATGGTCACCAACATTTAAATAATTAGTTAACGACATTGCTACCATGTATCTTTTTATTGAGTTCCCTATATTTCGGCACTGTTGTAAGCGCCATGATCACGGAGTAACCGTTTCAGAGTTCCATGTGTTTATCTTCCTAATTTGATATTATGATGTTATATCTTTCTCAGAACTTACTAAGTATGTGTGTAAGCCTTTGAGCCACGAAACAGGTTTAGCGTTAGCACCACTTGGCCCATTAAAGGCTCTATCATTAGAAGGTTCCATAGACGCACAAGGAAAAACAGTAGGTAATCGGAGTTAAGACTTAAGGCTTGCTATACCTGTGACTAGGTATTTCATAAATTACTAGTTTTACAAGTATCGATATCATTAAGAACTTTTTTTGTAGAGAGAGAACTTGATTCCGTACTCTAAATTTAAGATTGAAGCCGTTTAATCATCTCTAAACTAACCGCCTGTGCCGTCCCTCTATCCGGGGTAGGTAGAGGTACAGCTACTTTTTGTATAGTAAGCAGGTAACGTTAGTGTTCAAGCTTAACCCGATAATTAAAATGAATATATTATATTATTTGATCATACGAAATTAAAATATTAGGCAATACCACGGATATATTATTATAGACATTTGGAAGGATGTTTCTTAACACAAAGATTTTCCCGCTTCGTCACCTGTCCTGTGCTTTATTCTAAACAAAGGCCGCTTATAGAACGACGAATACTATATTTAGAAAAACCAGGCAAAGTATTTGAAGACGTATTAACTCGTTAATACATTTCATTCTTGAGATCCTGTTATCTTTTATCAGCGCATTCATTGTATTGAAGTTGGTTTTGTAATCCAGACGTGCCTTATCAAATCTTATAGCTCCAATGTAGGGACAGTTAGCTCTATCTCTGGCGTGACCCTGAAACTATCTTCACCACGTTGTCTAAATTTGGTAAGTTCTTAGATTTTTTTAATCACTTATTCATTGTTTTAAGGGTATTGTGGGAAGTTGTTCGAATGGTGACTCAATTATACTTGTGACGATGCTTTGTTCGGTGCATTTTTAAAATTACCCAGATATTTTATATTGGTGATTTTACGAAAAGTTTAGAAATAAAAATTAACTGCTCAGTCTTTGCGTTTTATGACAAATATGGTTCTTGATCAGCATCACTGTTAATCATTATGATGCAGGGAAGAGGAATCGATTTAACTTCTTTATTACTTTAGTCTGCTGTAATGAAAAGTTCACTTAAACATTCACAGAGCAACACGTCGCATTGCGTCTGCTTTAAAACCATCCTGCAGATAGGCGTCGAAAAGGGTTTATATTTTCATACCTGCATTGAGAGCCTGCTCTACTTTCAGCATTTTATAATTAAGTGCAAGGAGTTTTACGATTCTCGAGTGTTCCTTACAAAATATTTAGCTTCTGCTAAGAACTCTATAGTTTTGGTAACACTTTAAAAATATTACGCTTGTCACACACGTCAAAAGATTTTTTGATTTCGTAAAAAATCCTGGAATATTATGAGCAGTGGTAAAAGTATTTTCAGGCGAAGTAAGATGCGATAGCCCATGACGAGAGTCTTTATTATGGTCTGAATCAAACGTACGTACAATTTTCTGAGTAGCATCCTCTAGGTCCTAGAGTCTAGAGACTAATTGCAATGGTTTAAAAAATACGGATATTCATAGTCAAAAATCCAACTAGAGGTAAACAGCCCAATATTAAAGGCAATGTGTCAAGTAGAACCGCTTTATTTGTAAAGACCTTATTTATTGCACCTCTAATACGTTAACGTTCATGATTCAGGGTCATATTTATTTTTATCAATGGATTCTCTATAGTGTGTATTCAGATCGCTAGAAACCTTCTTTGCTGTATCATCTCGGGAATGATCAGCCGGGAGTCATTCAACAGGACCTATTTGAGGAACCTATTAGAGGGGGATGCCTGGTGAGCCTTCTGTAATAACTATTAACATCATATCCCAAAGGTTTCCACTTAACCAAGGTCTAGGTTCCTCTGCTGTCAAGGTGACACTCAAAACAAGCCCATATTCAACCCAGAAACACGACGCCTCTTGATTATTCCATTGAAGTCAATTTACAATTGACTGCAGTGTATAGGGGACAGTTCGGTTTGAATAACAGCTGATACCAGTCGCCCGCGCACGATTGTATAGTGTCCCTTTATATTAAAATAGAGGTCTGGGATTTTACTTCTGATAGTGTAAGAGAAGTGTTTATTTTTGACTGGTTTAGCAGGGCTAAAATTTACAGTTTCCTGTGTCAGTGTTTTTTTAATCAAATCGTAAGTTTTTGGAGAGCGTATAGTTATTTATTTCTTCCTTATTTACAAACATGTCTATTGTTGTAAAAGGAATTTCTCCACGTATAGTGAACTGGTATTGTTTGGTTCTAATGCTAATGAGGTTCTGTGTCTATCTCTGTGAAATGGAAATATCTCGATGGCGAATGGTTTGATTGTGATCTATCGAAATATTTCCTTTGATACTACATGCCCAGGAACTTTACGACTCCGTCCAAGAATCAACACATTTAGGGCCAGTTTCACCGGTTGCTGATAAGTTCCAGATAGTTTATCTGGCAGATAATTTCATACAAATTCTTTTCCATTTTTGAAGTTATTTGATAGTGGCTATCCGTAACTGTGAAACTGGCCCTTAATGTCCTAATTTTGGGTTTTTTTTTATTTCTCTTTTAAAAAACGAACCCTAGTTGTATCGTCCGTTTTATTTTTATCAACAAACCTAGAATGAGTTACCTTCATATAGGTAAACGTTGTTCTTATTGGTATATACCTACCTATGCAAGTGCAAGCACGCATTTTCATTACAATATCGATAAGAACAAAGTTTAATATCCGCCATAAATAATGTTTGTTCTCGGTTGACAGCATTTAAATAGGCGAGACTTCGATAACTCGTGAATTTATACCGGCGAGCGAGGAGAATGCTTAAGAATAAGTTTCATATTGTATATTTAATTATTAATTCGATTCGATGATTACTGAGGGTTTATAGATAAGCATACACAATATATGTAGAACAACAGAATATTTGAAAACAAAACAGATAATTGTAGCTTTATTGGCTATAGGCATGTTGACAAAGTTAAAAATAAATGATTCTTATTAGAGTATCTTTTAGATTGGCAAAAAGTGTTGAGCACCATTTTTTTATTTAATAAAACAACAAAATTGACTACTAATAAGGTATTAAAGTTTGAGAGTGAGAGCTTGTAATGCACTCCTTAGTAAAAAAAATACAGAGCAGTGTCGTTACGCGAAATTGTTTGTTGAGTTGTGTCTTTAGTTTGTCTGGGGAAATAAAAAAACACGTGTCCAATATATTTTGTTGATCTTAAAGATGGACTAATATCTTAACTAATAGGTAACAGTTTGCCCGTCTTATGACATTTTCCGAAAACCACTTGGAAAATGAACAAGAAACTATTTGTGAAGTACCCGAGTACACAGAAGGGGTCCTAGATTTAAAACTTGACTTTTAAAGTCGAGAGTCAGTAGTGTAAAAAATCACAAAAAAAGCACGTATGATAGGCTCCAACAAAGTCAGTACCTAGGTCAAATCAATATACCAGCCAGAATTGTTAGAAATAAACATATGTATATAGGTAGGTTAGGTCCATGATCAATTTTTATTGATAACATCGCGTTTTACATAGTCTTCAATGAGAACATTGAATACAAGGTTTGCGAAACCCTTATCTTGACAGATGGGCACTTAAACGTTTCAGTATCATGTGCCACGGTTAACGTTATCAAACCTGTGTTATTGTTTAACGTTTTATAGACAATCTTATTTAAAACCGAATGTTGAGAGATAATAAACGTGTTATCGAGGTGTGGTTGAGTTTTATGACAATGATTTCGGAACAAGGCTACATGACCCGTTAATTCAATTTTGCAAAACTGTGTTTTTTTTGAGAAGTGATATCTCGGACATGTATTTAATTTTTTTTTACTCCGTCTGATTAAATGTCACAATCACGCCGGTTGCTTTATGATGAACCGATTTAAATTAATTTTGTTCAAAATTGTCTGGAGAGAGAGATTGAAGTTTCGTTCGGACGCGAGTTGGTCCGCTGGGAACAGCTACTCAGATCTAATCTATCGTCAACCCAATAAATAAATTCTCTCATAGCCAGGTTAAGATTTAAGGTGTACTTCCTAGCTTTTATTTATCGCTCGTCCTTTCTCCCTTTCTTTAGTTATTTATTACAAGGACGGATAGTGGAAGTGTTTGACTCTAAAATGTATTACTGCAAGCAATTACTACTTATAATACACTAACTTGTATGATAAATACCATGTATGATACATTGTAAACTTTATTTTCTGTTGCATTTGAATTTAAAGTAGGAAATACGTAATTATATGCATCATCACTTGTATGTAACAATGCATTCACTATGTTAATTAGTTTGGCTTTAGGTAGTAAATATTCAGAGGTCATTCATGCATTCATGGTACCTACCTGTCATCATTGGACTTATCCACTGTGTGTGTATATATACTAGGGATATCTGAAAATATCGTGAGGTGTAGGTACTAAAAGACGGGCGTTTTAAAGGCAGTCATTCTATCAAAATGTGTTAATGAATGGGGCTAGCTTATGATAAATACTTAGCTTCATATATTTTGTCTCAAACTCGAGCGAATAACACAATACCAGCATTTCTTCGGCAGGAAATTCCTGTGACGTGGAGCCAAAATGTTAAGCACGTTAAGGCGCGCGTTCCAGCAGTCGCTGAAGAAGCGCCCTCTGTTGACAAACCTTACTGTGTACGCAACATTTTATAGCGCTGCTGAATTTACGCAGCAGACCTTCAACAAGTTGTATATGGTAAGTTATATCGACTTCTAAATAAGTTTCTAGATAAAGAATAAAAAAATAGTTTTCAATATTTAATAATTAGTGTCATTTTTCATTAACGATGGGCAAAATGTGTGTATTCTTAATATTTAAAGTTGGCAAAAACTTATTGGCAGCGGTGGGATTCGAACCCACGCCTCCGAAGAGACTGGTGCCTTAAACCAGCGCCTTAGACCGCTCGGCCACGCTACCACTGATGCTATGGCTCGTAAATGTTCACTGTTATCTATAACTAATGACGTCATAACACACGTCTTCTATGATTAAGTATCGAGTGCCAAATATGTATACAGTTACTACATAAACTAATATATGGATACCTATAGGTAAACGCACATCAGAATGGAATAATAGCAGATCGTCAACGTAATTATTTCGACATCTCTATTTATAAAGAATCTATACATAGTCGCCCAACGGGATAGACGTTAGGCAAGGTTAGGTTAGACTTGATTTGGGGACATACAAATTACTAATGAGAATTTGTGTAGATTTGTTGGTCAAATACTTCTTCTGTGTTTTAATGCGTAATAAATGTTTGTTGTTTTTCAGCCGGAGAAACCTGACTATAACTTAGCTTCGGGAGCCCGTGTGGTAACTGTGGGTAGCTGTTTATATGCACCCACTTTATATTACTGGTAAGCCAACAATATTGTACGTAATTTATTTAGGTAGGTACTAATAAACACATCCGTCATAAGTATCCAAATGGCATCGCAAATTCGTAGATTAGTTATTTTTTTATTTCATGATTATCTATTTCAGTAGTTTCCCGTAGTGAATTAGGTAGTCCCGTATCTAACTGGATTAAAGATAGCCTATATCACCCAGGGACTGTATAGCTTGGAAAGCATGTTTCAAATCGGTTCAGCAGTTTCAGAGCCAATACAAACAAAAAAATCTTTCCTTGTTAGTTTTTGCTCGTAGGCCTCTTAAAATTAGTTCAAAAGCTTTTAATTTGGTAATGTTATGTGACAGGTACAAATTCCTGGACAGAAAGCTTGCGGGCACTGCCGTCAAGACTGTCCTGACTAAAGTAGCGTGTGATCAATTTATCATGACGCCTACATTGCTGGCTTTGTTCTTCACGAGTAAGTTATTGTTATTCTTCTATGAAGTATCAAAATTATTAATTGTGCTAGCGTACGACAATATAGATAGAATAGGTATGATTTATCTTATAAAATAACGGATAAAAAACCTTCAAATTAATTTTAACTAACTCCCCGCATAGGGTCGATTTCTGGGTCAAACTTTGACAAAAGCAGCTCGGAGTCGGGAAGAGCATGAAAATGTCGGTCCTGCACCTGATCACCGATCGTTCACCTGAGTGTGTTCACCTTTGAGGTCCTGAGAGAGAACAACCACCATGGCTGAAAACCGATCGGGGCGCCATTATTAATTAATCATTACATTGAGCAAAAATAAAATTGACTTTTGTGTTGTTGTTGCTGTTGACTCTCAGTGCTGCGTTTTACATGTAAAACTAAATATTCATAAGTAAAATTATTCATGAGGAGGATTACGTATGCGGCATAACGTACCTAATATGGCCCTTAGGTAATGAGTTATTGTAACGAAATAATAATTAAAAGTTCATGGACCTCTCTTAATAAACGTTAGAAATGTGTTCCTCCGGCTGCCAGATACGGAATCCAATCAACGGATTTATTAAGCGACCGAAGAGGTCATCATTGAATGGTTAATTGGTATTTATCCCTGAAATTAATATTTTAAATTTTCCAGTTCTAAGTATCCTGGAAGGTAAAGCAGACATCTTTGAAGAACTCCGCCATAAGTATGTGAAAGCGTTTTTAGCGAACCAGACATTCTGGATCCCGGTGCAGACGGTGAACTTCTTCTTCATCCCTCCGCATATGAGGGTCACTTATGTGGCTTCTGCCTCGTTCCTTTGGATCAACGTCCTATGTTACATCAAGCGACAGCAGCTTTCAACTAAGTCAGTTACATAGGTATATAACAATAGGAATCTTTTGTGAGTAGGTACAGTTCTCTTACTGCGGATTTTAATAACCTATGTATCTATCTGTTGATTCGTTTACTGGAGATAGAATTTTGACATGTCAAATATACCTATCTCTAGAAGAGAAATCAAGAAATTTATAGCTTTTAGAAATCCGCCGTTATTCATTTTGCCACTCTCAAGATAGCTTCTGACGCAAGTGACGTCACGATGGTTAAAATGTACGATCAAAACACCAGAGGACCAAATGGCGTAGCCTGCTGCGCCGGAGGTCGCGGGTTCGATTCCTATATGTGTATGAACGCAGGTGTTTGATTTAGTCTGGGTATTCCTATAGGTGTATGTCAAATGTATGTTTACAATAGAAAAGCGTATAAGTACGTTAATCGGTTGTCTAGTAGTCCGTAGTACAAGATCTGCTTTGTTAAGGTCTAGGTGACGTTGTGTGAATGTTTAAGGAATTATTATAAAAGCTCAGCCATATTTTAGAGGAGCAAAGTTGCTATCTAGAACTGTACCTACACATCATCCCATGTATTGATATTTTAGAGCAGGTAAAGTCTGTCAATGCTGTTATTTTCGTATGATTATACGCTGTTCCTTGTCACATTATTGCTACTATATACTTTCCTATGAACACATGCATTCCACAAGACGATCATTGATTCCGCTATGCTAATATTTCTTTAGCGATATTTAGACATAGGTAATTAAGTTAGATGCATTGCGAACAACTAGCCGTGTAATCTATTTGTTAAATATTTTTTCTATAAGTATGTTTGTTCCAGTTTTATATCTAATAGGTATTAGATATGTAGGTATATAATTATTGTTAGAAAGAAGTCTGAGCTTTGTTTTTTAACAAACCGTATCGTAGAGTTATTTAAGTTAAGTAAATAAAATTGATATCTGTCAGATGGATCCCATTCTGAAATTCGTGTTGATGCCTACGAATATGTGTATTTTGTATTTCCACTAGATCCCAAAAGTGTCGTTGAATTCCCATTGTTTTCCATTGGAAGAAAATGAAGGAATAGAGGAAATTGAAAGACTGCTTAAAAGAAGTTACTGCTAATCGCTTTTTTTCCATTAGTACCAAAAACACAAATAGTAATATAATGGGATCCATTGGGAGTTAACACAAAGTTTATTGTTAAACAAAACTATGTTACTTTTATTGTTATAAATAAAATTTTAATTAAAATAACGCACTCTTTTGATATCTATCTAAATAAGTTACTACTAATAAGTCAATAGCTAAATACAAAATTATTCGGTTTTCCAATTAATCTGGCCTGGAATGTATTCTTCAATAATGGCCTTCAGTCGCATGTTCTCCAAGAATAATAGGTTGCATTTGCGTATCTGAAAGTACAATATGATTTTATACGCCACAGACACCCCACAGATGATTTTCAGATTGATATACGAGTATTACATAGAGGTCCAAGATTATATGTACGTCAAGGATACGGTCCTTCGGTGCAGTTATACTCTATGAAGTACACTACAAGATACTCTATATGAAGTGCTACGTGATCTCGGCCATTGACAACAAAAATATATTTTTTTTTTTCGGAATTTTATGACCTGGTAACAAAGACCTTCAGGTCAAGCACGACAAAAAGGAAAATTAAAACCCATCCTGCCATATTATGGTACCTTTTTAAAATGAAAAGTTCCTATACCACGAGATACAGGTCGAACTCACTTCATAAAGCAACAGAGCTGCATCAGAGTCTTCCTCGTTCGCCATATAGTCGGCCAATCTCGCGTCGAACTTCATTCTAGCGCGTGTAGTCGCTTCCACCATGTCATGCAGAGCTTGTCTCATGGCAGCCAACTGTTCTTCGTACCGTGTCTTCTGGTTTTAACACGGCTATCAGTAAGTATCTACGTCTTTATTAGGTGTGCGCATTCTTTTGTCGGAAAAGCCCTATAGGTAAGTTGACGAAAATAAGTATTGGGAAGATAAAAAGGTCACTACAGAAAGGCAACAATTCATCAATAAATAAAAGTTGGTCAAAAAGGCGTAAAAATTCTTTTAAAAGGATAAGGCGGTAAAAAACCATTGCATATTTTATTACTTCCATAAGTTCTAGCTAGAAGAGCCATCGTTTTCATAAGAGCTTGCAAAGGCTACAAAGATAAAAAGTTTGTAGGTACATACGTCCTCATTCCTCTTGCGTTTAAGCGCCAGAAACTTTTCACCGACGGCGATTAGAGTTTTGTGCGCATGCGTGAGATGCGCTTGCGTCGAGTTCGCTCGCTCCCGCAGCGCCTCCAGGCGTTTATCTCGCAAACCCATCGCATGACTTTGTTCATCATAGGCTGCTATTAGAGCTTTGTAGCGTTTAGCTAGCTCTTCATAACTAGAACAGATATATCAGCTTTATAGACAAACAAAGCCTTCTAATCACTATCTCCAATCATAGTTAATTGTTGGTGTAAATATTAAGAAATGTAGTAGAAAATGTGTACTACAAGTTAGTCAAGCAATGGTATGCAAGTAAGCAATTCAAAGGAAATTTGCTATGCACCGCACCGCACGTCTATAAAAATATGTGAAAGTATGTACCCATGATTTGTTCTAGAATACGTACTGATACTGTAGACAAACGATGCTCATTGTAGACCACGTGTCTGTGTAGTCCTCTTGACGTCCCGACGACTTGCTGTTGGTCGTGCCTGCTGAATTAGAAAGAACTAACTATTTGTTCATTTAAAAATATGATACATAGACAGCAAGAAAAATGTGTATACCGACATGCTGATGTTTTTACTTCTATGGCCTAAACTCATTATAATACTAGGCTAACATTACTTCAAGAACTAACAGGTGGTATTTGAACACTTGAAGCTCTTCTCCTCAGAATGCTCGCTGTCCCACCACTGGTTGACGCCGTGCGAGTGAGTGTGCGAGCCGCGGCAGTGCAGCAGCTGCTGTTCATACTGGTTGGACTTGCGGAGACTTCGCTCTAAGCAACCAAGTGTGTTGCGAACATTTTGCACGCTGTTTATAAAGTTCTTCTGGTTTGCGTTAGGCTGGGGGGATATTTGAATATTTAGGGCCAGTTTTATAATGTCCGGATAGCCTTTATTTACCAGATAAATTAAATATTGGATTTGTATGAAATTATCTACCAGATAAACTATCTGGAACTTATTGACAGGTGGTGAAACAGGCCCTCCAGGTCTAAATAGTTAAATAGGTTGTTTAAAAAATAACATCTAAGACTTGAAATTTCGGTGATGCTAAAAGATTGACAGCAGAGTAAAAGAAAATTGGTAGGTACCTACTCGCTATTTTTTGGCTCTGGATTGTAATAATTATTAGTAACAATAATGTAACAATGTACAGTAAATAAAGTAAAAAAAAACTCACAGCAAAGCTATTGACGGCCACGCACTTCAAGTTGCTGGGAGAAAACAGGTCGTTTTGTATTTTAACGCCCTGCATGACCAACTGTACACACTATTTATATTATAAAACCGTATAAAATAAGTCAAAATCACTGCAACGTTATCAAACATTGACAAATGTGAAAATATGATGACAACCTCAATGACAACGATGGACATTGTGATTACCTCTATTAATCTGAGGATTACCTCTTGTCATTTCCTGAAAATTGTATGAAACAGTTGGTAGACACGTTTGTGTCCGCGACTGGCCGCGGTACAAGTACAATAAAATTCAAAAAATTAAACAGACAGCAGAGAGAAAATATGTGTTATCGAATGGGTGGATTATCTTATTTGATTTATCAAAAAGATACTTCGTTGCATATTGGGGTTTTTGAAAATCACAAAAATTGAGAAATAAAATACCTTAATCAATTTATCAGATGGTTTAATCAACTACAACAAAAAGCATAACGTTTTAATAACTAAATCAGTCTAAAAATATTCTCCTGCGTTACAACTACGACTCAAATATTTCATCTAAAAGGTTAAAAATTATACTACGGTTCGTGCATTTTTTGCTTATTGCATAAATTAACACCGGCTTTACGCGTTAACTCGTTTTGTACTCGCGCAATCGCAGTAATACTAACATATCTTTTCACAACAGCAAATATAAATAGTTAATTTTAAATAATTGTTAAAATAATAGGTAAATATTTAGCTATGTAGTAAAACTTTCACCTCACATTACTGCTCTAAACTATACAAAACAAGTAAACTGTAAAGAATAATATTTCCTTGCGTTTGTTCACGAATGTCTATGACGAATAAACATTCTTGTAAATTTTCTTATGTACAAAGGAAATAAAAACCAATATTCCAAAGATTTGTACACGACGAATAACATGATTAAATTGACGTATAGTCAGTCTGGCCATAACATTTTGTTTCACGCTGTATTGCGGCAAAGCCTTGAAAGAGCTTTTTCTCATCAATTCTGCTTATCCTAATTTCATAGTGTTGTCGGATTTCTGTTTACTGGCTTGAATTGAAGAGGAATTAAATATCACTTATAGTGACGTCTACACATACTCAGAATTCAGTTAGCATGTAAGTACATATATATTCTGCAACAATACCTAAGGCCAGACTAGTTATATTTTATGGAAGACATTGTTCAGCCTCGAACATGAGAAGCTATGCATAACACAAAATAAACATTGAAAACAAGTGATTTAACATTACACAACAATAACAGTAACATTTTGTATTAAAAAGCTATTTTTTCACAAGAATTTCGAGTACTTATATAATATTTATGGTCACAGGAACTTTGGTTAATTAATGAACGTAAAATATTCAACGCGAGTTCAATAAATTATTGTAATAATCAAAAAAGAGCAACAAGAGATTTATTAAGAGTTGTAGATTATAGTGAATATACTTTAGCTGTACAACATTACAGCTAAATAAACAAGTCAGATGAAATGATTATTGATAAATCAAAAACTTGCCATAATTTACAATAAACATGTAAAATGATAAGTAAATAAAATTGAAATAGACTATAAAGGTGCTTAGCAATGTGCTATTAACTTGTGTCTGTACATAATTACAAAATAAATACAAAAAGAAACCAGATGAGACCACTTACAGTACCTATTTCACAGTTTATAAAGAAATTTGTATGAAGCAGAGACTGTATATGTATGACGATAATACTCAAGTACATGATTTGGTAATTAAGTAATGCGAGACCTTTACATATTTACAATTTAACAATATTTTCACTGTTGCATAACAATTTATAATACTGTTTATACTATTGCTGTATTTAGGCACTTTAAAGTATGGTTGCAATACACAACTATTGCAAAAGGCATATTATAATATTTGATTAATTTAAGGGTTTTAAATTATGTAGCTGCAATGGAGTAATGATGACATTACTAAATTTATAAAATTGTGATGATAAGTTTTAATATTTATACAAGCAGCCATTGTAAGCCAAACCTTACCACTGCTTAATGAATGAAACATTTAAACAATACGGAGATAGTAGAACAATGCTATGCTAGAACATGTTAAAAACTTCAGTAAATAATTTGGCTTCTAAAGATTTGGCAAAACTTGTGTAAAACATTTCATGGTATAACATGGTCACAAAACAACATGATATTCTTTGGTATAAAATTGCCCCGAATTAAGATTTTTAGAGAATATTTATCAACCAAAAACTATAACATTCACTCAACAACAATCTTAAAGAATATTGGTTCACAGTAACAATGCAAAGAAATTGAGCTTTTGGAAAATTTTTACTTATGATATGACATAACTACTGAGATCCACAATCAACTGTAGATTACTTAACTTTTTTTTAGAAATTTATTTCATTTTCTTAAGATTAATATCATAGTAATTCATAAAAATACACTGTATAAAATAGCTGATATATATTTATATAGCAGCACACGATATTATGGCCAATGGACTCATAGCGAAGAGTAACACTTTCAAATGAATTGATGTTTGTTTAATAATTATTTCAATACAATTATTAATTAATTCTTTTGATACAACAGATGTAGAATGTTGTTGAACTGTATGATCAGATCAAGTGTGTTACAACCAGAAGCAACAGGATTAGAATACATTCCACTCATTCATCATCTCCCAACTACTACCTAATTCAGTTTAATGAGAGAAGTATCTGCTTCCTGTAGCGTAAATAATTTTGTCATGAAGAAGTACAGTTTAAATAAAAATTTAGTAAACTACAGATGATTGTGACTTACGCTACCGCCAACTTTTATGTTTCCATATGTTGTTATTATCGCTTGCTAACTCAGAGGGAGTTGGTGATGTTTTGGAAGAGTCGCTTGCCCCACCATGTCTCCAGGTCGAAGGGTTTGAAGTCGCGCAGCACTGGGCTGGGAGCCTCGTCCTGGTAGTATAGGTTTGATGGAGGTGCTGGCGATGAGCTGCCGGACTCTGGAAATTATAGTCTTCGATATTATGTTGATAATTTTAAGCGAGATATCTACCTCTTTTCTTGACTGCACAAGATATGCTTGGTTATCAATTTTTATCATAAATCAAATTGTATGGTTCAACAGATTCTAAAGATAATTGTTTACTTACACAGATTTATCTTTATGTCCTAACTTTTTTGTAAACTGCAAACTCAATGGAAAATAAATAGTTTCTATCTTTACTTAAATCAAATTCTCAAGTTTATGACTTTTTTTAATTTATTAGGACTTTTTAAAATTCTTAATTTGTCTTCTGTCTGTACTCATAGTACATGAAAGAGAAAATATAAAAATCTCTATTCAAGGTCAATATTCTTAAATGTTTGGCTGTGGGGAAAACATACTATACAACTTATTTGCCTACTGCAGTACTGCTTAAAAAAAATGTTTACTTAAAGTTATAGATTTTCCATATAACACAGGTAGTCACAAACAATAGGTAATAAAAACCAAAAATATTAACTACAAAACCTTATTGCGCCATTGATACACTGATTGGGTCTCATTGCAATGAGTCTTACGGAATGAAGTATCAATTGAAAAGTCAGTTACAATTAACTACTCAAACCTCATGCACTATGTACACTGGACAGCCTTAATTGATTCCAATAGCAACATGCATTAATAGATATGTTACCAAGGAGTTTGTATTGCTACTCTATACACTTTGAAGGCTTATCTCAATTGCATAAGGTCATAATTTATCATACAGAGGTCTGACAAACAAAACCTTATTCTTTGAATATTCACAAATTGACTTTTGTGTAATTAAATGAGCTTGTTAATAATTTATGAATGAACTAAACATGATAGAAAGAAAATTTATAATTTTCATGAATTTTGTGTCTGAAAAGGGAAATAATTGTGAACAGCTAAGCTAATACTCCAGGGGATAATGCAAATTCACATAACTAGCATTGGATAAAAGTGAGTATGTGACAAGCAAAGCCTGAAAAATTAATCATCAGCCTTTTTTATCAGCCCACTGTTAGGCACAGGATTCCTCTCAAACTGAGAAGGTAATGATTGCAAAATTTAAAATTGAAATAACCTCATGTATATCTGTAAGGTAGATAAGCACACCCTGCCTGTACTAGATTTGCGATTTTAAACTACCTCAGATGATAGGCTAGAGGTAATTCATATTTAAAGATTATTCCTAAGTGAATTTATGAAAGAAGAAAGTAAAATATTAGTACTGTTTTCTTACCAGTTGTACTGGTTGGTGTTGTAGGTTCACTCTCACCATATGCCGACTGTGTCCAAGCTGCAATAATAACATATATTTAATATTTATGATACCACTCTGTTGCTGAACTCAGCAAATATATATAGAAATGGTCACCAACTTACTTTCACTGATATATCTGATGATTTCCTCATGTTGCGGTGTAATCACATGGTGCTGTATTCTTTGGTGTACTGTCTTTTTACCATTGGAATGAAATATAGGCTTGGGCATGCTGGAATATCAAATAAACATTAGTCTTATAAGAATCATATTGTAATCATATTTAGTATGTTATGTATGACTATGATTGAAACATATAATAGACTCTAGATACCACGCATAGTTGTTATGCAAATTCTTATAAAACTACTTAAATAAGTACATATATTCGGCAGAAGAGGTTATGTAAAAACAGTGATGAAATCCTTTACAACACTGGGGTAACGTGCGATCTCATAACAACAATAACTCACTTGATAATTTCTCCATTGTCGGACTCTGAAGACTTTCTATTGTGATCTTTACGGCTGTCCAATCTTTCTAAGTTCTGTGAGAGGCCTGAAATTGAAAATAAGTAAACGATATTTTCATCTCACATGATCACTGACAAGTTCGAACTTCATTTTAAAACCAAATTAAATTGTATTATAATAACTACCTCGTCGAGTTTTAGCTACAATTTTGCTAGGTCCCTTAGAAACAGTATACATTTTAAAATTTCACTCAGAAATTAAAAAAATAAACGTAAAAATCACACACGAATTACGAGACCAACTTTAAACAGCGAGTTGCTATACAAGTCGGTGAAGAATCTACTAAGATTTAAATCTGGTCTGTCTTATAGTGTGGGATTAAAGGCATTTCATTTTTTCATTACAAGCTTTTAATTTTATTAAGTAATTTTCTGAGTATATTAGAAAATAATACCAGAAAAGGATTAATTAACAATTAATATTGTGGCTTTGCTTTAGTAGATTATATGGGAGCTTCTTTTTATTTATGACAACACTGAACGGTCCGTCAAATCACGTCACTCGTGATTACACTCACGCCATCTGACGTTGGTATCCATGAAAATTAATGCGAGAGCGTAAAGCGCGTTGGTAAAGACAGATGTCGTTTCAATATCATTATTCCCTCAGATAAGTGAAAATGATTTCTCTTATCTCTTATATAAATAAAACCAATAAGTATTGAGAAGAATATAAATAATCAGAGGAGTAATTTTAAAAGTAAGCTAAAGAGGTAGATTTTGTAAATTATCGGTGTCCAGGGCTGTCTTTAACGTTTTGGGGAGCCTGGCCACATTAGGTGAAGGGGGTAAAAATAAATAATATAGCAAATATGTTTTAACACCCTTCAAAATAATACAACCTTATAAAAAATAGTATTTTTCGAGGTAAATTTTAATAAATATGTTATAAACATGCTTAGGGATAGGCTAGTGAGCAGTCAGTCTATTTTGTTAGATTTTTTCTGTTCTCTACCTACCTACTATAGTACAATAATCACTTGCTGATCTGCCAGGACCTAGCGGCAAGGGGGATGTCGACCGGGGGGCCCTGGCAAGTGCCCCAAGGGCCTACCTATCTGTGTCACTGCCCCTAGTCATTATCATAGTCAATATCACCCTTTAAGTATAATACTTATCCAAGGCATGCCTAGTTCCCGCTTACTTTTGCGTTTACTGACACAAATAAATATTTACCTGTGTAACCGATCGTGTTAACATGGTAGGTAGATCCTCCTTCAATTTCCGCTCATAACTTAGTATCAACGAATACCGACATGTTTAGCGATTCAGCGATCGTGATATATTTCCCCAGGAAGTACTCTTACTCTTATGTAAGCCCATACATCATGAAGGAAGCAACTTTACAAGCAACGTTTGATGCTAATTAAGTGCGGCTAACTTTCAATCAATCGCGGTTGAAGGAAGTGCAGATATGCACGTATAGATTTTAAAGTAGGTTCGAATTGCTACTGTATAAGACATTGTAGGAACCTATCTATCGAATTCTAGGCATTTGTTAATATGCATTATCATATTATACACTAATTAATTAACAATGATATTTCCTCTTAATAACTTATGGATCTCCCCTTTAGAATAGGTACTAACTATGTTATTGTATTATGTGAAATGCCTCAATATGTAATGTTTTGCACCAGTATCAGCGTCAGCGTCAGCTGCTCTAAGTTACGTATTGTTTAGGCATAGATACAGGCAAGAGACACTTTCGCGTAATTATTTTTTGTGCTAATATACAGACGCCAGCACATCAAGCTACCCAAAACTGTCAAATTTTCCCATTCAACTTTGAACCATAATGCTTTAGATATAAAGTTGAAAGTGTTGACTGATTGTAGTAGCCTGATGTGCTGGCGTCTGTACATTGTCATTAAGTATTATCTTTTAATTTAATTAAGGCTACTTACCTATAGATAAAAAGTATACTTAGACACGTAAAATTGCGAAAGTATGATTACGCCAAAAACTGGCATGTTATACTAAGCCAAAAATGTTCTAAGGGTGCTCCCACACAGTAGTTACAGAACCTTATACAACATTATAACACACGATAACATTCATAGTATTATCGTGTTACACAATGTTGTATAACTGTTGTGTGGGAGCACCCTAAGATAAAATGAAAAAGAAGAAGAAGGAACATTCACATAAAAGAACAATTAAGTAAGTTAGATGCCAGGATGATTAACCCCTCAAATGTTTTAAGTAATAAAAAACAAATGAGATATGACATTTCCCAATTTAATTTGAAAATATTCACATTTTCAAATGAAAATTACCTAAATACCTAAGTTTTTTATATATATTTATTTTTCATTATTCATAGGACAAGTGGATTTTTTTTCTTTTTTTTTCTTATGTATACATGACGTTCTTTAGACAGTCGAGGGGTTAATAAACCAGTAGTTATACCCCCTATCATGAACATTTACCATGTAGGTACCTTCCTAACTATGTAAATGCCAGTTTTGAATGAACACAGTGAGGAGTTCGTGATGTGAATAATACATGTTATAGAGCTGTTCGAATGATCGAATACCTAGACTTTCACTAAAGCTTTCACTTTGTTAAAGCGAGTTCATTTTTTATACATTTTGGGTGTAGTAAAAGTGCTTGTTCAAGGTTCGTGTTTTTAGAGCGCTTTTGGTAACTGCCACATGATTAAATAGATTATTATATGTACCTACCTATATTTGTTTTTTTTCTAGCTTCTATTAATCTATAGCACTCGAGGTCATTATTCGGTACCAACTCTGATTGCTTTCTATTACTTAGGCGTTTTGTTTTAAGTTTCTGTAGAGTTACTTACTTATCTGAAAAAATATTGTAAAATTCAGATAATAATATACTACCGGCCCCCTACTTTATTTTTCGCGCCAGAGGTATAATATTTGTTGTAATTGTTGTTTTATTTATACTGTAATTAAAAAGTGTGTTGTCATAAAAGGTTCTCACGAAAGTAAACACTTAGAAAGTTATTAAGAGTTTTCGCAAATACTCTTGGCCTACCTACTTATCATAGACAAAACATTACAAGTGAGAAAGTTACTGTCTTACTGATGACCTTTACCGAAAATAAAAGTTTGAGTTGAATACGCTATTGTTTTCGCAGGATTTGAGTGAAACCGAGGGAAACTTGTTCCTAAAAAATAAAGTAAAGTAATATATACATTATACATAGGTACAATAAAGTAAGACAAGTCTTTAAACCAGTTTCAACTTAGTTTTAAAATTGCAGCCACGTTGAAGTTGCAGGCTCTTATCGTCATCACACGTTATGCCCTAGATGCATTAAACGAGTTGACTGCGCATGCGCCAGATTTAACGACATTTTAATATGGCCGCGCTAACGAGCAGCAACAATGCGTATGCGCAAATCTGGATCTAGGTTGCACATTTACCTTAATGTAAACTTTGTTGTACATTAACTTACTACTGCCTAGTAAGTGTGTTTGAAGTTACTGGCACACATTTCTACTTTTAAATAGGTACCTAACTTAATGGACTTACTTACTTAGCCTTTTTTTTATCGTGGGAAATCATCAAATGACCCCTCCCACCGAAGGGTGCAGCCGGAAGGAGTGTCAGACTCCTACTGACTAAAACCCACTATGTTCCTTCTGGAGGTCCCCGTGTGCCCGGGCCACGGTAACTCTTGCGAACAACCTGCAGCCCAGGCAGATCCTGGCCCACTTACTTACTAGGCTTCGATTAGAAAACTAACTTCTAATACTTACTGTCTAGTTGCGTAAAGTCAGATATTGAGGTTCTTATCAGCATTCAGTAGTAAGGAGTGTGAATACACTATTCATTAATTGTGTGGAGAAAATGCTTTGATCTTCATGAAGTTATCTAAATGAGGTTGCTAATGCTTACAGATAAGTAAAAGGTCCCAGGTTAGCTATTGATTGACTGATATTTAAAATATAAATAAGATATTACGTATTGAAGTTCGGAAGTGGGATATTGTGACGTCAGGTTTAAATAAAATTCGTGCCAAAAAGTGACGTAGGGTGAACTCATCTAATTCTGTGACTCGCCTAATTCGGTGATATTTGGTTTGAGCGCTATCATAGGGCTATACGAGTGAAATCAATGGTTTGAAATACAACCTTAAGCCTCTTTGATAAAGGTAAAATTCGTCTGTAAAGTTTGGGGATGCTCGACTGAGCGAGATAGGAACAGCTAACGGTTTTGTCAGATCGCGCGCGAATTTCGCCGGTTTCGGCAGTGCTTGTGAATTGGTGGCGAACTTTGCTGTATTTATGTAAGTATTTAACCGATTTTTTAGCTTTTTTCTAATAAAATGGATTGTAATTGATATTTCCTTGATATGGCAGTAAAAAAATCGCCATAGTTCTCCGTCTTTCTCGTGTTAGAGCTTATTTTGTTCGTCAAAAATATTAGCGTTTTAGCGGTTGAGTGGTTTCTGTGCTATCACGGAATTATAGTAGTTATGTACAAATATTTGTGGTTTTAACTGAAATTATTGAATTATTTTGAGTTTAGTAGACAAGATTAATGTCATTTTATTACTTTTATCAGGTCTTAATTAAAATGACGACTTTGAGCCAATATTATATTTTGCTATCACAGAATTGGGTGACACTTTTTTTGCACTTGTCACGTAATTGCGTGAGTAATTTACCAAATTTCGCAGCATTTTTTATTAATATGAGCTCAAATTTGAACCGTCGCTAAAATCTAAGCAGGTAGGTACGTATTTATTATTTTAATTTGCTTGATTACTTTCAGATATATCATGAATGACCCCAACACGAAGATCAGAAAATACTCGGAGACCGATTTCAAAACCGCTGTTGAAAATGTTTCGAGTTCAACAATGACAGTTTACAGAGCTTCGAAGGTGTTAAGGATTAATTTTATTATATTAATATTGTAATACTTAAATAAGGTTGACTTGCCTAATTCCGTTATATCAGAATTAAAGTACTAGCTATCACGGACTTAAAGAGGTCACCACGGAATTAGGCAAGTTGACTTGGTTTAGTAAATTTGGTATAACTCTTAGGTTTCTAGAAAAAAAATTGATTATATGTGCAAATATTCTTCATAAAAGACTGATTAAAACTCATGCTGAGAATGAATTAAATTAATTAATAATTTATTGGTGTTTTATTACTCAAATGCATTTGTCACGAAATTAGATGAGTTCACCCTACTCGAAATTTCGACGAATTGTATCCTCTCTGTCTGTGACAGAAAAGAAAAAATACTACTTACGTGTCCAATATTCTAGGGTGATCGAAATGATGGACTTATTCCTTTCATACCTACTTATACTGGAAGAGCAGGTACTTTCCTATTCTGTATAACTACTATTAAACGCCAACAATCCATATCATAAACTCAAACAAATGCAAAAGATCAAACATTATTCTATTTGGGTACGCAAAGGTTAACGCTCGGACGATCCTCTAAAGCAAATGTTGGCTAAGTTCAAACCAATTGATAGTTAAACCGGCTGCATTATGATTGAGCGTTATGATCACATTATTACAGCTTATTGAGATAAATTAAGAAGAGGGATATGTGAAGAGGATACTGTGAAGCGATATAAAAACGATTCTTAATGTAGCATGAGGGACTGAGAAGGCACGTGTGGAATTATTAAGTACCAGTTCCGCGAAATCGAGAGCATGTGTTTTAAGCATATGTGTGTTTTGACATTGGGACATTGTGATCAACGAGAGACAAAGATTACGGACTGCATGCCACAACGTAGCAGGATATAGACAAACTTTGCTTAGAAATTAGGAAAATCTAGTAAGACATGATTTTTTTTATCGTAGGATATCATCAAATGACCCGATCAGCTGTGGATGCAGCTGGTGTGAGTGTCTGGCTCTTACAGATTAAAATCCACTTTCTTTCTTCGGAGGTCTTTGTGTGTTAGGTCCTCGGTAACTACCTATTGCGAACAACCCGCAGCACTGGCAGAGTCAAACATGATCAAATGCATAAGTAGAATACCAGCCTCGTACCTATGGCCTATTATGGTTAACTTGAGGATCATCACAAGAACCATCATAATATTTTTGAGTAGTACGTTCTCTTTGCAGGCATATAGATAGAGCATACAAGGGCTCGGTATTGCATTAGCATCTGTAGAAACAAAGTTCAAATGACTCATACGCATTTCCATAGTCATTAATGTGCCTGCCAGTTCTGCCACATCAACGCAATATGGCAGCAGAAATAGCTTAAACAGGTTCAGTGTAGTTTATTTCTGGATGAAGAGTCACAAGGATTATATTAGCTTGATATTAAATATGTTTTTTACATCACCTGCATTGGCTTTTCCTCTTTATACTTAAGTATAAGAGTATTCTGCACTTCCAATTTCTACCTTTTTTGAGTGGGAAATCATCAAATTACCCTGTGCCGTGGGTGCAGCTGGAGGGATTGTCAGACTTTTACTGAATAAAACACACTTTGTACCATGTGGTCCTATCCCGAACAACGTACTCGCAGTGCATCAAAAAAATTAATAGATGGCAGCACAGGGAGCGATTCCAAAATTAGCAACGATTTTTAAGCTCGGACATGCAGTTTGTAGCCTTATTAATGTTATTACCTATTTATATTTACTTATTTAATGCTACTCCGTCGATTTACACGCATAAATCACGGAATAAAAGAAAAATTTTAAAAAGGGTTTCTTTATTAAAGTTGAACAAGTCGAAGACAAATTCAGTCACCTATTTTGCGTATTATTTCAACCTCAGGACGATAGGTGGCAGTGTACTCAATTCAATGCATAGAATTATTTGTGTATGTGTAGTAGTGTGACATGGCTGTGTGTACCTCAGGCAGCAACTGTTTAATAAGTCGATTGATGCCAAACCAAAAATTAGAATTCTAAAAAACAAATAATTCATTTCCTACCCACCCGCACACACAATTTATGTCATTTATAATAATGAAAACATACTGTACCTATAATATTTTAAATAAAAGTTTTAAGAAGACCAGAATGTGAATTTTTTCGTTTTCCTCTGTAATACTTCTTATTAAATCGATAATTGAGTGAAATATATAATATAATATCCCTCACACATTCACACAACGTCATCTAATCCCAAACTAAGCAGAGCTTGTACTATGGGTACTAGACAACTGATAAACATACTTATATACTTTTCTTTTGTAAATACATACATATTATATATAGAAACACCCAGACTAAGTCAAACACTCATGTTCATGCACACAAATATTTGACTTATGCGGGAATCGAACCCGCGACCTATAGCGTGGCAGGCAGGTTCATTAACCACCACGCCATCTGGTCGTCAAAACTATTGTAAATTATTTACAGTTCACATTTTTGGTGTCTCTAGGCTGTTATTTAGTTAGTCACTGACTTCTAGAGCTATGACGAAAAGTTTTTTTTTCCTTTTGAGTGTTTTGAGAAGTCGGTTTCTATTTTTTTGTAAAACGTTTTTTATTTTCTGCTTTTTAGTTTCCTAGTCAAAAATTGAAGCAATTCTTATCATCAGCATCGAGCTTTCAGTAGCTCTCATAACCCATGTTAGATGGGTTATGGCTGCAACTGATTACAACAATAAAGTCCTCATCAATACTAATAAAATAAGCTCAAACAGCTGCTATTAACTATTAAGAAGTTCCCTCAACTGTACTGCACCTGCATCACAGACTTTGTAGTTGAGATCGTTACCCATCTCGCTGCAAACATCTTGTCAACATGAATAAAACAAGCCCAAACACGAGGTAGTTTAGTTTTTTTTTTAGTTTTTTAGTCTCCATCATCAGATACTTTTTATCCGGTAGCGCGGAGTAGTTCCCAAGGGACGCGGCGGTCTAGCTTCCGCCCGGAACTGCTCCCCGCAATAAGATAACAAGTAGCCTATAATTATTATGTTATTTTAATGCAAAAGCTCATAACCCAAGTTAAGGAGGTATAGGTATAATTTCTGACCATAGACCACAACGTGTTATTTTATTGAACACTACTTTGTGAAATAAATAAAACATATTCCAATCAGAAATGTAGAAAGATGCACAAGTAGGTTTAAAATAAATATATTGTAGGTGAACACAGCCCTTCCGCATGTTCGTTTATCGCTACGCTGCCGCTGTAGGTAACCAACTACAGCAAAGTAAGAGCGGAATGGAATAATATTTTGTACTGTTGATATGACCTTGATTCTACGGAGTATACAGCTTGCGTGTGTGTGTGTGCGTGCTTGCGTCTCAACGTCTGTTATGTATGATCGCTCATATCAGCGCATATGCACTAATGACAATAGATGGCGGTGGTGGCGGGCCCTGCCAGGCTACGCTCATACCGCCCTCTGTTGGGTTGTCATAGGAAATTTAATGTGTACGAAGAACTGGACGAGTTAGGACAGTCTCATTTCAATGTATGGGATTGGGTATCTGTACGAGAGTATTATAAAATCTGTGCTTTGTACACAATAAATAAATAAAACTCTTCCTTTTGGAATAAAACTAAAATAAAACCTAGATAAAACCTTTTGAAATAAAAGTTCCTTTTGGAGGTTGTTGTGGAACAAGGAAGGCCGCATTACTTCTTGAGCAGCCCCGACAGGCCTCGGCTTTACGGGACCCAATGTCTTACCTTAAAGGGACAATTTGTTTCATCTTTCGGAACTTATGACAACGTTTAAATTAGTTATGACCCATGTTAACTTGTGTAATTGTAATGGTTTTGAGATGACGATATGCCTATAGCCATTTTACTAAGCACCAACAAACTGCAGACTACTCACCGTTAAATATCAAGACGGAGCGGCAAGGAACTTGTTTTGCAGTCAAACGAGTTTTTTGAGAATACGAATATGAAATCACTGCGGTCTATAGGTATAGGCCAAAGTTCTTAGAACTTATAACCTATACGAAGACGTACTAAAAATAGCCATTTCTTGAGAACTTTGTTAAATCTGCGCAGATGCAATTTCTGCAAAATGATTCGAGTTCAATATACGTACTTATGAATCGATTAATTTAGTAAAGTCTACCATATTTAAATTCAGCTGTGTAAAGAATTTTGGAAGCAGAATACCTACTACACCAGCCTTTCGAGTATGAGGGTGCGGGTTCGATTCCAGGTCAGGCAAGTACCAATGTAACTTCTCTAAGTGAAATGTACTTTCTAAGTTTATCTTGGACACCAATGACTGATTAAAAGGTGAAGGAATCTTGAGGAAACCTGGACTATAAAGTCTGAAATCACCAACCCACGTTGAACAACCGTGGTGATTGACGCTCAATCCTTCTCCGTCGGAGAGGAGGCCTGTGCCCAGCAGTGGGATGATAAAAAGGCTGTGATGATGATGATGATGATGAATACCTACTAAATCAGAAGTTTTCAGTAACCTATTTTCAAAGTAACGGCGTTGATAGAAAAAATACCACATTTTACAAATAACAATACCGTAGTTTACATCATTTGTAACAATACCAAAGCATTTGTAGTTACAACAAACTGCAACGAAGTGCAAACAAAAAGGAGATAAAATCTTTAAACAATGGCGTTTCGCACCATAGTTGCACGAGCTAACGGAACCCTAATGGGGTCAGATCACTCGACGTGGTTCAACGGGACCTCAGTTTAAACCCTAACTAAACTGTTCATTATATATTGTATACCCTTTATTTATACATATGTATCTAAGGCCAAACGCGAGTTTGTTTTCCGATCTCGCGATTAGTTGTGTAGGTAGATGATTGATACTCATCTGCCTAACCTTTTCGTAAGTATATTGAGGTTGGCTTCCAGCCTGACCGGATACAGCTATGTAAGTACCACTGTTTTACCTGAAGCGATTATGCGTTATGACAAGATGGTCACCCATCTACAGGTCGACTGCGCCAAGCGTTGCTTAATAGCCACGAGCTCGATAATTAGATGGATGATAAGGAAGACTATTTTATAGATATTTCTCTTTCACAAATTAGGAATGAAAAGAGTCTGAAAGCAAAACAGCAAGCTCCAAAATTAATGAAATAACATGTAAAAAATAATTTCTTTGTGACAATTACTCATCATCCTCCAAATTGCGTTAAAAACTGCTAAGAACATCAGATTTATATGTTAAAGCACAGAAAATGTTCTTACACACAATGAAATCAATTTAAATAAAATTGATGACCATCCCACTTTAAAAAATATAATGATTTATTTAGAAATGGAACGCGAGAGTTTTTCCTCAAAACTAGTTCAACAATAGGGGAATTTCGTTTTAAAATACAGATAATATTTTTAAACTATTACGACACCATTTTTGTGAAGTGGGTGACAGTGCGGTGGCCCATTTATGTAAACTGTGAAGAGCGAGTTTGGCGTTCATCGCCATTGACGTCACGGGAGGAAGGGCTATTCGTGTATTCGTATACCTAATAATAAAATCGAACTCATAAGTACCTCCACCTGTTTGATCCAGTTTCTAGTTCTAGTTATTAAACTGTAAAGTTCAAAGCGGGCGCGGCAAAGGTTTTCCATTCACGTAAACACACGTTGAGTGATCGACTCGTTTTATTTCAACGTGTATCTACGTTTGTTTCATCTCAGTGGCCACATTTTACGTCTAATTGGTCTAACATTAATTATTTTAATTTACGTATCGCATGCATTACCTACCTCGTAAATATTGTCACGGTTGTTACGATTAATGTAGGTACCGTAGACCAAGAACATTGCTAATTGACGTTTATTTTTTTCGCTTAAGAAAAACTTTTCTTTATCATGTCGGCTTTTCTAATTTTACGTTTAGTCTCACTCAATAATTTGTAAATTGATTGACAAATAAATAAATAAATTGGGACTAATATAGTGCAATTTTTTTGTTTTATTAATTCTTTACAGACCTTGGTTCTTTCATTAACATAAATCAGAATGTTCTTATCAAGTAAAAAAACTGTTTCATTATTGTGCTCAAAAATGTTAAACTGAATACAACACAATAGGTACAATACACTAGGTACTACATACAATACAAATGACGGTACATTACAACTTCACAAGTGAAATAAAGTTCAAGGCAGTAGAAAGGTGTTAGTGTTTACATGTGGCTATGCAGGCCAGCCAGTTCGCTGAAAGCGGATCTCCCGCCAAAATGCTCAGTGCGCGCGTAGTGTCCGCTCCGGCCAGTCCGCCAATCAGATCGGTTCGCGCCTTGGGCCCGCACGCGCGCGGTTATCAAAATGCGAATGGCTCCAGAGCGGCGGGCGGCATTAATTAAACTATAACAAAATAACTTATAGCCGGCCGTAATCGACCACGGAGTCAAAGCACAAGCGACCTTCGCGCCGCGAGCACATCCTGCGTGCATATAGCACAATAACAAAACAAATACAAAGTATACAATAAATAAAACGACAAAAACATTGCGGTCCGGTTTGGTTCTCTTCGTTGCTTCGCGTTTATAGCGAATGAAATAAATAAAAACAAATATCGCTTATAAAGTGTCTATTGAGTCTTCAGTTACGTTTAAAATGTTTCTATGAATGTGTTGTGATAAAACTAATAAATATTAATGTTGTTAATTTGGAGCTATTTTCATTAAAAACGTTAAAACGATAATGTTAATATCAGAAGGTGCGAGTGCTGTGCAATAAGTGATCTTATAGACTAAAGCTAAAGCTAAGTAAATACAAAGTGACCGTGAAATAATTGGCGACTTTCGTACGGCGAGTGTCCTCTTGATTACCATACGAGTGAGTTGCTTTGCATAAAATATTATTCGATGCGGTGCGCCTACACAGTTTATGGGTCAATACACTTCACGAATTCAAACAAAACAAGAAGAAGAATAAATTGCTGATCGCTATTATTTTATTTTATTGAGTGATGATAGACTTGAAAATCTAAAACTAACATATACATAACGGTTTTTATGAAGATTCCATTTATTAAAAAATAATATTATAGTTCAATAATTTCACACCATAAGAATGTATGTATAATTTGTATACTATATATATACTAGCTGCTACCCGCGACGTCGTCCGCGTGGGCATTAGAGTAGTAAAAATGATAAACTTGCTTTACCATTCTTGTATCCTTTAACATCACGGTATGATAACAAAATGTGTAAAAATACTATGGAAATGTGTGGAAATAGTAAGTTTTTACGGTTAACTGCTGGTGACGTAGTCGCATAGTGCGACTGCTGTGCACAGGTTTCGGGTGCGATTCCCGGGTAAGGTCGAAATCGCTTTGTGGGTTTTGAGAGACTTTCAATCAGCAGCCCATAGTTTGGAAGTTGATGATTGATAGACCCGTGCACGTAAATGTCGGTCCTGCGCCTGATCTCTCTCCGATCACATCGATATGAGAGAGAGGGAATAGAGAGTGCACTCTAATATGTCCTGGGCAGCTGGCTGATTTTCTCAGAGAAAACGCAAAGACACTTAACTATACCGAGGATAAGCGACAGTTCTGCGGCTGCTTTTACTTTGCAAAGTATTCGGCTGTTATAACAATAAGCGCCGAACTTCGATTCTGATTTGGTCGAACCGGGTCGGACTAATATCGCTTTGAGTGTTAGGAAACTCAAAAAGCAGCCCGGGGACTGGAAGTTAGTAAAGGATATAGTGAACCACTCGGTGGGGATGCGCTCTGCTTGGGCGGAGCACCGCCCAGTCCTTACAGTGGCGACCTCTCGCATTCGGCCCTGGCCTGGTCAGAAATGTCAGCAACATGGGCCCCTTAGGACCAGGGTCTGCCTGGGCTGCGGATTGTTCGTAAGAGTTACCGTGGCCCTGGCATACAGGGACCTCCAGAAGGAACATAGTGGGTTTTAATCAGTAAGAGTGACACTTCAACCCTCAGCTGGAGGGGTTATTTGACGACAGCCCCGTTAAAAAGAGACTGGAAGCTGGTGATTGATGTATCCGTGCATCGGAGAATACGTAAATATCGAATCGTAAAAAGAGTCTTTCTAATTTGGGATGTCTATCTAAGGGGCTACATTGTAATGAATATCGTAGTCAATCCTTAGATCATTACTTATTCCCTATCCTTTTACGACCAAGTTCCTCGAAAATAGATATATCGGCTGGCATCACGTAGAGTCCGCTTTTTTCTTTCAAACAGCAGCCAACCCTATTTGAAGAGATCTGTTCTTTTCTGAATCGTTTCCAAGAGATTGACCTTTCCTCTAGAATTATTTAGTGATACATATTTTTGATCAATAATCGTTCGTAAAGAAGTCATATTAGTGGTTAAAGAGCCAGCCTCTCAAGTGTGAGGGTATGGGTTCGATTCCAGGTCAGGCAAGTATCAATGCAACTTTTCTAAGTTTGTATGTACCTACTTTCTAAATATATCTTGGACACCAATGACTGTGTTTCGGATGGCATGTTAAACTGTAGGTCCCGGCTGTCATTGAACATCCTTGGCAGTCGTTACGGGTAGTCAGAAGCCAGTAAGTCTGACGCCAGTCTAACCAAGGGGTATTGGGTTGCCTGGGTAACTGGGTTGAGGAGGTCAGATAGGCAGTAGCTCCTTGTAAAATACTGGTACTCAGCTAAATCCGGTTAGATTGGAAGCCGACCCCAACATAGTTGTTGGGAAAAGGCTCGGGATGATGAATCGTTCGTAAAGATCAAATAAAAATATCGATAAGCATGTTACGTGTGGTATACTGGAAGCTGAGCTAACTCTACCCCAGACTGATATTGTATGAAGAAAGTGCAGCACTCCTTCTTTGATCTTAAATGACTTACTTAACTCATCTCATCCTCTGTCCCCGATTTTGAGTGTTGTCTTGGAACTTGAATAATCAAAATTATCTCTTGTGACTATGATTGTAGACTAAAAAACACCCTAGTATGATTTAATTTTGTGAAAAACAAAACTATGAACTCCATCTATGATCAGCTATAATTACTAACAATGTTAAATTAGATTGGTTTGAATAGCTAAAGATGTCGTCTGGTTGAAACTTGCCTTAATATGTACTTTTGTCGTTAAATTATTTTTATCTGTGGAAATAACTGTTTATAGATCATCGACTTTGGACTGAAAAATAGGTTTAAAAAATTCTAGCCCGGTTTAATTGTATAAAAACCTTAACTCCATCTATGAGATTAGGTAATAACTATTTACCCAGCTGGTTTAGTCAAATTGTCAAATTTGTTAAATGTGTTGTAATTAAAAAGATATAGATGGCGTCTAGTTAAAATGTAATGTAATTATTTACGACATCACATTAGAAACCTCAAAAAAAACAGTACTTCTCCACTATTTAATGGATGTTATTATACATATAAACCTTCCTCTTGAATCACTCTATCTATTAAAAAAAACCGCATTAAAATCCGTTGCGTAGTTTCAAAGATTTAAGCGTACAAAGGGACATAGGGACAGAAAAAGCGACTTTGTTTTATACTATGTAGTGATAATATATATACATAATGCCGCTAGAATAAGTATTAAAGAAAAAAATTTCGATGATGACTTACCAACTACTTCCCCAATAACAAAGCATTTTATACCCAGTAAAACCGGAAACAAAAGAAAGTGTAGATTATCTCTGAAAGACAACCCCACCGATGTGCATCTTATCCTAGTCTTTGTCACCTAATTGTAAAGTGTTGTAAACGCTATCGACAACTTATTTTTACATGTACCTAGAGTCGTTTATCTGGTTTACTATCTGCTAGTTATCTTTTGTTTTCAAAATAAAAAGATGGGTCAGGCTATCGTGAGTGGTTAGTCACTGAAGAAACACATTGTGTATTTGTTGTCCAGTTAATTTTGACTTTGTAGTGTTTTTATTCATTTAATGGTAAGTTGCAATTAATTTTTAGGTATTGTTTCTTTAAGTGCTTAATTTGTCAATTAAATTTCTATTAAAAAATCCAATTATAATTAAAATTCTATTTCTTTTTTCTGAATTGATGAAGAAATTGCGTTTTTATTTTTGACACAGTCAGGCGAGTGTCAGTGACAACAAATTCAATGTCGCAGCAGGTTTTTAATATTTTTGAAATTATGCTTGATCTTCCTTTACCAAACATCTTCCTTTACTAAACAAGAAAGCCATAACGTAAACCTGTAAGAAGAACTGAGGATTTTTAATTGCCTTTTATTAGCTACAAGGAGCTCTTGGGTTCCTATTCATGGTAGTATTAAATATTTCTGACGAATCGTAAAATATTACGAAATATTAAATTATGGGTTATGGTAAATTATATCAAATGGTAATATACAAAAAAAAAAACATTAGTAGAATTAGTACCTATCGTTTGTTTTCAAAACAGGTGTAAATAGCGACAGATGTAAACAATTTGTGAACAGATGATGTTTACGCAATTACCGGCTTTCACACATTTGAGCTAGCGGCTCAATAAGCTAAGTTAGTAAATTACATTATATTTCCAATACATAAATCATAGTCAGTGAAAATGTTACAAGTAGATGATCGATCTATTAAACAAAGTAATTGTAATCTTCCTTCAGTGAGTATCAATAAGCGTCATTAAATAAACATCGAATTCTAAATTGCCATAAACCTATCTATTATATCTATTTTTTTCCTTTATTTCATTATTTTTCTTTCTTTCTGCTGTCTCTGCGGTTTGTGTGTCTGTCTGTGTTTGTTTTCTTTTTCTTTCTTATCTATTTTGCTTAATTAAACCAGAACAAATAATTTCGTCCGTGTAATAATTTAACCACGAGTTAATTGCTTACATAGGTCAATTAGTAATTTAGGTGAACGTTACAAATTGTTCTATCATATGTTGCATATTGCATTGTTTCTGACCTTCTTAGAACAACAATAGGTATAAAAACTAGCAAAAAAATTGCTTGTAATACATACGTCTAATTAACAAACTGGGATTTCCGTAGTCGTATGCTAGTGATAGGAAATTGGCAAGACAATAATGTTATATGGAGTTATTAAAAACTAACGTTTATTAAAATTATGACTAGGAAAAAGTTACAATTGTATTTAGTATTGAAATGACCGAGAAGAACGCTCGATAATATGAAAACCATTCAATAACATTTCATTTCATCATCGGCCTTTTTTATTTTCCCACTGCTGGGCAGAGGCCTCTTCTCACACGGAAAAGGATTGAGCGTTAATAATGTAATAAATATAAACTAAAAGAAAAAATCTTCTGACCCTTACCTCAGAATAGTATTCAATAGTAGATGTGTATAAATCCTTGGGCCAAATGGATGTGTCATGTGTATAGCGGTAATAATTTTTGATTATTCGCTTATTACTGCAGCTTGAGTGTGTGGAGTCTGCAGTATTTTTGCATTGTATAAAACATAATTTGTTTGACCGCCATTTAACTTTGAAGATATAACGCCTGACGGCCTCTGACATTGAATTGTTAATGACGACTGATATAGGGAGCATTAGTAACAGAAGTTCTATGGGTTCTGTCAAGTAATTAAACGAGAAATTATTGATAAAATGACTGAAAAAAACATACACAAGCTCGCGTGTTCGGAAGTGTCCCACTGAGTCGTATAGTTCCGACAGAATCCATATTTGTCTGAGTACGTAGCGTTAGTCACACGCGATATTGCCACTAATATGGGCAATGAGACGACTGCGTCAATATTAATGCTCTGTACTTACTTACGTATATCATAGCCACCATATTGTAACGCTCAATTACAGTTGGTTTCGGCCAACGGCGGTTAACACAAATTAAGGAAACAAGATATAAATGATACGAAGTCTCTTCTGTATCTTTTGCAAACTTATGTAGGTAATTTTATGGGATCATTTGATTGAATTATCTTACTTAATATCAATCATCTAGTATAAGGCTTTTAAAGGATTTTGAATTGGGTTTCGATAGGCCTCTGTCAAATGTTTCCACAGCAATCTAACAACAAGCCTATTTTTGCGTCACTTCACAACTTTACTGTCAGACCCTTGACAAAATGCGCTTGTACGAATTGCACCGGCAGTTGGTTGAAAATGAAGATAAAGCACCGATAGCTTAAAATTGATTGAAATTTAGAAATGCGGGCATAATTCCCCCAATAAGCGTTATTTAGTTCATCAGCTGACAGCTGAACTGGATACTGAAAATGGGAACATTGAAACACTTAACAGAGACTTCTGTCTATCTAGAATCTAAACATACATGAAAAATCAAGAGTCGGAATTTCTTGAAATCATGTCTCCTATCATTCCTTATTACCCAATATGCGACAAGCTTAGTATAGATTATAAGCGTTTTGGTGTAAACTGTGAGCTTGTATTCCTATTAATAAAAGAATTTAAATTTGACAAATCTTGCTTTACCTACCAGTTGTTCTGAAAAAAGATCGACTCAGTTTCCGAAAACGGCAATGTTAATTGCAAACCGCTGCATTTGTATATATTCTCAGAAAAGAAGAATAGGGCAAGGCGATTGATTCTTCAGTAGGATTTCAAGAGTTTATTTAGCTTTAATTTTTAATCGTTGATTGTTTGGGTTTCAGCTATGGCGGGTGGCTGCCATATGGTCTTATGGGCCGTGATAGCACTAACTGCAGTGCAACTCGTGAAATGCTCTAATCAGGGTGCAGGTGAAGATACGGTGGCACATGAATATGTGTAAGTTCCTACTATTATTGTTTTATTAAGGTCAGATAATACGCCAGTATTAAAAAAAAATGACAGTATTATAATCTAATTCCCTACAGAAAATATCTGCTAGCTGCCAGTAACGATATTAGAGGTATAGCAGTTCGTGTTGGATTTTGAACTATTATAGATGCTAAACAAAGCATATTTAAAAGCTTAGTAACAATAGGTAGGCGGTAATGAAAATATATTATTATACAGTAACTAATTTAGTGTCCTGCTACATATAGGTACTATGTCATCGTTACTTATAAAACCGACTAACTTAGCAACTTCTCAATACAAGGTCAAATAATTTATACTTTTTATGAAACAATTGTCTGGTATGTAATACTTTATGAACATGACATACAGTAAAATATCCAATAACAATGAACACTGAGATAAGTGACGTCACATTTTATCCAGCTGTTGCGTTTGGTAGACCGTTTCGTTCAGTTATATTATTGTAGTCTGACATGACGCTGACCTTAAAAAGTCATATAATGCATTCGCATATAATGTTAGATGACTGATGTTTAGAACTTATGAAATTAGCTCATAAAGCTACACTCACAGAACGAAATGACTTATCTTCTCTATATGACAGTTGGTAGGTTTGAGGGACAAGAATATATTCTACTGATCAGATGCTTAATGCGCCTTCCAATTGCCAAAAAGTCTACGAAGAATTTCTTTAATTGTTAGTCCACGGTAGCACTTCCTATTACAAAAGCTAGCTCTATATGCCTTCTAGATTATTGCAAAAAGGTTTGGGAACATCAATGCTTATTATTGTCTTATGTACCAGGCCATCATGGATGTACAAGTGTGTGCCAGATTTGGGTTGCGAGCGCACCACGCACGCTCGACACGAAAGCTTAAGGAACGTCTCCACCATGATGTTCAACAGCCTCGACGTCTGCCGAACTGTTTGTGGCAGATTCGGGGGACTTTGGCCAAGACCCGTCACAGCTGCCATTGGAATACAGACTGTGAAGATACATCCAAATTATATCAGGTATGTCAACGTTTTAGAAATTTTGAGTGTGATTTGTTGGAAAATTGACTAAAATAACGATCTGATTGTAACGAATTAATCTTCGGAACTGCGTGTAGGCATACTTTGATACTTAAGATTAATAAGATTAAAAGAATCTTTAAACAAGTTCAGTAAAAGGGTTAATCTTCGAATGTACCGTACCATATTTTGGACGTCTTTAAAAGTGAATGGGACATTTTTGTCCGCAATAATGGAATTTAGTGTAGTAATAAAATTTAGAGCTATAGCTCTTTTCAAAGCTGCTCTTTCAAAAAATCACCAAGCACCTACTTGAGTAGGAAGTAGTTCAGCGTAAACAGCGTATTATAGGGATTAAGTTCCAAGAATGGTCGTTGCCACTGGGTCAATAGGCGGCCTATTGTTGTATTGAGATCATAAAATCACTAATCCGTTTACTAACCACCAGACCCCAGAAAACTGTTCTTTGTAAGCCGATTGTTATTGTGTTTTACGAATGCTTTTGATAATATAAAGCTAATAGACTGTAAAGAATTAACGTCCACCATTTTGGTTGCCATGTAATTTCCAAAATACTTCTCAGGTATGTTTCCTAGTTTTTTGCTGTCTAAATCCGGATTGTCTCGTTTGATATAACGCAATGTGAGCCTTGAAGGACACTGTGTCGATTGTCACATATTTATTAACATACAAAAACACTCGTATTCAATATGCTATACGAGTATCTACATATATATCTATAACCACAGAATATAATGTTTTGGGTATTTTCGTCAATTATTTTCCTTTTATTAGTTAATTATAGTTTTAGACAGTAAATTGATCATTTAAAACAAGCTTTAATTATTAAGTTAGCAGCAATTTTCTCAGCCTTTTGCCACGAAATTTGTAAATTATCAGCGACCTTTTTTTAAAAAAAAATAACAATAACACTTTGTATGAATAGTAATGGCGTAGTTTATCATTCATTATGTTATGGTCTCATAGTTAAGCTCTTAGGTGCCTGAAGCACCAGTGACAGAAAAAAATATAGGTAAGCGTTTGTCATGGTATGGGCATGTCATGAGAAGATTTGAGACACATGCTATAAAGCGTGTGTTAAGTATGAATGTGAATGGATGGAGAGATAGAGGTAGACCAAGGAGGAGATGGATTAATTGCCTGATATGATAAAGAAGGGAGTGGATAGTAGTATGACGTCTAACAGAAATGAGTGGAAGCGGAAAACACATTGCGCCGACCCCAAATAGAATTGGGAACATGGCAGGAAGAAGAAGAAGTTACGCTCTTAGGGAAGAAAATTAAAAAGTCCCTTGTTACGCTTACCTATAGCTACTCGTCTACTCATTCGGTTGTTGTTGATTTATCGATCAATAAACATGTCGAAACAATAGGCGGTGAATACATCACTATGTGTAATTAGTAATCAAATATGGTTCCCAGTCGTTTCACGTTGGCTATCGTTGATTTATCGAGGGTCATCGGCGAGGTTAATGATCATCCTTCTGTCAATAAGATGTACTTATACTGAGGGTCATGTGAGATTGCTTTTACGTAAATAAGCACTCTAACTAAATAAGAATTTATTTAAAGAAAAGTTTTGAAGATGTGAAGAGTTGTACTTATTCCTAAATGACATTTCCTAAAGTAGGGTAAGCACCTACTTATTTTGCCTAATAATATTTATGGTTATATGGGTTTCTTTATCTCGTAAGTTTACACAAAATGTACATAATGTCGCTCAGAGATTTGGCCATTATCTTCGCGTGCAAAATTATTAATATTTTTATTTTAAACAGGAAAAATACGTCGGTAACTCCCTTGTTATCTGGACTGGGCCAAAAATAATTGTTCATACATTTTGTTACGTATACTTTATTTAATAAACTGTGAAATCTGTGGTAAAAGGTGTGTGAAACCATGCGTTTCACGACTGCATCGTGACGTACGTAATGCAATAATTGCAACTGCACCGATTCGCATTGTTACACTATGTGTAACTGTGCCACTATAGAGTTTCCCCAACATTGTGATGTCGAGATAAGAAAAGCAAATAACAAGGAAAACATAATATGATTTAAATTGTAATGATGTTTATTAACAACCAGAGGAAAAATTCGCGTATTTATAAACAATATTTTGTTTGTGTCGTTATGGTTGACTAAATAATAATAAAGGTTTATTTATTTATTTATTTTATTACGGAAAATAAACAGTAGTACATTATTGGTATACAAAATGTTCTTAAAAATAAAATATACCACCCACTACATTTTCCACAAAAGGTTGCTTGCAACATTTGAAGTAGGGTCATGAGATTTGACATCACACGGTGTGAAAGAATAGTAAAGAAAAATATAAATAAATCGTTTACATAAAAAAATTTGCAAAACATTTGCATGCCTAATAAATGTGAGTCGTTAACTTATGATATTCTATTAGCCATGCATGTTGTTAGCCACGCTACGTATAGTTTACGACGCACTAACTTTTGGGATAAACTCAGCTGAACCACGGTTAGCCGTCACGCGCACACGTCATTTTATAGCGGTATTACGTACCTACAGTAGGATATAACATTGTAGAGATTGCCAAATCCTATGTATATTTTATCTGGGGATACGAAATCTTAAAATGTGTTTTTATGAAAACAAAAATGTATACTAAAGTGTCAATGATGTAATGAACAGAAGATTATTTAAATATTAACATAGTCGATCGATTATGCGCAAATAAAAAAGTGTTTCATATTAAGAGATTTATTTATAGGTACTTTGAGTTCATTGAAAAACAAATCTATTCTGAATCGTTGAAAATAAAACACAAGACGTAAATATTAATAAATTCGTGCCAGGAAAGAAAGTGGCTAGCTGTATTTTTGTCTAGTCGCAGTCAAAAAAGCCATTCATAGTCCATTTTATTTCCATTCTGATTAAGAAGTGAGGAAAAACAGCTATAAGGCGGCTGTTCACAAACATCACGTGAATGCTGAAGGAAAAGCGCTAAGTTCTTATATAAAAATGCGTTGCATACTGACAAGTTCGCTGAAATCGCCGATACACTTCCCTTTCTTTTTCATAACTTCCCAAAGTTATATAAACCATTGTTTTCTTGTAAACAAAAAATTGAAGAATGTTAGAATTTGTTATGGATGTATGTTGGTAGTAAAAGGCAGAGTACAATCCAGGAATGATATGTAACAAGTGTTGAGAATTAGCTTATGGTTATTACAGGACAGTTCTTTTGCATACACTAGCGAGTTTTGTGTTTACCATCGTATTAGAGTTGACTGCATAGTTTAGGAATTCCCTAAAGACATTCTTATTAGTCTTGTTTTTTGGGTGTGCCCTGGCCATCGCTAGTGGTTGGATTTATCACTGCATTATTTCCGGAGGATATTCAAATTAATGCCTACTTTCAATGTAAATATATACAGCCCTGCTTCTCCGATAAACAGACAGAAAATGTAATACAGAGAAAGTGACGAAATCGTTCTTGTTTCGCGAGTACAGCAAACCACAACATAGTGCGTTATAGGTTGTTGTCACATCACAACACGCAGGTGTCTCGCGGGCGTCTATCGCCGCGGATCTATTCCGAGCGCGGGTGACACTTCGTTGCGTCAGAGTCGCGCGTCACGACACTAACGCATCGCCCGACATTATCACCTGCGACAGTTATAATACCAGTGTACATTGCGCCTAAGAATAGCTGCTCTCTGTAGATGTTGTAATGATTTGGATACAACATCAAGGGGATCAGTGATCGTAGCCAAATATCGTTTACCACTTACACTTTTCATCAAGTAATGTGTTTGTGATTCTTCACATTTTTATCCAATAGTAATAGTTTTCGATTTGCCAAATAACTTGGTCACATGTTATACTTGGCTAAAATACGATGATAGTATACGTCATTGTGGTTGTGTTTTGCATAGTAGGTAATGCCATTCGATTTAAAACTTAAGTAAGTTTTTATGTTTTTGACGGATGTCGTGGAACCGCGCGCATTATCGGAGATATCATCGTTATCGGCAAATGGAGTAAACACGAACGTACATATAAAGATATGTATGTTGTTGATTTGACTAAAAATTGACCCTAATGTAATAAACGTACAGTTCACACTTCCTAAATCTGGTTTGATGCCAGCGTAGCCTACGCAACGAATATGCTCGTTACCCACATTGCCCAGTTATGTGTAAAGTAGCCAATTCCCACTTTAGCCAGAACAATCCTGCAGTAAGCAGTCATAAAAATATGATTTTGGAATATCAATAGCCCACGTTTTCGCATATGTATGCGCATAGTAACATAATAACGTAGTCACATATTAAACACAAAATATGGAATGGAATGAGCATGTTTACAGTAAGCATGAAAATGAATAGGAATTTAAATCAGAAAAATCTGTCAAACTGAGTTGAATAAAATAAATGTCTTGAAAAATAATTTATTTTCATTTGTTTAAATTAAAAATGAGCGACACATCATTGTGGACATAAAATTAGTCAAATGATCCTTCCTCCAGTGAGCGGTCCATCCAACCTGCGCCGTGATAACCTTCATACGACAATAGCGCCTTTTAAAAATGTATAAATCATGAATACTGCATCACAATAGGATGTCGTTCCCACGTTCGAAGCCACATAGTAACGTAATGACAAATATAATTATACTAGACAAGTTATATGAAGGTTAACAGAACAAGTCTTTAACTATGTGATAGACACAGCTGCATAATGAAACAATATACTATAATAAATAGTATAACAATTTTCAGAAAACGACAGTCAGCTAATATTTTTTTTTTTAATTCATTCCCGAATTTCATAGAAACTAAGGAACAGACATATGGATTACACATCTATGTTGAAGTAGCCAAAAAATATACGTGCACCTTCAGGTCTATTAATGAAAACAATAATCCAATTATACGTATTTACAAAGCTTCACATGTTTCGTTGTTCGCTAACACATGTTTCGCTACCATATGCATGAGGCTGTGGCAATAAAAACATCATTATCGCTTATTTATCGGCTAAAACGCGTGTAACACGGTAAACATTAATACAACATTAAAAACGAAACCTTTTCCTTTTCGTTATATCGATTTAAACACGTTATGAACGATATCCGTCGTCTACACATTAATATTGTAAATGGGAAGGGCTAACAAGAGTAAAATCTGTCCTGGGTGTCATCCAACAGTTTGACAGACTACGCTCTAAAATTATCAGGGGACCACTTCTAGCTACGCTCTACTTTATAGCGATGCATCTTTATAATAAAATTTACCTATATGAGGCGTCAAGCCGGTAGTGTTTACGCAAATGAATTTGTTTTTTTGAGAATGTATACATTATTTCTGTCTTCATTGTGCATTAATTGAACGCTAGGAATAAATGCGATGGTGTTGTGGTTATTATCACTTTTTGGCGTATGTCAAATATGTTTTTTCCTACAATTTAAACTAGCTCACACTGAAATTCTAACTTCGTTGTTATCCACAATACTAATAGATCATATTTTAGTAGAGATAAGACCCATGATAAGAGTAGTAAATTCCACCTGCTTGCCTATTACTCAACGAGATTATAAAAGTGATTACGTATATAATCTTGAAGACTATTTTATGTACACTGTTGTTTTACGGGGACATTTTTAAGATGTCATATCTATCTACGTATCTACGTGTTTAAGTCGTCATTATTTAGATTAACAGGCTTAGATGCAATGAAGCGACCATCCCGTATATAATAGCCCGGAATAATATCCCACTGTAAGTGATTTGGGGCAACAAATCACCACCAATTGGAAAATAACGAAATCTGTGAATAAATATTGTAGAATGTATGTAGATGATGACATGTTATACAACGATCGATTGTGCTACTAACAAGTTCATATAAGGTCGCCGACCAGGGGTCAACCACCTTGGGCTCTTTACATAGACATGATAAGTGCTTATCTTGCATATAAATTGAGTAAACTTGGATAATGAATGTGCCAAATCGGATAACGGTTTTAGGTCACACATTTAATGGATGCTAAGCGACAGTCACACGAAGCCCGACATTCGAAAAAGGGGAGGGTTGTATTTCCCCGAAAACCATTACTCATTGTTTGTGTATTCGATGTTTGAAGTAAGTAATATACTCTGTACAAAGCGTTTGATGCATTTTTTATTAATTACGTAGTTTTCATGCTGTTAGTATCATTATGTATGCCATTTGGGATAAAATAAATGTTATTTAAGGTGATAAGATTTTAATTGCAATTTTCTATGGCTGGGTTTCATGCCGATCGATAAAGAAAAATGAACGTTGTTATGTTTAATCGTTTTCTTAGTGATTATTGTTTTTTTTTTCTTATTTCCCAATGTCTGAAAACGGGAACTGTAATAACTTTTCTTTAAGTTAGTATATGAACCAAGGAACACAGGGTATACATAGAAACTCATGAATAATTGTGAGATTTCTTTGTTTACAACAAGACTGGCGGTAACTCCGGTTATGTGATTCGTCAGAGCTCTTAAGGGGTGAACAACCTGTCTTTAACACAAAACGGTACTTCAGCCTACGACCTTTACGTCGCTCATTTGACAGTCATGATCGCCAACTTTGGTACAGACGCCAGCACATCAAGCTACCCGAAACTGTAACATTCCTAATCCACTTTGATCCATATGCCTCAGCATTAAAGTTGTAAATTTGTTAAGGAAATGTGATTGTAGCTTGATGTGCTGGCGTCTGTGCCTACATGAAAATCAGCCCACTATTGCCTTTTTACTACGCGGACTAGTATTTTATAGTGCATTAATTTTTAAACTGATATAAAACATAGCAATATAAATCGCATTCAACCATTTTATGACTATGTATTTATTTATTACTCTTTAAAATAACTATTTCTCGAACGAGAATAAAGTATTTCTTTTCTAAAACGCTATTTCGATGGTCAATATCGATTTAATAGTTTCAGAGAATATCTCTTGGTTTTTCAATAATTAAAAAAAAATGGTTTCTAACTAAAACAGTTGCCCTTTATCACGATTTGTACACGCTTATATTAAATTTCTGTTTATATAAATTTAATAAGACCTTTTCATTTGCATGAGATTTGTAGTCACAATTGCCAAAGTAAAGTTAGGAATGATCAAAAAATACGAGTGTAGGAGTAAAATACAGAAAAAAAATAGAATAAACGTGAGAAAGAAAATCATTTGACATAAGCGAAGAAATAAGGGAAAATATGCAACCAACACACACACGCAAAACGCTCGCTCAGCCTAATAGCGTTTTCACACTAGTCGACTTTGTCGCGCGACCGACACTTTGCAAGCGGCAAAAAATAAACGTCGATTTCACACAGGCAGTTGCATGGCAGTTGTCATCGGTTTATCCCGTATCATCCGTTGTCGTTTGGGACATATTATGCTAGTGTGAGAACGCTGATATGTAGTCACACTATTCGAGACCGAGTCACAGGTCTGTTCTAATGGCGTCCAAAATTTAAGCAATTTTGTTGTCAACATTGAATAAAATAAAAATATATACATGAAAGAAGAATAGGTCCATCTTTTGAATTAGATTCATTCACCACGGTACAATTGCCTAATCAGAAAATGCGTTTGGGTTTTTGGAAAATTAATCATCTATCTATATATAAAAATGAATCCCTATTTCCCTTGGTCACGGCATCACGCGTGAACAGTTGGACTTAAATAAAATTTCGTAGACATAAAGTCTAGAGTCAAAGAAAGGACGTAGGCTACTTTTTATCCGGGTGCGGGAAGTAGTTCTCTCGGGCGGCGGGTGGAACCGCGGGGAACAGCTAGTTTGATTATAAAAACTATCGGTGTTGTGTTTATACAGCTAGACAGGCATGTTGAATTGATATGTCGAGGCGAATACCGTAGGAAATGATAATGCAGTCGGTTTGTTTTTTTGTATTTACTTCATCGCGTTTTGTTGCGGATGTGGCAGATGATTAAGTAGTTGTATCATATCCGTTTCGTTGACGGCCTTCGTTTGTGATGGTTTTGGCGTACATAGGTTTTTTAAAGTGAGAGAAATAATAATAGCTCATTTCATGATAGTTTAGGCTGACAGAGCTTGCTATGTGTCAATAAAATTTTAGAACCGCTGCAGAAGGTCCAAAGATTATTTCCACAGAAAACCAACAAAGTTTAAAGATTATGATATTCTATGCGATATTTCATTTCGCAACCGCTGGTAGCTATATGTTATACTGGGTATAGTATACATACTGGTCTCTATTATACTAAGATTTAGTATATAAAGATTTCCAAAGAAATACTGCAATATTAAACTTAATTAATAAACTGTAACTCCACATTTTATCAGTTCGATACAATAAATTTATACCCAAATAAATCGATTTACAGATTCGACTTACAAAGCGTGCCAACAGACGCTCTGTCGCTGATGGTGGAGATGACGAAGCTGGTGGCTCCGAACCTGGTGGCGGAATGCGACGGAGAGGTCACGGACATAGTGGAGACTCCCGTCATGGTCTACCTCAATGTGAAGAGTGGTAATACGTCGCTCACCTGGAGTACTAACGAGGAGTACAAGCTTGATGTACAGACTAAAGGTTAGTTTTTTCGTAGACAAAAAATGGGGGATATTTACGCTTTTAAATTACAGTTCTTAATTCCTCGAGCCCTTACTTTCATTTGGAGTGATTTTGCTAACCATGCTTTACAGCAACCACATCCATCTCCCGAGCCTTTTCCCAACTATTTTGGGGTCGGCTTCCAGTCTAACCGGATTCAGCTGAGTACCAGTGTTTTACAAAGAGCCACTGCCTATCTGACCTCCTCAACCCAGTTACCCGGGCAACCCAATACCCCTTGGTTAGACTGACGTCAGACTTACTGGCTTCTGACTACCCGTAACGACTGCCAAGGATGTTTAATGACAGCCGGGACCTACAGTTTATCATGCCATCCGAGTCATCACAGTCATTGGTGTCCAAGATATATTTAGAAAGTACATACAAACTTAGAAAAGTTGCATTGGCACTTGCCCGACCTGGAATCGAACCCACGCCCTCATACTTGAGAGGTTGGCTCTTTAACCACTAGGCCACCACGCTTTACAGCAACCACATTCTGTCAATATTTTTATCTGTAATAACAGTCATGTTTATTTTACAGAAGACCAGATCTTAGTTCACGTGAACGCCGAAACGATATACGGAGCCCGCCACGCGTTGGAAACCTTCACCCAACTCATAGCATCAGACAAACCCTCCTACTCCGACCAACATGAATGCAGTCTTCGTCTGGTTTCTGGTGCTAAGATCCGTGACCGACCAGTCTACCCTCATAGAGGTCTTCTACTTGATTCTAGTAGACATTTTATACCCATGCCAGATGTGAAAAGAACAATAGATGGCATGGCTGCGAATAAATTGAACGTGTTCCACTGGCATGTTACTGACACGCATAGTTTTCCTTTGGAGTCTACTAGAGTGCCTCAATTCACCAGGTAATAAAATTGTAATATCACCAGAACGTTTGGCAGGAGTTTTTGATTTGCCATCGATTTTTTGATTGAGATATTGATGAGCATACACTCTGTTTCGGCACGAGGCAGGGCACTAGACCTATTGTAAAATTTGGTTGGCATACCAAAATTGTTTAATCCATTTTCTCTGGTTTTCCTTTTGTAGTCACTTAGTAATCTGTGCTTTTAGATATTTACCGAATTCTTTTGCGTTTCAAGGTATGGTGCATACTCAGGGAAAGAGATTTACACAGCAGAAGAAGTGCGAGAGCTGATAAAGTACGCCCAAGTGCGCGGAATTCGCGTGGTCATTGAAATCGACTCGCCCGCTCATGCCGGCAACGGCTGGCAGTGGGGACCGGTGTGTAATACATACCTAAATAATTAATTTTAATTATCTTTCAGGAATCACCACACAAAAAGAGCTTGGTTAAAGTATCGATTATCATTTTTTTCTAGGAAGGCAATATATTAGCTCATCCTTAGTGTTACTATATTTTATTGCCTATCTATATTTTATATTTCTTTGAAACCCCTAGAACAATAATTTAACCCCCATTCAGTAGGTACCTTTACTGAGTAGGTACTTCTGTAGATTTTACCGCAGTGGTCAAATCATAAACACTCATTAGTGGTGGTTATTTATGTCTTGAGGCATAATAAGTAGACGCAATAGCTCTACAAATAACAATAAACCTCTGCTCACTTAGTAGAAATTTATCATGTACTTATTCACCTTAATCACCAATGGTCAAACTATAAAGACAATAATTTATAATAACGGCTGTCCTTCCGCTATTTGTTGGGCACGGTTCCAATATTGAGTTACAACTAAGAAGCGAGTAGTGGACGCGCTGATTCTGTGTGTTGATGAACTTTACATGCTGCTATTCCAAGATTGGATCACGGATGCTTTGTGGCAGGTGTAGCTGCGAAGTAGGAAATGTTACAATCTGAAGCTGATTATTATCATTGTAACCGAGTCTTTGTGAACACAATTATATCTAGAGATTAGAGATTCTTATCCGCGTTTCTCCTTAGGGCCTACTTCTTGGACTTAGTAACTATTGACTGATCTATCATAGAACATCTGGCTTAACATAATTTGTGAAGCTAATGCTCACAGCGTTGCCTTAATCATTAAATACAGGAATAATAAAAATATGAAAGTACTTTCAAGATTGAACCATTTATTTTCCCCCTACAAACGCCTTTTGATATTCTACCAGAAGTCGGAACACTTGAAAACAGTTGCTTAAAATAAACCAACCATAAAATTTAATGTATTTTTTCTCCTTTCCAGGAGTATGGTCTTGGAAATCTAGCAGTCTGTGTTAACAAGTGGCCATGGCGTAGCTTATGTGTGCAGCCACCGTGTGGACAGATGAACCCCGCCAACCCGGAGCTGTACCGAGTGCTGGGCGACCTGTACAAGGACATCGCTGAGGCTCTGCCGGCGCCTGCGCTACTTCATGTTGGAGGTGACGAGGTGAGGGGGGCTATAGATGTTAGTGATACCGAAGTTATTGTTGAGATTACTGGGAAACGAATGCATTGAGACCCACATTGAATCTGATGAATCTTTGACAGCTGCTCTTCTGACTGTTTTACATCCATGGAAGGCAAAGGCAGTTTCAAAGCCAACGTGCAGTCCTTGAAATAAGTGTAACCATTTAAATGATGATTTCAGCAGTTCTTACAGATTTCCGAACATTCCTCGATCTGAGAAAGATGGGGATAGTGCTAATTTAATATAATAACTTTTTAATCTTCAAGTAAACTCTCCAGGTATACGTCGAATGCTGGAACACAACAGAAGAAATCACAGACTACATGAAGCAGCAGAACTATGACCCCAACACAGACGGTTTCTTCAAGCTGTGGGCGGAGTTCCATCAGAGAGCCTTGCAAGCGTGGGACGAGGCACTCGAGTCTGTTGGAACTCCCAAACAACCCGTCATGCTGTGGTCTTCAGAACTTACGCAGGCGCACAGGATCGGCAAACATCTTGATAAAGAGAGGTAATAATATGACGTTTAGAATCAGAATATTACAAGGATTTGCTCAAGTGACCGTAGATTTGTTCTAGTATCATTTCCTTTTGGAGAGATTAACATCCACATTGGTAGATGAAAACGGTTTTCTTTGTCTACGTCAGCTATGTAATCAACAAATTCCCGGATGACATACTATTTAAAGACAGACAGGATTTTATTTCGAAACCAATCCATATCTGAGCCTAAAATAATAAATCTACTTTTTGTGTGCAAGTTGATATGGCAAGAAAGAACGTTTCTTCTGAGATTACTGTAGATAAGAATGGTTAATTGGGATAAGGTCCGAAGGACGATGATGATGATAAAATCTATTTTTCTGCATTCCAGATACGTGATCGAAGTTTGGGAACCCTTAAGCAGTCCCCTTCTACATCAGCTGATAAAACAAGGGTACCGCACTATCTCCATTCCTAAAGATATTTGGTACTTAGACCGCGGATTCTGGGGAAATACGAAGTATAACAATTGGAGGAGTATGTATGCGCATACGTTACCAAGAGACGACAAGTTCCTGGGAGGAGAGGTCGCTATGTGGACTGAATATGTCGATGAACAGGGTCTAGGTAAGATTTGATTTATTTTTTGTTGGTTATATACTCACGTAAAATTTTAGTTTTGTGTTGTCTCAGAGAATTGGGAGTTTTGATTCTTAGAGGATTGTTCTTTTGTATTTTTCTAAATTTTAAGCGACAGAGGTCGGAATGTTTGTTTTCCAATGTATCAAACGAATGAACAGAATTAGTATTTTGTCCGTTTGGTGTAAAAAAAGCAGTTATCACGATAGCTTGTTGCTGTAACCTCTTGTCAGATATAGATTAGATTAAATTGTTTGGAAAGTATGTTCCAAAAGATAGGCAAAAAAATAAAACTTCTTCTTAAAAGGACAAAATATTGTTATGAGGTTAAATACTACAAATACTTTTCTGTTCTCGTGTTGATCCCCGAAGTCAGACTTACTCTCATATCCTAGGTTCTTGCCAAGATATATATCCCCCCATATACCTTTCCAAGTACGTAGCTAATCGCGCCGATGTAGTATTGTTAGATGTATATTATGTTTGTGTTGTGTGTCCGGCAGACACGCGCGTGTGGCCGCGCGCGGCGGCGGTGGCGGAGCGGCTGTGGTCGGACCCGGTGGGCGGCGCGCTGTCGGCCGAGCCGCGCATGCGCCGCCAGCGCGCGCGCCTGCTGCGCCGCGGCCTGCGCGCCGACGCCATCGCGCCCGCCTGGTGCGACCAGCATGACGGCAAGTGCTTCTAGGGACCATCCACATACTACTGGAGACAAAGATAACCCAATACATCATCTTGTTAACTAAGAATTTCAAGGTACGCATGGAGCCAAACCTGTGGAAATTAATAAACCACGAATGTCGGTCAGCCATGTGAATAGGTATACTCTGACACTATTTTGGAGAGTTAAGCGAGAACTCGCCTCTCGTCCACGGTCAAGCAGACAGTAAGAAAAAAGAATGGCCGAATGTGCGAGCCAGAATACCATGGCAGAAAAGTAACGTTTGTAATCCGACCCATGAGGATTAAATTCTATTTAAATCGAAACATCACTGATAAAACAGATCTGCGTTGCTTTTCTTGATTTAAACACTTGGCTTCTATTTCCACAAATAAAAGTTTCTGTAATTTTAACCACATTCATACGAAGTTCAATGACTCCACATGCATTGTCATATAGAGATGGCTTTCATCATATTTCTTTGTAATTTTTGTCTCCAGTTACACTTAAAATAAAGGTCTGGCGTCTAAGTCACTACAACTAGACCTATTACATACGACTAGACCCTTACCATCTGCATAGATATCTACCCATGTAGAATGCCCACCAGCAATATTCGCCAACTTTCTTATATTGCTGACTAGTCCAAATGTGCTAAATAATTTGTGCAATTTTATATCCTTGATGGTAAGGCTGTGTGTCTTGAATCGATCTCGATGATGGGAATCCTCGAACTATATATTCTTTTTTCAATTTTATTCAAAATTCTGAATAAATATGAAAAAGTACTGACTTAAACATGCAATTTACAAAACGAGGTTTCCTATTTCATCTTTTATACAAATATTTCTATATATTTATGAAGCTGTAAATTTATGTGTACTTACTTATTAATTATTTTTATACACGTAGGGCATTGTGTACGCAGTATGAACAATTGACTAGAATAAACTTTTGTACATTTTCATAATAATAGCTATAGTCTTAGTATACGTAACTTATTCCCTTTTAATTCCATACATTATTACAATTCGTCTAATGTGCAATGCCTTAGAACTATATACTGCCATTTTAGTATATTATTCGGCTATATAATAATATACCTGTTTACACATTTACATAAAGGTTATTGTAATTTATTAAAAAATTGGTGCTATGAAATTGTTAATGGAATATTTCAAAATAAGTGTTTTGAGGGGCCATTAGGTATAATGTAATATCGACCGTAGGTACTGACCGATACATAATAAATTTTTAATAAACTTTACCTGTTTATTAACATAAATGTGACTAGCATAATATTATTTGAAATAGCAATGCAAATAAATGCAAGTGACTAATTAGTTATTAATATCTACTAATTTTAGGTTATTATATTTTTACATGTTTCTGAGAGTACCTAAGCTTTGTCCTTTTCGCATTTGTATTTTTTCTTTAAATTCCTTATTGAATTGTTTTTTTTTTATATTGTAGAACCATTTTTTAGATTATAAACCTACACTTGTATGATTCAACATTATTGGCAACATATAAAACTTCATCTGGATGTAAATATTCCTTCAATAATATCGTAATAAACGTACACGTAAAATTTTGAAATATACCGAATTTATTGTGATATATTATAATTTAGATTTATCATTACTTAGTAATACTAATCTATGACAATTATATAATAAAATTGCTACTGTATACAAATTTGGCTTATTATTTTATGAAACATAATTTTTGTTACCTTCAAAGAAAAGTACTCCTGACCTTATACCTCCTAGCTGAAGAAATATTAGCTTGAAGGCGTCTGAATTTAACACAATAATGAATTTATTACATGTACTGAAATTGGCTGAAAACAAATAATTGAAAACTTTTGACTCAAGTTAGTTTCAAGTGAATTCGATCATCATCACCTTCCTAGCCTTATCCCAACTATGTTGGGGTCGGCGTCCAGTCTAACCAGATCCCGTGAGTACCAGTCGGAAAGCCCTGGGTAAGACTGGTTGTCAAACTAACCGGCTTCTGATTCAATGTGCCTACCGAAACATGGAAAATCACGTGAATTCGATCTCATAAGAAAAGTAAACGCAGATATTGTTTCTAGAGTTTTCACAAACGATATTGCGGTGTAAGAGACTTCTGAAAGACTATATATAAACTAAAAAGTAATTGGCACAATGTTGTTTGACGTGGCACATAATTTCAGAAAAAAAATCACAAATCGCTAAGGAATGAACCTAATAAGCTTCCACAATTTAAAGTGGTATAAACAACAGATATAGTTAAAATTGAAAAACTAATTTATATACAAATCCGTAACAAATATTTGAGTCTACTTTTTACTATAGGTAACTATCTAACGAATACATTTAAAGTCTTAGAAAATACTGCTAGTAGTTACAGATATTACCTACAGATTTTAATTACACATAAGGTATAATCCCTACTTACATCACCTAGTTAAAATATTGTCGCTGAAAAACATAGCTTACAGTTAACAATGACTAGAAGAAAATCACAATTATAAACTTGTCACCTTTCACTGTCTTAAACAAAAAATGACATTACAGTAATTGTAAATACAAATCCATTTATTGGTTAGAAAATTCATATGCCTCAGAAAATTCCAAACTGTCCTATTGCATTCATAAAAATAATTAGGCACCTACTCACACAAAACAAAAAAAAAACACATTTTTCTATTACATAGAAAATTATAGAACAACAAATGAAAGAAGTACTTTTAGTGCCTATAACAACTTTATCAGCATTATCAGCAGCTGCCCAATTAGATTGAAACATTATTTCTTACTCTATCATTACCATTCTTAGCTCCTAAACTGAGATCATTCGGCATCATATCATGAAGAACTGTGTCACTTCTAAAAATGCTGGTGGCAATCCTACTAGCCAGTCTTTCAGATTCCCTTATATCATCATCTTTAGAATGTGATGTCAGATCTATTTCAGTGTCAGTGTCACTGTCGCTTGTCTCCTTATCACGTCTTTGGGGCCGATAAGCGAGGTTCTGCGGTTCTTCCATGTCTTGCACCGAAGTTCCGCAAGGACAGTTGGGTTTTGACATCACTCTTAGGTCCGTTGGAACAATTTCTGATTCCATTTGCTGTGTCATCATTAGAGGTGGAAAGGAGAAAGGCTGTTGCATCATCCTTCCATCGTCGTTGTATGACATCGGTGGCATTTCATGAACGTTAGCATTGCCTGGTGGAATTGGTTCCATGTTTGTGTTGTGCAAGTAAGGGTCTTGGCGCGGTGACTTTAGCTCACGGTTCTCAAGTGCTCCAGGAGGCTCCGGAGAATCTTTACCGTTTGGTGATTCCGGTCCTTCTGGTGAAGAATCTGGTTTACCATGACCTGGAATAGAAGATAAACGTGTCTTAATTAAGAGAAAATGACTGAAGTAAATAGTTGGAGGAAACTGAAGCTAGAGATAATTTAAATGTTTTTGAGTCACAAGTTTTAGTTAATTATCATATGAAAGTATTGATTTGAACTTAACTACCCAGTTGATTCGGTTATTTCAATACTCGTACATTCATATCCACCATAAACATCTATATCCATCAAATCCGAATTCAACTATTGTATTCACTTGGTAACGGCGTAGCATTGTAATCAAAAAAAGCTTTTAGGATCTCAATAAATTATTTTGAATATTAAACGCAGTGTGACGCTTTTCCGTAAACTATCGATATATCATCCTCATCATTTCATCACAGCTTTTTTATCGTCCCACTGATGGGCACAGGTCTCCTCTCCCACGGAGAAGGATTGAGCGTTAATCATCACGCTTGCTTTATTTATTTATTATATTGGGTTGGTGATTTCCGACTTTATAATACAGGTTTCCTCGAGATGTTTTCCTTCATCTTTAATCAGTCATGAGTGTCCAAGACACTTTTACTAGAACAGTAGTACTTTTTAAAAGGAGATCCCTAATCGGCAGATCGTTTTTATCGCATACTAGCGACCCGCCCCGGCTTCGCACGGGTGCAATACTGATACCAAAATTATACATATAAACCTTCCTCTTGAATCACTCTATCTTTTAAAAAAAACCGCATCTAAATCCGTTGCGTAGTTTCAAAGATTTAAGCATACAAAGGGACATAGGGACAGAGAAAGCGACTTTGTTTTATACTATGTAGTGATTAATACTTATTATTTGGACATCTTTAAAATTAGCAAAATATATTCTTGATTTACTCGTATGTTATAAAATCACTCTTTGCATTCAAACAAACTTCCTTACTATTAAAAAACCTATAAAAATATCAAGTTTAAAAAAGCGCATTGACCCGACATATCACATTAAACCTCATATTCCAAAGGATGGATATAGTGATTGATGGTCGCATATCAATCACTATATCCACACAACATCTCAAAAAGAACCATTGATTAATACCGATATTTAAAAGAAGTCACCTTTCATGATGCTAAACTGTGGTGTTAGCAAAAAAGCTGAAGCCGCAACCCTGGTAGGCCTTAGCCTAGCCGAAGAGATCTTCTTTTTACATACATATAAACGCTGGTAGAAACAAAAGAATAGTTTAGTATGGAAATTGTAATTTCCATACATGTGTGTGATTGTAGAAAGACATCTGGGCTAAGTCCGCTGGGCTAACTAAAATAATCTCGTGCCATACAAGTTAAATGCAAGCTCTAAATGTGGTTGAGTGAATTTTAAGTTTCAAAGGGAAATTTCATTCGTATTTACGATACATAATATAATTCACGTAGGTAAATTTAAAGTAAGCACGAGAAATTGTAGCACTGATATCCGACAGTCTATGTTATTCTCAATTCGAAAATCTGTTTGATGACATAATACTTAAACTCCGTACTCGAAAACTGTAAACCAAAATGTTTTCGTGGTACATGGTAGATCTTATCGGACGAAAAATCTGGATTAAAATACGGATAAAAATCCGGACGCACGACTTACACGTCTGAATGTGACAACGGGGTGATCTTAGCTGGTAGTGGTAGAAATTCAACACGGCAAATTGAATCGGTAAAGCCATCTTACTGAATAGCGTAATAAACACAGTCATGTTCATGATAACTATAAACTAAAACCCAAATAACGAAGATAGAGATTTTCCAACCGGGAAAAATATTTTCCGGGGATAAAAGGTAAGTTTTCTTCTAAATACCTGATAATGGAAGGGGAGGAGAACCAAGCCCGAGGCACCTCATCCGCCAAGCATCTTGCAGAAGTTGCAGACGCGCTTGTTTGCGCCACTTCGCGCGACGGTTTTGGAACCAAACCTGGAAGGAATGCCTTGTTTTCTTATATGTTTATTTTCTACGGAATCGGTATTACGTTTATGGTAAGGAGTACATATGTAGTGTCTTTATTTATGTTTGTACTTCTTCTTTAATTTAAGAGCCGAGCTCGTGTCGGTTCAGCTCCCAGTTTTGCCTATCGTGTTCCAACTCAAGAACTTCCCGAATATTATATAATGTATACGTCTCTACCTTCAGCTTCTCTTTGAATTTGACTGATATACCTAGCTATATCTCGGCCGACCTCTTCTCCTCTTTCCTTCGACATTCCCTATTTTGAATGATATAAAGATCAAGAGAGGGAAAATGATTGGACACCGTATGACATCACGACATTTTCATTAAAAACATCATGGAAGGGAAATTTAACTAAATTCTACTTAATAATTACTTCGAAATTGGATAATGATAACAATGCGGGCACACTCCTGCATTGGCCGCAATTTTATCATGCGAAATAACGTCAAAAGGTAGGTACCTATTTCTGTATTCATGATTTCTGATAGAACTTCACTGTACATTGGTAATATTTATGTTCACAGTTTTCTGTATAAATTAAAATTCATGAATTATATATTATTGTTTAATCTAAAAGATTGTTCTTACGGTTGCTCAAATATGAACGCAAAATTTAAACGCCAACAATTTAACTACAAGAATGTAATAATCACATTCTAACCAATAAATCGTTAAATTAAATCAATTAGCGAAATCCTCGCAATTAAAAAGCATCCTGATAAAAGCAATTTTAGGTAAACGTACCTTCACCTAAACTTAATTAAAATATTGGTAAAAATGGAGAAACCATGGAGTTTTTGGCCCATTCTTCTCCCTACGAAGCTCTTTTCTTAATAGGCTACTAAATTGGATATTATTTAATTATATTTATATGACTTTTATAAGAGCATTTTAGGACCTAAGTGAAATAAATGATTTGACATACCTACACTGAAGTCGCCTAATATTTTATGGTAGAAGTCGTGGCTAATTTCTAATGAGAATGCAAATTGAAAAGGGTTCACTTGGAAAAGTTATACCGTTATTGTACTGAGCTCTAAACTTGAATTATAATATTTACCACAATAGAAATCATTTGAGGTTATTCACTGGGTAAAATCTTTTGAAGTACATGAAGAATTTTATAAAATAGCAGGAACATTAAATACCATTGATAAGCGCAAACACTGTTGTGTCTACAGATGCTTTTATAGCATCGTCTACTTAGGCGGCAATAATTCTAAAAGCGAATTTCTTTCTAAATTTTTCACTATTGTAATATTCAGTAAAAGTAATATTGCATAATTTATTCTTAATTTGAGCACTATCTAAATTGTTCTCTTAGGTTTTGGTCCTTTGTTCCGCAACGAACAGAAATGACGAATAGACTGGAAATATTTCTGTAATGTTCCGACCGACTCCTCCGATATAAGCCTATTTTCTTTGTAAAAGCTAAAATTTTAATGTTTCTTCTAAATATAAATCATTACCTAATTAACGTTATTTAAGAACCCCTAACTTCCTTTATACACGTTCAATCGCACATAATTTATTTTGAAAGATTAGAAAAGGTTCAAAAAGTTATCCCTATTGAACTTCAAACAATAAAAGTCGTCCATCCAACCCCAACTGAGGCATGTTTTTATAAGTTTTGATTTCGAATTATTGGTATCCCCTAAAGTAAGGGTTGTTAATAAATCAATACTCTCGAATAAAATATCCTATTAAGATATTTTGTTTTATTGGGTTTGGTTTATCAGTTAATTGGGAGGGCGCATCCACCCGACCTACCTTGTTGATACAGAGATGGAAGTTGTTAGGACAGACGTTCACAGGATTCGAAAAAACATTAGGGTTTTTAGGCTGACGAGTTTGCAGCCTCGAAGATAGAAAGAAGACGGAAAATTTTAGTGGTTTCCGAATACGGTCAATAATAAAACTTAACAAATAATTAATTATTCCAATTACGGACCAATACTGTCCATTTAGACCTGGCTGTTAGGGTTCAAAGAGTAGTTTATTGATATGCTGACAGATTAAAAGTAGTAACGTGGGTTTAAAACCTACTTGCACTCTAGCCTCAGAAAGACTGATTCTCAGCGCTACTTCTTCTCTCAGGAACACGTCAGGGTAATGTGTCTTCTGGAACAGGGACTCCAGCTCGCTTAGCTGCTGCGGCGTGAAGGTTGTGCGGTTCCGACGCTGCCGGCGACGCCCGAACATGTACTCAGTGAGGAGATCCCCCGGCAAAGGAGATAGGTAAGGTCCAGCCATCTCGACCGTCTGATTGGATTCTTAAGTCTCTTAATTGTTGACCGCAACAATGTCTTTTTTAAACTTTTCTTTTTATATCATATTTCAAGCTCTATTCGTTCATATTTAACAAATTATGTTTATTTCTGCGATTTTGAAACAGCTCATTATAAAGCGCAGATGAAAGCCTCCAAGAACTTTTATTTTTATGCACTTTTATTATTTTCTATTTTATTATTAAATCGTTAAAAAACAAATGCTGAATAGTTGATTTGGATAATTTATTTATATACAAATTTTGATTATTTTAATTTATTGATATACCATTTCTTGAACAATATAGACACCAAAATAAAGTTAGCCAAACTTATCGTCTGCGACAACCGCACGGAACTTTAGTTTACTCAAAGAAGTCGCATCCGAGATGATCCGAGCAGTACTGTTTGATTTCGCGAAAATCTCGTCATGAAAACCACCCTGACTCCACCCCCTCGGTACAGAAAGATCGCATGTGATTGGCGGATTGACACAGGGGTTGGAAATTCCAGCCAATCAGAAGCTGCAATGGGGGTTGTATTTAATAGGTGTAGATTAAGTTATAGCATATCTGTAAATATAAATGTTGTATAACTGAGATCAACTTTGATGTGGAGCTGTTAATGAAATATTTAATACTGTGAACGACGGCTTTTTATAGTGCTGATTAGTTTCCTGGTTACTGCTGCCGTTAAATAGTTTAATTAACAAAAACATGGCCTGTTTAATATATTTTATTTTGGCGCATCGTAATATTTTTAATAGTGTACCTCTCTTAAAATGTAAAGGAGCATATTTAAACAATTAATTAATTATAAAATTAAGGTACGATTTTAAAATTATATTGGTATAGTTCAATAGTAATAAATGCAAAGTCAACTTTTGCATGACAATTAATAACTTCTTATTTCAGTAGAGTTTTAACAGACAAAAAACAAAAATAAATGATTGTGAAAAAAAAATATAATATTATAAAATTGGGTAACTTGCGCTCTACTAAGTTTTTTTAAGATATTTTTTTGTTTTTAATTCCATCACGGTTAGTTATCCTTGAAAGCAAATACATGAAAATGGAGGCAATTGATTAATAATTGCAATAAACTTAAAAATATATCTTTATTGCTTTACTTTCTATTGTCATAAATAATACTCAATTATCATAGGAAAAGAACCGTATAACGGGAGAATCGTGCATATTAATATTATTTCTGTTCATTTTAATATAATAAGTATTTCACCTAAAGCTAAAGCAATAAGTTACACCACAAACTCGTACGTAGCTACAAAGCTTGGACGTGCTTCTATGTCCATCCATAACTATCTTAAGTGTTTCGAGGGCCACAGGGCTCCATGACCCTCCGACCTCCAGGACCAGGACTCCTGACCGTATTGCTCACATTTCAAAGGCATTGTGTAGGACAAATGTAGGTACTACTAGTCTGATCTCTCTACATAAATTAAACGTAGTGGATCTTTGAAAACAAAATAATGAATAACCATTGTTATATTATATGAACATGCTTCTACCCTGAAATAATGGAGGAAGAGTTCTTAATAAAAAGTATTTATTTCATTGTTTGTCAAATCCTCTGCTGTCTGCTGATTTCATTACAACCAATTTAATAGCCTTGAGTTTTGAATAGCCTTTTCAGGGTACAATAATTTTATATCTTTTACATTTGATTTTGCAATCCTATTTTTAGTTTAATCGAATTTAAGCTCTGAGTTGGCTTTCCGAAAGCACAGTATCCGCGTATATATGTATGTATGCCTTTTGTTAACTGTCTGTATGCATAGTTCACTGAAACATCTTACTTCAAGCAGTTACGTATTGTTAGCTAAATATCAAAGACACATATCTGCGTATTAAGCGGGCTGTTTGTATAGGTAAATTAAGTCCGCTAAGTGGGTTGTAGATAGCGGAAGCAGCGATTACGAGGAGTAAATGAACGTTCCCGCCCGTCGCTCCCGCCACGCAGGGTTGTCACTGAAGACTTTAATGATTTTCTCATTTTTGGCTGTAGGGGCACTATTTATAACTAAACCGGCTATAACAGACCATAATGCTATATAAATCATGAGTACTGTTCTCACTAAAGCGTGAAGCAGTATTATGCAAGCATGATTTTTCGCGGTCTTTCCTTTGACACGTAAGCTATACATATGTACCTACTTTATTCTTAAGTTTAGCTTGGACACCTATGACTGATTAAAGGTGAAAGAAAACATCTTGAGGAAACCTGGAAACCTTGTCAGTGTGACAAGAGGCCTGGGCCCAGCAATGGGATGATGAGACAGATAAATAAAATTATCTTTACGAATTGTGATGCTAGAATGTAGGTTTAACGATTGCAAACCACCGCGTTCGTCCTCGGCACCACAAGCTGATTGCTCGTGTTATGACGGGGAGACACTCAGTAGAATATGTTTGGGTAATGTATCTTGAAGAAGTTCTGTCCCTCAGTTCATGCCTAGACGTAGGTAGGTACACATCTGACTGTTATCTAACTGAAAATTGATATTTATGTGTGACGATAGTCGATACATTTTTAGATGATTTGATGACGTCTAAAATTAAATAATTAAAATTTAATTAAGGTACCAGCCCTGCGACCAAGGCGGGCGGGTGGCGCGGCCGCCCGCCGCAACGGCGCTAAACGAGTTTCCGCAAACATTTTAATGAATAACACCTCCCGCGCCCCGCGTACTCCCTGCCTGCCCCCCTCTTCCCTCAGCCCTCCCCGTGGAGCCTGCAATGCGCTAATTAAACATTGGAGCCATATTGTCTCTCTTACCATGTTGCGGTATTTCGTACTAACTCACAATGCCTGAAAGATACGTATGACGTGTTTTTTTTTTTCATTTCAATTATGTTCGTTTTTGATGTACCCCACTGATGATTCATGATGGTGAGAGTATGCAAAAAAATAATATTTTTTAAATATTTATGTGTAACTTTCGGTGGATACAATATTCCAGGAATATTGGAAACGCAGTAGTTATCTAAAAAGAGGTTGTTCTTATATTAACTTTCGAAATCTAAAAACACTTCACCAACTAGCTACTTATTTCGCAGACCACCAACTTAAGCACACATATGTACCTAAAGCATAATTATGCGCTAACAATTTCTTCATTAATATCACGTCATTCTAAATTCGTTCACAAATTACCAGATTTTCTCCTAAAGTTATCAAATAAATTGTTAAAATAAGCTTCAGTCAAAAGTTACATGAATTAAAAAATAGGTTTGAAAACATTCATACGTCCCGCTGTCATATCCAGCAATCATCTTAATTAGTCGCATGAAAAAAGCTTAAAAAAGAGCACGGGGCGGTCCGACGGCTCAATTAGTTAATTAATCTTTTTTTCCGCGTTAAAATAGCATTTATAAGCGAGGCGCAAACCGGTGGGAACGACTCCCTCCTCCTACGAGTTAGGGCTGGTCATATTCGCGAACACTGTAGATAATTGTGTTCTTAGAGAATGATTGAGAGATCCTACTGGTGTAGAGCTCCTTAGGAGACCCTTAATAAAACTGTCACATTGCTTAACAGCTGAAATTAAAGGCCTGAAATGAGCAGCCACTCACAGTTTTTATCACCAAACAGCAGGTAAAAGCCGACATTCAAGCAAGCCAACAAGCAGTTCATTTGTCATTCAAGTTCATTTTAAAAGCTGATATCGACATTGATGATGGTTCTAAGTGAACCAATCCAGAGATCTAATTAATTACTAAGTAACAATGATTATTAAGAAGTCATCTATAATGTTAATCATTACTACATAGATTGCGACATTTCAGTCAAGTTTAGTAATAAATTCTCATTTTGTTAAAAGCTATTTGATATTGGTACTTCAATTCCTGACTGACAAGAATTTATGACGACGATGATGAAGATGATGAAGGTTATTTGTTTATTATGACCGGAGAATACAGATTATTTTCCTCAATTTAGATATTGGCTTGGGCAACTATTCAAAAATAGAATTCAAACCGGTGTTGCCAGCCCTAACAGAACGTTAACAGCGTTTACTTATTTGCAGGCAGCAGAGGGACAATACAGTCGTCCGCGCAGCGCGCACACTGGTCTAATTAATACGCTTTCAAGCCTGTAGCTAGCTGATTAACTAGATAGGTAATTAGATGACGGCTGTGGTTGCACTGGCAATACCTGAGCTGTGAGTGTGTGTGTAACGTGTGTTCATGTGTGTGAGTGAGATTAATTGTTTGGCTCGTGTGTCTGCCTGTGTGTGTAAATGTTTTCAGGGCTCTGTTGTGTTTGGGCATAGGTGAGCTAATGGCATGTCGAATTGGTTGGTCAATCAGATTAATTAGGGTTCTTTGTCTAATGTTAATGAAATTGTGGTATTGAGATACATCAAATTTCAAGACCTTAAAATCTTGTGCAGATTTCAAATAGGCGAATAAATAAAACAATCATCTGGATCACCATACTATGAAAAATGCTGGTTATTACAACACTCATGTTGTAATTGTTCCCGTATTAAAGTCAGTAATAACATTTCTCTTAGAAATAATAAAAACATACGTCACGCCCAAGTAAAAGCTAGTGCTCTGACCCTATGCAAGACATGACTGAATCCACTGAAGATGCTCTGATCATCACAGAACAACCTTTTAAATAAAAAAAAAATACCTGCTAAATTCAGTTTCGAAAACTCTTCGCTTTGATATTTAGATCTCAAATAAGTACAATGCAAGTCTTACTAGAGCGAAAAAATAAAATCAAAAACAAAAAAAAATCTTCAAAGACAATACCCATAAGGGTGCGAGTACATACGTGACAAAAACATTCATTAATCAAAATATGTTAGGTATCCCATTGCTTACAAATGGCGATATCAAAAGCTTTAATACGAGAAGAGAGTCGCTTCCTTCCTTTGTCCAAGCTCATCCGTTTTGTCTTAACACCCCTTTTAACTTTCATACATTCATACATGCCTCCTTCGTCGCCCTTGAGCTCGGTACAGGCTGGCGAGCAAATATTATTTGAGAAAAAAATAAAATTTTTGCTCGGCCTTTATCGTGAAAGTGGTGTAAGATATGATAATGATCACAGTTCATTCTGGTGGTGAAGGCATTTAAGTCGTGTAGACCTTAAAAGTAGGTATTATTTGGTGTTTATTACTTTTGAGTCAGTTAAGATCATAAACTTGCTCCAATCTATCACTGAATGGTGGCAATGAAAACGATGGCAGGTTGACAGTTACTTTTAGGTCTTAGATTTATCGTCGTAAATTGTTCGAACGAGTTGCTGTGGTTCTGGAAAATTAAGGATCAATATTAATTGAGGATACACAATATATGAAAATAAAAAGATTGTGGAGAATTAGTAGGATTCCAACAATACTGATTAGTCAAATAATGATTGAATAAACTTTCTTTCTAACTTTCCAAGCCTCATATACCTATAATTTAAGAACTCATATTCACCCCATAGGTGTGTTCAAGCCCAACCGCGTCTCCAGTTGATATATTTATGATTAAGCGTGGCGTCCAAAGCGCGACATTGTCTTTGCGAGCCCTTCTGTGGCACCCCATCCGTCTTGCTTTCACGCCACTACCCCCTTTCTTTGCAGGCACGAGATTTTTTTAATTATGACGTTGAGCCTTTTTGTCTTTAGTAAAACATGAGCCGCTATGGATGCTTGGTTAGCGCCTGGGAAGCGGTAGTGGGTTCGGTTCTGTTTAAATGTAACGACAGGAAAATTTGTATAGCAATAGTTTTATTGTAACATCCAATCCTTCTGTGGATACATTCGGCACCTCCATATTCGCCTGGTACGATGACATGCAGGGATAAATTATTAGGAATTTATACATTAATTTTCGGTAACACATATGTAGATTTAACTTCAATTTTGCAAGCCAAATTTATCCTTTGATACTCAGAATTTACTCTTTGGCTCGGATCATACAACTTGTCGATCATATTTGCTAATTGCAAAATCGTCAATGCACAAAACCTACATTATAATTTTTAATTCTATATTTCCCTTAGAAACCAATCTAAATATTCGTCTCAACCAGTCTCAACGCAAGTGTACCGTCAGCATCAATATTTTCAATAATATTTGCGGAGTGAAGATACGCGCGGCGCGGGGCGGCGCGAGCGGCGCGGTGCTCGGAAGTCCTGATTATGTAGAGGAATTAATTTTCAGACGCGACGAAACTGTTCTGTAGTGCAGCTAGTGGGGGGTGAGTGGGGGAGAGGGGGTGAAACAAAACTACATCGTCAGCCGCACCTGTACAACGTACTCAGCGCATTCGTAAATCATTTGCGAGTTGTTTGTGAGCCTTTGAGTCGAGGGCGCGATTACTGTAGCCAGATAAATTCTATAAATATTTTAGTGCAATTTAAAAACCAGAAAGATCAGTAGCAGAGTAGGCAACAAAATAATTTTTAACTGTATCAATGAAAATTTAAATTAGAAAAACAGCTTATCAACTTGTAATTCAATTCGCAAATGAGTTACGAGCATAATATGTAAATCCTTTTAAACTAACACTTGCGTCTGTCTGCGAGTGATTAAATGGTCATAAACAACATATTTAGGCAAGGGTTGGCCTATTGTTGGCGCACCTCTCGACATGCTATTAATATGAAAACAATTCGTCCCTTGCCGGTCGCGTGCGTACACTTGGGGACTGTCGAAGGGACACCGTTAACAAAACTAAGTGATGTAGTAACTTGTCATGTATATTAAATTAAATAATAACACTTAATATGTCTCTTCGTTTATTGTGCATTTAAAGAAAGTAATTGTTGTTACTTCTGCCTAAAATAGCAGTTAATGAAATCATCCACATTTCGGTATTTTTGTGTGTTAAACAAGTATTATTGACCGACTGTAAAATTGTTGCGTTGAGTCTTTAGATATCTCATCATTAATTTGGGGTTCATAGCTTAGCTGCAGAAAATGTAGTTCTCTCCCTGTCATCATGTCGAATAAACTAAATCCCACTCAAATATCAAATGATAATTTCTACACTTCCAACAACAATGAAACTTCTAGCTATATTTAATCCCCTCACAAGGATGTCACTGGGTACGTATTTCGCTCCTGCAGTGTACACTAAGCGATCCCCAAAGACTATGCATATGCGCGCTGGTTGCAATCAGCGATTGCCGCCATTGTGGCGCAGATTAAAATTTTAGGGTTCACCCGCTAATGTGATTGCACTCTTTCCCACTACGGAACCCGCGGGCTCATGTAATCAGGCTATTATAGGGGCGGTGTGTTATTTTTAATCACATTTCTGATTTATTCAGTGCCTTTTATGACTTGTTGAGCGTAATCTCATTGATTGGGTTGCGAATTGAGATTGGTGTTTGTAGTTTAATGTAGTGTCTGAATGTATTATGGTAATTATCGAATAGGTTAGATAGAACCTGCTCGGTATAATGTTAAGTATTTAACTAATTAGAAAGCTAAAAAGCATTGTTAATAAGAGTGTGTACCCGAATAGAAACAGAAAAACCTTAATTCGAACATCATAAATTTACCCTAGTTGCTAAAGATTTACCTACCTTGCCATATCATAATTTAAAAAAAAACGACCCCAACAAACCCCGCCATATTTCGATAAAGGCATTCTCAATTAAGGTTTTCATATTTCAATCAAGTGGAGAGAGAGATGATTGAATACACAAATTGATTGCTCTGCGCATTGTTGGCGGGGCTATCGCCGACTGTAGCTCGTACACTCGCGCACAAAGTTGATTACATCGCAGATGCAGATACAATGAAATCATCGGATTGATGGCGAGATAACGTGTGATTATGCTGTCCAATATGACTTTGAATGCACTCTTGTGTTACGTAGAGTTTTAAGACATTCCATAATAGACGATGAGGGATTGGGTTAGTACCCTTATTTAATTTACATACTCGTTACTTAACAAAATAGAGGAGAATTAACAATATATTTAATAAGCAAAACATTTTGTTTTAAAATGAAGGCATTTTACAATTATTAATCATTGACAATAAAATATATAAGGTAATTTCACATAAAAACGTGATGCAAAGAAATGAGCATCATGTTTTGAAGAAAGTCTTGAGAATCAACGTGGATAGATATAGAGGAAAGGGACGACCAAAGATACGATGGATGGTGTGAATGTGAAAATATATGTGCAATTCTCTCAAATTGTTTAAAACAAAAGACACGTCAATAACGTCACGCGCCAAATGACAAAGACAAAACTATTTAGCTTAGCGCTCTTCATCTCTCTCTCTCCTGAAAATGCTTTTAATTTGTCGAAAACAAATGACACGTCAATGACGTCACGCACGATATGACACAGACAGCAATATTTAACTTAGCACTCTGCCTCTCTCACTACCGAAAATGCTTTCAATTTGTGAGAAACAAATGACACGTCAATGACGTCACGCGCGAAATGACAAAGACAACAATATTTAGCTTAGCGCTCTGTCTCTCTCGATATGGCGAGAAATCTTCGAGAAATAATGTTACTTGTGAGGTGATGGAAGATAGAAGAAAGTGAAAGAAGAAAATATGCTGCGCCGAACCCAAATATAAATTGTGATAAGGGCAGGAGGTTGATGATTTCACATCAAATATCAAGTGAATGCATTCGTCCTCTGGGATTGTCTCCAACAATATCAGCATAAATATCTGATATGAAGAACGGAACATCAAAACCAGTAGGTACCTTATACTGTTTTTACCAAAACAAGATAATAATAAATAACTGTATCTACATAAAAAGCGTACTTATAATGGATTTATTTATAATGATTAATGCGAAGCGCGAGCATCGTGTTTCAAATAAAATCTCTGGGGATTTTTTTTGCCGATTTTCATTCGTTTCTCGTTTTAGCGGTGTATTCATTCAATATTTTTATATAATGTATTCAATATTCGATATTAATGTATTCAGCGGCGCCGGGCCGCAATTTTCATTTTGTAATTTTTACAGAGTGCGCATTCGGGCCGACAGCGATGCTCAACGTTTATGTAGCCGTAGCAAATAGGATTATTTGAATGTTTCTTTTAGAAGTTTTTGGTTTAGTGTAAGCAGTTTTAAATTGAAATACGATTGATTTAAAACAAATGACATGATAGTGATGCCGTAAGTATTTTTTTCCTTGCTCCTCCCCTACCTTACTCCTGAGAAATGTGAAATCCTCTCAAATTATTAAAAACAAATGACACGTCAATGACGTCACGCACGATATGACAAAGACAGCAATATTTAAGTTAGCGCTCTGCTTCTCTCACACCTGAAAATGCTTTCAATTTGTGAGAAACAAATGACACATCAATGTCGTCACGCACAATATGAAGAAGAACACAATATTGAGCTTAGCGCTCTTTATCTCACTTTTCTGAAAATACTTTTAATTTGTTAGAAACAAATGACCCATCAATGACGTCACGCACGAAATGACAAAGACAACAATATCTAGCTAGGAGGTGTCTCGCTCGCGCCCATCTGAAAATCCTTGAAAATTGTTAGAAACAAATGACACATCAATGACGTCATGCATGAAATGACAAAGACAACAATATTCAACTTAGCACTCTGCCTCTTTCACTCCTGAAAATTCTTTCTATTTTTCAAAACAAATGACACTGCAATGACGTCACGCGCAATATGACAAAGACAACTATATATAGCTAGGAGGTGTCTCGCTCGCGCACTTATGGAAATCCTTGAAAATTGTTAAAAACAAGTGACACGTCAATGACGTCACGCGCAAAATGACAAGGACAACATTATTACGCTCAGCGCTCTGCATCTCTCTCTCCTAAAAATGCTTTTAATTTGTTAAAAACAAATGACACTCCAATGACGTCACGCGCAATATGACACAGACAACAATATCTACCTAGGAGGTGTCTCGCTCGCGTACTCCTGGAAACCCTTGAACTTTTTAAAAAATAAGTAGATAACATATCAATGACGTCACGCACGAAATGACAAAGACAACAGTATATTATTAGACGATCCTTCTCTCTCATTTGTTCTTGAAAATCTTGAAGCTTTCAAATTGTTTAAGGGCCTCATAGTACCGAAACAGCTTTCTAAATTCTTTATTAAAATACAATACCCACTTACCTCACACATTCTGATTTTTTCAGATTTTGAATTTTTAAGGCAAATGTAAGACCAGTGTTTAGATTTAAATTATTTTAATAAAGAAACTGAATTCAGATTTCAGCCATTCCGACTGATTGATCAATATGATTATTTTTTTAAAGCACAATAGTTTATTCTACACATAGATAAGCAGAATTCTGAACTTTGAGACCACAGGCAGTATACAATGTTTGTTCATAAAATTTATAGAAGCTACCGGCTAGGCTGGGAAATTCAATGAAAAGTCCAGTGCTGGCGAAGCGGTTATATAATACGCCCCATCTTTATGACAAAGATATAGTTAACCCAAACATTTAATTTGTTGATTTAGTTGTTCATAGCCTATTCTTTACATTAATAAACGTACCAAGAATGTACTCGCTAGTGTAGCGCATTTCTAATTAAGTATTTGCAAGTTGGACTTTAAGAAGCAAAGACCGTCTATAATCAGATAGGCAGTAACCAAATTGTGAACAAGTTAGAAATAAATTACAATATTCTTCCAAGTAATAATAATTGTAGGAATGTTCTTACCTACCATAATCTCTTTCGGTAAGAGCTTAAAAAGGACATAAGAACTTATATCAAAATTTTTGTGTTTCGATAAAGATCTTCAAAGTTATATTAGTTACTGTCCCGAGTCCCGAGGGAACTACATAATACGCACTCGGAAAAAAGGTGCCCAAAGCTTTACCCTATAAATGCGCTATCTTTTTTTTTTTTTTTTTTTTCGTGGGAAATCATCAAATGGGAAATCATCAAATCCCGCTGAGGGTGCAGCTGGAGGGAGTGTCAGACTTTTACTGACTAAAACCCACTATGTTCCTTCTGGGGGTCCCTGTGTGCCAGGGCCGCGGTATCTCTCACGAACAACCCGCAGCCCAAGCAGACCCTGGCCCTAAAGGGGCCCCTCCCATGTTGCTGACATCTCTTCGAGGAGCGCGTGGAACAGAACGCGCCGCCGACACGGGCCTGTCGTCCCTAGACGTACGGACGATGAGCTACCCACACTCACCGCCCACAAGCCCGAGCATAAATGCGCTATCTAACACTGACATAATTTTTCAAATCGGTCCAATACTTCCTGAGATTGACGCGTTGAGGCATTTTAACGAATAAATTCTTCAACTTTAATTTATAAAGCTAATGTTAGTATAGAATTACGGCCAGTTTCGCCGGTTACGGATAAGTTCCAGATAGTTTATCTGGCAGATAATTTCATAGAAATTCTGTTCCAATTTTGAATTTATTTGGTAGACAGTGACTAACCCTTACCGGTGAAACTGGACCTTAACCTTCTTATTGTTTGCCAGACAGCACTATTAATAAACTTCATACAAGCCTTTATTATAGCTGACAACCGTAACCATCACGTAGGCCTACACCGCTACCACGTAAGTATAACAAAACAGTTGACAACCAAGTTGCCTCATATCATCGTATACCTCATCTCAATCATAGGAGGGATCTTCTCAGTGTCGTCGCGGCTCCCTTAATTAGTAAGGTGCGTGCTGTGAACACGGAGAAGTAATCAGTCTTGCACCTTCGTACCTGGAGTTAAACACTTAGGAAATGGTATCAATTAATAAGATCTTCCTTAAGTAAATGAGATCATGTCATGATTTCTTTAAATTTATATGTACAGACACGAGCACATCAAGCTACCGAAAAGCACACGAAACTGAAAATTTTTCCCAATCATCATATGCTTTAGCTATAAGTTGAAAAATTACAAAGGAAATTTGACAGATTGTAGTAGACTGATGTGCTGTCTTTAATACCTCCATATTTATGATTAGGGGCTAATATTAGATTTCAGAAATTTGTGGGAAAATTATATCGTAGAAAAATCTTTTGGGAGTTCCAGAGAAGTCAAGTGAACCGTGACGGTGGCAGTAGATCATCTAAGAGGTGAAATTATAGCTACTAATGAATGTGATCTGAAAAAGATTTTAGCTTTTGTAGCTTATGAATCCTCCTGATGCATGAAGAATATTATTTTATCACCCTCTACTGAAAGTCTCTTCCAGTAACCCGATCGCTGCGTCAGTTTCTTGCGGCGGCGACCTCACCTGCGACAATATCTACGTGTAGTGCATTAGTTGATGACGTCACGCACTGCCGCCTAGCCGTCACCTCTGCCACATTGTCACAGCCACCTTCCTAATTCCTCTAAAAGATTGAAAGTACCATTTACACGGGAAAAGGCGAAGAACCGTAAAATATGCTTCCTTTTGTTGCTATTTTCTAACCCTACTGCTCACATTTCTCAGATAACATAGGGATTTACCACACCGTGCAATAAACACTACCAAGTAATTTCACATTTATAAAGAAAAAACTGTTATTCCACTTATCAGTTCTCGTTGCTAATTAATATCAGCTGTTTTTCTGACCTCAAGAGATCAGACGAGGTCCGAAGAGATAACCCGAACATCGACCAGAATAACAAAGTCCACGTAATTGTGTGACTCATGGCTACCAACAATAGAAGATATTACCCAAATGAAAGGTACGTAGACGTACAGACTTACAATTGTACAGACTTGAGAAGAATGGGAAAAAAATTATAATACCTAAAACGAATGAATGTGCAAGCCATTGTTGTTCCAACAAAATATCCCAATTACGTTGCGGGAGGGAATATAATCAAAAGTGATCTCGCTCCTGTAAGGACGGAGGCTGAGGACTCGGGGGAGGGCGCAGAATGAAAAATTTTAATTTCGAATGCAGTTTGTTAAAGAGCGCACAATAACGAGGAATATTCGCCGAGAAGATAACACACAAAAGGGTTCTGCTTTTTGTTTCGTTCATTAATTACTTGTTTCAGTGGCTTCGGTTATGCACTTCGCTTCACGTTCTGCTATTGAAACAGTGCTTCGCGTATAACTGATAGCTTTGTTTTTATTACCAATATTGTTTCTGTTTGTTATCGGCCTTTGTTGATGTGAGTATGGTGATAACCTCACTTTATGTGGGAGATTAAAGAGTGGATTGAAATGTTCGCGGCCTAATGAAGTAGTTATTATCATGGGTATCTAAGTTCTACCTTAATCGTATGTCGATATGATAAAGTTCGATTAATCATAATATATGGGAGAACAACAAGGCTGCAAGAAAACTCACAGGTTATATTATATTTCATTTACATAAAATCATGATTTTTTCACGATTTTTCCGAATTACATCTGTTCCCTCAAACATATAAGTAATCCGAGTCGAAAAATCCATCATTCATTTAGTCAAAATATATCTCCGTGAAATATCGGGTTCGCATTCATTTGACGGTTCGGAGCAAAAAGTCCAAAAAATCTGACGCTTCAGCGGCACACCTCAGTCTAACCGAATCCGACTGGAGTCCATTTGATCTGGATAATTATACCCCTACGTACGAGGCCCGACGCTTGGGGTTCCAGGGTTAAAAACCAGTTGGATTCTTTTTTATCTTTGTTGTTATTTTTATGCTTTCCATAATTTTGTTTTATTTTGGCAATAATTATGATAGCTAGTAATTTTTTTCTTGATTTAATAGAAAATTAATAGGAACTTGTGGTTAAGTGGTAGCCATTAGCCACATGGGTGGATCGATCATAAGATTACGAACCATCTTCTCCGTGTTTCGGAGGGCATGTTAAATTGGTGGGTCCTGACTATTTATTTAACAACGTTGGCAGTCAGTTTGTTAGGAATATAAGGGGTATTAGGTTGTCTTGGTAACGAGGTTGAAGAAGTCTAATCGTCGCTCCATACAAAACACATTTACTCAGATCATCAGACATACTGTTTCACTGGAAGCCGACAACATAGCTCAGGAAAAAGGCTAGGCAGATGTAATTTAATAAAAAATAAGACGAAAAGACAATACAAAGTGTAATGATGTTGAAAGTACATACATTATGTTAGAGTCGTTTGTGGTTACTTTGTGTCATATTTCATGTTCCCAAGAAGGTTCTTTGACCATTGGAACCATGGAAATAAATCCTCTACATTAGTTTCGTAAAATTCGTCCATGGTAACACTGGCTTTGCTTTCTGTGGATCTAGCTCCGGATCGTGTCCGTCCCGGAGCGTGTGGAAAAACGGCCAATCCTTTAATTAAAGCTCGGCCTAGTGGTTACTGCCAAAGATACGTAGTACCTCTACATTTTGACGGAATTTGGTTCAAACTTATTTGACAGGCGTGCCACCTTTTACAAATCTACGAAATAAAAAAATACATAGGTATAAAGAAGCTGATGTTACAGCGCTGAGAGAAACGTTAAGATAAATTATTATGGTATTATATTAGGCCATATCGAAACAAAGTAACCAACCCCTTTTTTATTTTAAGACTCTAGTTTTTAGTTTTAAGCTTCTGAACTAATTGGCCAGAGACAGTAGTGCGTAATTTATTCGCCAACTTGATCAAAACTCAAAAAAAAGTTTGAAGAAAACCCGTGTTATAAGTAACTAACGTTGTTTTTGTTAGATAATTAGTGTTATCTCTTTTAGTTTATATGTTATGAATGTATTTACGTTATAGTTGAAAGTTATATCATAACTTACATAATTGATTTACGGAGCTTAATTTTTAAACTTACCTACATATTTTTAGCTCTGTGCCGCAGGTCTTAAGAAGGTGGCTTTAAAGGAAGAAACGAAGAACGATTTACATTTAGAAGAAAGTTTTTCTTAGATATTTATTTATTTAATAATTCTTGAACTCAATCTACAATGGCGACGGCAATGACGACGCCCATGGCGTTCTCTACTAGTCTCATTGCCGTCGTCTTCCTTCGGGTGGTGAAGAACTGATAATATACAAGAAAATAAATAATGTTAATAATATGTAGATATTTCATAATTTTCTAAGATACAGATCAGCAAGATTATCTCTTGATACTTTGTTGACCCTGTAAATTACCTGATGACCTTTATGCCAAAAATTGACCTGTAATTTCTACATAATTATTATCAACTAGCGGTCGCCCGCGGCTCCGCCCGCATGGATGTCGGTTTTCGCGACAAAAAGTAGTCTATGTGTTGTTCTGATATATAACCTATAGAGGACCCCCGCGGCTACGCCTGTGTGGATGTCGATTACCGCTACCAAAGCCTAACTTTATTCCTACCGGCCGACCCGCTTCGAGCGCGGCAACGACACGGGGCGATGGCTGATTATAGTTTGATTCTTTTTTTACAGAATATGTAATAATGTTATCTTTTGTTAATAAGGGGTGAGCGAGAATATTATAAACATAAGAGTAAACAAATCAATAACAAATAATCAGAAAGCTCCGAACTGCTAAACTTTCGGGAGTTATGCGTGTTATTGTGAGTCAACCATTAAAGATAGACGTATGTTGTTGTGGAATATTTTTTAGATAATTTTATGTAGAACATTTCCGTCATACATGATTTCTATGTAGCTTTAACCGTTAAGGCTGCACACGCGACGAAAGCTTAAAAAATTGTGTAACTTCTCCCGTTTTCCCAACATTTTCCTTCACTGCTCTGCTCCTATTGATTGTAACGTGATGAAAAGTATCCTATAACCTGCCCAGGAGTATGAAGAATAATTGTACCAAGTTTCATTAAAATCCGTCCAGTAGTTTTTGTTCCTATTAATAACATACAGACAGACAGACAGACAGACAGACAGACAGACAGACGGACAGACAGACAGACAGACAAAAATTTTACTGATTGCATTTTCGGCATCAGTATCGATCACTTATCACCCCCTGATAGTTATTTTGAAAATATATTCAATGTACAGAATTGACCTCTCTACAGATTTATTATAAGTATAGATAGATATAGATAACATTGAAATTAGTGTAAACTCGTTATAGACTGTTTACCGACTGTTTAATGTAAGTAGACCAATCGATATCAGGAATCTTTTTTTTGTGGAAGTAAATAACTACAACTAATCTTAATACATTAAGAATAGATAAAAAAAAATACACTAATAAAAGGCATAAAAAAATTGGTCCTCATCACCGACCTAGTAGTGTACCAGTGTACCCAATAGGTACTCGGGTGCATTATGTGATTTTCGGGTATCCCAGCAGGCTTAGCATGGCAACCGTAGAAACATGTTTTGTTTACCGGAGATTGGATACAATGACAGAAAAGTGACAGATGTAAGACGTAAGATTTCTTTTGACATATTTTGAAGTATTTTTTCTGTTCTTCGATCGACATAAGTCTACAAATGATTATATGCGAGTTGACAGGTCGCGCCATGCTCGGGCAAAAGACATGTTGACATTGACAGAAAGAGCATTGTCTTTTCTTGATAGAATAGATATAAAATCGCCATGTTAAGCCTGCAGGTGTTTATAGAACTCTCACTCAGACAAAGCACCTCAACATTGAACAAATAGTCAATTTTATTTCACTTAATTAATTATTATTAACAAATTACTAGATCTCAAATATTAACATTAAACGTTTTAAATAAAACAGAAGACCATTAATCGAATTGAATCTCTGAAAGCAGGTGGTGCGCGAGAATCGGATAGCTTTCACTATCCGGTAATGAATTGACGTCCGACGCGACCGCAAATCCACTAAACTATCAGGTGATAGTTGCCTTTTAATTGTTCATTACTCATTAAGGTGATCAAAAGGCTGCAAAATAAATTAAAATATTCAATTAAGGATTTCATTGGCGAATTGATTTTCATTTTAAAATGAATCATTTATTGTGAATGATAATAGATAGGTACCTATGGGAAAAGCTTTTGTGAGTTGTAATTTTCGTACCTTTGAGATTTAATCAAGTTAAACTTATTCTAATTTATAGAGGCATCTTAGAGTCTATGTTATACTTAAACACAAGAACGGCCGAACCGTTTTCGCTGAAAATTTGTAGGGACGTACCTCAGAAGCAGGAGATAGGCATAGGGTCCTTTTTGTCCTCATTGTGGTACGGGAAGTAGTTCCTTAGGGACGCGGGTGAATTGCAGGTGAATGCTAGTTAAGCATGTAGGTATATTCCTTGACAGTTATCGCGGTTACTATTCAGGATTCATTAGATTCACGCATGATTTGGAAGTGTAACATTACTTTGCTCTCTTGGGAAGGCAACAAGCGCCCGAATTATATCTAATTATCTATTAGGTCTAAGGAATTAAATCCATTTATTATATCAAATTCATTGAGGGATTATTCTTACTTACTCAGCACCTCAAAAACTGATTGTTTTACATGGTCACCAACAATACCAAATACCAACTGGTCTATTTATCGATAAATTTATATCTACTTAGGTAAGCAGGACTATTTGTACCTTGGATACCAAACCCATAATTAAAACCTAACTTATCTACGTAATTTACTTCATTTTCGAAAGGGGCTTTCTCCCAAATTCTAGATGTTACATAAACAAATAGGTAACTAAGTTGATTGTTGCGGGGTTGTTCGGCGGTGCGGGGGTGCGGGGTGCGGGCGGCAATTATTGAGCAAATGTAATAGCGGCATTGTGATAGAGAGCGCCGCACAGACGTAGCGTTGATTAGTGCGCAGGAGTGCTGTAGAGTAGATGTTAATGCTAAAAGTATTTACGTTACAACACCTAATTAAATTAAATAGGTAATACAAGAAGTCGCTTAAAAACGACATGGCATGTAGGTACTTAATTAAGAAGGTGTTCTTTCAGTTAACAAAGTTCAAAGTTCTTCCAGATAAGATTAGGGTCAATTTCATCTTGAGAATTATTCTCATGTATTGTCTAAACCGTATTTTTTTATTTGTTATACAGACGCCAGCACATCAACCTACATCATTATGCCAAATTTCTTTTATAGATTTTCAATGTTATCACAATACCAGAGAGTTAATATTCGATTGGTAAAATTTGACTATTTGACTGTATCTATTGTAAAAGCTAGCATTTACAAAATCATCATTTCCTTCTTCTTTTTATCAAGAGAGCAGCAGCTTTAATCACCAAACAAGCACAAGTGTCAGTTTTCTTAAATCCGATTGCGGCCTCTGACGTGGATTTGTGTTTACTGCAACTGAATAGGACGTCATCGGGGACGTCGTCGGCGTATAACCGCCAGGTTCCAGACTCTTGGCTGCTTTGTGAAAGATAATAAAACCCACAAAGCGACTTCGGCCCGACGATTGACTCAACGACTCAATGACTTCCAGAATTCACGACACCGTACGACAAGTAAAATCTTTCATAGAACCACCATAGAACCCTTACATGTTTTTAATAATATAATTATTGGTACTAGGTACTAGTTGTTATCCAATAATGGTAGGTACAGGTAGGTAATAATTGCTGCGGAACACACTACTGCATTTGACTAGTTACATAAGGAAACACCAATTCTTGCCCAGGGGCAGCCAGGGCTGGAGGCCTTAAATTTTAGGCATCCACATGGTTTGTCCGGTTAAGCAGTAAACAGCCTCCTTAGGCTGAACTGCGAGATGCCTACTCAACAAAAAAAAGAAGAAAAAAAGATATACTCATCTTATAAAATACAATGACGTCATAACGACGTCTCTAAAGCTCTTGCAGTTCTTGATTATATTTGCGTCGGGCTACAGCCACGCCCCCTTCCATCCCCTATTATATTCGCACTCAATCCCGTTACGCCCTAACTTAATTACTTACACAAAGGACTATCTACCCTATGTCTACGGTACTAAAGGTTATTTTAATTGTGTGCTTGGTATTTTATATAAGCACATAATCCCGTTCTGTTTCGATTTGTCTATAAAATAATACACTTTGAGCTTTGTCTGAGAATCATTGGAAAGCAAGTGATGTTTTAGCATTGAATGAATTTAATTAATTAAAATCGGCTCTTTGTTGATGAAAATATTTATAATTTAAATACTTACTTTAAATTGGTAGCTATGTTTTTCTATTGGACACATAATCCAAATTATTGTATTCATAGAAACCCATTTCATCAATTAACCGGCATCCCATGGCAACTACTTCGGGCATCGGCAACAAAAGTAGTATATAGCCTACTATGATACGATAACTGGCTGTCTAACACTGAAATATTTTTTTTAAATGAGTTAAGCGCGTCCTAGCAATAATTATTTTATAATATTAATATAGATAAGAATTTACCAAACCATGAGAGACTTAATTATAATAAAATTGACTAGTGGCAGCTCATCAAATTACTGTAGCCAGTCGACCTATTAGAAAACAAGATAAATTGAGCATGTTTGCGACAGCAAATTGTCGCAAGTATTCAAATACAATAGGCACTAAACTATGCCCGTAGCCCTGTTTAGCTATGAACATAATCTCTGTACAAAAGTTTAGACAAACGGCGAACACAAACAAAACATCTCGTCCAAATGATGCTGTTCAAAAACAGTTTCGTCGTGTTTTGTGTTTTTGAGGGAAACAATATCTCGATTTTTTATTGTCCGTGCATGCAAGCACAAACTTACGGACGTTCACCATTTGTGTGGCGAACAATGCGAGGCGCGTTACTTGTATTGCTAAGAGGTTCTATTGTTTAATGCCACAATTAGCCACGAATTCGCCCAGATGAAAGAAACTGACCAAGTCGCCGACCACTGCGTAGCGCGACGCCGACGAGTTGATCTTTGTACCTTTTGTTCATTTTCAGAATTTCAAAATAGCTTCTATTGAGTTTAAAGGTATGGAAATTAAAGACCTGCCTGAAAATGTGGTGTAAAACTTCTATACCCTGTGCTACTGCATAAAATTTTCTTACAAATCCAAGAATTGACTTCGGTTTTACCCGGAAATCGAATCCCGTGCTGGACGCCGACCAATCGGTTAACGGGTCATTTTGGTGTAAACAAAAGCAGTACAAAGAGGTTCCATTTTATAAATAAAACTTCAAAAAATGATTTATTTTAATATAACGACGATCGTGGGTTAAATCAAAAGCACGCGTTTGCCGTCCTTTTTTGGATCTTGCGTTGAGTTCATGTAAGACAAGTGTATTTCAACAAGCTGTCTTAGTAAATTGGTTGTATCAACGTTAGTATGTACGATGAGTTCGAAGATCTTTAGTTGTTCTAGAGCTTTCCATTCGTCTCTGTGCTTAACTGCCACGTTGAATAACTCGTTTAGCACGTCTCTTGACTTTTTGATGAGGCTTAACACAAACCCAGCTCTGTATGGGCCATGCTCTCTGTACTTGTCTTTTAATACCTCAACACTTTTCATTTTCCTTTGAGTGTCGTGCATGGTCTGATTTACAAGGGTTGATATCTTGCTTTTCAAATTAGCATCAGACTCATCTTCATAGTTAGAATAAGAAGCAGTGCGGCCAGGGACTGCTTTAAAGGCAAAATCATCTTGTGGCTTCTCGTTGACGAGCCAGTACCTTCGGATAGCAGTTTGTGTTACCCGATATCTCGGATACGGTTCGTACATATCCGATTGTTTTAGTACAACTTTATTAGCTCTTCGAGGTTCTGGGTTTTGCGGTAAATCGATTAAATTGAGACCATCACAGAGATGTGCTATTATTTCTAGAACACCTAAAATCAAATGAAACGTTTAAACTTTAATTGCGCTGAAAATAAAGATTTAACTTTAAGTTTAGATTAAACGTTAACGTTGATAAAGTTTCTATAATGTCTGTTTATTTCTTGAAGTCAAAAAATACTTACATAATATTGTGGGGAGTATTATAATCATGATACCATTCTTGTAAAAACTACTTAAAGCATTACCGCAAACTAAAATAAAGTGGTTGTGTGCAATCGTAATTATCACTTCATTTAATTAAAAATAATACTTAAACATTTTAATGTCCTGGATAAATGAGGCCATTTTGTGATTAGCAAAGCTATGTATTCAACGTAGATTCGATAAATAATTTACTTCATAATATTCTAACGTATCGAATACCTGAATAAATATGAACTGTTACTAATCTAACCTTTTACTTTTTGTGTAAGTATGTAATAATCTTAATAAGATTATACATCCATACAATCTAAACTGATCAAGATCTTACTTACTTTGTTCAATCTAGTCTTGGTCACACTTCGACTTACTGATAAAATTACTTTCATGCAGACAATAGAAGTTTTTGATTTCACCCTTGTAAATGTTAGATCAGCGAGAAACTATTTTGTCAAAGCTCAAGATTAGTCGACCATAGTATCAGCCATTTTGGGCGAGGCGGTGGATGGCCGCGCACGACGCAACGTTGTGCATTCGACAAGAAAATGTGAATAGGACAAGCAACCCTTTTTGACGTCATTTTATTTTTTATATGCGTATATTTTATTTAAGAAAATATGTTTAATAGATACATTCTGTTGCAATTATTTTTGTAACAATAAAAAAATTAAATATACCGACTGAGTTGATGTCACCTTCCAACTATTACATGTTATAAAAATATAAATTAGGTACTTATTTTTATAGCGTAGCTGTGTTAGTTAGTATAATCTTAGCTTTGATTATTTTTATTTGCACTAAACGAGTTTAATCCATTAACTCTACATTGTTTAAATACACCATTTGATGTGGTAGTTTCAAGTAGGTAGTTCATAAGTTTATGAAACATTGGCCTGTTTCACCACCTACGAATAAGTTCCAGATAGTTCATTTGGTAGATAACTTCATACAAATTCTGTTCCATTTTTGAATTTATCTGATAGATAGTGGCTATCCGGACATTGTGAAACTGGCCCTTAATTTCCTATATCTTAATAGATGATATTAGTCAGAATAAATAAATAAATAAAAAATAGAATTCTGCTGATAGTCAATGGTTTAAAATTCGAACGCAAAAGCTGCAAGGGCTGAAGTATTGAATACTTCATCCTGAAGCTTCTGAAATGAATCATCTCTCATCAAATCTGCTAAAATGTGGGAAACTTTAGTAGACACAATCATTATTAAATGTCCTATTATAAAGTCGAAAATGATGTTTAGTTTAGATGTGTGTAGTAATATAAATATGGGTAGCTAGGTACCCGTATAACGTAGAGGTATGTTATGTATAACAAGAATACATTCTAAAGGAGTATACCTACATTCTTCAGTCCAATGAACGATCAGCATCATAAAACACACTGATGAACAAAATCGGCCTTTCCTGTCCTACAGAACGGCACTGCAGCCAAAATTCATCTATTTCACGTTTACCTACACACTATTGTTTATTTAAGCCAAAAAAGTTTTAGTTTTCCATTGTGTCTGCTGTTTGATATGATACCTATCTGAAAGCTTTTGTTCCAACGTTATGTGGGGAAAGGGTACAGTGTAGTGGATCTAATCAGTCACTGTGAAAACCCGAAATATTTGTAGGTAGGTACGCATTCAGCTGGGTCAACTGTGTTAAGGAAAATGAAGTACTGAAGTCAAAAATATTTTTTAAGGAAATGTATATTTTTGTGGAAAGATGTCTTACCAATAAAATTTTAGGCATTAATGCCAAAATGGGATCATATTACATACGTGCCATAGTTGTATATGTGTGTAACTTGCTTCTGTAAATAGGCTTTGCAATGGATTTGTTATTTCCTACTAAACAGTAAAAATGAACAGTTAACCCTACAAGAATGTCAGAGCAGGCATCAACAGCATTTAACGATCCCGCGGCGTGTCTGCGTCGAACCATGACGTCATCAACTAATGCACTAGCGCCGACCTCATCAAGGCGTAGGTGTGGCGTGGCTGTGGCCTGGCGCCGCACGCCACCTGAGAAATAATTACCGCGCGGAAAAGATGGGATGCGCCTCCTCATTATTTAAGATGGTACACGTGTGTTTCGAAATACGTGTGTATTGTCTAGTGAATATAGTGCAGAGCATTTTTTGCTTCGAACGCGGCTGGAAATGGAACAAAACATTTTTGTGAGAGCTAAATGGAAATCAAAATCAGGCTGGTTGAATTTTACATTCAGAAAGTGGAAACAGGTTTTTGAGTGTATCAAAAATGGCCTGCTTTTAGTAGCGATGACTTTAGAAAACCATTACAGACTGCCTCTTATTGACTTTATTTCTCCATTAAAACAGGCTCGTGTCCGACTAACATGGTAATTTTCCTAAGGCTCAAAACTGCATAACTTTTCAGAATAAAGCTTTCATTCATACCTACTCTTTATTCATTTACTAAAAGGTAAATGAAAATTGCCATTTCATGATGATCTGTATCATTAATTAATATATCTATAAACATAAAATTAATCAAAGTCCATTATGTACAAACTGAATTTAAAGTAAAATTACTCTCTTTTTATCTCTTGTCGCGTTCAAATGTTTCACATGAACATCCACGAGCTGCCTCAACAAATTGGTCGTGTCAACGTTGGTGTGGACGATCAACTCGAAGATTTTCAATTGTTCTAGAGCCATCCATTCGTCCCTGTGCTTCACTGCCACATTGAATAACTCGTCCAGTACATTTTTGGATTTTTTAACCATGCTTAAAATAAAGCCTGCCTTATAAGGTGCTTCCTCGCGATGCTCATCTCTTATTTCCTCAGTTGATTTCATTTTTCTCTGAGCGTCGCTCATAGTTTGTTCCACTAGCATAGCTATTTTCTGCTTTATATTAGAATCTTTTTCATCCTCGTAAACTCGTTGTTGTACGGGAGGGCTCTTTAAATGTTGGTTGTTGTCGTTTAGTAGCCAGTATCTGCGAATAGGCCTCCGTGGCAGTTTTGCGGGTTTGTATTCTTCGTATTTGACTTGCGCTCTTTCCCCCGACCTTGGAGGAAGCTCTACATCTGACAAGTCGACTAATTCTAAGCATCTACAGAGTTGAATTAGCATTTTTACTGTACCTAGAAAAACATATACTGTAAGTTTCTTTTTTAAACATTATTTCATAGTTTTTAATGAATTTGCGTTTACTTACATGTTATTAGAGCAAGTTTTAGAAACAATATTTTCATTATCCTAAAGACCACACTACATTACCGTATTTTAAATAAACCGTCACGGTATTCATGATTGCCGGTTCGAAATAATTAAATGTTATCAACGTAAATCATTAAAATTAATTAAACATTTCAGGGATCGTCCATTCGGAGTTTAATGTTTTGTTCACGTGTAATTATGTGCACCATAATTTTACCAATAAATATGTTATTAATTAAAAGACTGAAAAAAACTGTCCCCAGTGCAGGCATCAGCATGTTAGTGATTTGCTGTCTGTTTGATCCGTTAACCAAGCAACATGCTGACTTGTTATCAAAAGATGATAAAACATAAACAGTATCGCCTAGTACCTTTTGGATCATCGTCTAGATAATGCGTGCTTTAAAATAAAGTCGGTCCCTAAAGGTCAGAGAAGAAGTATTTAATCCTTCTTATTTTACTGCTGGCCATCTATAATTTTAGAACCTCTGTCAAGTATTCAAGTCACAAGTCTGTCATCGGAGCGGCATAGTTTGGAGCCAAACTTTGGTGCGATTCTGTAAAAATTCTCGTTATGTTTCGTCTAATGCTTACAAAATTAGGACCACCGTCTTTGATAAAGCATGTAGTACAAACGTCCCATTATAAACAATGTCACAGTGTGTTCGGAATAATGGACTTGATCCACCAAGAGAAGGTATTGAGAAAATTCGTTAGTATCCGATGTTACCAATCCATGATAGGTTCACTAAAGATATAGATATGCCAAATTGGATTCGGCGATCTGTTAAAGGATTATTTAGTAAGAAGAATGTTCAATGTCAGGGGGTACAAAGAAGAACCACTCTAATTATGATATGAGATCAGATAGGCAGTCGCTCCTTGTAAAACACTGGTACTCAGCCAAATCCGCTTAGACTGGAAGCCGACCCCAACATAGTTGGGAAAAGGCTCGGGAGATGATGAATAGTAGAAATTATAATTTTAGGGTATCATTGTTTTAGCCGGAACACTTCGCGCTGTCACAAGTGACGAGCGAGAGCCATGACATTGCGTTACACTTGATCAAGCGGTACTTTCTGAGCGAGCACGTGCTGGTACGCGCGAGAAACATGAACATCTCCAACGACTGCGCGCTCGACGAATACCTCATTAGTTTACTCAAACAAGGTACCTAGAGACAAAATTATTCCACCTTATAATAAAACATGGTTCTTAAAAGCCGACTTTGGCCCAAGGTTAGGTTTTAGACCATTAACTTTGTTCAAGGTGAAGTTTTAAACTTTTATGATAAGGTGGAGCGAATCCAAAACTGGTCTTGTTTTCTTTTGATTGGCATATTTGGCAGTCCAGTCTGCAAAGTACTCTAAATTTTGTACGACCTTTTACGTTGATGATTGAGGCTCTAAGTTCTTATCAAATTTGTTATTTAGGATGGCAAGTTATTATGAAAGAAAGAAAGAAAAAAGGTTACTTATCATTGGTTTATCGGCAGGTAACTCACTGTTCGCGAAAGCGGAAGACGGCACGGTAGCGGGACTATGCGTCAGTTTTGCCAGTAGCCCCGTTGACCCTAAAAACCTCAGAAACTATGCCTTTTATCGACAGGTATCGAAATACAAAATAATTTTAAGATATTTATTATTTATCGCACGCTGCCAAACATCAGGAGCGTCCACTCTCCAGAGTTGTAAAATAATATCTTCAAAATAGTATAATCGTAATCATGTCTTATGAGTAGATTGCCTTGTACCTATTAGTTCTTTTTTTTTAATTAATTCTGACATTACATTAATTTTTCTTCAGGATCCCAACACTAAAGATTTTTTATACTTTACGGCAAAACTGCAGGAGACACCGAATCTTTGGGACGTTTTCAAACAACAGAAAATATTTGAGGTATGTAAGTTATAGCCAAGTTTTTTTATTCTCTCAAGCTCTAGCTATTTTTTTTCTTTATTTTTACCTCATTGCACCAATCCTTTCCAACTTTCATTAATTAGGTACATGAGGTGATCTATCAAAATTTCTGATGGTCCGCCGTCATACAACCAATTCAACGCCAAAGTAGTTACTATTAAGAATTCTGTGGCGAAAGTGGCACTGAATACCTCATTGAAAGTTATCAATTCGCGTCAAGTCGTCCTCGATCATTATCATCGGGAAAACACTCTGGATTCTGGATTTCTTAATCTTTACGTTCACCGGTGACATTAAGTTCTGTGACTCATTTCAGATCAAAATGATAACAGTATTACCAGAATTCCGAAGACAAGGCTTAGCAGTTTTCATGGCAGAGAAGAGCAAAGAACTAGCACGAGATCAAGGTTACAACGTTGTCCGTATGGACTGCATTAATCCATATGAGTAAGTATTTACTTTTTTTTAATAAGGAAAATGTAATTGTAAGAACTGGTTTCGGATAAATATTTTCTGTGTATTTAATTTATATTAGGAGTTACAGGTTAAGACGATGTTCTTGATTTTCGGCAGATTTCAGTAGGCACTCAAATTCATAAAAAAAGTGTAGATAGATAGGAGCTTTAGGTACATATGTGATAGATAATATTATGTTTTAACTGGTCTACAACCTTGCTGCTAGAATTTTAACGAAGTAGTTAGACTTGTCAGTAAGTAGATACGTAATGAATTAATTGAATTTGCAATGTAAACATCTCGCAGGTGTTAAAGCAGGCTTATTGAGCACAGTCTAGCCCATACACTAGTTATCAAGTTTACCTAGAATGCCAAATTTTAAAGTACCTACTGAATATGTCCAAAAATGACGGTTTTTTTATCTGTTCTTAAGTTTAGCTTATGCTCTTAAAAATTGTCTCAGTAAATCTATAACATTAGAATACTTCCCATGAACAGATAAACAAAATCAATAGGGAATATTTTCATTCTTCCCCAGCTACAAGATAGCGGAACGCTGTATGCTACAGTGTCTAGTGAAATTCCCTCTGCATAAAGTAAGAGGAGCGAACGCGCCCTTCATAAAGCGCAGCTCAGAGTTCAACCGTTGTGTGCGAGTGTACGTGGAGGCGCGTTCACAGCCCGACGTCGACCGCACCACCGTCAAGAACCGGCAGCAGGACCTAGAAAGCCTCATAGAGTGAACAAACGGCTAAGTAGGTTTTGAAGCCAATAGAATGATGGTTGAGTGTGATTTTTGATGTTTCATTTACGAACGTTAATCCCTGCCTTAAAGCCCTACTAATGATCCCCTTCATCATGAGTCTTTTTATCGTCCCACTGCTGGGCACAGGCCACCTCTCACAAAGAAAAGGATTGAGCGTTAATCACCACGCTTGCTTAATGCGGGTTGGTAGGACTATGATCCCCTTAGTACTATACTTAGTAGTTTAAATTTAGCACTACAAAATACCTCATGGCTTAGCCGAGGTTTCAGTCTATCTCCATAGCAAAATTCACCTCAATCGGTTAAGCCTTTAACGTTAAATCTAAAAAAAAATATTTGCTATAAAATATCTTGGGTACATTTTAAAAAGAGAATTCGCAGTTTTTTTATAAACTTTATTAAAATCAATGTTGATATCACAATGTTATTGCTTTGAGATTCTCGTGACTAAAATATAAAGCGTCGCACTGGTATCGCTAAGTTTTATACAATAACATAATTATCTTTGTTTACACTAACTAATATTACAATGTAACAAAAAAAAATGTTGATCAGCCATTTTGATTCAAGATTCTAAATACAAAAGTAACTTCAAATACAGATTCCAGTCACACTTTCATCTTTATCAGTAAAATTAAAGCGCCATCACACTTATTGCATATAAACTTCTAGATCTTAGATGAATTAATATAGCTCATTAACCCTAACACGCGTTAATGAGGTTTAATCTCTTATTAGATAAGAATGTCTAATTAAGGAGATAAGGTTTCAGAATGTTCTCGATAAACCATTTGTCTGAGAAACGCAGGTGATCTCCTTCAGTCGACAGTAGGACCAGTTTGCCTTCTTTATCCATCTTCTTCAGACCTAAGCGATCCTGTAATATAGAGAAAAAGCTTTTGTATTGAGAATTCTTATGTCTCTTCTGAAGGAATCTTTGTTACAAATGCAGCAAATAAATTATCAGATCATCAGAGAATTTAGTTGTAAAATATGTTACTAAACAGTTTTACCTACTCTCATTTAAATCTAGATAAAATTAATCTTAATAATATTATAAATTCGAAAGTAACTCTGTCATAAGAGTGTCTGTCTGTCACGCATTCACGCCAAAACTACTGACACGCTTTAAATAAAATTTGGTAGACACATCGAGTCGAGACTGAGAAAGGACATAGGCTACCTTTTATCCTGACGCAGGAAGAAGTTTCCTCAGGCATCGGGTCACGAGGAACGGCTAGTAATCTATGAGTCCTTTAATAGGGAATATGCATGTAATTTTTTTGAAATAATTTTTAAAATATATATTTTATCGACAAGAAGTTATAAAGCTTCAAAACTGCTAATAAGAAAGAGAAGTCCGCGTGTAAAATTTACGTCACAACTACACACGCCCGTAGGGCTGTCATTGAATAGAGCGTTTTGGTGAGAGGGACAGGTATACTTGTTTAAAATTGTTATATCTCGTTTGTTTTTCTACTGATTTCAATATTTTTTTCACAGTATTCTATTTTTGTATATTTATTGATAAACTAGTTAGATTGCAAAAATTTTTTCATGCATATTCCCTATTTGCAATGCCTAGAACATCTTTTATCCTTGACAACCACATAAATAGTTCGAGTTAAAAAAAAAACAAACCTCAGTATAAATCTTCATCTCTCTCAAAGGTAGCAACGTCTTCGACTGTCCAGGTTCGTAGTATCCGAACCATTCCGTCTCCCTCGGCTGAACGATGGTATCATTGTCAAACTTCACCAACACGAAATGGTCCAAGTTATTGAGATTCTGTATGTAGGTCTTGTTCACCATAATTTCGTTGTTGATGTCGGAAAGGAAAATGCTTTTATGGATGTAGGTCTCTTCGTCTAAGGGATCGTGCCAGTATGTGGCTTGGACTAGAGCGTTTTGGACCCAGCTGAAAAAATACAAGTTTTAGTAGAAGAAACAGTTGTCATTCACGTTCTTCTGGGCGTGAGTATCTCGGAATGGAAAGCTAGGTGCTCTTAGCTCTTGGAAAAACCAACCACTGAACGTCGCATTCATATTATTGATGACCATCATCAGCCTTTTTACTGTCCCACTGCAGGGCGCAGGCCTCTTATATGGAGAAGGTATGAGCGTTAACCACTACGCTTGCTCAAGGCGGAATAGCGATTTCAAACTTTAAAATCTAGGTTTCCTCAACATGTTTTTATTCACCTTCATTCAGTCATTACTGTCCAAGATATACATACTTAGAAAGTACGTGTAACTAAAGACTGGTAGTAGTACTAGTAGAAGAAATTACATTGGTACTTGCGTGACCTGCAATTAAACCAGTAGGCCACACTCTGAATACTTTTATGGCCAAAATATTATTGATAGTTTACCATTTATGGTGTTGTTGTAGACACATAAAAATATAAGGACATGTAAAAAAGCGTGTTCTGGTTGTACAAGGAGGAAAATATTTTATGCGATGAAACCAAATAAGTATTTTATAAGGATTGAGCAAAGCATGACTATACAGCAGCTGGAGCGCTTTCTATCATTGTTATGTGATGAGAGTAAGAGAAACGAAATAACTATTGTGTATAACAAATTGCGTTTGCGGGTAACATTTTCTTGTGCAGAAAACGGAACAAATCTAATATTAATATTACAAATCGAAGTCTAGATTCCGAAACTCTTATTGTGGAATATTTGTCAGGTACAATGTGTGTAATAAAAAAATACACAACTACGATAAAGCTTAAGATATTTTTGCTTATTTTAGAAGAACAAAAATAATATTGACGATTGAATCGAACGAGCAATATTTTCGCCCTCTACAATTTGCCACAAGGATAGTATGAACATAAACATCGACCTTCAATATTCCGGTCCTTATTTGCTGTGATGGATAAGTTTACCGGTGCGACGCGCAATGCATACAAAAATGGCGCGCACTTGTGTAACCCTGTATTGTTTGTTTACCTGCATACGTCATTCTGGGGGACCTGGAAACTTCTAGACGATTTTTGTTTGGGACCAGGGCCAAGTATCGTTTTTCGTGGCTGGAAGACGTATGGTAGTTAGTTCTATTCTAGGGTCCCTGATGCTAGCCCATTGTATTGTATGATGAATGTATGCCCCATAATAAGTACGCATCTTAATGGACAAGATTGCGTGCCGGTTTACTTATTTATGTTTCCTTTTTTGGGTCTTTAAAAAAGACAAGATAAAGATAAAGACTCTTTATATCTTCAGGTAATTGATTAAGAAGATAAATGATATACATATATGTACATTTACACACATAATATGTATTACTTATTCTAATTACTTATTCTAGGAACGTCAAATTTACTGCCCATACTGTTCTAGTTGCAGGGTTATCAGGCTATTGACCTTTCAAAGGATGTTCCTCAATTAATGAATCAGACTGTCAGTCTGTCAGGATATTTACGAAATAAATATACCAATTATAATGAATGCCCATTCACTGCAAACTTATTACCTACTTTACGAACAATTCGTATCCCGCGGCTTCATCCCGACTATACTATTATTGTATACTATACATCTGAACATAGGATATTAAGCAGAACCGCCATCCCCTTGCCCAGGTCCAAAAATCTACATTTTATGTCTGGCAACCCTGCACATTTGCTACCTCTACCACCTTCTTGGCTAGCATATCTTGATTTTAAGAAAGAAGACAACAAAAACGACTTGAGTTATAAAGACTTACTTCTCATAAGCAGCATAGTTGAGTAGCTGTCGGATGTAGTCACATGTAGGGTGCATCAGGGCTCCACAGTGGGGCAGACCATACACTCCTTGGTGTTGACCACCAAGAGATATCAAGTTCTTGATCTTAGGTAGTATGTGACCGCAGCGCTCCACTACAGCTCGCCTTAAAATGTTATCTTCATGAAAAACTATTAAAAAGTTATGAACTTAAAACCCATAATTTATTTTAGCATTATTTAGTAAGTTCTACTCTACTGATTTGGCAATAGGTGTGAGAACATATATGTTACAAGATTTAGAGCCAGTTTCACTGGTTGCTGATAAGTTCCAGATAGTTTATGTGGTAGATAATTTCATACAATTTCCGTTGCATTTTTTAATTTATCTGGTGGATAGTGGCTATCCATAACCTGTGAAACTGGCCCTTAATGTTTAATTTTCTGTTTGAAATATAAAAATCTTATAATTATAATTTGTGTTGCAAAAATTATTGTTGTAGTTTTTAAGTACCTAGTAAATTAAGAGAATCTAAATTCTGTTATTTAACCAAAAAAGTTTCTAAACATTGCAACATCATGAACAAAATAAATTTTAAAATATCTTACAGAAACTGGCTCCCTTGAGAGAACCCAATAGCATTAAAGCCATCTTTCAGCCCAGGGTCTGCAGCAAGTTCACCGCACACATATTCCACCTGCTTGTTGGGGTTCATGAAGTACCCATTCTCCAGATCCTCAATAGAGGAGTTGCCAACCCTCAATGAGTTTACATACACACCCGGTATATTTTTTTCTAGAAAAACTTTTATACCACCTAAGCTGAAGCTTAGGCAGCATGTGTCACCTGTAAAAAAAATATATATTTTATGTTATGGTCAGCATTCTTTTTTTAACTGTATAGAGTAAGCATGAACTTGAGTTCATTTACCTTTTTTATTTTCATTGCAATAATCTAGATTGATTAATTAATGTAAGATAAATACTGCTATAATATTATTGCTCCAATTAAATTATATTTCAAGGATATTAACACATATTTTCCTGTTTACATCAAGATCTGTTTACATGCATGTTAAACTCAACTCCCAGTCTCATATTCAACGTAGTTACAAAATTAAATAAACTACACTTGATTGTTAATTGATCTAGTTTTAAAAACTCACCCATTCCATGCCATAACACAATGGGTGTAGGTGTTCCAGAAACTAATTTAATTACGAAAAGTAAAATAAATAACGTCTTCATTTTAATTTCTTACGACACAAAAGTTATATATCGCTGTAACGCTAAGTTTAAAGGTTGTGAACTTTTAACGCTATTGTAACACTTTGCGGTAAAACGTTCGAAATAACAATGAAATTCAAGACGTGATGTAAACAAACAAATGTCAAACTAACTAATGTCATTCATGACATGAGTGAAGTGCAATTGTTTCAAGTTTCGCCAAAATGTCAATGATAAAGGAAGAATATGGATCTGCCCTAAAGTCATGACAGCAAAAAATACTGAAGCTGAACTGATAAGCATAGTGTCATCTTTGTCTAATATGCGAAATTAGAATGAGAAAACTATATGATTATCAGTTCTTTTTAGTGGCAACTTCATCTCTCATTTTACACGCGTGCCGGGTCCGCCATCTTAGTGATCGGCCATTGACTCCTGTCTGTTTGTTGTTGTTGGCTGTGAGGTTGTTTTTGTGTTATTTTTTGGTTTGCGAGTGAAATATATAACGTTTTTTCTGACTTTTAAGTGAAATTATTAGAGATAATAATTTAAAATGCCTCATAAATGCAGTGTAGTGGGATGTGGAGCTACAAAAAATAGAAATTACCCAAACCTTACGTTTCATAGGTTAGTGCAATAAAATTTTGTATAAATCGCAAACAAGAAAAAATATTTGCAATAAACGAAGATATTAACATTTATATTGGTTAGGCGTATTGTTTAAATGCTCAACTGCAATTAATTTCGTACTTTATTAGTTTTAATAACATTGTTTGTTTACGTAGTGTTGGACCAAACGACGATATTTTTTTATCGAATCTCAATGCAATAAAATTACTTATGTATTTTGTTTTGTACACAGAATACCTAGAAACGAAAACAGAAAACTAATTTGGTTGGAAGCCATGGGAAAAGAAAATTTAAGAGCGAATGCTAAAGAAATATTCATTTGTTCACAACATTTTGATGAAAATGCATTTTTTGACGAAATAAACGAATTTGAGTTTGAATTAAAACATTGATTATCGCTTTTTTTGTCTTATTTATTTATCCTTCATTCTCCTCCCTCAGATTCTGTACTATAGAATTCGTATACGAGGAAGCCGTTTCAATTTTTAGCTGACTCCACCGGGTAATGGTTTTTTCAGCCTATGTAACGTAGGTACATCAACAACAGAAAAACAATCGACGGACTATCATAAATTATCTATTATAGCGATTTCCGGCGTAAAAAAAAAAGGTAACGTTCGTTAAAATAGCAGGTAGCAGGTTAATAAATGTTTTCTCCCAAATTCATCGACCAATTTATCGAGAGGTACAATATATCTACTGTGGTACAACACTAGTTAGTCCGCCATTTTAGTGTGGTTTAGGTATGCACGCATTTTCCGTAGGTAGGGCACTTCCATAGGCTTCCTTTTTCTGAGCAAAATGTTGATAACTGAAGCCATCTATCGACCTTTGACGTGAAGCTATCACTTACACAATCATCAATCGTTAGTCAGGTTACTCAGATAAAGACAACATGCAATTAAAAAATATATATCAATTAAAAACTTAGTCAATAGTAGAGTAGTTATAGTAGTAGTTATAGTGTAGCAAAGCAATGTGTTTCTTTGTTAATTTC